>OX387961.1:15077137-16327137 GCA_947578425.1 Eugnorisma glareosa | reverse complement strand
ACTAAGTGACACCTAACTCAATGCCTAAACTCCATTTTCACGAACACTAAGTGACACCTAACTCAATGCCTAAACTCCATTTTCACGAACACTAAGTGACACCTAACTCAATGCCTAAATTGCCCGTTTTCACCAACTTTAAGTGACACCTAACTCAATGCCGATGGCCTGTTTTCACCAACACTAAGTGACACCTAACTCAATCCCTAATGACCCGTTTCCACCAACACTAAGTGACACCTAACTCAATGCCTAAACTCCATTTTCACGAACACTAAGTGACACCTAACTCAATGCCTAATTACCCGTTTTCACCAACACTAAGTGACACCTAACTCAATACCTAAACTCCATTTTCACGAACACTAAGTGACACTTAACTCTATGCCTAAATTGCCCGTTTTCACCAACTTTAAGTGACACCTAACTCAATGCCTAAACTCCATTTTCACGAAGACTAAGTGACACCTAACACACTGCCTAAACCCCGTTTTCACGAACACTAAGTTACACTAACTCAATGCCTAAATTGCCCGTTTTCACGAACACTAAGTGACACTTAACTCAATAACTAATTAGGCATTGAGTTGGATGCCACTTAGTGTTCGTGAAAACGGGTAATTAGGCATTGAGTTAGGTGTCACTTAGTGTTGGTGAAAACGGGCAATTAGGCAGTGTGTTAGGTCATAGGTGTCACTTAGTTTTGGTTAAAACGGACCTAACCTAACTATCAAACCTAACCTAGCAGTCTGCAAGTTAGGTTAGGTTAGCTAGTATATGTTATACTAAACTTACACTTTATTCTTTACTTACACTTGTCATACCTTATACCATTTATCATCCTTTTTTATTGGTTTGTTTGTTTATACTCAGCGATTCGATCTAAATACCATTCGTTTTCATAGTATTTGCTGAAATAAAATATTAATTTTCATAATTTTCAATGTTGTGACATGTATGTCAGATTTGCCAAACTGTCAGTTACATTTTCTTTCTGTCATAGAGTGTTTTACTAGCTTAGTCTATGACGAATATTTTTTGTTTTATCCAATTTAAATTATATTTAGCAATGTTTAGCTGAAGTATTTTATAGATAGCTGAAGCATTGGTTTTTTATAGATAATGGCGATAGATTGGAATTTATGTTCTAGTGGATCGGCAAAAAACCAAACATAACCTTCAAATATGGCTGCTCATATTGATTTTTTTCCGCGAGTCGTGTTATTTCTAAATTTATATTTTATTTTGATGGCTATTGAAAATACAAGTGTGATACATCATTGGAAAGGGCATTTCTTGTAGAAACCAGTGACATATGACGTACTTTTTGTACTCAAACTTCATTGAAATAAAAAAATTAAAAAAAAGTGCGTTTATATTTTTAATGTATGATTGCATGAGTCGGAATTCAATCAATCCCATATATTTCTGTAGTACATTAAACTATCAATATAATATTTACACATAAGTTAAACCAAAGAACCCCCTAATAACCCCAACTAATAAGAACTAAGCTTTGAGTCGGACTCGCGCACGAAGGGTACCGCGTACCCTACCCTCCGCCACTGCACGCCACTGAGTTCACGTAACAATTTTTTCAACTGTAGTCAATTTTACACAAACACTTGACATAATTCGATAGCGGCGCTCATAAACTATAATAAAAACAGCACTTGAGCATGGGTAGGTTATCAGGAACGCAAAAAATAAACAAAAGCGACGGCCGCTCGCCTCGCGCGCTGCATGACGTCATAGCCGTGAAGCGGATTGGAAAAGACTACTGGTGAATACGAGCTGACGAACCGAAAGACTGAAGAGATTCTTCAATTTGGAGACGTGACAGATTCTTCAAGGTGATCCATCTAAAGACACACCTGGGTCTACTACTCCCAATCTTATTAAAAACTGTCTTTATGCCTACCCTGGCGGAGATGCCCTGGGTCTATAGGCTGGTAATATAACTAAAAGATCCAACGGGACCTCCTCCCGTTCTTCGAAACGCCGCCTTCCTGTGTAGCTGACCTGAAAGAACTGCATGTATCGTCCTAAATTACCACCCTAACGTTTGATCGTTTAAAATCGCAAGACGTCAGAGCAGTCCAGAACCACATCTTATTTTCGAACGTGATAGGACTGGATGACACGGAGGCCCTTTGCCCAACAGTGGGATGACGCAGGCTAACAGTAACAATAGTTAATCAAACTATACATTGTTGTTGAATACCAGTGCCGTAACAAGTGGCATTTTATTGTTAAATGTCGCAGCATTATGCCGAGATACGGGGCCTTTTGGCTTCGTACAGAACCAATTTAGTTTCATGTTTTATTTTATTTTCTCGTTTGTCTATTTATGTCGAGCGTGACTGCTGAGCATGAGTGGGTTCGAGTCCCAGGTCGAGCAATGTGTTATTGACTTTTTCCATCAGAAAATTCTCAGTAACAGCCACGGAGACTCGATGAGTGCCCACTTCATAACTATAGGCTCGCTCCCTATTACATGACACTTGACTGGCGAAATGTGGATGTGTTATTAGGTACACCTTTGCCTAAACCTTTGGGAATCACAAGCCTGTCCTGGCCCTAAATGTAACTGGTTTTCCATAAGTTGCAAAATACATAGTTGGTGGTTGGTTGGTGACACTTTTGACCAGCTAAAATAGAAAGGATACCTATACTATGATAACTCACATCTTCTGGATAAATGTCCTCTTCTTCAGGCAAGTCTTGATCCTTATCTTGCTCTTTATTCCTCTTCCATTCGTCCACCGCTCGCGCTATGGCTGTAAAGTAGAAAATATATAAAGGTTGTAACAAGACCCTTAACGAAGCCGAAAGGCACTTCTCCCCGTCATTGCGATCAGTTTTTTGTTCCAGACCATACCTGAGAACCTTCTAGTTACGGAAATATTGCGGGTCAAAGTTTCAACTTATTCACAAGTTTTTTTTTTTAATACATATTTTTAATGTAAGAGCCTTACTTTATACGCCTCCACGACCGCCGTACTATTCAATCCATCCACCAGCACAATGTTTTGAGAGTGTTACATTGAGTCCTACCGTAAAACGTGATTTTTCACCCCAAATAAAAAAGTCGTTTCCCAGCAATAATTTTTGCGTAAAGGTACTTAGTTTGATGTACATAATGCTTGGTTGACGGCTTCGTGAAGGGTCCTGTTACACCCTGCATTAGGACTCTGTAATGCAAGAAATAACCAATAGGTAGCAGTTTATGCTTCCATAACGGTCAATTTTATGAGCAGAATCCGTATATTGTAATTGTGATAATTGATTATTCCAACTCGGTTGTAGACACACTTTGTAATCAGCTCTGCAAATACTGCCAAATAACTTTTACCTGCCTGTCGTTAGTTTAGTAGCTGATGACCTTGAAAACGAACACACATACCTTCCTTTTCAGCTTCCTGTTCGAGCGGCATCAACAGACCGTCGTCGTCGTCTCTGTACCCGTAGTAGTCTGCGTCCACATCCCGCATGAGGTCGGCGCGAGTCCTGCGGGGCGGCGGCGGAGGTTCTTGTTCGAATAATTCGCGAACACCTGCCCATAGGAAATGGTTATTGAGAACAGCGAAGTGCATAGCAGAGGATTTTGTGATGAAATTGGATAATGCACTTTATTACAACTGTCATAAAGTGCAAAGTCGGACGAATTTCGAAAAGTCTGACGGCACACGTGAAACGGCTCCGTTCGTTCGTTGAGTGAGTGATGCGTGAGATTGTTTGCACTTGAAACAACTGATAAAAATAAGGTATATTTTTCAATTTCATAAAAACTCTTCTGGTGTATTCTGCATTCTCTTTGGTCTGTGTTGAGCCTATGGGAATCTATGGAAATATTATATTGTAATTGTACCCAAAAGGCGTAACATTACGTCATAAAGTTAAACTAATTTCATTAGTTTAACGTTATGACACTACGCCTTACAGAACCTTGTGTGAATATCTGATGAGGGTATAGACATGCATCAGTACTTTACATAGAGCTATGAACTAGGATATGGTTACGAAATACGAAAGGAGAGCATTCTTTAAGATAAAAACGAAAATAATTTAAAAATTGCCTACAAACCTGGTAGATCTTTAGCGGCTCCGAAGTACTTGTAGCCTCTGTTACCAGGTACTTCCTTGCCGTCTTGGTCCAGCATCTTGGGCCCGACACGCGCATGATCCGGCCCACCCAGCGACTTGATCTGCACCTCCCAATGACGCTTCTCGCGCATGAGTTTGTTTATCTCGTCGTTTAAGTCCCGTATCCGAAACTCTCCTAAACCGGCTAGTAGAAAAATAAATTGTTTTGAAGTCCTCTTCATAGTAGTCTTTGAGTTTAAAAAAATAATTTCAGTCATGTATTGTATTGTAATAAAAGTAAGCTCGTTTCACAATGCGACCATCAGTGCATACTTGCATAGTGATCTTTATTTACAACTTGCAGTTGTATATTTTTTTCATAGCGTTTTTTGTGTCGCACTGCTGGGCAAACGCCTCCCCTTTCTCGTTCCAAACCTCTAAAAATATTACTATTATCCATAATTGAATCTGATTTTGTTAACGATTTCAAGGGTTTTTTTGCACTGAACCCTAATTCTTATTCTAAAATAAAAGTAGCCCAAGTTAATCTTATAACATCGGCTATCTGCCAGTAAAAATCCCGTCCAAAATTGGTCCAGCCGTTTCGGAGATTAGACGGAACAAACAGACAGATAGAAATACAAAAAATCAAAATATTGTTTTTCTATTAAAAGTATCGTTTAATGTTTCGTATGCATTCAGTAAAAAGTTGTTATTTTTTAAATTACAAACAAACACTTCAATTTTATTTATTTGTATTGATAAGATTGCTGTCATCATATCATCACCCTCGACTACATCCCACATCATCGACAAGTTCTATACTTTTTTTTTTTTTTTACCTATTGGAAATCATCAAATAACCTCTCCCGCTCTGGGCTGAGCAGGAGGGAGTGTCAGACTTTTACTGACTAAAACCCATCCATGTTCCTTCCTTTGCCCTTTGTGTTCCAGGGCCGCGGTATCTCTTTCGAACAGTCCCGCAACCCTGGCAGGCGTCGGTCCTTACGGACCCCTTCCTGTTTGCTGACTCTTTGAGGCGCGCGTGGAACACGAACGCGCCGTCGACACGCCTGTCGTCATAAGACGGACGGACGGCGAGCTAGCCCATAACTCACCGTCCACAGGTCCGCGCCTACGGTGGTCGGGGGCCACCACGTGGCCCTCGACGCCCGGTGCGTCTCCCGCGGCGGTTGAGACGTGAGGCTCTCTCCCTCTCACGTCCCGCCACCTCCTTCGCTAGCATGATTGCTTCGCAGAAGGAGGTGACGGCGTCCCATTCCCTCTCGCTCCGGACCAAATTTAAAACTCTTAAAATGGACTTTGTGATCATAAACATAAAGGCCATTTTAAGAATTTTAAATTTTGACCACAAAGTCCATTTTAAGAGTTTTAAATTTGTAACGTGATTCATATTATGATTCTGATAAAGCAGCCATTTTAGGCCCCCAGAAGGCCTTGTGGCATTTCCTCATTGCCAGAACAAGTTGTGGTCGAAAATCAAAACAGGCACGACGCGAATTTCGTTTTTGATCTCGTTTTGTGTTTACTAGAAAATGTTGTAGTCGTTTTTAACAGAGCTACGACGCGAATTTCGATTAGTGGTCGTTTTAAAAATGCCAAGACGCGTTGTGGTCGGTTTTTTTCGCTCAATGAGCGTTCCCAGTTTTTGAGCCTAACTTATAAATTGATTGACCGCAAGAACATGCTCGCTCCGAAGTCAACGTCCTACTGACACCGTGACAGTTATCGTAAGGCCGTCACTGCGCCCCCGTAAGAGGGTGCGACTAGCGTTCCTACTAGGGGGTGACGACCCAGCTCCCGCGGTTTCTATCTTATATACCACCTTCTACCTTGGCCTAACTGCAAATTGCAAAAAAACGTAAGAAAAATTGTATTTCACGGGCTACCCTGGCACTTCCGCCTGAAGCATTTACCTTTTTAGGCGATGACCTACAGTGAGCGCGCGCCTACAACGCGCAATAGGTACGCTACGGCGCTGTCGCACAGCGCCGCTCACTTCACGACACTCGCGGACAGTCCCCGCTTAGTGAGACCCCCAATTTCCTGGGAGACTCCCGGCAGGAGACGACCAGCGACAAAGGTGCAGACTCCGACGCACCTACAGTGGCTATGTGGCTCCCGTTTCCAGAGTTCACCGGTTGCGGTCCGGACTAAATCATATTTATGTGCGAGCAGACCGCGATAACCCGCGCGCGTGTGTGAGATGCGTGCCCTACTTGCACCACGCTACCCTCACACCTCGCTGCTAATGCTCCACGCTATATGTAATAGGGGCCAGCATATTGCCATCAACCGGGCACAAATCCAGACTCCGTCGCTGCTCCTGATGGAAAAACCCAATATCACTTTGCCCGACCCGAGAATCGAACCCAGGACCCCATGCTCAGCAGTCGCGCTTGCGACCACTAGCCCACATCTTACGCATTATTACGATTTGAATTAGACATAAAGAAAATTAAACGTGTTCTATTGGTTTACTAAATATTGTATCTCGGTGTAAGCAGCATGAATTTTAAAATAATGGAAAGTATGTAAGCAGGCCTATTTCAAAAATATTATCATCGATTGTACTTTTACTTCTTCTTCTTCTTTTTTTGTTTGCCGCCTTTTACTTTCTTGCCTTTGCCGCCTTTTCCCTTCTTGCCTTTGCTTTTATCTTTTGAAATGTCGCGACCACTGTACTGCTGGGAAACATTATGTCCTTCTAAAGATTTATCAGACGGAGGAGCTTTTGGAGTTACTAATTCTATTTCTAGGTCAGTCTTTTTATCTTTTGTTTCCAGTTTCTTTCCAATTTTTAGAATGAACACATCCTTTTGTGGATGCAGTTCTTTCGCCATATTCACAGGGACGGGGCAATTGGTAGGCGTCACGTTGACGGTCTTTCTGTCTTTCCTGTCAGTTTGTCTTTCCAGCCCTTGCAACGAATATGTCAAGTTTGATGAATAAGTGTTATTTTGACATGACACAGGATCTCTCGGCAGTTCAAATTGTATTTGTTCGCCGGTATTGTATGGTGTGCTTTCACATGAACATAACTCTTGAATTTTATCATACCTCCCAATTCTTTCTACTCGACTGCTCTTCGGTACTCTAATCTTCAATTCGTTGACATTCATTTTGGTATAAATTTCATCATATTTTTGAGTTGATTCTGGAAAATATTAAGACTATTCAGTTTTAGGTAGTTTATAGGTATTGCTGTACACTTGACAATACGACTTACCATGTTCGTAAAAAGCCACTGGTGCATAACAAGGAGCACATTCGTAGGATCCTCTAGATATTGCGTTAGATATTTGCGACTGTGGGCTCTCTGGTCTTTTGTGTTGATTCTTCGCAACAACTCCTTCATCAAGAAGTATTTTTCCCTGTTCGTCCATTTCCACCTTATGGCAAGAATACATTGTCATGCCATGATCTTCTTTCAGGAGAAATGAAGTACCCTTTGGTTTAGGTGAAGCACAAAATGCAGTGGTTATCTCTTTTCCTAAAAACGACATTCGTATGGTCACCTCAATAACACCTATTGAGTCTTGGTTTTCACCGTCACAGCACGACAAATAGTACATGTTCTTGGAAAGCGGTGTCGAAGTGGTACACAGGATATTGTCTGTTGGCTGTTCCTCCATCCATTTTTTGCACAGTTCTTCTCTCAACTGGACAAACTCACATGTGAAGTCTATGTGTGTTTCCGCTATTCTCGTCACACACGTGGTACACGGAGGTTGTTTCGTCAGCAGCAAAACAATTTGGAATTCTTGAATACTGCATATTTTATCATATGTCATGGCAAACAAGGTGGATTTTCCAACATTTAGTTTACTGAAATTATCAATTTTACCGAAAGATGAATCATATAATACAATTGGCGGTTTCCCCAAAAATACAGCTGAAATAACTAAATTATTGTAGTCTAGGTCGAAACATTCACACTTCATATGGATTTTGTTTATTATCATCTCAATAAGGAATAAGTGATATGGAAAATTGACATTCTCTTCTTTATAGCATAATTCCTGTTTAGTACGCGCGATGTCCTCAGTCAAACACTTTATAGACTGTCTCAAGGCGTTAGCTTCGCTCGTGAGCAATTTGCTCATATTAGCTATTTTATCTATATTTGTATTTAAATTATTAGAATTTGAACCCACTAGCTCACTTGCAAGCTCTTTGACGGTACCCTTTAAACCTTCGACCTTTTCAGTTGTGGTCTTACCATTTGGCTGGAGTTCTGAAAGTGCTTTTTCTAATTTACTCCCAATATGACCATCCAGTCTCTGCACTTTTGGGCTTCTGTGTTCTTTGTCAGGATGTTCAGCAAGCGAAGCTGCAGCTTGTTTTGGAGACAGTGACTTGGGGCTTTTGTAAATTTTGTCGGACGTTTCAGTAGGTGATGCTACTGCGTACTTCGGAGACGGTGACTTGGGACTTTTATAAATTTTGTGGGATGTTTCAGTAGGTGATGCTACTGCGTACTTCGGAGACAGTGACTTGGGACTTTTATAAATTTTGTCGGACTTTTCAGTAGGTGATGCTACTGTGTAATTCGGAGACGGTGACTTTGGACTTCTGTAATGTTTGTTTGCCATTTCAGTTGGTGATAGTTCAGCGGACTTTTTTGGCGACTGTGGTGTGGGCGTGGGGATGGGTGCAGCCTGTGTCGTGCTGCGCCGGGGACTCGACCTCGCCAAGAACGGCTGAGGGGAAGGCGTCGACGGTGGCAGCGGTATTGCTTGCTGCGGCTCTTCGGCAGGTGCCGCTAATCCTTGTTCTGAAGCTGCTTCAGCATCATCCATTTCAGAAGGTTTTTAATAGTATATTACAAAGCTGTGTTGTATTGTAACAAAAAAAAGACACATTTTAAACTATTGATACCATTTTAATAGCCATAGCCCTATTGATTTATGACAAAGATTTTAAATCAATCAATTAATTTAGCTTCCAATATGTTTGTGTATCTATGCCAGTCACAGACCCAAGGTTTGTATTGTGTCACCATAGTTAACGTCACACGGTGTTCAAATGGCCAGTATGTAATGTTAACAATAGCTAATTAGTCTGTATTAACAATGCTTACCTATTTAAAAAGCTATGTGTAAAGCCAAGTCAGGGGCCCATGGGCGGCATAAATACTCTGGACACTAGGTTAGGCACTAACCACACGATGAAGAAAGAACACCTGTTTATAACCTAAATGAGTGCTCCGCGCATTCATTCCCCAAATACACATATTAATTATTATATAAGTACTTGATTCGCATATTAAAAAAAAATATAGATTTCTGCCACTCGAAAGTGTCTTTCAACCTCACCTTGACCCATCAGCCTCACCTCGTTTTTCTTGAAGACACTAGAGAGGCTGGGAGACAGAAGGATTAGGAATCAAGTCTCGCTACTTAAACCTTTACACCCTAACCAACACGCCTACTGCGAAGGCAAGTCAACTGAGTCCGCACTCCACTGCGTGGTCACACGCATAGGAAACGCTCTAAAAACCAAAAACCCAACACTGGGCGCCTTCATAGACATTGAGGGTGCTTTTGATAAAACGAACTTCGCCAGCATCAGCCAGGCATTAGTCGTGCACGGTGTGGCGCCAACGCTTATACAATGGATTCACAATATGTTAAAATACCGCGCTATTCAATTTACTGTGAACACCACCACACGAGGTATCGTTAGTGGGCTGCCCACAGGGTGGGGTGCTGTCACCACTACTGTGGAATCTAGTAGTAAATGAGCTTATTACAGAGCTTAACGCCAGCAGTCTGTACTCGGTGGGTTATGCAGATGACATAGCAATTCTAATCACGGGGAAATTTGAAGGCGTCTTATGTGACCTCATGAGGAAAGCCTTCAAAATAATCGAGAATTGGTGTACAAAACACGAACTATCGGTTAACCCCACTAAAACAGAACTTATAATGTTTACAAACAAAAGAGTCCTTGGACCACACAAACTTCCTAAACTATTCAACACCGAACTAACACTTAAAGAAGAAGTTAAGTACTTAGGAGTAATTCTTGATAGCAAATTGCTCTGGAATAGGCATCTTGACTACAAACTTAACAAAAGCACAATCGCACTGTACCAATGCAAAAAAATGTTAGGAAAAACGTGGGGCCTGTCTCCAAAGATCACGCTGTGGCTCTACACAGCGGTGATCAAACCAATGCTGACATATGGCGCCTTGGTTTGGTGGACGAGAACTGAATTGTCGACCGCTGTCTCTAGGCTTCAGCGGTTCCAAAGGCACGCCTGTTCCGCTATCACGGGCTGTATGAGGACAACCCCAACTGCGGCAATGGAGATAGCCTTACAATTAACTCCCCTTGAATTGCATATACAGCAGGAGGCAGCACTAGCAGCTATCAGGCTTATGCACTTAGGCATATGGGGCAAGAACCACACCAGTCCCCACGCAGGCATCCTGGACCGGGTGATTGAGTATCAACCTCTCAGCGCTGCCCCGTGTGATAGGACACCTAATAAACCTATGTTCAACAAAAGCTATAGGATAAAAACAACAGAGGAATTAAGGGATCAGTCAGGAGTCAATGAAGTACGCATCTATACAGATGGGTCTAAAACTCAAAACGGCTCGGGGGCTGGCGTACACTCCCTAGACCTCAATATCAACTTTCACCTACCACTAGGCGAACACAGCTCGATATTCCAATGCGAGTGTGTCGCCCTAACACAAGCTGCAACAGCCGTAAAGCGTCTAGGGATTCACAACTACGCAATCAGATTTGTATCTGATAGCCTAGCTGTGCTTAAAGCCCTAGAAAACAAACTAACAGTAAATTAATATTTGAATGTCACCTCGCCCTGGAGAGTATATCGCGGTCTAACAGAATCACCCTCCAGTGGATAAAGGGGCACAGTGGATCCCTAGGCAATGACGCCGCAGACGAACTTGCTAAGAGAGGTTCCGAGATGGCAGTGCTAGGCCCGTACCCACTCCTTCCCTTACCTTTCTCACAATTCCGTACATGGGTTCGCCAGAGATCAACTGAACTTCACAACAACAAATGGTCACGGTCTACGGACTGCAGGCAGTCTAAAATGGCGATGCCAAGTCTACATCCGCGACTAACAAAACGACTGCTCAGCCTAAGTAGAAATAACCTCAGAATAATAATAGGGACAATAACGGGCCATTGCCCCCTAAATAAACATCTCTTTAACATAGGCGCCACGGACAGCCCACTCTGCAGGGGCTGCTTTGACGCCGAAGAATCAGCCGCCCACGTCATCCTGGAATGCGAGGCCGTGGCTACCCAACGCAAACAAATCCTCGGAACGGTGAGGTCGCTCCGCGAAGCCTGTGAAGCTCCCAGGAAACTTCTGTGCTTCTGGGTGGAGCTAGGCTGGCTAACTTAGCCGGACACCTACGCACAACGGACCATATTAGAGTCTAAGTGCGGAAAATGGAGTCCCTACTCTACTCTACTCTACTCTAAGTGTCTTTCAAAATGTTCAACTGGATTAAAAAGAATGTCTGCATGTGTCTCAAAACTTACCATTCTGAATTTGTGCGACTTTCTTAGCTATTTCCCTCACGATCTGCAGTCTCCATTTCTCAGCTTGCGGCAGGTCGGTGCACTCTGACGCGAGGTACGGCCTCCTCTCGCGCTGCCCGCCCGCCTCCTGCACTTGAGCTGCGCGCCATCGGGCCAGCGTGGTCCTGAAAACAAGCAAATATTCATCAAGCAAGCTGTGGCTTCAGTGCTGCTTTAGGCTGGAGAGAAGGTGAAGGAAAACATCATGACAAAACCAAAGCACCATCAGTGCAACTTTTATATTTTGGATATGTGCTGCTTTATATGATTTGGTATCATACAATACTTGTTTGTATTGATTGATTAACACAGGGTTGATGTGTGGCTGCTACTTCGAAAATAAAATAAATGGCAGACAGTTAGGGAGGCCAGGCTCCATACTAAAATTTTCAAACACCTTTTTAATTTTTTTTTAAGCTTTCAAGGGTTTGTGTGTGTGTCCTGTTGTTTTTTCACTACAGGAACTGATGGACGGCACCGAAAGCGCTCGAAATTAGTAGCTCAGTTCTAGGCAATCACAATTTAGATTGCCATAGACACATTAACAAGCAGAAGAAGGGTGTCCATGGAAGAGTAATTATTATCATAAAATTTAAAGGCTCAGAGGAAAGTCAAAATAGACATGATAGGTTGTAAAGACTTATGCCCATAATTATGTTCAGAGCTTTATAGCCTCTGGGAGTCCGCACACTTGTTGTCCCATTGTTGACGATAGATGAAGATAAAAATTACTTGATCCATTGAATGTACTGGTTTAATTCAATTTCAGAGCAAGCTCAAATGTAAAGAATCAAGTTGGTCACTATAAATAGGTTTCACATAGGCTTCTAGGTACCGTTTACACCCGCAAACAAAAAAAAAACGAACAAAATATATAACCTCTTCTAGCTTGCATTTACTATACAAACCTGTACAGTACCGTATTTTATAAGTATTTGTTACTTCTTTCTGGTACTAGGTACATTTACGGTGGTTCCATAATTGTGGTTTAAAAACTTAATTTTACACTTACATAGCCTTTTCCGCATTGCGAGCCTGAAACAGAAAAAAATACCTTTAGATGTAACTTCTAATTTCTGATAGGCACTGAACAGTATAATTATTGTCGTAGTAAATTTTTATGAAAATAAGTGTAACCCTACCTAACTTTCTGTTTAGACTCAAACTTGAAATTACAAGTGTTTACATCACTTTTTAATAGAATAGCGGTTACAATTTTATTGGCATAGTACTCTTACCATTTTTGTGACTGTCTATTTATCAACACTACTTAAATTGTTCACTTAGGCTGAATTGCACTGTAAACACCGAAATAACAAATTATTGTACATTCGTAAACAACAAGTAAACATAACCTCAAATTGGAAAGTAAGTGACAATGACATCAAAATCAGTGTTGCCAGGACAGGGCCCTTGAGTCGTAAGTTACGTTTCGTAAAGTTACAAAAATACCCTAAAATTTAAAAATTACTTACATGTTACGCGAGGGGGTCAAAAGTTACGAAAAATGTAAGAAATGTAACCTTCTGGCAACACTGCAAAATAGCACAGACCATAAACTAGACTAATAAAGAGACGATCGAACGAATTATTGAAATCGAAACCCTATTTTTTCGCGTCCACCGTCAAAGGATTTGTTTGAGTAGTGACATAGGTACTTAAGCGCCAATAATGAAACTTCCCAATCTATATTACTATACTATATGAATAAAACTATCGAAACTCAAAATTCAACAATCGAGTGGTGTGAGGGTAGAAGAGGCTAAAGTTATTTTTAACTATTTTGTGTTTTTGAAGTCGGTATAATTTTTAGCAAAAAAGTTTTTTATTTTTCACTTTTTAGTGGTTCACATGTGCTTACCCCTTCACAGCGTACCGGCGTGATGTTATATTATGAACTGGTGTAAACAATAGACAAACATGAGATTTCAGCAATCCCAGTCCATTTGCTATCATTTATTTGAAAAGTTCCGTTGCCTATCTCCGAAGTTCTTGATCAGATCTTCACCAAATTGAAATGGGACCACTCCGAGAAAGTACTCTTCCATAAACTACCCAAATCGCTTCAAGTGTGCCTATAAAATTTGAAGAGTCCTATCTATTTCTCCAAGATCCCATCAGATCATCATCAGATCCTGAATAAAATTGATGATCATGGGACCACTTGGGAAGTATTTCAAACTAAAAAAAAAATACCAAATCGGTCCAGCCATCTTCGGGTAATGAGGGCTATCGTTTTTGAGCTCACCAGATGGCACCACTGTCGATTAAGGTCCTGTCAAAAATTCTATTTTAACCAATAACTTCATGAAAAGTTTATTTTATCACGTATAAAAACATAGTGTAAACTTCAGGTCCATACGCTAACAATATTCTTCATAATATTAGCAAGCATTAAACATTTAAAAAACATTTTATCTCCAAGTACTGAAAATTAAGATTCTAAGTTGCTACTTAAAATCTTCAAGTCTTAATTAATCAGGAATGGCCCAATCTAGACCACAATTGTGAATATTTGTAAAAATGCGTGTTAAAAAAGCAGGCAAAGCGTGAACTTTCTATGACATCTGACATTTCGGTGCCCCCGCGCTACACTAGCGGCTCTAGCGGCGAATTCATACGCGATAGCCCCCTTTGACGAACATACATAAAAAATAAAAAAATGGTTCCGACGACTGGAGAACCTTCTCTTTTTTGAAGTCGGTTACTAAAAATAGGTAACAGCTTATTTTTAACCTGCTTTTGCTTTTAGAAACCTGTCAAACACTGTTATCTTTGTTCGTAATTCTGTTCAACTTCAAACAGGAAAGTAACCACCACCAGTTTTTTGTATCATCATAAATATAAAATAATTCTAGGTCCATAAAACCAGGTATCCAACACCCGTTATAATTTAAATCTGAATGTAGCAACGGGAACATCGATCGTCTACTTGTTGGACGTGTGAAACTTCCAAGAGACTTCCCCCAAGTTCCCACTATTCTGATTTCCGAATTCACTCTATTCTTTGATTTCTTTGGCAAATTTTAAGTCAATCGCGTTCGTTACAGTGTCAATAATTGACACTTGACAGTCAATGTAAGTGACAATCGTCAGCCGACTTGTTGATTATTTGTTCGTTTTGCTACGAAGATTTCTTAACTCTTTTAATTGTATTAATAAATCTGATTTATTTATGCTTTAGAGTTCGTTCCAAACAAATAAATAATTGTTCATAATGGAAGTTCCAATATCATCCAATACCACAACCTGGCCTTTGACCTGGGAGTATTGTCCAGAGGAATTACTATTGATAATATTTAGGAAATTAAACTATCAATCGTTATTAACATGTATGGCAGTAAACAGGAGATGGAAGGTTATTATACTTGCCTATATCGAGGTAAATATTATTTTTCATATGGTATCCTTTGCCAGACTACTTTTTTATAGTATCCTTGTATTCCTTGTATGTCCCACAGCTGGGCAAAGGCCTCCCCCATATCCTTCTAGATACTGTTCTTCTGCGACACCCCGAACCAGCCTGAGACTGACTATAACAGTTCAATATTGGGCGCCACCGTTACTGCTGGACTCTTGATGTGATATTTAGATTGGACTAAGTCATGTTGGGTTCCTCAGTCAGAAATTGCTTAGCAAATATTTTTAAATTTTATTGAGTAAGAGGTAGCTTCTATTCACAAACCTGTACATTTGTACTAGGCTCAGTTTGCAAAGTATTTTTTTTTTCTGATTTCAAAGCACTATCCTGACACAGTGACTTAAAAATGCATACATTCATTACTTATGTAATATTTATTTTAAAAACGAATATGATTTTATATAAGTAGGTACATTCAAATAAAAGCAAATAAGTTGTAAAAGCTTTAAAAAATAACTAGGTTATTTCTTTACAGCGACAAAGCCTTTGGCCCAAGATCTTTTCAGCAACAATGGTACACAATGGTCGCACTTTCAAAAGAAATTCTGTTCTCTGCTTGAAAGGTATGTGTATGAATTCAATGCTGTGGACTTCTGTACCGCAAGCGAAGATAACCCTACAGCACACATACGCAGAACAGAATGTTACATGTATACATGTGTATAAAGGTAATAAGATTTTATTATTATTTCCTTTATTCACTTTCTTAACTTATTAATTTACATTTTTAAATATTTCTTTAAAAAAAACGTATATAAAAACATTTAAAAATATTAAAAATAGTGGTCCGCCGGTATCGGAAGCAGGGTCCAAGCTACCGGTGGTTAGGGCTCCAGAGACAGGAACCTCCTCACAATACGAGCCGTATCGAGGAGTACTGCCTGCTGAATCAGGCCCTTGATCCAACTGCCTAAGGAGAGCCTCGACAGATGGTCGTCGAGGCTCTTGGCCATAAGGCCATTGGCCGTCACGACAATCGGCACAATGATAGCCGAGTTTACATTCCACATGTCGACAACCTCGTGTGCCAAGTCGAGATATTTCATTTGTTTCTCTTTCTCAGCTTTCACGAGGTTCTCATCATGTGGGATGGTAACATCAATTATCATTACGCGGCGCGCTGATCGGTCTATCACCACTATGTCAGGCTTATTGGCGACAATAGTCCTGTCAGTGATGATAGACCGATCCCAGTACAGCGTGACATGGTCTTTCTCGAGAACTGGTTGGTTTTCATCAAAATCGGGCTCGAGACTCCTGCATTTTTCGCTATTCCTCCTAGTTTCGGATTTGGCCAATCCACGCCCACTTGGAAAATTCACCCTGTATCTACGATTGTATGACTTGATTTGATTTCGATAGTGTAACATGGGACAAGCCTATTACTATTAACCTCGATTAGGTTGCTACTGTTCCAAGTAATGAAACCAGTGTACAAGTAGCGGCACGTAAGTCTAGCGCTGACCGATATTGCGCAGAAGTAAAAGGAAAGGAACCTGAGGGGGCTAGCGGGATGAAGGGCGGGCGTGCGTAGCGCCGATTGGCTCTCCAGTCGCATTCCGTTATTTAGCTAATAATTAAATTTATAATTGCATTGCGTGCGCGACAGTACCCATGCGCAGCAATCCTCCGCGTATCGCTCAGCGCTAGACTTACGTGCCGCTACTTGTATGATTTGGGAACCCAGGGCCATCAAGTGACCACTAGACCAATGAGGCTATTAAACAAACTGTTACATATTTTTGTTTTTGTTGATTTTCAGATACATTGATTTTGACAACAAAAATGGAGACGGTCACGGACAGACCCATAAAATACTTTAATATTAAAAATTCAGAGATAATGAAAAGTGTTGCCAGTGCAGGTATATTATAATTATTATTTTAACTGGGTTTTGTTTCATGAACTTATTCTGGGGGTGTTTGTGTCAAGATCCAAATTAGTTACTTATGTTAGGTAAGCTTACTTAGAATATACGTTTTTTATTTTTTGCTTTTTGGTTAGTAGGAACTTTAGTCAAAAAGAATGAAATAAGCCCATGTATCTCCTGTAAACTGTTGAGGCTACTCCAGGCCTCTATTTTGTGTGACATGGACTATGACCCACAACAACAAAAAAAATTGCAATGATGGAAAGAATTTATGACTGCCTTGGTTGTGTCTTTTAACTTCAATCTTATGAGTCTACTTAGACATATCAGGATTCAAGTACAGTTCCGTCCAGGCTTTGGGGCCTAAGCAGCTATGCTCTGCTATTTGGGGCCTAAGCAGATCTGGTCTGCTCCCTGGAATTGTGTGGATAGAGCTAAAGTAATTTTATTCTATCATTTTAGTTAAAGCTACTACTGAATGTAGAGAGAATGATCATATGTTCGTGTATGCTGGAGACGAGTTTCGTGCATTTGGCAAACAGACCCCACAGGATACCACACATGATTTCAACCGAATGGTTGGCTATAACATGGAGAACGTTCTCTTTTATAAGTAAGTTTGCAGGGCTCTATACTTTATTTTCAAATATGTATGTACTATATTCGATCAAAATATACTTTCACACAAGTGGATCCAAGGTTTAACTTGAAAGTCGGCAGTTTTCTGTAATTTTATTGTCTGTAAGCGACTTTTGATTTTTTGCACGATCTGGTTCCTTAGCCAAATGGCAAAAAAACGGAACCCTTTTAGTTTCGTCCTGTGGGCCTAAAATGGAAGCTTTATCAGAATCATAATATGAATCACGTTAAAAATTTAAAATTCTTAAAATGGTCTTTATGTTTATGACCACAAAGTCCATTTTAAGAGTTTTAAATTTTTAACGTGATTCGTATTATGTTTCTGATAAAGCGGCGATTTTAGACCCCCTGGCCATCGGCCTGTCTGTCCGTCCTTATGTCACAGCCAGTTTACTCCGAGACCGTTGGCACCACACAGTTGAAATTTGGGGAGTAGGTGTCTTCTTTGAACTGCTACACAAAAGTAGGTATTGTAAAATTATGACAAACAAAAAATAGGGGTGGTCCTCCATATAATTATGTAACTGAGTGAGGGTTGAAAACAAAACTACGTAGGTATGTAACTGTATGGGGTGTCTATCAACAGCTTTAATTTTTTTTTTTTTAATCCTATGTGTGTACCCACTCTAATGTTTAAAGCAAGAGGTGAATTCTGAAAAACCGGCCAAGTGCAAATCGGACTCGCACACACAGGGTTCCGTAGCACCAAATAATATAATAACAATATTTTAACTCTCATGTATACATCGTATAACAGAATAAACGCAAAACGTCTGAAGGGGTCGTTGTACTCATCATTATGAACAACTTTCACTATTAGACCATCCCCGAAATCGCGTTTTTAGGGTTCCGTAGCCGAAAGGAAAAAAACGGAACCCTTGTAGATTCGCCAAGTCTGTCTGTCTGTCTGTCCGTGTATGTCACAGCCATTTTACTCCTAAACTATTTGGACTACACAGTTGAAACTTAGGAGGTAAATGTATTCTGTGAACCGGTTTACGGTTTTTATACAAAAATGTAAGATTAAGGGACTCCCCATAAGTACATAGAACTGAAACTAAAAAATATTTTTTTCATCAAACCTAATAGGTACGTGTCTATAGATAGGTCTTTAAAAATGACATTGAGGTTCCTAAAACCATTTTCTCTCAAAGTCAATCGTTTGAAAGATAAATACTTCCAAAGTGGTAAAATGTGTATCCGCCCCTCTAATTTCTAAAGTAAGAGGAGGAAAATTCAGAAAAAAATATAGGATTATAGAACGTAAAAAAAACTTACAACCAAAATTGGTTTAAAAAAGATTTGATGTTTATTTTTTGAGATATGGGACTTTTTCATCAAACTGCAGCAACAACTTTGTTTTTCATTAACATACTATGAAAAACAAATTTAGGTTTGTTTTGCCTTCAAAATATTTTTATTATATTGTTTGGTGCTATGGAACCCTTGTGCGTGTGAGTACGACTCGTACTCGACCGGTTTTTTCTGTTTGTCTACGGTTTTTTCTGTTCTCGTGGTACTTTTCACTTCCACTGTAGTGTGTAAAACGTAAATAGACCTTTCGACGAAAATTGGTTTGAAAAACATTTCATATTTAGTTTTTGGGATATGGGACTTTTTCGTTAAACTGCAGCAGTAACTTTGTTTTTCACTACCATGCTATGAAAAACATATTTAGTTCTGCTGTTGGGTTTAAATTGACCTATGAATGAGCGTTAAAAATATTGTTATTATAATGTTAGGTGCTACGAAACCCTTTGTGCGCGATCCTAACTCACACTTGGCCGGGTTTTTGTTTGTAGTTTAGAATATTGAGAGCAGCGGTGGCCCAGCGGTGGTGGCCCCGACTTACGAACAAGTACGTCGTGGGTTCGATCCAAGGCAGGCGCATTACTTTGAGTAATTTGTTTCATCACCACTGGTCTCAAAATGGTGAAGGAAAACATTGTGAGGAAACCGGCATGTCCTAGCACCAAAAATTCGAAGACATGAGACATCAACCAACCCACACTGGGACGCGTGGTTGATTATGGCCCTTCCCTCTCATAGAGAGAGGAGGCTGTGTGTCCCAGCAGTGGGAACATTATTTACGGCGATTTCTATGTGTGTATGTTTGCGGATTTGGATAGCTTATATACTGGATTAACACATAGGCTACTTTTGATCCCACAAAAATGCGATGTTCCAGTGGGATGATCAAATAACACAAATATTTTTTCCCGAATTTTGGCTAAAATCGTCTTTTTGGCGACCAAAAGTACTAGGTCAGCATAAAGTCAAGGTGTTGTTTATTCAAACGAGGTAGGTAGGTAGGGTGGGTAAATAGGCCGGTAGGATAGGTAGGTTGGGTAGGGTGAAGAAGTATAAAGGTGCATTGCAACGCATCTCGGCGGGCACAGCTTACTTTTGCCAGCTTATAGCATCAAATTATCAAGGACGTGAAAAAAATGTTCTTGAAAATTTGATCTCATTCTTTTTTCCAGATTTCAGTTCATGTACAGACGCCAGCACATGAAGCTGCCCGAAATTGTCAAATTTTCCCAATCAACCTGAACTAATGCTATAACGATATAGACATAAAGTTGAAAATCTATTAAAGAAATTTGACAGATAGAAGTAGCTTGATGTGCTGGCATCTGGACGTGTGCTAACTTTTTCACCGCGGGTGACACCGCGGGCGCAGCTAGTTTATCATAATTATTACTATTTTCGCAGAATGGAATACAATATTTGCTACATTTATATCAGCCCGTTTTTCATAATATTCGCCCTTACCTGGAATAGGAAGAAATGGAAGCTTGTAACAAGAGGTCGCCATTACGGGAACTCACACGACACAGTCTGTGGTTTAAATGTGTTTAATGGTAGAGTTTGCTTAATAACCAAGCTTGGAATTATAATGTGTGAAGATCTTGAAACAAAGAATTATCACAAAGTGAACACTCACAACCTTCTGGCACGCGTTCGGGATTCGACCGTTTTGGAAATGTTTGATTACAATAAAGTTGCTGTATCAGGTAAGCCACTTAATAATTCTTTATTTCTGGTTTGTTCTTTATTACTGGGTTGTGGAGGTCAGATAGGGAGTCGCTCTATGTAAATTACTGGTATTCAGCTGTATCCGGTTAGACTGGAAGCCGACCCCAAAACAGTTGGGGAAAAGGCTAGGCAGATGATATTACTAGGTCACAATAATTTTGATACTCTGACTCGTAAACTAGGAGGAGGTGCCTGTGACTGAGGAGTCAAGGATTCCTCGTAACAAACAAAGCCATGTTGATAGTAAATCGGGACGTTTAATTAAACAATAAGTAATGGTGTCAAAGAAAACAGAATCAAAAGTATGTAAAAAAAAAAAAAATTAGAATTGTTTAACTCTTTGGTGAGGTGTATAAATGTAGGGTGTGGGTGTGATTGTGTGTGTTGTGAGTAAATTGTGAGTACTAGTTTATTATCAGCTTTTTAAATAATGTCAGATATCTTTACAAGCATGTGTTTGGATATTTATTAAGTACCCATAAAGGTGGATCCACACTTGAAACATAACATATTACAAAACATTGTTATTTAACATTATTCAATGGAAAAATTTGCAATGTTATGTAATGTAGACGTGTTATATAACATAAGTTTTGTTAAATGTTACTTAATCTGGACGCACCTTAACACATGTGACTGTTCTTAAATTACTCTAGGCTGATAAAATTTTCGTTTTTCCTAAATCATTTAAATATTAGTATAAGGTCGGTTTTCCCCTTGTATCTTAATAAGTCTCTTTTAAGATGTTTGAATATTAATTCCTTTAAAGTTAAGGCGCGCTGTTGACCAAATTACAACACGCTGTAGATCTACTCATGGTTGTACCGACGCACTAAGGGGTATTTTATATTAAAATATGGCCAAAAATATTTTTTGATTTTTTCTCAGCAAAATTGTTATCAAAATCGATTAGCATTAAATAAAACACAAAATAATAGATACAGACATAAACATTTTAATAAAAGCATACTTAATACAAAATCTTCTTTAATTACTGTCACTATATTCATAATTTTCCGAATTTTCCTCGTCCAGAGTATCTCCGCTTTCATCTCCAGTTACTCCAGATTCCACAGGCCGCGGGCGTAGCAGTTCAATAGTTTCCCTACAAAATGGTTGAGTTTTTTTTCTTGGTAATTTGCGTATGCAGGAAAGATAAGGATCCGAGCTTATAAGTAATCTGTTGATTACGTCTTTATTGCAATCTTCCCGTGAAAATTTGCGTGCAAATCCTAGCCGGTAGGACAATGTTTAGGAAAATGTTTGCTTCGGGCTTCTGCTGCTTCCTCAGAAAGTTGCCCGATTGGTAATAAAGCATGAGAAATTATCACCGCACCATGCACTCAAATTTTGTGCATGATGGGTGTCATCGGGTGCCAGTTATACAGTCTGACATATAACTGAACCGTTTGGTTGGTATTTAGCGACATCAACCTCATGTCCGCTTGAAATGGCCTCCAAAATTACCTTTAATCGATATATCAATGATTCATCCACCCCGGTTAACTCACTTGATAATTTTGTATCCGCAAAAAATCTGCGAGCTGAATTACCATCGTTGGTGTTTCCGAATCCTGCTTTCGGTATATCAATCCAGAGCCCCATCACGTCTTTGAATTTCTGCTGTATTCTTTTCTTGGTTTCTGCTACAATGTTTTTATCCTCATGAGATCTAACTTGCCATTTTCCGATAGGGATCTTATAGGCTAAGTGAAGAATAGTTTCAAACAATCTTATTTTAGCATGATGCACGGAAAGCCCAAAACTGTAGTATATTGTTGTACAATTCTTTCTTTGTGAATATTTTATTTGATGCATCTGGAACAAAATGAATGTTGTTTTAAAAGTAATTAATCGGTTGAATTTTAAAACGGTGGGTATACCTGACGAAAAAAATCATTAAAAAAAAAACGCTCTGTTTCCGCAACATCTTTGTTCATTATTAACTGTCCAGATTATTACTGATTACGATTCTGTTACTTTTTCTAATCGGACTAGTCTGGAAATATAAGAAAGTTACTCATTTATTAAGCTAGTTCGATAATTTTTTCATATTTTTTACTGTTTCTTATTTAAGCCACGAAAAAGATTCAAAAGATATAAACATTAGTAAAACAATGTATAAAATAAGCTACGTACCTCCATCACCAGAATCCATCATTAAACACTTGTTAATAACACTATTTTTTTTTTATATCACCGCGTAAAGCTTGATTTTTTTAAGGCACCGAAAACAGAACTTGCACCTTAGAGACAATAGCTGTGTTCCGACTGACGCTACTGATCAATTGCTAACTCTGGCGCATTAAGATGGCCGCTATAACGTGCACGATGTATTATACTATTCTACAAAATAATAATATTGTTATAATAGCAAACTTCAAAAAACTGATTATTGGCCATGTTTTAGTATCAAGTACCCGTATGTGCGACGGCGACGTGTTGCAGTTGCACGCGGAGCTGTGTAAATTATAAACGCTTTAAAAAGCATAAATATTTTAATGTCTCATTTTGTCGCGCACTATACCGCGTATGCTGATGAGGTTTAACGCTATCGTGGAAACCACCTCTGGATTGTACCTGTTCCATTCGTCAAGCAATGAATAGAAGATGGTAATGTTAGAATGTTTGCGGTTCTGTGAGAAGACAGAGTGAAAGGATTATCTTAATTTAGTATTGATGGCTAGTGCTGTAGGTACTAAATAAATAAATCATAGAAGGTATCCTGAGAAAGGGTATATGAAAACAATACTTATTAATGAAGCGGAATAGGGCGAATTTTTCGCCCAAAAACGATGGCAAAAAAGCGTTTTTGACGCGTAGATCTGACCAGGGACGGACGAAATGTGGGAACTTATACATACATATGTGATGCTATTTTATGAATGGTTTCAGTGAAAAAAAATGGCAATCAGCGAGTTACGGTGTCCCATAAATCTAAGGCGGACTTCATGTGGTTATCATGTGAGAAAATGACGTGCTGCACCCCACATGGGGCAGTCTTGTTCATTGGCTTTGAGGATGGAGCGGTCAGTACCTAATGATTCTTTTATTTTTTACTTGTATAGCTCTGAACAGGACCTCGTGGTCAAAAAATAACAGCCGCACGGGTCGATCTTCAAGGTTGTTCCGCGCTTTCCATGGTCGGTCTGTGAATGGGTCACCATCAGTTACATACCGAATTTCCGCCGCTATAGAAGTTTTTGTAATTCTACGCAGTAATAGGTGACTCCGGGCTGAAATTATGATGATGATGATCACAGTACTGCGAGCAAGGCAAAGCCTAAAAGTCAACAACAAATCAGCTTTTGACGGAGCATCTTGGACGGCTCTACCGATTTGGCTGGTTTTTATTATTTTGTCTGCTAACGGCACTTCTCATTTACTTTTCTTTTCTTCAATTTTTCTTTGACACTTACTGACTGACTAGTGTTTTCGTGAGGAAGTGAAACTGGACTAGACTGAACTGGGCGTTTGCCCACACCAAACCCTTACTAGAAAGCAGAAATTTTGCACAGAGTTTCACTTCATCAAATTTTTTGGAATTCCCACTGGAGAGGAGATTCAACGGCGGACACATTCGACGAAAACTGTATGAAATATTATTAAAACTAGCGGTGTGCAGTCCCATTGCACAGCATCATGCCTTCTTGCCGCTGTTATGAGGAGCAGCTGCCAAGTATTTTGTTCAGTCACTTATAATCATCATCATTTCAGCCGAAAGACGTCCACTGCTGGACATAGGCCTCCCCCAACATAGGCCTCCACATTGCCGGTCCCGTGCATCTCGCATCCAGGGGATCCCCGCAACCTTCACCATCATCATCGCTCCACCTAGTGGGAGGTCTTCTAACGCAACGTCTTCCGGTTCGCGGTCGCCACTCCAGAACTTTTCGGCCCCATCGGCCATCCGTTCTCCGAGCAATGTGCTCTGCCCACCGCCACTTATGTTTGGCAATTCTTCGGGCTACGTCAGTATCCTTGGTTCTCTTGCGGATGTCTCGATTTCTGTTTCGATCACGCAAGGAAACGGTCCTTTTTATTTTTTTGTTTTGTATGATATCTCTGCGGCAAATAAATACATTTTCTATATCTTTTTCTTTCAGATCGCAATATATACACCGCCCACTACATCAACGATGAAAGAGGGTCAAATGAGTCGATTGTTCAACGTGAAAGATTTCGACAGCAATATTCAACAGCCCTCCATATGTCGATTGGAAGTGTTTGAGGACACACTCTCGCACCATCTGCTTGTGGTCACTCGAGAGAAAGTACTTCAACTTCTGTTCACTTATCCTGAACACATAAGAGCTTGTTATGAATAATTATTCAATTATTGATAGTAGGAGAGAGAGAAGACCAAAGAAAAGATGGATGGATTGTGTGTGGAATGATACAAAAGTAAGCGGAGTAAGTGATGGTTGAATGGAATGGAAGAAAAATGTGTTGACCCCAAGTAGGAGGGGATAAGATAGATAAGGATAATGGATATGTGTAGATAAGACGAGAATAGAATAAAATTTTAATGTATCCAGTATTATTACTAGTAGCTAGTAGTACCTACTAATAAGTAACACACAAAACTAGAACACGAGAAATATGCCAGGAAGATGGTTTTGTGTTGAGGTCTATTGTTCTTATTTTCGTGGGAATTGCACTTAGTCTTGCCTTTTCTGGCACATTGACCGCACAACTGTAAAACAGTTGATAGTCTGCTAAGTACTGTCGACCGTAAAATATAAAAGGTCGATCGATGGTTGCTCAGTGTGTTTACGATGCCACGTTGATATTTTTTGTATAACAACACCGTTAAGGCCAGCGCATATTTAGCAGAGAACAGCGTAGCACGAATTTCCTTGCCATACAATTATAAACATTGCACTGCTAAAAATAAAGTTTAATTAATAAGCTTGATTTAAATTGATGTTTTCTCGGATGAATGTAAGTTTTCACATTACTTATGAGGGAACAGAGGCTGTGACTCTCCATACAAATGTACTCCCCTTTTTCTTCCTGAATAATGCCTCTAGCTAGAGCAATCTTTTTTTTTTACATAATCAAGGTGTACTGTAGCCGCGGGAGACGCCTTGGGCGTCGGAGGCCACGTGGTGGCTCCCGGCCACCGCAGGCGCGGGCCTGTGGACGGCGAGTAGTGGGCTAACTCGACTGCTACTCGCCTGCTCAGCCCAGAGCGGGAGGAGTTATTTGATGATTTCCCATCGGAATAAAAAGGTCTACTGTAGACACGTCTCTGTCATTTCCTGTTTTCAGCAATGAATAAGTAAAGAAAATATGACCTATGAATGAAAAATTACTGAATGAATCGGTTTGGAGAGAATCAGCTCAGTTTTCGAGAAGAAAAAAGGGGAATAAGCATCGTCGATCTCGTCAAAATTTTTGTGATATAATCGGTCTGAGCTGCAGCTGTCCCTATCGCACACTAAGGGGGCAGGCTTGACGCTGCGCGACGGCAATAGTTTCTACAAATGCCTTTTTTCGAGCCCTGTTCCCTCTTAAACGGCTGCAAGGTACTTTATATATTATTGTTTGGCAAGGAAACCCGTACACCACCTGATGTGCATCGAGCCTTAGGCGGCCTTTATAAGTCTTTAATAATATGTCTTTAAGTTTGTAAAGGCTAATTATAAATTAATAAGGAAACACGATTTTAATTTGTAAATTTATTATCCAACAAACAATGTACAATCCGGACAAACTATCTTTGGTATAATTTATTCTTAAGATGCAATTTACGATATTAAAATAATTACATTATAATAACTAATAAGCATATAATCATGACACTAGTTCACAGAATTATTTATTTGTATGTATAAAGACTTTTAGTCGGTACCTAGTCCAGGTAAATCTAATCTCAAGTAACCGGGGTTTTACTAAGCGTAGACGCGTAAGTATAAATACATCAAGCTGCCCGAAACTGTCAAATTTCCCCAATCAACCTTGAACCTTTTATTGCTTGCGATAAAGTTGAAAATCTATTAAAGAAATTTGACAGATTGTAGTAACTTGATGTGCTGCTGGCGCGTCTGTACGTACATATACCAATATTGGTTAAACTAATAAGTTTTAAACACTGAAGCTATCTATTAAGGGATTCTAGTCAGATTTTATTTATAAGGTAATACAAGACAATTTCTAATGCATGATATATCGATGTTTAGATTCATAAAATATCCTCGTAGATTGACTGTATAATTTAACTTATTATCATGAATAAAGTGAATATACATAAAACATTTTTTACTTACTATTTAAATACAAATAGCCATGTAACACACAGGCTGGAAATGTAAACGCTAATTAAAAGCTGATTGTTAAATTCAAAGGAACTATAGATCCTTGAAAATAATATGCAGCGTGTGTGTTACAGCCCTTACCTAACACCTAATCCATATAACAATATAATTCGTGTACCAGACACAATAACATACGTTTTAATTGATATGCATTTCAACTGATTTAATTCAAGACACCCTCTACATGTAGGTATCGATTCGTTTTAGAATACAACACTTGTAAGGCAGCATTTCAACTCGACCCATTCTTGTAAAAAAGTAGATTTCATGCATCTACTATTCCGAATGATCTATTTCCTACTCATGGGTACTTAAGTACCTATTCGTTATGACTACAAAAACTCGACTGCCGAAGACTACCGTCCAGCGGGACTTACAATCACCAATAATAACACCAACGACCACGCATCGAACGTTCTCGAATACGTTGTTGTGCCCGCGCCTGCTAAATAATGTAACCAGGGAATTTCAACCATCGCTCTATGTGCTAGAGTTGTGATTAGCGGTCTGTCGTGTTGGGGTTCGTGTAGGAGAAGCCTCTGAAGGGCTCCTGGTCCATGGAGCGCAAGACGTGGGGCTCCACCGCGGTGAGGCGAGGCCGCTCGCCAGTGAACGCTTTGTCGAAGTATTGAGTGTCCATCGGATGTCTCTGTCAAGAAGTAATAATGGATCAGCCGATGGGGACATTCATGGATAGACTTCCAAAACGTGGAAGATAGTAAATTAAAGAAGAAAATGATAATACCATCGAGGTTCTTGCCCTTCTCTAGAAAAGGACTTATATTCAAAGAGGAGTTTGAAAGTTGCTTGAAGAAATGTTGCACTTACCACTCTTGGTCTAAAGGGCGTCTCCAGCTCGCGCCTCTCGAGCCGGTCCCAGTGGATGGTGTGGAAGAAGTCCTGGTCGCGAATGTCCCCGTGCATGCACTCGGTGCCGCCCAGTCTAGTCCGCGCGTCCTTGTCCAATAACTACAACGACAAACATATTGACATGAGTGACGTCTTTTGCATGGTCGAAAACCCATTTGGACCTAGTGTGCGAGAGTTATCTGTAATCTACATTAGCCCATTAGTCTGAGAGTGGACAAATCTGCTAAAGGATCCGCGTCTCAAGCATGTTGGTTGGAGCTATTCGTCCAAAGTTCAGTTCTCCCAAACTATTTCAAAAGCCTCACCAAATTCAATCTTGCTACGCATTTTTGGTTTTTCCTTTTCTCTTAAAAACATACCTACTTATATCCAGGCTATAAACCACGGCATACATATGTACCGTTGTTAAAAATAAAATAGTAAATGATACGTGACGGCTGACATGTGAGAATGGAAGAAAACCACGTGTTGCGCTGACACGAATAAGTAGGTACCTAATATGGGACAGGAGCTGGAAGATGATGATGATGAAACCAACATACCCTAGTCAATATGGTGAGCGCCTCTTGCGAGAGGAAGCGCGGGTAAGACGGCATCTCGTTGCAGATGGACCAGAACAGCTCATCCTCGTCGCAGCCGCTGAACGGACTCTGACCAATCAGCATCTCGTATAGCAGCACGCCGAAAGACCACCAATCCACTGTCTGGCTGTATTTCAGGCCTTTTATTATCTGGAAGCAAAGAAATCATTTTTAGTCCATCCTCTGAAAACGTGTCATGGAGTCTCCACTGGGCCATGCACCGGTGTCTTCTATTGCGATCTATCTCTACCTAGGTATATGCTATGAAATATGTTCCAATTTTAGATAAAGTACCAATACAACGTAACGGAGGACTGATAGGAACGAATGAAGCGAAGCGTTTAACTTCATAATTCCAATTAGAATGGGGAGGGTAAAAAGTTCCGTAGGTAAGTTATGGAAGATCCATAATCGGCTTTTCCCAAGATGTCGTTGAATTAGATTCCTATGTATGTCGCGTGACCTCCGCATCGAGTTGCGTTGTAGAGGACAGAACGAGGCGCTAATCTGTTGTGTTGTGCGTAACTACGTAGTATTGACAGACACTTGGCTGCTAATTACGAATCAACCGTACACAAGATGTGTCACATCATAAATATGCAACACTACGAGACACAGTTTCTACGTGTCTTATTTAGTAAACAAACTGTAAGAAAATCACGAGTTTTCTTCGTTTTACTATGTTAGTTTAGTGTCTAAAACAGCATCGAATCAGCTACTCAAGACTTCTAGATAACCGATGGATGGACTGAAAAATGCGTTCATTGCCTAGTAGATATCGCTATCAGCGAAAAGACCATCATAGTGCTCGTAGTATTAGCGATTGAGCTGTGTGTCGTACTTTTTGGTGTCAAATAAAGTATATCCTAACATTTCTATCTATTTAACCAGTGAAACGACCAAAAAATTTGGCCCTTAACAAAACTTCCTTTTGGGGCAAACTTAACCAGTGTTCTCTTAACTTAGCCACATACGTTGTGGTTCTGAGGATCTACGTGAATAAAACTAGAAATGAAAAATGTGGTAACATATCGGAAGAAAGACATCGGCCTTTGACCAGTCCACGACACGATTATAAGAACATTAACGCTACTGCCAAATTGCCAACCACGGGATTGGCAGGTGTATGGATGATTCAATAACCATTCATTATGACAAGATCTATGGAGACAGATCTGTTTCATTATTTACTACTGAAACGAGATGTACCTACTCTGCCGTGCCAATCCAAAAGACTGTAAGTCGACTTACAGTGTTTTTGCTCAACAACGCCCTATCAGTTTCTTTAAGTCTGTTTAGTACCCTTGACCAACATTTATTTCATTTCAACGTGTATTTTACAAGATAAGGCAAGCTAAAAAACACTGTATTACGTTCAAGTTAAAGTTTAACCATGCCGGAAAACTGTAACAAAGCTTACAGTATTTTGCCGTAACAAACTACGCGCATTGCCGGAGATACAGTGTTTTGAACCGATGCGTGTTCTCGCACGTTGATACCGTCCCGCCAGCGTTATTAAGATCTGACAACATTATTGCTATCTCGCTCTTTCTCGACGTTTTAGAGGCCCGCCGCCTTCTCAGCAAGTTTGAAGACGGTTCAGTTTACGTGTGACGCGCAGTGACACCGGTGATTTTATGATTTATTGTGTACCCTGTGATCGCCTCGATCGAGATTGTTTAATTACCGTGATTTCGTATTAATTTGACGATGAATACGAGTAGAAGTAAAATGCTGGTTAGATTGTCGAAACAAAATATTAAACATTATAATAACTCAGACTCAGTTACTGTCGTGTCCAATGTGATAAGTGACTGTCTAGAAAAAGAAAATATAAACAGCTGCAATAATCACAACGACTATGAAAATTACCTTCAAGATGATTTTGGGTCAAGAAACTTTATAAGTCCTATCATTCCATTAAGTGAGTCTCAGCTTAATGAATGCATTTCAGAAGAATTAGGAGAAGGAGTTTACGCCCAACTGATACCTGCATTAATTTGTGAAAAGAATTTAGACGTCTTAAATATTTCCTCAGAAGATTTTCATCAATCCACAAGTTCGCATATTCATGTTAATAGCGCTCAATCTAATTCATATTGTGATCTTACGTCCAAAACAAATAAAACTAAAATGCAGTCAATAAAAAACCAGGAACACATTGATACTGGATCGATAAATAATTTAGATGAAGATGCTTTCGATACTTTGAAAAATATTTCGAATCTTTCGACTGTGACACAAAATATAATATCAACTGAATTATCGACTGAAATCCAATCATCAACTTGTTTAGCACATTCTTCACCATCATCAGTTTCGCCAAAGCCTTCTACTTCCTTCGCTCCTGCAAGTCCTATTGCACGAATTGAAACAGAACTGCAAACAAGAAAAAAAAAACGTAGCTCCCTTGAAGAATCCACTGCCATTGATAAATCTGCCGTTGAAGATAACTGTCAAACACCAAAGAAACCTAAGCGCATTAGAGACCCAGTAACTATATTAGAGACACAAAGATTGAAACATCCATTGTTGCCACCTTGTTCATGTAAAAAACAGTGCATTCAAAATATTTCCGAGACTGAAAGACAGTCTATTTGGACACAATTTTGGAACTTGGACCGGCAACGGCGCCGCGACTTTTTATCGAGAAGTGTTGATAAGCTATCTACCGCATGCACGAAAACAAAAGGTGATTCTCGAAGGCATAACACTCTAACATGGTCGCTAAACGATGTCAAAGTATGCAAAGTTTTTTTTCTTAGGACCTTGGGATATACAAACGATGAAGCGGTACAATCAGTCTTGAAAAATAACTATCTAGAGAGCAATAAAAATCCGAAGATAAGCGCTACACCCGACCTTCGAGGACGTCGATATGCACTATCTAACAAGTTTCCACCGGAGTATGAAAAACGATTAGAAGAATTTATAATGAAATACAACCCTGTTCCATCACATTACAACATTAACCATGCACCGAACCGAAAGTATTTGCCAGTAGGTATAAACTTTTCCACTATATATAAGGATTTTAAACAGTATTGCCTTGAAAATAATACGACTATTTGTGGTTTGACTCATTTTTACACTATGATTAAAAGATTAAATCTATCAACAGCAGAATTACCTCAAGATATATGCACTAAATGTAAAAATCATAAAATAGCTCATGAAACACTACCACTTCCTTGTAACTATGAAGATTGTAAAATAATAGGCCAGCACTTAGAAAATAAACGCATTTCACGAAGAGATTTAAATTTAGCAGAAGATCGAAGTAATAGCTCTGATGGAAAGGAAGCTGTGTTCACTGTCGACATGCAAAAAGCTATATGCATGCCACTTCTTACAACAAAAGATTATTATTTTCCAAGAAAACTTGTTCTATTTAACGAGTCATTTGTGTCGCCTGGTAAAAATAAAAATGCTGTATGCATCCTGTGGCATGAAGGCGAAAGCGGCAGGAAACCTTACAACATAGCCACCACATATGTTTATTTCATAAGAAAATATTGCAGGGACCTACACCATTTAAACTTCTTTTTGGACAATTGCAATGCTCAAAATAAAAACAAAATTCTTTTTTCTGCATTAGTCAGAGTTGTCAACGATAACAAAACTGATATTCGAACATTAAAATTAGAATATTTTGAACCAGGCCATACATTCATGGCTGCGGATGCAGTACACGCCGCTATAACAAAAAAACTGAAAACAGCAGGTGAAGTTTATGACCTTGAAGATTTCGTAACCAAAATCAAAGAGTCAAGAAAAAATCTAGATGTTGACGTACTCCAACATAAAGACATGGTTCTTTTTACAAATGACTGTAAAATAACATTTCCAAAAGACTGGAACAACCAAAATTTAAAAATTATTGAGTTTCGAAGAGGTAAACTCTCTATGTTTGCCAAAAATGACTACAACGGGGAGTTTAAAGAACTACATATTTTAAAGAAAAAGGTTGAAGGAGATTTAAGAAAAAAAATGGGTGATGAACTAGATCTTATAAATATGATAGAAAGAGAAAAAAAACCAAGAGGTGTGAATGAAGTTAAAAAAAAGGAATTACTAACACTTGCAAAATCTATGCCTGCATCGCGGCGAATTTTTTATGAAGCCCTTGAGGAGTCAGATGCGTCTGATCTCGATATACATATTGATACTGATTTGTAACTCAGTCATATCACAAATCTGAATCAATATTTGATTTTTTTTCATTAAATGATGGATCTCATAGAAGACCAAAGATGTTTTTGTTATACTGTGTAAGTTCATAAAAATATTAGAAGAATATGTTGTTTCGATTTTTTTTTAACTATTATGTTAATTTAATATTGTAATGTTTCGTCAAATGTTTTTGATTATAAATGAATAACTTCATAAAACTATTAGGATATTGTTATGTTTCGTCAAAATTCTCATTAAAGTTTATTTTATCAAACTGTAATTGATTTTATTTACCAAAACTGACAAATAGATGCCTTTAAAGCAGTGCCGTAACTAGGGCGGTGCCAGCGGTGCCCAGGCACAGGGCGCAGACCCTGGAGGGGCGCAGAAATGACCAGACCAGTATCTAGTTTTGTTTATTGTTTCATGCATGGTAGTTAGTAGGTACATTTTGTTTTATTGCGAATATGGTGTAGACGCGCCCTCTGTACTATCTATATCTATATGGCATTTTTCAAGCGATCTTGAAACAACAACACTTGTAAAGGTGGTTTTATATTTGTCTGATGTGTCGTGACGTGACGCGTCAGAACGGTATCGGTTTCATACATTTAGTACTAGCTGGTGCCCGCGACTTCGTCTGCGCAGGATTAGTATTTCGAACAATATGTTTATAAATTGTAGCCTATGTGTTATTCTGATGTATAAGCTATATTATTGTAAAGTTTCATTAAAATCCATTCAGTAGTTTTTGCGTGAAAGAGTAACAAACATCCATCCATCCATCCATACAAACTTTCGCGTTTATAATATTAGTAGGATGGTAACGTTCACACTAGTGCGTAACGTGTTGTGTTGTGATGGCTTATGTATGGAACCGATACAGTTCTGACGCGTCACGTCACGACACATCAGACAAATATAAATCCACCTTGTCTTGCTCGCAATATTACATACACAAACAAAAGTACCTATACCGTAACTATGAGACAATTTCTGTCTATATTCATTTGGAGGGCGCCACTTCTAACTTAGAAGTTCTAAGCAAATCTGTCAATCTAGCTGAGGAGATGTACATATAGTTCACGTTACGCTGTCATTGCTGTCAGCCACATTCATTGGTCCTCCCTTTATCTTTGATTTTATTCATTAACTACGTGCGGCGTTACTGACGCACTAGTGTGCGAGAGATAGATAGAAAATTCATCGTTCGACAAGAGTGAAAAGGATGACTTACAAAACTAAACGATTCACAAACGTTCCATTCTGCCGCGCCGTCCCACCCAATGTTCGGGGATTCCCCGATACATCGAGAATCTTTACATCGAGAATTTTGGGCCGAAATAGAAACTTTGAAGAGTCAAGTTGAAGCGACTACATTATTTGATAAATGTGAATGTCAGTCAAGTATGGGTCTTCTCAAAGCTATAGTGGAACTGGATTTAAAGGAAATGTTTCCCAATGTAGTAGTCGCTATAAAGATATTTTTAACGATGCCAGTGACTGTAGCTTCCTGCGAGAGATCATTCAGTAAGCTCAAATTAATAAAGACGTACCTGCGCTCGACGATGGGCCAAGAAAGATTGTCTGGCCTAGCGATTTTGTCGATTGAACGCGACATAGCACGGCTCCTGTCGTATGACAATGTAATCAAGGACTTCGCAATGAGAAAAGCGCGGAAAGTAAATCTTTGAGTAGGTAGCTGTCCTTTTCTTGTGATTACGGTTTACCTTAGCCTTGGGTCTTTACTATCGAGTACTTTGTGTCATTTCTGTATTTGAGCAAATATTTTTGAATAAACAATTTTTATCTTAAAGAAATCTACTAAGTACCTTCGTAAACAAAAAATAGATAGATTTATTTTTATGCACATTTGTCCACTTTATTGTCAGAGCCTGATTAGAGCATTTTTCAAGGGCGCAGTTTTGAAAGCTCGCACCGGGCGCATAAAAGGCTAGTTACGGCACTGCTTTAAAGTACCTACCTACCTACAGAAAAACATTTTTATTGGTCTTTATAAAACACTGTATCATTGGATACAGTGTTATGGCATAATTAGTTACCTACGTTTAAACAATGCAAAACACTTTATTTAGTTTTACAGTGTTTTGCATTGTTATAGTTGTACTTAAACTTGGCAACTCTGTCTTGCCAATACAAGTTAGTGGCAATATCTTCTTATCTTACAAAATATATTTAAAAAAAACGACTTGGCTATGTAGTTAGAGATATACACCTACTTTTGAATGCATAAAATAATACAATATTGAACAGTAATCATTATAAAAAGCAATTAATTATCAAAAACATTTATCGTCTAAAATCTTACATGTGGTTCTCAAAAGTTACAGTGTATTGGATTGGCAGGGCAGTACTTCAAGTCTTCAATCCTATGCAAGTACCATCACCAAAAGATGAATCTGCTCACTTTTAAAAGAAAATCCCGTGCACACGATATTCACATCTGTTCACCACCCTTACTACTATTGGTCAGCTCAAAGAGATTGCGGACCAACAGAAGTAAAACAAAAAAAAAAAATGCGACCTTTGTACATTATCTTTTGTTTTACAAAACTTCTCAGGCTTTGTTAATGATCACAGATGTGTGACCACCCTTTTTTGACTAATAGGAATAACACAAAAAAGGACCAATGGAGAGACAGTTTTTAACTAAGCGTTTCTATAGCGGCCGGATGCTGCAAGCAAAAATAGTCCGTAAGGTGATCAGATTCATTTTAGGTCGGTTGTACATAACTACCTTCGTATGTGTTTAAAATGAATGTTTTGAATTGAATAATCGCTACGGCTGAAATAATTAAAAGCTATCACATAACATACGAAAAGAACGTGGGGAAGACCTATCTTTTGTTCTACCTGAGAGTCGCATGGCACGAAAGGGAGGAGCCCTATACTCAGGGGCAAGAGGAGTAAGGCTGCCAGTCATGATGATAGGACATTCAATGAACTTTCAACGATCGCAACATGAGCTATTCAATGTGTTATCCCAACTGACCTCAGGCGCCATATAGTCTGGTGTACCGCAGAAGGTATCTGCCGTCTTGTCCAAGTAGATCTGTAGCTTGCACATGCCGAAGTCGGCAATGCGGACGTGACCTTCGAAGTCTAGAAGGATGTTGTCCAGTTTTAAGTCTCTGCAAAACAAATACAGGTAAATATAAAGTTTTATTTCAACAAGAAATTAGTTTGCACTCGACTCCCGTATTGGAGCGTTAAAAATTACCTTGAAAGAATATTACCCACCACCACCATTTGGCACACTTACACCTGTCTTGTAACATTTTCATAGTAATGTGCATAAAATCTAGGGACCTATTAAGGGTGCAACAAGACCCTTAACGAAGCCGAAAGGTACTTGTTTTCCCCGTCATTGTGATAATTTTTTGTTCTAGACCATACCTGGGAACCTTCTAGTTACGGAGATATTGGGGGTCAAAGTTCCAACTTTTTCACAAGTTTTGTTTTAATTAATGTTTTAAATGTATTTTTTTTTATTATAAACACCTCCACGCCCCCCGTACTATTCAATCCATTCATCAGCACAATGTTTTGAGTGCGTTACATTGGAGTCCCACCGTAAAACGTGATTTTCAACCCAAAAAAATAATTCGTTTCCCAGCAATAATTTTTGCGTCAAGTTAGTTTGATGTACATAATGCTTGGTTGACGGCTACGTGAAGGGTCCTGTTACACCCTGTATATTCGGTCAAGTTATCGGTATACACCGCACTGTCGCGTCCTTTGTAATTGCATTTAAAACTAAAGTATTATTATATAAATTAAAGAAATTAAAAAGTACCTGTAAACAATGCCTCTCTTGTGCAAGAATTTGAGTCCTGATACAATTTCCGCAGCATAGAACCGTGCACGTGCCTCCGGGAATCGCCCGCTTTGCTGGATGTGGAACATCAGGTCACCACCATTCAGATACTCCATCACGAAGAACAGGTGAGACTAAAATGGATATAAAAGCGTACTTCTAAGATAAAGAAAATGTAGGCAGTTTATCGTACCTAATGCATTGCGACCCACCCAAATCTGCGTCAGCCGTTACAATATGGTCCTTTGTCGCTTTAATCACCCATCCTTCTCACTTCTCATCTGGATTGGGAACCGTCCAAAGCTTCGCTCTCCTAGACTCACTGTCGTCTTTTCAGTATAAATTCTATGCCAAAGGTCCTAAGAATTAGGTATATGGCCTACTAATCTCATCACTTGCGTAATATAGATTCCACCGGAAATCATAACTACTGTTCTGAACCTATTAGAGCCCACATAATGTGCCAATTTAAACTATAAATACCTACTATCTGCTCACTATCCTCTATCTACATTACAAAGTATATTAATGAAGATTTGTAGAAATATTTCCCACAATTTATTCGATGTAAATATGAAAGCGTAATCATTAATTAATTCCGCAAAAATATGCTGGAATGAAGCGATTTTAAATGTCATCATGAAGTGTGAAATATGATTATATAAAATTTGAGTTTACTTACATCCGTCTGGAAAGTAGCGAATAAATGGCAGAGGTAGGGATGGTTTGTGCCAAGTGCTAGAACTTTCCTCTCGATCAACGTGCACTCTACGTCGTCGTCTTCTAAAACCACATCTTTTTTCAAACATTTCACGGCATAATAGTATTCAGTGTCGCGAAGTTCCGCCAATAACACCTGGAAATATAAGAGAATCAACTGTATTGTCAAAGGAAGTCGCTTTTTCGTAAAATCTAGGGTTAGGTTTTCATCTGTTAAACCGTCTTCTAAATACTCTAAGGAGGACTTCATCATCAGCCTATAGCAGTCCACTGCTGGACATAGGAGTCTTCAATCGCACGCCACTCAATTCGATTCCCGGCAACTCTCATCCAGTTGCAATCAGCCACCCTGCGAAGATCGTCACTCCACTAAACCTGAGGGCGTCCCACCTTGCTTTTCCCATTTTGCGGTCTTACTCTTCATTCAAGAACACGTCTACCCCAAAGGTCATCAGTTATACGGCTAATATGGCCGGTTCATTTGCCAAGTAGGACTTGGGGCTTCTCAATTGAATGTCTTGTATCTGTATCACAGAATTGCTGACACTTAGGCCTTACCCAACCTATTAGGAATCTTACTGAACATTATTTGAATCAACTACATAGGTAGGAATCTATTTAAACTTATATACCTACAGTTTTCATCGATCTATAGTTCTCCAGTTCAGTGCGTAACTGCGTAGGCACGCATAAATAGACGTTAGTACAGAGACAAACAGATATTGATACCGGTTCTATTTAAAGAGACGCAAATCGTTAGCGGATGCCACAAAAACGAACTGTGTGAAAGATTTGTCTTTGGGCAGTCTTGTAGATGGCGAGGCAGACACAGATACAAATGATCGAGTCACTCGATGATCTTCCATCTTGTTTGTTATTATTACATAACAAGGCGTTGCGTCTCACATCAAATATTTTAAGAGGCGTCCCGAATTTCATTAGTGCTTTTGCAAATCGCGCCTGGACAAAAACAAAATAAAATTATGTGCTGATAAATGTCGCAGGAAGCGAATGAGACACCCATACGGCACAAGTTTTCATTTTATAATTCATATATATCATGCTTTCTCCGTATTCTTGGCCCATTCTCAAAGGCAATTGGGCCAAGCTCTGCGAAACCAGGAAGACGTTGCGTTCTGGCTCACGTAACGCGCGTATCACTCTTGCTAATAAACGAGGATTTGGTATAGCCGTAAATCAATTTTAACATTACGCATGTGCTCATTTATTTTGAGAAATTCTTATCTAAAATAAAGTGCTCTAGGTTCAGCAGGTGTCTTAACCAAAACTTATGTATCTTGCGGAAAAGCTGTATACAGAATAGGTAATGACACCAGAGTTAAAGGAATCGATGAAAACAAATTCACGTGACGCATCTCTTTAGAGAATAAAAATACGTTGTAGAAAATAGCGTGCCTCTATATGCGTTGAAAGATTCGTGTTGTTTTGGCTGTAACACATCATTGTACAGCTAGAATAATAATTGTAGTTGGTAGCCTATTCAGCCACGGTATAGCCAGCGAGAATAGTTAATAGGCGACAATACGTCGAGCGGAGGGAGGACGATGACACGTGTTCGCTGACGTTGGAAAGGTGGCCAGTGATGTAGGCACCCGAAATAGAGCGAATAAATCTAATGTTTCAGTGCGATACTATGGCAGGTAAACTGCGGCGAAACGCTAAGCTGCAGGTGGCACGCTGCCATCACGCATCATCGCTGAGGTTACGGTCACCACTCCATTTACACCAAAATGATAAATGCAACATCATCAGATAATATGTCAAAGACAACAAATATTGTCTTCAAAAAGTTTTAAAGATTGGTTCACCCAGTTTTTAATACGCTTTTATTAACTTGGTATGTATCTATGTAACGGACTCTTTGAACGTTATATTCACCCACTTCAAAACGTCGGATTGAATTGAATCTTCGCAGACTTATCAAGGACCAATGACAATACAATAATTTGACCTCATTTGACTTCATCCTGCAGCCAGAATTGTCTTCTCACGAGAGAACTCCTCAAAGATAATTAGCACGGATACCAAAATTTGTAGACGCATTCATATTTAATGGATAAACGTGATTTCTATCATTACCTGATCCTGCAGCCAGGATCGTCTTGTCACGAGGGAACTCCTCAATGGTTAATAGCACGGATTCGAAAATTTGTATAGATACTCGCTTAATTTTATGAATAAACATAATTTCTGACGTTAATTGATCCTACAGCCCGGATTGTCTTCTCACGAAGGAACTCCTCAACGGAACATGAAAGAGTAAGGAAATGTCAAATAATATTTTTATTTTGCACGTAGAGGGCGATGAACTCCTACAGTTCTGGACCATTTGCGTCCGTTTAAAGAAATATAAAATGCAACATTGAGTTGCCTTTTTTTTACCGATGGGAAATCATCAAATAACCCCTTCCGCTCTGGGCTGAGCAGGAGGGAGTGTCAGACTTTTACTGACTAAAACCCATCCATGTTCCTTCCTTTGCCCTTTGTGTTCCAGGGCCGCGGTATCTCTTTCGAACAGTCCCGCAACCCTGGCAGGCATCGGTCCTTACGGACCCCTTCCTGTTTGCTGACTCTCTTTGAGGCGTGCGTGGAACACGAACGTGCCGTCGTAGGCTCGTCGTAGGCTCGCGCCTACGGTGGCCGGGAGCCACCAAGCGGCCCCCGACGCCCGGTGCGTCTCCCGCGGCGGCTGAGACGTGAGGCTCTCTCCCTCTCACGTCCCGCCACCTCCTTCGCTAGCATGACTGCTTCGCAGACGGAGGTGACGGCGTCCCATTCCCTCGCGCTCCGGACCATGGATTGAGCCAGGGCCGGACGCGAGAGGTCGCCGCCGCCGATTGCCGCTACGAGGACACGGCGGTGCTCCGCCCAAGCGGAGCAGACCTGCACACTGGAGCACATTGCTCCACCGTTTCCTCCGGTCGATCCTCGCAGTGGTGACACCCGGGCGTTTCCTCCCGCCCGATTAGGTGCAGGAACCTCCCGAAACAACCATGTCCGGTGAGGACCTGCGTCAAGCGGAAGGTGAAGGCGCCGTGGCGCCTTTCTAGCCACTCCTCAAAGAGGGGACTTACCGCCACTATTGTGGCGTGCCCTAACATTGAGTTGCCTGGATTTGAAATGAGTCGCAGTTCACACACACAAAAAGCACTCATGAACAAGCAGTTACTGAGCAAATGCGTAATTGCTTATTAAAGTTGAAAGTGTACAACGGAGGCTCCGTTGTGAGACGCAAGTTTTCTTTTTTTAACGACCATGCAATGGTTTGTTGAAAGAGGATACCTGACCTATCAAGGTAGGAGTTGATATCTTATTTTAAACTTCAGTGTTCGCAGAATAAATAAAGGGGACATAAAATCAAAGTTCCCATATAGCTGTCAGTCGCCAGCGATAAAGTTTACTCGTACGTCGCCACTCGCCCTTTCCTTTCAACTAAGGATAAATTATCTACCGATATTGTGCAACAATTTGTTTGAGCTTTTAGCTCGAATTTTTCAAGAACCCTGAAGTTTAAATATCATTGTAAGATACCTATGTGTAGGTAACCAAGATAAGTGCTCAAGCCTTGCCTTTGATAGTCCTAATAGTTTTGAAATAAAGTGGCTGTGACATACACGGACAGACAGACAGATTGATAGACATGACGAATCGTTTTTTGCCATTCGGCTACGGAACCCTAAAAAGGCGTGGGTTCGTAGATGTCAATTGTTGTAAATATTTTATAGCCAGCTATTGGTAAAAGTAAAGTCATTATAATATAAAATGTGTTTGTTCTTATTCACTCAATTTTTTTTTTGAACTTACAAAAGCGTGTTTTTTAAAGTTTTTTTTTTTTTTAACTATTTTTTATTTAAGCATAATGTTGTCATTGCTATCTCAAACATTTTCTACCCAAAAGGAAACCCACTTCAACAGCCCAATCATTCTTAATGTCATGCCGGATAACCAAAAAGTCAACCTAATTCCAACGAGCACTGTTGTCTTGTTATGCTAATTTTCCTGTCACAATATTTCGATATTTTCTTTGAAAGAGATACTGAGAAACAGGGCGATTATTAAAATAATTTATCGCACTAGTCACCAGTGAGACCTGCTCATCTGTCCTGATTTCTATTTCCACGCTAGTCTGGTTAACAGCCTGAAAAGTCAAAGCACTATTACTGAGACTAGGTAATCGTTACAAAAACACGGGTCTACGGCTCACCGATTTTTGACACCTAAGTTTTCTCAATCCTTTGTTTCTTTTAGTCTTACGTAGTTCTAGGCAAGGCAAGGCAAGGCTTGAACACTTATCTTGTATATCTACATGTAGGTATCTTACAATTATATTTAAACTTCAGGGTTCTTAAACAATTCGAGCTGAAAGCTTCAACAAATTGTTGCACAATATCGGTAGATAATTTTATCCTCAGTTCAAAGGAAAGGGCGAGTGGCGACGTACGAGTAAACTTTATCGCTGGCGACTGACAGCTATATGGGAACTTTGATTTTATATGTCCCCTTTATTTATTCTGCGAACACTGAAGTTTAAAATAAGATATAAGTCCTACCTTGATAGGTCAGGTATCCTCTTTCACCGAACTTTGGTCTATAAAAAGCTCTTGCGTCTCTCTTCCTTTGTACAATTTCAAGTTTAATTAGCAATTACGCATTTGCTCAGTAACTACTTATTCATGAGTAATTAACTGCGACTCATTTCAAACCCACCACTCAATGTTGCATTTTAAATTTCTTTAAACGGACGCAAATGGTCCTTACGAGTTCATCGCCCTCTGTACATACAAAATAAAAATATTATTTGACATTTCCTAACTCTTTGATGTTCAGTGCGTCACTATTAACTGGCTGCCCGCCGCTGCGTCTCGAATGCGAGAAATTAATAGGATTATATCGTCAGTTGTCCAAATCAACTAGACACTTAATATTTCAGATGGCTCCGCGTGCTATGACGTATGTTGTCTACCCTGTCTACCTGTTGGGGGTCGGACGCGTCTACTGACGTCAACACGTCACCAACCATGATGATGCGTGCAATAGCTCGTTGAGACATGATAAAAACGTTACCCACACAGTATTTTCCTTCATAGTTATGTTTAATTTATATGTAGTTGCATACATCCAACGCTCTTTCATCGTCAGTTATTCAAATGTTATGTTGTTCTCTCAGTTCTGTTCAAACTGTCATGAGTTTATATGAACATGAAGTACTCTTTGGTGACCTAGTTTCATCTATTCTTGAATTCACAGGTAGTTAATTCTATTTTCACATGATTTCCTAACACTTTGACACACTTTAAGTGTGCAATAACTAAGGTGTTGTGACACTAGAATATTTGTTGAGTTGCTGTGTTCGTAACAGTTAAATACTCCTACGTACTGCGAAAACTGTAATAGATAACAATCATATAAATTCTTAAAGCATTTCAGCAGTAGGGACCTGCCTAGCTTTTGTTTATTGAATTAGGCCGTTGCTGGCCGAGGTACTGTGCTATACGATAGGCGACAAATTATCACAAGAATACACAGGACATATTTGTAAAAAGCCATTATTCCATTGTATACGAATAAATCTTGTGTGTTACCACACACAAGATTTATTCTGGCAATGGAAATTACGCAACAACTATGACAACTAGAAGAATATGTTCTACGGCTGAGAGCAGCACAGACATTTTATAAGCTAGTAAGTGACTATGCATATAAATCTCAACTAGAAAAAGAGGAACAAGGCACAGAAAATTAATAGAGTTAAAAGCAATCGGAAAAGAGCAATAAATAATCTGGCTTTGATATTACGTGCCAAAGTTATCTATGAATGATATAAGAAATCTATATCTGGATTAAAACGAAACTTTCCGCGTTACGCAAGTCCCAAAGAAAATACTATTAGTTTTTGCAATCCGGAAGAAGTTACTGAGTAAAACTCAATTGAAAACACGTCTCAGGGACTAAACGTTAAATTGAACAAATTACTTCAGACTTAAACATTTTAACACATTTGTAAATTAATGGGCGTATTATTTTTTTACAGTTGGAATGTGTCGAGTTTGTCATATCTTTGTATTATTAGACGAGTCTTTCTGCGACTAAATACAATGTTTTCAGTGTTGTCCGTTGCAAATCATTACGTGTACACAACGGCTTATCTATGTATGCGAGAGCTGTTTTTTCTCTTGGCAAAATCCCTTGTTTCAGTTTTCGTTTATTTTGGGACGGAGAATACGTACACACCTTGGATTTTTACAAAATAAAATCACTTTTTCTTGGTAGCAATTAGGAAGAATAATGTTTTATATCTGCGAGGTGCAGACACCGGCATTAGCTAAGTTTTTTTGGACTTCTAAAAACAAATTACAAGGTATTTTAGACTACATAAAATATTTCACTGAATCAATGGCACTTTTGAAAAATACTTTTGAAACTATCTGAAAGTAGAATAAGATGATCCTCTTTGATTGTTGTGATATATTGATCCATTTTTAAACCTCGAAACGGAGCTTCACGTCAGATATCTGGCACTTGTCTCTTCTGAGCCAGATTCAGGTCAACGGGAGAAAACATGACCATTGCGAACAGACACCACTGACTAATATTAATGTCCTGATGACGCGGAAGTTCTTCGAAAGGTCGATTTCTGAAAGATTTACAAAGACAAAACAGTTAATGAACTTACTTTTCCAAAGCTTCCTTTGCCCAGCACCTTGATGAACTGGAAGTCTTCAACAGTGTACTTCCTGAAGCGAGGGATGGAACGCGCTGGAGGAGTGAACCGACCAGTCTTCCTGAAGATGTCGTAGGCAGTGGATTGTTCTGAGAAAGATAAAAGTTTCGTCCAAAATATGTTTAAAAGCACATTTGGTAGAAGAAAGTTGCTCAAAATATGATTTGTTGTTCATAAAATTTAACAAAAGCATTAGAAAGAGCCTCATTGCAAGATCTGGCTATTTTGGCACAGTTACGAAACCGAGTGTTCCCGATGTTAAAAGAGGACGGTGAGCGTGAGCTGCAATGGTAATTTTAAAAGTCGTTGTTTTAAAGATGTGATTTTCTGGGGATAAGCCCAGAAAATCCAAGAAATGATGACGTCACAAAAGATTGTTCTAATAAACGTAAATGTTAGGGTGATCTTTATTTTTTTTTTAATTGGTGTGGGTCGGTCGCATGACTTGTGTTGTATGTATAATTTAGTCATTTAATGGCCTTCCAACTTAACAAATTCCCTTTCAACTAAATTCGTGATGAACATTGTAGTAGGTAAATTAATATCTACAGCAAATTGCCCAAACATTTTTTGCACTCTGGGACACTGACACTGATAGAAGCTAGCGAATAAAATTGTAAGAGTCCAATTAATACGTGTCATCCGGGATAGTTTCTGTTTTTCATACACAGCCAAAAATAAACTGTTTTGTATGTATATTTCTTATCTTTTCGGCTTTTTTCAGGGTTCTTAACTTTTCGTCTGCCTACGTTCACTTAGTTTTAAGTGTTATACATTATTGGCACGAACGCGTTGGCATTTACCTACCACATCTGTGCCGACTGACCGATACCCATCTGTAAACATCCTTTACCGAAGCCATTACAACTGATCCTTATCGGATGACACTTCCAAGTGCGACCACCGACGCGGTCACATTACTAATTTGTTTAGCTCGCCATATTCATAAAAAATATGAAATAAACCTTATTTATTTTATCACGTTTGGCTGAAACTTCAATGTGCTCTCGACAGTTTTGCTCGTTAAAACTTAATTTATGTTTTTCAGCTTTTTAGAGAGCTTGTAACTCAAAGTTGTTATTGCCAAAAGCTTTTAAAGAATTATTTTTTTATTGTTTAAAACCCCTAGTTCCTAGATCTATGTATTACTTGTATAAATAACCTAACATGTGGTTTTAATAAGAGTAAACTGGAAGCTCTAACCTTTCTATTCATATCCTTACTTCTCTACTCAACTCCTATAGAATCCTTTCCAAATACGCAGCGTCATGCCTCCCAGCCCAATGCATGTTTGTTGATACGTTTTTTCGTAAACGTCGGGTCGTTGGTTTACAACATGATTCAAGTTCATGGATGTTTACGTTGCGTTATAGTAGTATGACATAATTGGTACAGCATGTGCGATATATTAATTCTCTTTCACCTCGAATGAGATCGTGAGCGTCGCTAAAAATATTTGCTCAGACGGCAATATCAAGGTCGTCGCGGTTAATTCGGGGGTGATCACGGGATCTCGGTTGGGTAAAGTCGAGCTTTCCTTATTAAGTTTTTGATTTACAAAGAAACGATAAAAAGGACTGTGTATAGTGAGATTCAAGATCTCTTTGCATAATATTTTGTTACTTTGCTATACTCCCAAAAAATAAAAGACCTTGCTGTTAGTTTTCAGTTTCATTGCCTTCAGTAGAAATATTGTAATTAAGCACCAAGTTCGTGAAGTGACATTTAACTTTTTTAGTTTATTTTATCCCTATGACAATAGCCCGTCGTATATTCGCGGTAAACTGTGCCAATTTCTTTCGTCTATTTCAAACGAATTTTATGGTAAAAAAGTGAGCAAAAGATCCGCGTGATCTGTTCTTGTGACATCTTTTGTTGTCATCGGTGTCTCACAGTCAAGGCACCTTCCTATTAATTGGTTAATATTTTATTTAGAAATTACGTGTTGAATCTATACTAATATTATAAAGCTGAAGAGTTTGTTTGGTTGAACGCGCTAATATCAGGAACTACTGGTTCGAATTGAAAAAATATTTTAATCTTGGATAGCTCATTTATCGAGAAGGCTATAAGCTATATATCATCACGCTACAATCAATAGGAGCAGAGCAGAAATAAAAAATGTTGCAAAAACGGGTAAAATTTATTAGTTTTGAGAGCTTCCGTTGCGTACGCTTCTTAAACGGTTAAAGTTGCACAAAAATAATGTATTAGGAAATTATTCCTCTTAAAAAGGTCTAAAAAAAGTCTGTGACAGGACATGCCTATCTTTTAAGGTTAACTAACAATAACCATATTTATGATTTTAAAATTGAATAAAAAATAACAAAGTGCCTGTGCAAGTAACAGGCTGAGAAAGATGTAAGTCCAGGCACAGCCAGTAAACGATAAATTTAAACATAACGATCAGAATCCAATATTTTATCCTGATGCTTGTTATAAAATCATAACTCATAAATTACATGCTAGCCCCATTATCTATAATTCAAGAGGCTATCTCTGTTTATGTTCTATTTCTATGTTAATCTCCTTTAATTTGTAAGTCAAAGCTCTCGTATAAATAATGATCACAATTATTTTATTTGGCACGGATGGTGTCTTCGGGATCATATCTTTACGTAATGTTTATTTAGAATAGTTAGATATTTTTATTAAATATTTCTGTCTTGCTAATAATTATTTTATCAAGCGTTCCTGTTGAAAGTTCGGTTGATTTCGCAATGGTCTGGATGGGATCAAGTTACTGGAAAAAGCTGGCAGGTGGTTATTACATACATCAGGACCAAATGGAATAAATTGATTGCTGTCGATAATTGTCTGCTCCTAATAAAACCTCATTCTTTGTTTTATTTTCGGAATCCGAGACATTAATTTGGAAAATTAATGTTGCTTAAGTGTTGCCGAAACTTGCCAAGTCTCGCTTGATTGGAAATAAATCATCGTCCATCTCCAAATTCTCAGAGTTTCTAATTTTCCTGTTTAGTCACTTATGCTCAAGGAAAATGTTGTGTATTTAACATTGTTCTTCTCCGAGGAAAAGCTGTTTTACTGGAACCATTGTTTATGCATATAATTTCCAAAAACAAAGTTCAAAATAACGCGCGAAAATGTTTGAAAGTTTGAGTTTAAAATAGGAATAGACATTAGTCTTTGTGAACATCTGACGTTTTAATAAAGCTGCTGCACAGATCCAGCAGCATCCCATTAATTAATTCCATCTGGAAGTGATATAATACAGTGTGTACCACATAATTTATACAGTGATAAGTCGACACTCGCGCGGTCGGTATGCGGAACCCATCTCGAAGTGGGCCGTGGGCCTGCAGTCTGTTTTCAGCGAAAGTCCTGCTGCTTCAGTGCAGATATTTAAAGATGTGATCAGAATACAATAAGTCTTTTTGCCAATCGTGCCAGCATCCGCGTTTGTAATCAAACAAAATATAATTTATGAACTGGAGCGGTTATGATGAACGGGAATGGTTCCGTTGGTTCCGACCCACACCTTTGATGATTCTTTGATTGAACAAAACATAAACATTTACAGTCACATATAATTTATTTCTCTAACGGTGAGCCAAGAAATCCTTTATTCTTTCCTTAGAAGTTTGTGGAGACGTGTTTGCGGTAAAAAAAAACGTTTTTGAAAAAAGTTGAAATGAAAACATGACAACTATGGAATTGTGGTTAGTAGCTGCAAGCAATATTTAGTTGAGACTGGATAAACTATAACTAAAACAGTCAATGAAATTCATTTACCCTTAACTAGTAGAAGCGTATTTACAAGAATAAACACAATACAACAATAAATACTCGTTATTATAGTACAACATGTCTCACCAAGCTCCTGTTCTAAGAGGTCGGTGTTATTGGCCTGCGCAGGCGTGCTCGACGATGTCCCGGAAGCCTCACCACCTGTGCGGAGGAATAACAATCAAATTGCTCTGGATTACACACAGCAGAACCTTTGTATTAAAAAAATAAAAACATTTCAAGCTTATCAGTTTTATAAAAAAAATAAGGCAATTTGGCATTTTATAAATTTGATTCGGTTTCAGAAGAAAAATCAAAGTTAACCAAAAATTTGTGACCCAATTGTTGAATTTTTTGTTGAGATAGGTATTTGAGTCTAAATGTAAATTCATTCAAACACTTAACATATTTGATTTGACACACAAAATGTAAACATAATAAAGTTGCAGACTGTATAGTGTCTCATAGAATGAAAAAAATATGATTTTGAAAATTGTGCATAAATATTACTTTGTGTGATGAAGAGAAGAAAATAGATACGGCACAAGTTGAGTTACAGATACAAACATTTTACTCGTAAAACATAATAATATAATATTATTGATGTTCTTTTTATTAACATGCAAAAGATAAAAAACAAAACTACTGCTGATTCTCCTAATCCTAAAATATTTCTGACGTTTGAGAATAACAAGAAAAACTTTAAGGAATATTTATTTTTTGCTTTTACGACACTCTGTTCATCATAAAACTCTTTATAAAAGTCCACAGGCTGTCAGCTTGAAAATAAAAAGACATGTAGTGACTTTTGAGTAGTGGTAAGCCAATTAATCGATGATCGAAGAAACCATCGATCCGTTGGTCACGAGAGCGCAAACACGCGCTTGCGTCCCTCATCATACGCCACTACGTCAATGACTGATCAAATTATAGTGTCCTTCTTTAACACTTCCGATACATTTGATTGAAATGTCTTTGAGGTAAAAATACTCCGAGAATCTGAGGTTGTTGATGCTCGTTTTATGACCATCAGATGATGACAATCAACCGTCGCTATGGTTGATACGATCGATTGTCATCAAATTGGAATCCGAACCGAGGAAATTTCAAGCTTGTTAAAATTAAGACATTCTACAAAGGTTAGGCTAAAGAAATTTCGTATTTACTTAATGTCAACTCCCTCTTTATGTTAATTATGGTTGCAATTGGTCCTATTAATTTTGTACAGGTGAGCAAATGGCTGGCTCGTGTCCAGACAGTCACATCTCACACCTACGCCTCAATGTACTTCTGAACATAAACAAATACGCACAATACGAGTACAATTTTATAAATACATTCAGTAGAAATTGACTTTATTGAAGGATAGAATTGATTTGACTTGTGAATCGAAAATCGTTGAAAGAAATAATGGGTCGTTTGGTATATTCACCAATGATGAAAATTTAGATTTCTATCCTACTTAGCCTGGTTTATTTTTAATGATTCTTTGTGATATTTTTTCTTAATCGTAGTCATGTCAGTAAATAATAATAATAACAGAAACAGTAACAGACGTTACCGCGTTAGATAGCTAGCCAATAAAATTGCTTTATTTTGGGCTGAGCGACTGACGTCACAATGACGCTCGCATTGGTATGTGTTTCGTTTCGCTGATAACATAAAAACCGCTGATATCACCGCAAACGTACCATGTTCCTATTTCGAGTATCTACCCACCTTTTCTAGATGCAGTTCTTGATGCCAAGGCTTCCACCAACAGACGCTGGTTCACGCCGCACAAATTCGCTGTCAATTTTTCACACTTTCTGTGGCAGTTTACATCGCAGTCTAAAACAGATTACGGATTGTCGCGTGGCTCTAGGCTTGTAAAGGTTTTTTGTACAACTGTGCAGACATGCTTCATCTAACATATGCTGAAAGCCGTGCAAAAGCAGACGTGCAGTCTCCTGTCGGTTTAGTGGAAAATTAGTTTGTGGATATGTATATATACAAATGAGTTTCGTTACTTAAATTAGTGCGTCCTTGGATTGGTTTATGGTCTATTTAATTACCTTTCTTAATTTGTGAAAACGTCGCAGGTGACGCAGGTGCTGAAGAATCAAAGCCAGAATCATTTGAGCCGGTGGATGTCCTTCCATCTGGGTTATTGTCACACTCGTAAAATTCCGCGGAAGCTTCACTTTCGTCTGATTCATCTTCTTCATCCTCGTCTGAAGATTCTTCTTCTGAAGAGGATTCCGATGAGTCTGAATGTATTATTTGAGGAGCACATTTCTTTTGCAAAGGGCGTGGAGTCGCTATTAAAGGTCTCGCAGCTTTTTCTTCCTTCACCGGTCTCTTTACAATAACTGGTGCAGTGACCACAGCTTGAGAAGAGGTTTCTGGTTGTTCGTCTTTTTTAATAATATTTTCAGCCTTATTATCCTCTCCTGTCTTTTGTTCAATTTGTACTCTTGCTTCAATTTCTTCTTTTGGAATGTCTTCTGACTGTAACACTAATGGCGTAGCAGGAACATTAGTCGTTATGTTAGCCGGCTTAGAAGTTATATCATTGCTTGATAACGTCAATATTTTTTCATTTGTTGACGGTGTAACATTTGCCTTCAAAGCTTTATCATCAGTCTCATCACTCTTAGTTACAACATTCTTAGCTGGCGGACTACCTTTTGATTTTATATCTGGAGACCTCTTCGCCGCCGCCGGCGGCTTTAACGTTTTATTTGAATTAGGGACCTTCGCCTCTACAGATTTTTGCACAACATTATTCGACGTGCATATATGTGGCTCGTCAAGGTGACATGTGCATGTGCAAGGTGGCTTGTCTGTTGATGGTTCCTTATTTTCAATTAGAACGCTAGATCCATTAAATACATTCTCTGTCTTTTTGCTTTGCGGCAATTGACATGTATTTTTTATATTTTCAACTGATTTAGCCTTTGGTGAACTTTTTACAGTTGTGATAACGTTTATACTTGCACCTTGAGATTTTGTTTCGTTAAGCTTAGTGGTAACTATTGGTTCAGCAATCTTAGATGTTGTGTTATTTGTAGACACTGGTTCCGATGATTGTAATTCCTTTTCATTTTCTTCTTGCTGTTTACATTTCATTGCTTCAAGTTCTAGTTCTATTTTAGGCAAATCCTTTAAAGGTACCGTGACAGTATTGTTTGTTTTTAAAGTATATAATTCAACTAATTCAACTGTTTTTGGTTCATCGGACTGAGTTTCCGGCGCCTGGTAAGGTTTTCCAATTTCATTTTTTAGAAGTTCATCAACTGGCTGTACGCTTTCAGTTAACGCAATATTTTCTTCCAATTTTTTACTGCTCCCAGTAACATCTTCTAATTTTTTCGGTGTCTTTGCACTGGGTTTTGGTAACACAGTCTGAAGAGATTTTAATTCTGTTTTACCATCTTTTTTTATTAACTTCTTTGATTTTTCTGATTTTGTCTTCTTCAGGCTAGGTTTTTTCTCTTTACTTTCATCTATAGCTTCCAGTGACGCACTTTTTCCTATAGTTTTACATTCAATAGAAATAGATGATAATTTGACAGACTCGCTAATATTACTATCCAGCAGTTTACATTCTTCAAGTAATTTTGAGTCTTTTTCTTCTTCTTTTGTCACAACTGTAGTTGGCTCAGGTATTGTTTTGGTTATAGTTTCATCCATAATATTAGATTGATGACTAAGTTCGGACACTTTTCTGATTTCTAAATCTTTTACTTCTTGTTTCTCAACTATTAATTCTGTCTTGACCCCGGAATGTAACTTGTCTTGAATGCCTTCTTGACCAAGGTCTAATGAATGTATTGGTGCTTTCGATCCATCTTCGTCAGTTTCTTTTCGTTTATTTGTATCAATTAAAGGTATACCATTATTTGGAGTTTCATTTGACTCGCTAATATTATTGGCTGTGATTTGTGCACTTTTGTCGACTTCTTCTTCTTCAGGAAACCAGAATAAAGAACGCTTTTTTTCTCTGGCCTCATCTAAGTTTTGCTTTCTTTTTACTAAGTAAACTGTTTCTCTTTTTCCTATTTTGTTCCAAAAATTACCATCGTCAGGCTCAGGTGATTCCAGATCATTTGCAGCGTTCTTTTTGTTCGTACTTTTTCTTATATTATCTGTTTCTTTAGTTAAATCAGATAATTTTTCTGAAATTTGCGGTACTATTTCTACTTCACTGCTGTAAGTCATTTCTTTTTTTGGCACGCATAGCTTTTCTTCCACGGTAACATTTTCAACTCGAAATTTTAGTGGACTCTTTGGGGATGCTGTTACTTCAACCGATGATGTTATTTTAGTTTTTAATTTAGGCTTAGGTTTTTGTTTTGTATCCTCTATTTTCACTGATAATCTGCTTTCTTCTATGGCAGGCAAGTCCACATTTGCCTGTTCCTTAGGAAATTCGGTAATAGAATCTAATCTGCGTAAACTACTCCCTGAGGAGGATTTCTTGATACTTCGTCTTTTTGAAAAGTTTCTTGGATCTCTAACGTCCTTATACGATTTAAGACTGTCGTGTAATGAATGGTCAGATTTTGTAGTCTTGAGCGGATTTTGTAAATCCTGTTTTCGTCGTTTAGACTCAAACGCCTCTAAATTATTTTTAGTTTCAGCAGCAACACCAACTTTGCTCAAATCCAAAGTGGCAGTACTGAGATTTTCGCTCCTAATTAATGAATCTAATAAATTAGCCTGTTCTGCCAAAAGTTCCATTGAACATCTTCGGTCTAAACATATATTTTCAACTGGAACAATTTTTGGTGCGGGGGTCGCTGGTACACTGTGAGATTCTCCTAGTTCTATCTTTTGTACCTTACTTGGCGTTTCCCCGTCTTTTTCATTCTTGACATGGAACTTTTCCACAAGCTTGGCACCCATTGTTTTCTTTTCTTTCTTTTCCTTGTAAGTCAAATCATCAGAAAGCTTTTCCCTCCATTTCATAAATTCTTTCTCATCTGTTTTGGCTTCTTCGTTTACTCTTTGTTCAGTTTGATCTTGTGTAATTTCCGAACCTTCTGCCTCTTCATTTGGCTTACGAGGAGAATTTCGTTTAATAGTATAAAGTCTAACAACTGTTCTTCCACGTTTTATTGTACTCCTGTCCACACCTGGTGATGAATCAATTCCAGTTTCTGGTTTGCCATCTACCCTGGGCATGTAAGGTCCACATTCATTGTCATTATTTGAATCCTCCTTTGGCTGCGTTGGTTCAGGCTTGGGAGGTGTGGGAGGTGTGGGAGGTGTGGGGGGCGTAGGACGTCTAGCAGGCGTCGGAGCCTCCACCATACGCCTGTATCTATCTCTGGAGACATCGATATCAGCGGTGTTTATATTTACAGGACGAGGTGGAGGTGTATAGTTGGGATTACCGTAAGTTCTAGATGAAATTGGTATTCTCCTCGGGCTATGTATTCTTACAGGACTCGAAGATCCTCTTTCTGTTATGGTTGTGAGCATAGGTGAGTAGTTTCTTCCGGCACTGGTAATCCATCTTGACGACAATGGTGCACGAGAGTAGCTACTGAGAGACGAGTGGTTGCTGTAACTGCTTCCAGGATTGAGATATGAAGCACTGTAAGACGTTCCCAGAGGTGAAGCTGAACTGCTATAGCTGTAAGGTGATCCAGTGTACGGGGACGATGACCCGTAATACATGTTCGCGATGTGTTCGGAAAACAGTGGCATAATAGCGCGTTAAATCACGGACATGCGACAACCGGGGTCGCGCATCGGAGCGCGCGCGCAGACTGGCGCAAGCGGTGCGCGGGGAGCACAGCGCGTGCAGGTACGCGCCGCCCACAGCCCACCCCGGCCCGCGCCCGCCAACCCGTTCCGCCCGCCCAGGTGATTGATTGATGATGGCAAGTAGATAATAATAGATCCGTATGACTTTTGTCAAAATCTCGGAAGGAAGTTTTTACACGACTGAACGAAAGCTTGTCCATGAATCATATTTTAAAATGCAACTTAGTGCCTTTTTAAGCAACCACTGAATTCAAATGCCGAACGCAGTGTTAAACATAAATGTTGTGTTACCCACCGATTAAGTTTAAAAGCGGTTTGCGTCTCATTTATTACCGTTCTATTATTGGAGGATCCAAAAATAAAGCATCTTGCGACATGCCTAGTCATATTAATAGATAAGCAAGCATTGTCTACCTACTTACGAGAACTATTCCCAGCTGGACTTGTTTATTAACGAGGTACATACAATTTTTTTCTGACCACGGGACACTTCTGTCAGTTAAAAAAAGAAAATGCCTATCAACCGTTTACCATGTCACGGAAGTCGTGAATAACATTGGGAAAATGGATTTTTGTTTAATCGGGGCGATGCACTGGCTAATAATGTCATTGTGCTAGTTCAATATGAAAAAACATGATTCGTTTTTAAGATATACATACAACTCTCTTGTTTCGTGTAACACGGCACCGAATTCATTCATTTTTAAGAGCATTCGACAGCTTCGAAAGCGTTTTTAGGAATAGTATTTTTAAACATTTTACCTTTTTTTTTTTTCATAATGTAATCGTGCGTTTTTATTGAATAGGATTCTATGACATGTCAGATGATCATAACATTATACAATGTTGAGCCCAAACACTGTTTTAAGCTTTCAAGGTTTACAACTAGACATAATTATACTGTCACTTACGAGATATCTTTCGTGACTGCGCCATGATCGCGGGTTGACCCGCGATCATGACTTGCAACAGCTTCAAAATATCGGGAGCTCAAAATAATGGGCAATCACGGAAGATATCCCGTAAGTGACAACTATAAGTTTAATGTTGAGCCCATCTGCTAACCGGCTCTGATAAATATATAGTATTGAACTAAATACACTCAAAATTTCTCATACTAATCGAAGCTACTAAAGCTGAAAGACGGCAAAATAGGGTCAACTAAAATAAAAATGAGTTCGTATATATAGAGTAAGCCAAGTTGTCACCTAAACAGTTTATCTTTATGTTAAGAAGTTGAATATTTAAATAAATATTGAGGCAGTAAATATCGCGGGGCTGCATGTTCAAAACGTACGATGACGGAGAAAATTATAAAAGTAGTTTATAGGAAAATTAAAAAACAACTTTATAACTATTAAATGAATGGGATGTGTTCATCATTCATAGTAAATATAGAATCCTATATATAATTGAGGTTTACGGTACGGACATAAATCTGAAGTATAAGAGGAGTATTATGTACAGCAACGCTGTATTTTTGGCCCCAGCAGTAACTACTCCCTTATAAAAACTCACTTATGTATCCGCAGTAAAAAAACGATTTGGTAAGAACACTGCAGATATTGAGTCATAATTCCAAACCGTTAATATAAAGGGTGTAACAAAGCCGAAAGGCACTTATTATCCCCATCATTGCGATCATTTTTTTGTTCTAGACCATACCTGGGAACATTGGCGTATCTAGAGATATTTTCCAGGGGGGCCTGGCCCCTGCTTTGTCTAATACATTGGGCTAGACATCATTCGGCTTCCTATTTATAAGTGGTCACCCAAGTAACACATCAAAGCAGTATAACGGCCGACTTACAGCATTTCTGTATCGTTTTCGCATTTTGAGTTAGTTCTATAGTAGCATTACAAACGTTTATACGGCTACTGTAATGCTTATTTGGGCACAAATTATACGGCTTTAGATCATAAATAGGTTCACAATAGTTGTTTAGTTGCATTACAGGCGCATTATATTAGCATTATTGTGGCCAAAGAACGTACCAATCGCATTACAGAAGCATTATACTAGCATTAGAATGTAGAAAAAGAATGATTGGAGCTTTTTAAGTGTTCACAGTTAGAACTTAAATAAACCCTACATCATTGCAAAATCATCTCTAATACCACGGTACAAATGTCATAATACAATTAACGTGGAATATAATATGGACGAAGACTGTCAAAACTGAGTGACACCATATTTGTTTGCATCAAAACAAAATTTATAATACTGGGTAAGTTTTTGACTCTTTTGTTCCTTCATGCCTTCAAATATTATTCGCAATGTAGTTTACTGTAAATGTCTATATAAGTTTCCTTGAAAATTTTCACGCGCCTTCGATATTTTGTGGTTTTGATAGAAAATGTCATATTAAAATATGTGTGAAATCACCAAAACAATTGTGTATTCCTAGTATAGAACGAATTTTGCTTAATTAAAGTAATAGTATTGGTTGGGCAGTATTAAATCAAGTTATATCATTATATTAAAGGTCTTTTGCTTTCATAAATAGGTCTGACTGATATTTTTTTTATTATAAAATATTTACAAAATGGTGTCGGAGTATAGCAGCCCGGTGAGCCTTTAACAAGGCTAATTAATGCTGCCAGCTGTACAAATACTCACACGTGAACCATTATTAAGCCAGAGGCAAGAGAGAAGGCTTTTGATGAACCACTGTAGTGGCATTGTCTATAATGTAGGTCTATATGGGTTCACCGGTATACCAGTAGTTTTGATGTAGACTGAAGTAGTGCCATTACTTGAACGCAATTTTGGGGATCCTTGAGCAAAACAATAAAACCCATTTCAGAATTTATACAATTTGATTCGTTTGCCAAGTTGATAAAAAGGCGTCATTAAGATATTTTTCTGTAACTATTTTATAGACAGGACCGTTATTTATTTCATAACCGGTGTAGTGTAGTACGTAGTCAAGTACAGTAGCCATCAAATATACCTGTACACTTTAAAATGGCCAAACTTTTCAGGAAACGCAATAATATCTTTTTTATGGGTGATGCTTTTTAAAAATATTGTTTTCTTATTTTCAGTGATTTTTATACCAACCATACAATGCCGTACAAAATGGAACAGACGATAGAAAGAAAGTAAAAACAATACGAGGTAGTCTTTGTGGGAGGAAAATGGTAAATTGTGGTGGCCGCCTAAAAAGACACAGTAAAAATTAATGAAAGATGAGCAAGCCAAGCCCGATGAAAAGAATGGACATTATAGGAGGGCTATTTTAAAATGAACAATATTTGAACATATGAGCTTGCCGAAGCAGAATTATCAATCATGGAACAACATTCAGACACAGACGCGAATGACACAGGCACGTTTGCACCCTGGGCGACAATAGTTCAAAATCAAGAAGTAATGAAAATAAAAATCAACCATAAAAATTGCTGTTGTTTTATTGATTACTAGCTGACCCGCGCAACTTCGTCTGCGTGCGTGCGTACATAAAAGAAAGAGAGGTTAGAGAGAGTGTGCGTCAACCTTAAAAGTTAGACATATGGCCATTGCGGATATTTTTTTAGAGCTTTTTAAGAGGGACAATTCCGACATACATGATAATTGCGTAACTTTAACCGTTCACGCACAACGGAAGCTCTCAAAAGGAGTAAATCCCTATTATATACTATTACCGATGGATAATCATCAAATGACCCCTCCCACTCTGGACGGAGCGGAAGGGATTGTCAGACTTGTACTGACTAAAATCCACCCACGTTTCTTCTGTTGCCCTTTGCGTACCAGGGCCGCGGTATCTCTTTCGAACAGTCCCGCAACCCTGGCAGGCCTCGCTCCTCTCGGATCCCTTCCCGTTTGCTGACATCTCTTTGAGGCGCGTGTAGAACACGAACACGCCGTCACCACGGCCTGTCGTCATAAGACGGACGGATGGCGAGCTAGCCCATTACTCACTGTCCACAGGCCCGCGACCTTCGACAGCCTTACGTCTTCATCTTTAGACACTCGATGACAATCATACACCAGCTAGAACGAAAGTTCTCATCAAAGTTCTTGAAATGGGCCGAGACACGATAACAGCTGTAAACTGTTGCGGACCTCTTGCAACTGCCTTCCGTCTCCATCGTCAGACCTTTGATGATAGACATACTCCAGGCAGGTCTAAAGTTCTCATCAAGGTGCATGAAATCAGCCGAAACACGATATAGATGCTGTAAACTCTTGAGGACCTCTTGCAACTACCTTCCGTCTCCATCGTCAGACCTTCGATGACAGTCATACTCCAGCTAGGTCTAAAGTTCTCATCAAGGTGCATGAAATGAGCCCAGACACGATATAGATGCTGTAAACTCTTGAGGACCACTTGCAACTGCTTTCCTTCTCCATCGTCAGACATTCGATGAAAGTCATACTGACAACTCAGTATGGTTTAAAGTTTTCATCAAAGTGAATGAAATGAGCCCAATAACATTATACCTGCTGCAAACTGTTTAGGACCGCTTGCAACTGCCATTTGTCTCTATCGTTTGACCGTCGATGACAGTCATACTTCAGCAAGGCCTAAAGTTCTCATCAAGGTGCATGAATTGAGCCCAAACACGTTATTGTTGCTGCAAACTCTTGAGGACCTCTTGCAAGTGCCTTCCGTCTCCATCGTCAGACCTTCGATGACGTCATACTCCAGCTAGATCTAAAGTTCTCATCAAGGTGCAGGAAATGAGCCCAAACATGATTTCTCAATTTAAAAAACAAAAGATCATGTATATCGGACTTCTCTGTAAAAAGTTATGCGTGGTCAGGTCATACATAAAATAAAAAAATATAGACGCGTCGAATTGAGAACCTCCTCTTTTTGTTTCGTTGGTTAATAAACCAAGCTTCAGACATTTGACACGGGCGAGGGTCATTCTTTCACGGAAAACTTAACACCGCGACTCAGAAAATGGAGTGAAATTAATAGCGCCATCTATCGAGCACGAAATTTAACCGTTAAAATATAATGCATGTAAAGCGATCGAACACACACTCTACAGGGTTATATCGTCATGTAGACTAATCTAGAGTACTTTTTGCTCTCAGACCCGATTTAAAAGTTATCTTGTGAGCACATTTTTATTAATTAGTACCATTTTGGTGCAATAGATGTCGCTTTACACACGAACACTTTAAATTTATAAATCTTTTGATAGAGAGCACTGATTACAGAATGAAACAAAAACTAAAACCTTCTCTAAGTTCCCCACAATATTTGTGCATTGAATCTAATCACATTGGTTTTCCCAACAACATGAACACCCGCCTCGCAGCGCGCGCGGGTCATTATTTTGATGCGGAGTTATTTTAAAACTGTGATATCTCCTAAGATATTCATCTAAATTGAATAGTGTAAAGGTCAATTTTGGTCACAATTGAATGCTAAAGATGACTAACATATTTATTTTGATAAGGATTAAAACTATGTCGGTAAAAACACCTTCGCAAATAAAACAGTAATTTTGACCAAATTTTAAAATCATAAAAATGGTTATTGTGAGTCAACCTTAAAAGATAGGCATGTGCCGTCGCGGACTTTTTTTGAGACCTTTTTAAGAGGAATAATTCCCTGCTACATTATATTTGTGCAACTTTAACCGTTTACGCAGCGCACGCAACGGAAGCTATCAAAGAGAATAATTTTTCCCCGTTTTTGCAACATTTCTCATTGATGCTCCGCTCCTATTGGTTGTAGCGTGATGATATATAGCCTATAGCCTTCCTCGATAAATAGGCTAACCAACACAAAAATAATTTTTCAATTCGAACCAGTAGTTCCTGAGATTACTGCGTTCAAACAAACAAACAAACAAACAAACAAACTCTTCAGCTTTATAATATTAGTATAGATTTAATATGTGCTTTTCCCCAATATGTCCGACAAAAGGTTCTACGAATACAGTAAAATGAATGTATACACAGCTTTACGCATTACAATAACTCACGTATATTTGATTAAAGAGCTGCTAGCTGTACCACACAGCTAAGTTGATCTTAAAAAATGCAAGCATTACATTGATTCACTTTTATGCTGTTCAGCAATACTAGGCTTTTACTTACCACTCAAAAGTGCTATTACACAACGAAGGGCACTTAAGACAGCTCAAAGCTTTATAAGGGTTTTACGTTGCATTATAACGGTAAAAGTTTAAGCTTTTAAACAGCATTAGGTATTATCTTAACACTTAAAAATGCTATTGTAGACCCTAAGGCACTAAAAACACCTGAAAGTTGTAAAGCGGATTTACGTGGCATTATAATGGTTCATATTTGTGCTGTTAAACGGCATTAGGCATTTATTTACTACTTAAAATACTATTGTAATTCCAAATGTACTAAAAACTTCTGAAAGCCGTACAGCTGCGTTGTGGTTTGCTGCACTAAAACTAAAGGGTTTACAAAAGCATTTTGATATGCTATTATCCAACCGTTAAACAGTGTAAAGCATCATAATGGTTTTGAAATACCAATATAAAGCGTCAAGATGCTCGGTGAACTTATTTATGAGTTTATAAGGACCTTAAGTTCTACACAAGTTTGCTATTCGTTTGTTAGAATGCTTTCTGTGTTACTTGGGCAATGAGCAGAGTACAACTAGCATTGTAATTTCTAAATTAAATAACAATTATTAAATTTCGTAAATTAAATAGTAATTCGTAAATTAAATAGCAATAATTGTAATACATGTTTTTAACGTATCATTTTTTATGTAAACACCTCCACGACCCCCGTACTCAATCCACGTATTCAATCCATCCATCACCATAATGTTTTGAGTGCGTTACATTGAGTCCTACTGTAAAACGTGATTTTTCACCCCAAAAAAAAAGTCCTTCCCAGCAATAATTTTTTCGTAAAGTTATTTAGTTTGATGTAAAATAATGCTTCATGGTTGACGGCTTCGTTAAGGGTCTTGTTACACCCTGTAGATGGGTTGTACACTGTTTTACAGACAGAAGTTCAAAAGAATTTCGTTTCATATAAATTTTTTCACATATTATCATTTCACAGAATAATCAATACGCAGAACAAATAAAATTTAACGTTTCGATAATTCATATCTTATACTCGTAATAACAAATCAAATATTCTTTGTACTCATATTATTTAGTTAATATAAAACTTATTACCAAGTTTTTCTTGGTAATAAGTTTTATATTTTATCGAGTGACAGTTTCTAAAATGTTTCAATTCATACCTTTGACAAAATACATACCCTCCAATAAAATTAAAACACCATGAAATTTACTTGGACTATGTTATAATTGATAACACTATTATACCGTAGATATGAAAGCGTTTCATAATAATCGGAGTGCCCTAATTTTTTTACTGCGACTAATTTCGACGTAGCGCTCGCCGGCCGCTGCCGCGGCACCGCTCGCTTCGCTCGCTCGGCTCGCGCGTTGTTGGTCACCGTTCTAACCTAACCTAACCTATTTGGTCGTAGTGAGCGGAACGTTTCAACGTCAATCTTCTTCGAACCTAACCTGTCCGGAGTCCTGGGCTCACTTCGCTCGCTCTTGCATCCTAAGTGTTCCTTGCCACAATGCCTTGTTTATGTTGATGTGGTGTGTGTACAAAACAACAAAAAATTATGGGTAGCATAACGTCTACTTTTACATTTTCGTTGAAATAAAATACCATGGAAAAAAACACCGAACAAACAATATTCGTTAAAAATTAATTCTACTGTTTGATACGTATGTTAAATAAAAAAATGTGACTATAAAGTTCATTGAATTGTATTTCTGTGAAATATATTTCATTCAAGTAAATAGTCGATAAAAAAAATAATATTCGAAATAAAAATACAATAACCAAATATTATAAGAAACATTTTCGGCGAAACGAAATTCTATGAAATTTCTGTCTGCGAAATAAAAGGACACCCTGTAGATGGTATCATCGTGTTGCGAGTATGAAAGACAAGCGATTAACATAGCCGGAGAGGATATCCTAGATTAGAGGGACATACATTGACCTTATTGGGGATGTTTTTCAGAAAAGTAAGATTGACCACGCCCTTGCAACATCATGCCATGTCTGTATGAGCAGATATAAATATAAACGTGGACGAAGCAAAAAGAGTAAGAATGCGTTCTGTTCTTTCTGCCTGTCGATGGAAAAAAAACCGGGCAAGTGCGAGTCGGATTCCCGCATGAAGGGTTCCATACATCGTAGTGGGAGAGCCCCCTTTAATTTATTATTTGTTGTTATACCGGCAACAGAAATACACATTCTGTGAAAATGTCAACCGTCTACCTACTACGGATCATGAGACAGACAGCCCGCTGACAGACAGACGGACGGACGGACAGCGGAAGCTTAGTAATGGGGTCCCGTTGGTTACCCTTCGGGTGCGGAACCCTAAAAAGCGTGTGTTTACAGTTCATTGGATGGGGAAGAATTCATTATTTTCATTGTTTTTCAATTTCGATCTTTTTTTGAGAATAATGTCGACCTTAAGAGCGGCCAACCCGTCATACTTTTCATACAAACGCTCGTGCGTGATTATGCAGTTGTTACACATCTATCTTTGATTTTTTTGAACTAATAGGTATTTTGTGCACTATATCTAGGTTTCTATAGGAGCAAAAAATAAAAAATTGTAGAAACAAATTCAGTATAAGCATCCAAAAATGGCTGTTTTGCACAAATTTTACCTTTGAACTTTGGCCGTTCATAATGTACTCGTACACTCTAAAAGTAAAGAAAACATCACGATAGAAACCTTGCACGTAATGGAGATTCTTTATGACAAATATTTATTTCACACACTTGTAAGACTTATTCAAAAACACGTATTTCCTGGAACAAGTTTACGAAATTTTCAAACACTATTTTTCGTTCAATGTCATCGCGTTAGGCGGTATGAGGTGCGCGGGAGACGAGTTGTGCGGGGACGGGGCGGGGTAAGACGGGGGAGTTGAAAAAAAATTCCCGCTGTGGCTCTGGATGAAACAAGAAGCTTTTCGACCATGCTCGCGTTGACGATAGACGCGCCGGGAAGGGCCCTCGTAAAATGTATTGTGATATTCAGTTGGTTGGTGATCAAGTTCTTGGACATTTGATGCAGCTTCAGCCACATCACAACCATATCTAGCTCTAATCTGCTTGTCAAGGTCTCCATTTAAGTTTACGTTGTTGCTTATTTCTTTAAGAAACTTGTATGCCTTGCCAGCAGCTGTCTGCTGTTGATTTTAAGTGACAATATTCCTGCGATTTAACTGTTCTTGCCACCTAAGGCGCGAATTATACAGAATCGGCGTAAGGTGAAGGCGCGGCGCAAGCGCAGCCTCTCGTAGCGAGGAGGCCGTGTGTCCTAGCAGTGGGAACATATAGCCTGATTATGCATGCCTGCGCCGCGCCTTCACCTTACGCCGTTTCTGTATAAATCGCGCCTTACTCTTCAGATTAGAGGGTGGTGTGATGAGAAATCATCAAAAAGAAGCTCTGAAAAGCTCTAGTTAAAGAACTTAATCCTCAGCATTTAGTTGGTGTGTTGGCATGTCTTATTAGGTTGCCGTGCAAAAAATAACTGAAAACGTCTCATAAAATCATAAGAAATGCTTTAAAACAAATATAACGGGATTTATGGGCCAGAAATATAGTTTATGATTTCCTTCTTGTTTACGATAAATAAAATAACTTTATAACGAGTAGTGCAAAAAATGCAACAGATAGATTCCATAGAAACATGGATGACGTTAACGCTCGCTTGGAAGAAATAAGAATGCGGCTGTTTGATTTTTATTTATTTTGCTCACACTTTTTATCATTAGATATGTTACGGTATTGTTATGTTCGTATTGTTGTGTTAATTGGAAAACAACTAAAATTGTGTTAATATTGGGAAAGGCACATATCCTCTGTAATAAAGTCATAAATACATGGTAGGCATACCGTTTACAGGAATTTACCGGAATTATTTATCTTTTTTGGGAACTTTGACCCTTAAAATCAGTCCAGTCTGCTGCGCACAACAATTCGCTAAATGCCTCGTGTTTATTTGAACTGACGGGTATTCAGCTGCAGCTGCGTTGGGGGTCGAAGGTGCAAAGAATAAGACAGTAGAGTGGTATTTGTGCTAACGTAGGCGATCTGATTAAATATTTAAATTGAAAACATTCAAATGTGGCTGCACTGGTAATATATTATAATTATGTTCTTACTTAATTTTAATAATTGAAAGCTAGCAAATAACATCGTTTAAAACTTTCGTCCTCTCTTTGGGGATGATTTATACCATTTATCTAATGTAGACCCTTCGAAGCAAAACGTAGCCCCTTTGTAGCAGCTCGTAGACATTACGTAGCAAGACTTAATTATATCTTGTGTTGCAGTTTGTAGCATCTTCGTAGCAGAACGTAGAACTTTCATAGCAAGACGTAGGTCCGTCGTAGCAGGACGTAGACCCTTCGTAGCATATCTTAGAATGTTCGTGACAGGATGTAACAGCTTCGTAGCAACACGTAGGCCCTTCGTAGCAGGACGTAGATCCTTCGTAGCAGGTCGTAGACCCTTCGTAGTATGTCGTAGATCTTTCGTAGCAAGTCGTAGACCCTTCGTAGCAGGACGTAGACCCTTTGTAGCATATCTTAGAAGCTTTAGCAGTTTGTAGGATCTTCGTAGCAGGACGTAGAACTTTCATAGCAAGATGTAGGTCCCTCGTAGCTGGTCGTAAACCCTTCGTAGAATATCTTAAAATGTTAGTAATAGGACAGCAGCTTCGTAGCAAGACGTAGGTTCTTCGTAGCAGGACGTAGACCCTTCGTAGCAGGACGTGGAGCCTTCGTAGCATATCTTAGAAAGCTTAAAAGGAGCTCGTAGGAGGACAAAGCACATGTGATCACTTCAAGAGCGGTTGTATTACAAACTAAAATTGGTACCTCTAATAAAATGTATGCCCCTCATTTTTACCCGACTACGGCGAAGTCCAAAAGGAGGGTTATGTGTTTGACCTGTATGTAAGTATGTGTGTAGCAGAGATGTTATGGATATGATATTTCTGGATACGGATATGGATATACGAATAAAATTATATCTGTTTCGGATACGGTTACAGATATGTAATTATTTCGGATTATCCGTTAGTTTCAGGTAGTTTCGGTTACGGATATTAGATGTAAGTAAAATATAAACACAAATAGTATGTAATAATTTGGTTTTATTTATAGGTTTTATCTAGTCTAGGTTATCATTTGGTATTATAATCAGTCATGTAGGTAAGTAATTGTCGCTGTCAAAAGCATGTCGTTTTATTTAGACTCCGCCCTTAGACAAAACTATCCGAAACTTGTGAAACGGATACGGTTACGGTTACGGATATATTTTTATTTCGGATATCCGATAGTTTCGGTTACGGAGCTCCATAACATCGCTGGTGTCTATGTATGTATGTCGTTTCTATGTTCCCTCGTAACAAGTAAACGTGTGAACGGATTTGGATTAATTATACGTCGTTAAGGTTCGTCTTAGTGGCGTGAGTGTCACTGGCTACATTGAAGTACCATCGCGTGGGGTATAAAAGTGAAGGGTTTTAAAGGGAGATTACAAAAATATATACAACTTATATGTATAAAAGTAATTCGAAGTGACAAATCGTATAAAACTAAAAAGCTGGAAAGAAAAAAGTAGTTGAAAAAACTAAAAAACCCGACTGAGAAGACAGAAAAGCCAAAAACAAGCACATTTAAAAAAAAAAACAAAACTTAGAAGAAGACGGGGCCCACTTGAATATAAAATTATGAAAATGGAATGGGCTCCGCCTGCTTCCAACTTTTTAAAATGTGCTTGTTTTGTGCTTTTCAGTTTTTTATAACTATCGCTGTCGCTAAATCCAACTACAGATCCAACAATTAAAAAGTCATAATTCGAGGTTTGGCTCTCGACTATTTCCTGCTCCAATATTTGACCAATTTAAAAGATGTTTCATAAACTGAATAAAGAGGATATTATACCGTGTCCCTATGTTTTTCTTTTTTCATTAATAGTTGTCAAATTTGTACGCTCTAGGCCTCTGTTGACGGCGGTCCAAATAGGCAATGTTGGTAAGGTTCTAGTGCTGATACAGATAATATATCATCAAAAAGGAAAACATAGGGAATAAGACGTTGATATTTATTGAACTGTAAAAAATCATAGCTTTAAAGTCATAAACCAGAAAGAAAACGGGCGAGAGCGTTTGTATGGAGAAAAGACCACGCGATTTCCTCTTAAACGTGTTTTGGATCTTCCCTATAATTTTTTAGCCAACCAATTCATGGTCTAGGTGATATTTTTAATAGCTCCTCTTTGTGGGTAATTAGTACTAGTAAATTATGACTTACAACTCACATGCATGAAAAAGTGATACTTGGGCGACTAGCGTAACTCTAACCATGCATGCTGCTGCAGCATGCAGCTTGCAAATTTATTGCTTAAACAACAACAAGAGAATACCAATTATTTTATAGGCTCAGCCGCTACGTGAATGCTCCTATTTCAGCACCATACGCAGCTAATTTTAAATCAAAATTATAGCAATTGTTTTTATTTCCAAACTTACAGCTCAAATTAAGAGACGACAAAGAAACACTGCATAAAGTGATGATGTAACCACATCAAATGATTGCATATGGCGCTGATATCAAGTCTACGTGGTTCACCTTTAAAGAATTGCAATATCACAGGCTATTCTTGAACCATGCATCCATTCAAAGCATGCAATTATAAATAGAACACAGGTGTACATCAATAAGACACAGGTACACATAAATAATACACATACTTTCGATACTCTAAAATTAGATTTCCTGCCAATCTGAGCCAGAATAATGCAAATATTTAAACCGTCAGATTTGCCGTCACTGTACACAGGTCAAAAGATCTTACTAAAAACATCTCGCATGGAACGATAAGGCGCTCCCTCCCCTGTGAGGGAGCATTCGCCTGCAATATAATATGTAACAGTTCAGATTTGTGCATTACATCAGTGAGTGAGTGAGGAGAACCGAGCATAATAGTGTGCAACTTGTAACGATACAATTTGTCACAATCTCTGGTTTCTGTACAAAATCGAATCTTGGATTATTACATTACAGGTGGATGCTCTGGTGGGGGAGCGCCTATAAATATGATTTTCAGCATGAGTGAGCGAAACAAAACGTGACCATCTTTTGATGATCGATTGAAGACAACTAACAATTTAAATCTTTGAAAAATCTATCCACAGAGTGCATTAGGCTGCGTCTACGTTAGGCGAGCCAAACACGATCGAAGCACGAATTCGCTTAGCGTAGATGGACTTAAAGCTCATTGACTTACAGCCTCGACCGAGCACTCCCGCCAAGGGAATTTGTGTTCTGCTCGTGTTCGGCTCGCCTAGCATAGACGCAGCTTAAGATTGTTGCCCACGCAAGTAACAGCAATCCATCGTATGCACCGATTGATTCTCGTGTACGATACTGATTACAATAATTTATTATTAAATTGAGCTAATATTAGCACGGCCTTCATTCTCGATCATGAGTGCTGGCTTCCTCTGTAAAATTAGCTCAGGTTTTTCCAATAATAAATACTTAATATAACTTCTTACATCAATCAACGCGATTTAATTGTCATCGTTCACTTCGTGATTTCAAGGAAAAATATTTATTTTTCATTCTTCTGGAATTATTACATTTTAAGTCTCGTTTTTATTGAATCAGTTAAAGGCAACTAGATCTCATCATTTAGAAGAAAACTGTGCTAAATTAAGAAACTTTTTCAGGAACTGCACGCACACTTAGCAATAAATTGTCGCGTGATATTTTGTCGCATTCTGTGTCACTATTGTCGTATGATGACGAATAGAAGACGATCATGTCAGTATACAGTTCTGTGAGATGACTGTATGTAATTTTGTGTGATATTATTACATTCTTCATTGTATTTTAAAGAAAAAACAACAAACGAATGGCACATTGCCATGTAAATCAGGCAACGAGCTCAACAAAAATCTAGCGTCCGCAAGGGTGTAGACTAGATTGCTGAATTTTCCCCATTTTTTTTCCTTTACGAGATAATTATGTTGTGCAACTTTTTTCCCCAATAAATTTTCAAACAAGAACTTAAATAACTATGGGGGCATATAAAACTATTTATTACTCACAAAGGGACGGGTCACACGCACAATCGGAGTGCGTATTCCCGCGCATATCTCCCCGTACGTATTAGCTCGTGTTTGGTCTCGAATTTTGTGTCTGCGTGTAAATATATGTCTAGCTTTCCTAAGTTTTACAGGTTGGTACCCTTTGGGAAGTTTTCCAAGGATTTCATTTTCCCAAAACTTCCCCAAAACCGACAAAAACATCCCCAATCCAGCTGAGCGTTAAATCTACCCTTATTTAAATTACAGTGCCGAAATCATCTATCAGACGAATGTCTCAAAAATCATGTTTATCAAAATAGCTCAAGTGCGTGCAATTTCTTTTCAAGTCGACCCTTATATTCACCAGCATAAAGTCGAGAATACCTTCACACTTGAGCTCCTGCTTGAAGAAACCGTAGAGCATGGCCCCGCAATGGTCGCAGAAGGTGGGTGACATGAACTGATGCGGTCGAAACCGATGCGGCACGTCCACCTTGAACCTCTCGCGAAGGTACTGGAAATGAGGATTTAAACAATATTAATTACAGTTAAGGATACAACTCGCCGTGATCAGTTCAATCTGACAACGTGATCGGTGGAGTCAAACCCTTAAAATTGCTTATAATGGCTTAAGTCTTTGAAGGATCAGGGAGGTTGTTGTTCAAATGAATACTGAAATCAATTTTGCCATGGCTGAATGCATAAAGGGGTGCGTAATTGAATAGGTCCAGTTTTCACCAAAGCACAGACAAGCATAGCGGACAGGAGACGTGTGGCAACACATTGGTTGAAATCCATATGGTGCGCGTAATCTTGCACGTGTACGCACTTATCCACTTATGTGGTAGCCGACCCATCTAAGGATAGCAGGTTGAAAAGGACGGTCAAGTCGCAGACATTGCCTGCGAATGGAATCCGTCACACTTAGCGTAATAGCAAAAATAAATAGAAACAGGTATGTACAGTGAGTGATAGCAATTACCTGACCCACCTTTGCATGGTTGAGATTTTTTAGAATACGAGTTGATAGAATTTTATAATTCTTTTATATTTTACAAGCTGTTGCCCGCGATCTTCGCATGCGTGAAATATTATAAAAAAATATTTTCCTTTTTGAATCGATAATTGTTACAAATTTCAAGGGTTTTATATTTTTGCACGGAACCAAAATGCTTATTCTTTAATAAAAGTAGCTTTAGTTACTCCTTATGGCATCAGCTATCTGCCAGTAAAGTCCCGCCAAAATCGGTCCAGCCGCCAAAATCGGGTCAGTAAAAAAAAAAAAAAAACTTTTCACTCTATTCATGTTAGTTTTGTTTAGCCTGCGCACATACTTATTATCTTTTAGTGTTTATTATCTTCCCTATAGTTCTTTATATTATAATTCAAGTAGGTACTGTTTGTTTTATCTTATTTAATGTAATTCAATATTTATGCTTGGCTTCCGTACGTTTTTTCACGGGTGACCACTGAAAACCAGCGCTGTGCTGTGGGCCCCCCATAGCACAGCATCATGCTGAGTGGTAACCTGCTTGTCGCAGTCACGACGTGCAAGCTGTTAATTTTGTATTTATTTTTCTTTGTACCTATATGTCCTGTGTATTTATAATATTTGTTATGTGTTGAATGTTTATTGTTAATTTATTTCATGTACGCACGTCATGTTCCTGTGACAAATAAACATTTTTTCTTTCTTTCTTTCTTAAAAAACTGTTATTTTGGTATTACAAGCAGACACTTCAATTTTATTTATTTACATGTATTGATTTACTTGAGCAAAGAAAATAAAATATAAAAGAATTATAAAATTCTATCGATTCGTATTATAAAATCTCAATCATTTACGCAAAGGTGGGTTAGCTAATTGCTATCACTCACTGTACATATTAATCAGCCTGTAATATTTCCACTACTGTGGGTCATCAAATCATAACTCATAATCCAACACGCGGGCTCATTGCGAATTGGTGAAAGTCACTTGATTGACGTCTTTGATTCTAAGAGATAAGTACCGGTTTTCTCACTAATTCTTCCTTAACCGTTTTTGACAGCAGTGGTGATGATAAATGACCATAACTAGAACTACAGAAGAGCTATCACTGAGCCACTAGGTACTGCACAAACAAAGCAAATACAGTGAAATAAAATACTCATCCTCACCACAGTGGCCTCAGAATGCGCAGAAGAACCGGTACATTTTCCAAGGAGCTTGTTGTGGCATCTCTTGTGCACGGCCGTCTGGCACACGGAGCACCGGTAGCCCTGCTTGCCGAAGCCCCACAGGAATTCCTTGCAGAACGCACAAAATGTAGGCTGCCGAAAGAATTTCGCCACGAATCGGTGACCGTTTACATCGTGGATCCTGGAAACATAAATTAAGTTTGTATTTTAGACTTTGCGTTATTTCTGTAATCCCCGTAGGGTTAGGTAAAGGTAAACCTATGGTACAGGTTCGTCAGTTATGTTTGAGTTGTAATAGGGGTGAGCCTATTGCTATCAACCGGTCACCCTGACTGAAAAACCCAATAACACATTTCCCGATCATTTTAAGGGTACTTTTTGGCGTAATGCAAGTTCAACTCTCATAAAAGATTGGTGACAAACAAACAAAGGAAGAGAAGCCTTTTTACTGAAGATTTGGCAATACTTGGGAAAAAAAACACATCAAACCTGAGTTGTAGGTTATTAATTTATTTCATGCAAAACCTACATTGTCTAAGAAGAGTGTTCCAGCAGGGCTCCAGGCCCAGACCTAGCAGGGCTATTGCGTATCCCTGTTGACTATATTGTTTGATATACATTGACCGTTCTTGTTTGTTTCAACTGACGCTATCCGTGCAGAACTGTCATTGTATATCAAAACTTGCCAAGTGATGATCACTATGAACTGTCAACAAAGATACGTATTAGCCTTGCAGATCCGCTAACAAACATAAAAAAGCAGCAAACATACAACGAATAACTTTGTTCACATCCTGTATAATAATTTATAGTGTCCGACCGAAGCTTCGGCTTCGGCTTCGGCCACCTTCGGCCAAAAAAGCACCTTCGGCCAAATCTTCGGCTTCGGCCAAAAATTTGCCGAAGGTTTGGCCGAAGCCGAAGGTTTGCTAGTTGTCAAAATTTGAAATTTACTGAACGAGGCTAGAGCGAGACGGAGAGTGTGCAGAGCAGCAGAGTTTCGCCGCGCCGCCGCACCGGACCAAACGAATCGCAGTTAGTAAACTAAACGAGTCAAAACAAGTTTGAGAGCGCGTCTTAAAATTGTAATAAGTGTTTTGTTTTTAAATATTTCATATTTGTTATTACAAAAATTATTTTATTTATTACTGTGAGTAGTACCTGTGGTGATACATTCATTATTGTGAGGCACTCTAAGAACCAAAAAGCCGTAAGTATTGTCTGGTTTAAAATATTTTATGTTATCTAACGTTAGGTAGGAAACTAAATGGAAACAATGTTGGTATGTTTTTTTATGCAATTTTTAGATAAAAAGACATGTGAAGATTGTTTACGTTTAGTTAACTACCTAAACCGATAGGATATAGGCGCATCCGCGTTGCAGAGTCCTACTGCGAGTACGGGGCGGTCGGCTCGGCTCGGTAGGTACTTGTGCATTTATATAGAATATTTTCTTTCAGGTACACAATGACATCTTTAGAGCTGAATCCTATCTGGCAATATTTTATAAAGGCTACTGATAAGTATATTCTGAGATCATAGTAACTATCGTATTTCTCAAGGTCAATGACACCTTCGCCTTCGGCTTCGGCTTCGGCCGAAGGTCTTGGTGAATACCGATTAATCGGCTTCGGCTTCGGCCAGAATTGCACCTTCGGTCGGCTCACTTCTTGCTAGTGTCCGACCGAAGCTTCGGCTTCGGCTTCGGCTTCGGCCACCTTCGGCCAAAAAAGCACCTTCGGCCAAATCTTCGGCTTCGGCCAAAAATTTGCCGAAGGTTTGGCCGAAGCCGAAGGTTTGCTAGTTGTCAAAATTTGAAATTTACTGAACGATGCTAGAGCGAGACGGAGAGTGTGCAGAGCAGCGGAGTTTCGCCGCGCCGCCGCACCGGACCAAACGAATCGCAGTTAGTAAACTAAACGAGTCAAAACAAGTTTGAGAGCGCGTCTTAAAATTCTAATAAGTGTTTTGTTTCTAAATATTTCATATTTGTTATTACAAATTATTTTATTTATTACTGTGAGTAGTACCTGTGGTGATACGTTCATTATTGTGAGGCACTCTAAGAACCAAAAAACCGTAAATATTGTCTGGTTTAAAATATTTTATGTTATCTAACGTTAGGTAGGAAACTAAATGGAAACAATGTTGGTATGTTTTTTTATGCAATTTTTAGATAAATTTTTAATATACTAGATAGATATTGTGACAATATGTATCTAGTATATTCTGAGATCAAAGTAACTATCGTATTTCTCAAGGTCAATGACACCTTCGGCTTCGGCTTCGGCTTCGGCCGAAGGTTTTGGTGAATACCGATTAATCGGCTTCGGCTTCGGCTTCGGCCAGAATTGCACCTTCGGTCGGACACTACTTCTTGCATACCTGGTAAAACACAAATAAATAAGAGAACTCGAGAAATTAACTACAGGAACGGGCGTTCCAGTCCATTTCAATAAATTTTAAAACTTGTTGTATATATTGTGCCGAAAGTATTGCTAAACACAACATATGGGACGTAGGCGGTTCCAAGTGATGGTCTAATGCTAACCCGTCGCGTCACGTTTAAGATTTTTGGCTAACTCTTGCGCCAAAAATCTTAAACGCGACGATGCGCGAAATAATAGTCAAGAGGAGGCGTGATGTATTGCCGCGGATATATGCTTTGAATGTAATGTTTCCCCTGACAATTTGTTTTTTAATGTCCAGGTCTACATACCCGGTTGAAAGAAATATGTACAATATTATTGTACCGACTGAATTTTGGCTAATCGTCTAATCCCAACGAACATTACCGAAGTATTATTATATTGTATTGTATCGTATATTATGATATTGTAGTGTACACAAGGGTGAGCCCGAACACAGGTGCAATCACCTTTCGTATTTTCGACGATGGGATGAGGATGGGACGGTAATACGACACGATCAGGGGCAGATCAGGTCCAGGACCAACTGCTTATCGTGCTTTCCGAGGCACGGGGATGCCGCACCACCGGCACCACCAACTTCCAAATTCCGAGTAGCTGCCGAAAAATTCCTTATGGAAGCACCCAATAACTGCTCGACGCGGGCATCGAATCCAGGACACTCATCAGTGGTGTCGCGTATGGTAGCAAATAAATATATCGCCGCTTATGCAGTGCCTGATGAGTGTGACAGTTTTACTAAAAGCGACGCGACCGAACGGCGCAAATGTTAGTCAACTGGCGATAATAAAAGTATTTTACGAGTAGCAACCAAGTGTTTTTTTTTTCAAAGATTTAGAAAGCTGTGCCATTGTCGCTAATGGTGTTACAATGTAGGCGTCAAAAGACAATTATTTTCGTTGTAATCGTTCAATTAGCATTGCCCGCGCCTGCGTCACCCGCGAGCACGGTTTTGTGAATGACATGCGTGATCTTTCATGAGAAACTAATTGTGCTAACAGAATGAAGTCTTAATCATCATGAATGGTACAATACGCAATTGTTATTTGGCAGCTTTGTGTGATGTGCCATACAAATATCGCCCAGACACTGTCCTTTACTAAACGGTGAAGTAAAACACTGTGAGGAAACCGGCAATGTGCTAGAACTGAACATGTGACATCCAAAACCTGTGGGAATAGTTTCCTGCGTGGTGGAATACTCGTACGGTTCACTCCCTTTCACTGAGAGGAGTGCAATGCAGCAGCAGAAGAAGGGGGCAGCAGCAGTGTAAAAACCAAAAGCTGATTATGATATAAGTTAAAGAGAAGACCAAGGAACGATGTAACTCTGGAGTGTGAAAGATGATTTGGCTTGAAAGGGGATATCTCATGAGATGATGACAATTAGAGAAGTATGGAAGAAAACATGCTACGCCGACCCTAAATATATTGGGATAAGAACAGAAGAATGTTAATGATATGTTATGCTGCTGCTGCTATACTTACTTATGGTGTTTGATGGCACCGCGTCTCTGCGTGATGCGCCTGCCGCGGGAGCGGCGAATGGTACCCTCGCCACCCTCGCCGCATACCCCGCCCGGCAACCACTGAAACGTACAGGAAAATGGTTTTGAATGTAACATATTATTACTTAAAGCAATAATTTGTTATTTATAAAGTACCGGAGATTGCTAGAATCTGGATTTGTGCCCAGTTAATGGCAATGAGCTCGCCCCATATTACATGGGGCTTAAATATGACTGAAAAATGTGGGTACACCTCTACTTAACCCAAGGGGTAGTACAGTCTTGATCATATGTTATGTAGTTAAACAATCAATCAGTTATTATACGACCTACTTTGATGGGAGTAAATTCGATCAACCGCCCAAAAACAAAGCTAATTTGAAACGTATATTGGCTTTCACCAGAGTCTTTTTTTTACATTTTAGGAAAGCTTACAAACTAATAACTTTATAATAACAAATATATAACTACTCGTAAATGCTAATTACAACCACAATATAAATATGGAACAGTACGGAAACTACGTACAACGGTAGAATCGGCACACTCACACAAACGCGCGCATCTACAAGACCCCGAAGCGGACATCGGGGTCAGTGATGCCAGATTGGGGGGAATCCCCCCAAATCTGGGGGTTTTTAAAGTTATGGGGGGAGAATTGGGGGGACAATATCTTCGGGGGGATTCTTGGAGGGAAAAATCTGGGTTTGGAGGGAATTGGGGGATATAATATGTATTTTTGTTAGGAAATTTGCATTAGGAATTTTGTCGTTGCGTTTTTGTAACGCTGTTGTGCAAAAAGTCTTCTCCCAGTAGCAATTATTAAAGACAAGCTTCGATACAAATTAGCTATTCACACTGCCAATCCATCTTGGTAATAAGAAATTTATTGCAAGATGGATGTGTTCATTTTAAACCCAGTTGAATTATGTTAGAGATTTAACTCAGAAAAAATGTACGAAACTGTACACGACACGGCAATGCGCGATACGAGTGAAGATGCGGATTCTGTAATGGAAGCTAATGCTGAAATAGTATAAAATAGTAAAAATTTCTTTAATAAAAAAATTGCGATAAGTGGGGGTTTTAATCTTAAAAACCTAAACTTTGGGGGATTTCGGGGAAGGTTTGGGGGGAACGAGAATCGGTCATCTGGCAACACTGATCGGAGTGCACTCAATCGTGACTGTCGCGTCAAAACGAGTAGTCGCGAAGTAAGTTTTTCACTGGTTTTTTTTTTTTAATGCCACGTACCTATTGCGTAGCCTATGGGTGTTTAAACACGGCTTAATCAAAATCGGAGCTTTCGTTTTTTAAACTCCCTACTGATTTAGAACGGTAAGAATGATTTATTGTTTTATTCGTTATCGAATAAGTCCGTGTGATCGATCATTATAAATTCGTGAATTTATTTGTAAATCCAACATGGCGGCTGCTACAAATTTATCATCATGGGTATTGTTTTCGTGGTTTTCGAGGGTGTTGAAGCCGATAGTGCTGTCAAAGTGTCAATCCAAGATGGCGGCTGCAAAAAATGTCAAGTTTTTCGTCATGGGTGTCGTTTTCATGGTTTTCGAGGGTGTTGAAGCCGATAGTACTGTCAAAATGTAAATCCAAGGTGGCGGCTGCAAAAAATTACAAGTTTTTTGTCATGGGTGTCGTTTTCGTGGTTTTCGAGGGTATTAAAGCCGATAGTGCTATCAAAATGTCAATCCAAGATGGAACCGAAGCTTACTAGTTGTACCACCAGATGATTTTGTTCAATATGTCGAAAAAATGGATGAAAGTTTTCGTTACTGCTTTAAAAGAAAACAAATTAATTGCAAAATAGCTGCATTAATTTACAAAGAAATAGAAAATATAGGTTTTATAGTACCCTGTCCTTGTTTCTCACTTGTTTATTTAAATAAACTCTTTATTAAAATGAGAATTTATTACACCATAAAGTATAATAATAAAGCATTTCGGACGTGTCGTAGCAGACGTAAGTATTTTTCAGTTACTAATTTGTAAGTATGGAGAATAAAGGTATTTTTTTTAATGTTATGGTATTTTAATTACTGTCACATGCATTTTCGGGTTGTAACGCGGTACGGTGCGCACCGCTGGGTTAACCAGGCATCGGCGCCGCACATGCGCCCTGTTATGGCATTCTCTAAGCCGTCGTCGACGAGGCACAGTTTGTCTTTTAATAGATTTTTAACTTTATACCCTAGAGCATAAAGTTGAAAATCTATTAAAGACCAACTGTAGTTTCAACGGAGGAGCGCACGAAACGTTTCCGCCTTTCCGCGGCTAACGCGGTCACGCCAAAACATGTAAAAGGTTACGCCATATTGACAAAGCCAAGTGTGATTTATATACTTCTACAAGTTATTGTGTGTTAATAATAAACTGTGCCGTGTTATAAACTACTTCAACTCGATTGTTTGATCAATACACTAGACAATATTTTCATAAATAAATTTCAATTTCAAAAACATTATGAGTGACAACCCTAATGCTGCAATGGAGCGTAGGTAATTATTTTAACAACTAGGCCTAGTTTCCGTACTGTTCCATATTTATACTGTGTTACAACAACCCTCCACAGATAACTACAAAAAAAAATAGTTCCTTATTACAAAACAATCAGTAGGTACTGTCAACACTTTTACTGACTAAAACCCATCCATGTTCCTTCGCCACCTTCCCTTTGTGTTCCGGGGCCACGGTATCTCTTTCAAACAGTCCCGCAGCCCCGGCAGGCATCGGCCCTTGCGGACCCCTTCCTGTTGCTGACATCTCTTTGAGGCGCGCGTGGAACACGAACGAGCCGTCGACACGGCCTGTCGTCAAAAGACGGACGGACGGCGAGCTAGCCCATAGCTCACCGTCCACAAGCCCGCGCCTACGGTGGCCGGGGGCCACCACGTGGCCCCCGACGCCCGGTGCGTCTCCCGCGGCGGCTGGGACGTGAGGTTCTCTCCCTCTCACGTTCGGCCGCCTCCTTCGCTAGCATGACTGCTTCGCAGAAGGAGGCGACGGCGTCCCATTCCGTCTCGCTCCGGACCACGGAATGAACCAAGGCCGGACGTGAGAGGTGGCCGCCGCCGATCGCCGCTACGAGGACACGGCGGTGCTCCGCCCATGCGGGGCAGACCTCCACCTGGGACCTGCGTCAGGCGGAAGGTGAGGACGCCGTGGCGCCTCTCAAGCCACTCCTCGAAGAGGGGACTTATCGCCACTATTGTGGCATGCCCTGCACGGGGTTGCGACAGTCGTTCTCTCCATGTCGCCATGAGATCACGCCGGAAGTCTGTCCGCTGAGCGGCAATTTGCCGCGGCAGCGGAGTTTCCCCCCGGCGTAGAACCTCCGCGCGCCATTCGTGCAGGCGCGCGAGGATTATTGCCGCTAGATCCCATGGCGGCAATCCGGCAAGGAGGCTCGCCGCCTCGCGGGAGATTGTACGGTAACCACGGACCAGCCTTACGGCTACCACCTTTTGGGGCACGTTCAGGTAGTGGGCGGCCCGCAGCCTCAAAGAACGCGCCCACACCGGGGCCCCGTAAAGGGCCATGGACCGCGGGATCCCCGCGTAGAGCCTCTGGCAGGAGGCGTTTGGACCCCCCAGGTTGGGCAGGAGCCGCTTGAAGGCAGCTCCGGCCCGTTCCAGTTTTGGGGCCAAACGTCGGAAGTGCTCCACGAAGTTCCACCGGCTGTCGAGGACGAGTCCATTACTTCAACGTCGACTCGACGCCGATGGAAACCCCTTCTACCGTCAGCAAGGATCCCGGCGGTGGCGCATTCCGAGGCCCATGAAAACACATGGCCTCAGACTTGTGCAGCACCACCTCGAGACCCAGTTGCCGGATCCGCTCAACGACTATCGCAACCCCGCGTGTCATTACTTCGGCCACCGCCTCGTGCGACCTCCCCTGAGCTAGCACCAGCGTGTCGTCAGCGTAGCAAACTACGCTGACGCCGTCAGGGAGGTCGGCGCGCAGCACCCAGTCGTAACCGATGTTCCACAGGGGCGGTTCCAGAACCGATCCCAGTGGAACACCGCACGACATCTCTCGCCGGTTCCACTCTCCGCTGCGACCGGGGTAGATGACGGCCCTGTCCGTCAGGTAGTCCTCGACCACACGACAAAGGTAGGTCGGTACCCGATGATACCGGAGTGCCTCCCTAATTCAGCTCCAGGGCATGGAGTTGACGGCGTTGGCGATGTCGAGAGACACCGCCAAGACAACCCCACCCCGGAATACCGCATCCCCCGTCGTGAGGGCCCTCACACGCATGATAGCGTCCACGGTAGAGCACCCCTTGCGGAAACCAAACTGGTGCTCCGCAAGATCCGGCCCCATCCCCGAAAGGTGCTCGGCGAGGCGGTTTGCAATTACTCTTTCAAAGAGCTTACCCACCTCGTCGAGCAGCACAACGAGCCGGTATGCGGACGGAGAGTCTGCAGGGTGCCCAGGCTTCCGAATGAGGACCAGCTTTTCCGTCTTCCAACGCGAAGTGGGAACTGGCCTCTCTCCAAGCATGCGCTTAAGAGCCCCTCTAGTCGAGGCCCGAGAGCCTCCGAGGCCAGGACCCATGCTTTGCCAGGCAAGCCGTCGGGTCCCGGGGCGGTATTTTTGGCCTTGAGCCTACGTACCGCCACTCTCAGGTCTACCACCTGGGAAATTACCTGCGGAATGATTTGAAACATTAACCAATTACAATGTATTAAATAACGAATTGTACCCACAAATAATAGTGCCACGGCTATTATTGAAATGCACCGAGACCGAGATTGCGAGAATGAAGACGCAGCTGTGTTGCGTTGTTTACGCCGCATCGGTATGTAAACACACACAGTCGGCTATGCGCCTCGCTACGCATTGGTGTAGCGCGGTACATTGGCGTAGCGCTTCCGCATTTTTAGCTTTTGGAAACAACGTATTTTTTTCTTCATCACAAGCTATGAAATCAATTACATCCACATGAGTATTTCGACATGGTTTTTGTAAAAAAGGAACTTATGATTATTGTATGATTTGGTAGGTACGTCATAATTCCAGATATTCAAAATGTAACTAGGCTTTTCTCCACACTGACCCTTTTTTACTTAAATACTTTTCTACTAGGTACCTACTAATTTCCAAAATTATTAAAACAAGCCCTGCAAAACCCATCAAATATACGCATGAAACCGTAGGAACTTTGAAATTATAACATATTCAGCAGGCACCTAGACACGTAGTTGTAGATTCCATCCAACCAAGCGACTCCTCATTGTTTTCTAAACGGCGACATTACAACAGATTGTAAACATTAGTCGTAGCGATTAACTGTTTGTTGTTTAGGCGCTCGTGCATTATGTCACTCAGCACTAATTACGGTGAGCTGAGCGCCTGCCAACAATGTGCACCCACATTGGACACGAAACAGCGACGCCCATACGTGAAGCAGCCTTATTATGGAAAATGAACACATCATTATTCATACAAAGTTTTATTTATATAACTTCTATGGCTGCAAACCAACGCGAGGCCTTTGCTGCCACAGAAACGACTATAAATCAGTTTATTTTCAGCGTCACAAAAGATTTTACATCAGATACTGAAATGCCAAAATAACTGCTCCACGTTTTCTTTGCAGCCCCTAAACTTTTCATTCAATCGGTTCATAGCGCACCAAGATTAAAGAAGATACTCTAGCCGCAAAAATAAACAACTTTAGCACTGAAAAATGGAATTTACATTTAATAAATTTAGTTCCAACGACTTCTAAACCCACGCCCATACAGTAACTGTTTACCGAAATTTCAACTTTTGAATATCGCTACAAATGCTAGAATAGGGACAGATTCGATAGGTCGTATGAGCCCTTGATATGATATTAATCAGCGTGTGTTAATTTATAATTAGTGCGCCCGCGCCCCGCTCCGCGCGTCGCGGCGCTCGCTACAAAGCCCGCGGTTATTCACATTGCGAGTTTCTTATTCAGCGATATCAACGTAAAGCTCTTTGAAAGCCAAGAATTTGGATGGCGTGCGAAACGAGAAATTGGACATACCCGAAACCAAGATGACATCGCACGCAACTGATGTCGGTGTGTGGACACATCGCCAAGTCAGACGTCACAGCCACTGGCCGGGATGCACAAAAATGCCATCGCCAATAAACATCGGATTCTGTGATACCGATGTAGTGCCCTTACAGCCGAAGGGACACAACTAGATGCACCGGTATTTGGGTATAAAAGCGTCGCCGCTCAAGGCCTACGAATTCCCTGGCATGGATCCGGGTGGCTACAGTTGAAATACGGCTAGTGTCAAATGGCCAAAATTGAGAATTCGTTTGTCATAATAATATGTTGAGATGCATCGCGATCACGTGACCGACTGCACTACGCGATGCGTTCGATTTGCAGCCGTATGCAAAGGCGGTAACACGGCGGCATTGGACGATCGCTCGAAACAGATGTTATTTCCAATTGATTTTCTATTTAAACGTTAATACATCAAAGGAAATTAGATCGGCAGATTATAATCTTATCGCTCTGATTCAACTTTAATTAACGCTCGTAGGAAACAAGTGATATCTGCTTTACAAACCCATTAATACTGTTTATCTTACGCTCTAACAAATACCTCCATTCTTAGTGGAAAAATAACGACAGCTGCAATCTGCATAACGCATCACTTTATAGTACCACATCATAATATGTCTCTGTGATTATAAAGATCACATAGCAACATTTAGCTCTACAGTACAGGGTTCAGTTTCACCATCAAAACTTACTTAGCACCTACACTCTTAAGAAAGGTAGGCTAGCCTGCCGTCAGTAATAACAGCTGGTTGCAGACAGGGTGAGGAAAAGAAAGAAAGAAATAGTACATTTTGATATAAGTGGGGAAACTTTGTTATTGCATTCGAGCGCGGAATTAACACCCGAGCTGCAAGCGAGGGTGTTATGGAGCCGAGAACTGCAATAACAAATCCCCACGCGTATCAAACGACGTTTTTCAATACACTTTCGAAGAAATCGTATTTTTGTCAGGAATTAATATGAAACTATGATTTAATTTGCTTTATTGCCGCGCTTTACTTTCGCCAGGTTGAAGAAGATGCAAAGGTATGATGCAGTATACAGCCTACTATGAAAAAAAAAGAAAATTTATATATATATTTTTTTAATTTAGAACAGAATAAGATGTTAATTTGTTCATAAAAATAAATATTTGTTTTAAATAATCATGTTTATCTATGATATTCTATTTATAAACACAATTTAAATACTCGAAAAATATTTAATCCGTAAAGACGCACTAACTCTTTGCCGCGATTAAAAAAAACCAATCACCGCCGACTAAAGATATAGTTATTGAACCCTTACTTATCTGTGCAAATTTTTATTTCCGCGGAAAAATATTAAAAATCGCACGCGTGTGAAATACATTGCATGTTGAACCTAATCGTAGTGCGATTAGAACCAGTTTTCGAGAAAGTGTATTGAAAAACATTTATTGGACTCACACAGGGACATACAATAAGACTAAAATAATAGTAATAACAATAAAGTGAAAACAAACTTTTTTGCAAAAAACAAAACCGACTTCAAAAACAAAAAAACGTGGAAAAATAACTTTAGCTTCAGAAGTCGGTGACTTTTGTTTGTTCGATTGAATATTTTTGCCACCGACTTCTGAAGCTAAAGTTATTTTTCCACGTTTTTTTGTTTTTGAAGTCGGTTTTATTTTTTGCAAAAAAGTTTTTTTATTTTTCCTTTTTTAGTTTCAATATTCTACACAAACATTTGCTATACATTTATTTTACATCATCCCCAATAAAATGTAACTTATATCGTTATCATACCTAACTGTCAAAATCTGGGTGTACTGTACACATCTGCGTACTTCCTCAGAGCATACAGGCGTTATGTTATGTTCTAATATTGTGTAAAAAATAAACATCGAAACGTCGCGATTGCAGCAATCACGACAGATTTTCTGTCTATTAATGAAGCGTTCCATTGTATTTGTATATCTCCGAAGATCAGGCATCCGATCCTGACTTATACCTTCCATCATCAGCTCAGCAACATGAGAAAATGATTATCAAGTACAAATATCGTTAGAAAGTACCTATATGAAAAACATTGTAAAATGTCAGGGTTGCCCTCGATTTCCCTGGGATCCCATCATCAGATTCTCACTTTGTGACAACGGGACCACCTCAGTAGTATAGGCTTTCGTGTAAAAAAAGAATTTTGACAATCGGTCCACAATTAGCGGAGAAATCGGTGAACACAGTCAAACGTAGAACCTCCTCATTTTGTTTGAAGTCGTTTAAAATATTGTCAAAAGAGTTTTAGTGAAACATTAGTGAACCGCTAACAATACATTTCATGGTAATAGGCTTATTCCCAATAAAATAGAACTTAACATACCTAAATGTCGAAAAGTTGTACAGTACACATCCCCGTACATATCTGCGTACCCCCTAGAGCATACAAGCGTGATATTATGTTATGATGTTGTATAAACAATAAACATCCAAGCGATTGCAGCAATCACGACAGATTTGCCGTCTATTTTTAAAGAGTTCCATAGTATATCTCCGAAGATCAGCATCAGATCTTCACCAAATTAAATTAAATTAATTAAAATGGGACCACCGCGAAACAATATTCTACCAAACAAAAAAAGAATCATCGAAATCGGTTCACAATTGGCGAAGATATCGCTGAAAATACACACAACAAAAAAAAAAACAGACGACTTGATAACCTCTTCCTTTTGGAAGTCGGTTAAAAAGGGGAAAAAATAAACTAGATTTTGACTAGAGATGGCATCGATGGTGGATCCTATAGAATGTTTTAATTTCCGGTAAAACAAAGTACAAACGTGGCTATCCCCATCAACCAGCCACAATTTGACACCCCGCCCCTGACTGCACATGAAAAACCTAGAAAAAAACCAATATCATATTGACCGAGATGCGAGATGTGGAGTTGGGGGATGAAGTATAATGCCCAGAAAATACTTTAACAACTTAATTATAAGAAAAGAACATCCATTAAAGGGCCTGCCTGGGTGGCCTTAAAATAGATCCTTGAGGCAATCTTCGGTCAAATTATAATCTATATTATAAACATATAACTTAAAATAGTATGGTCGATGGGTAAAACAGTTGTACTCAATTAGAAGCTCATTGCTACAAACGAAAAGAGTAAAAAAGTTAGTTAAAAAGTTCCAATGATGAGAGATAAACTCATTGAGAGACTATAAAAGGAAGCAGGAAGTCGAAAGCCTTTCTAAAAACCAAAAACTTATCAATAAAGAAAAATTTACCCATTTCATTACGATCTGAGTATTTGCCAACCGATCATACTTACTTTTACCATCCAACGATTTTCATACCCTTATTGAATTGATATACTTACCAGGTATACTTACTTAAAGGTTTATAAATTGAATGCGCATAGATTACTATCTATTTATCTATCAATTTTAAGCGTTGCTTACCGATAATGCAAAAATGTGACGCAGTTAGGTAACTATTTATATTTTTTTAAGGAAGAATTGTACATGTCAAAAGGTACTTGTTTTTACGAATAGCAAAGTCATCATGATTAGATGATAATGATAATAAAATTTAATATTACAAAGGATTGTTTGACGAATTTCTGCCATATCATGCATATGTACACAGATAAATTAACCTTCAAGTGGTTCGTTGTCCCCGTATAAGTGCATGACTTCTATGGCGTATTTAATCTGACACACATTAATCAACAAGTTAATTATGCGCACTTTAAAATTAAACATTATTTTTCTGGATTGCTATAGATGCCTATTATTTTATTTGTGCGCCAAAGGAAATGGTGAAACAGGCTGTCAAGTAAATTCAACAAACAATTTATTTTTTGTAAACTCAAAGAAAGAAAACGTATTTATTTGGCACATGTCACAAGTGCACACAACATACAACAGAAATCGGCAGAAGTGATGTCTATCCTACTCCGATAGTACCAGTATATATAAGATGCTTTGTGTCCGATGGTCCGATGCGACATGCTCGGGTCTCGGCTCAAGTCCGTGTTGTCCGTGGACCACCCATTATATACCGGGTTTCATCATCATCACGCGATTGTCATTTATTATAGATCTTTGACAGTCGACACAGTCGTTACAGGTAGTCAGGGGCCCGAAAGTCTGACAAACAGTCTTACCAAGGGGTATCTCCATGTAAAATACTGTTATTCAGCTGATCTGGTAAGACTGGAAGCCGACCCCAAGTATATTAAAAGGCTAGGCAGATGATGACCTAGGCATAATAAATAATGGAATGACAGACCGGAGTAGTGGAGAAGCACCCTAACAATATTATAAATCTAACTTGTCGCTTGACGCTACTATTCATCATAGATTTATATGAGCACTGCCTCAGTGTTCAAAAAAATCATGTTACTTTCAAAGATTTGGTAGCTGTTACCGATAAAAGCAAGCACTTAAATATTTGTAAATAAATTAAACATGTTTTTGAGGTGAAGCAAACTTGAACGTGGCTTGGAGAGAATCGTGCGAGGAGCATCAAGGCTGAGTGCTTGCGCGGTAAATGCACGAGTAAAAATAGACGGAACCCAACGTTTCGCTCGATGGTACTGCTTCACGCTCCACCGTCGTATGAGTTGTGCGTCAGCGCCCATTCAACTATCACTCGCTCACTGTCATAACAGAATAACGACATCTTAACTTTTAAGTACGAGCAAAAACGGCTTGTGACGTAGAGTCGTGATTAGCTTCGTCCCATTAACTTTTGCTGGTAAACACCTGGTTAAGTACCCACGTTTTGACGTGGCGAGATAGTATAGATTTCGGTCCGATGTAGGTGCTTCGGGTAAACCCCCGTTTAAAGAAAGTACTAAAGGACAGAGTGCACTAGAAAAATATATGTGTGAAAGATGATATGCCCATAAAGAGGGTGACCTAATGGAGAAGCATGAAAAGACAAAACATGCACTGACTCCAATTTCGAATAAGGGCAAGAGTCTTTCAGATGTGCAATAATGCAAAACGTGCATAAAACCCCAAAAGTTCACTAAAAACTTTAATTATTTACCAGGTCAATGCATTTTCCAATAGACAAACGGAAATGCCCTCAATCACCCTACCTAATCATGAATTCCTTAAGCAAAGCTTTCTTTTACTAAAACCCAAACATGTTAGCCGTTCGATTTCAGTTTCAATGAAGCTATGCGAGTTGTAAATTGAATGTCTAACAATAGATATCATAATACAGATGTACTCGCGTGTATACATAAACATCGTGAATTGGGTATCGAACGAGTAGTAGCAACAGCTTGTACCAACACTTAAATATTTACATGGAGATTGGTCGTAAAGTATTTATATAATGCAAAATGAAAATAAGCCGTCTAAACCAAGCTGAGACTAATCTACTTGGCCCACTTTAAAAATTCTTTTAGCGTGTGTAAGCTATACCAATTCTTGTACGTGTTAATTAGGACTACTCAATAATGAAGTTGCTGTCAGCGATCAGGTCATTGGTTCCTGATTCGTCGTTCAGAAACCAATGATCTGCTTGCTGGTTACAGTTTGGGGGATGCCACAGCAGGACCAATACCTTAACCCAACCCAATCAATACATATACCACCCCCTTACCCCTGGCCTTAGCCTCAATATGCAATCCACGATATTGTAGATTTGAGATTACTTTCGTAGCTTAAGTGCTCTTTCTTCGAGGTTTTTCCTGACACCGTGAGCCAAAGTGAAGTATTTTTATTTATGCTCATACGCTCATTTGTAGGTACATGTTCGACAGGACAATTTTAGTCCTTTTGGTTGAGTCTTTTCGTATTGAAGAAGAGCTGATTTAAGGAACTTCAAGAGGGCCAAACCAAGCGTGTAGCTGCCGTCTGTAGGTAAGGTTAATGCGAACAGGAAAATCCTCGCGTAGCAGTCTACTTTGAAGTATAGACACACCTTTGCTTGTTGCCAGAAACTATGTGCAGAACCTAAACCATATGTCTACTGAAAAATCTACATCGATGCTTTATCCAGTTCAATTTCAGATCCAGTTTAATTTTAAATAGATGTGCTTCCATCAGACAGTTCCATTAAAATGATTGATGGTAACATGATTTATTAAATTATGTTTTCGTGAAACTGACATCCATCGCCCGTCATCATAATATCTCCATTTATTTTAGTCTGGGCGCGCGGTAAGAAACAATATAAATTGTAAGCACTTAGATACCGATTTTACGAGTGTCGAAATGTTTACTTACAGATTTATCTGCAGACAGTAAGTGAGAAATATTGAGCTGTAGAGATTAACATTGCCTAGCTGTTGAAATGTGGACGCAAAAGGAATACCTGATTGATACGCTGTCATGAACAGGTAAACAAAAACCTTTGGATATTTGCTGAGAACCATGCCTACGGCCCGCTGTCAAGCCAGCAGCCCACTAACTGATGGTAACTTAGATGTCTCATGTGCCTGAAATTAGATCAGCACGCTTCAAAACCGAACACAGCACCACCGCTGTGGTGGACGTAGGTACTCCCCGAACGTGCACCTTCACAAAGAACTCTAAAACTAAGTCAGTGCACTAAATAAGTCTTCAGGAAAAATGCAATTAGCCTCGGTATGCATGACGTCTTCAGATTGATAGTTATCATTCTCTGTTTATTGCATTAGTTACATCCGTTATGTTTGTTTAATTGCTGAATAGAATTTATATCTCTCGGGTCGTTTAATGCCCGACATCCTCAAATAGCTGCTTTAGTGCCGCCATTAAACTGTTGGTACCAACTTGTATGACAGCTGTTCACAAAAGGTTATGATAGTCAGGCAGGAGTTCGGCAGACTAGTAACGTACCTATCTACCTGATCTAAACAATATGTTTTCGTAGACGCATTAAGAAAATAAACTCAATGTAAACTTTTTCCACGTAACTTCTTCATTGAAAGAAGTTGAATTTCCATTCATAGTTGCTGATATACCGGCACAAGATCAATCCATGGCAACGTTATTGATAAGTGAATTAGATAGCGTTATTAGTAAATAGCTATGGACGCTCAGACTCACATAATCGGCATGGAGTCGCTGGTACTGGTGCGGGCGGGCGGGGCCGCGCGCTCGTGGCGCGGGCGAGGTGCGCCGGCGCGCCCCCCCGCCCGTGAATATCATCGGCGCGCGCGCATGCCTGCGTGTGCCTGCGGGCCGCGCGCGGGCCGCCTGCGCCGCCCTGCGCAGCACGCTCCCTCGCCGAGAACAGAGATCTCCCGCCGCGCCCGCACTCGCGTATTTATAAACGGAATTCCACACGCGCTATTCGCGGCCGGATACAACTTTTTACACGACTTTCAGCACTTACGTCGTACGGAGCACTGAAGAGGCGGGTTTCGCCGATTCGGGCTCCGGGATTGTCTGGCGCAGCCCGCGTGAGTCACATCGCACGCATCTTACGACCAAAGTTAAGCGGTTCACTCAAGAAAGTGCTTAAAATAATTATATTACAAGCTTGTGAAAACGTTACGACGAGTAAATAAAACACCGATATTTATTTATAGTTGCCTCTAATGTTTATTTTCCACACACAGACTGAATACAAAAACAATGGTGCTTTCTCTTGCGTCGCGTCGCCTAAATAACTTCGAGTCTACGTAAGCGCGAGGTCGAGCTTATTATGTCAAGCCACAATAGAATAAAAACTAATAGTTTGCATTTCTGTCAAGTAAACGCTGAATCTTTAAAATGGTATAGCCATGCCATGTACGCAACCGATATAAGAAACAACTGGAAAACAATGCAGGGTTCGAGATCAGCTCAGTTTACTTCTGGCGGCGCTGAGCCATTAAAACGGCAGTAAAGCCGCAATGAATCAAACGGTGGTCAATTTTACGAGCGTCCTCTAATACTGCTCTGCGCTGATCACTGAACCAAACTATACAATTCAGATGTTTATGTTTTCTGAATTAAAGATTTCAGCAAAAGTTTTGAGTCCTTGGACCAAATGGTAGCACCACGTTCTTTGCGGATGTGACTTTTCTCATGTGAGGAAATCCTGATTGATGTCCTTCGTCCCTGTCACAAAGCTCTTCTTTATGTTTGTTATGGATAGTGGAAAATAGATAGCAGTGATAGCCTAGTGATGTGACCGTCGGACTGACAAGTCATAGGTGTTTTCGGATTCATGTGCGTATTGTATAATTACCACTTGCTTCGGTGAAGGGAAACATCGTGAGGAAACCAGCATGCATTAGAGATATTTCTTGACGGCATGTAAAGCCAAGTCAGAGACCCATGGGCGGCCTAAAAACTCTGACACCAGGTTAGGCACTAACCACACGATAAAGAAAGAAGAAGTGGAAAATATGTGCTACGAGTATATCTGGCATGAGCTGCGATTAACTTTATTCTACTAAGCTTTGATTGATTTGATTTCATGTTTCCTGGATCATCCCATGTTTACGCCACTCCTAACGATTCAAGAACGTAAACAGTGTGTAAGATGACCGCAGCACCTGCAAAAGTATTTAATTTTCATATAGAACATAAGCACCGTACTTCAACAAGAACCCTTGCTAAATATTTCGGTAATTACGTGTATATAGGTGTCCAAAGACATAGGGATGACGTATGCAGTGCGGGGCGCCAGTGGCCGGCCACAACACTGCATCATCACGAGGAGTTGTCTCCGGAACCGTGGCGACAGGCACAACCAGTCACAGCAATAAATCGATTGATTCACCAACTCGCTCTGAGAACACATGCACCTACGTTACACAACACAAGGCCCTGCCAAATTTAGATGAATTACTTTTACTACGCTTTGTTTAGTATTCATACGAAGCTGCTGCCACTATTTAGCAGCCAATTTATACAATAATGAAGTGGCGTCTAGTGGTACACGTGCGCATTCGCTAGAATGTCTCAATCAGTTACCTCAACTTTGAGTTGTGTCCCGAAATAGCAGTAAATAAACAGCTGGGCTAGCATGCAACCCAAATACACGGCCATGGACACAAACTCCGCTGAAACTATGCTTAGCTGAAAGAACAAATAATATGGAATAAAGCACAGAAACGTTTTGTTTAGTAGATATGTATGTAAGTAGGTAGATTTTATCCTAAAAAATTAGGATCACGTACCCCCACAATCTTGTACATCGTCATGCAAATGACCCAGGCCATCACAAAGAACTGGATGACCATTGCTTCGCCAAATATCGACTCTACTTCTTTTGCAAACCTGTTTACACAAAAAATCTTAATGAGACACCTACTCGTCTAAATAAAGCTGAATATTTATCTATAAATTATGCCAACTGGCCGAAGATTAAAATTTGACTAGGATTTCTTTCGGCGGTATGATAGACAATGATGCACTGGCTAATTATTGGTGCCAGTATGCAACTATACCAGACAGACACCACTCATCGGTACTGGAAAACTAGAAAATTTACACTGTCGGGTCGTCTAGCGTGGAGTTGGTTCACGCCAGGACACGATAGGACGAAAAACAAAATGCAATTTACCGTAAGATTTGATCATAGTGCAACACGCATTTCTTGAGCCTTTCCTGTAGCTCAGTTTTCTCCTGTTCTTCATCTTTGTAAATAGTGTATTGAATAGGTCTCTTAATAAGTGTGCTTATTTTTTCAGTGTCGCCAAATACCACCAGTTGTTCAAGATTATAGCGAAGCATCTGTATTTGTATTTTGGCTTGCGCGTAGAACGCTACGATCGTGCAATCCATTGTAACATTGCCATAAGCTTGGAAAGTTATCAGAATAATCATGTAGGCCAGTGCCAGCGAGAATCTAAAAAGGAAGATTAGATTTTTATTTCTTGCCGATAATATTTTGGAAGCTGATCAAAGATATGCATTATGGAGGAACATGACATACTCACAATTTTTTTGGTAGAAACGTAAACGTAGAAAGTATAACAAATATCCTCAATCTCGACCTTCAGGAACTACCTATCTAAGAAGGTACCTACGTATAATTATTGAAAAAAGAAAATAATCCACTTACGCTAGCGTGCTCGTAGTTTCGAAAGGAAAGTAACCAGTAAACAGGACTTCAGTGCCGAGCATTCTATTAACGATTGGGAACATGGCCCACAAGGTTCCGCAAGTGAATATGGCAACGTGGTACAAAGTGAGGAGTCGAGACATCACCAAGGCGTTCTCTTTCAACACTTCAACGTGGTAGGCCTTGCTTGCTGCAAAGATAGGTCCTGTGAAAATGGTAAAATTTAAAGAAGCAGGCCAAATTTTAACTCTCGCATTCGGGATTTGCCCCTTAGAAATCTACGACGATACATTAGCTACATTTCTCACATTTGGGCAATTTATAGCATAATTGTCTTTGTTTTTTTAAAGAATCCAATGGAGAAATCCTATCCCCATTTGTTTGCGAGTACTTACTCTTTATTACTACCATAGAAACACTCGATACCTAATTAGTAAGTATAATTAGCAATTGTATGGTGTTGAAATAAAAGCCAAACCGTTAATGATTTCGATTAGTTTATCAATGCGGCGGATCCTCAGATTGAAGGCAGCTTGCTTCCCCAGCGAGTTCAGAGTGGTGAGCAATATGAACAGCGTGTCCACTATCAGATTAGTGCTGTGTCGGACCTGAGACATGAAGGAAAATAATTATATCAGATTGCAAAGTACATGAATTATTTAACAGAAAGGAGAATAAGCTAATTTGTCCTACCTCCCAATAGCGTTAAAAACTTTACCTATTATGCCAATGGATAGATCTCTTCAAGGAGAACAACAGCGGCTTCGTCCATAGAATTTTGTAGAGCAGTGGTCCAGTGGTTGTTACCAACCTTTTTTTTTTTTTTTTTTTTTTTATCGATGGGAAATCATCAAATAACCCCTCCCGCTCTGGGCTGAGCAGGAGGGAGTGTCAGACTTGTACTGACTAAAACCCATCCATGTTCCTTCCTTTGCCCTTTATGTTCCAGGGCCGCGGTATCTCTTTCGAACAGTCCCGCAACCCTGGCAGGCATCGGTCCTTTCGGACCCCTTCCTGTTTGCTGACTCTCTTTGAGGCGCGCGTGGAACACGAACGCGCCGTCGACACGGCCTGTCGTCATAAGACGGACGGACGGCGAGCTAGCCCGTAGCTCACCGTCCACAGGCCCGCGGTATTACCACCCTAAGGTACGTCTATCTGTTACTAGTACTACGTAGGATGTTCACGCAAGGGTACGCCGTACGGGTACCTATCGGTGGCAGCGACCTCTCGCGCCCGGCCCTGGTTCAATCCATTGTCCGGAGCGAGAGGGAATGGGACGCTGTCGCCTCTTTCTGCGAAGCAGTCATGCTAGCGAAGGAGGTGGCGGAACGTGAGAGGGAGAGAGTCTCAGGTGACAGCCGCCGCGGGAGACGCTCTGGGCGTCGGGGGCCACTAGGTGGCTCTCGGCCACCGGAGGCACGGGCCTGTGGACGGGAGTAATGGGCCAGCTCGTTGTCCGTCCGTCTCATGACGGCAGGCCGTGTCGACGGCGCGTTCGTGTTCCACGCGCGCCTCAAAGAGTTGTCAGCAAACGAGTAGGGGTTCGAAAGGACCGATGCGGGACTGTTCCAAAGAGATACCGCGGCCCTGGAAGGCAAAGGGCAAAAGAAGGAACATGGATGGTTTTAGTCAGTAGAAGTCTGACACTCCCTTCCGCTCCGCCCAGAGTGGGAGGGGTCATTTTATTTTCATGATGAACCATCCGAAAAAACAATTCTTCATCCCGTATCTAATACGATCCTCGCCTAAAACACAACGACTACCCACAAGATGAAGTAGTACTCCTACTTAGACTTGGTCTGCTTACCTGAATAACTCGTATGACGTGTTGTAAATTGTACGTCAAAATAAAAGTCCAAGACAAAACACGATAAGCGTTATGTAAAAATCGTTTCGTAGAAGACATGGGTTTTAAAACTATTTTAAAATAGCCAACCCTGGCCAACGCATCAAAGTGAGGTCTAAATCCTTGGAACGTGGAGTAAGAAACTTTTTCAACCATTTTGAATGAAAAACTTTAGATCGCTCTTGTAGCTATGCTAATTAACTTAGGTGTTCACAAGTCTAGGTTGTTTTCTGAAGTGGATGTAGGTAGGTGTTAATTATCTCTATTGGGGTGTCAATTTGAAATAGTTAAGTACCTACCTACCCATTATTAACTCGGAAGCTACAGGTTGTTTCAGTTTTGCAATATGTGTAGTACGACCTAATCGTCTTACATACGTCATACATATACCTACTCTTTTCTCTGCTAAAATAGGTACTGTTATGGTTGATGCCTTTTTTATTTAGGTATAGTTTGTGATTTATTGTTTTTCCTAAATAACTTGTTAAAAACACCATGGTTAAGCCCTGCCCACAAGCGCCGTCTTTTTCAAAGTAGCGTATTACTAGCCTATAATGTCTCGAATAACGGGCAAAGACCACTTCTCATACAGAACTTCTTTATCGTGTAGTTTTTTTGCCGCTCGTGGGCCTCTGACTTGGCTTTACATGCCGTCAAGAAATATTTCTCAAGCATAAATATGCTGGTTTCCTCACGATGTTTACCTTCACCGAAGCAAGTGATAATTGTACAATACACACATGAATTCGGAAAATCAGAGGTGCGTGCCTTGGGTTTGAACTCGAGACCTATGACTTGACAGTGCGACGGTCACACCAATAGGCTATCAATGGGCTATCACTATCACTAGGCTATCACATACAGATGAGAAGGAATGAGCTTGATCAACACGCTCGCTTAATGCGGGTTTGCGATTTCATTACAAATGTGTCCCTTCACCGATTACTTAGGTAATTGTACTTGCTGGGTTTGAACTCGCAACTTGTGGCGTAAGAAGCGGGTCAGATAAGAAACGGGACACCACGAAAGCGTATAGCCAGGTAAAAAGATTGCACGAGCCGAAAGCCGTTTTGCCGCCTACCCTGTGCAGGAACGAGCACAGAAAAACCTTAGCGTGGAGCCGGACCGTTACTCTTAGATGTGGGTAGATACAATGATCCTCTTTTTAAGATTCCTTTCCCAAGGGGTAAAAACGGGACCCTTACTAAGACTCCACTGTCCGTCTGTCTGTCACCAGGCTGTATCTCATGAACGGTGACAGCTAGACAGTTGAAAATTTCACAGAAGATGTATTTCCGTTGCCGCTATAACAACAATTACTAAAACAATAAAATAAAGATTTAAGCGGGGCTCCCTCCCATACAACAAACGTGTTTTTTTTTTTTTATGGTACGGAACTCTTCGTGCTCGAGTCCGACTCGCACTTGGCTGGTTTTATTTATAATATCATTGGGTAGATAGCAGTAGCGAAGGGTCAATTTTTGTAAGAAGTAAGCCGGAGTATGTAGGTACCTATACAGCGTGTAACAGAAAGGGTATAATCATATGGAATAATGTGGTACGGACCATCAAACTGAACAACTTTCTCTATGGGACCACCATCGAAATCGTAAAAAAATAATCAGCTGTCCTATACAAAATTTCAATACATAATCGACCCAAATGTCAGCTGGTAACTTTTTTACGATTTCGATGGTGGTCCCATAGAGAAAGTTGTTCAGTTTGATGGTCCGTACCACAGTATTCCATAGGATTATACCCTTTTTGTTACACGCTGTATATCTTTAATGTGATTTTATATTATTTGTCCATAGAATACTGACCGTGCCATTTTTCAAAGGGAAGCCGATAGGAATCGAGTTGTATGGAACCTTCGCCACATCTACACAAGTTTAATTGCCACTAAGCTAAAAGTTACTATCTGTTTTCAAAAGAAGATGGCAATAGCTTTGTGTAAACCGCGAACTGGGGTTAGACCTATGTGTGTATTTTAAGTCATTGTCAAGCAAGATGGTGGAAATTAGAATGATCTAGAACCCACATATAAAAAGCAGCCTGTATAATATTGTTGCCGTTGCATACCGTGAGGGTGTTAATTTTTGCGACACCTCCTATTAAGCTAATGACGTACTTACAAAATATGAAGTGATCAATTAAGTAGTTCAGCTAATAAGCACTGTAAACAAACTGATTTGACGAAAATTGGACCATAATAAAATATTGACAAAGTAATTTATATAAATGCTACTTAGGCCACATTTAGTAGAAATGGGTATCATGGCGCTAATTAAATGTGGATAGGTAGAGATGTATGACTTGGGGTTTTGGGCGAGGAGAAATATCATACAAAAACCGCCCAAGTGCGAGTTGCGCACCGAGGGTTCCGTATAAACTTGTAGTTATTTTGTTATTAAAAATACATATTTACGGTTTCCAGAAAGGTTGTAAGACATTGCTAATTGCTTCTTGCCAAACATGATTCTAGGTCAACGGAAAGTAGGTATCTTAAAGGTTTTAATTCCCTTGTGAAATCGCAAATATGCGAAATAAACAGTCATATATTTTGATCGCCTTGACTTACAAATTTGTTTTTTTTCACTGCTCTATGGGGTATTAGATCTGAGTATTTGATATTAATTTCTGCTTGATACCTCCACGCGTTCCTGAGAAAAAGGGTCTTGTCCGACAGACAACAAAGTGAGCCTTGATGAGTTCAGTTTTTGCCTACTGAGGTACGCAAACCTAAAATGGAATATCTACATACTTATGTAAGGTTGATTTCAATCAATGTAGTGTCATCTTGTATCATTGGTAGTGGTAGGTAGTATTTTTCCCTTAATATTTGAAAATGCATTTATAGCTCCTTTTTCGAAGTCACAATGATATTTGTCTGGTTTGAAGTTAGAGGCAGTTCTCGTTAAGTCTACATCGGGCCCATGCAGGGCTCGAAAAAAGCGTCCGTGAAGCTCCTTGCTCTGGGCTGCGGGACTGTTCAAAAGAGATACCGCGGCCCTGGAACACAAAGGGCAAAAGAAGGAACATGGGTGGGTTTTAGTCGGTACAAGTCTGACACTCCCTTCCACTCCGCCCAGAGTGGGAGGGGTCATTTGATGATTCACAATACGAAAAGACAAAAAAATATATAGCTTACTACAGGTTTGTGCTAATTTCTGCAAGAAAAAGTGCCCGTAGTCCACCCAGGTAAACTGCAGGGGGATTTTTCTTTACGAGTGGGCCCATAACAGGACAATCGTAATCGTTACGCCGCGCGTCGATGGGTGAGTCACACAAGTGTCCAGCACAGTACGAGTGGCCCGATGACTGCCACAAAAAGTTGGCAGAGTAGCTATGACGATTAGTAACTTAGTTTGTTGTTTTTTTTTTTTGGTCAATAGTGGACCGTCTGCAGGCGCCTTTACTTTCCATGCAGATGATGATGGTATGACCATATGAGGTGCCACATTTGGAATGCTATGTATGACACAAGGAACAGGAAACAGGTGTTTTAATAACAATGTGTTCTATTGCGAAATAGTTTATTTAAAAATCTATCAGAAAATAAACCACATCAGTTATTGTATTTGGTATTCAGCTCTGGCCGAACATGCTAAACCATTTGCGTTCACATGCAATGATTGGAATGTGAGAACAGAAATTTTGAGCCGTTACATAGCACAATTTAATACTGCGGCCATTCTACTTTGTACTCAAATAATTACTCAAATGCGTGTGCGGTCGCTATAATTATTAGAAATGGAACTTCCATTAGTAATAATCCACAATGTTGTAAAATGCTATATTATTTTAATCATAAATATTTCTACACATTATCTATTACATTTACATAAAAGATTTCTATTTGAACCCAGAGCTTTCAGCGGATGTCGAACAAATGAACCATGTCCACATTTACATCACAAAGTTTATACAACGCGTCGTTATGAACATAAGTATCGGTATCACTCTATTATTATCTCGGGGCACTGTCTCTTAGGGGAAGTCTCGTCGTCCGCCGGTTCTTTCCGCTTCAGTGACTTGCTGTCCTTCTCCACCTTCATCCCATCAACGTTGGACTCGTGTTCCTCAGTCTTTTGTTCGTGATCAGATTCTAGCCTTTCGTTATTGGCTAATTCGTTATCTGGGACGTCGTCATCGAGTGCGATGTCGTCAGCAGCGTCATCTTGTTCGTCATCGTCAGCTTTCCCGAGGTAGTCTTCTTCATCCGCGGCTGCCTCAAGCCTTTCAGCGGCCTTTTGAGAAGTGGCATTCTGGGCGCCAATGATTGAAGACGCCGAACGTTTGCTCACAGAAATGCGAGCTGTCAGAGCCCTGTACAGTTGAACTATATCGCCTGGGGCACCCTGGAATAGAAAAAACCAAAACTTTACAAAAACATAATTTTCGGGAATATTTAACTTACTTTCATCACATTTGGTATGTTGTCCTGCAAGTATTCTTATGACAATACTTTACATGTCCTGTCTGTGCAAAATACAACCTTGAAGATATGATAATACATGATAACCTTCAAGATTGCCTGTAAAAAAGATTTACATGTTATCTTATTTTTCCTACTAGACTAGCCTTTCACTAAAAATTGTAGCTAGCTACAATGCTGCATGATTTCACATGTCTAAAACTTACTCAATAGCTTATCTCTTGATACACCTTGGCAACAAGTCATGTAATTCTGGCCTACAGTTGACTAAGTAACTAACAAGTCAGTTATGGCTTTACTTTATTCAGAAAGAAATGTTTGTAACAAATGGCATCTCAACTTTGCTACTCCTATACTAACCATTATGAGGAACAATTTAATCTGTTGCTGGGAATCCACAGCTGTGATTCTGAGAGACTTGGTGCCAGCTCGCTCGACTACCATGTCGGGCCACAACTTGGTGTTGAGCACGACTCTCAAGGAGCCCGACACCCTGGCCACAAGCCTCGCGGCGCCGCCGCTCCCCGCCGGTGCGTCGTTCAGTCGCAACATGCCGCGACCCCGCTCGCGCCAGCTGCCTGCTTCCCACGCGAACAGGCGACACGATATCTGCGAAGGCGATTATGACAAGGTTATTAAATGTGTAGTGATATGTTTTTTATTAGATTGTGAACTATATAAGTATATAATGTTATTGTAGATGGTTGTAAAAAAATGTAGTAATATCATTTGTTTTTGTGTGATAGACTTTTTGCCTGAAAAGGTGAATCTCAATGCACTTAAACTTTTTTAGCAGCAGCAGAATACACTCATGAGTTTATGACGTCACTTACATACGCATCAATTAGGTATTGGTGGACATTTTCCTTGACTCTGGGTGAAAACTAAACCTGGGAGCACCCGAGTTTAGGCACACTTCTGCAAGAAAATAACTTCTTCTTCTTCTGAAACTGGCTGCCATGACAATCAGGAAGACTATTAAGCCTAAAGGTTGCAGTAGTACAATATTACCTGCAGAACATTGATTTCGCCCTCCTCGCCAGTGATAGTGTTGACGTGCGCGGCGGGCGGCGGCGGTCGCGCATGGGAGCGCTCGTACTCAGCCGCCGCGGCCGCCAGCCCGTCGCCGCCGCTTGAGGAATCGCCTGGATTACTGTCCTCCTACCGACACAATGGCATCTACAGTTACTTATAGTTTTCCAGCAGACTATGAGAGTGAGGGAAGAGAGTGCACCTGTGCACACTTCCAACATTACACACACTTGTGCACAATGGCCAGCCTCCACTGAAACTCAGATTGGGCACATTCACCAAAAATGGATAGGACTGGAATGGATAGGATAGTAGTTATTAGTTTTTAAAAGTAAAATAAATAAAGTAAATTTTCCTAGTTTGTGTTTTCTACAGACTGTGCCTACATTTCTAATCCAACTTTCCTCTTGCATGTCTGCTGGAAGAGATTTCTTATGAAATAAGCAGTACCTTTGTACTCTTCTATCTTAATGTAAAGTCCTGTTAAGTATTTTGTGTGTACATAAATAAACATAAGGTGGATTGGGAATTTTCTTACATTTATTGCAATTTGCAGGTCAGTGTCAGATTGTATGTTGATGAAAATATGAATCGCGCCAGTAACACGTATGGAGTTAAAGAATTATAATCATTCAAATCATCAATACAGCCCTCCAAGTTCATTTAACCCCATTGAGTGACTTTTTCATGAATTAGCTATTGAATTAAGCTTGAGACTTGGTATAGAAAAAGAACCAGCATTCATAAAACTGATTGATCACATCTGATAGAAAAACATGCTTAGTTGATTGCAGGCTTCAATTTTAAGTGAGCCTCCATATTCATCACTGGTTCATATAGGCAATAATAAACATGACAATAATGCACAGAAATCAACATGAACTCAGTCATCTGGCATTTATCTTATCAACTGTAAGTTTTAAACAGCATCAAAGGTCTGTTCCGAATTGTTTACATTGATTGGAAACAAGTTTACAAACAGAGTACACGTCATGTACTGCAAGCAACATAATGGTGAACTTAATGCATATAATGCCCGAAGGGTTAGGCAGAGGGGTACCTAATAGTACTTCCACATTTTGCCAGTTACATTAAAGTTTCATATAATAGGGCGAAATATAAATGTATACTGGTAATGAAGAAATATGAGCATGTTTCACTGTTAACATATTTCGTAAATTATGACATAATTATTATTATTATTATTAATTTTATTTCGCCCTCAACTTTGTTTATGTCTGTGATTTTAATGTTTTAATTCAATTTTTAGTTTTAATTTGGCCTGAGGAGCCCGATTGCTCTATGTGTATCAAATTATACATTTAATCAATATGTAGTGCATGATGTGCTTACCTGTAAGAGATTGATACACCTGACCCGATTTGATTTAATGTAACCCATAATTGTTTGAGTGTACTCAATTGTTGGTGAGCCAAATAAATAAATAAATAAATAAATAAGTATGCAATAATTGACAGACTAATTAGTTAAAGCTTTAAACCACTTAAGTTAATCAACTGACCTGATTTTCCTTGACAGTAGCTACGGCACTTGTGAACAACAACTCCGATGTGCCATTAGATGAGCTGTGGTCTGCAGATGATGCTTCTCCATTATTAACAGTTTCCTTTATAACAACTCTCTCACTTAAATTTTGACCAAACACGAATCCTGAGGAGCCGGGGGCAGGTTGTCCTGCAGGGGGCACTGTGTTGTTGGTCCGTGGAGTGACACTAGCACCTCCTAGAGGTACAAACTTGGGAGCCTCAGGTTCAGGTTTAGTTTCCTTCAGTCTGTCTTCAGTTAGGGTATCTTCTTCTTTTTCCTTTGTCGCTTCAGAAGCTTCCACAGTTCCGGCGACTTTGAGAAATGGATTGTTACCAGGTTTCAGCTGGGAAGGTCGCAGAATGGAACCTACAGAGAAGTGGCAGTATTAGTAGAGGCTCTTCATTTGTTTTTTTAACTGTGAGACAAAGGATCAAAACTTAAGTGGGTACTTACCAAATGGATTGAGCCCTTTATTGGAACTTGATGCAAAACTGGAGGAGCCAAACCCACCAAGTCGCGGCTTTGCCAGAACCACTCTTGATTGGGATGATCCATTATAGAAATCTTCAATCGGTGATTTTCCTATAAACAAAATTAGAAACTCTACAAAACAGTTTAGACATGATATGAATCATGCAATGCTTTAAACTACCATATAATGCACAAAGCCTTTTAAAATTTCTTAGTTTGAATAAATCCAACCAACAATGAAATCTGAACAAGCCAAAATTGATGGAATAAAAAAAAATGGTGAAAAGTCAACACTATTGCCTGTGACAACTACAGACAATATTTCCGTAATAATAATACCAGCTTTCTAACCAACACAACAATAATAAATTAACGGCAAAGTTGCATGTTTACTCTGCAAAAAAAAGCAGAAGGAATTTCATATGTACAAAAGGAGCAGTATGGATGGTGAATGTAACAACATTAAAGTGATTTTATACATTTCTCATTCATAGACGGCAGGTAAAACTGTAAACTTTTAGCGCAAGCACATATGAATAACGCTCAATATCTTGATTTAACGTACAGGAAGAGTAAAATAGGTGTAAAGTAGTCAAAAGAATCTCGTTGATGATGCAGCATGGACAAAGTGAAAAGAAGCCGTATATCCGTTTTAAATACTTTGTCAATTATGTGGACTGAAATACTCAAATGAAATTTACAGAAAACCTTTGAAATAAACAGTACGAAGTATAGAAAATGACAAAAAATGCTAAATCTTACCTTGCTTTGCGTCTGCCATTGTCGATTTTGTAGGTTTTTTTTTTTTAACTGGACATGTAGAGAGTGACAAGGACATGTACGCTAGTGGCTCTGCTTAACTTACTAAAATATCAAAATATTTTTTGGCTTATTCAATTAATTAATTAATAAATGAAATTAACTTTAAATTTATGTCGTAATTAGGGTATAGGTGAAAAGATGGCAATAAATTAAAAAGACACCACTGGATTCGACTACCGTATTAGAGGTGGACCCAAGTTACTACACTTTAACCAACTTATCTGTGCAGGCGGAAAAACACACAACTAGAATAAATGTACCAAGTTCGACATATCGATGCAAATTTTCTTGACAAGCAACGCCACCTCGAACTGCACAATTAACTAAAGTGATCATCCTACAGTGATTCTTCATAATGTGCACATAACGAAATGAAAGAAACTATGCTTAATTTTATCGACTAAATATTAAAAAAATAATCTAATATATATATGTATTTTTAAAATTTTGAATTTTTATTTGTAATATTGTACGTAGCCGTGTACAATGCCTTTCTTTAACAGTTGATACGAAATGTTGTGATTGAGTTATAAACATGATTTTTTACTATTAAGGCTACTTAATTTAATTTCTCATTATGACGCCCGCATTGCCTACCTGCTAGCTATAGCAGGTAGGCAATGCGGGCGTCATAATGAGAAATTTTACGATTATAGTAAAAATTGATGAAAAAAATACAGTATTCTTAAAACATGTTTTTTTTTTTCACAATTTTAATTTTATTAGGACGCCTACCCTCTTATTAATAAACACGGAATAAAATTACACCAGGAATAACAAAGGAATAACCATACATTTTCAAAGGTTTAAACTTGGAATAACTTTAGTCTGTGTTTATTAATAGGAGGGCTAGAGTCTGGCAAACGAAAGTAGACTGAAAAAGCGTGGCAAATTTAAAAAATCTCAGCCTAGTAACTCCAAAATTTGTATGAAGTACCTGGAATAACCTGACTTGATACTTTAGAGTTATTTATTTTTAATGTAAAACAGTATTTGTACGGTACTGCTTGACAGCAGAATGGGAACCTACGGTACTTGTGTGTAAAGTCGTATTTTTAGTCAGACGAAGTAAACTGAAGTACCACCCATTATGATCCAAAGCAAAGAGACATTTCGTGCTGACATTTCGAAAATCAGTTTACTTCGTTAGAATAAAAATACGAATATGGGATATTATCTGAATAAAAAAACAACAATATTCTCTAATAATTTTGGTTTATTCACTACCATAATCGAAATTTGAATCTAGGATTTCCAGGTGAAAAGATTCATTAATAAATTATGGTTATTTATCATTCATAGATAGTATGACAAATAAACAGAATGCATTATCATGATGGTGTTTAACGTAATTTATACAGAATGTGAACCAAACACAGAAATAGTTTTTGTAAAATCATAAATCATAATTACGAATACAAACAAAGTATCAACATCAAAGCGTCATACTAACTTATGAAATCCAACACCACACGTAAACAATCTTGTTTCTGATTGAATTGGGCGTCTTTCTCCTGTTGTTTTTTTTTAAACTTAAAAATCTTGCGAAACAACATCTCCCGCACTCCACTTTTAATCGTTTTATTCATGTTTAAGTTGAAAAAATGCTTTACAAAGGTCACAACAATAACAATAAATCAACAACAACACGCCATCTTATTTTGTCAAATTGAAATTGATATAAATAAAACATTGCCATATGAAAAGTTTGCAAATAATTCGAGTGTCTACCATATAAAAATGTAATCTGTCGTGTCTACTTTCATTCAAATTGAAATTGACATAAATAAAACATTGCCATATGAAAAGTTTGCAAATAATTCAAGTGTCTACTTTCATTTGCCCGTAGACAGAGTATTCTATCTGTCTACGCATTTGCCATTTCCATAAAGATCATTATGTTCAAAAGTTACACCGTTTTGATTACACTGTGGTCACAGACTCCCAGAAGCGAACAATTTTTTTTTAAATTCCATAAAACATATAAAAAATATTTAGATTATTTAAAAAAAAAATCCTTCGATAAAATTAAGATCCCCTCATTTCGATATGTGCACATTATGAAGAATCACACAGTATATTTTCGAAAAAGCGTTAGCTCTATAAAAAATAAAAGAATTGCCAGTCTCTGAATTATACTAGATTGAAAGCAAAAAATATTTATCTTTTTCATTAATTCTAATAGCTTAAAGCTGGACACTCACTATTTTTAAAGGTTACAGACCTGCGCTGCAACAGTTAATAGGATGTCGATGTCGTCTAAAAAGGCAACGAAATAATGGCAACGGTGCATAAAATGCAGAGCTATCTACTCCGTGCTAACCGTACGTTAATAGAGTGGAGCCGTGGTGGTACTGATGGTAGTTTTTGTGATACGGAGGTCTGAGAGACGGAGTGATACTTTCTTGACGAGCAGGTGTCTTCTGGTATCGCCTCATCGTATAATCTATGCACGAGCATAGTGTGAAATGTTAGATTTAATATGTAAAACAAAAGAATACCTTTACAGCAGAGGTTTACAGAAGCTAATGAACGAGAGCACCAACACTTTGGATTATCACACTTCCTATAGAGCGGCCTATTCTAGCTAAAGAATTAGTTTATTTCACTCGCGGATCTAAACATAATAAATAGTCTTATAAAAGCTTTTTAGCTTTTCTAAGATACACTTTTTCTTCTTTTAAAAAGTCAAACAGACAGTCAATAATAATGGTTGCCTAGCATCATATTAAAAACTATTGAGTGACTCATAACACTATTGTAAGAAGTCTTTATGAGTCAATGCCAGACACCATAACACTTTCCCTCATTGACATGATGATGACTGCAATCCCAATCCTGCTCTCAACAATAGGAGTCTTGGCTTCGGAACTGCCTTTGTCAATAGGTCAGCTAACTGCTCTGCAGAACTTGTTTTCTGTACGCCAATCAATCCTTCTTGTACTGTCTCGCGCACAAAAAAATGTCTCACACGAATATGTTTGGTCCGTTTATGAAATTCCGGATTGTGAGCGAGACGTATTGCAGCTTCGTTGTCCACTTTGAGCGTCGGTGTGCCTTGTAGCGTCATAAGTTGGCTAAATACTCTCTGTAGCCAAACTAACTCGCGAGCACCTTCACTGGCAGCTACTATCTCTGCCTCCGTGGTTGAGATGGCAACGGATGCTTGCCGTTGACTAAGCCAGGACACCGGTCCTCCAGCGTACAGGCAAACAACTCCAGTAGTAGAGCGTCCTGTGAGCTCATCACCGCCGTGATCTGCATCACTGTATCCTTCAATGATGGCTTTGTGGGTTCCCGACTTGTATCTTATTCTGAAAGATATAGTCCCTTTGAGATATCTGAATATCCTCTTCACTTTGAGCCAATCAGTCCAGGAAGGATTCTCCAATTTCCTTGAAACTACTCCGACAGCGTATGCAATGTCGGGGCGCGTACCTGTCATTAGATACGCAAGTGCTCCTACAGCCTCACGATAAGGAAAGCACTTCTTTTCAGGAGTATCGTCAACTTTCCCTTCTTCAGATGTCCTTTCAATGGGCGTCGAGACTGGATTGCAATCTGACATTTGGAAACGTTCCAGGATCTTGTTAGCGTACGATTGCTGAGAAATCAGAATAGAACCGTCTTCCGCTTTATCAATTTCCAATCCCAAATAGTAGGATGCTGGTTTCGTGGTGATCTTCAGCGTGTTTCCTAATTCCTTGAGGAATTGGTGCGCTAGAGCTTCATCTGTCGTGGCTACCAGTCCGTCGTCCACATATAGGGTAATCAATATTTTCTTGTCTCCCACTACCTTCGTGAAAAGACAGGGTTCAGCTTCGTTCTGTATGAATCCTTTATCCAGCAGAATCTCTTCAAAACATGAGTTCCAACACCGAGGTGCCTGTTTGAGGCCATACAGACTTCTTTGAAGTTTGCAGACTTTTGAAGATTTATCTGAGTATCCATCAGGCTGCTGCATGTATATCTCCTCTTTCAACTTCCCATTCAGAAAAGCTGTGGATACATCGAACTGTGTCAGATGTAACTTCTCCATGGCGCTGACACTTAACAGAGCTCTTATGGTAGACATACGGGCAACAGGGCTGTATGTCTGATCATATTCTATCCCCTTACGTTGCTTGAATCCTTTGACTACCAGTCTTGCCTTGTATTTGTCTATTGTACCGTCTGGATTTCGTTTGATGCGAAAAACCCATTTACAAGGTAGCGCCTTTCTGTTTGGAGGTAAATCGCAAAGCGTCCAAACCTTGTTGTCACCTAGGGATTTGATCTCGTTCGCCATGGCTTTAAGCCATTCGCCACTATCATCCCTCTCAACAGCTTGTTTGTATGTCTCGGGAAAATTCTCTGTTCCTACGAAGCATACGAAGTCTCCATACTTCTTAGGTCGTGCCATAGTCGACCTGTCTCGAAGATTGTATCGAGGCTCAGCTACAATTAGTTGCTCTTGCTCATCACTAGCATCAACGAAATCATCAACTTCGATATCTTCTTCAACTGCTTCACCTTGAACATGAACTTGATCTTCAGCTCTTTCTCCCTCAAGATCATTTTCATCGCTTTCGTGGTATTCAACAAGTGACTCAGGTACTTCTTGAATGAGAACACGTCCATTATCCTCAGCTCCCTCTGACATAATGGGGTAGCTTGTCATTATCCTGAACTCGACGTCTGATTCGAACGTTATGTCCCTTGATCTAAGTGTCTGCGTTCCGTCGTAGATGCGATAACCGTCATCATTCTCGTAGCCTATAAGTCTTCCTTTAATTGCCTTTTTGCACATCTTCCTACGCTTTTGTTTAGGTACGTGAGCATAACAAATGCTTCCAATCACTCTGAGGTGTGAGATTCTAGGCTTTTTTCCAAGCCATATCTCGTATGGAGATTTTCCTTCAACCCTTGATGGTCCTGTCCGATTTAGAACATATGCTGCCGTGTTCACAAGTTCAGCCCAGAGAACTTGAGGTAGCTCTCCACCTGAGTACATCATGGACCTTGCTGCCTCTACAAGTGTCCGATTCTCCCTTTCAGAGCATCCATTTTGCTCCGGTGTGTACGGCATAGTAAGTCGCTGCTTGATGCCGTGCATCTCTAGAATATTCCGAACAGTTTCATTTTCGAATTCGCCACCGTTGTCACTCAACAGCGTCTTGACGATATGACCTGTATTCTTTGCTTTTTGAAGCATCTGTATCAGCTTATTCTTAACCTCTGACTTCTGCCTTATGAAGTAGACAAAGCGATATCCAGAGTAATCATCCTTAAATAAGACGAAGTACTTGTACTTGGAGATGCTTGGTTTTGCAAAGGGTCCGCAGACATCAGCGTGAATTATTTCACCACAAGCCGATGCTCTTTCCCTAGTTCCGAACGATTTTCTATGAGCCTTTCCATATATGCAGCCCTCACATTTAATTTTGTCATGACTCAGCTTCATGCCTAACTCGCGATTCACCACACGAATGACATGGTTCTTATCCTGATGAGCAAAGCGTTCATGGTACAGTTGCAGCATATTTGACCCGGTAATAGCATTAACCTCTATGGCTTTCTGCTTTTTAGGAATAACTGTCTCCATATCCAACTTGTAAAGTCCTCCAAAAGGAACTCTCTTGCCAACAACTCTTGTGATATTTTCAATGTCGAGCTTGCACTCTCTAGTTGTTGCCGTAAAAATGCTGTTTTGCATCCTATCTTGCGCTGCTAACGGAGAGAATAAGTTCTTGGTTAGTAATGGTACTAGCCACACATCATTAAGCTTGATTTCTTCCTTCTTGCCATTGACATTTGATTCTACCACTACGGTTCCCTTTCCTAACGCTGGAATTGTGGTCCCATCTGCAGTCGTAACTGTGTGATCTGCGTCAAATTCATGATATTCCGTGAAAAAATCGCTCCTTACTGCAATGTGCGTCGTTGCTCCGTTGTCGACAAACCAGCTGTGAAGATCTTGTGTTTGTCCTGACGAGCATGTGTTTACCATCAGCGAGATGTGTTGTACTTGTTTGGACTTCGAGCTAGAGCCTGACGTGTTTGGAGTTGGCTTAGGTGGCCTCCCATCTCTGATCCACTTTCTGCACTTGCGCACTCTGTGTCCTTTTCCAGAACAGTAGTTGCAAGTCAGTTGCTCGTCTTTATTGCGCTTGAATTGTCGTTCTGTATGTGTAGTCACTAGTGCTTCCTCCTTTGAGCTTACTTGACAAACCAGATCTCTCTCAAATGCGCACAGATGACTCGTAAGACTGTCAATGGTTCTCTCAGACTGCTTTAGCATCAGCCAACTTGACTTGAAGTTGAAGAACCTGTCGTCCAGTGTGTCTAAGACCTTACATATCAGAAACATTTCAGGAAGCTTAGCTGTGGAGTCAATCTTGGCAACTTCCACCTTCAATTCGTTCCAAACGTTCTTGAGCTTTGACATGTGAGTTGGAATATCGTCCGCCATATCATGCTTTAGTCCAAAGAACTCCAAACCTAAATTGTAAGCCTTATCTTCCGATTGTCCGTCAAATAGTCTATGTAATTCCAACCAGACTTCATGAGCAGTCTTAAATCTCATGACTTTTTTAAGTGTATCCTCAGACATATTAGTGGTCAACATGAGTAGAGCGCCAGTTTCAGCCTTCTTATACTTGGCCATCATCGTATTATATCTAGCTATGTCAGCGTCACCTGCTCCGACCGCGAGGACAGGTTTAGGAAAACGGCCTTCCACTACTTCTAGGGCTTTTTCAGTACCATCAAGTAGTATGGAAATCTTATATTTCCATGTGCACCAGTTTTCATTTCCTGTGAGTTTGCCGATATCTATTTTAGTAGAATAATCCATGATTAGTCTCTTCAAGATCAGATGCGGGTCCAAAACCTGTTAGATTTAATATGTAAAACAAAAGAATACCTTTACAGCAGAGGTTTACAGAAGCTAATGAACGAGAGCACCAACACTTTGGATTATCACACTTCCTATAGAGCGGCCTATTCTAGCTAAAGAATTAGTTTATTTCACTCGCGGATCTAAACATAATAAATAGTCTTATAAAAGCTTTTTAGCTTTTCTAAGATACACTTTTTCTTCTTTTAAAAAGTCAAACAGACAGTCAATAATAATGGTTGCCTAGCATCATATTAAAAACTATTGAGTGACTCATAACACTATTGTAAGAAGTCTTTATGAGTCAATGCCAGACACCATAACATGAAACCTGCATAGAAACGCAAAGCAGTTTGTTTTTCATATACAAGTAACTGGATGACTTTTTCTATAATAATTTTCCATGCAAATCTACAGTTTTCAGTGTTACAGTTATAGTGGAAAAAAATATTAAGTGATAGGGTTTAGGTTTGTGGAATGTGGTGGCAACCCCTAAAGAGTTGTCAATGTCATTTATCAATCAGAAAGGAGCAAATAGCAAAATGATTTTTGAGTGAACAAAAAGTAATTTTAATTAATTTTGTAATAAAAGAATAATAAACAGAAGTAATCAAGATATTCCAGGAACAAGTTATACAATTCAGTGAATTTGTGACGTGGACTATTGAAGTATTGTGACAAAAGTATTTTTCGGAGTGAATTTACGATTATGAATTGGATTACTTGGAATATATTTTTATAAACGGCTTGCATTGAGCCCCTATACAAGTATTACTGGTGCATTTACTACTAACGTCGCATCACATAAAATATAAACACAGCAGGTAAGCATTGTATTAATATATTTTTTGTTGAAATCAGTTTTCAAACTACTATTCTAAATAATAAAAAATGTAAGGATACCAATTTAAAATTGAAGGAAGCTCTGGTTGATTGTCTTATAACTTGATTCTCAAATCAATACTAACATGAGATAGTAGAAGAATATAACCTAGTAAAATCCTGTAGGTACTTTTTAACATAGTTCTTCAAGTGACAGCATTGCATTATTCAACTGTCTATTAGAATGTTAATTACTTTGGATTAACTCATTCTCATTGTTCATAAAATATACTTTGAATTTATTAAACATCAATCTTTTACAACTTATCAAGGTACCCACCTACATTAATTTGCAATGTATGCAACCAATAATTTATTTTCAATAAACAATGTAAACAGTTTATCAAGCTAAAAATGCAAGTCATTTAATTGTTAATATTTTTATTTTTCCATTCTTCTCTACTTTTATAATACTTTTTCACATGCATCTGATAATTTTCTCTGTAATATAAATGAAGAAATCAGATACAGAACTTTTTTTTTACAACTACTTGGAAAGCCAGGGTATCTAAGACATCTATGAACTTCAAGAAAATGTTAGATATCATCATAACATCACCTCGTCTTCACCAACCAAACAAGACTGCAACACAGGGCATATATATCAAAAGTATGAATTACAAATAAAAACATCCCAAATTGTCATTATGAATCATACTGGCCACTAATTTGTTACCCAATAAAAATGTAACAGTACACTTTATTTAGATAAGATTTATTATGAAACTTATCCCGTGTTTGCAAAATAATGAGTAACAGTAATTTTGTAAAGCTATAAAAAAAAAAAAAAAACATCTCTAATTAAGAATCGGCTTGTAACTTTCTCAGTGCTGGGGCGGGCGGAGACCATATAGTGCTAGAAAAGAACAGACAAAAACATTTAGTGTATGCTCACATACAATGGTCCAATTTAGGGACTAAGTGCGGAAACCAAACCCTTAACATAGAACAACATAGAACATTTAGTGTAAGAGACACTAACTAAAACCCGAATACAACTTATGTTATTTCTCATAAAATGAAAATTTTGTGTTAGGTCACTTTTGTTCTCAGGGTTTGTATAATCCACTACACGAGTCCAGTTCTAGTAAGTGAATGTCACATGTCTTCAAATTTTTGGTTGTTGACATTTCAAAAGTTGATCCTTCTTTCATTTTAAACTAGACTTTGATAAACTATAGTTTCACTTACAACATTATGAACTACTTCTTATACATACACATATTATCTACATAAAAATAGCTGTACGGGTCCTTAGTCAACAAAAGATTTATTTGTTTTTTTTTTTTAAATACGCTCCCAAGTTACAAGAGAAATCCCTAGCACCAGACACTAGGGATTTCTCTTGTCACGTGGGAGCGTTAACAAACATTTAAACTCACATACGTAAACAGCCAGACCTGGAACAACTATCTGTAGGCCATACAAATATTTGTTCTGTGCCATGATGGAACCCTCGACACGTAACGCAGCAGTCAATCGGTCAACCACTGCGCCAACCATGCCGTCGTCGCCATGTCATGTCGTGTTATTTTTTTTTCATCCAAAATCTATAAAATCTCACTTATTTCATATAGATGTCTATGAATGATTTAAGTCTCGTATTCATATTGAGCAGGAGTTTATTAAATAACAAACTAGCGACCCGCCCCGGCTTCGCACGGGTGCAATGTTTTACATATAAACCGTCCTCTTGAATCACTCTATCTATTAAAAAAAAACGCATCAAAATCCGCTGCGTAGTTTTGAAGATCAATCATACATAGGGACAGACAGTGGGAAGCGACTTTGTTTTATACTATGTAGTGAAGTCGAACAGGTTGATCTTCAGGGTTCGCTTGCCAAGGTTGGTCCATAAAAACGGAGTTTCCTCTGTGCCTCGGAAAGCACGTTAAGCCATTGGTCCCAGCTGTCATTTGTAGTCCTTTGACAGTCGTTACTCACTGGCCCGAATATCTGACACCCAGTCATATTAAGGGGTATTGTATTACCCAGTACTAACTGGGTTGTGGAGGTTATATAGGCAGTTGCTCTATGTAAAATTCAGCCACATCCGGTTAGACTGGAAGCCGACCCCAACAGTCGGCAAAAGGCTAGGTCTTCTAATTTTTACGTGGAATGCTAGCATGTGCTCCTGCTGTTCATGTGTACATACTCGTATAACTATGCTTGAATGTCAATGTCAACACATTTGTTAAAGGATTGTCATTATTATTGTTCACAAAAAAAACCGCAACATTCTGCAAGTCATTGTAGAATTGTACAATAATAATAAATGTCCTCAATTTATCTTTATTGAATGGTCCTGAATAACATTGTGTATTTCATATTATATTGCATAACATATGTACAAAACCATGTGGGGTGTACCTTTAGATCACGTGCTTTTACCATGTCCTGTTGTACAGGTCGCCATTTTAGGGTTCCATACCCGAAGGGTAATGAACGAAACCCTATTATTAAGCCTCCGCTGTCCGTCCGTCTGTCTGTCAGCGTGCTGTATCTCTTGATCCGTACTAAGTAGAGAGTTGAAATTTCACAGAACTGTGTATTTCTGTTGCCGCTCTAACAACGAATAAAAAAATGAATTAAAAATTAAAGGGAGCCCCCTTTACTACTACAATGGTACGGAACCCTTCAAGCGCGAGTCCGAGTCGCACTTGGCTGTTTTTTTTCTTTTTTGTGGTTAAAACGAACTTTTTCCCTCCATTCAGCACGATCTATTCTAGGACTTACAAGGCTAGGATTTAGGGTTTGATTTGAAGCGGAATTATTGATTATCGGAGGAATTAACAAGCACTTAAAGTAGAGTTTGATAAGTTCTTAACTTCAAATTCTCGAAACAGAAACCGGGTCGCGCTTACTGAAAATAGGCATTAGAAGCTCCGCTCTTCGTAGAACAAGCATGACCCCAGACGTTCATTCTTTGTATGGGACTAATTTTGTACGTGGTAGCTAGCTCTTGAAGCCCAGTACCCGAACATTCAGTGAGCAGAACTCGGGTAGGATCAAATGTTAAACTACTACATTAAAAAAAGTTTCTAATTTGAATTGAAAAGAAACGCAGAATAAAACTCAAGGATGAAGACCCCGTTCGGGTCCGAATCTATTAGGGCATCTCCGGGCAAAGTGAAACCTGCTGTAACTAAAACTCGTAAAACCCATAAAATTCATTTTGTTGCTAATTTTACCCCAAACCCGAATACGAAAATAGTAATTTAAAGGTTGACTGGTAGAAAATGCCTATGGCATTAAGTCCGCCTCTGTACTTTGTGCTTGAAATAAATAAATAATTTAAATAAATCAGATACAATTTTCGTATCTGAACTGAAAATATTAATTTACTTAAGCAAATATAAATCAGGATTTTTTATTTCGGACGAAACTCAGTGGGCCGAACGAAGCATAAATCATATTATTTCAGTTTCAACCTTGACATAAAACAATAGCTAATTACGTCAAAGTAAGGCATTATGTTTTTCTTACGTTAAGCGTGAAATTCGTCCTATATTAAGAAATAATTTAGTAAAGCTGTGACAACGAACAAGACGGACAAAGAAACTCATCATTATGTAATTTAATTGTGGATAAAAATAAACGAGCAATATGCTGTAAGAACAAGCGACACATATATTGAAAAGTAGGTTTTTTGCGACCTGTACGAATCGATCTCATATTTCAAAGTATTTTTGTTTAAGAAAACATCGCATTTTCGATTCTCCCATTTCTTTTGGTCTTGCTTACCCCTGCTGGTAGTTCCACAAACCGGTTATATGTGATTACGACAGACGCTTAAAAAACCGCATTTTTTTCGTCAAAGCAACGTCAAAGCCTCCCTTCGCTGCAGCTCTGAACATATGTACACTCATTACGAGAATTGTTCGCTTTCTCTACAATACAAGTGAGGACGCAATTTTTAATCGGTTTTCATAATTATATGATGTATTTGAACCTCAGCTCAGTGCTCCAGCCATTGCTGTCTTTAGGGAAGACCAAAAAACCGTTACAAGGAATAAGGATTAAATGAAAGATGAGATGTCTAGAAAGAGATTCTGACTATAACTGGATAAGAACAGGGGAGTTAAATGGATGGAAGAAAAACATCAAAAATTAGTAGAGGGTCTTGTCCCTCTACTAATTTTTGATGTTTTTCTAACAATTATATTGAAATCAACAAAATATCCAAGTCTGGGGAAGTGACACACCTCGGCAAAAACACGCGACGGAAGATTGGCGTGCTCACGCCTTACAATTAGTCTATGTATAGTCCCGGGAAATCCCGGAATCGAAAGTACCGGGAAATCCCGGAAATTTGCGTCCTTTTAGGAACCGGGATTTTCTTAACCAAGTCCCGGTTCTTTCGGTACTTTCGGGACAAAATACTTCGCCTTCATAATATGTATTTTTAATTTTATTGCTTAAAGCCCGACCGCTTATAGCGTGCTACACAATATGCTACCTAGTTGTACAAGAGCATGCTACTTACAACAACACCATCCATTTATTTTCAGGCTACTTTGTCCCATAGATATTATTATAAAGGGTGTAACAAGACACTTAACGAAGCCGAAAGGTACTTGCCCTCCCCGTCATTGCGATCATTTCTTTCTTTTAGACCATACCTGGGAACCTTCTAGTTACGGAGATATTGGGGGTCAAAGTTCCAACATTTTCACAAGGCTTCTTTTTAATACAAGGTTTTAATGTAAGGTTTTTACTTAAAACACCTCCACGATCCCGATCTTACTTTTCAATGTATCCATCAGCACAGTGATTTAAGTGCGTTACATAGAGATTTACGGGAAAACGTGATTTATGACCCCAAAAAAAAAAGTCGTTTCCCAGCAATAATTTGTGCGTAAAGTTACTTAGTTTGATGTACATAATGCTTGGTTGACGGCTTCGTGAAGGATCCTGTTACACCCTGTATACCATACTAACATACATATTATGATAAAATACAAATAGTGTAAGAAAAGTGTAGAAACTTATAAATGTGTTAGTAACACTTCACCCCCTTTTTTCTTCTTCTTTCTTCTACTTAGCATTCAACTAGTATGTCTATACGAAAAGAGCAAGAACATTTTACAGGCACCGAGAGCAATGAACATGCTACCTAGTAGCAAACAAGCATAGTTATTAGTAGCATGTGTGTTCCTTTAAATTCCATACAAAAGTATTGTAATAAATCAAGCAGATAAAAGAAAACAACAACTGATCGGTAAAATCCGGAAACTATTAACAGAAGGCCATAAATTTTCTATATATTTCGACGAGGGGACATCCATTCGTAATATGAAATATTATTTAACCTGAATCTGCACTCACAGCGTTTACCCGAAAATTTCAAAAATCTAGGACTAATTAGTGTACGGTTCATTATTAACAAAAAGATGCGTCGAAGAAATAAAGTTAGAAATTAACAGAGTTAGCCTAAAATTCAAAATAAAATTCTTATTTTCTCAGTTTCAGCACTTTCAACTCTACTATCTTAGAAAGGCTTACTTAAGTACCGAAAGTATCGAAAGTACCGGGAATCCCGGTTCTTAGACCAGCAGTTCCCAAAAATCCCGGTTCTTTAAAACGGAACCGGTTCTGCATTCCCTACTTACAATACAATACGAGTTTCGCGACGTAAGTATGTAAAGTATGGCCAGACATTTTACATCCATAGGCTTGCAAGAGCATTGCAGGCTCTGTAAACCTCTAAACTTTCAATCGCGCTTTTTTTTTCATAGATGCGTCCCTTTTTTTTTTTTTTATCGATGGGAAATCGTCAAATAACCCCTCCCGCTCTGGGCTGAGCAGGAGGGAGTGTCAGACTTTTACTGATTAAAACCCATCCATGTTCCTTCCTTTGCCCTTTGTGTTCCAGGGCCGCGGTATCTCTTTCGAACAGTCCCGCAACCCTGGCAGGCATGGGTCCTTTCGGACCCCTTCCTGTTTGCTGACTCTCTTTGAGGCGCGCGTGGAACACGAACGCGCCGTCGACACGGCCTGTCGTCATAAGACGGACGGACGGCGAGCTAGCCCATAGCTCACCGTGCACAGGCCCGCGCCTACGGTGGCCGAGGGCCACCACGTGGCCCCCGACATAGATGCGTCCCTAGCTTAGGACTAAGGCACGCGCGCGCGTGCTAATATTTAAATAAATAAACTAAATTATCATAGATGGGTTTGGTAACCCAACCAATAACACGAACGCGATGACTTTGAATTTTTTATATTCGGGGTTATTGAAAATGCGATAAAATATGGTTTTATGCCGAGTCATCATGAGTCGAAACGTATGCCTCGTTTGGTTGGGACTACCAAACTTTCAGCGTGCAAGGTGTATATTCTCCTGTCGTCAGTGAGCTCGCGACTCTTGCGGCTTAAACAACACTTTCTCGGATTTAACACAACAAATGAGGAGTGGTGGGGGCCCAAAAGTGATCTAATTTAGAAATAAATAAAACAATATATCTAAGTGAATAGTGAAGTGTGTGCTGTGCTGTGCGTCCTCTTTAGTGTGGTGAATTTGATCTCAAATTGAAATTGTGTATAGTATTTTAGTCAATTATTTATTAAATATTTCCCTAAGTGATAGATATGAAAGTTGACACAAATGAGTTCGGATCACAATGCAACCCGTCTTACATAGGTAAAACATTTTTTACTGGTTTCCATAAGTATTTTATAAATCCATGAATCAGAAATTATAATGCTTCTGTAACTCTGCTAACGGGAAACATTTTTGAGTTACCCCAATACTCTTGCTCCAGTGAATACTTCAATATTCACTTTATAAAAAATATACAGGTATTAGATACGTTTAAAACCAAATAGAATTAAGTTATTTTTTTTACCGATTATTATTTGGCTCGAAAAAAAATTGCAGATGATTAACTGACAGCTGGGTGAATAGGTGATGTCATCCATGCTTCCAAATGACACCACACCATGACAATAATGCGTGAGGATGCATTTACGTAAAAAAGTCAAACTACGAAAGTCTATGCCCCTAAATTTCTTCATGCAACTCACCCGTGTTTCATCAAACCTTTATTGAATCTAGCTCCGCCTGCTTGATCTAGAATCTAAAAAGAAAATGACTGTCTCGCACATAAACTTGGGCATTGAACTCCTATTGCTGTTTTCAGTACTCATGGCAACGGGCTTGCAGTCGGCACACGTTCAAAAACTGTTCTGTTAAACGCAAGCCACCTGTATGTCTGGCAGTAGTTTTCTTCTGACCAAAAATGGTGGTGTTAGAACACGCCAACAGTAAACCAATCCACTTCTCAGCCACTTTTTATAGCGGCAGTATCGATGCTCCTTTATAACCGCCACTAAAAAGCAACTGGCGTCATACAACCAGTGCTCAGCACATCAAACCACTGTATCTCTTACAGCTCATAGAACCCTTGTACATAGATTTCTGTTTATCCATCAGGTATGGAGACAGACGAAGATATGGGCCGAGGCAACATGTTGGATAACATGCCGCCCATCAGCTGCGACGTGTTAGAAGGCGAAATGGGCACCGGTTCTAATGAAATTGGTGACCTGACGTTCTGCATGGGAAACTATATCAGTGACTTTATGAAGGTAAGCAGGCTTTTTCACAACGAAATCTGTTTTTTTTTTTCTCAATCAACTGCAGTAGGTGTTAAGTGTTTCGAATAGTGCAATAGACTTAATCCATTGCGTTTGCGTAAACCGGCAGTGTTGCCAGTGACGTCGTCTCCAGTGGAAATTGCCTAGGGCCCTGCGATCTATGAGGTGAGCGGGTAGTCAAAACAAACCTACCTTATCCAAGGCGGCGAGCTTGCGATAGTCACGCTTGCATCTTATCTTGCATTTTCCGTAAAAGCTCCATTTTCGCAAGTGCCCACGGCATGTTATAGGTTAAAGACGTCCCTGCGCATTGCTGGCCCACTACAGTGTTTAACCAGAATTATGAGAATAGATGGACCGATCAGACATCTTGTATCGTCGACTAACTTTAGATTTCAGACCAAGTCTCGTCATATTCTCTTATCTAAGGACCAGCATAAGTATTAGGATGTGTACAAACGAGGCGCTTCCTGTCTGCTGTTAGAATTAGACATCTTCTAAGCTTGAAACTACCTAGGCAAACTTGACGACCTAGAGCAGACTATAGTTAGCTGATCCATGTAAATTCGAAGTTTGGCCTTTGAATCTCATACTAATAGATTTGATTCAATTGATAAAATTGGGTTAAACTGTTGCTACCCTAAAATGACCTCCTCCTTAATAAATCATATTTAACTAAATTCAACAAGTATCGGAAGCGAAAAAATCGAGATATAATTGCATACTAGGTAGCACGTAATTATATCTTTTTATATTAATATTTGAGTGTCACAATATGATCGGTGTCAAAATTGAGGTCAGTAACTTAGACATCCCTAATCTTCTACATAGTTCAGTGACCTAGCGTCAGGATTTGATAGGTCAATGGACGTAACAGTAATACTTTTGGGAGCCCAACTTGCTGACAGAATAGCAACATCATCATGATGACACAATGGTCTACTTTCAGTCTAATTAATTCCAAAGTAATTTTTGCGCGAAGCGTCCCACAACCGCACAGAACTCAACATGACAAGATAAATAACACAGTTTTAACTAGCGCGGAAGGTAAAGAACTTTTTTTATGTATACCGTCAATGGACATTATCAATCGTTTTATGCTATTAGTAATGTACGTTTATTTACATAGTTATAATGGCATTTTGCTTTACTTAATAATCGTTATTTAGACAGCGATTTTTGATCCTACTGTGAAGTACTTATTTTGTGAAAGTGTACCTTATAAACTTAGTGAGTGTACATTAAGAACTTAGAAACTATGTAAGTACCTTAGTTATAACTAATTTTTAAAGTTTACTACTGGTGTACTGTATCTAAATGCACAAATAAATTCTATTCTATTCTATAAATCCATAGTCTTATATCATCCACCTCATTATTCCCTGCATATACCTAATTCGGCATTCTATTGTTAAACTAGCATTTATTATATTTATCGTGATCATCAGACAATATAAGGTCAATGTTTAAAAAAAAAATGTAAGTTAAGGTGGCCCAGAATCGCGGGCTTGTGGACTGTGAGCTAGGGGCTAGCTCGCCGTCCGTCCGTCTATCATATGACAGGCCGTGTCGACGGCGCGTTCGTGTTCCACGCGCGCATCAAAGAGATGTCAGTAAACGGGAAGAGGTCCGAAAGGACCGATGCCTTTTTTTTTTTTTTTTTTATCGATGGGAAATCATCAAATGACCCCTCCCGTTCTGGGCTGAGCAGGAGGGAGTGTCAGACTTGTACTGACTAAAACCCATCCATGTTCCTTCCTTTGCCCTTTATGTTCCAGGGCCGCGGTATCTCTTTCGAACAGTCCCGCAACCCTGGCAGGCAAAGGACCGATGCCTGCCTGCAGGGTTGCGGGACTGTTCGAAAGAGATACCGCGGCCCTGGAATATTATACAAAGGGCAAAAGAAGGAACATGGATGGGTTTTAGTCAGTACAAGTCTGACACTCCCTTCCGGAGCCATTTGATGATTTCCGACCACAAAAAAATAAATAAAACAAGATGGCCCAGAATTTGTGAACCACTTTACAAATCACATATCTGCTAATCGAATGTTTTTATATCGCTATCAATTGCAAATTATCGCAATGTATTTAATATGTATGAACGATAAAGTATCTTAATAATAATGTTACGTCGCGTTGGCTGACCGAAATAATTAATTTAGTTCGGTGGGCAAAATAGTTTGGTGGGCATTGTGTTGACTTGCACTATTTGCGACTAAATGTGTTGCAAGTATTGAATAGTCACTGAAGTCCCCTTAGAATTTATATTAAAGAAAGAAGCCATAGAGTAACAGCAAAATTTACCCGTCCGTTCAGAAATCAATGCAAGTGCGACTTTTGCATTGAATAAGGTTGCATACGTGAAATGCTACGGATTTCGCAACCGCATGCGGCCACGGGAGAAAACCGTGTTGTGAATCTGCGGTTTCTAAATGATGATTCCAAAGAGCACAAACATAAAAAATATTTTAACCTGCGTGATTTGATTTAACGTGACTTAGCACATAATCTACAGAATCTTAATGATAACATTTTGGACTTTGTACATGCTCAAACTATTTATATTCTTTTTATCATCAGATAAAATGTTAAAGTCCAATGTTTTTACCTTGGCTATTATAAAGAGGGTTCAATCAACTTCAGTTTTTCTGAGTGTCCTAATTATTGTACGTTATGATCAGAAAAACCACACGTCAGCGACTTCCGACGGCTATGCCTGCACGTATTCTACTTTATCAGTGTTACATGCTGTGTCTTATTTCTATCAGCCATTACAATTTTTACTTATTTCCCTGAATATTTCACCTTCCAGCCAATCCAGCTGTGCTTTGGTAGCTGCTGCTTTTCTAATTTTCATAGTTTTAATTTAGCTTATTTTCGCACCCAGCCGTTTGTCTTGTTTGAAATGAATAAAAATATTATAAGTCTTTTTTCTACGTTCCATGTTTCTCTGCAACATCGAATCAAACACTCAATCTACAAAAGTAGGTATTTACTTGGCTTCAGCACGCCACTAATGACAATCAGTCAGTTCATCATCTTCAGCCCCTAAAAGAGTTCAAGTTATACTTGAGTTTAGAAAGAAAGAAAGAAAAGGTATTTATTAGCCCGCACAAGACAAAACATTAAACAAAAAAAGGTTACACTTACAGTAGGTACAACGAAATTATAAAAGTATTAATAAAACTAAAATAAAAAACAACGAAATTAGTCCTGTACGAAGCCAAAAGGCCCCTATCTCACCATGGTGCTGTAACATTTACAAAACGTCACAGCGCTGGTATTCTGATGAGGCCCAAAGTGATGCCACGGTCAGATAAGAATTTAAAAAAAAGTACAAACACCTTACGAGGCTCTCATTGCCTCCTAAGGTGTTAAAATATTTTAAAATCAACATTTATTATTAAAGTTTTGGGATTGTTTAAGTAGGTATTTTTCTTCCGTATGTCTGTTTAACTTTAATTTAACAAATACCCTTATTTTTCCGAGGCACACCAGCTAATGACCACGACTAGTACACCAGTGTGCCGCGGCCGCGGCACACGCTTTGCGGAACACTGACATAATGCAATCACAAATATAACAACTGTTTTCCTTTTGCGAAGTTAATACAATATAATCTAATAAGTCGAATAAATACCAGGATGTTAGCCATTCTTGCATTGCACATTGGAATACTGTTATGTCAGCTCCGCGGTATCGGTAAAAGTAACACTGACAAGTTACTTTTCAAACTTTTTTCAAATCTCTAATTGGTTCTTTAGAAACGTATTGGAAACCGTTTACCTAGCTTCTATTGAATCAAAACATCTTCTACGCTAGGCTATGAGAAATACAAATCGATACTAGCGGAAGTTTAATAACGATAATCAGTGTTACATTAAAATCGGGCATTAGCGCCTAGCTATGTTAATAAGTGACACAGTGATTGTCCAACGGCCGTGAACTCGCGTAGTCGCGACGTCATTTCTCGAGACCGCTTCGCAATCACCAACATGACTGGCAGAATTCGAGCCACGTTAAATTTTTTCGACTAAATGAATTCCTGTTATGTATTTACTTAAATTATGTTCCTTGAGGCTCACCAGTTATCATTGAACATGGGCCTCCCAATTTTGCGCGATAACATCCGGTTGCGTAGTAGTTTTCTAGTAATCATCCAATACGATATATTATTAATTCCTTTTTTTCTACAGCCTTCAAAACAGACTGCAAAATAGCATGTTTGTCATGTATCATTGTCAGATTGATATTTATTGTTGTCACAGGTTATTTTAGTTATCGCTTTAACAAACATTGCAATATTGATTCCAATTTAAGATCATCAATCGGAAAATAAATCTCGAAAACAGACTAGAGACAGAGTACATGGACATAGAACCTCTTTAGCATAACCTTTGCAATAATTCACAAGCATCTCAAATGCGACTACATTTATCAGCCCAACATACTTGAACTTAGTAGACCTTCAAAAGCCTATCTTGAAAAACAATCTCACTTGAAGTTGTTGACTCATCGGAAAACCACCAAAAAACTTTAGACAGTACTTACTGGACCTGCTGCAGATTCGATGTTTCTCTGCAAAACACAAAACAAGAAAGTGAAGGAATTAAGTCACTAGAATGTCGTCTAGATTAACTAATTTGAAAGTCGAAACCCCTACACTACAGGCTACTTGAACATCTTTTACTTTTTCTGTCTTTGAATTGTCAATATTTTATGACGATGAAAGAAATAATGCATTGTCCCTTGCGGTGTCGTCTGCCTCTTTTACTTCTATTGCAATTGAAATTGGCAATATCCCGGATCAGTGTCCTGCTCTTTAAACAAATGGATAACTATCGTGGAAAGGGTCCAGATCGGCCGTAGTATCAGGTTATTGTTTAAACTAGTTTTGTTCATTTGAGGAGATAATTGTTAACATTTTTGGATCAATTGGTTGTTGGTACTTCAGCAGAAGCATTTATCACTTTAGTGGCTCTGTTAATAATAATGATCTCGGTCTTGTTTATGCCTCTCAGTTTTGGTGTACGTATCGATTGATCGAAGGGTGTACGTGACTAGAAATGCTTTGTCATGGTGATGGCTTAATTCCCGCACCATGTGGAAACCTTAGTTCTCAATACAGCTCCATATTAGTTATTTAGGCTATCTATCATGTTTTGGAAACATAGTATGATTTGAGATATATTATTTGTTTGTTACATTTATATTTATTTCAATGAATCAACAATATGTATGGTTCATTGGTCTAAGAAATGACGTAAACGCAGATAGCACACCGCGAAACCCGTCCGTACTAACTAATATGATCGGACGTATTATTTCAATGGTGCCGCGGAATAAACCGTAGAAAAGCGTTATGTCGGTTAAGTTTCAATATTTTATTTTTTCAACTTATCTTGAATTGCTTGGTCCCATCCTCACTCTAGCTATAATTGAAATAGAATCTACACTACTGACTTTAAGGTTCCGACGCCAGGAGTCGTGTCGTGCACTTGCAAGTCGTGAAAGCATCACTTATGACTAACTACGTGTCAAAGACAATAATTGTGTGCCGAAAAATCCGTAGCTCACGTTGGCATGACGTTTAACTGCCTTACCTTATCTTACTTTCCTTAGCAATGACAAATTAAACCTGGTCTACCGTAACTGTTGGTACTGCTTGTAATTAGTTAGTATTGTACCCGAGAATTCCACTTAGGGTTGAACCTTATCTATCACCACGGAATCGTATTTTCCCATGCTCTTATCCTTTTCTGTTGCTCAGAACCGTCATTTGTTAGAACGAGAAACAAAGCGTTCTGCCGAGCGCTTCGTCGGTGTCGATGCTGCCGCGTGCGATGGCACTCCCTCTCAGTATCTCGCTCTAGCTAAATTTGTGTTAATATTATTACACAATCACTGTCAATCACATATTTATTATACAGGCGAAAGTTTGTATGTGGGTATGTTAGTTACTCCTTCACGCTCACGGCTTAACGGAGTTGAATGAAATTTGGTATCAAGATAGGTTATATTCTGGATTAACACATAGGCTACATTTGATCCCGGAAAAATGCGCAGTTCCTGTGGGATAATCAATTAACTCAAATATGGTTTTCCCGAATTTTGACTAAAATCGTCTCTTTTGCGACCAAAAGTACTAGGCTAGCATAGATTTAAGGTTTTGTTTATTCAAACGAGGTAGGTAGTAGGGTAGCTAGGTTATGTAGGTAGGGCAGGGTGGGTACAGGTAGGTAGGTAATAGTAAAAAGTATAAGGAGGTAGCACAGCTTACTTTTACCAGCTTTTAGCATCAAATTATCAAGAACATGAAAAAAATGTTCTTGAATTTTTTTTTTTACCAAGTTTCAGTTCGTGTACCCGTGTACAAACTTTTTCACCGAGGGTAACACCGCTGGCGCAGCTAGTTTCCTATAGGGAATCATTGCATGACGTAACACTTGCGTCAGAATAGTCCAAAAGAACCTGTTTTATTAGGAAAATGCAAATTTTCCAATAAATATGATAATTGTAAGTAATTGGTCACGACTTCGTCCACGTGGTTCACGTGGCAATCATCGTACCTCGACCTATACCAATATCTGTAGGTACATATTTCAAGGTCCTAGCATATCTAAATAAATTGTTTGGTTGAGGTATTGTGTTAATTTTATGAAAAACATACCTTTTCTTGCTAAAGAAACTTTTGCATTTAGAACAAAATATTCTAAAGATGGGAAAATAATTTAAAATGTCTGTAATCTAAAGCTTTTGACAAATCCAATGCTATGTCAAAGCTACTGTTCCTAATTTTAACGACCCTAAACGTGATTTCGCCGTTACACATTTGTGTGGATGCCAAAAACTCACAATGGTCGCTATAATGGTAAGAAGAAAGCGTAGTTCACAGCAGCACCTATTGCTAATATTAAAATAACTATAATGACATGGATTTTGTCTCACTCAAACACAACCGCGAATAACCATGTACCCATATAAAATTTAACTGTTCCGCTTGCCCTCATTGACGGTAAAGTGGATGGAGACTATTGAAAACAATGAGTCGATGAGGCCTTATGCCAATAACTAGAGTTTGAGACCAGGCCAGTATGAGCAAACAACATAAGAACACGTTCAAAACATTCTGTTCATATCCTACATATTAATAGCCAATAAATAAATATTGTAACTTGCCTACTTATCGCTGGTTCGCACCACGGTCTGCCATGACAAAGCATATTTTTATCAGCCACCTTCGTAGCTAGGTAGGTACCTTATTTTTGTCGAGCTGTGTTTACATAAGTATCTAATATGTATGGAAATGATTGTATTTTTTTTCAAAACGGTTTTATTTCGAAATGCATAACATAAATTGATGTACTATTTGAGCTGAGTCACGCTCGTAAATTCCGTCTGCTATCGACGCTGTCGGGCCAACTTGTTTTGCTGCATGAGTTTGAGATGGAAATCAGCTTTTTATAATGCCCGTGTTAATTGCTAAAATAGTTTTAAAGAGGTTTGTTGTCTATTGTATCTACTAGATAACAGAGGAACCTTGCAACGAGGACCATAAATTAGATTATGTACCTATCTATGCGAAATAATTTGTATACTGATGACTGGGCGATATTTTTAGCACGTGTTCCTGAGGTTTGTTCTGAACTTTGGCCGCAAAAACATTTTTGTTCACCTGCTTTGATAAAAAGAAGTGTTAAAAAATAAGAGAATGATTTGAGTACCTAATCCAACCATACTACATGATAAAATAAAAGCCAAAATAACTATGGCTGCCTGTCTCTTACTGTTTCCGTTGAACGGATTTCGACGAAAGGCATACAGGTAGGCTATGACCTGGGTAACCTGGGTTAGGACGTAGGATACTTTTAATAGCTCGTTCCGCGGCAATAACCCAGTGTAAGTATAAATATGTCACAACAATGACGATATTAGTGATAACGAGAAGTAGTAAAGCAGGTCAGTTATTTAGCGTAGAGACCTTTTGACCTGAGTTTGGTCGAAATAGCTGAGCCTAATTACCAAGCGCTAAGCATTTAGTATTCTAAACTACGGCTAAGCAATAGACATTTAGTAAATCCATGCCGTGAACGTGACGCGCGAGTACTCCAGCACCCCGGCCGGCAGCTTTTTTTTTTTTTTCGGATCATCAAATAGCGGGTGGGCTGAGCAGGAGGGAGTGTCAGACTTTTACTGACTAAAACCCATCCATGTTCCTTCCTTTGCCCTTTATGTTCCAGGGCCGCGGTATCTCTTTTGAATAGTACCGCAACCCTGGCAGGCATCGGTCCTTTCCGAACCCCTTCGTGTTTGCTGACTCTCTTTGAGGCGCGCGTGGAACACGAACGCGCCGTCGACACGGCCTGTCGTCATAAGACGGACGGCGAGCTAACCCCCGGCCGGCCCTAGGTAGTCAAAGAATACTGTGTGGTTTTAGACAGTACGAGTCTGACAGACTCCTTCGCCTACCCCAAGACATCAATGACGATTTCCAAACGCAAAAAAACGATAATTATTCAGCAAAATATTTGAATAAATATAATTACTTGCTGGATGTGCTATCGTTTGAGAATTCTAGGGTTAATGAGACGTTACAAAACCATCGACCCCGCTCGTTCAGTTGTGTTTATACAACTTTGTTTGAACATTCACGGTGTTCAACAACATGTTTACAGAATATGACAATAGGTTATGTTTTCCAGATGATGTTCACGATGCGGTCACACCACATGCTGACTGACGTCGTGTTGGAAGTTGGCAATGAGCTGTTCCATGTTCACAAAGTCGTCTTAGCTGCGGGGAGCCCGTACTTCAAAGTAAGTAGTCTTTTTACAGTTTCGATGAATCGCACAAACCTCAAGGCTATCATACCGAGTTTCCGCCGTGATTCATACTATCCATTAAAATAAAGTAATCTCAATAAAATCAATTTTCAATAGATCTTCACTTCACATGTCCAATTTAACCTCTCCAATAGTCTCTTTTCCATTGGTGGTAAGGGGTCAAATTGAGAATTTACTGAAGCTGTGGAGCATTTGATCCACAATTTGATCAGCGCTAGGCATGAAATTTGAAACTATTTGAAATAAGTTAGATTGTTATCGGATTTTTGACATGACATTCGTCCTACACGATAGAGTATCAGGATAGTAAGCCCACGAGGCCACAATAAAAACTACTGAAACTTTTCTTAACAGAGATGATTTCTGTAAAATCTTCTCATCAATCAATTCGGACAGATAGGTTTCGAACCTACTTAAGATAGGTACATAGTGGATAGGTAATAGAGTTGTCAGAAGAATCATTAGCATTTTACAAGTTTCTTTTTAGCTAAGCTAAGCTAAAGCTCATCGAAGCATATTATAAAGTCGAGGAAGCGCTGTCATAATCATAATAAAATAATGTTTATCACACGCTGGTAATTAAATTAATGCCAGTCATCGTACAGAAATAAAATCATATTACATATTAGTTATACACAGTACCTATATGTACATTAACATTTATGCGAGTAGGTAGGTATAATGGTTATTATTCTAAGTATATCCTTTGAAGGTAACCTACATAAATGTTATTTGCATACATATTTAACGGATCGTCAAACTCATGACTGCTGTAATTGGCTAACTAAAATTTGACTTTGATTTGACTGCCTCCTTGGTCGAGTGGTTGCAACCGCGACTGCTGAGCCTGAGGTCTTGCGTTGGATTCCCGGGTCGAGCAAAGTGTTATTGGGTTTATCCATCAGGAATTTCTCAGTAGCAGCCACGGAGCCAGGATTTGTGCCGGTTGATGGCAATTAGCTCGTCCCCTATTACATAATCTGTTCACTAAATAATTATGGTTATTCAAGGCAATATCCTTGGGTTGCGGGACTGTTCGAAAGAGATACCGCGGCCCTGGAACACAAAGGGCAAAGGAAGGAACATGGATGGGTTTTAGTCAGTAAAAGTCTGACACTCCCTCCTGCTCAGCCCAGAGCGGGAGGGGTTATTTGATGATTTCCCATCGGTAAAAAAAAAAAAAGGCATTATCCTTCATAGTCTTCGATTCAATATTGATCTACCCGCATTTTATTCTTACCAGATCCTACTATCTTACTAATATTATAAACGAGAAAGTTTGTTAGGATGGATGGATGGCTGGATGGATGACTGGATGGATGGATGATGTGTTACGTTGTTAAGCCTATAAATTCCTAATTAGCAATCGCGTAACTACACATAGAGCTGTTACTCATTCATTCATTCATTCCGTTCAATATCTACATGTAAAGTTGTTCGATAAACAATGACTCCTTATCATAGGCGAGCCTCTGAGCTCCACAAATATTGTTAGTTTCCACACAACTATTTTCCGAAGTGTTATTTAAAACGTGCGCGATGACTAGAATTTATGTCCATGTCATCGCGAGTTTGTAAACACGGTTAATTCCCGTAATCTGTAGATAGAAATGTTTTTGTCCATCACCTTTTTTGCTATGGAATATTTAGGTATAAGTAGTTACATTTTATTTATACATTACTTAAGTAACGTCACGCTTGTAATCTCCGTAGGACTAAGCAGAAATGTACTACCTACCGAGTTCACTGACGGTGGACTACTTTTCACCCCTATGCCCTGAGTAATAAGATTGAAAAGGTGGGCGACCGTCAGTGAGCGTGGTAGTACGTACCTAGTACCTAATAGTAAACCAACAAATGCGGGGGCGAGCCTATTGCTATCAACCGGACACAAATCTAGACGGTTGGTACTGAAAAATTCATGATGAAAATACCCAATAACATTTTGCCCGACCTTAGAATCGAACCCAGAACCTCATTGCTGCCGTTCAGCAGTATTTAGCGCTTGCTAATATTATTTCACCAGTGTCCGTTTAACTGTATCCTAGTTGAGGCATCACCGAAGCAAACTAAACGGTGAACTGTCTGATTCAGTATTCCGACCTAAATGAAACCAAAACAATAAAATTAAAATTTTAAAATTCTTAAAATTGTCTTTATGGTTATGACCACAAAGTCCATTTTAAGAGTTTTACAAGTTTTAACTTGATTCATATTATGACTCTGGTAAAGCCGCCATTTTAGGCCCCCAGTATTTTGTTACGAGGCGTCAAAATGTACAATTTTAATCTATGACTCAAATAAAATATGAGTCACTTTCTGTAATAGATTTAGATTCGAGTAAAAACAGTGATTGGTGATAAGCATTATGAGATTCACTTAATCATAATGTTGAATTAGTACCGCTGATTGTCTTTTAGCAGTGCCTGGTAGAAAATGCCCACGGCATTAAGTCCGCCGCGATACATTTTGTGGGCATTGAAGAATTGAAGTCGTCATCATCTCTAAGCATGTCAAGTCAGATTCAAGTATTATATAAATAAATATAGAACAGCACTAGTAAGAATGTAATGTGTTACTCAAAGTTGCAGATGATCAAAGCTCAATATTTTATGATGTGTATGAAAATAATTAGGACTTCAACGATTCTTGCGAACGACTCTTTGCATACAGGGTGTAACAGGACCCTTCACGTAGCCGTCAACCAAGCATTATATACATCAAACTAAGTAGGTTTACGCAAAAATTATTGCAGGGAAACGACTTTTTTTTTTGGGTAAAAAAATCACGTTTTACGGTAGGGCTCAATGTAACGCACTCAAAACCTTGTGCTGATGGATGGATTGAATAGTACAAGGGTCGTGGAGGTGTTTAAAGTAAAAATCTTACATAAAAACATGTATTTAAAAAAATGATCGCAATAATGAACAAGTGCCTTTCGACTTCGTTAAGGGTCTTGTTACACCCCTTATAACGTCAAGGGGTCAAAATTCGTGACAGGCCAGAGGTTAAGAGCAGCGGTGGCGGCCCCGACTTACGTACAGTAAGTCGTAGGTTCGAACCCAGGCAGGCGCATTATTTTGTGTAATTTATTTCATCACCACTGCTCTCAAAACGGTGAAGGAAAACATCATGAGGAGACCGGCATGTCCTAGAACCAAAAATTCGAAGACATGTGACATCTACCAACCCGCACTGGGCCCGCGTGATGGAGAAGGAGGAGGAGGCCGTGTGTCCCAGTAATGGGAACATTATAGGCTGATCATGCAGAGGTTAACGTACTTTGGATTTTACATCTTTACCAGCTGGCCATTACTGTAACACTAGTCATGCTAAACTTACTCAAAAATAAACTACCTATCTCTATAATTACAAATTTTTTTGGTCGTCCACAGGCTATGTTCACAAGTGGACTGAAAGAGTGCGAGATGTCTCGAGTACGTCTACAAGGCGTGTGCCCCTCGGCCATCGCGTGGCTGGTCTACTTCTTGTACACCGGCAAGATTAGGATCACTGAGATCACCGTGTGCCAGCTACTGCCTGCCGCGACCATGTTCCAAGTAAGTTATACGTTATGTTATGACAAAACTTCATTTTGAACCCTATTACATCGAACTTGTGATATTTTTGGCTTGATTTGTTGTCGGGGTACAGTCACGAGCACAAATATGTAAACAAGACATAAATGGATGGAATATCAACTGACAATTACTTTGAGATAAGAATACCTATTTTAAAATACCTAATATGTGAGTTCCAAAATATTATTTTCGTAGGAACACGAAATTGTAAGGGATAAAGTAGGAGAAATTCACTTTCAAAAGTTTTGCAGTGTATCCATAATTATGTGCTCTTAACTGGGGGGCCTAAAATGCCGCTTTAGCAGAATCATAATAGGATAACAAAATAACAATATGAAATGAATTACGTTACAATTCGTAAAATTGTCACAAAGTGACAATTCATGATATTAACTGCGTCTGTAACTATTTTAAGAATTTTAACGTGATTCATATTATTATCCTATTATGATTCTGCTAAAGCGGCCATTTTAGACCACCTGTACTACTACATAGACATACCGCGTTTCCTCCGTGCCCCGGAAAGCCGTTAAGCTGTTGGTCCCGGCCGGCATTCGTTCAGGTAGTCAGCGGCCCGAAAGTCTGACAACCAGTCTTACCAAGGGGTATCGTATTACTCGAGACTAACTGGGTTGAGGTCTGATAGGCAGTGGCTACATGTAAAATACTGGTATTCCTGCATCCGGGAAAAGGCTACGCAGATAACTAACTACCCTAAACCACCTATACTACTCAGCCTACTCTTTCAGCACTGGCTGTTATAAAGATTTAAAAAAAAAAACTAAAAAAATCTTTCTGTCATTCAAAATCCGACTATTTCTATTGGTAATATAAAAGGAAGGAAGGAATACATAATACAGACACACCTACAAATAGGCAAACCCCACATTAGTCAGAGTCAGTGAAACGTCTATATCTGTGACCCACTGTTTGCTCTTTAAACGTACAACGTCATTGTCATGACTGTCGAGGCAAAATGGTAGACGGAACAGACCGGTTTGTTAGCTGCGTAAAAAACTGACTTGCAAATAACAGTTTGTTAATGAGCCAAACGATGGGTTTTTTCTCTGGAAATAGCCGATTGATTATTTCAAATTAAATTATAATTCAACTTATCTTGTATACCTTTTTTACATAACCTATAAATTGAGACCTACAAAATGGTGTGCGGTGTTCTCATTACCTCGTCGGTCTAGTACTCACAAGCACGACAGCTGAGGCCCTGGGTTCGATTCCCAGGTCGGGCAAAGTGTTATTAGGTTTTTCCATCAGGAGCAGCCGCTAAGTCTGGATTAGTGTCCGGTTGATGGCAATTAGGCTCGTCCCCTTTTTTCATGGGACTTAAATCTAATAAAAATCTGGCCAAATGTGGGTGTACTATTAGGTAGATACCCCTTTGCCTAACCCATCGAGGATACAGTGATTCGCGATGTTATATCTATCATGTCAAAAACTCTAGTAACTTTCTTCAATTATGGTGTGCCTACTTAGATAGTTAATCTTTTAGATCAGCATAGAATGGACTTACAATATATTGATTAACATTCACTTGCATGCACGATTGTCGGTAACTTGTGCATAAATAAATACCTAAGCTTGTTTACAACGCCTTTCCTTTCTTTGTTTCAAAATAATTCAAATGATACGACGCAAAATGTATACTGATAGCTATGTGTACTACCTACTTGTAGGTACTTTTTGTAAAATCGGATATTTTGAATAAAAAAAATCTTACCTACGTATCGTACCTAAATGATTAATTGTATCTGCCTGATCAGCATCAGCATTAATATCAGTCCACTGCTGGACAAGACAAGAACCCTGTAATATTATACCATGCCTGTAATCGCCGAAGGGTAATGCCGTGATGTCCCACCATGTCCATAACATGTGAAATGTTGTCGTTCCATGTAATAAGGGGCTAGCTTAATTGTTATGAACCGGTAACAAATTCAAACTCACACAAACACACGTTGAGCACCTTATGCAAATTAAAATCTTAAAGTAATCAATTTAGATTTGTATTTTAACTGCCTCTGGCAGTGTCACTTTTGATTGATGTCATTGATGTATGGTTCTGGGAAACGAATCTGTGTGGCTGGCATCGTGGGCGTTGTGTCTGTCTCCAAGGAGAGGCGGTGTTCATATTCTGAAAGCAAAAAATGTCCCTTGAAAGATTACAATTACGCATAAATGTGTAAACTTTAGCAATCTACACTTATTTTAGCTGTGTGCCGACAGATATCGAACGTGATCGACGCGTGCTGCGCCTTCCTGGAGCGGCAACTGGACCCGTCCAACGCCATCGGCATCGCTAACTTCGCGGAGCAACACGGCTGCGTAGACCTCAAGAAGAAAGCACATCACTTCATTGAGAGGCATTTTACTCAGGTATGGAGGAAACATTTGACTACTACACATATTCGGCTTTAACCTCTGCATCTACCTCGCTTAGCCATGTTCAGGTCGGCACAAATCAACAAACTTTTTATCTACGCGTAAATTCGGTTTTGACGCCTGGTTGTGCCGAATCAAGGCGACTCAACGTGTGTGTAGCACAAACATCAAAGCACCTAATCTATAAAATCGAATCAAATTATCTTTTAATAAGTAATACGTAGTAGTGGGTTTTTTATGTCTTATCGTGAACTTCGACTCTATTTATTGACAACATGGAGACGTTCGGATTCCCCGTTGGTAAGTTTAGGTTTCAGAGGAAACGGAATTATCATGTATTTTCCTGGTTTTTCATGCTTCAGTAAAATTACGCAATCAATACCCTTAAATAACACGATAACGTAATATACCTATGGCCTTCTAATATATCAATACAATTATGAAAAATCTTTAAAAAAAAGCAAATAAAATCGTGCTTACGTACCTATTCCAACAAAACTTCATAAAATTCACAGCTGCAGCGATGATAATCCGAGTAAATATTACAACGTGACTGATAACGTGACATGACACGTTAAAATAGTATCCCGGGATAAAAGCAGAAAAAGCACCGTCACGCCGCAACGTGGGGACTTACGTACCTACGTGACGCGCGGTTTGCTAACAATCATATCGCGAATTCACGACTATAGATAAGGGAGCATCGTCGACTTCTTGGCGGTCTAATGCTGATCGGTATCACAGGAAATGTATTAGGTTTTTGATTGTATGTCTGTGCTATATGTCCAAAGGCCAATGTACAAATCGATTTGCATGCAGAGATCGGTTATCATGGCAAGGCTTCTTGCGCTCTCATCTTATCTATACATGGATGAAAGATTGTAAAGCTGAACTGCTAAGCGTTAACGACTTAAGTACGGCAATTCATACAAACTTTCAAGTCATTTTTTTTTCGAAAAAGACTGAACCTATTTTAATGAAACTTCATTCGCATAAGCAGGACACATAGTTCTAAAAAGTTGACGGACAAATTTTCGAAATGTCTTTAAAAAAAGAAATTAAATTATGTTTCTATGGAAAATCTAAAATCGGTCTACTGAGCTTGTAACACTATTTTTCGAAAATATTCTACTTTCTTTCAGTCTACTTTTTAGAGCTATGTATCCTGATTATGCGTATGAAGTTTCATTAAAATCCGTTCAGTCATTTCGAAAAAAAAATGACTTCAAAGTTTGTATGAAATGCCGTAAGTCGTTAACGCATTACAAAAAACAACCTTAAGCCGAGTGCAATTAGACAAAAAATACTCAAAAGGTGGAACGAAGTTTATAGTGGTCGCATTTTCATGGGACTTTTTTATTGAATTCCTAGAGAAGTGGAGAAGAAAGTTAAAAAAAAAACGTTTCGCCGCTCGCTACTGTTTTTTTTTGCTTTTATTTTGGTTTTTTTTTTTTTCGTTTATGAAAAACTTCCAATTCGACGAATTCATATTGTGGCGTAAGTGTGACCTGCGTGCATATATTAAACGCCAATTTGGTCTGTTTCTTTGTTATTTATTGTCGATGCAGATTCCAAGTATTTTTTGAAAAATTCCTATTTTCTTCCTTCAATAATTTCTAAAAAATCGACTTTTAAGACTTCGATTTCTTTTTAAATTGGTAACTGGTGCTTTTTCGCAGATAACGGGACGTAACATTTTAATATCAATACCGATACCGCTCCCAATTCTTAGCGATAGAGGCCTTTTGTCATGTTTTACTTTTTCAGCAGTAACTAATGTTTAACAAGTATCCTTAAATATTTTTATGGTTATTATACCTCATTAGATAGCTAATAAAATGAGGATTTCGACAATAATTTGCACATTGAGTTTAATAGAACCATTTCGAGATAAAAAATGCCTTCTTTAACATAGACGGTTTCTGCTATTTGCAAATAAAATTTTAGTCACTACACTGATGAATGTGGGTGTCCTGTTTTTTTTTTAATCCAGTTATTCGTGAACAAGTATCAGTTACCAATTACAAAAGAAGTCTTAGACCTAAAATCCGGTATATTAAAAATAGGAAATTTTCAAAAAAGTAATTGAAATGAAAATGCATTACATGGATAATGAACAAAGAAATAGACCAAATTGACGTTTAATGGATGCACGCAGGTCACACTATTACGCCACAATATGAATTCGTCGAATTTGTGGTTATTCATTAACGAAAAAAAAATATTCCAAAGGAAAGGAAAAAAAAAGTCGCGAGCGCCGAAATTTTTTTTATTTTTACTTTCTTCTCCTCGCTTCTAGGAACTCAATAAAAAAGTCCCACGAAAGTCCGACCACTATAATGTCTAATTGCACTCAACTACATAGATATATATATTAAATTTATATGTTAACAACCATGATGGTACAGTCACGAGCACTAAAAAGCGTTTTTCTCATAAAATATCGATTGAAACTTTCGATTGAGATCAGTTCATCTGTTTCGTAATACATAGTATGGGTTCCAAAGTACTTTATATGTTTGTAACAACATTAGGTACATTACAAATAATAGAGTAGAAGATAATCACTTTACACGCTCGTGACTACACGTACAGGCGTATGTATGGCGATCAAGCTGAAAGCTGACTTATGCTTGTGACATAAGTCAGGAACTATGATGATGATGTCTATACTCTAAACTAGTTTAATTGCAAGGAATGAAATCATAATAATAATTATCTTTATTTGCAGGTGTGTCAAGAAGAAGAGTTCTTACAGTTAACGCCTCAAGAATTAATATGTATGATTCGCAAGGACGAGCTGAATGTCAGAGAAGAAAGAGAGGTCTACAATGCAGTGCTAAGCTGGGTAAGTTTATTAAATACAAGTGTAACAGGACCCTTCACGAAGCCGTCAACCAAGCATTCTGTACATCAAACTAAGTAACTTTACGCAAAAAATATTGCTGGGAAATGACTTTTTTTTGGGGTGCAAAATCACGTTTTACGGTAGGACTCAATATAATGCACTCAAAACATTGTGCTGATGGGTGGATTGAATAGTTCGGGGATCGTGGAGGAGTTTAAGAGCGTTAACGTCGTACGGCATAAAAAAAAAGATAATTGCATATTTTTTTAAATTTCAGTTTCTATGAAAAATCTATAATCCAATTATCTTTTTTTTTTAAAGACATTTCGAAAAGTTCTTTCTCAAATAGATTAATCAATGAATTAGACATATGTATCCTGCTTATCGTATGAAGTTTCATTAAAATCGGTTCAGTCATTTCGAAAAAAAATGACATAGGCTATAATTATTTACAACGTGCCTGTGGGATAATTTCCGAATAAAACGCGAGCGAAGCCGCAGGCAACAGCTAGCATTATATAAATAAACGTGATAAAACATGACCTTGTCTCACTTATAGTTAAAATTAAAAGTTACACAACACTTGTCTTCTTTTATACATAATTCATTTTGTGCAAATTTACAATGAACATGTGAATATAATTATATGTCACTGTAGCATTATTTAGTACCAGAGACCGAAAGGGTTAACCGTATAGGGTTTTTAATCGGGTTATTTTTTAGGATTGGATGAAAAATCCTAGAGTCAGAGTTAAGCCGTATTATAATAGGGTTTATCAGCCTTTAATAACGCAAAATGTTTGGACATTAAAAATATGCAAGAAAGTGACGGAGATACCCCGCGCTCTGTCATTCTGGTTAATCAGCAATACATAAATGGTTAACCCATAAGTATTTTATGAGGTTCAACATGTATAAAATACCTACCTTTTCTTTTTTTATTTACCAATGGGAAATCATCAAATAGTCCCTCCCGCTCTGGGCTGAGCAGGAGGGAGTGTCAGACTTTTACTGACTAAAACCCATCCATGTTCCTTCCTTTGCCCTTTGTGTTCCAGGGCCGCGGTATCTCTTTCGAACAGTCCCGCAACCCTGGCAGACCTATACCTTTTCTTCAACCACAAAGTACAGAGGCGGCTTTAATGCCATAGACATTTTCTACCAGTCAACCTTTGGGTGATACAAAGACACGGGTATAGAGAGATATGGGTTATAGGTCTAACGGGTTAACCTTGTAACCCGATTAATCGGTCCCTGTTTAACACTAAATCCCAGGCACTAACGTACTTGATCAATATCATGATCTGTTGCGAAAGATTAAATCGCGTGTCAGGATTTGATCCCTTGTCGTTTTTTTTGTTCGACCAAACGATCATGATATCATTTACTTGAAATCAGTTTTTGATTTGTAAACGAGTGTCAATGTAACAGAAAGTTTATGGACCTAAGAGATTACCTAAGCAGGTACTCTTAACGTGTTGATGGCAAAAAAAAAAACGTTCATAATTCAGCTACGTGAACTCGGCTTACCGATGCAGCATGCAAGGTTACAGAAAACAAAAATAAGTAGGTAGGTACCCAATAAACGTGTTGAGCCAACCCCAAGAGGTTCACATGTGAGGGTAACATGAGGCCCAGGGTTGCGGGACCCCAGGGTTGCGGGACTGTTCGAAAGAGATACCGCGGCCCTGGAACACAAAGGGCACAAGAAGGCCATGGATGGGTTTTAGTCAGTAAAAGTCTGAGACTCCCTCCTGCTCAGCCCAGAGCGGGAGGAGTTATTTGATTATTTCCCATTCGAAAAAAAAATGGGTCAAAAGGGTCTTCTTCTTTATCGTGTGGTTAGTGCCTAACCTGGTGTCAGAGTTTTCAGGCCGCCCATGGACCTCTGACTTGGCTTTAGAAAAAAAGGGTACCATGAAGCAAAGGCAATGGATGGCGGGCAGAAGGCATGGAGGGCAGTAGATAATGAACGCCAAACTTTTTCGTCCTTTTTCTTAGCTAGCTGCAAAGGCTGCTATCATGATAAGTAAATTCCGCCACATCCGTTAATATCGCAAACTAAATTGACAACGCCCTCTGTTATCGCCTGCACAAACATAGTATAAATGGCATAGGAATAGTAAAACATAGTACGTAGTTTTATATTATCTGTGGTAAATGCTCTTAGAAGCAGCAATTTTGTGCCAATAACCCGAGGTCATTGCGTCACAATCACAGTAGCAAGTTATCATGACCAATATGCCACGTAGAGAGCAAATAATAATTAAGCCGCGTTGACACGATCAGAGTATGCTCGGACCGAGTGGACTCTGATACCTACTCGGACGAAACTCGTATTGTGGCAACCCATACCAATACCTACTCGGACGAAACTCGTATTGTGGCAACCCATACCAACCCATCCGAGTGCGCTCGGATTATGGGTTGCCACAATACGAGTTTCGTCCGAGTAGGCATCCGAGTCCACTCGGTCCGAGCATACTCTGGGGGCCTAAAATGGCTGCTTTATCAGAATCACAATACGAATCACGTTAAAAATTTAAAACTCTTAAAATGGACTTTGTGGTCATAACCATAAAGACCATTTTAAGAATTTTAATTTTGTAACGTGATTCATATTATGAATCTGATAAAGCTTCCATTTTAGACCTCCTGATCTTGTCAACGCGGCTTTATCAAGTATTGTAAATCAGTGTATAGTATCACTCGTTGCATGTTAAGATATTGGAGCAACGACCGACCGAATGCTAAACGCACCCCACTCGCAAATGTTGCCATTCTTTCCCACAATCTTATCTCCCCAGATATCGTTGAACTCTCACATGAGCGATATTTTAAGTAAAGCGATGACTTTTAATTTCTTTATCACTGAAAACAACGATCGGCAATCAATTACTTTACATGTTTTAAAGCAGTTTTTAAAGTCTAGCCATTCGATTAGGAATGTTGAATTGATTAAACAGGATTTTTACTAATGACTTGTATGAAAAACGGATCGAAATTAAGACGCATAATGGGGAGCAATAATTAAATCGTAAATGTGAAACCGCAGAAGTGTTTAAAGTAATCAACTTCGATGAATCTACATAACACCAATGTGACCAAATATCGCGAAAAGTTAGTCTCACGCCAAAAAAGGTCAAGTTGCCGATGATCGATAATGCTTGAGTTTGAGGTAAACATCGCAAATCACTTATCGTCTGCGCCGATATGTTTATCATCGTATGACGTGGGCAAAAATGTTGAGTGTGTAATCAAATAATCACTTTATCGGAAATTAATACGTCATTATGAATTCCATAACACTTTAGTTTGTCCCCGTGCAATTAGCAATTATTTATTTAATGTTTTTCAAAGTTATCTGGGACGATTTTTTGATTGGGCCACCGTACTCGTATGATGTATGCATCTGTTACTTATCTCATTTTGGTGCTAATTATAGGAATAGCTCATGCTTGGATTTATTTAGGGTTGGTTGTTACCCAGGGTGTACCCAGTCTGGTGATAGCATACCTAGTTATTAACACGTTGTATTGTACGTGATAACGTGATAACGTACAATACGTATGCTTTGTCACATAATCATCATTTTCATCATAAAATTAGCTAATTTGGTGCACAAATATGTCAGTTTTCACAAAGCACATATTATGACTAGTGTAATGCATTGTTAGTATATAAAACAAACAAGTAAATAAGGAATATGAGACTCATGCACTCATTATACTGATATTCGTTGACATTCACATGACAGTTTAACATTTAAATAAAATTATAATTACGTAGACTGCAGACGGTGGATCGAAAAAAGACCAAAGATATTTTAAAACTAATTTAATTTAAAAGATTATTTTATATTATTGATAATGTATCTTCTTCTCTATGGTCATATGCCATGACGATTTTACAGCATAACTAATTGGTTCTCACATAGTATAATTATCTAGTACATAGACAAAGTTGAATATTCGTTTGCAATTTATGAACTAAAAATGTTATTTTGAAAAAAGAAAATTTAAAACTGACATAAAAGGTCCCATTAAAATAGGTGGACAAATTTCAACAAGCGTTCAGTGCGTCTAACCAATGATATTCAAGCAAAAAAAACACTGATTAAAGTGATTTTATTTTAACCTAAAATAATAAACGTACGCAGTGTTAAAATTTGTCCACTTATTTTAATCGAACCTTTTAGAAAGTTCAATTTGCTGTGCCACTAAACATTTGACTTTTTCAATATTAACAGTAATTCTGAAATCAACTTAGTTTACACCAGTATAAAGAAGATTTTTAGATATTATAATTGGAAACAGATTTTAATGTAATACGAGTAAATAATTATTGTTTGTCGCCGACTCGAAAACAAATGGTTATTATTTTGACAGACACATTTCTGCGAAACATACGTAAAGCGGATATAAATCCTAAAAACAGATCCGGTTGCTCAAATAGTCATTAAGCAAATAAATTGATTACTATCATTCATTTCAGGACCTAGCCTTTTTTACTTCTATTACTTTTTGTCGGTAAACGCACCGTCAATTTAATGGTAGGCTGATTAAAAGTTTTTGTTGGTTTAATTTTTTATCACTCAACTAAATTGCAATCAGTCGAGCTACATTAGGACCTGACCTACACTAACATTCCTTGCGTATTTGAATAAAGGGTAATATGGTGTTGATTAATTGAGGAGCTCGTGGCAAAATAACATACCGAGTTTCCTCCGTGCCTCGGAAAGCACGTTAAGCTGTTGGTCCCGGCTGTCATTTGTTGATCTTTGACAGTCTTTACATTACAGGTAGTCCGCGACGGGAAAGTCTGACAACCAGTCTTACCAAAGGGTATTGTATCACGCAGTACTAACTGGGTTGTGGAGGTCAGATAGGCAGTCGCTGCATGTAAAATACGCTGCATCCGGTTAGACTGAAAGCCGACCTCAACATATTTGGGAAAAGGCTAGGCAGATTATATACACTGAGTTTTGTTATTTCGGTTCGCTTCCATTTGGGTTATTGTCTTTGAAAATTCTTAGAAGCAGCACAGTGCCTGCATTTATACCCAGTTACTGGCAGTAGGCTAGCCTCTTATGAAATGACACTTTTTGCATAACTAGCAAAAGTTATATTCAATCCATCTGTTTCTTTTAGGGTAATACATTGCTTATTCATCACCTGCCTAGTATGTATTTTCCCTACAGGACAGCTGAATACCAGTATTAGCAATAAACTAGTAATTTCACTTATAAATAGGCGTGCACCCTTTTACATGGGACTTAACCGTAACTGGCAAGGTAAGAGGTACACCTCTGCCTAACCTTCTGGGAATTAGGGGTTTGATGTTAAGTCTTATGCTTATTGCATTATTAATAAAATTGTTGTTGTCTACAGGTGAAATACGACGAGGACAGACGGCATCCGCGCATGGAGCACATCCTGCAGGCGGTGAGGTGTCAGTACCTGACGCCCAGCTTCCTCAAGGAGCAGATGAGCACGTGCACTGTGCTCAAGAAAGTGCCCGCCTGTCGGGAGTACCTCGCTAAAATATTTAAGGTTAGTTTTGCATTTATTTATGGACCTCGATTGGTGAACACCTATATTATGTACGGAGTTCTCGGAAAGCGCGTTAAGCTGTTGATTCCGACTGTTGTACGGGTACTCAGAACCCCGACAGTCTAAAACAAGCAGTTACCGGGAAACACGATACCCTTTGGATAGACACCCAGGGGATACCAGCAACTGGGTTCGGTCATCTGTCATTGTACATCGTTCTATGGCAATTTCTGATATTGTGCTGCATTCAGTTAGACTGGAAGTCGACCATACGAAGACTTACTAGTATCCTATTCCAAGCCGTTCACAAAATACGCGCTTTGGACGTGGAGTTGCGATCACAAGCCCGATATACAATACCCTAAACTAAACCTATCTTCATATTCCAGGATCTCACTCTACACAAGAAGCCCGTGGTGAAAGAGAGGCGACCAAACACACCTCGCATCATCTACGTCGCGGGCGGATACTTCAGGCACTCGATAGACTTGTTCGAGGCCTTCAACTTGGACGACAACTGTTGGAGCACGCTGCCCAGGCTCACGGTGCCACGGTCAGGGTTAGGAGCCGCGTTTCTTAAGGTGAGCCACAAATGATAACATATCGGCAGGCAGTTGAGTGGTTTGGAACCTTCAAGTTGGACGATAACTGTTCTACAATACTGTGAAAGTTTTTGAACAGTATTTGTGGCCGGGTGATGATAATAAGCATGCTTTTGATGATGACGGTGAGTTCACCTCTGCCTACCACTTCGGAGAATACAGCATGGTGTTATGTTACTTAAAATTTTTAAGAAACGTAAAAATATCATTATTTGCTCCTAAAGTTAAGTGTTGCCAATCTGCATATAGATAAGAATTAAAAAAAAACACCAATCCTATGAGGCAATAAAAATTTAGGTAAATGACGAAGTACTTTTCAACGTGAGTGTAAAATAATATTTACCAATAAAAGTCCACGTTCGGCGCATACGTGGCGATCGTACGTTCGCACTGCGCAGCACCAAAACCTAAATATTTCCGAGTCAGGATGACGGCGACTAAATGTAACGCTTCAAACGTCATCGTTAAATAATATTTATTGTCTATATTTATCAGTCACACACAGCATAACCATATTGTTATATAATATTAATGGAGTATGTTTTAAAAAGAAATGGTATGTTTGCTGATCATTTTGAGAGTTTTGTTTTTAAATAGAAGTTCGGGTATTTGCATAGTGTTACCCTTTCGTAATTGGAAAACTCCTGACCATAAGTCTGGAGCTTAACTTTTTAACCTCGCTTTTATAAGTAATGATGAAATAATTTTTTAAATAGGTGCCGTGGTTCCGGTGATTACCTCTGCATGCATACAAACTCACAAAATTCGCACTCTCTATATAAAAATAATTATAATAGTATACATAGATTAGATTCACTTTTTGCTCCGGTACTATGTTCCCATGGGAGATAATTTCCGCCCTCCACGCAATTAGCCACCGAAAAAATCTAGATTGTAATTCCAATATTAATTCCTGTATAGCAAATTAACAATTGTTTCTACTTCTATAGGGTCTATTCTACGCCGTCGGAGGTCGCAACACGTCGCCGGGCTCTTCGTACGACAGCGACTGGGTGGACGTGTATAACCCCGCGACGGAACACTGGCGGCCTTGCAGTCCTATGTCCACGCCTAGACACAGGGTATGTACTCTACTATAGTATAATTATTGTGAATAACATTTACACGCTCAGATCAGCATCTTTTTCTCTTTTTGTCACTTATAATTGCAACTCTACTAAAGTGTGAGGTCTAATCGCACGTTATGGTGATCGAATGCGACCGGACTTCTCGCTCCATCAAATGACGCCTTTACGTGACAGACTGAGATAGAAATACTAAACACTGCTGAACTGTGCGTCTAAATGTGATTTCACCATTAACATCATCTTACTGTCCTTGTCGCACTCGACGAGCTCATGGCTAGATAATAACAGCGGCACGGGTCTATCAAAGGTTAAGCTACGCTTGCCGAGGTCACTCCGTGGATGGTTGACCATCCAACACATATCGAGCTCCTCCGTGCCTCAGACAGCACGTTAAGGTGTTGGTCCGGGGTGTCATTTGTAGATCTTTGACAGTTGTTACGAGTAGTTAGGACCCGTAAGTGCGACAACCAGTCTAATGGTTGCTCCACAGATAGCAGCACACGCATCTAGAGTATGCTGCCGAGCGCTTCGTCCATACTGTCGCGTGCGATAGCATTCACGCTCTAGCAAGTGTCGGTTCTGAGCGACAGAAAAGGATAAGAGCATGGAACATTGCGATGCCGTGCTGCTAAATGAGGTTCAACACTTACCAAGAATTATCAACCATTAAATGGGTGGCGGTCGTTCTATTTTGTGCAAAATTTCATGCTCTAACAAGGAATGGTTTATCTCACGTATTGTGTTCCATAATCATGAATTAGAACTATCTGAACCTTCATAGAAAAACGATAATAGAGATTAACATTCTATAATTATTGATAAGTATCTACCGAATCTTTGAAAAATGTCGTAAAAAACAAATTATTAGAAGCTCGACATAATACCTACTTTTTTTTATATTACAGGTAGGAGTAGCAGTAATGGACGGATTATTATACGCAGTCGGCGGTTCCGCGGGCTCTGAATATCACAAATCAGTTGAATGGTAAGCATCACACGTATCTATTGCGCATGCATACACAAATTTACGTGCCGTTGGATTTTCGACTTTCGGCACTGAGTCGAACGATGCAAGTCCGCGCTCCATCTCTTACGGCATTACAAATTTCCGCCGTTGATATTGCACAGCGCGGGGATTTCTTTCAAACATAGACCAAAGGCTGATGACGTCACACATGTCTTACAACGTTATTCAGTCAGTCGCACCGTCGCACGTGATTCCACGATGTCTTTGATGCAGTGACGGTGGAAATTCAAAATGTCGTAAGGAAAATTGAACGTGCTGTTAGATTTCAACTTTTGCCTTTTGCTTCAAAAGGTATCTGGGCCAGACTCTATGTGATTCCCGGTGTTGATACAAAACTTAGGACTTTGGCCTAAATATATTTATCGAAATACATATTGTCGTCGGATTTTCCCACTTTGATAAAATACCTAACAATGAAATCAACTGTGTTAACTGCAATATACCGAACAAAGGATTTTAGATACGAAAAACCAGTAAGCATGATATGAATATTTGGTTCACTGTGACAAGTCACTAACAATAGGTTTAATTTTTTGCATCGTGTACTTTACTTGCGATAAACAATCTACCTACATATTTACAATATTTATTAAGTTTAACTTTGTAGGTATGTATAGAATATGCTATGTTGTACTCAGCAAGAGTCACGTAGATCACTTTTTATATTACTATACAGGGTGTGCCAGAATTAGCGCAATACCTATTGGTCGTCATTCAGACGATCATACTGGACTACTTTCGAAAGGACCATGGATCGGGGAAAAAAAATAGGTACTTCCAAATACGTTAACAAGATCGATAAAAATGCAAACCTTAGCGATCTCGATGTCTTATCGATGCAAAGTACGTACTTGCACTGCTGATTCGGAATATGTACTGAGTACGTGGTAACCGTTTTCGTCGGTGTCCTTTCCACCCCGTATATGGGTAGGTGGGGAATTTTAAAGAAATCATTACGAAAGATATACGTGTATAGAACAATGAACAGAGACATCCCAATACCATCGTCAGCTTTCAAATTCGTTCCTTGATTAAACTAGTCATTTTATTTTTAACCGACTTCCAAAAAGGAGGAGGTTATATGTTCGTGTGTGTATTTTTTTTTTTTTATTTGTGTTACCTGATTTCTTCCCCATTTGTGGACCTATTCTCAAAATTCTTTTTTTATTTGAAAGATTATACTTCTGAGGTGGTCCCATTTTAATTTGGTGAAGATCTGATGCTGAACTTCGGAGATATACTATGAAACTCTTCAAAAATAGACGGCAAATCTGTCGTGATTGCTGCAATCGCTTGGATGTTTATTGTTTATACAACATCATGACGTAACATCACGCCTGTTTGCTCTGAGGGGGTACGCAGATGTGTACAATACACCAAGAACTCAAAAAAACCAAACTCCTCCGAAAATGAGAATTCAATATGAAGCAATAAACTACACAAAGTTATATAACCTTTTTGAAAAAGCTAACTTCAATAATCCTAACAACGACTACCTAGTGTTCGAAAATAAATTAAAATTATTTACAGAAGAAAGCAAAACTATGAAGACCAAGACTCTCAACCCTCCACAAAAAGACTGGATTAATAAGGGCATTATTGCTGAAATCAATCAAAGGATCATCCTGTGGACAGAACTTAAAAATAACCCTAGTAACGATACATTAAAAATAGAATTCACTAAGAAAAGAGATTATGTAGCCAAATTAATAGAAGGAACAAAAAATTCCTACTACTATAATGAATTTAACAAATGTATTAAAAAACCCAACAAAATGTGGGGCCTAATAAATACCTTAACAAACAATAAAATAAAACAGAGTTGTGTTCCTCCAAAATTAGTAGTAAACCACAATAACATTACAGAGCCAAATGATATTTGCCAAATATTCAACGAATTTTTTGCTACAATTGGATCACTCTTAGCGAACGAAATACCTCATTCATTTCATAACGATAATGACCATACTTTACCAAATCCTATTACCCAAAACGCTGGGAAGTTCTCTTTCAGTCCATGTTCTGGTAATGAAATAACAACCATTATAACTAACCTCGATCCAAATTGCAGCACGGGCCTAGACGGAATAAAAACTAAAGTAGTCAAAACCGTTAAAAGTTTAATCGCAAACGATCTGAGCAAGTGTCTGAATAAACTACTGGATGACGGGAACTTTCCTGAAACACTAAAGATAGCAAAAGTAACGCCAATCTATAAATCAGGCCCTACCACAGATCCAGGAAATTATCGACCAATTTCAGTGTTGCCTGTAATGTCAAAAATACTAGAAAAAATTATTCACAACCGACTAGAAAAGTATCTTAGTTCTATTAACTTCATCACCGACCGACAATATGGATTTAGACCAAAAAGTAATACTACTACAGCTACTATTGATCTCATAACTAAAATTAAACAAAACATAGACAGAAAAAACATAGCCCTGGGCATTTTCATTGATTTAAAAAAGGCGTTTGATACGGTTAGCCACAAACTACTCCTAAAAAGCTGGAATCAATCAATATCACTGGAAAAGCTCTAAAAATGTTCGATTCTTACTTAAATAATCGTTTGCAAGTGGTTAAACTTGGTAATCATCAAAGTGATGCATTACCTATTACATGCGGCGTTCCACAGGGATCTATCTTGGGTCCCTTACTCTTCTTAATATATATAAACAATATAAACGAAATTAAAATACATGGTCACCTTACCTTATATGCTGACGACACTTGTTTATTTTACTTCGGATCTTCCATCCATCACATTATCTCACAAGCTCAAGAAGATTTAAATACTTTATTTGCATGTTTCCAGCTCAATCTCCTAACAATAAATATCTCTAAAACATGTTATATAATATTTAAAGCTAAAAATAAATCAATTCCCCCATATGACGTTCTAACAATTAATGATGTTCCGCTACAGCAAAAATCATGTGAAAAATATCTCGGTCTAAGAATGGACAGCTCATTAACGTGGAATGCTCACATTGATCACATAAAGAGTAAACTATCGGCACTCTCCGGATCACTGCGTAACATAGTCCGTTGTATTCCACCAAAATTGCGGTATACTATTTACAACTCCCTAGTAAAGCCGCATCTACTTAATTTGATCGAAATTTGGGGCAGTGCTGCAAAAACAAAACTGACAGAACTCCAAGTAACCCAAAATAAACTCATAAAAATACTATTCGACTATCCATATCTAACATCAACCTGTAAAATTTATCAAGACACAAAAATAATGAATATAAAACAATTATATATTTACAACACGTGTATCTTCATCAGAAATATTCTCAACAAAAGCGTTCAGTCAAACCTAACACTCACCCAATATAAACAAGTTAGTCAACGTAGCACACGGCGAGCAAGCTTGCTAGTATTACCTAAAACAAGAACTAACTATGGCAAAAAAATTATAACCTTTGAAGGAGCACAGCTCTATAATAAATTACCGTCCTGTATAAGACATCTACACTCTTTCAATGCATTCAAAACTCGACTTAGCCAGCACATAATTGCGGATCGATCCCTTCTGGAGAAATGAATGCATTGGATGGGTTACTATCTTGTTGTACTGATGACGAACTTTTTGTAACCTTTAAATGTGTGTTTTTTAGTATTGTTCTCAAGTAAGTGACATATGTCTTTATTGGGAATAAAGTTTCTTTAAACCGAAGATTTCCATTTATTGGGGATAAGCCCATTACCATGACATGTATTGTTCATCATCTGCATCATTTTCCCAACTATTTTGTGGTCGGCTTCCAGTCTTACCGGATGCAGCTGAATACCAGTATTTTATACACACAATAGCCACGACATAAATGTTAGTAAAAAATAATTTCTAAAGCTATTAAGACATTCGCGTATGGTCATCATTATCTCATGACGCTGAGCTGATGAAGGAAGGTACAACTCTTTAACGGTTAAGAGTTAGGTGACTTCTTGTTCTAGAATAATGTATAGATAATGCAACTCGTCGATATCGATAGTTGATTTTTCTAGAGACAACAGAGTGAATGCTAGAAACTAGAAGTATTAATCATTTTAACCGACTTTAAGAAAAGAACTGTTGTTGTCATTTAGACGCGTATTTAATAATGTAAAATAAATTCATGGCGACATGGGAACAACTAAAAATGGAAAAATAAAAACGTTTTTTGCAAAAAATAAAACCGACTTCGAAAAAAAGAAAAACAAAAATAACAAACCAAAACACAAAAAAGTGAAAAATAACTTTAGCTTCAGAAGCCGTAGTAGTAGTAGAAGTAAAGTCAAGCTTCGAAGTCGGTGACCTTTGTTTGATTGATTTTGTGTTTTTGTCACCGACTTCTGAAGCTTGACTTTTGTTTGATTGATTTGGTGTTTTTGTCACCGGCTTCTGAAGCTAAAGTTATTTTTCACTTTTTTGTGTTTTGGTTTGATATTTTTTTTTTTTTTTTTTAAGTCGGTTTTGTCACTATCATAAACAGTGAACATCGCGACTCTTACCTTACCCTTTCTCTACAGCTACGACCCTGAGCGCGACACATGGACATCAGTAGCGTCGATGGGTTGCGCGCGCCTGGGCGTCGGCGTGGCCGTCGTCAACCGACTGTTGTACGCAGTCGGAGGGTTCGACGGCGCGCGGCGAATCGCGTCGGTCGAGTGTTACCATCCTGAGAATAATATCTGGACCGAAGTGGCGCCCATGCATATAGCTAGGAGTGGAGCCGGTAAGTTGACAAAGACATGATTCAATTTAATTGCTTTTGGGTCGTTTTTTTAAGGTTTGTTTAGATTTTCGACGACCTTCCTTTTCTCGTGCAATAAACAAATGATTGCCAATACAACTTTGGTTTCAAATAACTATAGCGACCGACGGCAGAGTGCATTTGACACCGTAACTGAGCGGTCCCACTGTTGAAACATTTACATAAAAAACATGTTGAAATCTGTCTCTCTCTCTCTCTTTGTTTCTTATTTGAAATCTTTTATTTCATGTTTGATATTCGTTGATAATGTTTCGCCAGTGCGAACGTCAAAAGACCGATTAAAATTACACATTTTTATGACAGCCGTAATTCTGTGACGGCACCTCTTTCTTAGATAATATCTGCTTCTGCACCCACATGACACCCTACAAATATCCGGAAATAAATGAATAATAATTATCAATAATATTTCCAGGTGTTGCAGCAATGAGCCAGTACATCTACGTAGTGGGCGGTTACGACGGCTCGCAGCAGTTAGCGTCGGTGGAGCGGTACGACACCGAGCGCGACACGTGGGAGCTGGTCGCGCCCGTACACATCGCACGCTCGGCGCTTTCGCTCACTGTGCTCGACAACAAACTATATGCGCTTGGTGAGTATTTGGATATTCTCGTATCAGTGTGTGGAACTGTCGCCGTCATTTTGTTTTTTCAATACGATATCCTGAGACAATTTCTCAACTTTTTACCGACAGCTTCCACCTGACAATGTCATAGCCAAAATATCCATGCATGTAGTGTTATACTGTATGAGGATTGGTCGTACTAAAGTCATTAAATACCAACTGTTTCTTAAACTTATAGTCGTATGTGTCGTATCACATACGAGATATCTTCCGTGATTGTCCATTATTTTGAGCTCGGTTTTGCAAGCGCCATGATCGCAGGTAGACTGGAGAATGCGGATGGATGGAAAATAAATTGTTAAGAGCAGACCAATCTGTCTACCCTCTTTCTTTGTCTTTTGATACGCGCACTACTGGAACTCAGCAACTGTTTCTTGTCGGTAAAAGTGTAATATAATAAATGTAAGCTCACATTTCACCATTTTAGCCCGTCGTATGTTATACCAGAGAAGACATCGTGAATATTAACGAGCGTGTGTCCCTTACGGCATTTCAACTTTAACCGTCGATAAGGCAATGTTTACATTTAGCTTTCGTATAGACACCATCCTAAATAATACTTAATTACTCTCCCAGGTGGTTACGACGGCACGTCGTTCCTCGACATAGTGGAGGTGTACGACCCGGCCAGCAACTCGTGGAGCGCGGGCACGGCGCTGTCGTCCGTGCGCTCGGGCCACGCGTCCGCCGTGTGCTACCAGCACGTCGCGCCGCACGCCGACGTGGCCGAGCAGATACCCACCGTCATTAAGAAGCTAGGCAAGCGACCCTCCGCCTCGGGCTCCTCCATCTCCGGAACCTCGTCCGGCTCCGCCATGTCCAGAAACGACGACATACCCACTGCCAACAACATCATAGGGACCCTATCCAATCCCAGAACGCCCAGTGACTATATGTAGTGAACGCTCCCGATCATCGTTATCGGTGATTATTTGCCCGCGAACTCGTTCGGCGCGTTTAGCTTAGCTCGCAAGCAACGATACTTGCCGTAATCTCAATGATATCCGGTTCCAATTCCATACCTTAAAGCGCGACCTGAGACTGAAAGTTTAATTTATGCAGCAGATCCTGACGCGTTTAGAATAATAAATTTATAATTTTATGTCAAGTTCAACGCGCTATTATCTAAAAGTTGTTTACACCGGCTGATATCAAAACTGTGCGTCACAAAGTCATGGTTGATTGCTAAACTGTCAACTCATCTGTTATAATCGATTATCACCAACTGATTAGAGTTCAGAGTAATCAGATAAAAAGTCCAAATAATATGGGAAATATTATTTGTAACGAGTTTGTAAATAATAAGGAAAAATTATCTTCCAACATTGTAACCGGGAGAATAACACCTACATAATAGTTATGTCCGAATTTGTCCTAAATTAGTTTGTTGAGGCTCCTTTTTATGACGTCACAGCAAAGTTGTTTTTAAGCAGTAAATTTATTCAAGCATTGTTATTAGGAAAAGACTTCCTGGTAAATGTAAATATTTTTTTAAGTTGTTATGGAAATTAAATGTATCTTTAATTAAATAAGTTATACTTATGTACAAATTCCTATAAGCATAGATGTTAATCATTCTTTCCAATGTATCATATAGATAATTGAAAATGTAAATATAATTTACAGTAATTTATAAGGAAAATAAAGACTGTTATGGGAATATAGTTGGTATTTTTATTTACTTTTCTTAGAATTTATGTAGCACATAAGGTGCTCAGTTCGGATAAACTCACATTTAGAAGTTGAAATGTACACTTGGACACAGTGGAACTATTTACTCCAAATGCTTTTTCTCATGAATTTTCCGGTGCGGTACATATGACCGCCGCATGATCCCTCGCATCGAGACATTAGGAGTAAAATAGTGAAACTACTTATATATGAAATTACAACTTTTAAACTGATTCATAAAACCCATTCGTTTTTATTGATGAATAAATATATGGACACCAAGAGATCTAATCTCAAATATTCATGGTCTAATCTAAATACTTCATCGTAATTCCCAAACCCTGATCATCGTGACTTCCACACACGATTGCACTGCAATACATTAGATAATCCACTCATCATTCTATTCTTCATTCCCTAATCTAATTTCCGTAACCACTAAGTCATCGGTGGTCGTTTTACGACTTTTCTGCGCCTCTTCACAAATATTCTCACATCTGGTGCGTCATTCGTTTCTAAAGTATTAGTCTCAGTTTGGTTGACTACTTGTTCTGCATTAGTGATTGTTGCAACGGCCTTGCTTACACATGGATCACAAATAATATCAGTTTTTGCAGCAAATTCTTTATGCGGTGTTGAGGTAGCTAAAGCTTTCAATAAATCAATTTTATATTCTTTTGTAGACGGAAAGAGATGAATATCTTTAGTGTTCTGTATTGAATTAGCTTCGCAAGCTGCAGCAGGTTTTGTTACTTCTACTTTATTTTCATAGGCGATTTCAGGCTGTACTCCTGTTGAAATTATTACTGTTTTGACAACATTAGGATCATTTAAGTCGGTTCCGGGATTCAAATTTTCATAAACAATAGGAGATGGAAGTTGACTAGGTTCTACTAAATTTTCTTCATTCCTTTTGGAAGGCTTCTTTTCTATTTCTGAAACGACTTCTTTGTCACCTACATCTGTATTCGATTTTTGTAAAGCAGCTTTAGGGATGTCGTCATGTGCTTTTGTTTCTTGTATTTTATTAACTTCAACTCTGTTTTTTGTCTGTATATCTCTAGGAACTTCATATTTATCAATTAGTGGGGTAGCATCAATTATTTGGTTAATTTTTATGTCAACGGCGTCTTGTGTATCTTCAGAAATGGGTAAATATGAAGGTATTCCTAAATCCTCTGGAGTCATTAAACTACTACTATCGCCGAAGAGATCACTAAACTTCTCCTTTGTTTCATGAGGTGTACTCTCCTTTTCTTTGTTGGACCTTTGCTTCTTTTCAGGAACATGGATATCATCAGCTGTAATTTCTACTAAATCTTTAGATATCTCCTTTGCTTTAGATTTTTTCTTTTTGCTTTTTTGTTTCTTTGCACCATCCGATTCTTTAATTTTTACTTGCTCTGTGCCATCTTTTATTTCGGCAGTGTCGACTGTCCTTTCTATTTCAGTATTATGAGAACTAGTAAGTGTTTTGTCGCCTGCATTATTTCCAGAGTCATCAGTTTCTGCTTCGTTCATGTTTATCGTCGTCTCGCAATTTTTCTGTAACATAGCTGGATCTACTCTTTTGTTAGTATCCATATGATCGCTATTGTCATCGCTTAGTTCTAAATCGTCTGCCACTATAGCTATTTTGGTGAGTGTTGCCTGATGTTGATTTTCACTTCTTTCTCTTGATTTTTTATAAACTTCTTTTTTACTGTTATGTATATTTGTAGGAAGAGAATCTTCTATGTTCACATGTTCTTCATGCTCATTTTGCTGTTTTTGCGTTGATTTTTTTCGAAAACTATATTCTCTTTCTCTGGATCTTGATTTTTTATGACTTTCTATTTTACAGTATTTTCGATTATCAGGAAGAGAATCTTTCTCCTTTACATGTTCTTCACGCTCATTATATTGCTGTGTGTGCGTTAATTCTTTACGAACAGTATCTAATCTGTCTCTGGATCTCGATTTTCTATTACCTTCTGTTTTATTGGGTTTTTTAATATTAGGAAGAGAATATTTCACGTTGACACCTTCTTCACTATCATCATATTGCTGTGTGTGCGTTGATAATTCTTTTCGCAAACTATTTTCTGCCTCTTTGGATCTTGTTTTTTTAATATGTTCAATTTGACCGTAATTTTTATTATTAGGAAGAAAATCTTCTATATTCGCACGTTCTTCATTATATTGCTGTTTATGAGTTAATAGTCCTTTCGGAGAACTATCTTCTGCAGTTTTTCTATAAACATTCTTATGGTGTGGTACATTCTCGTCTAGGTCAATTAGAGGAACATCCATCTTGCTATGAGTATTTGTTTTATTTAGCCCGAATTTCGGAATTCGATAATTAGCTATAGTTGTTGTTAATGGAATTTTTAATACATCTGGAGCTTGCTTCCAAGTATCCTTTGATATTTGTTTGTTTAGTTTAAAATCTTGAGTATTATTTTGAATTTCCTTTGGTTTGCTACGAATTTCATGGATCTCCTCATCAGTCTCACGAACCTCTCCCGATTCTATAGAGAAATCTAGATTTGTCTCTGGATTACCAATGTCCATATAAATATCCTTTACAAGTTGATCACTGCATTGTGACGGCCGACGCACTAAAGCAACAGGGATATCCATGGCTTTCATATTCCATACAGCTTTGTTAACTGGTCTGATATCAATATTCATGCCTACCGCTGTAGTTAATCTCTCTTTGCCATTTTCTTTCCAAATGACATATCTTCTGCTTGTTCTTCGCGGATCTTCCAGAGGTGTAGCAGCAGTAGCCAAAATTTCTGCAAAAGTTTTTAATTATTTATTTAATTATTGGACTTCATAATCTTGTTTTTTGTTGGCAGAACTGCTTCCACTCATCATACATCTCAATACTTACAAAAAACTGCTTTAAATGCCTGCATTTAAATCAGAAAAGGCGGGTGAAAATCGCGGGGCACAGCTAGTGTTAAATTATTCGTATTTTTTATTACCTTTAATGGGATGTGCAAGACTTGCATCGGTGTGTACAAGATCAGGAGACTGGCAGGAAGAACGAAGCATATCATATTCATGTGGTGAGAAACTTGGCTCAGGCTGCCCACCCACTTGTTTTCTCTCATGGTAGTGCTTCTTGTCTTCCTTAGAGTAAGCATCAGGTTTACCATATGATTCTGTCCTCAGTCTTTTAGCATGAGGTTCATCATAATCTTTTGATCTATATTTGGATGATGAATATTTGTCATCATAGTAATATTTTTTTTTTTCGTGATCATGAGAATATCTGTCATATTCAGAACGGTGGTCTGATTTCCATGGCTGATGACGGTTGTAAGATTCACGAGGGGGACTTTCCAGGTGTCTTCCTTTATATCTTTCACGTTCATATCTGTGATAGTCATCATGATGTTCTCTGTGTTGACGCTTCTGTCCTCTCTCTGGACTGTATGGCTTCCTGTATTTTAATGAAACCTCGTTCTTATCCCTACCTCTGTTTGAGTTACTGTCAGGGTATCTACTTGATTTACTTTTGTAGTAATCCCTTGAAGTGGAGTCTTGATAGTTGTGCACTCTGTCATCCACACTGGATGTTTCAGAAGTTTTGTTAGTATATCTGTCAATAGGTGTTTTGTTTGTGTTCCTCCTTTCATTATCACTTTGGATATGGTCTGTTCTTGTATCTTTGGCTTGGTATTTTAGATCTAGTTCATCATCAGAACTAAATGTGTCGATAGGCTGGCTGTAATGTTAAAACTTTACATAATATCTTAAGTATGGTGAGTTTTTATTGAATGCTTAAACATAAATAAAATGTATTACCTCACAGCTGGCATTGATTTCCTCCTATCCTTAATGCTGCTAGCAGGTGTCTTAGGAGGCCCATTGAGATCAGTCTTCCTTTGTGCAATGTTTTCATTAACATTGCTTCTGCTAATGCTGGGTAGTTCTGCCTTAACATCAGCATTGTCAGACTTATTTATATCACAAGTACCAGGCTCAGGCACCGCGATTTTTGGCGGCATAACAGGCGCCTCGCGTCTAAAATAACAGAAATAAATTCGGATACCAATAGGTTTCTGTAATGTAGAATCCAAAAGAATTATTTAGTGATTACTCTTATGGAAAAGGTAGGTTCTAGGCTGGCACATTTGCTGTAGTCTTCTGTTTTATTTTTATTGAAGACATGGTTTCTTAACTAGCGACCCGCCCCGGCTCCGCACAGGTGCAATGTTATACATATAAACCTTCCTCTCGAATCACTCTATCTATTAAAAAAAACCGCATCAAAATCCGCTGCGTAGTTTAAAAGATCTAAGCATACATAGGGACAGACAGTGGGAAGCGACTTTGTTTTATACTACGTAGTGATTGGTGAATGTAAGGAAATAAAAAAATATTGCGATTACAAAAAAAAAACGATGTAAAAGGAAGTTCATTGATTGGCATAACAATGGCAATACCCAATGGCATATATAATAATGGCCTAATGGCCTAAAAGGAGGGCCCGATAGCCCTACTTTTCAAATACACAAATAAATATATATTCAAACCACACAGGATCAATGCCAACATGACAATATTTTTAAACTTATATTCCCAATAGTTAATATTGCATTCAAAAGATGCAACACTAACAGAAATACAATATCTTCATTTATTACTCAGATGGCTTCAACAATACTATTATCAGTCAGCAATATAGTTAATAGTCAACTTGAGCTAGCTGACACTGCAAATAACCTTAAAATTACCTCATGATGTAACTATTTTTATGAACAGTACATACACTGGAAAATTGTGTGCATGTTGGATGTATCCAACATGCTAGAATTCTCTACAAATAGGAATTTAATGTGGATTAGTTTAGTTACAATCTTTCACTAATAAAATTGAATTTTGAAATGATGAATAATGCAGACTTTCAATAAGGGAAATATGTTTTCATGTTTTTCTTTAGAACCTTATTGGAAACTGAATGCAAAGCAGAAACAATTGTTAACAAATAGCCGAGCATCATAAAAAAAAAAAAAATATCAGAAATAGGGATCAAAAGAATCCATCCTAACCCAGCTCACGGCTTACTTATGACCAATATTTCATTGAATCAAGATAACAGTTATTTCGAAATTTGTAATATTAGTATGGATAGATAGAATAGTAAACTATGTCCTTATCCTGAGTAAAATCAAAGTACATTCTCTCTTACCTCTCATTTTTAATATCAACATTCTTCTGTTTAACATTATCTTCTTTGTTTTTATAATTTCCTCTTCCCGGTGTTGGCTCATACTTTGTTTGACCTCCGCTGAAATTTCTTCTAATTCTCTTCCCATTCTTTAAAGCTTCCAGCACCATCAAGTCTTTTCTAAAAAGAAAGATTTTAATGATGATGACGTGTGAAAGGCCTACTAGGAACTTGCAAAGAATAACTGTAGGGAATATTTCTTCTGTATAATTTTATTTTGAGAAGTAACTGTTTGACACTTTTCATATTTTTCTTGATTCACTTTTTCGAAGACAAATCAGGGCACTCCTTGTTTTTTCCCCTTTCTTAATTGTACAAAATAATACTAACTCTGTATTAAGTTGGTTAATCCTTTCAGTCTTCCTCTTTATCTCTGACCGGGCTGTCATCAACAGAGAAGAGTAGTTTTGCTCTAATTTCTTGAACTCTGCCTCAATATTGTCATATTCCTGCAATATTTCCTACAATTTCAATGTGTTATCCATTCGTGTCTCTTTTTCTTTATCTGGCAAAATGCATTGTGTTTTATGGAACCCTTATGAAGTTCTCAAACACCAAGCAGTTAGTATGTTTTGATTTTTTAACTTAAAACTTGTCAGGTTTGATATAATAAAATAATCATTTTAGTAATAGACATCAAACTGAAGATGTAACAGTCATGCAGATGTAAGCACAAGTAGTTATAGCAGCCAAAAAGATGGTAATGAATGGTGCAATAAAGCTCAGTTACTAATCTCTATCATAATATTTGTATCTAAAACGATAGTTGGTAAAAAAAGTATTATATTGCTGTCGTAGTTTGGGTCAGAGGGTCGTCTTAGGGGCGCAGTCTTCGAAAATAAAAATACTGCAAACATAAACGTTAAACGCTTAAACTAGTTCCAATCACTTACCTTTTGAAGTTTTTCCATGGAAGCTGAACGTTTTTCAAGCATCTCTTTCAGTTCTTTGTTTTCAGCACGTAGCTACAAAAAGAACAAAAATAAAATGTTTTTTGGGAAAGTCATTTTTGATATTTTGCGTATTATGTAGTGTGAACTAGTGTGATGATATAATTGGAAATTTTGTGAAAATATTGTTTTTTAATAATTTTATGAGACATTATGACAGAAAGTTTTGGCGCTAAACCACAATACCTCCTCAAGAGCGTTCACGTCTTCGTAGTTAGTTAAATCGTCGTATATGTCCTCCATTGCGAAAGGAGGTATAGAAAGATGTATCCTATAATTTACAACTTGTTGTTTTTCAGTTATTCAATGAAAATAAACATTAAAATAAAAAAAAAACGCTCGCACTCCGCCACTTCGTAACAAAAACTTGACAAGTTGACATTGACACTATTGACGTAGTAGACTTTAGTAGAGCGGACTCAGAGCGTTACTCAGTTTTTTTACTATAACTTAGGCGATTTTATTTTCTGGATCATTTTCAAGGGCAGACATTATCCCTATACGGAGTCAGGCCATTGACAGGACAGTACTGCCTGGACAATGTAGGTAATCAGGCAAGATTTTAAACCTAATTAATAGAAAATTACTGACTTTATGATTTCTTCGGTTTTGTAGAAAAGATATTCTTCGAGTTATTTATAATGAATGAATGAATGAAACAAAAGAGAAGCTCAGAAAGAAAAAATGTTTGTGTGTATGTCCATCACTTTTTCTCCCCAGCTAAAACCAGAATAGGAAGTGGAAAAGGGAGAGCGTTTTAAGTTTTATGTGTCCGTCCTTTATATTATTCTCAGTTTAGACATTTTTTTTTAATTCTTTCTATGTATCTTGCAAATGATTAGTAAATTTTCACCCAAGTCGACTACGTTCACTGCGTTAGTAGCCGAGATCCATTAAGGTGAATGTGCAAGGGTAGCCCGTGAAGTTTAAAATTTCTTAAGTTTATTGCAATTTGCAGGTCACTGTCAGGTTTTATGTTGATGAAAATGTAAATCGCGCCGTTATCACGTATGAAGTTATAGAATTATAATCATTCAAATCATCAATACAGCCCCCCAAATTCATATAACCCCATTCAATACCTATTTCATGAAAAAAACACCCAATGGGGTTAAATGAACTTGGAGGGTTGTATTGATGATTTGAATGATTATAATTCTGTAACTCCATACTCCTACTCCAGTGTTACTGGCGCGATTCATATTTTCATCAACATACAACCTGACACTGACCTGCAGATTGCAATAAACTTGAGAAAATTTAAATTTCGCGGGCTACCCTTGCGCATCCACCTTAAGCTTGAGACTTGGTTGCCGATTCGCGCCGATGAAATGAAGCCCGGCCCGGCCGTTGCTCACTGCTCGCTCAGTGGTGCTCACATCTCACATCACAGTACGTACGACCCACCTTGCCCCTCAACCCCTTCACACCCTCCTCGGAACCCATGTCGCATGAAATCGTTCGTTCGGTCGTTGTTGCGTTTTGCTTCGCCGTCTGGCGCCTGGCTCGCTCGCGGTGAACGTTATATTACTGTTGTGTTTATTCTAAATGGCTTTCTTCAGTTTTTATTAGTTTTAGTTTGTTTCGGATTTGCGAATAATTAGTGTTATTAAGAATGTCTGTGTTTATGAACTCAATTTATAAGATTTACATGTATTAGTGCAACAGGCGATCGTAAGTCGCATAGGGCTCGTGTAAACATAAGAGAACGTTGTAAATTACAACATGCCTACGGATTCTGAATGCGAGTGCGACCTGGTGTCGAAGGAGTGGTTGCTGGCGAAGTTGCGCTCCGACGAGAGGGATACTGTGCTGATAGACTGTCGCGGTTCCAACGAGTACTCGATAGCTCACATCCGTTCCGCAGTGAACTTTTCTATACCGAGTATAATGCTGCGGCGGTTAGCAGCGGGCAAGATCGAGCTCGTATCGACAGTGCAGTGCAAGGAGCTGAAGGCGAGGATCTCGCACTGCCGCACGCGGGGCATCTTCGTGCTGTACGGGGACGGAGTTCCGCGGGACCCGGACTCGGTGCATGGGATCCTGCTGCGGAGGCTAAAGCAAGATGGCGTGCAGGTCGTCTGCCTTGAAGGTACGAGTCACAACATGTATTACCTAATTACGTTAGTGGGTCGACTCCCCAGCGCGCAGTAGGTGCAGCCTTCAGCCATGCATCACTGAGTACAATGATAACTCAGCATGTATTGGGTTCATGACCATGTGGAATACATACTACCATCTCAGTCTAACTATAAAATAAAAGATAGTGAGTGATAATTGTTTTTTATGAGCATGTAAATTTACTGCATGAACTTGTTTACATTGTAAACAGCTTCCAAAACACCAACTTTTACACAATTTCAGATTCAAAATTACTATTCTGACAATTGACCCTACATGATGATAAAATTCATTTGCCAATGCATAGTGTGAAACAGAGTCATGTCTATTTTTCAATGGACAATGCAATGTTACATGTCTTCCATTATCATTGTGCTGAGCCTTTTCTGAACTATGTTGGGGACAGTTTTCAGTCTAACCAAATGCAGCGTATACCAGTACCAGTATTTTACCCACAACCTGGATAATATTTTACCCCTAGGTTGTCAGACTTTTGGGCTTTGACTTGTAAACAACATTCAATATTTTCCTATTATGCTTTACAGTCTACACTTATTGTAATCATTGCATATCAGTCAGACATGATAAATAAGAAATATTGCTGTGTATTCAATCTGCTATTCCAATTGATGATTCTTGCAATTTCCCATGTTTCCATCACAAAGTGGATAAGACAGACATAATAAATGAAATGATATGTGTTACTATAGCATTATTTACACATTGTTGTCTCTAAGGAAAAAGATTCTGCTTAAGAATAATTTTGTAAATGACTAATTGATCAAGTCTAAATGAAACTACATATTTCATTTTGATAGAGAAAGATAAGTAAAATCTCTAATCATATAGTATGTTCTATGTTTTGGAGTTAATTGATAAGATTTTTATTGATTAAAATAAATTATTATCACATCATGGTCATAAACAACTTTTGCCACCTTATCTTGCCTAAAACCAGCTAAGTTCTCTAAGGAGCTATGATTCTATACTTTCTTTTTTATGGTTTGTCATAGAGAATAGTAACACACATATTCTTAGAAAATCATAAAAAAAAATTACTTGAAACAACAATAAATAAAGAAAGAAAGAAAGAAAAAGAAAGAAAAATATTTATTTGGGACAAGCACAGGAACAACAAAAAATAACAATAAAAAAAGAATCTAAAACTAAATAATAAAAAAAGACCAAAAACAAAAAAAAACAAATCAAAAAAAAAAAAAAAGAATATGAATAAATGAAATCATTATAACTGTACAGCTCATTGAGGAGGTTGGCTGATTGTAAGTAATTACTCAAGTTAGTAGGATATAACTAAGTGACAAACTCACCACAGAGGCTTTGTAATCATAGAGTTCCCCAGTCACTCTTTGAGCACACATTTTCAGTAAAATCTGCAAACTACAGCCCCCTTTAAAAGCATCTTGTTTAGATTGCCTCGGTCATTTCAGATGACATCTACATGAATGGCAGAACAATTAGTAATGCGGCACTGAGACCAAAAGGAATATACTTCTTTGCTTGGGCAAAGAATTTTTCCTATTATGACAAGCCTATAGTTCCACACAACTATAGGCTTGTCATAATAGGAATAATGATAAAATTACAAATATTTGCAAAAAGCTTGAGTTTTGGGGTTGTGTGATTAACTAATCCCTTAGCTAACTTAGAAACTGTAAATAATAATTATTCTAAGTTCTGTGGGCCTAAAATGGCATATGAATATCATCAAAATTCGTAAAATGGTTACAAAGTGACAATAAATGCTATTAACTGTATGTGACCATTTTAAGAACTTTAATCTGTTTCTTAATATTATCCAATTATGATTCTCCCAAAGCGGCCAGTTTAGGCCCCCTGGAAGTTAAGTTGTTTTATTTTTACAATAAAATATTCTAATATTAATATGCATACATTATTATCTTATTAATTAAAATTCACCTCTCAGTTAATTAAAAAAAGTTAAACGCACATGCCACATATAATAAATAGTTTTTACCAGACACAAAAATAAATCATGAATTCAGTTTAAAAGTGCTATTTAAACAATATAAATACTGCAATATTACATGAATAGTCCATACAATTTAAGAAAAATCGAAAATAATTCAGTATAATGAATAATTTCACTCATATTATTCAGTTTTCTGTTTTTTTTTTTTTTGTTTTTGCGTGCTCACCCATCTTATTGGCAAAATCATTACATTGAATGCTTTTTCTCTATTTCTTGATCAAAGTTCTTAATGCTAGAGTGTTTTCACTTTTATTTAGTGATTTCACTAAGTTTCCAAATTATTATACCAAATCTTGTTGAAAAGATTAATCTAGCTAGAGCCTTTCTGGCTTGTCCATTTTACGTTTTTTGTGCCTTTTCTCTTGAGCATTGGAACAGATATCCTGTTTTCGGATGTTACGTGGCCTTCGATTTTAGGCCAGGTACAAATAAAATGAGGCTTTAGTATGTTGCAGTGGAAATACAAATGGATATCAAATAAGTAGTTACCTATTATTCTCACGACGGCATTCATTCAGCAAATGATTACCTAACTTAGTGGTAACACGTAATACCGGTTGCCACGCCGAGGAACCGTTTCATAACATTCATTGACAAAAACTCCTCGATACTTATCTATCTTTGAATTTGAAAGCGACGTAGGTACACGAATGATGAAATACTCATCACGCAAAAGCATAAAATATTTGTTGACGTCCCAACATGTAGAAAACTTCTAGGCCTGCATTATCACTGTCCAAAAAAAAAACTAGAAAATAAGCTGTATTTGGTATAATCTAGATTTTGCAAACCGGAATAAAACCGGCAGTCTTCCGCACTAATTAAGATCGATTTTATCGATTTATTTTGCAACAGTAAAGTATAGGAAAAGTGTTGGTCTAACACTTATTGTATAGTCGGACTGCATAACCGGTAGTTATTTATTATTACTATCAGGCGGGACGAAACGTCTTCGATTCAATCTGTTTTACTCGTAGTTTAAAATGTGTGAGGGGCGTAAGAGACATGCCGGAGGTCGCAAGTCGAGGCATCCGCTCCTCCAAACGTGGGAGAGGAAGTCGACTACTTATTGTGCTCCTCAATGCGAGACGTTAGATTATAATCACCACAGTCTCGAATGCGCTTGTTTGTTCCGACAGTACTTTCTGGACTGGTAAATGAACACAATTTAGTGGACCATTTATTGCTGTGTAATTCATTGTACAATGAAAATAACGATGACTTGCTTGGACGAAATTTAATGTATGTGATATGTGTGGTTCTAGAATAACAGGATGCGGAATATAACATTTAAATCATAAATAACAACCGCCCATTGCTACTTATTTTCACCATCTAATCTAGCGTGAGACAAATTCCTCTTGAATCTTTGGGGAATTCATCTTACATTAAAGACCGCCTCAATGCTATACAAATAGATCCTACGAGTGTGTCCACATCCACGCTACATTGAGGACAATCATTGCGATAGCTTTTTACGATCATTCTGTTCATTTTGATGACTCAATCATCAAATATTTCTTAATTTCAACATCTACATTAGTAAGAAACTTGAGAGGATCGTAATAATTTATCAGATATTATAGACTGGATGATCAAACGGGCCGGATGTGTGGAGCTACTGCTTCGGTTTTCGGCCGACGCCGACGGAAGAGCGCCGCAATTTTATTAACAAGTTCCCGTTTCACGCACGTCCTGTCAATTTCAACTTTGCGTGGAAACTATATATAAAATGAGAGTATTATATATTTTAAATGATAAAATACTCGCTTTCCTCAACCAAAAGTAGCCAGTTTTGTACTACATTTCAAGAATACAGGTGATCAATCTGTTAATTATGTTACTACTGATGAGTTTTCTATATGTAAAACTGTTGCCCGCGAATTCGATCGCGTAGAAGTTTTGATGAGTATGAGTGAGAAAAAAAAGCAACTCTTGGACTATTCCAGACTACTTATAATCTATCTCTGTGTCAAACATCTAGATTCGTTCAGCCGTTCTGGCATGATTCATTAACAAACATCCATCCAAACTTTCCCATTTATAATATTAGTATTTTATTTTATTTGGTCTATATTGAGCATTAAATATCCAGATTGCCCAATAATAGTAGAATTATTTGATAATGCCCAAATAATTACATAATAGTAAATGATAATTATCGGAACACCGGAAGCAAATGAATAAATTCAGCGATGGCATTAATTATAAATAAGATATTCCATTGATCTATATTGGGCAGTGAATTGCCCATCTGAAGTGTCTGAGTACGGAGCAGCTCGATCGTAAAATAAATGGCACGTGCTTGCGAACAACAGGATGTTGTGAGCTCCGCTTTGAATGTAAACTCTTTGGGGCTTAACATTTATAATCGCAGAGGAAATCGTGTGCATCTGGCCGGAGTGGATGGCTCACGCGAATATTATATGATAATGCGGCATCATAGAGGAAAAGCAAATGGGAAAGGGAAGCGGGATCTCATAAATGAGTATCGTGTTAGAATTAACTCAACCGCATGGAAACAATTCGTATGCGTTGAGCTCCTATAATGTACTGGATTTCCCATAAGCTTAGTATTAAAACAGTATCCTCTAAGGACGCCCGCCACGATAAAAAGAAACAATGATAATCAATTGTGAGTATCATTGATAAATGTAAAGCGTAAAACTTTGAATGGAGCTCAATGTGTATAAACAAGTACATCGGAAGGCGTAACATTGGCATTGACAGTTTTTATGTCCTGATGTAATGTCCAATCCGCGGATTACTATTTTGTGCTGCGTATTGTATTCTGATTTTATTTATGTCTGGTTCAGCTACAGTGACTCTGAATGAAAAAAAAAATAGGTAACTTGTTACGCCGTAAAAGCACGTAAAGGTCACCAATTTGCTAATGCTCGTGTACATTGAATATGGTTCATGAATTAGATATCAGCGTACAAGTGTACATCGTTATAATGTGGTAAATGTAACATGTGATGTGAGGTCGGGGCTCGGGGTGCAGCGCGATGTAACTGTTAACTACTGATACTATTATCAGGAGCACTATCTGGCGGGCAGCCGACGACGGCGCCACACTCATTATCGGCTTGAAATCGAGCCGACACTCAATTAGCGCAACATGTCCTGACCATTTATAATTGAATACACTGGCAAATAAACCTACCTACTTAAATAAATGAACAGGAAATTAAACATTTTGCGGTGGTTAACTAGGGACACTTTGTTGACTAACCGCAAAATACCTACCTATGTAATTTCTCATTATTTGACGAGACTCATCTGAAATATAACATGATTAATGAAATAACAATGTAAGTACCTATGACAAGTTTAACCTTTGCTTGCTTGTGTCCGTTATGTTATTGCGTGGACTTGGACTTCGTCGCTAGTTTGAGGAAAAATTGGATCATGTTTTTTTACTGTTTAAATACCTACTCTAACGTTGACTGTAAGTAAACCTGGACCTGTAGACCTATTGGCAGTAAATCCTTACAGATGACTCATTTTTACAAAAAATAGGTGATTTTTTTTTTCAAATCCTAACATAGGCATCGCCTCATGAACGCGTGGGCTTTGTGAAGTTTATAATACAGATACACTTTTCTAAGTACAAGCCGAATATCTATTTTCGTGATATCGCCTTGAAATCCAAAACTCCCATTCCGTCGATTCTAAGAACCTGAATCAAATCGTTAGGAGTGACGTCAATCTGCTACATTCGCAGAATCTGGTCGAACGTTATTATTTATTTATTACAGTGTTATTTCTATTGTTTTCTTAACACAGAATTCTAAATTTAATTATTAATATGTTGTACTTGCACAGGTAACAAGGACATTATTCCCAGAAAGTGCTGCATCTTTATTTAGGCTGTATTCGTTGGCTGTTGGCTGCAAAGCCAGAAGGTTAAAATGTTTATGTCTTTCATTTAACAAGTCTCGTTTGTCACGATCATTGTGAATGGATTTAATTGACCCAACTCGAAGAACAGTCAATAGAGGCCGATGTGCAACCATATCTATAAGTCGCCCACCAACCTTAGTAAATTGGTTTAAATTGTTCCAACAGGCTTGATTAAAGTCTATTTAAAGATGCCACATTATCAATGACATTACGCTTTCGCTTCAACCTACATTTCGGTGCAGTGCTATCATCAGACAATTTAGACGAGAACCTGATTATTAAATCCATGAAAACCCACGATTTGGAGATTCTGGATGACATACCTACTACCTTCTGTGTGACTGCCGACCTTATTAAAGTTGCATGACACAAAGTTGCTAACTTTTAGATACATTTTGTTAATTGAGTAGGATTGGCAGACGCCAGTCCGATCTGTTACTCAATAACTTTGTGGATGTGGGCTATCTAGTTCACCTGATATTCATCGTTGATCTTTGAATAGTATACTTATTACAACTGCAACATAAAAACCAATGCACTGCGCCCGTTAAGTTACACCAAACAGCAAGAGAGTTGAAAATCAGATACTATTGCCTGTAATTTTCACCGTTTCAATATCAGGGATGGTAGGTACAGTACAGAGCCAATATTCATAAAACACAAACACCCCAAGTCCCCAACTAGTAATCTGTAAGCAAAGCAAAAAGTTGCCGATAGTGATCACTGCGGAAATCATACTGAGGACTTGTAGAACAGAAAGACAGTCGCTTAAGTACTTAAACGAGACGAAAATTGTATGTGGAATAGTTCACAGGTCTGCATAATGATGTATTAGGTGGTTAAAATCGCACAAGGTTGTTGATAAACGTGGCTGGAAGGACGCGGGCCGCCGCCGGGCCAAGGCCTCCCCGCAGTCCGCACCTGCCGCCACCCCGCCAGCGCCTCCCCGCGTGCCGGCTCCACCGCCACCGCCGAGCATGATCCTGCCTATTGCCTTGTGTGATTGTGTGCCATGCCAGCATGCGTATTTCCACATCTTGTTTCATATTTTACCGCATTTGCATCATTTTTTTGTCCTCTTCAAGGTCTATGCCCGCTGTGCCCCAAACCTTGTCAAATTATAATCAGTTCAAATGACATCAAAGCTACATTTTAGGTAGACTGTTTGTTGTGTGGCTATCTGTGGGCGGTCAGGAGTGGGTGCTAAATGTGTGCGAAGCGATCACGTTTATATTGTGTGGGTGTAGCAGGCAGCCTGAAGGATTGGGTTTGCGTGGTGAGGGGCGAGTTTTATGGAGTCCTTGCTACCGAGGACGAGCGTGGAAAGTGGGGGAGAGGGGTGTCAGAGACGTGGAGGAGGGTACGACGGGTTCATTGAGTGCGGCGGATGAATGGGCCGCGATGAGTCATCGGATCGATGCCGAGCTGCCGCGCGCCGCCTACCCCGCTCCCCCCGCGCCGCGCGGCTGCGGGTTGCCTGCCTGCCTGCTAGGCTTGCAGCTCACCCAATGGCCCATATTTAATGTGAAAGTGGCAAATCGGCACACTTGTCTGCTGTCTGATTATTCATCGTCATTACGGTAGCCGACATGTTTTTAATTCGGGTGAGCCTTTGTCGGACAAACTGTTGAAACTAGCTCTGTTTGTCGGTGGTATGGCTAAACATTATTTATGATAACTTTACAATAAATAATCCAAGGGCATGTATGATAATTCAATCTGTTGAGTAAGGAATGCACGAACACTATAGTTCATAATCATGAGTATTCAGCGCCTTGTCCTCAACTTGTTGGCACATAATCACCATCATCACCAGTAGAGACAAATACACATCTTCAATAAAGACTGTTTGGGAAAATCATGAACTAAAGACTCGATTCCCATTCCTGCTATAATCCAATAAACATCGATCTGTTCAGTCACAAATGATATCGTATGCGAAGGATATTGAATGGGCGTCAATAATGGGTTGTCGAGCTCGTGACTATTGGATATCCCTCTTATAGCTCTGTGATGGACTTAATGGGAGCGTTATTAGCATCACAATCGTGGGCTGAGCAGCGCACGACAGGAAGCAGCCGGACGCGGCGGAAACGCTGCGTGTCGTCTAGTTACCACACCTGTCGCCAACTCGCAGCTACAACACCGTGTTAGGAACATTATTATTATTATAGCTAGCCCATATTTTCCCACTGTTGGGCAAAGACCTCCCTCCATTCCTTCCAACGGTCAAGATCCTGTGCTGCTCCTTTACAATTCTCAAGGAAGACATCAAGTTCTTCCCGCCATCTCCTTCGTAGTCTGCCGCGGCGGCCCCGTGCCACTGTTTCAGGGCACTAATCCTGAGCTTTACGGGCTTACGATTTGCGTTTTGGAGCACAGTGTGGTGTTTCGAACATGTTCGGTTAATTTTACTAACATATTTGTATCTAAAAACCTATTAGCAATCTTTTGTTCTATTCTATTTTTGCCATCACAACTGCCTAGATTTCTCCCAGCTGTCTCCATTCTCACTGAAAGGGTAACTAAGGTTGTGGGCATTAAAGGTGTGGGTTGAGAAATATTTCAACTCCGACAAATAAAAGCATGACCTTTACCATCAAATATTCTGAAGATTTTCTAAAAGTCAAGAGGTCTATGTTGTTCAGAAAACCTGTTATAAAGAAACATTCAACATCTGAGCTTCGCTCATTAAAATAAACTTATCCTCCGCGGCCGTTACTCTTTCTTTCTACTCTACCCTCGTATAAAAGATATTTTCAGGCTTGATAGTAAATATCAGACGTGCATCATTATGAATGGAAGTGAATAATGAATGAAATAAATAAACTTGGAATTGAATTAACGATCGCCTACGCAGATTTGCGTCAATAGAGTAATTGCCTGTTGTAGTAATGGAATGAGACTGTCGAACACGAACAGAATACCACGTGAATATGAAACAACGTGAGGCCTTCAGCGCGGTCTGTGGCGTCCACCCGGGAATTTATTTCATGGCAACAGTTGGACCAGCTTCAAAATTTCGGTGGAAACTGGTTCGTCTTCTCAAGAGGTTGTAATGATAATAAGATGGGCGAAGAACGGAGGATCAAACAATTAAAAATGACCATTATTAATTGTATGATCTTCATCAGCAAGATACAGTAATCAGATTTGAAAAGCAGAACAGCGAAGGAACAACGGCTTCATTTAGATCACTACATAGTATAAAGTCTCTTTCCGCTGTCTGTCCCTATGTATGCTTAGATCTTTAAAACTACGCAACGGATATTGATGCGTTTTTTAATAGATAGAGTGATTCAAGAGGAAGGTTTATTTGTATAAAATTGCACCCGTGCGAAGCCGGGGCGAGTCGCTAGTTTAAAAACGATGGTCGGAAGGATCCGTATATACCACGTTCATTCCGTTATTTATGAATCTGCTTGCTTTTATGAGGAAATGTCGCGCATACTTGGGAATCTGAATCAAAGCATCCATACTATTCCATACATAGTTTATCCTGTAGTCATACTCTGAAATTATTGAAATTATTATTGAATGACGTGTCTCAAGGGGATTAAACCATATAACTTTTCGACCGCATAAAAAGTCCCATAATAAATAACTGCTTCATTAGAATAGCAAAATGTGAACTTTTTCTCAAATTAATATGTTTTGTAAGATAAAGAAACATGGGATCGAAATTCGTTTCGAAACATAGGCCATCATAAGAAAGATTCAAAGTACAGTAGTACATTTCCTTAGCTTCCACGGTAACATGACTAATCACTTTATCCTAATTAGACCACAGACGGTCGTATACGTCATCTTATTCCCCAGATGCATCTGTAGGGAGTGGCGCGTGGCCTGTATATCCCAGAAACCGTCCATGAATAATTAATTCTCAGATAAAATAGCTGCAAGTAGCTTCTTAGTCAACCAGAGAATTTATATATTTAGGTGTTAGGCGCCATTATGCATTACATAACTTAGCATAACTTTAAATTAATTGTGCATTATACTTACGTTTCTATTCCGGTTATAAAAACCTTATTTCTGGTTGGTAGCGTCAATAGTGAGGCAAGTATTTTAATGACTTGCCTTGCTTATAAGTTATATGTGAATTTTATGAAAATTTTCAGTTTTTCTTTAATCATTTGTGTACATTACTGCTAATGTTAAAACTCATTCAGAGAAAAATAAGTAACAGTATCGTTGCCATCGCGGGAATATCCTGGATGAGGCTGGTGCAAGAACGTGGAGCTTGGCACAAGAACGTGGAGTTTGGCACAAGCAAAGAGAAGCCTATACCCAGCAGTGGGTGAAGTCGGGCTGTGGATGATGAATCATTCTCTTCCCTTATCCCAGCTTATTGGATTTTCTCCTCTAGTTGTCATCTCAGTAGATTTTCTTCCAGGGTTGCGGGACTGTTCGAAAGAGATACCGCGGCCATTGTTTCTATGGTCTTCCGCTACTCTTATAGACATCCACTGCAGTCATGCTTACTCAAAACTGTGCTCAAGATATGTAGGTACGCAATTGAGAAAAATAAGTATGTATTTTCGAGTTACAAGAAAGCAGGTTTCATTGAATGTTTTTTTTTTTAATACTTATCGTGTTTGTCCAAGTCCAAAATAATTACCATCAAATGATGCCTTCTAATAAAGCCTTGATACATTATTAATAATTGTGTTGTTTGTCAACAGGAGACTTCAATGAGTTCCGTCGTGCTTACCCTGAGTGGTGCAGCGAAGCTGGGGCTCAGCATGTGCCGCATCTACCCCTGATGGGTCTACGGTCAGTACCTTATTCTTTAACCGTACAAATAACCACCTATGTTCTATGTTAGGGTTTTGGTTTCCGCACTTTGGACCATTGTACGTGCAAATAACCACCTCCTGAGCAATATTTATAACCATTACATAAAAAACCAAAGATTTTGTCAGTTTGTGACCGTTGTGCTGACCATGCATGGCCAATTCATTAAGGGAGAATCAACCAAGCTGAGCCACTTCTAACTCGTCCGCATTCTAATCAACAGTGGACATGCATCTCCTGGGCACGCTCGTACTAATGTAGACTTCATCCACCATTTTCCTTCCGGCGCCGAGATCGTGGTCAATTGCAGGCCAATTCGGTCATAATAATAAAAGAAAATTTTGGTTGTTACTTGGCCCAAGTATAACATTAAATTTAAGATATCGGGTGACTGGTAATTAGTGACCGATACTTAAACACGTGATTGTACTCATGATAACAAACAACTTTTCCGAAGAAACATTTTTTTTTGCTAACAGCTGATGGGTGGCAGTGGCGCGTGCGCGAATTTCATACGGCTGTTGTGTTATTGGGATAAAAGTTAGCGAGTACTGATACTGTTAACCTGCGCCATCCCACTGCTGGGCAAAGGCCTCTCTTCCCATGATTTACAGTTGTTTCGATCCAGGGCTAATGTAGACCACTTGTCGTTGGTTTGCTGGACAAAATCAAAAGTGAACGTGTATAAAAAAAAGTTTCTTTGGGAAAGCTGTTTGTTATCATGAGTACAATCACGTGTTTAAGTATCGGTCACTAATTACCAGGCACCCTATATAATATAGCTGTTGCCCGCAACCTTCGTTCGCGTGAAATTATGATTAAAAAAAATATTAGTTCCCTTTTTGAATAGGATTTTGTTACCAATTTTAAGGGCTTTTTTTTTGCACAGAACCCTAATTATTTTCCTAAAATAAAAGTAGCCTATGATAGACCTTATAACATCAGCTATCTGCCAGTAAAAGTCCCGTCAAAATCGGCCCAGCCGTTTCGGAGATTAGCCGGAACAAACAAACAGACAGACCGACAGACAGGCAGACCGAAAGACAGACAAAAAAAAAGTTTTTTTGTTATAAATACCGTACTTTTATATGCTGCGCCGACATCTGGAACCTCAAAACCTTACAAAAGATTTTCTATGTCTGCTTCTACCCTACTTCGAAATGTTTTCCGCAACAACTCTGCTTCAACAGTTTAATGCCAAAAAAAAAACAATTATTATTTCGCAAGGTTTCATTTACGGTAATCTAGAGTGCTAGGCAGACAGAAGCCACATCAATCGTGACTCGTGGGCATACATGGCCCAGTAATGGAGTTTCCGTGTTATGTTCAGGTACAGCGAGAAGTCAAGAGGGCTTATTCTCACAGGAAAGGTCTGGAATTAGGGGGCGTACGTGTAAAATTTATAATACTCTCTCGCCACCGGGAGTGATCTAGGAAAACTTTAATAATTCCTAGTATACTTTTCCGCGCTCTCATTCGGGTTATAATGTTGCTTTTATGTATTACTTAGCTAACACTGAATCCATGTCGTAATGTCTAAGGTTATTAAGATCACAGTTATAATTAAACTGGATTGTGTACACAAGTATATCGAGGAAATCATTAGAATTGTAATTCTGAACGGGCTGCCTCGCTCGATTGAGAGAACGAGGAAACTCACGCGTGGGAACGAGACTTGCGCGTGACAAGGTTTTTCACTTCGATGGAAAAAGTGTCCGAACCGATTCCGGCGAGACTGGATGCGAGCCGGCGGACTTTCTCAATATGATGTAGTTGATGAGCTGATCCGTGAGAATTGTACGTTCGCTTGATATATTTTATTACAACACGGTAATAACCGCTTATGAAAGTATATGAGGTACTGTTGTATTGTAGGTATTAGATAATATATCAATGATTGTGGGACATGTGCAAATTATGAAATAAGTGCGCTGATAAGGTAAAAAAATTAAAAATGTGTGTAAACTTTTGATCAAATCAATTTTTCGAGTGTTGAACAGCTATAGCGATGTTGAATAACACTCGTGTACTTTATTTCACCTTCACCTGGAGTTTGTTTAGCGCGTGGGCCGCATATGCAAGCAGATCGAATCATAAAACCGAATTCTCAGTATCGGTGACGGTGACCGAGGATGTTAGTCATAAAGTGCAAACACTGGTTCCTTCCTACCGCCCTTTGTTACTCAGCCAATATGTGATAATGTACATAAATATAATGTTAATAGGTGCATATCACACGTAGCCGCGACTGATTGAGTTCTGCACGTGCGAACACACGTCAATGTCAAATATTCCATTCATGAGAATGAGTGATTTGTTCTGCTGGAATAGTATCGTTTACTACTACAATGTTAATCAAATATACATATGGGAGCTAAGGCTTAGCACTAGCCCTCGTTTAGTACTGTGTTAAAAAAGGCTGTGTGTTTGCGCAAACATGGGCTCTATTTCCCAAATCGACATAGTGTGTCTGTGTAGCACCTAACGCGCAATCCTGAAAAGTTGGTCAGACATAAGGACCATTTTTATTCATAATCAACGCGTCTCCTTTTTGAAAACTTATTTTATCAAATCGATCGTTGAACGGCCCAGTGCAAAAACGCGCCGCATTGCAGGCGACTTAAAAAAAGAGTTGGGTAATAAACTCATTCATCATTGTGAATGGTGACGAGCTCCGTCTACGCCGGCTGTAAGTGTGCAGTTACCTAAACGTAATTGGCGTATTGCATTAGAAGCGGTGAAACGGAGCCTTGCGCTCAATGGAGTGCGCTCCATTCATGCCAGCTAGCGCATGTGGCCGCCCCGTTCACTGCTCACTCAGACACTGCTCAGTGCTCAGTTTTACTCTGCGCAAATCACTGTAGGTGTTCGGTACATGATGTTAATGAACCGACGATGTTGAATGGCGACTTGTGTAACGTGACATCACCATACAATATTGCTGTATTGATACTAACGCCACTCAACAAACATATTTATGTATTTTATTATTCATCTTTAAATGATGTTCATACAGTGAAATAGTCGTAGTATAAAATAACTCTAGATCTATCTGCTGAATCTGTAGTGTTGCGCGCAAATCGATGAGTTTCCTTCTAAATTTGAGCGTATGAATACACATAAAGAGGATGTAAAACATATTTCGAGCTTCCCGAATTATTTTCCATCGAATGTGATGTGATTTGCAAGCGTCCGCTTGTGATCGCGTGGGTTGCATGACTGCTACCTTTCACGATATAATACCCGAGCGAACTATAAATAGGAACATACAAATTAATGGTGTAAATGTAACAACTCCCACGCTGCCGCGGCCGCGGCGCCTCCGGCACTCGGCTCCCGGCCCCGGTGGTGCTCCGCAGCTCCGGCCGGGCGAACTAAACACGCACGAGTTAGTTAGACGGCCCACGACCAGGCCCTTGGCCGATATACCTGCTCTTCTAACTTATAACAATGTTCTATTTAAAAAATAACATTGTACGATCTTCTGAACAACAACAGGACGAAATATAATTACGATCCCGCCCACACACGTTATATAAATAGAATATTTAGAAATGCCTTGCTTCTTTAATTAAATCTTCAAACAATGTTTTGTTATAGTTTCCAAAATATAAGATGACGTACACTCCTTCATTATCTCGAGGGCTGACGTCAACATCCCTTGATAATTTGGTATCTAATCCTCATCCATGATAGATAATCTTGTTTCAATGCCGTAATAATACCTCCTACTGAAATAAAATTAGCCAGTTTTGGAAGTGTGTGTAGATTAACCATAGAAATTGTTTATTATATCTATGAGATTAACCGTTAACCTCTGTCTCCTATGAGTCACGAGTGTCCTGAGAAATGTTAATTTGCCATTAGTTGATTTGTGATGTCACTGTGCTCAATCATGACACCCGTAGATCCTGGTTGACGCGACCGCGGCGGCAGGTTATCGCTGACGTGACGTCATAGTTGTTGACGTCAAGGCAATCCTCGCTCCGCGTGAGTTCATTCACGAAATAATCCGTACACGGTCACGGTCGGTGACGGCTTCATTTTATTTATATTAAAAATATTGCGATTTTTTATAAAGAAAATTTTAATATAAAAATTATCTTGAGTTAGAACAGTTAATTTTAATAAGCGTATTTTAATTACATAAACATTTAAATAATAGGTAACTACATAATATACAGTATTATCAATGAACTTTATATAATAACAAAAATCAGTTTCTGAGTTTCAAAATTCAGATAAATGAGGTTCTTATAATTTAATTTGATTAAAATGATAGCTGCTTTAAAAATTCAAAACATTTATTTCAATTAGACCATAACAGGCACTTTTGAATGTCAGAAAAACAAAGAAGGCGAAGCTACAGACACAAGGCATAATAACTTGTGAACGTACTGTAGTTGCCTATTCCAAAGCGTAGATCTATGGAGAAGAATGTGCAAGAAACTCTGGACACTCTTTTCAATAGCCGTCGGGGTGTAAGTACATAATTAAGCTGAACGTTTTAGTAAGACGATGTTTTTTTATAGTTTAATTTAATCGGCCCTAATACCCATATTTATTACATAGCGCAAAATACTGACTGCATTAATATGTATTTGCAATTATTTATTTAGGTATGACCAAAGGTCCCATTAGTTTGACAGCTGTCATTTTAATTATGTTAGATTTTATACTTAGAGTAAAATTATCTACACGTAGGGTCATTCGTTTTCTGTCTTCTCAATACAACAGTTTGATAAGCGTTATTTAATTATAAGGAAAGAAAACAAACAGCAAAAATTAATCAACGATATTGAATTGATACGCTTAAAAATGACAATTTGGAAAATACCTATCACTTTGTGTGATTAATTAGCGATTATTATCGACCGTCCGTTTATGATAATTTAAATATCGTTTTACATTTAACAAAGTAATTAATTATTCATTAATTTCATTATTTATTCATTTAATAACGTAAATGCACGTAAAAGCCATATTAAATGGCAGCAACTGCTTGCCACACTGACTGTTTTAGTCATAATCTTTCAGCAGCTTTCAGCACATTAACAACTTTCAAGCTGTCAATGTCAGTATTCCATAGAAATTATGACTATTCCTGAACGCGGTTTGGATGATGGCGCTGATCACAATTAGTTTTATTTATGAAATTCGCTCTTTAAAGGTGCTGAATTGTTTGGCAACTAACCAATAACCCCCAAAACTTTGCAAATTTTAACCTGACTGCAGGGTTACAGCAGCTTTATTATATCTAAATGCATATTATCTATCTTGTAGGTAAATGCTGCAAAATCGTTAGTGTTTAGGGAAATGTTTTGCTTGCTAGTTCAACCAATTCTTACGTCGTTGTTTTTTTTATATATTTATTTATTTTAAAGGGTTTTATCACTTAGTAATAATGTCACCCTCTTAACAGATACATTAAACAACTTAACCCTAAACAATGGGTAATGCACACTTAAAAAAGTTTATAAAGCTATTAAATTCGACGAAGCCTACTATCCAGATGTCGAAAAAAATATAACGTTGCGTTAATTTTACTCGACAATACTCGACATCACTCTTTAGTGTAGTGTACTGTGCTAGAGTGGCCTGCGACCTCGACACACTTGCTTAAATACAATACCAAACAAACACACGTCCACACATACATATAATATGAACATACATACAAACAGGCCAAGTATAACTTATTTTAGCCCGTCATACATAAGACAAACGGGCGATCTGCTTTGTCCGGACAACTCGGATCGTTAAAACGGCTGCCAGGATGGGAACTAGCCAGTCCGCCATTAAAAAACCGTCCCTTGCAGGCGGGCATTGGCAGCGGGTGGGTCGAGCCGCATTCCTGTGCGCCGGCGCAGCGCACGCACTCCTACGCCCACACGCACGGGCCACCGGCTCTCCAGTGTGCACACAGTTACCCGACCGACTCGCGGAGCCCGGCCGCTACATCCCGTGGCCACAAGTTGGGCCGTGCTCGTTATTCGGCCGGCTCGCGGAGGCACCGGCCGCCCATACGTATCGGAGTCGTTCATTAATAACACGGCCGACCGTGTCACGGCTTCCGGCGTCCGCCTCGCACACGCCGCCGCCGCCATTCAAATACGAATTGTATTCGCATGGAGCCGCCGACGCCGTCACTTACACAATGCACTACTACAAGTAGCTAGTATGCGCGCATTTAAATGAGCAGCTCACATTCATTGTTTTAGCGGAGTGACATTCTCCGCAGCCTTGTTACACTACACCTGTGTATCGGGAATATTGAGTTTACAATCGGCACTTGCGTAACGGCCGGGGCTACGTTCACCCACATCACTCACGTGTAGGTAAAATTCGTGTAAGTATATCGTTAACATGATGGGATCGGACGGAATGGCGTCGGCTGCGTGGGCGAGCAGCTCCCCTGAATGGACGTGTCGGCTGGTGCGCGCCCACGCGCGGCCCACGCTCCGCACTACCTACTATGAGCCTACTAATGCCGAGTACATGCTGCCCACTGGCTGCCGACTGTTCATAATTATCTTGATGACCAAACACGCGACACTGATCCAATTTAAATCAAGCGCCTGTTTGACGCACGCTCTCTATTGAAGACAAAAACAGATATTTTTTTATGAAATTCGTGGTACTAAGTAATTCAATTAAAACGAACTCAGTTTAGCTTTATAATACCTGCTTATTTTTTGTTGGCTTGGTTAATCTGTTTATGTTCTTTTCGACTTCAGCATGGCTTTGACTAAATCAACAATGATTTGGCTCAAGCAACTACAGAGCGCTTTAGAGGAAGGAATGGCTTACTCTTACAATTTTATTAATACAGTTACCTAAATCCCCACAAAGCTGTAGGTATCTATACATCTACCTATACAAATAAATAAAATTGAAGTGTATTTGTAATATCAAAATAACAGTTTTTTACTGAATGCAAATGAAAATATAACAAAAACCATTTTTTATTTTGTCTGTCTGTTTGTTCCGGCTAATCTCCGAAACGGCTGGGCCGTTTTTGGCAGATAGCTGATGGTATAAAGTCTAACTTACGCTTTTATTTCAGAAAAATCATTAGAGTTCCGTGCAAAAGAATAAAACACTTGAAATTGGTAACAAAATCCGATTCAAAGCGAAGCATTTTTTATAATAATTTCACGCGAACGAAGGTCGCGGCCAAGTGGGCAACAGTTGGTATTAAATATGACTAAACAGAAAAAAATATATCTTATGTCAAATCTAAAACTTAGAAGGCAAACAATATCACTATTTTTTATGGAGAAGCAATACACATTTTTTTCTGTTTTTTTTTTCACATTGCTACCAGTAGGTATTTTGTCATTTTCTATGTTGACAGAAAAGGGTTATCTTAGCGAAAATACAGTCAACTAAATCTCACAAAATTATGTATTTCATAATAATTATGAAGAGAGTTCAATCTGTGGTCTTGATTTCAGTTCACAGTAAATTAATAAGAGATTGTATCAGTATAAAGGGCATAATATCAATTAACTAAAATGGTCGTAAGATAAACCTGAAAAAAAGAAACAGAAAATTTGGCAACGGGACTTATTAGCGTCTTCCAAGGTTTACTAGATATGATTTAGGGTCGATTAGCCTTACCGTATCTCCTTCTTGTAACTGTGTGATATTCAAGTAAATAGTAAACTAATTAATTATCTTCTCACTCGTTGAGGGCACGAGACGACCACAAAGCTTTGGCATTTGTTAAAAAAAGAAGTTGCGGGGCCCGCATTCCACAAACGAGGTCCAATCCAAACGTAAAACCACAGCATTGTTTTGGCGACTGGAAGCCAAACATTCTTTATGAATTATTAGACCACAAAAATTCGGTCCAGTCCGTTTGTTTTTCATTACGATTTAATGAATTTTATTAAGGATTGCATAAGCTTACAATTTTATTATGTAACACGAGTGGACAGAATTAGGGTTAGGCTTTCATTGAATAGTTTAATGAATGGATTCCAAAGTTACGATTACCATTGACTTTCGATAGCTTATCAACTAAAGCGAAATAAACCCTATTGTAAATCTTACTTTATTTATTATACATAGATTTATGTTGACCTTCGGATGTGAAGTAAATATTAGAATAGGCACACGAAACTGCGATTTGGAGGACAACAATTTCTTGTTATGGCAATGGTAACCGCAGATGTTCCGCGAATCTAGCATTGTGGCGTAGGAGGCAGGCCATGGACAGTACGCTGTACAAGGCTGCGAGGGCGCGCATTCGCCTAATTTGATTGCTTTCAAAACAGCAAACTGAATGGCGGCGAGACGATTCAGAGGGCGAATTTTGAAAAGTGTCGCGTGGGAGGAGACGCGTTGGAGCCGCGGGCGAGGGGTGCGGGCGGCGAGGTGTGTCGGTGGGGGCGAGGGGGTGAGAGTAAGGACGCGGCTGCGTGGGCGGCCATTGAGCCGCGGGGGCAGGTGAATGGAGAACCCCCGGAGCCTCCTCCCCCATTGAGCAGCCCGCGATCGATACCGCCCCGCGCCCGGCGCCCCGAGCCCGGGCCCACACATACCAACGCCAACACTCGCTCGGATGCGCCACCAGCCCTCCAGCCACCACGCTCTAACAACACTATGCTTATGTCGCATTTCTGAAGGTCGATATCAGTTTTGCTGAAGATTAATGAGACTCATGAACGTCACTCACGCTCACGCTTGTCGTATCCTACCGGTGCCGCGGTGTGGTATTCCTCAAAGATGAATTCTTATTACTCGCTCCGAAGTCCTAAGATAGCGAATTGGACATCTTTTTATTTGATAGGTTCAGGTCTTAATTGGGAAGGTACTTGCTTATAGAAAAGGTTTGTTTACTGAAAGCGATGTCAATATTGTTGTCCCATATTACAGGTATAATGGGTGGTTAGATGCAGGATATAACTACGTTACGGGGATGAGGGCTGGCTACCCTCGTTTTCGAAAATGTTAGGTCTTTTAGTCTTCCACTTATTAAGCAATTACGTCTTAACAATGTGTAACGGCGTGAGGCAGAGCGTAATATCTGAATTTTGTATAAAAACAAGGGTAACCTTATGTATGAGAGGAGTAAATATGGATCATTATTGCAAGAAGATTAAGACAAAGGCTGGTTAAGTAGTCAGAATACATTGTAACTAAAGTAATACATGACATATCACAACTAGCTGTTGCCCGCGAGCTTCGTCCGCCTGTAAATTTTATTATAAAAATATTACTATTACTTCCCTATTTGAATCATGGGTTTTGTTTTTGTTACACGAAACCTTAATCCTTTTTCTAAAATAAAAGTAGCCTATAGCCTAAGTTACTCCATAAAATGTTAGCTATCTGTCAATAACAGTCCCGTCAAAATCGGTCCAGCTGTTTCAGAGATTAACCGGAACAAACAGACAGCCAGACAAAAAATTAAATTAATGTATTTTTGTTACACCTATACTTTCAAATGCATTCAGTAAAAAACTGTTATTTTGATGGTACAAACATACACTTCAATTTATTTATTTGTAAACAAAACATGCGAATTGAATGTCTATAATTTCATCGTTTGCTAAATAGAGTTGCGTTGTGGTCGCATGTGACTCCGTGAACTGTTTAGTTTGCAGACAACGATGTTGATACCAACAGAATAGAATCCCATTAGCTCGCAAGTCACACAATCAATCAATCAAACTCTATTGGCTGCACAACATGTCGCCAACACAAACTGCATTATTACCGTAATAACGAGAATACTGCCTCGTGACTGCAGAGCGTTAGGTCCTGGGTTCGATCGCCTAGTCATGAACATTTTAAGTACCTAGCTACCAATTAACACAGGCTATGCTATGGAGATGGACCCCTGTAACATGGGGACACAACTGGCGACGAGTCGACGTAGTTCATAATCATAAAGTATCTCAAGAAACGGTGCAGGGTTAGGCTATATATATGTATAGAACTTTCTTTTGTAACTGTTGGCGCTCATACAGTGCTGATTTTGAGACTAAGAGCCAATTTCACCATTGAAGCAGAACGTTATCGATCAGCCGATCTAAACCGCGTTCAAGTGCTGGCACATTTGGACATTGTCAGTTTCCGTAGCTCTTGAACGCAGTTTATAAGAACTGGTCGCGTTCAGTTTCATTGCTGAAATTCTTCCTAAGAATCATGCATTGATGTAAACAGCCGTTACGTCAAGTTTGTACAACATAAATACTAATGTAACACGAATATTGTCCATGTTCCAGGTCCCTCCGCATCTCGGGCTCCGGTTGCGAGGAGGCGCTGTCTTCGGGCTCCTCGTCCGAGTGCGAAGACACGCACGGCCACGTGCCGCAGGAGTTCCCCATCGAGATCCTGCCCAACCTGTACCTCGGCAACTCCACCAACAGCGAGGACTGTGACGCGCTCGCTAGGCATAATATAAAGGTAAAACTCAAACTAAAAACGTTTATTTGAAAGTGCCTGTAACAAATGGTTTACATTTAGAGACACTTTTGATTTTTAAAGAATTGGTTAGTTAGTCAAACAGTTGAAGGTTCCAAAACGTAGATCTCCATGGAGAAGAACGGGCAAAAAACTCTATGGACACACTTGTAACCACGGTTCGAGGATATATATCATGGTATATATCCATTATATATATATATATCAATGTATATATATCAATGGATATATACCATGATATATATCCGTTATATATCCGATATATATCAAGTGATATTTTATCATATAAATCAATACAAAAATGGTTTAAACATTTTATAATAATAAGTAATTTTTGGCGTTTGTTACTGTATTTCTACTTCCCACATGTATATGGCGTTGGGTTAGAGTTAAAACATACTCTCTAATAGTAAGTTCTAATTCATAAATGGCAACACTTCTGCCGGCATTAATGACAATAGAACTGTTTTGCATTAAAACAAAACAGTTATTATGTGTGTGGAAAAACACACAGCATTTGTTGAAGAAGCATTCAATAAATTAAGCCTATGATTATGCAATTTCATACCTGAATTCTCCTCTTTATGTTACCTGTCTCTTTCACTCGCAGCAGAGCGTGACAGAATTCCTGTACTGGAGCGCAGCTGTCAATGTCAACTCATAGTCTTCCACCAACCACCAGCAAGCACCTTGCTCCAATGCTGTGTGTTTTTCCACACACATAATAACTGTTTTGTTTTAATGCAAAACAGTTCTATTATATGTGTTTCCAAAACACACAGCATTTGTTGAAGACCTGTTTGTTATCTGCTGGTGAAAGAACCTGTAATGGGCAGGTACTATGAACGCTATGTGAAATTAAATAAATCTCAATAGTTAATTCAAATAACCATTATATTAATAGATAATAAATTATACATCCATGAAATGTATTAATCAAACTTAAAAAAGAATTAAATGAAAACAAACTTAGAATTTCTATCAAAGTAAAATCAACAAATAGTTAATCATTGCGGCTCTCCTACCACAAAATTATCTCAAAAACACAACATAAAATTTATCAAAATTATTAAAATTAAGAGATCAATAAATCAAATTATGAGATCAAAAATCAGCTACTTCAATACAGTATGGTATTACTATTCAAGAAATATTAATAGTTTAGCTCTAAGGAATTATAAAATTATTTAAATAATAATCATTAGTCCCACTACTCAAACTCTTCTTAATTGTACGGCAGTAGAACTTCCTGAAAGTGTTAGAGCTTCTCCAATTAGCTCTCTCTAAAATCTCGTCGACTGGCCTGTTTTCTGAGAAGCTTCTCGAAGCCACTGCTGATCTTATACTACCTGGTGATGCATCTATTCCAGCTTGTTTAAAGACATTCCTTATCCAACCAGCTATTATGGTACGAGTGGCTGGCCTGATTTTGCCTGTGATGGATATAAATAGGCTTGTCAAGTTTTCAACTTCAGAACGCCTGACCTTTGTAGTCTCAACTAATTCTATAATATGTCTGACTGGGCATATTTTCTCATCAGGATATTGTTTTAATATCCATCCTGATTGTCTAGTGTCGGCGTTATCGGTCTTGGAACCAAATCTTGGCCACAATGTTACCTTGTGGCTCTCATTATCCACAGTAAGGTTGTCTTTGGACAACTCTAGAAGTGTCAAATCATGGATTCTTCGACCCGAAGCTAGTAATAAGATAATTGCAGTTCTTCTAGATATGTCAAATAAAGTGTCTAACCTTGGAGTATTCCTAAGCCAGTTAAAAAGTAACTCAGTATCCCAGATAGGTGTTTTCTTTTCAGGTGGTTTAACTAAGGCTGTAGCTTTTAGGATCTGCTGTACAAAGAAATTCTTTGATATTGCTTCACTTTTTGCTGTGTATGTGGATACAGCAGATTTATGCAGAAGTATAGTCCTACAAGCAAGTTTGTCAACAATACACAACTTAGCCAAAAACCGAGCAACATCATTGCTCTGTGGGCAACTAGGGTTAATGTTGTTCTGCAAACACCATGCAACCCAACGCCTGATTGGAGCTTTGTAGGTCGATATAGTGGAGTTTCTCCAACTCTTATTTAGGAGACTCCTTTCCTCAAGAGTCCAGTGAGCGACCTGATTTGCCCACCCCCAATTTTCCAAGCAAGAAGTTCCAACTTCTGTACCTGAGGGGGGCTCCTGCCTGTCGTCAAGTCCAACAGGTTGTTGGATAACTCCCGTATTGGTAGCGGTTCCGATAAAGCTCGTGCCTTCAGGTCTGCTGTCCAAAAGCACTGTGCCCAATGTGGCGCTATCACTATATAAGTTCCGGTCGCCGTATTGAGGTGTCGCAACACTCGTGGAATGAGATTCGGTGGTGGGAAAACCCAGGCCAACTCGAAGTTCCATTGCCGACTGAAGGCGTCGCAAAAAATGGCTGACCCATCTCTGGAGTCCCATGTTACGTAAGAGGTTACGACGGCGCTGCGTCTTGATGCGAACAAGTCGACATCTGGTACGCCCCAAAGTCTGAATACGGCCTCCGAGGCCGGGGGCAACAAGTGCCATTCCGGCACTGGTCGATTTCTGGACAGGCGGTCGGCTATGCCGTTGTACCTCCCCGGGAGGTACGCCGCCGAGAGCGTGACGTTGAGGCGCTCGGTGAGTTCTAAAAGTTTGGTTGTCAGCTGAAGAAGGGCTAGAGAACGAGTCCCGCCCTCGTTCCTGATATAAGCAACAAGAGTCCTGTTGTCGGACTGTACTAATATGTGCGCACTCCGCAGTGACTTTTGGCAACGATCTATGGCACCGTAAACTGCGAAAAGTTCCTTCAGGTTGCAATGCCAAGACCTTTGTTGCGCTGTCCACCTGCCTGTCAGATACCTCTCGTTGAGATGAGCGCCCCATCCCACGTCCGCAGCGTCTGTCGTCAAAAAGTGGGTCACTTCTTTCTTGTGCAGGACCACTGAACTGTGGTCTATGGCGTTCCGCCACCAGCCTAGCTCTCGCTGCACACAAGGAGGTAGAACTTTCTTTTGGGAACTTTTGAGTCGACTGAACTCCCTTAGGAACCTCTGTGTTCGTCGACAGTGTAAACGTCCCCTCGGTGTTGTTAAATTTGCAAAATTTAGTTGACCTAGAAGGCATTGACTCTCCCGAAGAGTGCAACGACCCTTCTCCAGAAGTTTTGTAATAAATGATTTTATTCTTGCCACCTTTTTCGGTGGTAAGGCCATGGTCTTGGTTTTGGTGTTCCACAATAGACCTAGATATTCCAGCTCTTGACAGGGTGCTAGTACTGATTTTTCGTAATTGACATGCCAGCCTAGGCTCTCCAGAATCTTTAAGGTCTCCGAGACCTGATTCTGTAGTCTGGTTTGGTCTTGGCTTACTAGAATGTAATCGTCTAGGTACACTAGTAGTCTTATGCCCCGAGCACGTAATATTTCTGCTATCCAGTTGGATAGAGTGGCGAAAGTTCGGGGGGCAGAAGACAGGCCAAAAGGTAGTGCTGTTAGTTGAAGCACTTGGTTGTTGTAAAACACCCTTAGGAAACGGCGGTGGGGTTCTGAAATTGGTAGATGAAAATAGGCTTGTTGGAGATCTATCTTCGCCATCCAATCGTTTTCTTGTAAGAAGTCTGCAACGTCTGTCTGGGACACTAACTGAAAATGTTTGGTTGCTACATATCTGTTCAGCCCCCTGAGGTCGAATATGGGGCGCCAGCCCCCATCTTGCTTTTTTACAAGAAACATTTTGGAAAGGAAACCAGAATTCAAAACTGGGGGCACCTCCAAAATTCCTTTGTCTATTAAATCCTTTATTATTGTTGTCATCTCGGGGGAGGTTCTTGTGTTGAACTTCTTCAGCATATTTGCTGTTAAACATCTGAGTGGTGGTTTTAACTTGAAAGGCAGGCGGCCTCTGGTAACTATATTTATAATGAACTGGTTTGCCCCAAGCTCCTCCCACACTTGGACATGGTCCTTCAAGCATCCCCCCCGGAAATTTTGATGGCTCTGTATATAGTCATTTTTGTTTTGTGTTCTGATCTGAATTTCTTTTTTTGAAGTTATTTTTGCGAAAGTTATGACGCTTGTGAGAAGTTTGAATATTATCAGATTTAAAATGTTTGTCATCAAATCTACTATTTTTATTATGTGAGTTACTATGTACTCTTCTTTCATTTTTATTTGAAAAGGTCCTGTTTGTTTTTCCTTCCTTTATATATTCTGGTTTATTTAGCCATAATTGGGTACCACCCAAAGATTTTATAACAGGCTGTAGAGCGTCCCGGCTAAATAAATGTTCAGAACTAGGAGGTATACCTCTTAATGTAGCTTTTAAATTGGGGTTATTAATTTCCTTAATTATTCTTTCTCTTCTAATTTCAATAGATTCTCCCCTCCTTCCACAAATAATTTGCATTATCTTCTCTGAACATTTATGAAGTGGGGAACCAGGTCCCAGTAAAACAGTAATCTTTTCGAAAAGAGAGTTTGGATTTATATTATCTGGGTTTCCAGCGGCCCAATTCAGTAAGTCTTGCAAACCCTGTTTTAACAATTCCTGTTGTTCTAACTCTGCATTTGTTAATCCAGCTAACACATTTTCTGCTGAAGCCAAATAATCTTTAGTCTTATTGAGGTGACAAAATTCCTCATTTACTTTTAATGAAACAAAACCTGGAGTCGCAGAATAAGTCTGCAATACAGACTTGTAACGCATACCCTTCCATGCTTGAGTTTCAAAATGTTGTAGCTTATTTAGCTTATCTAATCTCTCTTTCTTGGACGGGGGAACAACTTTTCTTTCATCAAAATCTGTGTTCAGTTCACCTAATGTAAACTTATCCGAGCTACTACATGGGTTAGTTAGGTATTGTGACTGATTGGTTCCCTTACTGGGGCCAGGAAGGACTAGGTCCTCATTACGACTAGTATTATGATTAATGGCAAAAGGTAACTGTGATAAATAACCGGATATGTAACTTACTTGGTTTATAAGCCCATCTATACGCGGATCGGAAATTACATTATGTTTGTACTTACGACGTTTATTCGGCGGAGGAGAGGCGTAGCCCTCCTCAACTTCCGAAGATGAGGAAGAGCTGCAGTGCCCACTGGTAGATACAGAGTGGCGTGGGAGTCGAGATGGCTGTTCTTCATCCGAAGCAACAACGATCGAACTACCACATTCACCACTAACATTGTCCTTACCGACAATATTGGCCTTATCTTGAGTGCTCATACTCACTAATAATCTACACAATCACTTAAACTCAAACTCAAATACTTTATTTTACAAATAATATTCGCAATGAAAAAATTTTGCATATCTTCGCGGCAAAATTTATGAACGCTATGAGTTGACATTGACAGCTGCGCTCCAGTACAGGAATTCTGTCACGCTCTGCTGCGAGTGAAAGAGACAGGTAACATAAAGAGGAGAATTCAGGTATGAAATTGCATAATCATAGGCTTAATTTATTGAATGCTTCTTCAACAAATGCTGTGTGTTTTGGAAACACATATAATGATGAAAAATTTCGTTTCGAAAGATTAAGTTTTTTTTGAGCTTTTTACAGAGAAAGTAATTGACTGACAAGTACAGAAACGATTTTACTTCAGAAAGTTGAGTATTTAAGAAGCATTAAATAACTTTTGTATTTATAGAATATAACTGTTTATTAGATGATGAATTTATTAAAATAAATAAATTAATTATTTTAAATAAATTGCATAATATGCAAATAGTATACATAAATAATACAATATAATAATAATGTGGCTTTCATACAAAATGGATATATATCAAACTTGATATATATCGGATATACAGCATGTAACAGAAAGGGTATAATCATATGGAATAGTGGTACGGACTATCAAACTGAACATATCATAAATATCCGATATTTTGATATTTAAAATAAATATCGGATATTTTCGAACACTGCTTGTAACTATGTTTACTTCTTATTCAAATATTAAAAAGCAGTCAATAAAAGCAATCAGTTTGATGAAATAACAGATATTCGGAAAGTATTTCAGACTGGTAATGGACGACATTGTTGCCGTTGCAGGAAGAACCTGGATGAGGTTTTTACCACGAGTAGATTTGGCGCAAGCAAAGAATAGTAAATGCTTATGGTTTGAGCTTTGCATTAGTAAAAATTCTGTTGAAACTATACGATACAATTTTACTATGTAAACAACCACGTACTAACGGTATTGCTTGTGTTTACAGTATGTGCTGAACGTGACCCCAGACCTGCCCAACACTTTCGAAGCGGAGGGCTGCGGCATCAACTACTTGAAGATACCTATCGCTGATCACTGGAGTCAAAACCTCTCCGTTCACTTTCCACAAGCCATAAGATTTATCGGTAACTAAACTAGGATTCAACTGACTTGTCCGACATTTATATAAAAAGAAGTTTTTCTCGAGCAGTTGTAATTTTATTTTATTGTGTTTGGGTGGCTAAAAGGTAAAAAAAAAATTGTAGTGAGGCAATGAACGACAAGCCTCCACAGTTAGCAATAATCTATTGTTGCACAAACTTAAGATATTAACTAAGCATAATATCAATAACTAATCATAATGCAGTAAAAAAGAATAGAACTAAATTTAATATTAAATGAATGACCTGGAAGGCGGGGGCATGCAGGCGTAACCACTATTAAAATTCATCATATACAACACAGCTTTTAGACAAGGCAGTAAGTACTAATTGTCGCTAATCTTGCAAACAAATCGATTGACAGGTGTTCGTTCATTACAACTTGGTTAAATGCTTTGATTGAGCGAAGCAAAAACGAATTGCTACGGTAAACTGTGCGAGCGAAAGGAGCACGGAGAAGATTTCTCAAGCGAGAATGCCGAGGTGGAACATTCAGGGATCGTAATCTTTCATCTAGTTCATTATTCTGATTGTTGCATTCGTGTTTCCTTATTGTCTCCAACCGGTAACCGGTTTTTTTGATTGTTGTCTTCACCTGATCTTTATTTTGATTTCTGCCTTAATCTTCATTTTATTTCGCTTGTTGCCTCCACTCCGCTCCTTACGCTGATTGTTGCCTACACCCTGTTCATTATTTTGATTGTTGCTTTCATACAGTTCCTTTTTGTGAGTGTCGGTGTGCGTGCGTGTTACAGAGGAGGCGATGTCGGCGCGGTGCGGCGTGCTGGTGCACTGCGTGGCGGGCGTGTCGCGCTCCGTCACGGTGACGCTGGCCTACCTCATGCAGCGCCACCGCCTGTGCCTGCGCGACGCCTTCGAGCTGGTGCGCTCGCGCAAGACCGACATCGCGCCCAACTTCCACTTCATGCGCCAGCTGCACTCCTTCGAGCGCGACCTGGGCCTGCACGAGCACAGCGCCAGTCTGAGTAAGGTCCGCACCGCTTCAGCCCGCCCCGCCCCGTCGCGTGGCGCGGCGCGGGCTGACGTGTTCCCTGTGCAGGTGCTGGAGGCGCTGGGCGTGCGTGAGGCGGGCGCGGGCGCGGCGGGCGCGTGCGACTGCGCGGCGCCGTCGGGCGTGTCGCCGGACTCGGGCATCGAGTTCGACCGCTGGAGCGCGGCGCGCGACACGCCACAATGACAGTTCTTCACGCCGGCGCAGACGCAGCCGCCCGCGTGAGCGCCGCGTCGCCAGTTAGTTTGATGCACGTTTCAACATGTATAGTCGTTCAGCACGCAGCGAACTCTCTCACGTCGGTAGCGACACTAGCGACAGACGTAGTACGGTAGAGCGCGGCCGGCCCCGCCGCCGGGTGTGGTTTTATCTGGTAGTCTTAAGTGAGTCGGATTAGTGTAAAATATATAATTTTTTAAGTCAATTTATAAGTTCGACATATATCTGGATGTACGACTTGAGATGCATTCCCGAGTAATCTTCCATTATGCTACGCATTTGATGTCAGTTTGAATTTATTTTAAAACTTGAGCGCGAATTAAACTGTATTCTTAATTTGGTTGTCTAAATGTTGGACCGTTGCGTTGTGTTGTCCGTTAATGTTTAACCTCTGTGAGGGTGACGCGCCGTGTAGGGTGACTACACGTCACTAGTGCCACAGCATTCAATCCAAAAATACAATACAAGGTATTATTTGTTAAGATTGGATTTATAATTGTTCTATTCATATTTTTTACATTAAATTAAGTCCATTTTTTCCTAGAAAATTGTAATGACACGGGGCTTCTGATAACTCTTCCATTGTTGTTGATATATGTATATTGTACTAGTATGAGAGTGAGTGCGCGAACGTGCGTGTGATATTATTATATAGTCGTAACTATCGGTCGTATGGATATATTTACAATTTTTTAACGCCGCACTGACCACTGCTGCTGGCCCGAGCTCGCCGCGTGCGTCGACAGTCGAGCGACGGCCATGGGACTTCCGCAATTAAAAATTAACAAATATTTTATACGTAAAGAAATATATAGGTTGAATGACTACTTCAATTTATTTTTGTATTAGTTTACTACAATCTGTTTTAGTATCGTATAGCAGCAGAACAAGAGAGTAATAAATGTTGTACATTAGTGGTCAGTCACAATTAGTGTGGGGATCTATTTATAATCACACCTACTACGTAACAGTTTGATTGATAAATCTTGATATGACTATTTTTATATGGATTATAATACACAGTGTATGAACTCTAGCTATATAGATGCATATAGAATATGCCATAACACATTAACATTGCAGTTAAAACCTGAACTCCTTACTATTATATTTGTCTTAGTCAACTTTTAGACTAGTGGATGATGCATTCTGTTTTACGATACCAAGCTGTCAAGTATTTGATGTAAGCCGTTAGAAAATCGTATAAAGTCCTAAGATCAAGTACAAATTAGAGCAAATGATCCATCGTCTTTGGCCAATCAAACGTAAGTAATGGGCCTACGCTAATGACATTCATCATCATACGGCTTTGCATTTAGGACGGCTTATAGCTTTAGAAACTTTTATGGTACAAATTTGCAGTAGAGAATGTAGAATAAATCGACGAGCTCCTTCTCTACATTAGCTCAAGTGAAGTATTTACGTAAGTTCATGCTTATTGTCCAAATCACCAAATTTCAGTGGTATACCTAGTATGTGCCAATACGTCGCCTAATATTGTTAGTACAAGTTTATTTAGAGCGTCGGTTTGCGGCTTATGCGTGGGTAATGTTTTATCTTTGCACACAGATTAGCATGAGTAGGTAATCGATATTAGATAGCGTAAATTGTTTTTTTGCGACGGAAAGGCAACGAACCTTACTCAGACTATTACAGTCGCTATCGTAAGAATTAGTTTGATAATTAAATGTAATCAATAGCTGTGAGCGAGTTCGGGGTTTAGCCGCAATGTACAAATCCTCCGCCTCGCTGCCAGGCAAAGACAGTGAATACGTGATATTTTTATTTTACTATATTGACGTCTTCATTGGCATTTATCATTTACTGACTTGAACATTACTAAATACTTTTCTATATGTTGCGTAGTTTCATGAGTTTTAACATTTAGTATGTAAATAAAAGGCAAGCTTTAATGTTAAGTATGTTAATTATGATTATATGAGAATGTAGAAAAATTGTTACAATGTAAATTTGTTATAGATTAAGACTTAATTGAGATTCAGCTTCCTTAACATTGAATGCCAATTTATTACGTAGGTTTGGATTTAAATCCAAATGATTAGCTAACATTTCTGTTACTTACTTTTGTAACGAAAGTGTTGAAATCCTTTATTTTTAGATATTATATCTTCCACATTAAAATAATATTATAGAACACTACAAGTTTTAGCGGAGTTGTAATTTTAAGTCACGTTTCCAAATTAGTAAGGTGGAAGATTATGCCAAAGTTCACTGTCATTTAAAATTACGTCACAGAAAATAAGGAAATAATAAGTATCCACCGTTACGAGCTAAAACTTTGTTATTTTAGTTTAAACAATATAATTTTAGTTGTTTGGTACAAACCGCCTTTACATTCTGAATTTTCTAATTGCACTATATATTGTAAAGTTTTATATTTCTAGATATAACGTAATATTATGATTGTAGTGCACAAACTAATGTCTGGTCCACGTATCGACGCCACTGTGCAGGTCGTTCTGGATGAAACGAAACAAATGTTGTATATATTATTGTATCATTTCTGTTATGATATGAAACTCGTGTTAACTGATGATGATGTTGATAATGTTTTAGAAAATCTTTTAGTGCTTTTTCCTAAAGGTACCTAAAGCCACATGGCACACGTAATATTAACCTCAAAACAAATATAAACACTGTTAATCTATTAATTGATTTTTTATTTATTTCCTTTATTCAACTTTTTACAAATAAATTAGTTTTTTTAAATATTAATTAAAAAATATAAAAAAAACATTTAAAAAAATTTGCCCACCGGTATCGGGATCAGAGTCCAAGCTACCGACGGTCAGGGTTCCAGACAGAGCAATACCTGCCGTGTCCAGGAGTACCGCTTTCTGAACGAGAGTCTCCTCAGGTATTGAACGAGGCTTTTGGCAATAGGGGAATATGCATGTAATTTTTTTTCAATAAAATGCAGTACTATCAACTCAAGAAAATAATTAAAAGTTAATTTCAACTACTGCTTGTCGCACAAAAAAAAATTAACTCCTACAATTTTCTACGACAGTTCAAACGTCCATGACTGTCGCGGCCATTCAAGTCATAGCATTTGATGTCACATCCAACTATTTTTTTTGCCCTTAATAGAATAGTTTTACTATATTGTAAGTGCTATATTAAAGCAAAAATTGCAATAACAATATCATAGTAAAATCTTAGTGAAACTTTAAGTACTTTTCAACTAAAAGTGTTTCTTTGACACAGCATTTGACGTCACTACCGGAATCGATGCGTTTTGTGTTTGCGTTCCGTTTCACCAAAAACACGCTACATAAAATATTAATATGTATTAGTGTTGTATTAGAGAATTAAATAAGTGTACCACAATGTTTTAATGGGCCAATACATGGCATTAATAAAAAAAGTTTTGTATTTCTTGCATATACCCTATTAAAGCATGGGCTGATACGATTATCGGTATTGATCGCTGAGTCAACATACCACATGTCGACAACCTCGTGAGCCAATTCAAGATACTTGATTTGCTTATCTCATATCTTTCTCGGCTTTCACGAGGTTCTCGTCATGCGGGACTTTTATTTCAATAATCATAGCGCGCAATCATTGATCGATCCACCACCGCTATATCAGGCTTATTGGCTACAATAATCCTGTCAGTGATGATGGATTGATCCCAGTTGAATGTGATACTGCGGTACTGCCAATTTCGAGAACTGGGTTGGGCACATACCTAAAGTACGGCACTTCCGATTCCACAAGGTTGAATTTTAGAAAAGTTGCTGATGGATAATCCTGGCAACAAGGTTGTGTCTATGCAAGTACTCTCCGTTAGCCACAAGAGAACACCCGGAGATAATGATTGATTTGTCAGGACTGTGGCATGCCCGACATACGTCAACCGTACCGTCCTTCACAATAAATCTCCGGTAGTTATTCGTCATCATAACTTCATCCATAATTGCACAGACAAAACCTTCGGTTCGGTTCAAAGAGGTCCCCGGAACGTAGCCAGGCTATGGATGCTGATAGGTCTACATCGGGCCCGGAAAAAGCGTCCGTGAAGCTCGTTACTCTCTCTCAGTTCTCTTTAGCCAAGGAGAGCGGGATGAGCAACTCGATGCATCCCTCACGACGGTTTCTAGGAAATATTCCCTGAGACTGCACTCGTGATTGTGGACAGTCTCAGCGTTTAAAAAGCCTCGACCCCCACACCTCCACGGGATAAAGAGTCTCATAACCGAAGAACGTGGATGATGCATTCGATATGCCATCAACAATGTACGGAGCCTCCTATCCAGGGCGTCTAGTTCGCTAGAAGCTTGAATGTCCAGTGACCAAGATAGCAAGGGCGGATCCAGCCTTCGAGACAGGGACGGTTCTCAAGGTCGAGATTTTTTTGTGCACTTGTCAGTTCATGCAAGGAGTAACGTGGTCGACTCATGCAATAAGAGTATTATCAGTAAAATAAAATGCAGTAAGGCTACCAGAGCGATCTCTAAAATTGTTGCACTTTTCCTCGGATAGATGTCGGGTTTTTTATTTTTGTCCATTCAAACAGAAATTGTTACAATTGTGAAGATTTAGATTCAGTAAAGTATAAGAGAAAAAAAATGTTGAGCTTATACGAAACGACGCTTGACGGGAAAAGGGAGGAGCTCATGTGCCCTGGATCCGTGCTTGCAAGGGGATTTGGGAATATACTTAGTTATAGTATACCCGCATACTATAACTAGGTATATTCCCAAATTACATTTTCTTTTTTTTTCTATATTTTAACATGTAGTTTAGACCGTGTATGATGTTTTATTAATGAGAGAGAAAATATAGAAGTTGTTTGATTCAGACTAAATTCAACAATTTTTTATGAAGAAATTAGAATGAACAATCGCCAGTGAACATAAGGGAGGTGTTCGCACGATAGTTTTAGAATCAGAACCTGCCCATGCCTACTTATGTTTTACCTGGTTCGTAAAACGGGAATTTGAATGTTGCCTTCAAATATCGTTTCGTACGTTATTAGAGTTAATTTTAAATTCCATAGGAATCACCTATCTAAAGTAAAAGTTCACAAGTGCTCATTTTAAATTATTCTCAATAAAGAAACCTGATGATTCTCAGCTGTGTCGGTCTGCCTTGATTCATGGTTATTATTATTTACTAACGTATCCACTACATCATTCCGAACCCGCCAGCTGATGATTTAGTGAGTGAGTTACCATATTTATTGACGTGGAATCGGCTTGAGCCGGTCAGAAACACCTTTATGACCACGTAATAAAAGCGAATTCGGTCATTTGCCTCTTTCCGACCGGGCGATGCGTCTCGACACCGCCACAGTGTACAGCACCGCGTCGGAACTTTCATTGCACTTAAAGCTATCTAGTGTTTTTACACACTTTCACTAGTGCCTAAAATAATAATGTGGAACTAGTGATTACAGAATTCAACATTAGTTCCATTATTATTCCGACTCTTTTAAAATCGAACTAGTGATTTAAAAAAAACATCAGTAGTTCCATCATGGAACTGTTAATGGTACAAGTGGCAACGAACCGCTTCTTCGGCTTAGACCCGGCAGATTAATACAGGACCAGCCTGAGCCAATTCCTCATTGATAAGTGTGCTCACTGCCTTAGGGCTAGCTTCATGTAAGGGTCAGTAATACTCGATAAATTTATGTGCACTACTTAAAATAAATTCACTTAATAGACTTGGTTGTGCAGGTCTCTCACTTGGAATAATAGCAGATCAAGAGCTGTATAGGTACCGATATTCAGCTGCATCTCTGTTAGACTGGCAGCCAACCCCAACGTAGTTGAGAAATGGCTAATCTGATGATCTGTAAAGGTAATATAAAAAAAGGAAAGTGCATAAATAAAACATCTGAATAATGTTACTTTATTTATTTTAAAAAGAAAGGAAGTACAATAGCTACCGTTATTAACAAGTATAATAATTAGTTTGCATAATAATAATTATTCGAATTATGTTACTTAAATATTCATAACGATACTATTTTGACGTTTTCAAGCGTAATTATATACAGTATAGCTATTGAAATCATTAAAACTCCTTTCTAAAATTAATCTCAATCTTTCTCTAATTGACTATCGTTGGGTGAATACTGGGAATCTCCGGAACCGAATCCCCAGGAACTAAACTAAGTCTACCCTCACGTAGGCCTTCCGTCGCTTGGACTCGTCATCAAACAGTTGCCATCGCTCTAACCTCGAATAAACATTTACATATACAAACAGGTGTACAAAAACCTTAATATAATCACAAGGATTCCACTACCTACATTATATACAGTAAATTGGTGCTATAAAACGTTAACCATAATAATGTTATAAGTAGCAACCTAGTATTCTGACAGCTAATTTATTATTTCAGAGGTTTATAACTAATTGTGTATGCATGCTGACTGATGTCTTGTGACCAAAGAAGTGGGGCATTTGACTATGTATTTAAAAGGATGTTTTGTGTTTTCTACTTGCACATAGACATAGGGTATTACTAAGTAACGAGACCTATTTAATACTGATGGTCTAGATGGCTATAGTATAAAGGTAAAAGTAAGTTCGGTCTTAACTTGAGAATACCAATAAAGCGACAAAAGCGTTCGCTGTCTCGACATTCGTACATCTCTTTATATCTATTCTTTTAACAATTTTGAGGAAAGTAGTCTAATACCCATTCACACTAATATTGGTTGCCACTAAATAAAATAATTTCGCCATTCCATGCGGGTTTGCCACAATGGAAACAATTTTTGGCACAAACACGTGCTTAATTAGACTATAAACTTTATTAATTGTATTTACAACAAAGTCTTCACAATATCTTATTGCTTTTTGTTAAAATTCGAATTGTAATAACAGGTCAATCTTTGAAATAATATCATAAAGATAACAACCGCTATAGCGGTACATACATAATACATTCATGTGTCATAGGAATGCTTTATAACATACATATAAAATAGAAAAAGAAACGTAATGTTCTTTGGAATGTTACGAAGTTACAAAAAATATTTGTTTATGGATGACAATGCATATAATTTTATGGTTTGAAAATATAATGGATATGTAAATTTACTTTTAAGGTACACGTAAAGGCACCCACCGATGTCGATTACTATATTGGTCCTCCCAGAGAATAAACTTTTATCATTATATAAACGGTAAAAACCCATTATACAATATACTAATACAATGGCACAATAGTTCCGACTTTAATTCATAAATAGGATAGGATGTGCCCGTTGGTAATATGTACGACAAATACCGAAAATACGAATACGATATTTAAAATTTAAATTTGAATATTATAACCCAACTATTCCCTATAATAAGATATGGTCTGATAAATTGTAATGTATAATTATTATAATAATATCATTGCACTAGCTGCTAAAGCGACATCTTGTAAACATCATTCAAAATTTGCATAATCATAAAAATATACCTATTTGGGAAACAAAACTCACTTAGATTCTATGAATGACATACAAAATTGGTGCTACGTTTCGTCACAAGGCAATTCATGGACCTCAGTCACCACAGTATAACTGGTTCTTTCGGAATTACTTCACTTTCAAAAGTTTTCCTACGTAATAAGTCATATGTGAAAGCGAAAATAGTGTCATTTTCATTCGTTCATGTTAGTCTAAAAGGTACGTTTTTATTATATTGTTTCATGTGTATAAAATAGCTGCCGAAAAGCTGAAAACGGTTTCGTTCGAATTATCTTATAACAATATTTTCGCTTACATCGTGAAGTACTTAGAACGGAATATAAATATGTTATTATAATACTGTGACGCAAACTGTAACGTATCGTTACAAATTTGCTATATTACTATAAAGTCATTACAGGAGTTACGATATTCCTATACGTACAAATTATGTACACGTAAAATGTATGTATTCATAACGCATTACAAGTATCATTTAATAGTCATCATTAGATTTAATGTACCGCATCGATGTCTCGCTGCGCGCGTGATATTTTCACCTGCAAATAACATTGACTGGTTTAAACCGGGTGTGTGTTTTACCCATGCAAAGAATTGAGTGATTTTGTGCAATTTAAAGAGGGAAGGCATCTTCAAAGTAGCGCATAATTTGAAGGTGCATAAAGACTATACGGATGAGGTACACTATGTAGTTGCATTAAGACTAGTGTTAGAGACATGGAGAGGTGTCGAGGAGACATGATGCGTGGCGGCACAGTGGACGCAGTGGGCACAGTGGCCCAGAGTCAGTGTCTCGCGGTTACCTTGTCCTTGGGCGTGGACGCTTCGCCGGACTCGAGCGCGAACATCTTCATCTTCTCCTTGAAGGAGAGCTGCTCGGGCACCGGCGCGCTCGGCGCTCGCGCCTGCTGCTCTGCCAGGCGACGCGCCCGAGGGTCCCTATCGAAGCGACAACATCAATACAGATAACAATAGGCACTGGTAGACGATAATAGCGCACAACGTGTAGATGCGTATATGGTAACTTCTTTATACCGGGATGCCTTCACACTTGGCTCACAAGATCTGATGGCTAATTCTGGAAAATCAAAATGGCCAGTTAGTTGGTCGTACCTGTAGACCTCCTGTGCGCCGATGACGCCGGGCGTGTGCTGGGGAAGATTGGGGGCGTTGGACGTCTGCGGCGACACCGGGCCCGCCAGCATACTCTCCGCCTCCTCTATGAACCGCTGTAATTAACAGTTTACGATGAATATCACCAATGGAAGTAACCGCGATGAGCACATTTTAAAAGCGTTCAAGACCTGTCAGTGTCAATATTCCATATCAAATATGATTGTTCTTGAACACTCTTGGTTGGCTGGGATATTCTTTGGTTAGCATTAAAAGGAATCCCTGTAATGTACTGGTTTCCAGAAACTAGCTAAATAGCTTTATTTAATGTCACAGGGAGGAAATTGTCTTGCTGGGACATATTTTTGTCACATTAGTACACGTAGAGACGAGAAAGTCGTAAATAAGATAGTGTTATTATTTATTTGAATATTATGGGTAAGTAGTACGTACGTCAGGATCCTCTCGTGCGGGCTGTTGCATGTTGAGGTGTTGCGTGTGTTGGTGCGTGTGCTGGGGCGGCTGGTGCTGGGGTGGCTGGTGCTGGGGCGGCTGGTGCTGGGGCGGCTGGTGCTGGGGCATCTGGTGCTGGGGCGGCAGGTGCTGGGGCGGCTCGTGCAGCGGCGGCGGCGAGCTGGCGGGCGGCGCGGGCGGCGCCGAGCGCTCGTGGAACGACACGCGCTTGTCGCGCGCACTGCCTACTGGGGACCTGACGAGATCAACTGTGTTTTAGTTCACTGCTTGGTTTTTAAGGTTTCATATAGTTAAAGGTCTGTTTACATTATCACTAATCAGTCTACATCTGTCAGTTTTAAATGATTAACCAGAACAAGAAGAGCTTGTCAAAAGTGAAAAAATGTATCATCCATGCAAGTGTTGTCGGCAGGACGAGACTCGTCTATTTAAAGCAGTGGTTCTTAAACGGTGGTCCGTGGACCACTGGTGGTCCCTGGAAGCATCCCAAGTGGTCTGCGGAGCCATCTTAATAAATAAGATAAGTGACGAGTCGCCACGATCGACTGATATAGACAGAGGCTGAAATAAATTAGGAACCCCTTAGCATAAATACGAGTATGTTCACAAGGTTGTAAAAAATGAAGTGGATATTTTGATCTCAAATTACATAATTATCGGAATTTATTTGAGGCCAGATATAAAAATTTTCGTGCTTGCTTCGCTAGCTCTTGCAGCCTACTTTCTCTTGAATCTTAACTTTGTCTATAAGTCGCTCAGGTAACTCCGGTAGGTCGAAATAATTCTAACCCGTCCATGGTAAGGTATCATAAAAATTGCGAGCTCGCTTCGCTCGCTTTTACAGCCTACTTCCTCTCGAATGACTAAGTAACTCCTGTATGAAAGGTCGGAACAATTATAACCTCTCCAAGAGGTAGGGTATTCAAATTTTCGAGCTCGCTTCGCTCGCTCTTGGAGCCTTAGTTCATTTTGTTCTTATAATTTTTGGCATTTTTGATTTTTAAAAGAATTTCAGCTGCATTCGTAAATAGTAAACTTAAACCTTAAAAATCAATTTTTACTCGCTGGCTTCAAACCCCCAGCCCAAAAGCCGGCGACGCCCTTGCGGTGTTTTATTTATAGATAGATAGAACAACCCTTATTTATTTACATTTAGGTACTGTTTAATACCTCTCCAAGCTAATAAACCAGTTGGTTGTGGTCCAGTGGGTGGTGGTCCATGGCAAGACAGAAATTTTGTCAAATGGTTCCTCATGACTAAAAGGTTAAGAACCACTGATTTAAAGTGAGAAACTTACTCAAACTCAACAATTAGTCTTGTACGTTTTTCTTAGTCATAGACTTTCTCAGCTATGAAAGAATCACAATGTGAAGTAACAAATAGTAGTGTATACGTACTGCGGCGCGGCGTTGTGCGCGTTGTGCGCGGTGTGCGCGTTGTGCGCGTTGTGCGCGTTGTGCGCGTTGTGCGCGTGCTGGTCGTGGCGCGGCGGCGACAGCGTGCGCGCGCGCTCCGCCATCACCGCGAACGACGAGCCGCGCGCCGGCGGGGGGGGCGCGCCCGGCCCCGCGCACCCCGCACCCCCCGCACTCGCCGCGCTCGACGACACGCTCAGTGCGCTCACGGCGGAACTTACTTCGGCTACTCGAGTTTCTTCATAAGTAACCTGCGGAAATTATTCCGAATAAATGATTATGTCAAATTATCTTACTATTGATAGATTTTGTTGATTTAGAGTGCATGTGAGCACCGGAACCCAGGCTCATACTAGCAGCAGAAACCGCTAGCTTAAATCAGCAAAAGTTCAAGAATCGCTTTATCCTGTCCAGATAAACGACATCCTTCAGGATTTCCCCACTGAAAAAAGTAAGACTGGACAGGCCTTTAAAAAGTGCCAACGTAATGACGTATCAGTAAGCTGTCGTATATCGAGTATAAAACGGTATAAATCGTGAACATATTAACAATAACAACTGAAGTCATAGACAAAACAGTTACTTGCTGCAAATGCTGTTAGAACTGCTATGCTAAAGTTGAAAGTACCTGTTCCGTAGCATATCCGTTGGTGATCTCTGTGCGCGTGTTGGTCTTGAGGATGGACTTGGGCGGGTGCGGCTGTGAAAGCGCGAGCGGAGCGGGGGCGGGTGCGGGCGACGCGGCGGGTGGCGAGGACGACATGTCGTCCAGCAGCTCTTCTATGTCTTCTGAACCTTCAGCCGCGTTGCCTTCCTCCTGATATGATAAAAAGACGAATTTTACATTCTTGAGCTAGTAGTAAAACCATCAGTTATTGATATTTGCCACAAACAAATAGTCTAGTAGTCGCAAGAGCTACTGCTGACCTCCTGCAAGGGTACGATTCGCGAGTCTATGACGGGAATTTGTGAATTGTGTTTTTCCGCCAGGAATTTCCCAGTAGCAGTCCCGAGATTGGATTTCGGCACAAATCTGCTGGTGGCGTTTGTGCTGGTTTGTCAAAAAAGATACCTCAATGACCAAAAACCCGCTCTTTCAACCACACATTGGTTGCCAACAATGACCTACGGTGCCGAGACATAGACGCTCACAAAGAAGACTGTCCACGTACGAGTGGGACAAAGGGCCATGGCCATGCTCGGCATAAACCCCCTAAGATCGAGTGCATAACACCGAAATCTGCCGTCAGACGAAAGTCTACGACGTCGGGGACCGGGCGGTGCGCCTCAAGTGGACCTGCGCAGGACATCTGGCTAGACGCGGAGATGGCCGATGGAGCAAGCCTTTGACAGAGTGGTGGCCAAGGTTTAGCCAAAGAAAATAGTGCCGTCCTACAGCTCGTTGGTTTGACGATATCGTCCAAGTCGCGGGAAACACCTGGATGAGGGACGCACAAAACCGGGAAGTGTGGCAGAAAATAGGGCAGGCCTATACTTAGCAGTGGGTGATTCCGGGCTGATATGATGATGGTGGCAACAGGCCCGCTCCCTTTTATATGAGTCTTAAAGAGGCCTATACTTAGCAGTGGGTGATTCCGGGCTGATATGATGATGGTGGCAACAGGCCCGCTCCCTTTTATATGAGTCTTAAAGAGGCCTATACTTAGCAGTGGGTGATTCCGGGCTGATATGATGATGGTGGCAACAGGCCCGGCCCCTTTTATATGGTCTTAAAGATAACTGGGGAAGTGGGATGGGGTGTACTCACCTTTGTCTAACACTTCAAGGATTACAGCGATTTCAAATGGATTTTTATGAATTTCGTAGTTTTGTAGAACAGTTTTCTAACGCAATTTTTTTACCTGGTCGTGTTGCGTGGCTCGCAGTTCGAAGTCTCTCTCCAGTTGCAGCGCACGCAGTTGTTGGTTCTGTACAGGTGTGCGCGCCGCTCCTAGTGATAGTAACTGACCGATGGTTGCGTCCCTGAAAATAATATTACAAAATTAAGCATTTAAAAAGATAGACATTACGATTTGTTATTTTGGGGATTTTTAAAAAAGTCTGTTTTATTCTGGAATCCCAATGTATGTATATATAGCCCTTTGACAGCTTTTTTTACCTCTGAAAACAAAAACCTGATTGTAACGAAAGTTAAGATAATTTTAATTCTGACAGTTTGGTAGAAGTGGTAAACTCAAAGGCAACTTTATTTCAATGAGAATGTCGAAGAATTAGTGATGCAGTAAGAGGTAACCTGCGCGCGCGTGCCTGTGCCCGCCTGGCCTCGTGCTGCCGCTCGCGCTCCTCGCGCTGCCACGGGTTGTGTGCGCCAGCGCCGTACGCCGACACGGCCGGGGGCTCTAGCGCGCTGGCCACGTACCGCTCTGTACATGATCAAAGTAATAATCATTTTATTTTATGTTACAAAGTAAAATAATTCAAGCGATTTTGTGTAAACTAGTGGCAAAACTCTTCTTCTACCTAATTTAAATATACAAATAGTAGATAAACAACAAATGAAAAAAAGGAAATTTATTTCGAGGGACTAAGTTGGATCCCGAGAGCAGCAAGGCATTCTAGAATTCATTCAATTCATTCTGGATTCTCCTGAGCGTAGCGAGGGATACAATAACCGAGATGTTTTTTTTTACCATTGATCGCGAGAAAATAAATAGTAGTATTTAGATTTATCACATTATATTATATAATCGGTAATAAGAGAACAGTTTTCGAAATTCAGTGTTATATTCTTGTCTGCACGTTTATTTATTTTTTGTACAGACGCCAGCACATCAAGCTTCTACAATCTGTCAAATTTCTTTAATAGATTTTCAACTTTATCGCTACAGTATTAGGTTCAAAGTTGATCGAGAAAATTTGTCAGTTTCGGGTAGCTTCGTCTGTACATAATTCGTGCTTATTCAAAATGTTTTTATTCACTCATTACCCAAACATGAATGTAGCACACTTTAAATAAGAAAAGTAAATATACGTACCGTCTTCTGGCTGCACACTGTTGGGCGGAGGCTGCTGCGGCTGCGGATGTGACTGTGGGTGTTGTGACTGTGCATGCTGATGTTGTTGCGACTGCTCTTCCATATCCATGTCCGTTCGCCGAGCACCCTGACATCAGACATTTTATTATTCATTTAGTCACTCAATACATATTATAATGTGCAAAAAATTCAAATAAATATCGACATAGCGTTTCATGAAATAAAGTCGAAAATACATAACCCAAGACGCGGATCTCCGCCTGTAATTAGATATCAGGCGAAAGGAAGTTTATTTATTTTCAACTTAGTTACTTTTCAATTTAGTTTTATTCAGTGCAAGGTTGATATTTTGTTTAGCAGCGAAATCTGAGTTGCACTTCGCCGACTTATTAGACTGCGTATTTTACCTGAGGTTTCGGGGCAACCGGCGGCTGTGATCGATGCGGTGATGGTGGACCGGGTGGCATCCATTCATATCTGTAAAAAATATGATTTTAGATTGTTTGGGTAAGAACTGCAACGTTATGCGTTAGGCCTCGTTTTTATTGAGAAACACAGTTGCTCAACATTGATGGATACTTATTTTTGTGATGCGGGAAACATATTACTGGAAACATAAAATTTTGCATTCTACGAAAGCAAAGTATTCGAGGTAAAGTAGTTGTTCTTTACAGTTGTAGGTAATGTAGTAACTGACCTCTGCGGTGGGTGGTGCTGGTTGTGGTAGATCTGGTGCGGGCTCTGGCCGTGCACGTGCAGCATGGGCTGCGACTGGTGCAGCGGGTGCGGCGACGCAGGCCCGTAGCCGCCCGGCGGTAGCTGCATCTGAGGCTGGCCTGTACGTACGTATGGAGATGTTATTTGGAGGTACCAGAGATAAGACGAGTATTACAAGGTCACGATAATTAGTTAGTGGAACTTCGTAGACGTATTGGGATATGTAAATACGATTAAACAACATTGGTAGGGCTTTTTGTTTTGGGGTCAACCTCGAAATGCTAGATGCATTTCGATTATCTCATCACCAGTAGCCAGTTAGATTTTCATTGGCCCAATCAATAATATAATATCCTTTAATAAATGAAAAAGGTGTTGTTACCCATGAGGTGATGGTGTTGCGGCTGGCCATGCTGCGCTAGCTGCGCGTGCGCGGCGTGGTAGGCCCCCTGGCGCCGCGACACCTCCTCCGACATCTCCGCCAGCTTGGCCGCGCGGGCACTCGCCGAGCTCTACAACAATCGAGTAAATCATTCAAATTTGCCTGAGAATCGGCACTTTTCTAAACATCGAAATGACATAAGACTGTTTTCCAAAACGCCCTTTTAACTACGTTAGGGTTGGCTTCCAGTCTAACCGGTACAGCTGAATACCAGTATTTTACACACTATACAACTGTTTACCTGACGTCCACAACCCAGTTAATAGATAATACAATACCACTTGGTAAGTTTGATCAGACTTTGTTTGTCAGACTTTCTGGCATCGAACGACAGGAAGCGGATCTTGTACCGTATCACATCAGACAAACATTTGGACACAATCCGTCTATAACAACAAGTACTATAAGTTCTTCCATTGTGCGCAGTCAACCGTCACGCCTCCTTATTCTTTCATAAAATTCCTCACAAAATCCATCCAACGAGTACTATTTAGTACATAATATATTACCTGGTGATGTAATGGTGAGTCTGGCGCCTCGGCTTGCCCAGCCATGTAGTGCGCCGATTGTGGCCGGTTGCTACCCGTCGAACTGCGTAACGATGACCATCTGAGGTGGGGAGAAAGGTACATTATTTACGATATATTATAAGAAACATACAGGACAGAGAGATATATTTACATTACATGTATATTTCAATTTTAGAGATGGGTTTAGGGCAGCAAATCGATATAGTCTGTCTAATTAATTTATTACAGTCAGCGCCTCGCATAAGTGACCACGAAGGTTTTTTTTTTATATATTAAAAACCAACTTGAATTAAAGTTAAAAACCACACATACAAGTTATCGGTCAGTAAAAAACAAACATTAAAAATAGGTAATTTAAGGTACTGTACAACACGTGGGTAACATCAAGAATTTAAAAATACGCGTAGTCGTCGCATGAAAGCAAGACATACTTTCCAAGCGTGATATACGTAGCGCTTTTACAAGTTACTGTACTGGCAGGGACAATCATACGCCTACTAACTTTGTGAAACATAAACAGTTTAGTTGTAATCCGTACCTGTCTTGTAAAGCATGTTGCTGCGACTGCACGGTGGACAGGTTCTGGTAGAAGCCGTCATGCTGCGCGGGCGCCGACAGGTTGTGGCTGCTCCGGGACTTGCTGGGCCAAGCGCTCGGAGAGCCACTCGCCACCGGCGGACTTACGGGCACACTGCAAAAGATTTACGTCAATTACGAATTATGTTTGAAGCTGTGGTAGTTACAAGTTGTACAACGCTCGCTTGCTACATCGATATCGATAAAATCGACGTCTATTAATTCTTATTTTTTTTTTTAACTATACTGATAAGTGTTAACTGGGTGCAAATAAAACACTGTCGTAACACTTCAAATTAATCAATTTGTATTATTAATATTTAACTGAAATAACAAAAACAGGGTCGGCATTGCTGAACTAAATAAACGGCGTCGTTTCAAAGCAATCTGCCGTAAAATGCCTTGAACAAACAACGCTATATTTTTTTGGAAACCAATTTTCCCTGTGCACATTAATCCACTTTTCTTTCAGTTCTGGAATATTTGGAAAATGTAAACATAAAGTAATTTTATCTTTTCTACAGTTAGGGAACATCGTAATTTATATCGTCAATATTATAAATAGACTTTGTTTTGGACTTGTCTCAACACTACAGATAGAAAGGGACATGTAAATACGTCAGCTCGTCAGTCCCTTTCCCTCACTAGGGTATTTCGTAACGGAAAGGGACTTTTCAAAAAGACATCAACGAGGTATACATTTTTTGTGCCATTTTACTTAAACAACCAGTTCAGCTTGAGCCCTGCACCGCCCTGCCCTGCTTGCTGCTGCCTGGCTGCTGCCCTGCCCGCGTGTGGAGAGATCCAATAACTGGTCAAAACTAAAATGGCCACTCATAGTTTCTTCTAATATAAGTGCAATTTCACTAATGTGTCGTGAGCCTGAGTCGCCTGTATGACCAGTTAAGAGGCTGTTTAGTCATTGGTAGTACGTACTTGACGGGCGTGTGGTGGTGCGGCTGGGCCGGGTCGGGCGCGTGGTGCAGCGCGGGCGTGCTCTTGCTGCCCTTCACGCCGCCCTCCGCCGCCAGTCGCGCCGGCAGGTCGCGCTCCGACGCGCGCCGCGCCGCGCCCGCTGCACCCGCGCCGCCTGCACCCGCAGCGCCAGCAGCGCCAGTAGCGCCCGCTACAACATCACGATACTATTATAATACCTCTGTAAAACATGACATTCGGTAAGCTATTCAAATAAAAAATCTATACAAATCTATAAAAAAAAAGTACAAAAAATAATATAACGTATTCAGAATAAAAAATAACGAGTGCGAGTGACAGAAACGTACGGTAAAGAAAATAAACGACGAACGATTTTTATACGACAAAATAAACAAAAAGTAACGATATTCATGCATTTGACACAAATTACGTTCTGTTTAAATAATAGACTTCCCCCACTGTGTGACCACACAAAAAGATTGTTCCTTTGAAATTAAATCCTTATTTTCTCCCTGATGAGTTTTATGGGAAATAATGTGAACATTTTGTGCATCGACGACCAATGTAGGAAGTATAGTATATGTATTACGTAATCTATGTTGAAACGAAATAAAATATGTAACAAAATTAAAGTTGTGCGTCCAGCTATAACACACCTATCGTCATGCGTGTGTGGGAGCCTTACACGAGGTGTGTGCGGCGCTGATGTCGGGGCAGGACGCCGCCAGCAACAGCTGCGACTGGGGAATCATCGCCACAACCCGCGGCAGACGATCTGCAGACCCCTTTTCCGAACTCCTCCCACTCACAATCACCGACTCCTTACTCTGTTTCGCCTGATCCGAGTTCGTACTGGACTGATTTGATTTCAGCCTAATGTTATCCAAAGTGATTCGTCTTGGCTTTTTGTCAATAATCTCGTTGAATACGTATCCAGTGGCAGTGTTGTCCGTAGGCTCTTCGGAAGGCAAGTTCGGTATTTCAAACTCATTGCCATGCGCTAGCGTGTCCTCGCTGCCGCGCGAACCGTATTTAGACCAGTCTTCCAACTGGATAAGTATACTTTTCACTTCGTCGTCAGATAATTTCTTACATTTAGTGTCACTCGTATCCGTTTTATTGCACTCGTATTGTATATCAGCTAGACTCGCACTAACGGGAACGTTTTCAATGACCTTGGTAGTTTTATCGCGAACGCTGAGGTTCGGACTCGACTGACAATTTCGCTTGTAAATCTTAACACAATACTTTAGATTGATATCGTTGAAATGTTTTGTCAATTCTTTGACTTTGCCGAAGGAAGGTCTATATTCATCAGGGGATTTCCAGGACTTTCGATCGACACTATCTAATATTTGTTTAGCACCAGGTTCAGCGGGAGTTTGAGCTTTAACGGTGCCGACATCACATTTCATTTCATTATTCGTCTCATCAAAAGAATCAGACGTCGAATAAGTGGACGGAATTTCGGTATCTTCAGATTTACCCGAACAAGATGTCGACATGCTAAATATTGCTCTCTTGAGCCTGCACTGAATATTATCCATTTGGTCGTACTCCTTCTTTATATCAAGGTTAAGCTCGAGTTTTCTTTTAGGAGTTGATATAAGAGGTTTTGCTTCCATCGGAGAAGAAGGCGTTTGACAAACTGCGTCCGCAGTTTCAGGTTTTTTCTCTGAATCTGACTGATCAAGCGATAAAGAAGGTAATATTCGTCTTATTTTCGGCGTAGCAACCTTGTCAGGTGGGCCTTCATTTTCAAATATCAGCGGTTCTGAGTTCGGCTCGTCAATGTAAGGAATTTGTTGAGTCTCAGGTTGCGGCGTGCGACAACACTCGCACGCGCTCACACACTCGTCGATGCCGGTACAACGTCGTCTGTAGAAGTCGTTCTCTCGACTGCGAGCATTGATGAAATCGAAGGTGAGTTTGGTGTCTATTGGTTCCATCTGCGGTGGTAAACAGATGGAGTCTCCGTTATCGCTGGACTGGTCGTAGTTGGCGGGAGGTTCAGGTATTGGCGGTGGTTCTTCAGTGGGGGTATCGAACCGGGGCGGGTGCAGCGGGGACTCCTCGGCCTGCGTGCCGGTGGTGGAGTCCCCACTGGGCTGCAGTTCATCGAAGTCTTCGCACGTGAACGTGAACACTGGTATCGGTCGCGGTGGCTGCGCGTCGTTCCGCAACTCTAGCGGACAGCCCGGCGTATCCGGCGACAGGTCGTCCTGCAACTGGTTATTCTCCCTGTCCAGCGTCACTATCAACCTAGGTATAGAGCCGTGGTAGTGGGGCTGCCACTCCTCACTCTCGTCCGTACTGGACTCCGTAGACTCATCTCTTAGGATATGACATCGATTGTTACACGGCCGACGACCATAGCCTGCAATAGACACTTACATGAACTTCTATTCGGTATTTAAACTTGTATTGCTAACGATGCGAGAAATCAAAGAAACTAAAAAAAAAACGAAAGGAAATCTGTAGAATAACTGGTTATCAGCGACACAGCCGAAGACTGCAAAACTCAAAACTTCTGACAGTGCAAAAGTATTAAGCCTTGTAATAACAAAATAAAAAAAGGACAAACTGACTGGAAAAAAACTGTGTTTCTGTGATGCCACGAGGTTTTGCCGGTAAGTTGCGACGCCTGAGCGGTGACGCTGTGTCGTTCTACATTCAAATCAGAAAGACATGCTACATGGTGTGTTGTAGTATTAACGCTACGTTATGCTAATGCGCTCTCATTGCGTTGCGACACCGCTCGTGCGTTGCTCGTGTCAGTACGTTGCGATGACACAAGTGGTAATCAGAGACACAGCCGAAAACTCAAAACGTCTGATGGTGGGAAGCCGCAAAAAATAAAGAGACATTTGCGTCAGCTGACTGTAAAAAAAAGCTGTGGGGTGTCATGCCTGCGGTGGCGAGCTCGGTGCGCGGCGAGGCGGGTCGCAGCAGCGCGGGGTGCGGGTTGGTGAACGTGCCCGAGTTGCGGCGCGACCGGTCCTCGTACTGCACCTCCTCCTCTGCCCACCGTAACAACCACCATACATTACAACTCCACTATCTTTCGAACCTATATTAGACAACCTACCACATCATAACTGGCTAGCTGACTACACATCTGTAATGACTAGACATCTGTAATTTAAATTATACATAATCATGAAGACGAAAAACGTTTGCATTTCGTAACACTTAAAATAAGTAATCAACAGTGATCGGAACAGGTAGAGCTAATGTGCCTAAAGTTCAAGGAACAGAAACGAAAGTGGAGATTACCTTACGACATTTTTTTTTTCGGAATATTTGTTCCGAATGTCGGAACATTACTTAGGTACAACTAAAATTAATAAAGTAGAATTCAATTACTGTTTCTGTTTAAAAAAAAAGAGCACGATTTTTATTGTTTATAAAATAAAGATTATCTCCTTATCTTCGTTTGAACGCCGTAAGTGAGTGCGGAAGCTAATTTAATTTTCATACCAGCTTTAATAGTTAGAACTAACAAGGTAAAAGAAACAATTTATAGGTTTTCATACCATTTATTCTTTTTGTACAACGTAAACAGAAATCAAAACAACTTGCGGTAAAACGTAGTCCGTAAAATCAAGCCAAGGTGGTCATGTGAAGCAGATCCAATAAACGATAAAACAAGTATAGGTAAAAACAAACAATTCACGAGTCAAATATGCGAACACAACTTGAGAAACTACAGGAGTGAATGAGGCGCGCACGACGACGAGGAATAAAAATTTTAGTCGTAAGGAACACTTTTCGTTTCTGTTCCTTGCTTGAACTTTAGGTACAGGTCGCTCTACCTATTCCGATCACTGGTAACTCCTCTGATCAATTGCCCCAAGTTGTTTTGTACGAGGTGAAAGCCTTCAACTCACGTATTTGCCGTGAAAGCTAAACTATAGAAAAAGGCGAGAGATAAGCAACTATGAACCTAATCTAAATCTGCGTTCGAGTGTGAAAATTAGTAGGGTTAGCATCTGTTTATTAAGTGGTAGTGGTAAACATACCTTGTCGTTGGTTGTAGGCAGGTTGGTGCAGCAACGTCGCGAGGCCGTGCAGCATGGCACCTTGTTTCGCCACCTCCAGAGTCACTGTAGGTCCGGTACGCACTAAGTATTCTGCCGCCTATGAATATTGACAAGCGTTAGTAATTTAAAAATTATATATTTTTTAACCGGTTAGTGTAAAACTGGTCATAGATATTGTTTTGTAAATGTTTGCTATGGGGAAGGCAAGGCAAAGCTGATTGTAGATGGCGTGTCCATAGCTTAGTCCCAATCTGACCAATGAGGTCAAGCTATTTTGAACTATAAAATGACATTGACAGATCTTCAGTCAATGACGTTGCTTGGTACAAGCTATGCTAGCGCCATTAGTTCCACAGTTGCTATCCCCATTAAAACCATAGAGTGCCAACGATATAGAAGTCACATGACACGCGCTCGTGATTTGCAACAGATTGACAGGTCAACATTTTACGAATTGCAGTTTAAGTAATACTTATTCTTATACTCCTACGTTAGTAATTATTGAGCTGCGAGTTTCAGATCCAGTCAAAATAAAAAATACGTATTTAACAATGGATGCCAAAACGCGGCTTTTCTATTTTTGCTAAACTGATTAACCGACGCTTAAATTTTCTTCTAACTGACTACGGCAAGTTCCTACATACCTTCTCCTGAGTGATCCCGACGAGCGACTGCCCATCCACGGACAGCAGCTGGTCTCCGGCCGCCAGGCGCCCGTCCGCGGCCGCGGCGCCGCCCGGCACCACTGACTTTATGTAGATGCCGAGCTTCGTCTGCCCTGCGCCCTGGACGAACGATAGTGTAACGTGAATATTTGGAGACTAATTATTTTTCATCCCTTCTATTCGAAAAGTGTCGTTTTGTTCCTCTGTAAGCGGGAGCAAAGTAGCTCTTTTCTCCATTAGACTTTTTAGCGGGCAGTAATGAGATTTGAATTTGGAACATGAATCGTTCAATGAAATCGAACGCAAATTGTATATATGACTGGCTGTAAGTGTTGACTGTACGGTTGGAGGCAGGCAGGGTAACTAAAAAAAAAAACAAAAGCGCGCGATTTACTTCCTTATTCTTGTAATCAGTACGGATTTTATTGTATTTTTCATAAAAAAATTAGTTCTACGTCGAGTTCTGAAAATGCATTAACTCCTGAAATAATAAAAATAGAAGCTAATAACGTCATTCAAAACTGAATGCCTACGAAATCCCGGAAAAAATATTTAAAGGCCTATGACAATTTCATACTATGGCAAAATATATATAAATCCGCTGATATTAATAAATCCGCTGGTCCGGATAATATTTCATCAATTTTTATAACCAAATGTGCCAGGTGTCTATCCATCCCTTTAACAATATTGTTCAAACGGTCGTTCGACTTGGGAGTAGTGCCTACAATCTGGAAGTCAGCGTATATAACGCCGATTCATAAAAAAGGACCTAAGGACAGCGTTGAAAATTATAGGCCGATCTCCAAACTCTGCGTGTTCGCTAAAATTATGGAGAAAATCGTACACGTACAACTTTCTTCTTCACTTAAATTAAGTTTCTCCGAACACCAACATGGATTTTTAAAAGGTCGCTCCACCACATCCAATCTCGTGGTCTGTAGTGACTATCTTTCAGAGCATATGTCCAAGAGGTCTCAGGTCGACGTTATATACACTGACTACAGTAAATGTTTTGATCGAATAGATCATACGCTTCTAATGCGCAAATTGTTAGGGATTGGTGTGAGGGGTAGCTTGTACAGATGGTTTGTATCATATGTCGAAAATAGATGCCAGACTGTAGCCCTCAATGGTTATACCTCGAGAGCAATGTACATTCCGTCGGGGGTTCCCCAAGGATCCTTATTAGGACCCCTTTTATTTAATATTTTTGTGAATGACATCGCCTCTTGTTTCCTAAACTCTAAAATTTTATTGTATGCGGATGACATGAAAATTTTGAGTCAAGTGTCAACCATTGAGGATGCACACCTACTGCAGGAGGATCTGGACAGGTTCCATGATTACTGCGATCGAAATAGGTTGGATTTAAATATTTCAAAATGTTATGTGTGTACATTTACTCGCAAGCCAAATCCTATTAAGTATGATTACAAACTATCGAATACGTCAATTGCCAGAGTCAGCGTCATCAGGGATCTTGGGGTAACTTTTGACTCGAAGCTTTTGTTTGATGCCCATATTGACAATATAGTCAACAAGGCTTCTAAAGCATTAGGTTTTATTTTTAGGGTCTCCTCTGAGTTTAAGAATGTCAAAACGATGAAAATTCTGTACTGTGCTTTTGTCCGTAGCCATCTTGAATATTCTTCTCAAATTTGGAACCCAAATTACAATGTTTATATTAATCGCCTTGAAAGTATACAAAGGCGATTTTTAAGGTACATTCAATATCGTTCAAATACCTATCTTCCTAACTATACTAGTCGGTGTAAGAAATTTCATATTCTTCCTTTACACGAACGAAGAAAAATTGCAGATCTCGCCTTCCTATTTAGTATAATGAATGGATCTACTGACGTCCCTGAGCTGGTGGCCAAGATTGGACTTCGTGCACCATCTGTGTTTCTTCGGAGACCTCATCTCCTTCACGTACCTATAGTGAAAACTAACTACAGGCTAAACACATATATCATAAGAGCATGTCGAATGTTTAATATGGTGTGCCGGGATGTTGAGCTTGATTTATTCACAAATAGTGTCCAGAAATTAAAAAAAACATTAAATAACTTTTTCTTTGAAATGTAACTTCATTCTGTAGTGTATTTTATTTTGTTTATTATTCTCTTCAGTTGTTTCTTTGTTTAACTCTTACGCTGTTTGTACCGTTTTGACAATTTATACATAAGTTTATATAAGTGGAAACTTGTAATTGGCTATCTTCTACTTATTACTTCTGACTACTTGGATGTATTAGCTGTAAGTTTTCTTAAAATTAATAAAATAAAAATAAAATAAATAAATAAAATAGAGAAGGAGGGAAGACATTTTCGAAAAGTGTATTTTTGGCCTATTTTCAATAATTAGCCAAAACTAAACAACCTTCTACTCTTTGGAATGTATACTCAATACTTTAGTCTACAGTTAATATCAATAAACATATTAAAATTAACAGCTACTCAAAATTAGTAGCTTATCTGAAGAGACTGTCTGAAGGACACAAACAAAAGAAATCGAACGTATTTTCCGGACAAAATGTTGAAACTTTCTTGAATGACGTATTTGATATGGAGTTTCTCGCCATAAAAGTGAGTATCTTTTACTTATTCCATATTCCATGTACGTATGTATACGTACGTATACGTATACGTACTGAAATTAGTCGTCTGATTACCTTTCTTTTAAATTTTAATATAAAGATGAAAAGTAGAGTATATGACTCGAGAGCAAAAATATTTTTCCCTCAGGCGATGAACTTTGAATCCCTCGCTACGCTCAGGATTCTATTCTAGAATCTTTCGCTTCGCTTTGGATTCAAAATAGCGCCCTCGCCGTAAAAATATTATTTTGCTCCCTTGTCATACAATCTACTATTTCCTTTTATTTTTGGATTTTTTCGGCAATATAAGCATTGTTTTCTTAGTTTTAAGGTGTCTTTTGTTTGAATGTCAATTAACGCATTTTTCTTTATTTTCTCTCTAGACTTAGAGCATGGCATAGCTCACCTTAGCAGCAACAATGCTGAGGCCCATCCCGTTGGAGTTCTTGTGCAGCTGTATGATGTGCACGCGCGGGTCGGGCGCGCGGCGCGGCGCGGTCGGCGCGGGCGCGTGGCCGCACATGTACACGGTCCACACGCCCAGCGCGTGCGCCTGGTGCGCCAGGCGGCACAGCCCGCCGCGCTGGAGCGGCGCCACGAACTCGGCCAGGCCGGGCGGCACGCCACATACCACCTGAAATTCAATATTTATGTAACACGAAATACATGCTGCTCAAATCTTAAAAGTGTGCACTGGGCAATGGAGGTCAGATGGGCAGTTGCTCCTCGTACGGAATCTCCTCGCTGCTGAATTTGGTAAAACTCGAAGTCGACCCCAATAAGTAAAGGAAAGAGTGAGCAGATGATTATAATGTTGTCAAGAAACAAACCTCAGCACTGAATCCATCGCTCGGTATCAACAAGCCCGCTCCTAACCACGAGCTCTCCTCCAGCCGTATCTCTCGTCCATCGGCGCGGTACAGTTCGTCCGTATGCGTGCGCACGTAGGCCACGCCTGCTTCCACCACGTCGGGCGGCGCCAGCGGTGTGAGTAACGCTCTCGTTTGTACTGAGTTCAGTTTGAAGCAGGCTTTTAGTGCGGCTACTACTTCGTCCGCGGTACGGTATTCACCCTGGATTAAACGCGCTGTAAACAAGAATTTGAGTTAAGATTGTGTGTGTAATGAAAAGGGGAATTATAAAACGAATGAATAAAAAAAACTTAGCGACTGATGATGAGTAGAAATATCCAAAAAATGAGTCAAAAAGTTTCGATCACTCTGTAAATCTCGTTCGTAACGGCTAAATAATACGGTCGAAATCTCGAACGAGACTTCCAGAACAAAATTTGCTACCCGCGAGAACTCGTTACTTATCCAAAAGCAGCTCAATATCTCACGAGATCGATTCGAGATCACATTATCTATGGTTGTTTGGTAGAGAATTTTTGAAACATTTAGCCAGCTGTGTAAGTTTTATTTGCATCAAGTTTTAATAAGTAAATTGTGTGCTTTAGTTTTTCGTCATAGTTGCAGTGCAATTATTTTCTTAGCATTTAACGCACCCTATGAATCTTATATGGGTGATGAAAATACTGTGATAAATACCAGCTTGATTCATCCTTGCGAAGTGGCACTCGGCCGCCAGCTCCAGGCCCTGGCGCTCGGCCCAGGCCGCCAGCACCTTGAGCCGCGCCGACAGCGCCCCGCCCCAGCGCGCGCTCACCATGCCCGGCTCCGACACCAACTGTGGGGACGAATACTCGCTTCAGTATATCTACTTGGAGACCGATGCATGGCTCTTTTGTTATTCATGCATAGAGTTACATCCTGGTTTTAACGTAACTTGTTGTTAAACTTGTTCCTTACCTTGTTGAAACAAACAGCATTGATGTAGTGGAACAGATGCGAGAACAGCTGTATAGTGAGCGCGGCGTTGACGCGACACCGGCGCAGGAGCACGATGGCGGCCGCTAGCGCTTGTAGCGTGGGCGCGGTCGCTTCGTTCGCGTCGCCCACTGCCGCGCTTGTTAGTGTGGCCAGACCGCGGGAGAGCTCTTCTTGGAAACATGTTACTAGGTTACTGGGGGCAAAAAACATAAGTCCGTATAGAATCACGACTGTTATCCCGATGGGTAAGACAGAGGTGTATAGTACATCCACATTTCGACAGTTATTTTTAAGTCCTAAGTAATAGAGGCGAGCCTATTACCATCAATCGGATACAAATCCAGACTCCAGCTGCTACTGAGAAATTTCTGATGGAAAAACCATAAATAACATTAATGTCAGCCAGTAGTGCTTGATGACTAGACCAACGACGCAGTAAACAAAGTTTTTCCCCATGGTACATACAGTGTGTAACAGGAACCTTCACGAAGACTTCAACCAAGCATTATGTACATCAAACTAAGTAACTTTACGCAAAAATTATTGCTGGGTACCGACTTTTTTTTTTGCGGTCAAAAATCACGTTTTACGGTAGGACTCCATGTAATGTACTCAAAACATTATGCTGATGGATGGATTGAATAGTGCTGGGGTCGTGGAGGTGTTTTAAGTATAAATCTTAAATTAAAACATGCATTTAAAAAAAAAAAAAAACTTGTGAAAAAGTTGAAACTTTAACCCCCGATATCTCCGTAACTAGAAGGTTCCCAGGTATGGTCTAGAATAAAAATGTGATCGCAATGTCGAAGAGAATAAGTGCCTTTCGGCTTCGTTAAGGGTCTTGTTACACCCTATAAACCCTTGTTGGCTGGCTGCCACATAATAAACAGTGCTGAATACATCCATCAGGTAGCGGAAGTATGGGTAAACTGGGCAATTGTACCGGATATGTGAAAGCCTTAATAATACCCCATAAAAGGAGGTCGGAGCGTGCGAATAGAAGCAAATGTTTAGGGTTTGGTTGCCATTTGCTATAAGGTATTGAGTACATAACCAGCAATTACGGTTCGATCAATTCAATAATTCAATAGTTCTAGAATTGTTAGCAAGTTTTTTTTCCATATAATTTCTTTCCACTCTAGAACTATATGTTCTAGTATAAAGTCGTTTATTCAAATTATTCAGAAACTCAGCTCTTTTAAAACGTTATAGTGGCATATGCCAGTCTCCCCAAAAAGGCTTTTTCAGAGACCTATTCTAGCCATTCGCGTATTGTAATGTGCCACTGGTTTTTTTTAACTGTTAACAACAAAATTGCTAGCCCTTCATTTGACCTAAGAACTTTAAAAATTAATTTGGTGGCAATATTCCACGAAAGCGATGCGAGACGTACGGGACCGGTCAATGTGGCGACACTTGGGGGAGGCCTATGTCCAGCAGTGGACGCCTTTCGGCTAATGATTATGATGATTCCGAAAAACACATTCTATACTCGCAACCATTCTACAAAAAAATCTAGAAACAATTTAAATAATGAATAATTAAAAATACCTGAAAGCATTCTGCACAGTCAACGAGAGGACTTCTTGAGCTTGAGTAGAGAACGATGATATATGTCGGTCGTATTTCAAAAAGTGCAGCAGTTCACTCGCGTTCGTCATCCAGAAGGCTTGTGCCGCCGAATCCGTGCAACGCTCCTGCAAAAGGAATATTATTTAGCCCTGGATTTTGCCAAGCAGTGGGATAATGTCGGCTAACAGTTAGGTTAGGTTGATTAGAAAATGACAAACTTAACGTACCCACGGCGGTGCATGAAGCCGTACATTCCAGTATAACTTGGCCTCGCTTTGTATAGATTTCCTATACAATGAGAGATCCGCATAAACTGGTTTTGTGTAGCTTGATTGGCCGTCGTGCGTACATTGTAAGGAATTATCAAAGGTAGAGTTGTTTGTACATAGTTTGTTGATTTTGGTAATAGATCCCATGTAAATGGAAATAAATCTACGATTACTTTATGAGTCTTCATCATAAAAACGATATGTAAAGGTTAAATGAGTTTGTCCTAGTTTTGATCTGGAACGCGGACCCAAAACAAGAGCTCATAACGCGATGAAGTAGTAAATCAAACGCTAGACGGTTCAACCCAAAAAATAAGTGCGAAAACCGTAAACATTAATAAACATGAACACGTCTCACGAAACTTATAGTTATAATATAAACAGTCTCAGTTTCAGCAAACGTGGGACCTAATATGTATGTTGTATAATAGAACCTTGTCTCCTAAATTATTAAACGTATAACGAGCGTGATAATTACCTGTACGGTGGCGTGTATGAGCGTAGCCACATGGTGTAGGAAGGCAGTCAATTTGTGAGCGCGCTCGGTCGGCGTCAACTCCGGGCGGTAATGCGTCGACGCTCGGTATCTGTGCACACGTAATTATACATCACATCACATCCACGAAAGGTTAAGCAGAGGTCTACGGCGCGTATCAGAAAGGTGTGGTCATATTTAAACATGTGGTATAGATATAGAACAGGCCCTTCCAACATACGGCCCCCGGGCCACCTAGCGGCCCGCATAGGTCTTTCATCCGGCCGTGAGCTATTTAACAGTTAATAAGACATCAATACGCGAACATTGTTTATAAATATCCCTACTACTTCACCTACCCGCGAATGCAGGCCGCATAATCGCAGTCTAGTCCGGCGAAGCTTGTTGAACCTAGAGGTCACTTTGCATTTCTTTTGGCCCGCTACGGTTCCATAAATACTAAACTTGGCGTTCTTAAAATTGTTGGACACCCCTGATATAGACCATCAAACTGAACAACTTTGTCCATGGGACCAACATCGTAGTCGCGAAAAATTATCAGCTGCCCCATACATTGGGTCGAGTAGCAGATTCTTCTTTTTAACCGACTTTCTTCAAAAAGGAGGTTCTCAATTCGGCTGTATTTTTTTTCTGTTTGTTACCTCATAACTCCGTCATTTATGAACCGATTTGATAAATACTTTTTTTTATGTTCCAGAGGAATTTCATCGAAATCGGTTCAGTATATTGTTTTTTTTTTCCTTGAACATGTATTTTTTTCTTCTTGGGCTATATAGATGACATGATGGTTCTTTAATAACTGCTAGTTACAATGTAAAAAATTGTTTCGTGACAAGAGTTTGTGCATGCTACAACTAAAAAGGGAAAAAACCCGGGGGAGGTTTGAAAAAACTTTCTGCGAAAAAAATTGACTTCCAAAAAGACACTAAAAAAGTCTAAAATGAGTTTTCTTTCGGAAGTCGGTGGCAAAAAGTATCTTTTTAGAAGTCGGTTATTTTTTCGCAGAAAGTTTTTTGTACACGCTGTCTAGTACACCCACATTACATCGGTTATTTTTAAGACCCGTGTAATAGGAGGGAAGCCTATGTTCACACGTAATCAGTATAAATTACCTTTCCCAAAATTGGATTTATCTAAAATGTTATAAATGGGCCAGTCTGCAAACATATTTAGATGTAATGTATCTTTATTACTCCCGTAATGTAATTTTACTCGAAGGCGAAACGTGCGAAACTGGCGAAAAGTGGATTTACCCAGTTTGCCAGTTTTGTTTGAGTAGTGTAATAAAGGACTAGCCTAGGGAAATCCCTAAAAGAGGAGCCCAATAACATAATGCCTGACATGGTGATCAAACCCAAAGCCCCATGCTCAATATTCGCGCTTCCGACCTCTAGAAGTCTAGAGTAGCGAGGCAGACGAGAGTTTGATACTCAAACTCACTATAGTGCCCAAAAGGATTTGATGGTATGAAAATTGGGACATCTTTAACTTTAATAACAGCACTGCGATATCTATTTCTCAAATGTCGTAGCTATAGATACACATGCATGCTGCTGCATACATGCTGTTGGTACTTGTGTGTGCGTGTTGTGGTATAGGGGCATTTTGGCCGCGTGCAGGACCTATTAATTTTTATTTCAATCAAGTTATTTACATTATTTACAAACTACAAATCTATAATAGTAATAAAAATATGTACAAGTATCAAAAGGGTTACAGGGCGTCAAAAAATTCGTCCACATCGCTGTCAACAGGAAAAGTGCCCAGAAGGCTGGCAGCATTGCCACGTTGTATGGCAATGCTGATTCTTTGGCCAAAAAATAGGCCCGCCCTCTGGTCACGTGAAGAGTCGACCAACCGCTTGGCGATTTCCCGAAATACTAGGTGGGCACTCGGACCCCATGGGCCTAGTGTTTCAACCCCAAACGGCTCAAACACGTAACTACCAATTAAATTATTGTATTTGTGCCGTTTGAGGTTTTCAGCACCTGCAGCAGCCGCCCCAGCGCAGCTCACTGTGCTAGGAAGATGGGATGGCGCAAGGGTGTCGACGCAAGTTGCATCCCACACCAAAGGCCTACCCAACTTCCAAGGCATTATGGTCATACCATCTGGTCTCTTCCCATCGACGCGTGCCAAGAAAAAAAAAAAAAAAATTAAAAAAAAAAAAAAAAAATTTAACTCTCTCCCTGGTTGACTCTGAAGTGCCGTGCTTGTCCGACGCAGAGGACGCCTGGAAAGTGGCTTGCCCGGATACGGATCGGCCCGAGAACCCGTTTTCCCAGAGACAGTGGGATGAGCCGCTCTGCAGGTTGGTACGGAATAAACTTCTTAATACGTCTACCAATACTGCTGAGCGTGAATGCCGAATGTAATGTTATTTTGGAGAGTCTATTGGAAATATCATTAAAATGTTTGATTTTGTCATCGATGAAAGATGAAAAACTTTCTTCTAAAATAGGGGAACCTAGGAGGTGAAGGGAACTTTTTTCTAAAATTTTGATTTGTGGGGCTATTGCATTAAATTTATCTATAATCGATTGTCTGTCAGTAATGTCAGAGAGGTAAATTTCGCACTTTGAGGGGTTAAGATCCAAGCCAATAGATTTAAATTGTTGTTTAAGGAGTTGTAGGTCATCCAAAACGGTGTCAACATCACCTCCTAATGTTCCATCATCATCATCATTCTTTCATCATCATCATCATCACCTATTAATTAGTTTAATTTATGTTTTGTTTGTCATTTTTATATTTAGTTTTGTTTACTGTTTTTCATGTGTGAGTCCAATAAATACTTTATCTATTTACGAAGACAATTCATCTTTTATGAAGGATTTCATTTTCTTTTATGCGTAATTCGAGCATGTTATAAAGTCGTCGTGAGGTTTTTATGTACGTGTCGTAGCGCTAAGATTTACTGCTCGACTTACTCGTAACGTGTGAATATATCATTAAATAAACCATGACACATCAAGTTTATTTCTTCAAGTAGTGACGCAGCTTTACTTGGAAATGTTTGAATAATTGCCTTTAAAAAGCTAGACAATAAGTAGTAAAAAGAAATGAGGGTGTATAAAACATGCGTAGTTAAAAGACTGAGGTTAACAACATTTAAAATTACTAATAAAAAAGTTCAGCGCTCCCTAGACACTCAAATATTAGCCAGTCCGTAAGATACGCAGTAGCAACTAAGTTTACAATGGCGAAGGCAAGTCAAAGCTGATTGTAGATGGTAGTCCCAATCTGACCAATGAGGTCAAGCTATTTTGAACTATAAAATGACATTGACAGATCTTCAACCAATGACGTTGCTTGGTACAATCTTTGCTAGCGCCATTAGATTTACGGTTACCTTCCTCATTTCGAAATTCAAAAAGTCCTCACCAAAAAAAAGTACACATTGACTTCTGATTATTCAGAAAAAATAAACATACTACCTAACTAGAAAAGCGTAGATAAATGACAAGGCCGGACAAAGTAACCCTAAACTAATATCAACCAATTAGGTGACTTTAAACACAGCGCAATCTTTTATAATTCAAAAAGAATCTCACCTGGCACACAGGTACAAGGTGTAGACAGGCGCTAGCTTGAAGGCGGGCGCGTGAGGGTCGAGCCGCGTTATCACAGCCGCTAAGAACTGCGCTTGTCCCGCTTCAGGGAACTCCAGTACTGCCGGCAGGATCGCCTCTTGGCATCCGCGACCACTGCTCATGCCCGCGCTCATCCTGCATCGTTATGTTACATTTAAAGATATGTGTGCTTCTTTGTTTAAGTTCTTTTCAACTGTCGGGGGGCTTGTTTTACCATTTGTTGTTTTAGTCTAGTTGTATTACGGCAGCACGTTATGAAACGTTCTGCAAAAAGGTTTAGTTAAGCAGTCAAGCTAATTGAACTTACTTAAAACATGGTGATGATAGTTTTATGCCTAGATCTAGAACCATACTGTTAAGAATAGTGGTAAAACCAGTCGGAATATGCTCAACATAATACAAGCAGATCTAGTAGATATAGTAAACAAGCGTAAACTTCACATAAAACATTAATAAGGTTTAAGCAGGATTTATTCATCAGACGTTTACGCTAAACACAAACTTGAGCAGTACAGACACTCTTGAGAAACGCTGTACATAAATTGTTCAGTTATTCAACATCAAAGGAGACGTAAATTAAATATTAAAACCTGTGCCCTAACAAGTTTGTCCATAATTTATAAACACAAAAGTAAAGTCAGTTCCACAGCAATCCGTTAGGGTGGTTGTATCAATTATAACTAAATACCTGTTGTCATGTCCAGAGCCCCCGCTTTTCGCACTGCAGATACTCTTTGTCTCGACGTTGCCGTCCAAGTCGAACGTAGTTTCATAATTGTCTTTGTACTGTTGCACAGAGTTGGACGTGCGGTTCACATTGGAGCTCTGATCTTGATCGTTGTACACTGAGCTCGTGTGATCGTCCTTTACGTAGTCGTCTTTGGTGTCATTGAGGTGTTGCGACATTATGAGCGACTCGTTGTCGAGTTTCAACGTATTGTTGTTATAGGGCATGGTATCATTGGCGTCCCTGTAGTAGGTGTCGTGTGACACGGGACTCATGGTCCTCTGGTACTCTGTGTCGTTGGTGGTGTTCGCGTTGGAGTCGAGCGGGTCGGGCTGGTGGGACGACATCGACGTCGGCGACATCGCGCCGCTATTCTCGCCGGGCGAAGTCAGCGATCTAACGTAAGGGTAACGTACACAAGCGGATATTCGTGAGCCAGTGACAGAAACATGCAAAAGAAAACAAACAATGACAGATGAACAAAACATAAAATACACAGCTTTGAAAGTGATTAGATAAGCGACGGGACTGATCGTGTTTACTTACATTTGATAGAATTAGTACAAATTAAAAGTAATAACAAAATGTTGCAATTGTGCGATGATGTTCTGATTACTAATCGACCAAATTAATGTTCGGGTCGGTCTAAGTTCAACTATAGGGCCCAACTATACACAACATAAAGAATCGAGCTACAGTGTGTGTGCAATGTTCTCACCTGTCGTATATTGAGCCGGAGCCGAAGTGTTGTGATTGCGCGAGGTTCCTGTTAATGAGGTTCTCCTGTGCCGGGTCTACGAAGCGGAACGTCGAAACACGACCGAATTTGAGTAGGCAACCGTGCTGCGACAAAATAATTTAGATTAAGTAACACAAATCTCAGTTTACATACAACTCTAAAATTCACTTTCAATTTGTCTTTCAACCACACATTTGAAATAAACTCCATGGAACTCTTTAAATATTTAAGGGTCCTGCGACGTTCCGGTTGTTTGAAAGTGGTCTGCTTTTCGGACAATATTGATTTTGAATTGTATCCAGACGTTTCTTGGTGGATACGAATACGTATGTTTGAACTAGATAAAATAAAAACACTAGGAAATTTTTCGAACGTTGCGAACGTAAGCGATGCTGATTTACACAAGAATGTCCATTCTAGTTGGAGAATGTAGATATCGCGGTTAACTATGTGGGCGTTCTGATGAATGTATTACAAATAAAACTCGACCGTAAGCTATTTAGTAAACCTAGGGGCAAGTGACTGACCTTGATCTACAAGCTCGACGCGTTCCTGGAATATTTTATCAAAGCCGTATTCAGGTTACCATAACAAATACTCAATACTTGTCGTCGAATTTATACAATCGTTAGGGAAAATGTTTTCTTAATTGATTTCTTTTTCGTGGCTTCTGATTGATTGATGGTGGTGTTGAAATTATTTATTAACTAACTTTTTGATTAGATGTATAGTTAGTATCACCATACCATACCATGGTTTCTATATAAATAACGTATAAATATATTTTAAACATAAGCCCAAAACTCAATAGGAACGCGTTCATTTACACAAGCGTTGGCTTCATTAAGCAATGCAAACAATATGTTCGTTCGTGTATTATGGGGCGCTACGTTTTGGTTCGACTTCGAATATATTTTCGTCGGTAGTTAAACAGGGTTGGCAGAACACGGCACATTTAGCGAGACAGTCCGCCATTTATGCCAGTCTTCCTACGACGGAAACGATCGTCTTTATGTTAAGTGCACAGTAAAAGTCAATAACGAATCCATAAAAATAGATACGCTTTCAGGTGAATTTCCGTTTAAAGTTCAGGAATTACGTCACAGCATTGCTTCCGAGGGTCGAAGGATTTGTTCAAGGATTACTTATGTATCCATATTGTCAATAAGGATTTACTCAGTACCTAAATCTGGCTATAGGGAAAACGTCACATTGACATATCATTGGAGGAAATTGAACTTTGAGATTTACGTGGGGGATCTACTAGTTGCGGAAAACAGAACTTTCGGTTGAAAAACCGAAATAGAACTAAAGAGCTTTGTATTTATAGAATCATGGTAGGTGGTGTAGGTACAACTTTTTAATGCAGCTTTTAGCTTTTTGTTTTCTACTGAAAATGGCTGAATTGAGCTTGATAAGTTTAGTTAGAGAGACTAACTAAACGCTGCCTGTATCAATAGTTTATTATATTACTAGCTGTTGCTCGCGAGCTTCGTTCGCGTGAAATTACTACTTTCCTTTTTGAATCGGATTTTGTCAAGAATTTCAAGGGTTTTATTTTTTTGCACGGACCCCTAATTATTTTTTTTAAATAAAAGTTTGCCATGTTAGACCTTATAACATCAGCTATCTGCCAGTAAAAGCCCCGTCAAGATCGGCACAGCCGTTTCGGAGAATAGCCGGAACAAACAGACAGAAAGACAGACAGACAAAATAAAAAATAAAAATGTGTTTTTGTTATCACTGCCGTAAGTATATATTTTCATTTACATTCAGTAATAAGCTGTTATTTTGATATTACAAATAGACACTATAATTTTATTTATTTGTTTAGATGTATAGACACTCTTGAGCCTGAAACTGCAGAGCAAAAATTATACCCTGAGGTTCACCGTGTATCGCCCGTAAATTGAAAAACCTTCCAATATTAGTTAAGGTACTTGAAATAATAGTTTTAAAAATCACCACACCACGGGCTCAGCAGAGTTTCGCTAGGCAATTAAAAATTACTTTACAAAATTTAAAGGTTTCATAGATACTTGTGATACACAAAACATACTTGTAACCGCTGCGAGTGCATGATCCTGCGCCCGTTGACGTACACGTGCGCGTCCGCATGTAGCGGCGTCACATTGTACCCGCCGCCCTCCGCCGGCGCGACCACGCAGTGCCGCGGCTGGATCGACGGGCCGTACAGCTGGAGAGTTGTGCCGTTGCCTGATCCCACCTGCCGATGGACATTAACATAGTAACGGCATAGTTTTTAGCTAATTAGTCCAGTTTAATGAAATGTAGAGCATCTGGTCTGTACATGTCCCACTGCCGACGAGAAAACGACTTTGTCGACTATTTTCTCGCTCAAGAAACGTACAAAAGATTGTACCTCCCGTGTTAGTAAAAGAGACATAACATCACGCCTGTAACTCTCAAAGGGTAAGGCAGAGGTGTACCTAATACACCCACATTTCTCCAGGTCTCCAGTTATGTTTAAGTCCCATGGTATAGGGGACGAGCCTATTACCATCAATTAAGCACGAATACAGACTCCGTGGCTGTTACTGAATAATGAAATTCCCAATAACACTTTAACACTAACCCAATAACACTTTGCCTGACCTGGGAATCGAATCCAGGACGTCATACTCAGCAGTTATGCTTGCGACCACTAAACCAACGAGGCATTCAAAGAGACACATCTTTTATAGATCGCTCAGTCAAACACACTGGCTCACTCGTTTCCTCTAATCGCTTCTCTGTGGTGCAGCTCATGCAGGTGCGTTAAGGATAAATGGCGTTATGCTATACACCCATAATATACGAATGAGGGTTCCTATAAAGGGTGCAACAAGATGCTTAACGAAGGCGAAAGGCACTTGTTCTCTTCGTCATTGCGATATTTTTTTTGTTATAGACCATACCTGGAAACCTTCTAATTACAGAGATATGGGGGTCAAGCTTTTTTATTTTTTTTCTTAAATTCTGGTTTTTATTGTTATAACTCTACTTTAAATACCTCCACGAGCCCCGTACTCTTCAATCCATTCACCAGCACAATGTTTTGAGTGCGTTACATTGAGTCCTACCGTAAAACGTGATTTTCACCCCGTTTCCCAGCAATAATTTTTGTGTAGTTTCTTAGTTTGATGTACAGAATGCTTGGTTGACGGCTTCGTGAAGGGTCCTGTTACACCCTATATACTATGATGGTTTTGTGTAGGTCTTTGTGTGCACGCCACAAAGAACACGGTTATTAAGCCTCACACAATGGAGACGAGAATATCATTTGCCAAAATTAATTTGTGATTTCAATAACAATACCTTCGAAATATAACCTGAATCTCGAATTCGGTACCTGCGCTTAAGTTAAGTTAATTTAAGTTCAAAATCTGCGTAAATAAGGGTAAGTTTACATTAAGCTCACTAGATTTCAAACTTTTATATCTAACTCGGCGAGCAGAAGATTGATTGTAGACATTAAAGTTGTTCTAAAATCCGCCGTACGAGTCTCGGAATTGGAACTATAAACTTCAATTGTTTCTTGAAATTGTAAAACTTGGGTAACTGTACTTTAATCTAAAATGGCTACATCATAACATATCGCCTATATTCCCCAAAGCGGTAAGCAGAGGTTAATAAAATGCTACCAACTCCAACATTTCGCCACTCTAAATACTATATCAATATTCACAGAAGTTGTTTACAGTAAAATTCTTTGGAAACATAACATAGAACCAAATATTTCAATTTAATAAATATTTTCTTGAAAGCTATAAGTTAACGCAAATTGGGCTAATGTCGTAATTTAAATATGCCAGGGAACTCTGAGAATATTCGTACGAATTGACTTTGACGCAAAAGCGGTGTTTATTAAATTCATAAAGCTCGAAACTCGAGCAGCGTTAACTACGTAATTGAATTATTCTAGTAGAGAAAACTGTTCGTTGGTATTATTGCTTTAAATTCTCGGGGCACAGATTTTAAGCCCGGATTTGGGGCTTTACTCGAATGGTGTGTGGTTACCAAATACTCAATAATATAATTAAAACAGGCATGAACTATCTTTCAGCGGACATTTGCGGAAGTAATGCCTCCTATAGAATAGAGTGTAATCTTCTTACGGCAGGCGACATCCGTCTCTTGAATATTTGCGGCACTGTTACTAGTAGTTGTTTGATAAAATCTTTGGACAGTTGCCACAGACAGTTCTGCTGCATGCAAGCAGTTTTGTAACCTGAGACTGGTTAAAAATTGTCATAATACAACAAACTGTATTCCCTGAAGGGTTGGGCACACAATAATATGCAAGAAATACAAAACTTTTTTTATTCCTTTACAATGCCTTGTATTGGACTATAAAAACATTGTGGTACACTTGTTTAATTCTCTAATACAACACTTATTTTACAATTTAATATTTTATTTAGCGTGTTTTTGGTGAAACGGAACGCAAACACAAAACGCATCGATTCCGGTAGTGACGTCAAAATCCATGTGTCAAAGAAACACTTTTAATTGAAAAGTACTTAAAGTTTCACTAAGATTTTACTATAATATTGTTAGTGCATTTTTTGCTTAAATAAAGCACTTACATTTTAGTAAAACTAATCTACTAAGGGCAAAAAAATAGATTTAAACAAGGCAGATAGAGGTAAGTGACATCAAAGTCCTGACATGAATGGCCGCGATAGTCATGGACGTTTGAACTGTCGTAGAAAATTGCAGGAGTTTAATTTTTTTTTTTGTGCGACAAGCAGTAGTTGAAATTAATAATAATAATAATAAGTGCGAAGACCTCATCGATGCTCATTCAATCCTGTATTGTGCAGCTGTAGCGGCATGTCGTGTAGCTCACGTCAAATTTTCTGATGACAGAGCTACACGACCTAAGCCAGCCATACCAGCATGGCAGTACAGGATTGAACGACGTATTGGTGGGGCCAGAGCACTCATCGGCAAACTGATCTGCTTCAGGGAGGGCAATACACGCCCTAGAGTGATGCGTTTTGTGAGGCGGGCGTTCTCGGGGACTGATATCAGTCCTCGAGACTACATGTCCCGTGTCACAGAGCGCATCGACTTCCTGAAGCAGAAAGTGTATGCATGGGCAAACCGTATTCGTAGGTATAAACGGCGGGTCGACCGATACACTCAGAATCGCACATTCCAAAGAGATGAAAGGTGGGTTTATAGGGCTTGGGAGCGACCGGACCAAGGTATGGCTGACACGCGCCTGCCGGATGATGATGCCATGTGTTCGTTCTGGCGCAGCATCTGGTCGGTGCCTGTTAGCCATACCGAGGATGAATGGACCCGGGAGGTCGAGCGGGCGTGCGATCCAGTACAAGAAATGGGGGCAATCACCATCTGCCCCCAAGACGTAGTTCGTGCAGTCCGTCCGTTGCCTAACTGGAAATCTCCAGGGCCGGATGGGCTGCACAACTTCTGGATCAAATGGTTCACAAGGTCGCACGCTCGCCTGGCAACCCTGTTCCAGTCAGCCTTAGAGTCAGGGTCGCTGCCCGAGTTCCTGACAACAGGTATAACCCACCTGCTCCATAAATCGGGTAGTACTGCGGAGCCTAAAAATTATAGACCGATTACCTGTCTTCCGACAGTCTATAAAGTTCTTACATCCATTTTGAGAGCTAAAATTAACAAACACATTGATGATAATTCTATCATGTCCGCTTCTCAAAATGGATGTAGGAACGGGTCCCGCGGTACTAAGGAGCTACTCCTCATTGATATGGCCATTAGCCAACAGGTTCGCCGTTCCCGAAGGGATCTGTCGACATGTTGGATAGATTATAAGAAGGCCTATGACTCCGTGCCACATACATGGCTCATGAGGGTGCTAGAGTTGTATAAAGTAGATGCAACTCTGCGCACCTTCCTGATGTCGTGTATGGGACAATGGAGGACAGTCCTTCGCTATCCAGGATGTCGGCAAATCCAGAGGAATAGCGAGCCGATAAGGATAGAGCGAGGTATATTTCAGGGCGACAGTTTGAGTCCACTTTGGTTCTGCTTAGCCTTGAATCCTCTTAGCACGCTGCTGGAGGATTCAGGTCTAGGCTATCGGTTGAGGAGAGGTGGTCAAGTTGTATCTCACCTCCTTTACATGGATGACCTGAAACTCTTTGCCCCCAACGATTTGCAACTGATGGAGCTACTGAAGGTAACTGAAACTTTCAGTAGCGCCATCAGGATGGAATTTGGTGTGGACAAATGTGCGGTCATGCATGTAAAACGAGGGGAGATTGTGGAATCTGTGGGAACCCAGCTCTCGGATTCCATAAATCTTAGATCCCTCTCAGCAACCGAAACCTATAAGTATTTGGGTATGTCGGAAGCGCTGGGCATCAATGTTGCTGACATGAAGCAATCGTTGAAGGAACGCTTCTTTGGCCGCCTGAAAAAAGTATTTAATAGTCTTTTAGCAGGCGGAAATAAGGTGCGTGCCTTCAACGGTTGGGTCATGCCGGTTTTGATGTACTCTTTCGGCATACTGAAATGGACTCAAACAGAACTAGACGCCCTGGATAGGAAGGTCCGTACATTGTTGACGGCATATCGAATGCATCACCCACGTTCTTCGGTTATGAGACTGTATATCCCGCGGAAGTGTGGGGGTCGAGGCTTTTTAAACGCTAAGACTCTCCACAATCGCGAGATATGCAGTCTCAGGGAATATTTCCTAGAAGCCGACGTGGGGATGCATCGAGATGTGGTCGCGGTGGACAAGGGCCTCACCCCGCTCTCCTTGGCTAAAGAGAACTGGCGCAAACCTGTAGTGCTTGACACTAACGACCGCAGGGAGGTATGGCAGAGTAAGGAGCTTCACGGACGCTTTTACCGGGCCCTGCACGGGCCCGATGTAGACCTGTCAGCGTCCGTAGCCTGGCTACGTTCCGGGGACCTCTTCGGAGAAACCGAAGGTTTTGTCTGTGCAATTATGGATGAAGTTATGATGACGAATAACTACCGGAGATTTATTGTGAAGGACGGCACGGTTGACATATGTCGGGCATGCCACCGTCCAGGTGAATCAATCCGTCACATTATCTCTGGGTGTTCTCGTTTGGCTAACGGAGAGTACTTGCATAGACACAACCTTGTAGCCAGGATTATCCATCAGCAACTTGCTCTAAAATACAGACTTGTGGAATCGGAAGTGCCGTACTATAGGTATGTGCCCGACCCAGTTCTCGAAAATGGCAATATCACATTGTACTGGGATCAATCCATCATCACTGACAGGACTATTTTAGCCAATAAGCCTGATATAGTGGTGGTGGATCGATCAGAGCGGCGCGCAATGATTGTTGACATAACGGTCCCGCATGATGAGAACCTCGTGAAAGCCGAGAAAGATAAGCAAATAAAATATCTTGACTTGGCTCGCGAGGTTGTCGACATGTGGGATGTGGACTCAGCGATCATTGTGCCGATAGTCGTATCAGCCCATGGCTTAATTGCTAAGAGCCTCGATGAATACCTGAGGAGGCTCTCGTTAGGCAGCTGGATCAAGGGCTTGATTCAGAAAGCAGTACTCCTGGACACGGCTCGTATTGTTAGGAGGTTTCTCTCTCTGGAGCCCTGACCACCGGTAGCTTGGACCCTGTTCCCGATACCGGTGGGCAACAATTTTTTATATTTTTAAATGTTTTTTATATTGTTTTTTCTAAGGAATATTTAAAAATGTAATTAGTTTGTAAAAATATGAATAAAGGAAATAATAATAATAATAATAATATTTATTTAATTCAGACTTGGTCCATAAATTTGTTAGTAACAATGTTCTTAACCTAGTGTTAGTAAAAATACAAATCCAAAGTAGTTAGTAACAATGTTCTTAGCCTAGTGTTAGTACAGGTACAATGGTTAGACACTAATAATTAACTTTTAATTATTTTCTTGGGTTGATAGTACTGCATATTAATGATTTAAGTGAAAAAAAAATTACATGCATATTCCCTATTGTGTTAGTTTTGTTCATCAAAAAAATAGTAACTACAATATTTGTATAATATTTACTTTTAATTGGTACGTAAACCATTAGTTTTGTAGCCAATTAAACAATTTTTTGCCTCGTGGGTGAGTAGTAATGCCTTTTTAAGTGGATGTAGTCGGAATATAAAATATGATGAATATGACCGAGTGACATTGATGTTTTTATCGATCGACAGCACACCGGCTGACTGTTCCCTCGCGAAACTACGACTCGAACAAGAAACTACTCTAAATAGTACTTTGTAGGCGCATTTGTCAGTTCATCGGTTGAATGCTTGTGAATTATCTATTCTTATATTGTATGGAATCTATCTATGAATGAACTCACTACGGGGTTTTATCCCGTATGTTGATGTAACGTAGTTTGATGTTTATACCAACTTTACAGTGGCTACTAATATGGCCCAATGATTAAAAAAAAACCATCGACACGAAAAGAAGTAGAGGAACTACCCTACGCATGTATATAATATTTCTTGCCGCTCTGTAGGCTCCCAAAGGAGAAGCATATTTTTGCTCACTCATCAATATCGCTTGTGACATTATTGGGTCAGAGCATAGCAAATACATATTTAAGTTATATACTGACAGTTGAAAACTGAGAGCTATAAACAGACAATTTGTTTGTAATATATTTTAATTTCAGTTCCATGTAATAGAAGGCGAGCCCGGGGTATTAAATGGGACTTAAAACATAAGTGGTGAAGTGTGGGTGTATTATTAGGTACATCTCTGCCTCACCCTACGAGGATTAATTTACAGGCGTGCTGTTATTTGTGTTCAATCAACATTCTTACTTTGACAAACTACTTATTTTTTTTATGGATTTAGTTATTTTATTTAATTACTCGTCGTCTTAAAAAAAAAAATGTCGTCAATTTTGAATACAAATTGAGTAGTGGTAATTAATATTACGTGTTGCTAGTCCTTTATTAGTAAATTACGCTAAGATCTGGGCATTTTCATGTTGTCTAAAATATGTTGAATGATATTTGTCATTTTTGTCATCCAATTTATACGCTGTTGTGTGATATAATGTGGAAAATAAAAATGTAAACACGCACGATTGGCGCGAAACTCTTACTTATCATACACTACTGTCTAAATTGATCTCTGGATGAAGTCGTCACATAATTTAGTGACGAGTTAATTATAACTACTATAGCGGAGCTTGGATGTCTGAAAACTATATTTTTTCATGATTTTTAGCCTCAGTCAGCGCTGCCGTCAAAGTGGCGATGACAGTATTTACGCACTTGGATATTTATGAGGGTAATTTAAGAAACTTGCGCGCGAGGGTAACTTGTTGACACACGAGCTGTTTATCCAACTTTCTTAATTACGCACACTCATATTATTTGATCATCAGAATATTAAATATTTACATAAATAATGAGATGTCGTACGACTTAAGTGTTAGCCCCTTCCGGGGCCGATACCAAGCCAGCGGAGGTTCGTGTCGTGATCTCCTAAAGGGTACCGGGTAACTTTATGATTAAAATTCATGAGAGTTTTCTAAAAACTGCTGCTGTATCAAATGGGACAGGTTACACTTCACAGGTCCTAAGAGTATTTTTCTTCCAAAATAAATCCAGTCCTAGAACAAGATTAAGTATAATATAATTTGGTCGGCCCGATGTCTATCCGCTTGTCTATTACAAGTCTCACTCGCCATAAATTGGATAGAAGCTAATTTAAGGGGTATAACCTCGATGTCTTCCCTCTGTGATCTCCGGACTGGGATTTAGTGTTGTGATTGTATTTAACGTCCTCAATGATAAAGGATTGAAGGCCTGGTTAAGGGATTACATGGGTTGGGATGGATGTCTAGCAGCCATCACAAGCCGCAAAATAAAATAGCGAGGCGCGGATATTGAGCGTAATAACCAATAACCTATTACTTCGGCTAACATCCACCACGTGGGGCGCCTCCGCATATATTTTCCGGACTTCTGACATGGCTCTCTGCTTCTCGGCTGGCGAATTTGAAGTGCCCATTTTTTCATTTAGCGTCCATCCGTTCATGCCCGAGAGGTAGATGTAGCACTTAATAAAACATGCAGAATTATCACTGGCTGCCTAATACCAACACCACTAGCTGCTGTATACCCGCTCGCAAGAGGGGCTCGCCCTGAGGTCCGAGGAGAGGTTGCCTGCTCTTCCGAAATATATAAATAAGAGACAGATGAACGCCACCCTCTTTACAATGTGGAGACGCCGCGAGGCAGGCTAAAAAGTCGGAACAGCTTCCTTAGGTTGATTAATCCACCAATCGACAACAATAGGTTTGGTGAAGCTTGAAAAAGTTGTGGCTCCTCAGACATCCCCCTCTGGCTCACTATGGTGAGCCTGCAAAAAAGCTCCCAGCAGCTCACTAACTGCCATGGCCCTCCTGGAAGACTCTAAACCAACTTCGAAGCCAGGTGGGCCGCTGCAACTTGGTCCGGTGGGAGTATTCCGATAAAGCTGAGTGTGACCGCGGAGTCTCATTCCAACCCACTTCCTAACCTGCTCTTTGTGCAACTCCAGCTGCACTTTTAGGGACCTGTCCGAAGCCACTACCAACGCCGTTGATGTGGCTGAGTTTTGGAAATATAATCAAATAACTATGGGAATCATCGACACGAAGAAGAAGATCAAAATCCGCTGTAGCTTAATATAAAGCTAAACAGTCGCTATATGTTTGCATGTCGCTCACCTACTTAGCAACGAGTTTCCATTCGGTATTGTCAAGCTATGAAAGTAATAAACGCAATTTTACAGGAATGAAGTTACAAACCGAAGAACTTAGCTACATTCACACTACTACCAGGGCTTGACTTTCTTAACTGCAGTGCATATATGCAACATTGTCAAATCAGCAATCTGTTTTTCGCTGTATGGATAGGCACGTATGACGTAATTTCAGCCGTTTTCCTGGGAGAAGACAGCAATGATAATGAAGTGATAGCAACTCTATTTTGATAACAAACCTCGACAACATCTGATACTCTGAGTCGCCGTCCGTTCTCTAGCACGGTAGCGTCGGGTGACATCTCCACCAGCATGGGCTCGTTTCCGGGCCGTCCGCCGGCGGAACCTGTGCCGGACCCGACTTTCTTCTTGCGCCGCCGCGGCTGCACGTCCGCTGGCCGCCGCCGCACATGGAACATGATGGAGCCTACGACAAACACACAGGGATTATGTTAATGTTAAAATGGAAGTTGAGAGAAACTGACGTCAAAATAAAACACAGCACTGCAATCAAACACTCAGTCAATAGTATTAACTTATGAAGACCTAGGGCTCATTTACGGAGACACGGCGCGTCGTGCGGCGTGTTGCGCGTTTTTTTTTTTCGTTTATGGAGAGGTGCAGCGGCCTACTTTATCACACGCGCAAACACATGCCTATGACAATTGAAGATGCTCTTTACGGAGACGCGAGGCGTGAAGCGGTGCGTGCGGCGCCGCGTGCTCCGTCGCGGGTATCGCTACGTTTCATACGCCGCTTCTGCGTGAACAAAATAATAAAGGAACTGGTTGGCCGCAACGCAGTGGTGTCATCTGCGGGCTCCGCCGCAAGCAAACGCGCATAAAATCGCTTCTCCATAAACGCTCTCATACATAATGTTTGGATTAAAAGCGAGCCGCACTACGCGACGCGCCCGCATCGATTTAAACGAGCCCCTAGTGATAGCTTTTCTGAGTAACGGACCAAACAAAATAGACACGCTTAGAAGATTAAAAAAACTTAATTTAAGTGAAGATTTAAACCGTGAGCGGATTGGTTTCACAGTACAAAAAGAAATGTCATCCCTTGGTGAGGAAATAAATGTAAGCAGCTACATAAATTTGAATAGACCTCCACTTTTCCCAAGTAAAGCAACCCTTCTTGACAGGCAGGTAACCGTTCAGTAGCTCCACAGTTATATGGAAATTGTTACAAAAACAGTGGTGCTTTTTAAACAGCATAATTTATAGAAAACAACCGAGGAAAGTGGGTATTTGCGAAGGTTAGGGAGGTGGGTGATTGTCGCCGGGTGAATGCCTACTGTAAACCTATAAGTATTATTCTACACTATAAATACATTATTGACGAATTGTAGTTTCTTGGTATTTGCATATTGGGTGTATTTATTTTATAGTGCTTAGCCGTGCGCAAAGAGCTAGACTAGAGCCTGTCTCGGACTAATCTTTGATCTCGGATTTAATTTCCGCTCATTTTTACCTTTTATCTTTTCTACTGCCAAGCAATCAACTTTAGTAAGACGCTTTCATAAATAATCTTCCAAAGATATTTAATAATTCTTAAATAATAATATGAAAAAATAAAAGTTCCTTCGTATTATTTCAGTTTGATAGTAAGGTATATCTACAATAAACATGGTTTTATTTGGGTCGACGCCTTAACGGCAGGTCAGGCGTATTGACAATAATGCTTAATTGATGATCGAACGTGCCGACAGGAACTATTCACTGTGTAGTGTATGTCTATTGTAATAATAAATCGGCCTATAAAATAAAACAACAGGGGAAACAGTTTCTTGTTTAACATTCTACATATTAATAGCTGAAAACTAATGAAGACTAACAATAAATAAATGTTTTATTTTTCATTGTAAAGAATCGAGAAAAGTTGTCAAAGCAAGAAATATTAACTTCTTGAAGAAATCAGTCTATTGATACATAACTTAACGCTATTAGTCGTTGGGGTAGAATTAACCATCTGTCCAACCTACTGTTCCTGTAAGGATTTGTTCCTAAAACGGCAGTTAAGATGTCAACGTTTTGAAAAAGACGTTTACTGGCTTTTAACATGATGTTCGAAACGTACAATATCAATGAAAGTTATTAAATTGACGAAATAACAGTACTTATTTAATTTAACTTAATTTCTCATATTTAGAGTACTGTAGCTCTCTCTCTCAGACTCTGAATCGAGAGAAGTCGCCATAATACGAAATGTTCTTCATAAAGAGATCTATCCAATGTTCTATATCTTAACCCTTTTGGACGATAGGGCAATTTTGCCCAATCTCCTTTATTGTTATTAAAAATGATGGTGTACATTATTTCAATTGTTATAAATTATTAATTAATTCTAAATGTTTTTATTATTTTTACCAATTATGAATTAGAAATTATAACTAGAATATTTGTATGCCGAAGCCAGCAAGACATAGCGTGCGCATTATATTTATATTGACATCAGTACTTTTTGTTTACGTATATAACTATTACAACAAAAAAAAAACCCTATATGTAGGTAAGTTAGGAGGAAAAGGTAACATTATTTTATTATCTATACATAGCTGAGGCGTAGCGAACTCTGACCTAGACACCTAAACATGGGGTCAACGGGTGTATTGTACCCCGGTTCGTCGTTTCAGCTCCGGTTTCCCTTCATTTCCCAACCGAAATCGGAACTCCTTTCTATATCCCCCGTTCTATGATCCCAGGCAGTTACGAAGTTGCTAACGTCTACATTACCTTCGTCTCATTGCTTTTCAGGACAATGCCGAGTTCAAAGTTTACACATTTAAAGCAATGGGTATTGCTCAAGGTTGGCCGCAATATTGTTCTTTGTGTAATCCTATAGTTCTGTTTGGCAAGTTTAACTGCAATCTGGGGAAAGGTCTGAATGATAATCCTTGATCTTAGTCGGGAATTTGTACAGCCTACATTACCCAGGAGACTTAAGAGATAAATGTGGCCTACTAGATATTTACAGAAATACTTTTCTTTTGCTCGCACATGTAAATAAGTAACTACGTTTCTACACAAGGAATAACTAAAGGGAGGACCAAACAAAATAGATTGAGGGCTTAATAAACAAGTGTTATTATTGGTCCCAATAATCCTAGTTTTAAGGTTTAATTTCGTTTATCGAACCTATACTTATGAAATGGCAAACAAAAGCGTAACATGGGTTTCAATTTGTATTGTTACAGGGCGATAAAACAAACACATTTTGTATTACAAAGGAACTCTATTACGAATAATTGTAAAATTTTAACGAATTCATAATGGATTAGCTGTTGGTGAAAACTCGATGCAAAATGTTCAGCGCCGTCGAGCTAAACCAAATTCATTCTGAAAACATTTTTTTGGCATTTTGGACTTTACCGTGATCATTTTTGCGACAATGCAGTTTAAATCCGAGATAGAGCTTGGCCACAGAATTTTCGTTGTTTTGATATTTTCAATTTCATAGTAACTCAAAGACTACTCGTATAGGCTGTTTAATCGTGTCCTAGGTTTATTTCAAACGCCTAATAAAAATTTCGAGGTTGACCAAGTTCTAAACAGAAGCCATTGATTAGTACACCTAACGCGGTCGTTGGTAATAGTAATTAACTACGTGCTGAATACATTGCTGTATTCCTTTCGACTACATACCTACTTAATTAACTTGACCACATACCTATTCGTGGTCGAAAGTTAATTTATGTATGGCTGTACAAGCACAAATGGCGGTACCGCGGTACCACAATGGATCCTAGGGGACATTACTCTAATGACCACACTTGGCAGTTTGGCAGAAGTAGTATTATTTATAGTGATCGTATTGTATGGTGTTATTAAAAAGGTTGACATTGCTGGTTTTTGTTTTATTATGCCTAGAAAGTATAATGAGATTTGGTAGAATGTAGAAACAATAAAAAGAAAACCACACAAACAATGAAATGTTGACCAGCAAAATAATAACAAATTATGTTATTATTTTGCTGGTCGTTCCTGTTAAAATCGATAAACAGAACGCTGACCTACAAGACAAAAAACACATTAGCTAAGCGAATAAAGAAATAATTAACCCAACTGGGACAGTGAGATGGACTCATTACAAGGGTAAGTAAACATAATTAAAGTATAACAACGAAGAGGAAACTTGGACGGACACCGAATTCACCTATATATCAGGTACGAGTAGGTTCGTGCATGAAGAAAAAAAAAAGTGCTCCACTATATTCTTCTCGGAAGCCCAGCACTTACATGTACTTAATCTCACTTTACAAACACGATCACAAGGCTTAACACAATTTGAGAATATTTCAGAAGTGCTACATTTAGTGGCATCGTGTTTAGGTAAGTGCACTCGAAAGCGTGTTACGTTGTGCTCAGCGAAGGGGGCTGATGGAGCAAGGGGGGACGTGCTACGAGTGAGACAAGCCCGCCTCTAGTGTCAACATCATTAGTGTCTACATTGTCCCGTTGCTCTACTGGAGCTACGAGAGTTGCTACGAGCTACAACTTTCGTAGGCCGCTGCATAAAATCGAATACGGTGAAGAAAACGTCTGGGGGTCTAAAATGGCCGCATTAGCAGAATCATAATAGAATAATATGAATTCCGTTACAATTCGTAAAATAGTCACAAAGTGACAATTCATAATATTAATTGCGTCTGTGACCATTTTAAGAATTTTAGCGTGATTCATATTATTATGATTCTGCTAAAGTGGCCATTTTAGACCCCCTGGGTTCAGAAACCTAATGCATTCATTTTCGTTACGTGTTAATTGCAAAACAAAAAGGTATAGCAGCTACCTTACTTACTTAAATTGAAGTACTAAAAGCAATCTTAACTAAAATAATTAAGTCTGGTAAGTGATAGCAGTTACAAACTAAGTAATCGAAATTTCACCTTGGCGACGAGCAACTTCGGTACCATCAGTCATTCGCAATACATTCAATATTAAACAGTATCAATCTTACTGTGGACGTCTTTGAAGTAATGATCGATGGAAACAAAGAATTAATTTGTGATTAACCGATGGCGCCACTGTGCTGATATTGGAAAGAAAAAATCAGATTTAACTTTCGAACTTAGTCAAAGAGTTTACCAAGAAACTTTTAATTTGGAAGACCGCATCCAGAATAAGGTCAAATATATTAGTAATACTACACACGCATAACAAACCACTTACGTACCTGCTTTACATGGATATCTGAATTGGAAACCGGGTCAATAGTCACAAAATTGACGAGGTAAGCCTGATTGAGCTCAAATATACAATGGATTTATGGGGCCGTTTTTGGATTTTAATAACACATACATAAACAATGCACTTGGGCTCAGCAGAATGGCAAAATCAATACTTAATCCGAACAAGCAATGGAATATAATTAATTGACGAGTTATAAATTCATAGTAAGGGTTGATCAGTTTAGTACTGTCGGTTCGCATCGAGACGTCAATTGCCGCATCTTCACCAAAGCTGACGTCCGCCGGGAACTTGCCCACATCCTCTATAGCTCTTACATACGTGTTTTATTACTGGCTATGAAACTCAACATGAAATTGATGTCCCGTACGCTGGAAAGGGAATTGAAAAATACTTTCAACATCTGATATTCCATTGCATCTTGGGAAAAATTTGCAGATCAAAAATTCAATATTGTGGTCACTAGCACAAAAAAAAACACTGAACACACCACATGAACACTTTATACAGACGTGAGTACGAACACTGTAAGCCTGAGGAACGATTACCTAGCACGACTTCCTTTTTATCATTTCGCAATCGAGAACTAAAGGATCTGCTGAAAAGCATATTTGCGAGCGCGATTAGAATTTTCTTTAGCCATAGCCGGCCGAATACTAACAAAGCGTAGCGCGTAGTAAGTTCAAACCGACCGGCGGTCTAATTGTAACTGGACTGAGTGCCACACCACCACTACGTCATACACGAGGTACCACCACCGCGGCACCGGTGCCAGCCGCCCGCCACTTTAGTCATAATGCAATACAGGTTAAGGGCTGCTTTATTAGTTTTGCCTTGTTTCAGTGACCACTAGACGTCGATACTCAGAATAATACTTGTCACATTGTACATAATATTATAATATGCAAGGTGTCATACATAAACTGGTTAGACGTCTACAAGCCACACGTGCACATGTCGTAACGTCGATATCGATAATTGGTCATGTCAGTAATTAATTAATCGATGACTCCAATGAGCCAAACAATATTAAAGAAGAAAACTTTAAAGCCCCTGCAAGCAATAATCGGCATGAAAAGTTCCTAAATATGAATAGACGAATAATTCACGTTGTGAAAGTAAACGCTAAAGGTTGTGATAGAAATCGAGACCTTGTTAAAGATATTACAACATCGTGCATTAATATGTTAGTAAGGTAATCAGAACTCATTTTGGAAACTGTGATGCAATTTGCCAAAACTGATATTTCAGAGTGACAAGATGTGGCGTGTTATTGAGAGATGACCCATTTTTCACAAAACTAATTAACAGGAGATGGCACACGATGACGAAGGTGAGCCTCAAAAACGACAGGACTTGGCAGTCTGTAGATTGGGCGCGGCAGAGGCCGTCAACTTGCGGCCTGGCGGGTCGTCGGCGTCGTCACGTCGCGTCGAAGTATACGTTGCGTGCCTGCGTGAATTGGTATAATCACCTCACCTGTTGCTACTTCACAAATAATAATAATCAACAAATCGACACAACTTACTCCGATACAATCGAATCCCTTTTACTCCACGTGTCAGGTTGAATAATTAAAACATTTAGTGCGCTGACATTTAGTTCGACATGAAATGCTGTTTTCAGTTTAGTATTACTCTTTCAGTTAAGTATTGATTGAATTGATACTGAACCAGTTACAGCTGAACCAGTTCATCCATTGTACTGACGTCTAAGTTGTATTTATCGGAGCCACAACAATGGGCATTTCCGTTTAGAGATGTTTGACGTACGCTCGGTATTATATCCAGATGTGGGTACAATACAGATTTTAAAGCACTTGCCATGCTACTGTCGTGAAGGACCGATAGCGATCGCTCCGACGAAACGCCACTCAACATTACACACTAAATGATATGGGACCGTCGGGTTCATAAAGGAGAAAACCTCATTTTCTAAAAGGTCACGAATATACATGTGTATAGCATAATCCATTCCACACCCTTTTCCTTTCATTGGCGCAAATGACTCTCAAATTACACTTTATTTTGAGCAACATTTTGCGATTTGCTTTATTCGGGACGGTAATAAGCTTTAAGAGTCTTTTACATAGGAACATTGTAACATAATATGATGTCTAACAATTTCTTTGTGATCCTCGCAGGTTGGGCAGTATTTGCGAAGGTATACATATACCCAAATCATCACATTTCGGCACCATAATTATGTCATAACGGGCTAGACGCAATGGTTGAAGACTAATGTTGACGATGTACGGTCAAGGACATACGGTGCCGTAATGTGGATACTGGTAAGTTGGTCCAAAAATTCAAGGCCGCTCAGCAAACTATAAAGGGTGTAACAAGACCCTTATCGAAGCAGAAAGTCACTCGTTCTCCCCGTCATTGCGATCATTTTTTTGTTCTAGATGATACCTGGGAACCTTCTAGTTATGGAGATATTGGGGGTACCGACTTTTTGACAAGTTTTTTTTTTTAATACATGTTTTAATGTAATATTTTTACTTTAAACACCTCCACGACCCCCGTACTATTCAATCCATCCATCAGCACAATGTTATAAGTCCTTTACATTGAGTAAAAAAAAAAAACGTCGTTTCCCAGCAATAATTTTTGCGTAAAGTTACCAAGTTTGATGTACACAATGCTTGGTTGACGGCTTCGTGAAGGGTCCCGTTACTCCCTGTAGAGCGAATTATACTAGGACCGATATCCGTTGGTGCAGACTATTCCAGGAATGGAGACCGCGTATCGGTAAGCATAGCTAGGGATGCTTTCCAGTTAGATGGACCGATGATCTATGTGCTGGGACAGACTGGATGAAGAAAGCAGAGAATCAAGTATCTGGCAAAGAATTTGCTGTGCATCACAAAAAGAGCTTCAATTTGGCTGGATGGATGTAACATCTTATTGAATAAACATTAGAAAAAATCAGCAAACAGAACGTTTTTGCATGCAAATATTTTCTCATACGCATTATGCATGGAAAAATTTGCTTGATTAAAGCCTGAACAATACGCGGTACCACATGTTCTTATATGAGTATGCGTGTGTATAAATGTTACGATAACATCAACGGAAGGTGGGTGCAGCGATATATGACATGCTGCCGACGAGGCGACGACCGATGTCGCCGGCACGCAATGTCGCCGTGTCGGACCTTGCGTAAACATAACAATGAATGTATGGCAGGGCAGGGCGGACATGTGCGCCTGTGTACCCGGGACCGACAATGCCGGTACAACAATACATCTAAGAAGACTTGTACAATTATCTAACAAAATACGAGTACATATACATCGCCTGTTTGAACATCTCGCTAACAATAAATATCCCTCGACGACGATATCAACTCATATTATTATAGGTAATGTATATGGATGTCGCAGTCATCTGGTTGAATCTGCTCTTTGATTGAATGACTAGCGCGTTCATTGAATGGCAACATTCAATTGAATGACTAAAGGACAACTCGTCAAGTCGTCGAATGTAACGTTCAACGTCTTGACTGAACGTCATTTAGCGAAGTCGTTGAATGGGATATGGGACTTTGTAATGTTTGGTTAGGGATACCGTAAGTTCGCGACTTAAAGGTATTTATTTATTAATAAAGGTCTACCAACAGCTTCTGTGTACATCATATCCTAAGTAAAGGTTCCACAGTCTTGGCCTTACACAGTCGCCAATTACTGGTCAACCAGTATTCACAAAAACAAGTGATAACTTATAAAGAATATAAAACTAAAAAGAGTTGCTCTAGAAATGAAATACAATAACATGGTAATAAGGTAACCTTTCTTTAGATAACAAAAATGAGGACATGACATGACACACCTTATTATGATTTTATATTGTATTTTAAGTCTTAAGATAGGCAATATTGACAATTTCTACCAACTAATTCAAGGAATTCAAAGAATCAAAGACTAGGACAGCCAATCTGATATAGATAGAACTAGTCTAATATTTTATTTTTAAACCTCTAAATCTCCGAAAGTATACTGTTTTCGACAATTTATCATAGAATATTTTCGTTTCGTAAATTTAGTCGAAAAAAATATCAACACAGTGCCATCTGTGCGAGCTGTTTGACGCCATATTTGTTTTGGTGACTACTAGCGCCGCAGTGGGAAAAAAATTGAATCATCTGACTGATTTTACGTCCGCTCCGTTCAAAGGGCTGTATTGCACAATCCGCTAACTAGTTGGACGTTGAGTGACGCTTGTTCAATCAACGGTCGGCCTAGTCATTCAATGAACGCGCTAGTCATTCAATCAAATTACATATTCAACCAGATGACTGCGACATGGATACCGTGTATTATTCTTGTGTGTTCTAGTTTTCGGTCGCTGCCCAAGAGATAATAGGGCAGCCATTAAAGGAAATAGAAACACAATAACATTTTTCAGTGGCTCAACTAGTTTCAAACAAGAAAATTCAATGGCCAATGCACGGTCTATCAGCAAAAGTTGGTAAAAAAACTTCAATTCTTCCAAGATAACAATGAATCTTTCAGGTAATAGGCCTTGTCCTAGTTTTGATGCAATGAAGCAAAAGATTTATTCAGCGGAAGTAAAAAATCTGAACTTCTGCATAATAAGCACTCTTTAAAATTGTATGCTTTCACGTTGGAACGGACATCAAAGTGGACGGGTATTTTATTCCTTGTTACATTTAAAACTACTGTTTTCGTTCTGGTCACTTTTTGAAAGCCGGAAAAATAGAATATCAGGTTGCATTCTAGTGAGAAGTTCTTTTTAGAATTCCGTACCTCAAAAGGAAAAGCGGAACCCTTATAGGATCACTTTTTTGTCCTATTATGTTTATCTCGGGAACGCGTGGAGGTATCGAGTTGAAATTAAAACCATATACCCTGGTCTACAGTCCCTCGAAGCTGTGAAAAAATCAAACTTATATATTAACGTAAAACAAAGATACGGCCGTTTTTGCCGCAAAAAAAGTATATTTCGACAATCTCAAGGGAATCAAAATTTATAGGGTACTTCCCGTTGACCTAGAATCAGAAGAATAAAGGAAAAAAATCTGAAAACCGTAAATATGTAGTTTATTAACAAAATACCTACTAGTTTATAAGGAACCCGCCTCGGTGCGCGACCCCAACTCGCACTTGGCCGCTTTTTTATTTATTTGAAAACTTATACGAACTTCTAATCTACATACACCAACTTTTCAAAAACTTCATTTGAAACATTAATACCTTTACCATAAATTTGATTCAATACAAAATTCATGAAAGTATGAAAGCGGGCACGCTGAAACATTTGCATAAATTTGAATTGCAACAGTAACTGTAAACCTTTGATTTTCCAGATCATCAAAGACTGTTTTCCTTTGAAGCGAATGTCGTGAAATTAAAATTTGAATGCAGGATTGTTGAGGAGAGGTACTTAGTGTGAATCAAAAGCCACCTTATCGCGTTGCTCTCAACACAGCTCGAACAGTACCTTCCCTTTTTGTGACAGTTTTAGCATAATAATTATTATTTTGTCATCCTTCGCGCCTTTCAAGTCAATCAATTTTCAAAAGATTATGGCAAAATTAATTTATTTCAGTTTGAAGATTTTTTTCCTCTTAATCGTCGAGAGGACGTGCATAGATTAATAAAACCACGAAGGAGTGGACAAAAACATTAAGAAATAATAGAAAGCCAAGATAACAGCAGCGGTATATCGTGAAGATAGCTTCGTCAATGCTTATCGAATCCAAGTATCGATTCAAGGTAGATGTATGGCGTAGTTGTTTATGGGTTATCGTCCCAGGGAACATTAAAACTGAAGCAAGAAAATAAAGACATTTCTATATTTCCTGAACAATTTATCAAGAAGTTATGTCACATACTCGTCGCTTCTTAGTGAATAATAGGATCAGCCATAGCGTCCCCTGGGTACCATATAGCAATCCACTAAGAGATTATGTGATGAGGATGGATGATAAGAGTCATATACCTTCATACAAATACATATTGCGGTCTCATTTGTCGTCAAGCGTGGCGATCAAGACAGACTTCCCGCATCTATTGTCACGGTTCAAGGCGGTGACTTGAACTAAACATATAGCTAAGAAGAACTAACCATGTCTAATGTGGGCCATTTCCGCTTGATGTAGGTGTTAATATAACTCTTGTATACGTTCGCCAGTTAGGCGTTAGCTATTTTTATACTAGCAGAACATGTCTATATGAAGACTCGCTATCTATCTCGAGGGATTCATACCGTCTAAGCCTCATGGCAAACTGAACATACGTGTACTTTTCACCTACTTATAATTCTTTAGACAGGCTCAGCGTGACATTCTTAAAATAAAATTGGAACCGTAACCGATATTTTTAACCGACTTTCTTCAAAAAGGGGGTTCTCAATTCGGTTGTATTTTTTTTAAATCTTTTTTACCTCGTATCTCCGTCGTTTGTAAACCGACTTGAAAAAATATTTTTCATATGAAAGGATGTACTTCCCGATTGGTCTCATAGAAATTTCATCAAAATCGGTTCAGTAATTTGGTTGTTTTCATCACATTGTCACATCACGCGACATCGAGTGAAGATGCTATGACGTTCACGCGACGTCGCGTGATCGTGATAATGTACGAGCCAGCGGCCGCAGCGTTTTGGGTTCTGGTGTTTGGTTTATGCCATTAAGGAAGACATTCAACGATTTTTTTTATTTTGGTCATCTAGGTGAGTTCAGCATTTTGGCTTGGCAATATTTTTTCTTATGGGGCTATGTTGATGACATGATCTCTTAATAACTTCTAGTTACAATGTATAAAATTATTCATGACATGAATGTATGTGGTTACTGCAACAAAAAAGAGTAAAATACAAACCGTTCTGCGAAAAAAAAAACGACTTCCAAAAAAGCACTAAAAAAGTCTAAAATAACTTGACTTTAGGAAGTCGGTGGCAAAAAAGTCAATAAAACAAACAAAGTCACCGACTTCCGAAAGTCAAGTTATTTTAGACTTTTTTTGGAAGTCGGTTTTTTTTCGCAGAAAGTATTTTATTGTTATCTGTAAATCTAGTAAGAGCATCAAGAAAATTTTGATTTATAAAGGTTTAAGAAGAATTCCTACCACGAAGTTTGTAGAGCGTCGTCAAAGGTCTCTTGTCAAATCTAAGATGATGCGAAAATATTAATGTGGCGTGACGAACGATGAACGAAGGAAATTACTTTTGGTTCATGTTACGAGTCGTGAAGAGCTCTTATAACATACGGGAAAACACGAAATGGTGTTGTGAGTAGGGCCCAGAAATTGCGTCCCTAACACAATTATTCTTCAGGCGACGAAAAACGATATTTGAAAATGTAAAACTTCAGCGGTCGTAGACCTGTTGACTTTATTATGCATGAAAGTACACGACAAACTTGTGAGAACTGAGATTCACGACGAGAGTGGATTTATAATTAATAGCTTAGCTTCTGACTTCTAAACTTTTGAAAATACTTTGCGAGACCACTGAATTGCAAATAATACTGAACAAGCTTGTGGCATAAATATTGAACATATTCTAGAAAGTTCTTGCTCGATTGAGGTTAGAATCACAGCGTGATGCAGGAATGTCAAGTCTTCGTTTTAATTTATACTCATATTGCTTAAATTTTATTTTGTAAAGACATTACGCTTTTCCCATTTGATGACTGTATTTAAATCGAAATAACCGTTTTTCGAAAACTAGGATAGACGAGAAATATCAAATCTTTACATCTTCAACGGCTCGCATAGACGCCAGGTTCCTTTGATGCCTGTTAAAAAATCACGCTATAGGTACATTGTTTTGAATTTCAAATATTGTTTCTGAACCATTTTGTATAGCCGCTTGCGAGAGAGATCGAAATGGCCTGGGTAAACCCCCGAGGGAAACGTCTAGCCGCCGAAGACCTCTTTGGAATAAAAGCTATACTTACTTACAACAGGTTTTAGTTAGAAAAAAACCTTTGATCATCTATAGGTGGTGTGTAAAGGTTTTGTAAACACCGAATAATTTCGCATCGACTTTTCTTTTCACTTTTTAGACACAACAAAGGCACTTAAAGCACCTTTTCAGTGTAAAATGCGTTATTACGTTGTATAGTTAGGACGTTGATTCTTGCAGAAAATAACACTACTTCGCCGTCCGCGACTCGCAACAAGGAGAAGTTCGTAAACAGACTTGGCTTTAAATACGGCATCCTAATTAGTCTGGGCTGCGGGTATTAGTAGCTAGTTTCCTGCCACGTCAATCAACGCCCTTACAGAACTAAACTTCAGTTAGTCTAAAAATACTTTCGGATTTCCCTATTTTCGGTTTCAACGTTTAACGCTGCCGCACTAATCAAGGTGCTAATGCGTGAAAATCCTAATGAAGTAAAGATGATTGTCTGAAAAACCAAATCTATAAGAGAAAACTTGGTGCCTGATAAAGCTTTTATTAAATTAAAACTTTAAAACGAACTTCAAAGTTAAGCAAAAGTATTTCTACTTTGTCATTGTACAATTACAAGAGTTCATGCGGTAAATTAAAAAGATATCAGCGCTGATAATATTGTGTTAGCTGATAAAATCAGCAATCAAGAAACAGAAGAATGGCGACAGTTAACTTGCGCAGTCTAATATTAAGTTAGGTAGTAAGTAGCCGAGTGTACAATTGTACATGTGCATGGTATTTTATGGCAGGATATAGCCAACGTATAAGTATGCAAGCACGCGCGGGCGCGAAGGGTCAACAAATACATTACCCGCCAGTTTGTTCCCGAGCTAGCCACACAAGCTATTCGTCTTCCACGCAGTTTCTATTGGGTTAATAGAGCAGGTGTAGGATAAGTGCCTCTTACCTTGACATTTACAACTTGATGTCGCAAATAAAGTAAAAAACAAAGTGTTATGGGTTACACGGTGTCACACCCAGTTTTAGTTTCTGCACGAAGATATTGGATGCCATTATTCGTGACCCACTTCACCATGATACGCCAAAGGTAGTGATAATACTCTAATGCGCTTTGTATTCTATTCCATCGAGCAGAAAACCTGATCTGGTTAAATAATAGGCGCTTGTATGAAAATGATATCGTTCCAGAGAATTTCTTTTTAATACACTGTTTCGGAGTACTTTTGTGTTATATCGAATTCTCGATATTGGGTATGGCTGCAAAATCGAATTGTTTTCCGCTTCCACTAGGTGAACACGGTTTTCCTTCGGGTTTTTTAAATATGACCAGTTTTATACACACAGTGCAGTTTTTAAAAGAATATTTTACAGAGAAAGTAATCAAAAAGGTACTGAAAAAAAATTGATGTTTGTTCCCCACCACGCTTTCACGGTGAACTGATTTGATGCAAATTTTAGCAGACTAGAGGTAGTCTTTACACCTAAAATGAGGTGGTGGGTGTTTTCAAATTTGGCAACGATCAGATTAATTCCGGGTGAATTAAATCCTGATCAGGACTATACATGAAAACAGGTCGTATACTGCCCTTATTTCCTTCATCGGCATCAGTCTAACTAGACACGGGTTTTATAACAATATATATTAATACAATACTTTACACCGGGTGACTGCCTTTTGGCCACCACAACCATACCACTGCTATCAACCGTAATACTGATAACTACTTTATTAATGGTTTAGCGGTGTCTTTCTTATTATAAAGCCATTTCTGGGGCCTAGTAGCCTTTCCGTAGCATCATAAGTCAGCCATTTCTCTCGGTACATCCACGCAATCGTTTATCTTCACTAACAACTTGCTTTCAAGATCACTCACAATAACAAATAATGCTAAAGGTCAAATTGTAACTGGCAGAAATGAAGACACCACTTTATGGGCAGACTATAAAAAGTGCTCAGTGCTCTTTATCGCGACATTCTCGGCGAAATAAAACTGGTTTAAGCCAAGACAAAAGAAACACTAGCAAGCTTTGATCGGTGACGACACATAATCATTTAGAAAGTTTGGAACTTCCGCATCACAAGGAAACTTTGCGTGTACTACTACATAATGACAAAACAAGTTTGCAACTTACAGTCGTGCACCGGAATATATGTTAGACATCGATTGTTGGGTTCTTGAGATACTATAACTCTATTTAACTCTTGCAAAAGTTGAGACTTTCAAGGACGATATTATGCATATCGATTCCGCGAAGGAACGGACATCGAACCGCGAAACGAGTTAAAAATACCGGCGGCCGGTCGACCGGCATCTGTGGGCACACCGGTCAGACTGCTCTGTCGGCCACATGCGTTTGTTTACTATCTGCTTCGATCGCGGCTGCGGTGCCGGCGGTGGCCGCGGTGGGCCTAGTCGGCGATCACATTGCAATTTTTGAACAAAAAGTTTTTTCGTGCGAACTTACGGCGGAGGCCCCAATCCATGTCGAGGCGCGCGGTAAGTGAGGCGCGTGGCGCGGCGTCTGCGAGGCGACTGCCGCGTCCTGCGCCCGCACGTTCCCTCTCATGTATTCCCATTGTGAGTCGCGGCGAGCATTGTCCGACCCAAGAGGGACCTTCTCGCGGAAATAGTGGGCACGCAGTGCAACCACCAACTACACTACCTAAACACCACTGTTTATACTTTCACGTAAAACTCCTCATCAAGATAGGATGCAAAGATTGTCCTATAAAGTGTGAACGCTCTTGAAAATAGTTTGGGATTGCATGCGGAATTTATTTTTAGTTGAATGACACAGGTCAAAAACGCGTGGGGTGTCAGTTCCCGTGCGCACGTGACTGTGGTTTGGTGAATGTTCCGCGTATCATTGATGAAACCGCCGTAGGCTACCGATTTGCTCTTTAGACAGCATAGAAATATGTAGGTATACGTACGGAGAATTAGCTCCAAAATAATTTACTTTGTCCATGATTTGTTTAACTTAACATAATTTTAACAGAATTATGGAAAGTTTAAGAAGACCTCGTTTTATCTTTTAAAATTCGGTGGAAACATGAAGTTTTGAAGTGAGGTCTTAAGCAAAAGCCTCCTTACCATTCAATTTAGTTCTGTTGCTCCGTTCAGGAACCGACCCCCATCTCTATACATAGTATCTACTTCAACTTCAGTTTGGACCAAAGAATTTGTAGGTCGGGCTTATTGATGGAAAAGCGTTATCGGACAATTCGCGGCCTACTCACTCATTTCCCGTTGGAGATTCGATTTCGTTTTATATGTCCATCAATGTTCTATATTAGATCATTACTTGCTAACACTTTTGTCCAAGTTCGTTAAAGAGGAGAATCAGGATTGTTTTTATTTTTACCCGACTGACGCAGAAGGAAGGTAATGTTTTTACTTTTATAGATTTACTTTACAAGAAATGGTCGAGAAGTTTTAAAGATTCTTATTATATGGCCAGTTCTAGGCGACACCGAAATGGATACGTAAATAAAATCATGCTATCGGATTTTCAACGGTCGGCTCAGCCTCTTAGAGGCGAAAATCTTCAGCACACTTTACGTGTCATCCAGTGTTAGTGAAAACAAGCATTAGTGTCCAAGTTTAGTGACAGTATTTGCAAGGGACCTAGCGCAATAATGTTTTAACTTCTTGCGCAACTTTGTAAGTTTCCGTCCAGCTCTGGACTTCGGCAAACTGTTGTTTAATTGAAGCATGACTTCGACCTCATAAATGTAGGTTATATTATATCTCAAGCCGAATCCTTATGCTTCTGGATTCATATTGAATTCACGAGTATCTTATTTCGCAAAGGGTAACTTTCCTCGTACCTACTATTAATTTTGCTGGAGAAAATACACGGCCAAAATACAATATAGGTACAAGATGTACTTAACAAGAAACGCACAAACTTGCGCGTGCTGTCTCGGACCATGAATCTGGTCAACTTTTGTTCTCAGAGTTCTTGAAATTCACAAAATAAAAATTGGACTTTCTATTGGAATTGTCGCGATCAACATACATAAGGTAAAACTAAAAAAAAGTTAGAATTTCCAAAAGTCACACGAGAGGTCGTGCGTTTATTTTGTTTCACCTTTTATATTACCGAATTATTGTACGTAGTGATGATAGCTAGCACCTGTCAATTTTCTCCGGTGAATAAATGATAAGAGTACCAATAGGTAAAATTATTTAGGTACTTGACGTTGACCTCGATTACTAAACACTTATACCTTTGTTAGGGTATAACTACTTAATTATTTGTAGTTTTCTCTCATTGTTTAATTACTTTAGAGAAAACATAGGATATTTTTTTTCTTTGATTGTGCAACACTAGATCACTGAGGGAGCTACCGAAAAACACTCCTTATATAAAGGGTGTAACAAGACCCGTAACGAAGCCGAAAGCCACGTGTTCTCCTCGTCATTGCGATCATTTTTTTGTTCTAGACCATACCTGGGAACCTTCTAGTTATGGAGATATTGGGGGTCAAAGTTCCAACTTTTTCACAAGCTTTTTTTTTTAAATACATGTTTTAAATGTCAGATCTTTACTTTAAACACCTCCACGACCCCCGTACTATTCAATCCATCCATCAACACAATGTTTTGAGTTCGTTACATTGAGTCCTACCGTAAAACGTGATTTTCCACTCCAAAAAAAAGTCGTTTCCTAGCAACATTTTTTGCGTAAAGTTACTTATTTTGATGTACATACATAATGCTTGGTTGACGGCTTCGTTAAAGGTCTTGTTACACCCTGTATTAGTTTTGCCGCAATGCCCGCAATGCATCAATTTTGGCTAAACTAGACTCGAATATACCCGATAGAGCAAGTATAACCCGAATCAACACAGGGGACAAATTCCATCCCGAAATCGAACATCGAACGGGATTCAATTTCGATATTTACCAAGAGACAAAAGTTCTCTAAGTAATGAACTAACTTTGCTTTCTCTGTCAGATAGACTGTCCGACAGTTTGGACTTTTTCTGGTCACTGTGATTTCGTATACCAGATATATCAAAGTTGATGTTGTTAATTAATGGTCTATCTAAAATAATGTAAATGGTACCTAAATACCTGCAATTTGTTTACGACAGCATTATTTTTATAGAAAAAAATGGATCACATATACATACAAATAAATAAAATCGAAGTTTTTGTTGGTAATATCAAAATAACAGCTTTTTACTGAATGCATATGAAAATATATACGGCACTCATAAAAAAAACACGTTTTTTTCAGTTTTTGTCTATCTGTCTGTCTGTTTGTTTCGGCTAATCTCGGAAACGGCTGAACCGATTTGACGGGACTTTCACTGGCAGGTTGCTGATGTTAAAAGGTTTAACGTATGGTACTTTTATTTTAGAAAAATAATTAGGGTTCCTTGCAAAACATTGAAACCTTTGAAATTGGCAAAAAAAAACGATAAAAAAGGGAAGAAACTTTTTTTTTCAATAATAATTTTACGCGAACGAAGGCCGCGCGCAACAGCTAGTATACAATAAAACTAGAATGACGGTATTATCCGCATTAAAAGCTGTTGAAAATTAGCACACTCAAAGGCAGCTTAGCCGAATGATTTTCATGAAATGAAAAAATATTACCATACAGATGAACGTTAATAGGGAAACAACCGCAAAAGGTGTTCGCACGCGCGTCAACCTTGAATATAATGTTTTACTGGAATCGTAAATTGCTAAACGTAGGTTAGGTACTAGTATTATCTTCCACATTATTATTAAAATAACCTTTTTCTAGGAATGCTATTAAATTAAAGAGCATATTTTCTTTGCATGAATAACTAATGAACATAAATACGACGATTCTGAGCCAGATTCGCGTTAAGACTATCCCAATACCGTTCTTACCACAAAATGTTACGAGTACAACGAGGATAGTTGATGATGTTATTAAGTTGCGGTTGTGAGCACCCAACTGCCTACCTCACCTACCTTTCCTTTACGTTACCTTTTGCAAAATAATAAATTACTAATCTTAAAAGCTAATTAAGGTCCCCATGTGTATAATTTCGGGCCGACTTTGAACTTTGAAAGGAGTAAAAGCATAGGGGTAATAGCAAATGGGATATAAAACGGGCGGGGTGAAAGCACTTATGATTATATACATCCTACTAATACGTACTATAAATGCAAAAGTTTGAGGATGGATGGGAAACAAACATCCATATGTTTGTTTCTCTTTCACGCAAAAACTACTGACCGGATTTGGATGAAATTTGGCACATAGGATACTTTTTATCCCGGTATTAAGATCCCGTGGGACATTATCAAACTCCACGCGGGCAAAACCGCGAGCATAAGCTAGTCAACTCTAAATGTAAGCTCTGATTGATACATTTTGATGTGACTTGAAGGAACTTATTTCATTTTTTTATGAAACAGCAGATAAACACTACTGGAAGGATGCCAATGACTTCAAAGATAGCCGTTATAGCTGCAGTAATGAACTACTGTGTGCTATGCATTAAAATTTTGAAAACGAAAATAAATAGAAGCAAAGTAACATCAATTCATAGATACAGTCAATAAAGATTTTTATATTAATTACTGATAGCTAAAGTTACTTTGTAATATCTCAAAGGATATAGGGTATCATATCGCAAGCACGTATTTATCACATCCAAATTCATATAACATAAGACTGCTCCAGTAAACACAAGATTTGTATGCACAAGTTGCTCTTAGAACGAAAACTGAGCGAGCTTGCTCTGATTCTATTCAGCCAGAGGTAACAATTTTATCGCCGCGGACACGTACGACGATTGAAATGTCGTCGGTAGCGGTACTAACGACGAGATTGGATGTCGCGAAAACAATTTTTATTAAGTTATTCTTTTTGCTATTTCCCCTGGTATTTGTAAACGAAAAAGTTTTCAGCTGAATTATACTACTTTGTACCTTCTACGTCATGTGTGTTTTATAGCATGACACAAATAAGAGTCTTTTTAGGAAGAAAAGACAAATAAACTGTGTTTTTCATTCCAGTCAGCATATTGCTTTTATGAACGGCTGACTTTAGTTGAAAAAATGGTTCAATCGGCATTCCAGCATTGGTGGTCACTAGTGTTATAATAATTGTTAGGATCTAAACCGAGTGATCCTGACATCAACCGACGATTCTGAAATACAGCCAATCTTTGAATGTTCAATTCCGGTCAAACAAAGTCGAGGGGAAACCTTCCATCGGTCGCTGGCCGTGCAGATTTTTTGCACTCGTTTATACAAATTATTCGACAACCTACAGATTAGGATCTAATCAATATCGTAATAGTACAAGTTTACCAATATTTTGTAATCTTTTAGTTATATGATATGGGTTCAGGACTTCAGGTAGCAGATACAACCATCTTCGAGCACTATAGATAATCTATCGACGACCTTTTTTTCACGATTACGAAGCCTAACATCCCAAATGCTCTCGATATCCGAGACTCCTTCAAAGTTCGAATATTATTAGGATGATACTATAAAACAGAAACGTGTTCCGATCCAATATTACCTTCAGATATGAGATTGGCTACAGGATGTTTATTTTCATATGAGAATCTAGAACACTTTATGTAATGCAGAGACCTTCATGAAAATGCCGATAAGTCACCACTTATCGGCATTCTCTCTCTTCATTAAGTTAATTTTAGCTTCAGGTTTAAACTTAGTAAATACCTCCGTTATCTTTCGGGATTACCAAGACCTGGTTTTGTGATGTAATATGTATTCATGAACGAAACAATATTTGCCTTCGACACGCGGCTTTATCAAGTTTGATAATACTATTTCTTGTAATAAATACGATTAAACTGTAATAATACCTAAAGGACTAGCAGTCTTCGAGTACAGTCGAACATAAATATGCCAGGGGCGTGCCGTCCATAGAGGCAATTAGGCCTAGCCTACCCTACCATTCCTACCAACAACGCAACAAATGCATTTATTATAACTATGTAATAAAATAATGCAAAATATTTAAAAAAATAATTAAAACTCCTGTTAAAATACTTATAGCAACTTGTCGCGCCCGTGTGACGTAACTGATAATAATACTACGACGCTCGCTCCCGGCTCTTCTAGGCAACGACGCCGCCGGCCTAATTTCCATTGATAAATTTACGCACACTGATGCACATTTTCGTGTGTATGAACGGCACACATGTATAGATCATTGATAGATTGGGGGCTCAACTCCTGCGAGTGTAGCTGGCCACTGATTGGCCACAAAGTATTATCCGGCTAAAACGGTATGCAGTGATGCAATATATTTGGTAGTGTTTTTTATCGACAAAGTAGCAATTATATTTTTCTTAGAAAGTTGTAAGCCATATTTGTTTCATGTGACAAGCAAAATTTATTTCGCGATCTTGAATGTTTTGCTTTTTATAATATCTGACGGGTGTAATTCGCATTGAAACGTACAGTAGTGTAAATATTATTTGTTGTATTTGTTTATTTACTTAAAATGGTGTTCTGTTGTGAAGTTTGCGCTGATAATGTGTGTTAGTTATAAGTTAAAAACAGTAAGTATTCACAATCGTTTAATGATAAGATTCAAGTTGTGTCTAAAGGTGTAGGTACCCGAATTACGAGAATTAACCCAAAATTCATCTCGTACTCGTCATTTCAAATGAATCTTGCTTCTGTTTGCATTGTCAGAAAATCGTGATTTGAACTTTGAATAATGTGGTGAGTTCTTGTATTTATAACTTTGGTTTTTACAAGCTTATTTTCAATGTTTTTTTTCTAATATTACAAAAATCTAAACTATACCATGGTAATTTTTGGTAATTTTATTTTTTTGTTGACAGCGCACTCTGTTTTATTTTTAAGATTTTTTTAACGAAGCTTCTACCTTCGTTTTTGTATTGACTGAATGCCATTGAAATTTCTGATATTTAAGCTAGATGGCGTTGTTTCTCATAAGATTACTAAAAATACCAGGGGCGGGTGCGGGGGGCCCGGAAGGGTGACTGAATATATCAATAGATGTGACTACTTTGAGGGTCATCCTAAGTAGAGCACGCCACTGAAATATGCATAGACAGGTTAGCAAAATTGAAAGGCTTATTTTCTCGTGACATACTGAAAAAAACTTTGAGATAAAACCCCCTCTTACATAACATCACGCCTGTAATCACCGAACGTTTAGGCTTTAGGTAGACCACCCATAACCCATCTCACACCTTAATTATAATTCAATCAATGTTTTAGGAATAAAAAGCTTTTCAGGGTTCCGTGCCAAAGAGGTTAAATCGGGACCCCCCTATAACTAAGACTCCACTATCCGTCTGTCTAGCTGTCTGTCACCAGGCTGTATCTCATGAACCGTGACAGCTACACAGTTGAAATTTTCACAGATGGTGTATTTATGTTTCCGCTATAACAACAAATAATAAAATAAATATTGAAGAGGCCCCCTTAAATATTTATTTTATTCTGTTTTTAGTATTTGTTGTTATAGCGTCCCATACAAAAAACGTGTTTTTTTAAATAATAGGGAATATGCATGTAATTTTTTTTTTCACTTATGTCAATAATATGCAGTACTATCAACCCAAGAAAATAATTAAAAGTTAATTTCAACTACTGCTTGTCGCACAAAAAAAATATTTCCTACAATTTTCTACGACAGTTCAAACGTCCATGACTATCGCGGCCATTCATGTCAGGACTTTGAAGTCACTTACCTCTATATGCCTTGTTTAAATCTAATTTTTGCCCTTAGTAGATTAGTTTTACTAAAATGTAAGTGCTTTAATTAAGCAAAAATTGCAATAACAATATTATAGTAAAATCATAGTGAAACTTTAAGTACTGTTCATTTAAAAGTGTTTCTTTGACACATGGATTTTGACGTCACTACCGGAATCGATGCGTTTTGTGTTTGCGTTCCGTTTCACCAAAAACACGCTAAATAATATATTAAATTGTAAAATAAGTGTTGTATTAGAGAATTAAACAAGTGTACCACAATGTTTTTATGGGCCGATACAAGGCATTTTTAAGAAACAAAAAAAGGTTTGTATTTCTTGCATATACCCTATTGTACGGTACCCTTCGTGCGCGAGTCTGACTCACACTTGGCTGGTTTTATTACATCTTATAACTCGGAACTGTCTCTAAACAAAAGCCCGAGAAATACGGCACACCACTATCCAATACCCCAACTAAACAAAACCCGAGCACTAGTATTTCCACATAGTATTTTCTAGAATATTCGTATAGTGTCTGTACTCGGCCAGCATGTGGGTCAAGTGGCTCATGCGCTGTCATCTCATTTTCACTTTACACGAAAACTAAACAACCCTGTTCTCTACAACTTCAAGCTTGCTTACACTTCTTGGGAGTATAGCACACGTAGCAATTTTTTCCTTGTGCTTTAAGAATAGAAGACAGCTTATTTTGAACAAGCGAAGTAGAGATAGAAATGTGGAGATGAATTACTCGTGAAAACTAACGTTTGACTTAAATTGTATGAATGTTCATACAGAAACTATAGAATGCCAATTATTAACATTCATACATACTTCTTTTAATTTGTCCACGTTCATACTTCTGGTATGTGTATGAGTACACCGGTCAATAATGAATTTATTTGCCAGAACCATCAAGGGCTTCTCATTGCCCCTTTTTTACCTTTTCAAACCAAGTATTAGTCTGCTAATTGCGGAAGACAGAGTTGATTGATTTATTGAATCTTCTAGCGTCTTACTTTTTACTTCATGTCGTAAATTCTAACGACGGTCTATAGCTCCGCTAGCGTATCGGCAAGTAACCACGCCAGTAAGTTCGCGCCAGTGAGCTAACCCTAGGCTGCTAATACATTATGCGGCGGAGGCAACGAGCCGTAGGAACCAGCCAGCCCCTAAACCCCATTAATCAAATTTTCTCAGTTAATAAAAAAGGCAATTTCACCTAATCGGTAGTGAATGCTGTCACATTTATAAGCACAATATAATCGGGCACGCGACGGCGAATACTTTGCAAACAAACAGTGAAACGGTAGTACTTATTCACGAACTTGCACTAAACTTATAGAAAATGCAATCCTAGACTCCAGAGATAACATTAGCAATTCATTGATTTATAGACATATAAAAGTTAATTAAATATCGGCCGTCCTCTACATTTGGGTCGAGACGGTATTGAAGCTTAACGGGACAGCTCAATATTTTTTCAAGAATACGATTATAGTTCCATGAAGAAAGTTGTTGAGTTTGACAGTATTTACCACACCCTTATAAAGGGTGTAACAAGACCTTTAACGAAGCTGGAAGGCACTTGTTCTCCCCGTTATTTCGATCATTTTTTTGTTTTAGACCATACCTGGGCACCTTCTAGTTACGGAGATATTGGGGGTCAAAGTTCCACCTTTTTCACAAGTATTTTTTTTTAAGTATTGATTTTATTGTAATATTTTTACTTAAAACACCTACACGCCCCCCGTACTATTCAATCCATCCATCAGCACAATTTGAGTCCGTTACATTGAGTCCTACCGTAAAACGTAATTTTTCACCCCGATAAAAAAGTCGTTTCATCATGTCGTCGTTTTGTCATGGTGATGTGTGCTACTTTGACCTGAATGCGGATCTCCTAGACAAACTAGACCATCTTCTAAATTACTGCATTCGATTCGTTTTCAATCTGCGTAAATATGATCATGTCTCTGAGCACCGGTCTCTTCTTAAGTGGTTGCCCATACGTCAGCGTAGGGAGCGAAGGGCGCTAACCACCTTGTTTTCTTTCCTTGTTTCTCCCTCTTCCCCTAGTTACCTTGCTCCCCACTTTCAATACATTTGTGCCAACCATAACAGGAGTCTGCGCTCATCGCATAACCGAGTTCTGCAATGTCCCTCTCACCGCACTGACTTCTATCATCGATCATTCTTCGTTCAGTCTATTTCTCTGTGGAATGCGCTTCCCCAGGAAATCAGGACGGCAACCAATCGTCTACCTTTTAAAATTAAAGTTCGCGAGTACATTCGGAAAAAGCTGGCAGTTTCGTCACAACGTTAATTTTTTCTCCATTGTTTGTCTTTTTATTTTAGTTTATTTGTGTAAATTTACACATATATATATATGTGTAAATGTCTATTTGCACATATATATATATATTTTGATATATATGTATAGTATTTTGATATATTTTATAGTATTTTATATATCCTTGTAGTTTATTCATAGGTACACCTACCAATGTTTGTCTCTGCATCACCCAAAGGTTGACTGGTAGAAAATGCCTATGGCATTAAGTCCGCCTCTGTACTATGTGCTTGAAGTGTTAAATAAATAAATAAATGCTTGGTTCAAGGCTTCGTTAAGGGTCTTGTTACATCCTATTGATGCATGCTGTATGCTGAACAAAACACGTCGTATACAAGAAAATTAGGATCGGCAGCTTTTGTGGAAATCGAAAGGAGCAATTAAAATTTTGATGATAGGCTAAATAATAATAGGATGAGCTTCAGTAAATACCGGCTTACTGTTTACCAACTTTAATTACCGGTTCGTCTCAGTCAGGCAATATTAGTTGTTACATTATTGACACGGAATCAACATTTACTTAAGTAGATACAAACTATGATTACGAATGAAACTTAAATCAATGTCAAGCTAAAACCACAAACTGAATGTGTGACGTTTAAGTTATTTTGTTTAACTGAAAAACTTTTCTTATAAATTATCAATGTCTGCCTCAAAACCAACTTACAGTACATAACAATAAATTCTAAATTAAATGAGGAGCATGCAGTACTTACTTCGTGTCATATTCATCAGCGCAAGCGGGCATTCGTCGTCTTCCAAGATGTATTCCGAATTATCAGTTTTGTCCTCCTAAAAACCGAAAATATGTTAAGTAGTGTCATTTTTACATTCACACACAGTTATAACTATCCCAATCGATATGATGGTATTTAGCGGAAGTAAAATTAATAACTAAAGAAGGGAGAAGCAATAATAAATTTTGCGTCCCCCTGCGGGGTAACGGCCTGTATTCAGTCACGTCACGACATCCATTTCGATAATAGTTAATAGGTCAATGTCATTAATTCCAATTTTAGTCTCTAAGGGGCTGTTTCACTATGAGTCCGGATCGGCAATACTTCCCTGAATAAAAACTGCGCCAAACGGACAAAAAAGGATTTTATGGTCGGAAATTTAAAAATGGTACAGAATTATTTCGTACTAGCTGCCCGCGGCTTCGCCCGCGTTTTGGAATATAGGGGGCACGGGCACGTTGTATATATAGCCTATGGCACTCGGGGATAATGTAGCTTCCTATTAGTGAAACAATTTTCAAAATCGGTTCAGTAGATCCAGAGATTTACCTCCTACAACCTCACAAACTTTACCTCTTTATAATATTAGTATTATAGAAGTATGGATGAAACGGTACGGTATGGTGGTAGAAAAGTCCATTAGCATCAATTCTGAAATTAAATACTAACTACTTTGAAAAGGTTACCATTGGATTAATTAGCACCTTGCTCTGATTACGTCATCATTCGTCACCTACTCAAGTGAAGAAAAATAATGTGATGGGGTGGTGACAGGACGTCAACGAGACGATCCGCATTCTAGACAGGTGCCCAATATATTCTAGGGAGTCATAACAGTAACCTTACCTGCACAATACAAAACTGCAGCGGATCTTGATACGACATCCCGTACTTGTCGAGCGTCTCCCGCAGGACCGTGGCAGCGGAGTCGTTCACTGACAGCAGTAACGTGACGTATGACACGTCGGGCCGGAGTATTGAGCCATATACCCTGAGGGTTCCACCTGAATGCACATACCAAGCTATTAGAAATTAAATTCATCTTGGATACATATGTGACATCGGTAAAGGAAAACACTGTGAGGAATCCTGGGACTTTAATGAGTCTGAAATTGCCACTCCGCCTTTTTTTTTCGGATGGGAAATCATCAAATGACTCCTCCCGCTCTGGGCGGAGCAGGAGGGAGTGTCAGACTTTTACTGACTAAAACCCATCCATGTTCCTTCATCCCCCTATGTGTTCCGGGGCCACGGTATATCTTTCGAACAGTCCCGCAACCCTGGCAGGATCGCCAATCCGCCTTGAACAAGCGCTGTAATTAATGCACATGCCTTCTTTGCATGCGAAAAGGCCTTCGTCTTGCAGTTACAGGATTGTTTTTTTTATATGAATGGGTAGAAAACAGAAACCAGACTGTCCAGCTGACAATAAGTAGTCACTCACCGCCACATCTAGACATTATAACACAGCTCTAACAAGTGTTTGACAGACAAAATTGCTGATTGACAATTTTCTCGTATTTCTTTAACTACACCGGGTACCCATACCCTGAACATAGCCACCAAGTTCAGCGGCACTAAGATGTTTGGAGGTATTACTTTCTCAGACGAGGTTCTTCGAGCTCTACCACTACTGAACTAACCTCCTTGTCTGCTAGTAACAACAAACTGAAATCACCATGGTGATCACTGTCTTTCAGTTGCACTTTTTATAGGGAATTTTTTTTTTGTTGATGTTACGGTAAAAAATTTCCACCCAACAATAATTTCAAATACCAATACAGGGCTCGTTTTTGTACATAAAAGCTATAATATTATAATTTCTATGTATGGTTTTTTTGTGTGTACATTATAGGATATGAATTTCCAGATATTGCAGGATTATTTATTAGTGAAACACCAGACAATCGACTTTAGTTTTCAAGTGTTCTGAGCAGGGACCAAAAAGAATAACCGTATAGGGATTTTAATCGGGTTAGTACGCGCTCGGTCCTCTATCAGTCTCATTAATCAGTAATATTTAAATGGTAAACCCATATTTATGTATAAGGGTTAAGCCGTATAATGGTTTATCAAACATAATATGGGTAATAGGCCTAACCGGTTAACCTTTTAACCTGATTAATCGTTCCCTGGTTCTAAGGGGTCCTTCGAAAGTCAAGAAAGCCAACGGAAGTAGTATAGTTTACAAATTAATTGAACATGCGTGAGACATGTAGTACACGCAAGTCGCGTCGTCCGGTGGTGAGTCATCGAACAATTGTTACTATTAACTCACTACTGTGTGATATTAACCATGAGGCAGATGTTTAGAAATAGTCAAACTGACACGCCACAAGTTCAAATGTCAAGTTCACGCTAACTAATAGTAGGTACCTTTGAGTACTTTCCTTTTTACATAACATAACACCACGCCTGTAAGCCCCGAAGGGTTAGGCAGGGGTGTACCCTATAGTACACCCATCTCGCCAGTTTAAGTCCCATGTAATATGGTATGGAGCAAGCCTATTATGCGATTAGTGAGCATATTAATTTCACTTAAAGTGGGAATGTAGTCGTGCAAAAGACGTCGTCAAAAATAAAACATTCAGAACGAGAATAGAATATTCTTTATAATACTGTTTTGAATGTAGAGTTAATAATTATTAGCATTTGAGGCACACTACGTTCGGAGCTGCGGGACTATTCGAAAGAGATACCGTGGCCTCGGGGTTTTAGTCAGTAAAAGTCTCCACACTCCCTCCTGCTCCGCCCAGAGTGGGAGGAGTTATTTGATGATTTCCCAACCGAAAAAAAAAAGCGCACACTACGTTAACTTACCATATTATATATTTCTTACGCCTGTCAAAGGACAACAGAAAGTAGAATGTACGGATTTGGTAGTGTTCTCGCAGTTACTCGACTTCAGATTTTGCGAACTGACTTCTGATCTACCGTTTTGAGCGACCGAAAAGGAAAAATGCGATTCTGTGCTTAAAGATGTGGTTCAACCCTTATTCTCGGTTCGATAAGGTTGCTGTTGCTGTGTCAGAGATAAAATAACTGTAAAAGAATCTTATGCAATAATTTTCTCTGAGTTGAGTTAGTTACCTGTGTCAGGTCCCCCGTCTTTAGACTTGAACTGCTGCAGCTTGCGGCCGAGCTTCTGCTGGCGCCGGCGACGCATCACTGCCTCCGGGTTACTGATGCTGCGCATGAACGACGTCTCCGGCAGCTCTGTATACAAGTTTAGTTTCTTTTATGTTATCATCATCAGCACGTGAACTAATTTATAGTAGCTTGTGGCTAAATAATAAAAATTGCTCGGGCCGATCTTTAGGTTAAGCCCCGCAAGTCCAGGTTGGTCAGTGGACGGGTAAACCCATTGCATAACCAATTTCCTCCGTGCCTCGGAAAGCTCGTTAAACCGTTGGTCCCGGCTGTCATTTGTTGCTCTTCGACTGTCGTTCAGTTGCCCAAAAGTCTGACAACAGGTCTTAGCAAGGGGTATCGTAAGCCCTAGTACTAACTGGATTGTGGAGGTCAGATAGGCACTTCGCTCCATGTAAAATACTGGTATTCAGCTGCATTTCGTTAGATTGGAAGATGAAGACTTATTTATAAAACATAACATAGTAGCCTGTATTTCTCCAAAGGGTTCTGCGGAAGTGTAACTAAAGTATACCCACATTTCACTAGTTATGTTTAAGTTCCATATAGTAAGGGCGGGCCTAATGCCATCAAATCTAAACTCCGGGCTGCTTAGTTCCTGGTGGAAAATTTAGACATCAAAACGGGTCAGACGGTTTAATACAATTCTAAAGATTTTTGTAGGACCTTAAACAAAATTGGCGAAATGTGGGTGAAGTCTATGAAGTGGGTGTTAATATTAGGTGCACCTGTGCGTAACCCTTCGGGATTACAGGCGTGATGCTATGTGATTTAGCATATAATAGATCAAAAACTCCTAAGCTGGCATTAGGTATTCACATTTGTATAAAGACAATGTGTCAGTAACTTATTGTCTTTGTAGGACAAAAGAAAACTACAAGTAATCTTCCCACTTAATTCACAAACATGTGAATCACAACTTAATTCTTGCAACACGATTAGGTATTTATTTGTTCGCTTATAGCTTCGACAATAATACTTGCTGAAATCTGATATATTAGGTCGTTTACTGAAGAAAGTTTTTTGTTTACAGTGTGGCCTAATGTCAAATATATTAAATCAGGTATTTTTTTTATTTTACAATATCTTTACATAAAATTTAAAGGACCAGTACCATATATTGTCTCATATTAGCATAACAATAATGGTCATTGCCCTTTGCCTAATATCTTTTTGCACGAACCTAAACAATGAAAACATTTCAATTAACTCGATGCATGCCGCCGATTTAGGGCTCTTAAAAGCTTAGTCACCGTTTTGTAAATGAAGAACCTCAATAGATGGGTCAATGACTGCTATTGCCATGCTAAATCACCAAGACAAGTCTCAGGGCAGTGTCCTTTGAGTCCTTCACTAAAATCAACCGCCGACTGATATCAGGCGACATTTGTCTAGACAAAAACATGTCAATAAATCACCTGTATAAAGTTTTTCGGCGACTGGTCTATTTTCATCGTTGGTGTCGGATTTGAGTCTCGATAGTTTTTCTTTTTTCTTTAGTTCTTTCTTCTCTCGTTTCGATAGTTTTCGTTTGAAGTTTTGATCCCCTTTGTCGTTCACCGCCGACAATGGAACCTGTGTGAACAATAGATGTTTACTAAAATATTCTCTGATCCAAGCCATAGCATACGGCATTAAACTGATAATGATCAAACAAACAAATGATAATCAACTTGACATGTGACTATCACAGGACTTAAAAAAACTAGAATATTTTGACCTAACAACCTAAGACCCATGATTGTGTGGATGAAAAAACAACAAAACAAAAATCCAAGTTAACAAATATCATTATCAAGTACATGGTTGGTCTAGAAGTCACACGAGCTACTGCTGACCAAGATTTCCTGGGTTCAATTACCAAGTCGAGCAAAACATTATTGGATTTTTACACTGTGAATGACTTGTCCCTCGATTATGTCAGTATGCTCGCTTCCTATTGACATGGGACTTGAATATAATTGGCTAAATGTGGGTGTGCTCTTTGCCTTATTCTTATGTATCTTTATAGCAGTGGCGGACCTATCAAACAAGCCGAAGAGCCCGGCTTGCCTTAAAATCAAACTCAACAAATAAAAATAAACATTCTTTAAGTTTCTTTAGGGGTTTCGGCCCGTGCTAACGCTTTCTCATTCACACCCGCTGGCTTGCATCTGGCTTCTGACCTCTCACTTTCTCCTAGCAAATTTTTAATACATCTGTAGGTGCTTATTTGGAGATATTGTACTGAATTTATTGTGGTAATTGGGCTTTGCTTCCCTTTCAATGAAAGGGAGCGGGCACGCCACTGATTTATGGAGCAGCATAGTTATTTAGAAGTATGGCCATAGTTGTGTAGCAGAGTAGCACAAAAAGTACTACATCAACATAAAACAAAAAGTACTACAGCGCTATCTACAAAATTCTGCATCGCGCTATCTAAGTTATCCGCGAATTAAGACCATTTATAGAAGAACCCGACAACATGGTTGGACGATCCTCGCTTTTCTATGGGTAATGAAGAACTTAGTACTCTCTTTTCATATCCCTAAAATTGGAACAATAGCTGCCTTGTATTCTGAATACAATATTTCCACTGACAATTTCACAAAAATGTTTACCAACAGCGCCCTTCTGACAGTCATTCTAGCGGGAAATTAACCATGCTGCACTATACCACTGTTGATTGTTACCTCATTGCTGCTAAGGCACTTAAGTAGAAACCGTCCCTCTCGATCATCGGCATGCCAGTTCAGCTGCACCAGTAAGGGCTTCTCATGGGGCTCCAGCTTGCGCTCGTCGTCCGGCCCGTGCGTCTCCCACAGAGAGTACGAGCCGAGGGATAGCATGCGCATGTCTGGACGGAACTTCTCGATTAATGTCTCTGTGGAAAGAAATGGTGATAAGTAAACTAGGATTCATGAAAGCCTTAAAAGTTGTCGAGTAGCTGGGGTTGGATCAAGCGATCAATTTGAAAGCAAAAATAAATACTCTTTGGACGTGATTAAACAGGCAAAGTAGGATCAATCTAGGTTCTTCCTGGTGGCCTACCATGACGTCTTAAAGCAGAAGTAATTCGAGTGTGGAAAAAAAAACAGAGCTATACAGGTCGTCTAGCGCCATCTCTTTCCCACACTGACCCCTCTGAACGAAATTAGGATATGTATGATAACATACGTCATATTTGATCCGCAAAAGACATCTCCGTCCATATTATCAGTTGAGAAGTAGTGTGTGCGGAAACTGAACATTCCACAGAAGTAGGTTAGTAACATACTCCCAAGTTGTTTATATTTTGTAATAGCAAGTTATCAACTCCGTTATCCGGTTGTACAGACTCGTTAATTATCTAGTATGTCGGTATGTATGGAGGTGACCAGTCGCCTGCACTACATCATAATAACTGCCTTCTGATGACTTATACTATATTCAACCAGCTTTAATTATTTCTACATTCCTCAGGCGAGAAGCTAATTATTATTATAACACGCAGATACATACTAGATGGTTTTATTACATTTTCTAATAAATAAAAACTTTATTTGTCTTTTTTACAAGCTCTTTTATTAATGTAAATAATAATGAATCACTACGAAATGCCGCTTGCCTCAACCAAATATATAATATTACATATGTGATAGCCGCGCGCTAAGAATAGTATAAAGAAAAGCAATATTAAATATTATTTCTGTTTATTTATTCTAGCAAGATTGAATGGAGATGATAAAATATGCAATACTTTTTTAATACAATTTACAATACTAAGATTGAAACTAATCTTACATAGAAGACCACAATTAATAAAAAATTACCCCAAAACTAATGTAAAACTTTCAGCAAGTATTAATATAGTTTCACTATCCGAAGTTTAGAATATCTTGTAATACAACAAGACTGTAGTTTGATCTTTTGAGAAATTAATCTTCGGGCGTAAGATAACAAACAAACTTCCATAATTAAAAAAGTTTAAGACACCAAAAACGTAGTCCGCAAAAAAAAAAACATGAAAAGAAAAATTCAACTTAAATATGTAAGTACTTTAAAGAATACAGTAACTTAGTCGCAAGTTTCCCCAGTGGCGGTTGAGTGAAATCGTGTTTACATCGTAAAGGCACATTACACATTAGGTACAACGTAAATAAGCAGTGAGGTCTCACCTATGACATCGCTCACAGTAGCATCGGAGGCGACTCGAATACATTTCGTTGCTATCTTCTGCCCTGAATCTTGGAAATAGAACCGCATCACACCGTGGAACTCCAGATTCTGAAAAGAAGATTACAGACAATAAGTTACAATTTTCTGCACATTAAAGAAATTGGTGATGTTCTTCAGAGATGTCAGGTACATAGCAAGTACTCGCAACTGGCGTGCATCTAAGGAGATGTACGAAGCAAAAAAGAGTACTCCTCATGAAGAAAAAGCGGGAGTCGTATGTATGTTTGTACTAGAGAAATTCCCCAGTAATCGTGGATGCGTAAAACAAATTTTCACATGCCAGAACACCTAGCCCCGGAAGTTGGAACAACTATAGCTATCAGTAGGTTAAACAAATATTTATACTTTGCGGGAATCGAACCCGCGATTATTTCCATTCGTACAATCAATTTACAAAAATAATGAAATGGAAACTAAATTATCTCATTCGGTTCTTTGAACGATAAAATAGTTGCACAGCGCTCGTTTTATCTCCGCAAAATATTTATCAAACATATTTGCATGACACACGCTTTACAAAGTTAGAAACAAAGGCAATTTCAGCTTTGTTGTGTTAACTTTGTTCTGTATTTCTAATCTGGTTAACCAGATTAGAGGGGACTAAAGGATTCAATTAGTTTACTGGTAGACAAATTAGAGATGCTGCCCAAGGTAATGGATACTCGTCCTCGTAACACTTTTTGACGATCATTTTGAATTTATTGAAACTTCTCTAAAGTTGAAACTATCAAATGGTCCGATAGATATTGTCGTTATGAAGAACAAGTGAGAATGTGCCTAAAGGCCTGCACAAATGAGGGACAATTTGTCTGCGAACCATTTGTAACAACCAATGGACGTCAACCAATAAATGAAAAAACTAACATAACAACCAATGAACAGGGGGCCTAAAATGAAAGCTTTATCAGAATCTTAATATGAATCAAGTTAAAAATTTTAAATTCTTAAAATGGTCTTTATGGTTATAGCAGCCATTTTAGACCCCCAGGAACGGTAATTTCTATCCGCGAACAAAAGTACCTCGTCTGCACAGGCCCTTAGAATGATAAAGCAATTATGAATTCGACTAAACAAAGACAACTATTTGCCGGAAAAAAACAGTGCTGTCTGGGTTTGCGCGCTAGTCTAAACAATTCCTATCAATGCAGTAATTAATCATGTACTAAAATCCCTTTAAAAAACTCGAGACTTGGCAATGGGCCAAGAAAACTAGGTTAAAAACAAATTCAGATTTCGAGAAATATGCAAAGTAGACACAGCAAAAAAATCACTCTAGATTTTTATTGGTGAAGTGGTCGCAAGCGGTACTGCTGAGCGACTGCTCAGCAGTACGGCTTGCGACTGTGGATTTGATTGCCAGCTAATAGAAATTGGGTTCTTCCATCAGAATTTCTCAGTGGCAGCCCGGAGTTTGAATTTATGTTCGGTTGATGGCAATAGGCTCGTCCCTATTCAATAAGACATAGAACGGGTACGAAGTGGGTGTTCTATAAGTACACTACACCTCAACCTAACGCTTCGGGGATTACAGGCTTGATGTCAAGAACTATGTTTAAAAATCTAATTCTTTCATCATCACTATTAATATTATTACTGCACATTGACGGTAGATTACCACAATGTAAAGCTACTTGATTCAAAAGCAAGCTGTGAATGTATGAAGGCCTATTATTGCTTTTCCGTGATGTCGATAAGGAACCATTGGATTCCTTCCGGGATTAGCGAGGATCAATTATGTATTAAATGACGTCACAAATACGATTACTTATATCCTATCCTGTCCGCGACACTGTGATCAATAGCATTTTAGATAATACTAGCTATTTCCCGCTACTTCGCTCGTGTTTTGGTCGGAAATGATCCCACGGGCACGTTGAAAATATAGCCTAAGGCACTCGGGGATAGTTTAGCTTTCTATTAGTGAAAGAATTTTCAAACTTAAGAGGAAATGCGGGTGGTCTTAACTCCATACAAACGCTCTCGCTTGTTTCTTTCTGGTTTATGACATTAAAGCTATGATTTTTTACAGTTAAATAATTAATATCAACCTCTTTTATGACCTTATGTTTTCTTTTTTGATGATGCATAATCTGTATCAACACTAAACCTTTACAAAATGCTGAAAATTGCATATTTGGACCGCTGTCAACAGAGGCCTAGTGTAAAAAGACAACTATTCATGAAAAAAGAAAAGACATAGAGACAATAATAATTATATTACTTACTATCCTCCTTAATCAGTTTATGAAATATATTTTTTTTAATTAGTCGAATATTGGAGCAGGAAATAGTCGAGAGCTAAACCTGGAATTATGACTTTTTATTTTAGTTGTCGGATCTGTAGTAGTCTTTATCACACCAATGCAGGGCTTGGAACTGGTTTTGAAATACCGGTTTTATTGTTCATAAAACCGTTATAATATCGTTCTTCGATTAACCGATTAATTACAAAAACGGTTTAAACTAAACCTAAATCATTTTGGATACCGGTTTTTACAGAAAATATTATTTTAATACTCGCACTAACCTAAATAAACCGGTTTTACGCAGACTCGATGCAAGTATTTTGCACGACAATTAGAACGAAACTACGAGTGCGGTCGAACACAATCTGCTTGTGAGTGCGTTATTCGTTGGCGTAGAGTGACTAGAGCGAGAGCTTTATTATTGTAGATGTAAGAGAGATGGCGCTGTAGGTAGAACTCGCTTATAAATACCGTCGAATCTCAAATTAACCGGTATATTTCGTGAAAAAAAAAACGGATTTTGCCATTAACCGGTTAAAACACCGGTAACCGAAACCTAAACCGCAATCGTTTCTGGTTTGGGGTCAATGACCGAAACCGGTTTGGAAAATTAACCGGTTTCCGAGCCCTGCACCAATGTCGAAATAGCGCTCGTTAAGGGACAGCGATAGTTTCTTCAAATACCTAACGCATTTCCTCATACCCTCTTTATAATATGAGTATAGATAATAATTATATATTTTTCTATTCTGAGTTGTGGAGGTCAGATAGGCAGTCGCTCCATGTAAAATACTGATACTCAGCTACATCCTGTTAGACTGGAAGCCGACCCCAACATAGTCGGTAAAAGGCTAGGCCGATGATGATGTATTTTACTATTCTACAGTTTATATTATCGTACCGTAGTAGGTATGTTTTATCTAGAATACTTGATTGATTAACGGGAATTAATCATATCAATACATACAAAGATTACCCTATTACCTACCGCTAGCTAGCTTATAAAAGTGTAATCATCATTCATGATAGTGACTGACGACTTTAAAAAGGTATATAGCTGGGTCAGACTGGATGGGAAAGGAGGAGAACAGGGTGTTGTTGGGGCAGTTCGGGAGATGCCTATGTCCAGCAGTGGGCTGCGCTAGGCTGAGTTGATTCATTGATGGTAGTGACGTCACTGATAATTCAGGCTCACATTGTAGTTATAACATAACATCACGCCTAAAATCCACGAAGGGTTAGGCAGAGGTGTACAAAACCCACATTTCGACAGTTATGTTCAAATCCTATGTAATAGGGGGCGAGCCTATTGCCATCAACCAGACACAAATCCACAGTCCGTGGCTGCTACTCAAACATTCGTGATGGAAAAACCCAATAACACTTTGCCCGAACTGGGAATCGAACCCAGGATCTCATGCTCAGCAGTCGCGCTTGCGACCACTAGACCAATGAGGCAGTCTGTAGCGAGGTAGTGTGTGTGTGTGTAAGGTTGTAGGTAGTTATGACAATCCTATTAAGTACTCGTACCACTCTTATGAGAGAGTCTAGTTGAGCCAGGGCTTATTGAAAAACAAGGCTATGAGTAGAAATCTTTGAATCATTGTTTATTAATAATATTGATGTTAATAGTTGTCGTCACATTAATAAGTCGTAAGGTCAGTAAGCTAAACAAAAGGCAATTAAGACTTTATGCACAGGTGATAAGGTCTAAAATGTAACGTTACCTCATTGGGTTCACTGAGCGCGAACAGATCAAGGCGATTGGCGTTCCACTGCTGTATCATGTTGCGGAGCGCCTCTCGCTCCAGCATTCGCTTGTCCGCCGCGTCCATTGTGTCACCGCATCAGTCAGTCTGGAACGTCAGAAAAAAAAATACATTTAGATCGTTACAACAATGACAGAAACACATCGTGCCTCAGATAATGAGGGGTGAAATGAATATGTTAAAACTATGTAGGTAGGTACAGTCAGGGAAATGTATACTTCAGCAGCTTGATTTTCATAAAACTAAAGAATACCATTTAGAAGTTATAATGTGGACAAGTCCAGTTACATGTTTTAGTTCTCTGACTGTACAAGTGTACACTAATCGATAAAATATATTTATGTAAATTCAACCTTAGAGAACCATTTTCCTAATGAGATCACTGTGATCAGCCACCGATAAAAAGTATACAAATTGTTTACAAGAAAATGTCATGCGCATTTTCATAAGTAACCATTATGTGTGCGTGTTGTGGACCGACCAACCTTTTGATAATATTTTAGTATTGGCAGTATGTATTTATTATTTTTTACCTTTTTTTTAATTCTTATTCGTCAATTTAAAAAGGGAAATAGATGCATGAGAGGCAAACTATGTAAAACGTTAAAAAAGTAAAAGCATAATATTATCATAAGTCTTTATTTTATTTAGGAATTTAGGATCTAGTGGCTTCCATCCAACACAATGCGGCTCATAATAAAATACATTATTTTATTGAATACAATAAATTCTCACTGAACCGTTATAAAATTAATTAGCCCGACACAAACAATCAAGCGAACTACATCACGTTCGTATCATAGTGCTCATTACGTGACCTAATGTCACCGTAATTTTTAATTACGTACTCAAAGTATATCACTCTGACCACAGTAACGATTTCATTATTAGGTTACTTAAATTAAACCCCGCTATCTTAATTACAGTCTGAATTTAAGTCAAATCATGTCAAGCTGATTTTATTTTTGAATTTATTTATTGAAAAATGTTTAAAAGTTTTACCGATTCAATTATTATGTCACCACAAAAAGGAATGTCAACAATTAGCCGCACCCAAACAAGTCGTCCTTATCAATGTACCAATAGCGATAATTTGTCAAATAAATATGGCACCTTTAAAGATATAGAACACTCGTGTAAGACCCAATAGCAACCGCGAAAAACTCATCAGCTAGGTACCTATACGCTTTCAGAAAAGTACAACGATTCAGGTAACAGTGCATTTCCGATCAAGCAAGCGTCATATTCATTCTGCTGTTTTGATCGATGTACATAACGATGTTGATCGAAGACTCGGTAACAATCTTACGTACACAATGTCCGCGGACTGGTTCAGTAACGCATTTCGTTTGAGTATAGTAAACATTAGTATTGAATCAAACAAGCACAGTGACTATGGTAACCATTCAATGGTGATCATGAATCTAGGTCATGCGGCTAAGGTTGTCAGGTAACTTTCTGTTATGAAAAGATATCGCATTAATTGGCGATTAATCGATTATTTTTTATTGCATCTCTGTCTAGCCACAATCTTATACTAAATGCATTTATTATTGTGTAGTTTCAATGAAAAATGTAGTCGTTGTGGGCGGTTTCTGGCATTCATCATGTGCCGCCGTACACGCACGCATCACTAGGTATTTATATCGTAAACATATGGCCCCGGCGGTCATGAAACGACCGACCACCAATGCCCGTAAATTTTCTCTCTCCTAAAAAGGTTTGTAAGCAAACGTGTGACTTTCAACAAACAACCAAAGGCTTTTTAACAATTTTCCAATGCCATTTGAGCACTTGCGCAAGCCACCACATCATTGCATGCTTTGGCAGAGCTCCGCTCCATATTTGTGTTTGATTGAGAGTAAATAACTCAAAAACGTCAAATAAAAAAGCTGCCATAGTAATGATGAGAATGACAAAGTTATTTGATATTAATTAAGAGCTCATTTCTAACGAATATATATAAGCTTAAGTTGATACACACTGCTTTCTTTCTACCAACAACATAAATAACATTATTTTTATGAGGAATTCTTTAGGGCTGCCAATTTCTAAATGTCGTTTTAGCAGCAAGAATTATGGAAATGTTAGGTTTGGTTACCAAACCAAGACAGAATCTTAAGCAATGCGCGACAGACACGCCCTGCACTATTCGGTAACACTTGCCTATAATGCCCTGAAAAGGTCGGAAACATATTTTGTTTGTATGACTACTATGTATTGTAAATACTGTGTACTAATATAATAAATCTCGTGCATCGCCTAAAATCGGAAACAATCGTAATGTAGCTGTGCATTACATTATAGAAGAACAAACGTAATTTGGTCCTAGAACACAGGACCTGCATTTGCATTCAACTTTATCCCAAACTAGCTGTTGCCCGCGGCTTTGCTCGCGTTTTGATCGGAGATTATCCCACGGGCACGTTGTAAATATAACCTACGACACTCAAGGATAATGTAACCTCCTATTAGTGAAAGATTTTTAAAATCGGTTCAGTAGATCCAGAGATTATCCCTACAAGTGCCTACAACTTAGTATCTTGTAACTTCATCATTTTATAATTTACCTCCAAGTACTAACAAAAAAAAAAAAACCCACTCCTGGGCAAAGGCCTCTTGTAACTTAGTTTAAAAAAAATAAATGTCAAAGTAATTTCCAATATGGGTGTGTACTATGTGTTCAATATGGGTGTGTGTTTCGTGTCACGTCATGCCCAATATGTATCCTGGGCTATGCTTGTATTTCAAATAGTATATCGGCAGCCCTACGACCTAACAACATAACCGGTGTTCGCTTAAGTTTAGAATTACACAGAAACATGTTCCTATTTCATCTCAGTTTTCATCTGAACCAGTTTATTAGTGTTAACTGTCAGAAACCGAAACAGCCGTCAACGTTGTTATGGTTCGGCTCGTTTCCGCTTTGGCTGAATGCAGCGTACGGTACGAGGTAGGTACGTACGTACTACACTTGGCCAGGCCGAGGAACTGCGAGCCATTCAAAACAGATCGTTGACTTGAAAAAAAATAAACACTCATCGACAACTGTTACTTAGGGAACGTAATACTTTCCAACAAGTATTTATAACTTAACTGAACTACCAAAATATAGCACGCATACTAGGTAATACCTACTTCCAAGTTTAGATGTCACGCGAAAAGAAGCCCCAAATATTTACAATGGTGTTTGTTACGTTGTTAGCTTAGTACGAAATTGATTGCCATAAATACAAAGTAGATGTCTATGGCTCTATGGTGCCGGAACTTCACGCTTGGACGCCGACCTTGCCTCTTCCTGCGGCTCACCAGGAGGTGATCTGCCGATTTGTCCGTCATAGACAAAGTACAAGGGTTATTGACATGGAACGATTCTATCGATGTTAAACAAATATTTGCAGGATCGAAATAGTTTAAGGTGCATGGATGTTTTGAAATAACTGTAATTTTGCACTGAACTAAATCCATAAATAATAATACTAAACATTCATTCCAGGAAGTTATAACCACCTAACAATGTGGTCTGAGAATCTGCAAGAAGCAGTACACCAGCGTAATTTATGAGTAAACATAAACATTCAAGTTTTCATTGAACAGGTTAATTCTGTTTAAGTGCAGCGTGGGAACGCATGGAGTTAAAATAATAAAGCGGGTGCAAAAACCATGGGCATATCGACCCCCGCGGCAAGTGCATAGGGGCGGAACAAGTGGACCTATCCGCGACGCGACAACACGTATTTGTTAAGCACCGTCGGTTGTGCACTTGCCTGCCCTAACGGTGATCATGATCAAATATTTTGGTATTCTTTTTGATCATTCTGTGGATCATTTGATGATTAATGGATTTCTCTAGTTTTTAAAAGCCAGAAAAACCTATTTATTATGTAAATGGTCAAGATAAAGAATAAAATAAGTATCACACCATGAGCTTGCCTATCAGAATTCTTATTTTAAAAGTGTAAGGTTCGTAAAAAATTGGCTCGATTTGGCGAGCTACAAACTTGAAATCATCGTTCATTAGTCAGGTATTCCGAAACGCATTAACACTTTCTGTTTCACTAAGCGTTTAAACCATTACCTAACAATTACCTTAAGCCTCATCAGCAGCGCTATCTAAATACGGCCCGTAACAATCGCCATTATTCTTATGATGCATGTTTTCTCTAGCGGTAAAGACAGCATTTGACAAAATGAGGATGCGCTATCAGTGTAATTGCGTGCACAGAGTAACTCCGATTACGGGAATCGTGAAACTCGAGTGTCTGCGAGTCGCTGATGATCGCGACGAGCGACGTTGTGCGGGCCTGAGAACTTGGCCCGCTTATGTGAATGCTCCCATGTCTGTTATGTAATGCGACAGTACTGTTAGCCTGTCACGCAACAATACTAATTGACGGCGATTTAAGTTCATCTTCACAATTCACATAGTCGCATTTGCTCGCTTCGGTGTGCCCAGACGTCACTCGTCGCTCCTTATCTTGAGCACGGCAAAACATTTCAAAACCGGCTTTTGTATCATCGCTGCCCTCGTTGCAAATGGACAACGAGTTTATAGATCAACGAAGAGTGACTGATGTCAAGCCGCTAGTTCAGCTTACTAAGTTCTGTTAAATTGCACCAGTGCATCATAGTCGTTTCAAATAATTTTTGGTACCGCTTTGTCCATAGTCTTCTGTCAACGCGCCCGCGCCTTTAATGGAAAAACCCTTTTATGACTAAGAAACAAATAAAACGTTCCGCTTCATACAGCATCATTATATGAATTCAAGATTCATTATAGCAATTTGAGAAACGATCAATGTATTAATGGTTTGACCCTGACGAATAAAACATTAGTAGTAGATATTAAAGAATAATAATAAAATAAAAATTGAATTATTAAATGACTTCACTTAGACTATAGTGAGCATTTATTTAATTCGATTAAGTACTTAAGTAAACCTTTAAATAAAGAATTAAAAAGAAAACTCCAATAATTACTGCATGTTATTGTATTAAACAAACGGAATGCGAAAGCACCAAGCTAAGGCATTAGTATGACTCACATAGAAGGCACGCGAGACTCGTCAAGTACCGGCGAATAGAACCCGCTAAGCTCTGCCCTGCCTTCTAACCAAGGGCTTATTACAAAAACTGTCGCTTATCTCACCATGCCAACATTAAAAAAACTAAAATACGATCAGTAAAGTACCTACTTAATTGACTGCCAGAAAATGTTCACAAAGAATATTTATAGAGTTCGTGAGGTTAAAGCTCTTGTGCAATAATATTGGGCATCGACTGACGCTGCGCTGAGCGTATGTACTCACACCTGCTCGACACGAACATTCCTTAATAACGCGACGTGACTTAATTCTAGAATCGAGTTACAGGTTACAGCTATGTGGGTTATCGTACTACATTTTATAGTATTTATTTTTATTACTTTAGTACAAAAAGGTGCTACGCATACGTAACGCAGACTTTACGCCAGACACACTGTCAACTGTAGCTCTACTGTAGCCGAAAAATACTTTAAACTTTGTACACTTTCCCACATCGCGGGTACATGTCGCCTCCTTTTCGAACGGTAATATTCATGTAACCCTGTATTTATGTTCACAATGTAACCGGAAAAGTATTGTCTCATCCACAAGTCTCATTACATTAGTCATCAGTTCATCACTATGAGTAAAAAACACCTAGAGGTGCCTAATCTTTTCTTTCCACCACTGTTCAGATTCAATAAATAAAATCATGATAGTAAAAATATGTTTCTTAGATGACTATAGAGTTTATAGAGTTAGTACGACGAACTACGAAGTCGCGAACAAAACCTTAAAACATGATATTTATTCAAACTTGCTCTTTCCGAGCATCTTCAAAAATTACCATCAAAACTGGAAACATATTCGGTAAAGAAAGCAAGTAAAACTTTATGTAACTAATCGAAGTAATTGAGAATGTAGTCATGGTAAAAAAAAACCACAAAGATTATAGAAAAAGAAGTATCAAATAACGAAGTGTTGTGTGTCGTTCATTGGCGAAGTGATAGTAGGGCAATACTACGGAGAGTGCGAGAGAGAGGGCTCGTCAGCAATGCTGGCATGCAACCAGCCGGTCTCGGTTGCCACGTTCACGCCAGCCATCATCGAGTAGAAAGAAAAGTGTGACGCCGCGGACTTATCGGCATTCGCGCTCCAACAAATGACCGTGACCGGACGACGCGTTCACTCTCAACGAAAACGGGATCGCAGAGCATGCGATTGTAAGGTATCGATGTTGAGTGAAACGTCAACATAACTAGTTGTTCGCAGAATGTCTGTTCCGGCATACGAAGCCAGTTGACATACATCTAGCTATATCGACCACCACCGGTACGTACATGGAGTCGGTGGAGCCTGGCACCGAGTGTGCAAAGGGAACCGATTCACCTCACGCAGGTTCCCGCAATAGCGAACCTGACACGAAAAATGTCATGTAGCCCCAATTTTATAGCCACCGCTCTACCTACTCTAAGTACAACGAACGACGAAGTTATTTTACAAATATCTGAATTCAGTTGCATCTACTTAATTATAATTTCATAACAGTCGAAAAGGTAAACCGATTTAAAAGATAATCTCAAACAATACTACAGTTGCGCCATTGATGTTCAGACAAAGCGAGATGCCATTACAAGCTATTGTTTACTAAATCAGTTTTGCAAGTCAATAGTACCAATTCAGTGTTAAATGTACCTATAATTTGGGTATTTGTAACGTTAAAACATCTCTTTTGCAGCACAACGCAGACATACTCGTATGTATAACGTTTGTTACAGTGGTGAAATGTTGAAATGTGTGGTAAATTAAGGACGGCTCCGATAAAACCGGAGGATCGATACGATACCGTCCACGTTCATTAAATAACTGAACATTTTTTTTGTTCTAAATGCGCATTCTCGGGCTCCCTTCATGAAAGGTCAAATTCAATTTGCAATGCAGCGTGGTATTTTTGCTAGTAAAAATATTTGCACCATACAAGGGGATTTATACGATAATTTTCTCAATTACTAAAGAAAGAAACGGCAGACGCCAAAAAAAATTAAGCAAATAACGTTATAAACAGGTTTTAGAAAACTTTTCTCCATTTTCACGTTCAAATAGAAACCGTTCATCTGTTTTCTATATCTACAGGTTTAACCATGGTTTAACTTATCAAATATTTTGTTATGTAAAACAACGGATCAGTGAGAGTGTGTAAAGCGGTCAGGCTGCGTGAGCCAGGCGCGTTCCACTTGCAACCTAATTAAATTAGAAGCAATCGGCTCTGCTGCTGACGCGGTACTGCGCCAATCCTAGTGCGGAGCCGCCCCCCTTGTTCGTGCGCCCTAAGGTCATTGTTCCTCCCACACGACGCACCAATATGTAATTAACTAACGTGCAAGACAATCGGACGCTTATTTTCAATTCAAACTCAACGTGCCTCATACATTCTAGAGTTAAAGACTCCATAACTCCGGCAACCGAATGATTGTTCATAGGTTATGGTGGGGTATTCTATTCGCATTGGAAACTCCTCATTCTGTATATCAAGTGCGTCCTTCCTCGCGAAATGGTAACCGCAAACGGGTGCAGGGCACACAAACATCCGCATTAAGCCGACCTTAGTCTTCGCCGGTCACTTTCCGGCGGCTGCGGCGTCATACGTCAGTCAGAGCGTAACCTCCGCAGTACAGAATGCAACATGATCCGAAGGAACAAACGAAAGCCTCAATGGAAGCCGCACGTTGAAAAAAAACTGGTTCTAAGTAGTTAAATGGCATTTATTGCGAGAAGTAGACGTGAAAGTTTGAACCGAGCTTAGAAAACTGGCTACTTCATTGCCGACCAACATATCTCATAGATTAGCAGTTGCGCTGTTTTCTATCACTCGCCATAATCGTAGGACCATAGGATTAGGGTAGGACTTGTTCCAAGTATTCAAAGATCTCCAAAATGATCGATTATGACTTTAAAATGAAGGCAATCGTTTGAACATTTCTGTGCCATACTAACTAATTTCATCTTGCTTTCGAGAAAGGAGAAATATATTAATTTCGGACCGGATGCAATGAAAGTAGTAAACAAACCGAACCTAAATATATTCACCAACTGGAGCAAACGTATGCATTACATACTTTGTTTACACGTTACACGTGTGGACTGTAGATCTCAGTAAGTTATGAAGGGTCTATTACTCAGTGTCGAAATTAGCGGAAACTCGTAAATTTAGAGAGTGAAAACACACAGTACATGTATTTTGGCATCAATGAACCCACTTCTCATTATGGACCAAACAAAGTTATGTTATAAAATCAGTAATTTTAACACTTCAGGCACCTATAATTTCTGTGAGCATTCAGCATAGTATACGAGTTCTAAACACTGCGATGTGTGAGCTGGGAGTTTAGTTTCGCTAGCACAACACGGTTCAAATGTTTTAAACGAGACAGCAAGGCTCCGGGGCGGGCGCAACAGCGCATTTACTACGTTGATACAGCGGCCCTTGTGGGGAAAACTGCCAGGAGAACGTATAAAGACGCAATCAGCGAGAGAAAAGCGCACACAAACTGAGACGGAGGCGCAAGCACCGCCTTAATGGAATACTTAAAAATTCAGGACGTCGACCATAGCTGTGACCTACTGACGAACGCAATGGTATTTAACATAGCTGGTTAACGCTTTCTATCTACAGAATGCAGTATATATGTACAAGCAATATGTGGCTTCGACCACATAGTGAAACAGGTGAAACTTACTTCGATACAATGCACTCGTTAGACGATTGGCTAGACAGCAAGCTGGCTGGAATAATCTACGTCATGCTATCTGAAACAAAACAGCCATTTGAAAATTGTGTTTCATTTGACAAAATGATACAAGTGCAACGAGGCCATCCATCAGCACAGTTACGGTATCAATTGCCACAATTGTGAAGCGAAACCAAAATAATAGCGTGACACTCACATGATAGTTCGACATGACGACAACTCATAATTACAAACCATTGCGCAAATAAAAATGCGAAATTGGTTTCTACAGTGTGATATTAACGTAGTTTATATCGTCGTTGTACCATAAAGAAAATTAAATACTTCTAAAGTGGCAGAAATGGCAAGAAGGAATATTGTGGAATCACTGCAGGTCTGCAGGGTTTGGTTGGGCACTTACAATTTTCTTTTAATCTGTAAGTTTTGTACTATAAATCATTGCTATATTCTTGACACGCCAAATTATCAATTTACTGAAATATGTATTTGCTCTTCAAGACTAACTTAAACTTTGTGACCGTCTTCATAATATTAATGGTTTTTCTGTTAAATCTCATTTTTCGGGCTTCAGAAAGGCGTCCAGTTGAACAATCCGTATGGGATTAACATTGGGTTAACTGTACAATAAAAACCGGCCAAGTGCGAGTCGCACTCACACGCACACAGGGTTCCGTAGCACCAAACAATATAGTAAATATATTTTGAAAGCTCATTCATATGTTGTATTGTTTTACTTTCAACAGCAAAACTGAGTTTGTTTTTCATAGTATGTTAATGAAAAAAACAAAGTTACTGCTGCAGTTTGATGTAAAAGTCCCATATCTCAAAAACTAAACATCAAATCTTGTTCAACCCAATTTTGTTTGAAAGTTTTATTTACGTTCTACAATCCTAATTTTTTTCAGAATTTTCCTCTCCTTAGTTTAGAAATTAGAGGGGGGGACACATTTTACCACTTTGGAACTGTCTATCTATCTTTCAAACGATTGACTTTGAGAAAAAATGGTTTTAGTTACTTCAATGTCATTTTTAAATACCTATCTATAGTCACCCCGCACGGTCGTATAGGTTTGATAAAAACATAAGTATCCGTTTTTTCCATTCGGCTACGGAATCCTAAAAATGTACTGCTTTAGAGACAATTTAATAAAATTGTGAATCAGACTGTGAGACAGTTATATTAAAGGGCAAATACAAAATAAGCGGTATCGAAATTCGTACCTGAATTCGTTCGCAATGATTGTATTCAAGTCGGAGCTACACAGCGCGTGCATCAGTGAGTCATTGAGGCAACGACCGGGTGGAGACGTACTGAATTGTTCATCCATTCTTCACTAACTAAATACTTAGGTAGATCAGAGAAGACTAAGATGATTTTGATGATTGCCAAATAAATAATATACAGCAATTGTAGTAACATGTACCAACAGTCAAGGGACAAATATGTATATGCTGCATTTTAGGATAATAGGTTATTTTTTATGAGGCTTTTGGTTACTTCATAATAATTATCATAATGTGCATTTTATTTGTGTAGATTGAAAAGATTTTCTTCTATAAATTAATCTATAAATTATATAAAAATTAATGGAACCGAACGAAAAGGTGACATGCGCCCGCTACCCGGAATACAATCGATTACACTTCAAGTGGGAATTTCCGAAATCGAAATGTTAATCGTAAAGATGAGGTATCTTCATTTATTATAATATTAACATGACGACATTACATTATGACGAAGGTTGTGTCACAAGTACATACATACTAACCGCATAAACCCATACAAAGCTAATTAGAATGGAAGTCTCGTATGCAAGGCATTATAGTCAATAGGTACTCGACACTCGTGGTCGACTATGGTAAATGCGGCATAGGCCTACGTACTATCAAAGCACGTGTCACGATTGTTCACCAGAAACCGTATTGGGAATCATCAAATCTCTAAGGAAATAATACTAACACTAGTAGTCTATTACTACAAGTTCAAGATTCATTCATCCCGAATACAACACATAAACATACATTTTCGTGAATGAACCCTCGAAAATTTAAGGGGGTGGTGTTGAAAGTGAAACCCAAAAATTAAATAATAGAGAGCCAATATCTTAAAAAAAAAAAAAGCTGCTATGTATTTATTTGCCAAAAAAAAAAAACACTTTTCAATCAATGTCGTCAGCTCATCTCGCCGCCGATGTTTGATAGATCGGTGATTGCCACCATTAGATTCCTCATTTTAAGGAAGTCAAAACAAGTGGAGAAAAGGGTTTGAAAACGCATTGGTTGAACATAACAATCCACACCATGTCTCTGCTCCTCTCTGTTCGTTTTCACTTCAGTGGAAATGCAAACTGACTCAGTTTTTAGGGTTCCGTAGCCGAATGGCAAAAAACGGAACCCTTATAGATTCGCCAAGTCTGTCTGTTTATCTATCCGTGTATCTCACAGCCACTTTATTCCGAAACTATTAGGACTACAACGTTGAAACTTAGTGGGTAGATGTATTCTGTAAACCGCTTAACGATTTTTATACAAAAATAAAAAAAAAGATTAAGGATTAGGATTTTAGAACGTAAATAAAACTTTCAACCAAAATTGGTTTGAGTAAGATTTGATTTTTAGTTTTTGAGATATGGGAATTGTTTATCAAACTGCAGCAGTAACTTTGTTTTTTCATTAAAATACTATGAAAAACAAATTTAGTTTTGCTGTTGAATGTAAAACAATACAAATTAATGAGCCTTCAAAATATTTGTATTGTATTGTTTGGTGCTACGGAACCCTGTGTGCGTGTGAGTACGACTCGCACTTGGCCGGGTTTTTTTGTGGTTTTTGTACATATACAAATTAGGATGTCTGTGATAACTAGCTCAGGGGTTTCCAAAGTGTGCGCCGGCGCCGTAGAGAGTCAAGAGGGAAGCCGTGAGGCGTTCCTTCCCATGCACTAGATCCACCAGAAAGGGTCTCATTGCAGCAAGACTTATGTGTTCCAGTTTAGTGGAGTTTTGGATATGAGTCCAGATGAATATTCAAGTTTCCCTTTGCAACATCTTATCTAAGTGAAGCTGGTTTTTCAGCTGTCGCTGTAACTACAAGCAAATATTGCTTAAAGGTCAATTTGTGGAGCAAGAAATGAGTATAGTGGTGTCAAGCCTTACCAACGCAACACTTTGGAAAAATGTGTGGAGATCATCAAACTCAAACATATTTTTCATAATAAATGGATTCTTGACCTTGTGTGTCAAACTGTCAACAGACATATAAAAACTCAGCTTCATATTCTGGATGTTTTAATTTTTAGCTTAGCTATAGTATCATTGTTAGGATTGTTCCCTATTTCGACTAGCTAGGGCACTGAGACAAAATATAAAACCTGGAAGTGTACCTCGAATGGAAAAAGTTTGGGAACCCCTGGACTAGCTTATACCGTTTTAACTGGCGTTTTTGTCACAGCTGGGTTTCAAGTTTTTAACATCATGTTTCCATCATGCATCCAAACGTTTTTGCAATCAATGCTAGAAGGGATTGTAGTAAATGTATTTTGTTTTATTACCCAGCTACCCAGCCCTTTTAGTCAGCATTCAAACTAAGTTTTTATTGAGCAAAAAGTACAGCTATATGATTACACAGTTTACACGGTTTATGTGCTTACTTCATGATGTATTTATGTATTAGGGGTGACGAAAACAAGATTTTTATTTAGTCTGAAATAGTACTTACCTATTTTTTTTTAATGATTTGTCCATAACATTGGTGATCCAAATTGTAAATAAACTTTTTCTTAGTAACTTTTAAGTACAAGAGCCCTTGAAAAGAAAACAATTGTATTGTGTAAATAGTGCAGGTAAATATTATAACAAGTGATTCTTATATTTCAATGTAGATGGTGATAAAAAGTGAGTGCTAGACTATAAAAAGTAATGATTTACTTCCAGGTTTCTGTTTATACATGAACATAATGTACATGCACATGTACATGCACATGTTTGTTCATGATGATGATGTTCTGTTGGTTCATGTTTATGCATAGCAGTAATATATTTTGGTTTCTTTCAAAATAAATATATTTTGGTTTCTTAACCCTTTGTATGCCGGAACACAGATCTAAGCGAGACACAATAGGTTTTTAATTGTGTCTATATACTCGACATACGAGTGGTTAATTGTAGATGGCTTCAGTCTTGTCAGATGCAGCTAAATACTGTATAGGAAATTTAACATTTAAAATGTTACATAGAGTAATCAGTCTATCAATAAACTATACTTTGACATAACGGTCCTGCATGACGAGAACCTCGTGAAAGAAGAAAAAGATAAGCACATCAAGTATCTTAACTTGGCTGGCGAGGTTGTCGATATGTGGGATGTGAGCTCTGCGATCATTGTGCCGATAGTCGTTTCAGCCAATGACTTAATTGCCAAGAGCCTCAACCAATACCTGAGGGGTCTCTAGTTAGGCAGCTAGAACAAGGGCTTGATTCAGAAAACGGTACTCCTGGACACAGAGCAAATTGTTAGGAGGTTCCCCTCTTTGGACCCTGTTCCTGATACCGGTGGGCTACAATTTCTTATATTTTTAAATGTTCTTTTTATATATTTCTTTAGAATAAAATATTTAAAAATGTAATTAATGTGTATAAAAATAAATAAAGGAATAATAACTATACTTCTATTATAGAGCTGAAGAGTTTGTTTGTTTATTTGAACACGCTAATCTCTGGAACTACCAGTCAGAATAGAATAAAATCTCTTTGCATTTTATTGAGAAAGGTTAAAGGTACTATTTAAAACTATTAGGACTATTTAACATTACACTGCAACCCTCAGGGGCCGAAACAGAAGTGTTGGATGCAACCGTGAGGCACAGCTAGTAGGCCATACAGGTAACAATTTAAAATAAACCATGATTATTGTAGCAAAATTAATAATTCATTTATATAGGTCCACCCTTAAGATGACCCTCTAAATGACTTACTTTCAGGCTATACAGCACATATCAACTCTTTGTATAACTGTGTATGAAACATACATTTATCCATAAATGTATGTAGGTACTTATGATATTCACTCATATTAGAATTCCTTGTGAGACAACAAATTTCAAAAGTTTTTAAGTGCAGCATTCAAGTGGTTCAACCAAATAAATCTCAACAATTAGTAGTTTAGTTTGAACAGCAATATTTATTTATTTTTGCTTAAAAGAAATATTGAATGAATAACTTATGAACTTAACTATCAGAACAACTTTGATTACAACAAATTAGCTAAATATATCAGAATGTTTCCAACTGAGTCAACACACAAAGTTTTGTCAAATTTTACAGAAATAAAATAATTGAAGATTGATAGACATAAAAAACTTTCAAAAGTACAAGTGTTCAAAATTTTAAAGTGGTACCTATTTTTTTTTAAACTAGATACATAATATAATGGAGTACAGTCACATCAATGTTCGGATCCTATTCATGTGTAATGTAATCACACAGATAACGTTACGTGATTAACCTACCTGTGTCACGGCATTCCGCGCCGACCACTCTCAAACTTTTAATAACTAATATTTTACCAAACTAACCTGTTGTACTGTTTATGTTTCGATTCAACAGCAACCACACATAACAACAAAACAACGATCATCAATTACACAAAAACAATCACTCTTTAGAACTTTGAAATTAGTCAACAACTTTTCGACGTACTGCGCGACACCGTTTTCTTGAGTCTATCACACTTTAAAAGTTTATTAAAGTAATGAAATGTTGTAGTTATGTATCCAAAACAAACATTAATTTCAAATAGTAATCTTCAGTTCACGTTTAGTACACTCAATAGATCACCTATACGTTGGAAATACTCCTAAAAATATTTCTCAACGTACGTAAGAACACCATTTACGAGAATGACGCTGACAGTCGGAGTCAGCAACCGTCTCCACAACACAAAAAACCCACTTTTTTAATTTTCCACAGTTGCCACAGACTATAAAATATATCATAGAATACACAGAAATTCAGTATCCAATGAAACAAAGTTGCTTATTTCAATAAATAATAAGACATCTGACATTTCGTTGACCTCGCACTACACTAGTGCCTCTAGCGGCAAATTCACAAGCAATAGCCCCCATTCTAGAGACTGACTAGTGTTTATATTAGAGTGCGTAAGCCTATTATGGTGCGTAGTAAAGCAACTATTTTGTTGCATAATTAGATTAGTTTATTCTGTTGAGGTATGGTTAAACTTTTGCATAAAGTGTTCGCGCATTAAGTGCTTTTTTATCACGTATTTTTCACAATATCCACGATTGTGGTCTAGATTGAGCCATTCCCGATTAACTATGACTTGAAGATTTTAAGCAGTAACTTATGATCATTATTTTGTTAGTACTTGAACGTAAAATGATTTTTAAATGTTTCATGCTTACTAATTTTAGGGAGAATATAGTAATTTTATATCTGAAGTTTACATTATGTTGTTTTAACATAAACGAAATAAAATAAACTTTTTCTAAGGATAATATATAAGCATAATACATAAGGGTCGGGTAAGGTCCTGTCAATAATATAATTATTGACAGGCAGGACCTTACCCGACAGTGGCGCCATCTCGTGAGCTGAAAAACGATAGCCCTCATTGCTTTAAAAGTCAGTCTACGGCGGATGCCAAGTGCCACCGCCCGACCCTTGCCCGACGAGCCAGCCCGCGCTGCAGAGCAAGTAGCGTTAAATTCCCCATTAAATAATCTGACCCAGCCAAATTCTAGTTGCCCTCCCCTCAATGACGCAATAAGCCTAGGCCCGAACGAACCCCGCAGGGGGTGCCCTTAGTGATCGTTCATTATTTTAATGTGTAAATCCTTAGTTTGTAAGCCCTGGCTGGGGGCCTTAAAGTAATTTTTGGCCACCACAGGATAGTCCGGTTAAGCAGTATCAACCTCTGAGAGTTGTGCTGCGAGTGGTCCCTTCAAAAAAAAAAAAAAAGATGCCAAATGCCTTTCTATACCTGTAAAAGTAGTACTGGTATTTACAACGCCTTTTTGTGGCGCATCGACGATACGAAAAAAAAAGCAAAACCAAACCCGACCTTTGTTTCATTGATAAGGGGAACACAGGGGCACATTAGGGGGGCTATAGACGAGCAATGTGTTGACCGACCTTAACTCTTAAAAAATATTGATCCAAATCAAAAAATTAAAAAACTTCCTCTCTTCTCGCTATTTTAGATTAATTACTGAAAAAACTCTTCCAGTGAAAGCTGACGTAGCAGGAATAGAGAGTAAATAAGAAATATGTTTCTTTACACAACATGTTATGCTATCAAGTGCATTTTTAATCATACATATTGCTAATTGGCAATACTGTTTTTTTTCTGAAAAATATCATGACAATTTCTGGGGCTAGACACTTAAGGTGGAAGCGCAAGGGTAGCCCGCGAAATTTATATGTTCGCAAGTTTATTGCAATTTGCAGGTCAGTGTCAAGTTGTATGTTGATGAAAATATGAATCGCGCCAGTAACACGTATGGAGTTACAGAATTATAATCATTCAAATCATCAATACAGCTCTCCAAGTTCATATAATCACATGCAATAGCTTTTTTGATGAAAAAGTCACTTTTTGAGATTATATGAACTTGGAGAGTTGTATTGATGATTTGAATGATTATAATTCTGTAACTACATACGTGTTACTGGCGCGATTCATATATTCATCAACATACAACCTGACACTGACCTGCAATTTGCAATAAACGTAAGAAAATTTAAATTTCGCGGGCTACCCTTGCGAATCCACCTTAAATCGTTACTTTAACCTAGGATGTTGTCATTTTTATTGTAGGTTTCTACTAATATAAGAAAATGATTTGTGGATTTTCAACCGTCGGAGATGAATAGTTTCGGAGATATTAATTGCAGAATTATTGATATTATTGTTTAGAAAAAGATGACATTTTACACCATGACACATGATAATGACTATTTTGAACCACGAATCTGGGACTTTTACGCAAAAGACACTTGCACGAACCCATTTGCGCGAAAACACAAATGCGCGAATGGGCTTTTGCGCGATTGGACATTTGCGCGAACAGACATTTGCGGGCTGGGACACATGCGCGAATGGACTTTTGCGCGACTGGACATTTGCGAGCCATAATGGTCAAAGAGGCTTACTCTGTGGAGTAAACATAATATCACGCCTGTTAATAGTTGAAGGCAGTTTTTTTTCTTTCCTTCATGGGTATCGTTTTCATGGTTTTGGGGTCGCTGATTACGAAAATGAGGTCAAAATGAAAATACAAGATGGCGCCGAGGAAAATTTTGGTTTTTTCATCATGGATGTCGTTTTCATGGTTTTCGGGGTCGCTGATTACGAAAATAAGGTCAAAAAGAAAATCCAAGACGCGGAAAGTCGTACGTGTATGTCTATCATCTTGTAAAATGTAAATATAGTTTATTTACATTTTACATCATTTCTTAAAAATAAAAATAAAGTAATTAAAAAAGTAAAAAGGTAGTAAGTTTTTTAAAGTAATTAATTAAAGTTCTGCACGGGTAGCGTCAGTTGAAACCAACAAAAACCGTCATTGTACAATCAAAACTCGCCAAGTGATGATCACTATGAACTGTCATCAGAGATACGCAATAGCCCTGCAGGTCATCATATTTCTTGTAAAATGTAAATAAACTATAGTTTCATGATCCTGTTAATTAACTTTAAAAATTATTGGAAACTTTTAAAATAATTGCATATTGGTCCCCAGTTATTTATAAGTCATCAATACAACCCAAGGCCAGGAAAAAAAAAATTAAAGTTCATTTAACCCCATTTAATTACGTTTTCATGTTATTCAATGGGATTTAATGCACTTAGGGGCTCGTATTGACGATTTTAATGCGGTAACTACGTATGTGTTACTGACGTGATTCATAATTTCATCAACATACAACCTGATACTGACCTGCAAAATACGTAAGAAAATTGCACCCTAAAAGTATCGATAATATTTCAATAATTATCCGTTTATGTCTTTCATTTTACGAATCACAGTACCTAATGATTGAAAATAGAGTATTTTCACATATTTTATTTTTATGCAAAAGTATATATTTCCCAAAATTAAAGTACGATATGTTATTATAAAGTATAGTTGGCAACCCTACCCTATGCGCAGAGCCATGGGCCGTGGGCGTGATGGGCGCCAGCCAGCAGCAGGGGTGCAGTTGCATTCCCCTGTCGGAAAAGACAAAATATATTATGTTACTGGCGTTTAGGTTGCTGTCCAAGTTCAATCAATTTAGCGTCCTCCTCTACTCTTTTCCTGTGAACAAAGCATGCACAGGTCGCTTACGCCTCGTGTCTTCCATCGTCGTCAGGGCTCTAAGCAGGGGCAGGGTGCGAAATCTTGGATAACTATAGAGAAACCAATCTATCCGAGGGGGAAAGCAAAAATTTTCGACCGCGCTCGTACTCCTATTATCGTACCTAATTGATTGGATGAACAAAAATTACCTAATTTATTCGGTAATTATGATTCGGGGATTATGTCCTAAGCAAAAAAAAAACTATCAAGTTCGATGTGGGTGCTAAAATTTTCAAGCTTGCTATCGCTTCATTCGTTCTTGCATCCTATTTTTTTCGGCTTTTGTACGCATTGACAAGCGACAATATAATATGTGGAATGCAAAAATTGTCGAGCTGTTTTCATTACACTGAAGATGCCTTAGTAAATTGGGTTAGTGGCAGGAAAATGATGATGACACGCAGTAAGAAAGTGGACACAGAATTTATTAGGTGTTTAATTATTTATTTTTTGTTTTTTCAACAAAAAACTTGTTTAAATACGGAAACAGTTCAAAATCAAAAAATCAAAATCAAAGCATTTATTTCAAGTAGGCCAGTTACAGGCACTTTTGAACTGTCGAAACAAAGATAACAATGAAATGTAGCTACAGTCCCAGTCACAAGGCATAAAAACTGTGAAAGTACTGTAGTTGCCCATTCCCTAGCGTAGATCTCTATGGAGAAGAACGGGCAAGAAACTCCATGGACACTCTTTTAAATCAGCATATTGTTACAAAACCTTGGTTACATCATTCATATTGAGATGGTACATTATGTGAGAACGATGTAGCAAGATGTGCACGTTAAAAGTGTCCATAGTAAACACAAAAAAGACAATTAAAAAAAAATTAAAATAATTAATTCAAATAAGCCGTGGCAACTAAGAGATGACCAGTCACAACTGACAGCGCCCGTTCACGAACATGACGCATGGATCAGCACCATTCAACTCAACCATTTTGAAGGGAACTAAATGATCCGACACACGCGCCACCATCAGCGAGACATTGAGTGAGCATGACATACTCTCAACCGCCAGGGCACATTCAAGTCGGGAAAGGACGTAGGTTTCCAGTGAACGATAGCTCTTTAGTACATAGCACTCACACAATATGGGCTTTATATAATACTAAAGATATTGAATCTATACAATGCAAAGATAGTTGTACAATCTTCAGCAGCTCCAACAATACTATTTAATGTTATCAATTTATGCGTCCCTGTCCTTGTGGAGCAGGACCGGCATTGAGCCAAGCATTTTTGTCAGCGATATAATCGTCCAACTTGTAATATGCTTGCTTACATAGTGTGCGTTTAATGCATGTTTTAAATTTCGTCTCATTCAGTTCAAGAATACTTTGTGGAATTTTATTATAGCATCTCAAACAGTACCCCATGAAAGATGAATCTACTTTAGCGAGTCTGAAGCCCGGCTGAACTAATTGGTCTCTATTTCTAGTACTGTAAGTTGTAGTAGTAACAGTAAAAGATGCAAGCACACACTGATGCAAGATCCGATCCAGTTAGTGCAATCAAACAGTGAACTTGATTGGTCGTAGGTACACTATTCCAGATAAATTGCATTTTTTAATTAAGAGGCCGGCGACCGATGCGTTTTTCATACAAACGTAATACCAAAATAACTTGTAAATCAAAAACATTCTTAAGGTACTGTCTCTTTATTCCGATCGAAATACAAAATATCTAGGTTCCCAATGAAATATTTTGAATGGACACTGATTTAAACAAGAGTTATGAGAAAAATAAGTTTTCTATAGAAATTTTAAATTCCTCATATCTCGTCTTTATATCATTGTCCTTTCAAAATATTTCATTGGGAACCTAGATATTTTGTATTCCAATCGGAATAAAGAGACAGTACCTTAAGAATGTTTTTGATTTACAAGTTATTTTGGTATTACGTTTGTATGAAAAACGCATCGGTCGCCGGCCTCTTAAGGTTTCATCAAGCGTGGTGATCAATGCTCGGGCCTTCTCTGTACAGAAGAGGCCTTTGCCCAGCAGTGGGACAGTAATAGGCTGACATTATTTATTTTTAAGTTTTCAAGGAAGTTATGGTTCTAGCCTCACTGAATTAATCTATAGGAGACAGCAAGATAATCACATTCTAACAGTCAATCAGATCGCTCCAGCTACGAACCAGTACTGGATTATTTAGATTCGCTAGACTACTACTGGAGTAACATTGCAGCCAACATCTCATTTAGGTAATTAAAAAATGTACCTATACTTCAACATTAACCTGTGTTTAGAGAAAAGCCAGCATGGATTTCATAATTTATATTTTGTTCTAAACTTGTACATTCACGCACATACACACAATAAATGTCATTAAAACAAGTTCAGTCGGCCGAATATAAAAAAAAGGTTGATACATGGCACTACCCATACCACTACATGATACTAGATTGTGGAACAGCAATAGACCAAGTGATATATCAATCAAGAACACATACAGATATACTATAACACCGTTCACAAATGTCACTAGTGTGTGTCTAATATTAAATACAATAAGGGAAAAATAAGATTATTACGAAAAGTGAACATAATATTTATTTATAATTATTTTATAAAATAATACTTGACTTTAAAGTCAAATTAATAAATCTACAAAGTTGTATGAATTACAAATGAAGAGATTACAAAATACCTATTTGAATAAACTCTACAAAAAAAGGATCTTACAAATTAAATCTTAAAAGTTGTACGTTTCTAGGGAGATCAGAGACTTCCCAAATTTATTCAAGTGAGATATATTTTTCTTTTGCTAAATATTTCAAGTAAATGCATTGTAATCACACAGTCTCCTAACCAGCTATTACGTTTGAAGTCATTTTTAATTTCTCACATGATTAAAATTTGGGTAGACAATCTCAGATGAGAATTTTGTACTGTCATGATAACCCCATGTGCAATATTATCCAAAAGGTATTTACCGATATATGCAATCATTTAAAGATCTACAACAAAATGAGTAAATTGCAGTAACACACAAAAAGAGTTATCATGACAAACAAATTACACTAAAAGTGTGTGTTAAGTCAGAAAACAGAACACATATTTTACTGCTCCTCAGAGCCTTCATCCTCATAATCATCATCCTGTTCCTCTTCAGTGGAGGCGGCATCTTTTTTAGGTGGGGGGTCCTTGCGTGGTCGTCCACGGCCCCTTCCTTCAACAGGTGCACTCTAGAGCAAGAAAAATTCACAAATTAACAAATTATTTTAAATTTTCTTTGCAAATCAAATAACTTTATAAAGAGGAAAAAATACCTTTCCCTTAGCTGCCTTTTTCTTAGACCCCTTAGGCCTGCCTCGCCCTCGTTTCGCTACTGGAGCTTGTTCATCATCTGATGACTTTGTGGATTCCTTCGTCCTGCTGGGCGCTGGAGGTCTCCCCCTTTTCTTGGTATCGCTCTTAGCCTCCTGATAAACCAAATGATTCCACATAAATAAAATATAATAGTCTAGTAGTGAAATAATTGAAGTGCATGACAATAATAAGAGCATTAAAAAAAAAACAACAAAAAAAAAGCACTGACTGGCTGTGTTCCATTAGCTTTTGGTCTACCGCGTCCTTTCTTCTCTACGACCGTCGATCCGTCATCAGACATAGTCGGTTATTTATATACTGCTAGGTACAGAAAAAATCTGAAACAGAAATAAATAACCAGATTTAAAGATTGTTCCAATCACAAAAAATAGACACCAGCTACTCCATTTCGTACTCCATTATTGTTTGTGACGCCACTAAGTGAATCGAGTTTTCTTATAAACCACAGCTTACATTAATAAAAATTGAAATCAAGAACCAAAAACAAGTAATACCTGGCCAAAAATTAAAACAAATTATGAAAATGTCAACAAAATACGATCGTTTTAATACACTTAAATTAATAGCTACTTGGCAATCAAATTAATTATTTATCCAATATACTAGCGAGTGTCTGTGAACAGACAGCAACATAAATTAAGAATTAACTAACGTCAGAAAATATTCCAAAATAATATTGAGATAAAACGTATTTCAAGAGAATTCTGTATTAAAACAACACAGTAAAATGCAGGAACGCCAAGCGACTTAATAATGGAGTCTGCTTACATTAACTTTAAACTAGTGAATTCCAGTTTATTCAAGGAACGGATTCAATAAATAATAATTTATTTTCGTGGAAAACAAAACAGCTTTTAAAATACAAAATAAAACCTGAGTTTTATACAATATTACAATAAAAATACTCACATAATTGTTTACAGCAAACGTTAGCGCAATGGGTCAAAGAGAATTTATGGCGGGCAGCGAACCGGTGTTTGTCTGGCGTCTATGCAGAGGGCGCTGAAGTCTTTGTTAGCAAATAATAAAAACAAATGGAACAAACATTAAACTATCCATTTATATTGAATTAATACTAAAAAAAAAACTAAAATGAGATTATTTCTTATTGGCAGCTTTTTGACGATAGAGACACTAATAAATCATTCAATTAAATGTATATCTCAAAATTCCCGCTAACAGGAAGCCATCAATAAACAAACAAGAAATGCTGATTGCTGATCATAAAAAGGTAGAGAGGAAACTTAGTAAATCGCCTGAATACGCAACTGAATATTTTTGCTGAATTATTTTTCTACATGTGATATGCGGGCCCACAGCTTTGCAAGCATTCGGCAGATAAGGCTTGCCCAGTCCCCTTTTAGTTTGGCATCTTTATGAGATACGTCCGCAATTTGAGTTGTGGAGCGCAGTGTGGGGTTCCCTATTCAAATTCGAAGACAGAAAAAAGAAATTCTGAGACGGCTAGACGGGGTCGCGGCAAACCGAAAAAAAGTTGGCGGGCCCTTTTCAATTTATTTGGGGCCGGTGGTGTCTTCTTTCAAACTCCTATATTAATAGTCGTGATCTCGTGATCAAGGCCATCTTTAACCAATTGAAGGCCTTGGGTACTTGAGAATAATGGGGCCCTGGAGGCATACAAGATGCAAGAACGAGTGAAGCGACTCAATGTTTTTTACACCCTGCCTCGATATGTTAGGTTTTCTTGTGACACTTCGTAATAAAATAATGGGTGTTTTATAGAAGCGGATAACTGAAAATATTATTATTATTATTAGAAGCGGATAACTGATAAATTGAAATAAAACACATATTATTTTTAAATCTTTATTTGACTGGTAATTTTATGTGATTAAAGTTTGAATATGATTTTAGACGTGACCACCGCAACTGGCACGTACACACGACTACACATCAAGCTATACATTTCCAGTATAAGCTGACTTCGCTTTATACGGAAATCATCTATAATGCGAGATCAGCATAAACTGGAAATGTATAGCTTGGTGTGCAGCCGTGTGTACATGCCGAAATCTGGGCTCTCAATTTGCACACACTCTTCGCAGTAAATCAGGCAGGGTAAGCCTATAAAAAACACTCTTTTTATGTAACTATTAATTATTTAATATGCTGAAAAGGCAAAGAGTCATAACAATGGGGCATGCACAATCGAGCGAAGCGAGCCCAAATTTTTTATTATGTATCCTGCCGGGGATAAGTTATTTACGTTTCTTTTGACAGGCAATATCTATTACATCTTTAAGAACTCGTGGCCCCTGGGATCGTGGGGCCATGGGCACTTCTTGCCCAGAGTGGACGAAAAGGAGTTACATGAGCTGGTTGTGTATTAATTGTGTTACACCTTATATACGCCACCTAGTTCCACCTCTTTCCCAAATTGAAGCGGCTTTAAAGACTTTAACTTCAGACACACGCGGTATTGAAGACTTTGACTATTTACTTCAGAATATCAACGTCAAATTATGTTACCATTATTCCTACAATCTTGCCTCCGGGCTGCCACTTCTGCTAAAAAGATTCTACTGAGTAAAACGCGCCATTATCATTTTGAAAAAATCCAAGATGTATTAAAACTAGTTATTATGTGTTAAATGGGGCTATCGCGTATGAATTCACCGCTAGAGGCGCTAGTGTAGCACGGGGGCACCGAAATGTCAGATGTCATAGATTTTTCGCGCGTTGCGTGCTGTTTTAACACGTATTTTTACAAATATTCACGATTGTAGTCTAGATTGATTTCCTGATTAATTATGACTTGAAGATTTTAAGTAGCAACTTAAAATCTTAATTGTCAGTAAGTACTTGGAGGTAAAATGATTTTTAAATGTTTCATGCTTGCTAATTTTAGGGAGAATATTGTAAATATATGAACCTGACGTTTACACTATGTTGATATACGTAATAGAATAAACTTTTTATGAAGTTATTGGTACTTTAATGTACAAAATAGAATTATTGACAGGACCTTAATGGACAGTGGCGCCATTTGTTGAGCTCAAAAACGATACCTAACAATCAATCGGATTTGGCACTATGGCACTGACAGTTGTCAGTGACAGTTTGTTACTTTAGAATATATACCTATGTTCTGTGGTTTGTAAAGAGTATCCATCATGACCAGTGTGACCACATGTGGTAGTTTCCTGCCTTTTTGGCAGGATTGGCCTCCGATTTTATGCTCATGTTTAGGTTTTTGGCAGTATTGCGATGTAGAAAATAAATATATACTGACATCTCAAATTTTCGAAAATGGCCACCCTAAAAACCATAGAGTAGACAATATTAAATAAGGTGAAAGCGCAAGGGTAGCCCGCGAAATTTAAATTTTCTTACGTTTATTGCAATTTGCAGGTCAATGTCAGGTTGTATGTTGATGAAAATATGAATCGCGTCAGTAACACGTATGGAGTTACAGAATTATAATCATTCAAATCATCAATACACCTTCAAACACACTTCATACAACCTTCTAAGTTCATTTAATCCTTATTGAGTGACTTTTTCATGAAATAACTATTAAATGGGGTTATATGAACTTGGAGGGCTGTATTGTTGATTTGATTGATTATAATTCTGTAACTCCATACGTGTTACTGGCGCGATTACATACAACCTGACGCTGACCTTCAAATTGCAATATATAAATAAAAGAAATAAAACAATCCACAAGCCATTGCAACAAATTAGATGGGCCAGCATGGCCGATTAACTTTATTTAATAATTGTAAGTACTGCATGCGAAAGAATATTTTCGCAAATTAATATAAGACGAAAACTTGAAACAGATTTATTAACAAACATGTAGCATCTGTGTTGCACGATATACATTGCAATTAGCCTCATATTCTCCATTTTATAACTCTTTATTATACATGTTTTTATTCATACGATTTAACAGTTCTTTGGTTGGTTTGAATGCAACGCAATCGCCATGCTTGCCAATGCCTTGTTTAATTTACTTTTTTTACATAATTAATAATAAAAATATGATAATATGTAAAAAAAGTATTTTTATTTTTACTACTATTAATAGAACGCTATACAAACTTGGCAATTTTTGGGCATTTTTTACTCGATTCTTTGGCAGGATTTGGCAGGTTTCAAACCAAAGCATGGCAGTTTCGATAATTTTAAGATGGTCAGACCACTGACGTATAAATCCTATGATTTATACGTCAGTGGGTCAGACTGATCATGACCATCATGATGATCATGTCATTTTTGACATCATATTATGCATTATGCATGTGATTGTGTACAATTATACAATACAATAGTATTGTAATTATAATGGCCAATGAGTTCATTAATTCTTTCACGTGTTTGTAAATTTAATATCCACTGCTATAGCTTGGGCATAGCCCAATACTGTGTGATTCAAAGAAATTTGTTGTTTTACGCCACACGTTTGTTTTATGCCAACTCGGAAAACAGCGCCCCTTTGTGCTCATAAATGGAAAAGCCGATTGAACCAGATAAGGAAGACTGTTGTAATAGTGGCTGTACTCCTTGTATATTTGATATATATGACAGGCAATTGCTGCTGTATAAAAAACACTTAGAGAGTGGGCAAAGTGTATATGATGATGATAATATATCCCAGAATAATGGTATATCACAATTGAAATACACTGTATTTAATGTTGTTAAGAACTTGCCAATCTGCCATTTACACAGTTGTATAACATTCAAAAAGGCAACTGTAAATAGAAATAAAGTTAGGTGGGAACCTGGTGACCACTTTCTATTTAAATTTAATGTAAATAAAAATGCATGCACAAGAGCATATACTCCTATAAAAGCTAAGAATGGACCAACAGAAGGTGATTTCTCAATAATTGTTAAAAAATATGACCAAGGCTTAGTATCACCTCACTTGTGTAATTTAAATGAAGGGGATGCAACATTTTGGAGAGGTCCTTACGGACATTACAAATTGGAACCCAATAAGTTTAATAGAATCATAATGATTGCTCAAGGGACAGGGATAGCTCCATTTATTACAATCATAGATGAAATTTTAAATAATGAAAATGATATGACTAAAATAATATTATTATACTGTTGTAAATGTGAAAAGTCTGTACTATTTAGGGATGAACTTTATGCTTTCAAATCATATTGGAATTTTAAGTATAATATTTATTTAAGCAGCTCAAGCACAAACAATTTTAAATGTAGATATCAAGAACCAATAAACAAACATAGGCTAACCAATGAGTATTTATCTAATTTAAAACCTTTTCGAAACAGTGACCAGATTCTATTGTGTGGAGCTTCAATGTTCAATGAGGCTTACAAAACTTATTTAAATACAGAATTTCCTGAAATAGAAAATATAATCATGTTTTGATAATCCCTTCTTTTATTTGTCAATGTAACCTTATTCTATAACCAACTCAGGTAGGCCGCTGTGAATACACTTTGGCAAAATGGGGAGAGCTTTCCGACACTCGGTGTGAAGATGGTGCTCCTGACCAGACCATGGTCCACTTGCATGAGTGTCCCTACCTATACCTGCACATTACTGGACTTGAAGAATACTACAGGTGCTGTCATCGGCATAGCCACACCGAATGGAAATCCTAGAAATCTAATAAGTTGTACCATCAACACAAAGAAGAAGACCTTATTCTATCATACATAAACTGTGTACCATAACACCTAACCTAATATAGCATCTCGCCTGTAGTCCCCAAAGGGTTGGGCAGACGTGTATATGCACACACATTTCGCTAGTTGTGTTAAAGTCCTATGCAATAAGGGGCGTGCTTATTGCCATCAACCTGGCACAAATCCCGACTCTGTGGCTGCTACTGAGAAATTCCTGATGGAGAAAAACCCAGTAAAAATTTGCCCGATCCGACCGGGAATCGTACCCAGGACCTCATGCTCAGCAGTCGCGATTGCTACCATTATGCGCTAGACAGACGATGGACAATTTGCAACAACCAATAGGCGAAAAACCGCCCAAATGCGAGTCGGACTCGCGCACGAAGGCTTCCGTACCATTATTTATGGTACGGAAAACCCTTGGGGACACCCTTTAATTTTCAACTTTTTTATTTTTTGTTATTTTTCCTTTATTTGTGCTATAAGGCCTCGATTTTTGTCAAATTTCATGATTCTAGGTCAAAGGGAAGTATCCTATAGGTTTTGATTCCCATGTGAAATCGCATAATTTGCGACTTATACAGTCATATTTTTGATCGCGTTGACTTAAAAGTTTGATTTTTTCATTGCCCAAGGGGTAGCAGACCTGACTATTTGGTATTCATTTCACCTTGATACCGGCCACGCATTCCTGAGAAAAAGGGTCTTGACAGACAGACAGACAGACGGGCAACAAAGTGATCCTCTAGGGGATCCGTTTTGCTGATTGAGGTACGGAACCCTAAAAAACAACACAACAACCATAAACAGGAAAGTCCCTCGTCTGCGCAAACCCAGACTATCGAGCCTCTATCTACATAATTAGAGAAGGGATTAAGTTGGTGTGAAGATTTGGTTCTATGCGAGAATCAAACCTGCAATGCATAAGTCAATTGCTAAGCTACCGTTCCAAGGCGTACCTACTTAATGAAAATTCAAAAGTACAGTCGAACATAGAACCTCCTCCTTTTTGGAAATCGGTTAAAAAGGGATTCCATGATTTCCTACATTGTTTTTCCTTCCTTTCCGTATAATGTTGTTTTCGATTGTTTAATTGGAGAATAATGGCCTAACCAAGTTAGAGAATGTTCGGGCTGGATAAGGTAGATGAATAAAAATATACAGTAATATTAGTAAAATTATTAAGTTTGGCAACATTCCACCATGTCACAAAGGGTAAAAAGTTGTAGTGCTGCATGGTCCTTTGTGGCCTTACTTAGGCCTCACTTGTAACGAACACCGCCATCATGTTAGGGTTCCGTATGTAAAAAAAAAAGGTGTAAATACAAAAATGGAAAGTTTGCAGGATCATTCTCGTTTCTGTCTGTCAGAGCCAATGTGTTCCGAATCTACAGGGCCGATTTAGTTGAAAGAAGGTAAGCATATGATTTTTTGTGACCCAAACACGGACGTGAAAGGTGAAACATAAATAAATAAATAAAAAAATAAATATTTTAATATATCCAAGAAAATTGATAAAAATTGAACATCATATACGTGAAAAATATTTTATCAATCAAAAAAAGAATATTCAACCACGGAACAGAAAAAAACCTGTTCCGTGTATTCATCAAACTCTTGATGAGATGAGAGTTGCTAGTAGGCACGAGATGGCGCCACTTTAAGATTTAATTTATATTCGTATCTAGACTATAATTTGGTAATAATAGTAATTGTAAAATTATTACTTTTATCATACATTATCAAGCTAATGTTTCGCACACAAAAGTCAATATAGTATAGAGTAATATACAAAATTCAAAGGTGTTGGCTTGACGTGGCTGTATTTCAATTTTTCCATTCTGGCAATTGCTAGTGGTGTAAGTTCGGTTCGGTATGGATTTTTTCGCGCCGGCGCGAAACGTGTTTGCTTCTAACTTCCTTGTATTTTTCGCGTATTGAATAATTCAATGAAATAATGCTTTTAACCTGAATCAGTATAACCGTTACTAAATAAGCCTAGTATTTGTAACAGAGGAACAAATTATGTCTGAAACATAATTACATAAGTGAGAGAAAATTAGAATGCAATAAGTAATATTTTTAAAGAATGATAGTGGTTTAAAATCAGTGCTAAAATATTGTTGAAGTGTGTTTGGCAAAAATGGGTTCTATCGTGTTGAGAAGTTTATCTATCCTTCTAGGGGTGTTTTTTGTATTCGTTGGAATAACAAAGCTAACCCCATTTATTTCGAAGGAACTGCATAAAGATTTGGTAAGCATTTTTATCAGTTGTCTAGCAAACAGATTATAAGGTCGCTAGGTGCATTTAGATTTTTGTAGCAGAGCGAGTGGCTTGCTATTTTGGTATTTGGCCTGCCGCCTAATACCAGCACGGAGTCGTCTCGTTGCGACAGCCCACGGCGTGACTCGATCGCGAGCCGCGGATCCCCCTGCGCGGTGCGCCGATTCTTAATCATCTGTAATTTATTTGTTGGCGCATGTTGCTTATTTGAACAGGTACATTTTAATCGATCCTTCTGCAACAATGTTGGCAACCAATAAAATATTTGTTCCGTAGGTGTTGCGATTTACACGGCACTGCGGTTCTTCTAGGAATATACTTAGACATATCAACTAGAGGTGCTCTAAATATTTATGTCTCTAAATATATTATGTACCTACCTATTATAAAAAAGAGCAAAAGATAGCATGGTAATCAAAATTAATTATAGCCTTTAATTATTAATAATTGTCTAGAGAATGCGCTGTAGATACCTATTCATGTGATCGTTATTCGGTCGTTTAGATACTTGTTAAGAGCAGAAAAGCCATTAATTAGGCCAAATTTTGTGTATGTTAAATCAGTATCTAACAACACGAAGACGATACGTGGTACCTAATTAGTAGGGCTCTAAGCAATCTCAACGTGACCCTTGCTAGCTGATAGAGCTGTTAATAACAAAGAAAAACTGACGAATTGATTACCTTCTCCTTTTGGAAGTCGGTAAAAAAACTTGAAAGTCATCTCAAAGGTCCGTCAACATTTAAGTACCAAAAGTAAGCAAATTAGAGAAACTGAGGTGATATGATATTGAACGAAGTGAGCTCGATGGCTTAGAGCTCTGTTCTGTGGTTCATAATATGCGCCGTAACTGTGGGAATGAACCCCATAAGAAAAACTGCCGGCGACCATCAGCCAGCAGTTTTTCTGACTTTTTTCCACTAGAGTTCACCCAGAAATTGCCTAGTTACTTAAATAATTACGAAAGGAAAAGACGTCTCCACTAGTATCTTCCGAAAATAAAAAGTCAACAAATAATTATTTGTGTTGGTAGTCGGATTTTGTTTGCAGTATTGGGATCCATAAATGTAATCGTTTACAATCAAACTGTCCTATACGACTGCAAACACAATCAAGTAATCAACAACCCTGAGTAAGTATCAAATGGAATTCGTCATACCTATCGTTAATTCGCAACTAACAATAAATTATGTCCGTGACAGTTGTATGTGGGATTGTTTGCAAAAGATAGTTCAAGCTGTAGATGACAGAACCTGTTCAATTAATCGTTACCAAACAAAAGTAAAAGTATCATCGGAATCCATGCAACCATTTTGGCGTAAAGAGCAAACAAACGGACAGATGAGTGACAGATAGACGTAAATTCTAAAATTATTGTTTCTTGTTTCGTTGTTTGAAACAGCTGCGACTAACGCATCTCACATGACCTCTATGATTTTAAATAGATGATGATGACAATAACTCTTTTTGTTAGGTACGAATACGATACTAATTTAACTGTCCTTCCTTTGCCTACCCACGTAGGTATCTCAGATCGAAAGAGAGAACAGGAAAATAAATATCCTAGTTGATACTCTTTAACTGCAATTAACTGTATAATATAATTAGGTACTATGTTAGTATATTTAATTTATTAACCCTATAACCCCAAATTAATTTAATTACCACAGCTCCTAAAACGGCAAAGCAAGTTACCGTGAGAAAACCTACGTATCCTATAGAAGCAAAAGTTCAACATGACACGACATCAAACTTTTAATTCAGTGTTGGTAGATGTCACATTGTGGGTCCATGTGGATTTGGCATGATTCGAAGTAGGGGGAACATTGTAGGCTGCACAGGCGCGGATCCAGCCCTCAAAATAATTTCGACGTCACGGCCCTAAAGTCGGCAGTGACGTCAAAAAAAAAAGGAAAAAATCTTTGTGGAGTGGTAGTAGTTTAATAGTGAATTTTTCAGTGACAAGTGCAATATGCAGGGTGCTCGCGCAATGAAAAGAGCGTACAATTCTGCCGCCAAGGATTGCAAACGGGTGTTTCGGAAGGCGCGTTTTGAACATGTTGAACGAATTGGGGCTAAACTGGCGACCTACTCTTCGGGTAGCAAGGAGCAAGTTCATACCGCGCAAGAGAAGGCAAATCTATTTGCCGAAAATTCACGCCTAGATAGGGCCTCTAACTTACCACCTAACATACCTTACTGTGGCTCCGCAATGCCGGAGATCTCAATTCACATAAAAAAAGAGGAGACGTGAATAAAGCCAGCGGACGCGGCCAACCCGTCATACTTTTCATACAAACGCTCGTACGTGATTATGCAGTTGTTACACCTACACGAGTATCTTTGATTTTTTTGAACTAATAGGTTTTTTGTGCACTATATCTAAGTTTCTATGGAAGCAAAAAAAATAAAATTGTAGAAACAAATTTAGTATAAGCCTCTAAAAATCGCTGTTTTGCACAAATTTTAACTGAACTTTGGTCGTTCATAGTGTACTCATAAACTGTAAAACTAAATAAAACATCTCGATAGAAACCTTGCATATGTAATGGAGATTCATAATGACAAATATTTATTTCACACTTGTAAGACTTATTCAAAAACGCGTATTACCTGAAACAAGTTAAAGAAATTTTCGTACACTATTTTTGGTTCACAATGTCATTGCGTTAGGCGGTATGAGGTAGGGCACGTCACAATAGTGGCGATAAGTCCCCTCTTTGAGGAGTGGCTAGAGAGGCGCCACGGCGCCCTCACCTTCCGCCTGACGCAGGTCCTCACCGGACCGGTTGTTTCGGGAGGTTCCTGCACCGAATCGGGCGGGAGGAAACGCCCGGGTGCTACCATTGTGAGGATCGACCGGAGGACACGGTGGAGCACACGGTGGAGATCTGCCCCGCGTGGGCGGAGCACCGCCGTGTCCTCGTAGCGGCGATCGGCGGCGGCGACCTCTCGCTTCCGGCCTTGGTTCAATCCATGGTCCGGAGCGAGACGGAATGGGACGCCGTCACCTCGTTCTGCGAAGCAGTCATGCTAGCGAAGGAGGTGGCGGAACGTGAGAGGGAGAGAACCTCACGTCCCAGCCGCCGCGGGAGACGCACCGGGCGTCGGGGGCCACGTGGTGGCCCCCGGCCACCGTAGGCGCGGGCCTGTGGACGGTGAGCTATGGGCTAGCTCGCCGTCCGTCCGTCTTATGACGACAGGCCGTGTCGACGGCACGTTCGTGTTCCACGCGCGCCTCAAAGAGAGTCAGCAAACAGGGAGGGGTCCGTAAGGACCGACGCCTGCCAGGGTTGCGGGACTGTTCGAAAGAGATACCGCGGCCCTGGAACACAAAGGGCAAAGGAAGGAACATGGATGGGTTTTAGTCAGTAAAAGTCTGACACTCCCTCCTGCTCAGCCCAGAGCGGGAGGGGTTATTTGATGATTTCCCATCGGTAAAAAAAAAAAAAAAAAAAAAAAGGCGGTATGAGGTGCGTGGGAGACGAGATGTGCGGGGTCGGACAGGATTTGAAAGAAAATCGCCACTGTGGCTCTGGATGAAACAACAAGCTTTTCGACCATCCTCGCGTTGACAATAGACCGACCGGGAAGGGCACTCTTAAGAGCTGTGCTCCAGAGTTGTCTCCTGTCTTGACGCTCTGGTTTCGCCTCTCTCTATAAAGTTTAGTGGTACCGGAGTCCCAAAAAGGCCAGCCAGTGCCCAAAAAGGGTAACAGTGCCGATCCTGTCAACTATAGACCAATCGCCATAACCTCCAAACTGTGTGGTGCAAAGTGATGGAAAGGGTACTTAACAACAAGCTGCTAGCATACCTCGAAGACAATGAGCTCCTCAGTGACCACCAGTATGGCTTCCGTCGTGGTCGTTCAACTAGGGATCTTCTTTTAACATACATTACGCATTGCTGGGGCGTGGCCATTGAGAAACACGGTGAAGCCATTGCTGTGTCGCTTGATATTTCAAAGGCTTTTGACAGGGTCTAGCACGCTAGTGTGTTGGGTAAGGTTCCCTCATTCGGCATCTCTGCTGACTTTTGCAACTGGATTTCCGACTTCCTGAGTGACCGACCGATCAGAGTGGTCTAGATGGCTGCTCATCGGATCATAAGGCCATTGATGTTCCTCAGGGGTCTGTTCTTTCTGCGACTTTATTTCTGTTGCGCATCAACGACCTGCAATAGCTTGGTGCAATCGGGTACGCAGATGACAGCACAATCGCAGAAAGATACCTTTCCAGTGCAAGAGCCAGTAGAGAGGAAACAGCTATTCTTAGAGAGGCCATGGTGGAGCGAATGAATTTGACCCTAAATCTCGTTTCCCAGTGAGGTGACGACAATCTGGTCAAATTCAATGCTCTGAAAACACAGGCGTGTCTTTTCATTGTTAAAAGGAGCCAGTTCCAGTTATCTCCTACTTTCCGAGGTACATCTCTACCAGTTACCGACCGCTTCCAGCTTTTTGGTATGGAGTTGACATCGGATCTCAACTTCGGATTAACCGTTGAGTCAAAAGCTCAGATCGCAGCTAAGAAGCTGGTCATCCTGAATAAGGTGAGGCGACACTTCACATCTGGACAGCTTTTAAGTTTGTATAAAGCACAGGTCCGTTCTTGTATGGAGTATAGCAGTCACTTGTGGGATGGCTCAGCAAAATACCAGCTTGCGGCACTTGACTCGGTGGAACGCAGAGCAAAAAGGCTTATAGGCGACGAGACGTTGGAAGTTACGCTTCACAGCCTAGCTCACCGGCGTAATGTTGCCTGCCTGTCGGTCTTCTACAAATTGTACTTCGGAGAGTGTGCGCTGGAGCTCCACGACCTGATCCCACCATCACCTTTGTACAACCGGGCTAGCAGACGTACTGCGGCGTACCATCGTTTCTTGCCGGTTCTTCTCCATAGGAAACGACCAACCCGAACCGTGCACCTTTTTGTCGACATTTTATAAGTGCCCATCTAGGCCTATGTGAAATAAAAATATTTTGATTTGATTTGATTTGATCCACACTTGGTTGATATCCCGACGAGTCGTACTCAGCGCTTCTTCTCCACGTTTATTATGCGCACAGCCAAAGTGTAGAACTCTCTGCCGGCATCTGTGTTCCCTGCCACATTTAACCCGTCTGCCTGATCATGCATGTGTAAAAAAGTAAATAATTACTGCTGACGTAACCACCGCTGCACCGTCTAGATCCCCCCACCCCCCATGTCTTCAAAAATAAGCAAAGCAAAGACCGCCCCGCCCGCGCCCCCATAGTGCTTACGTAATACTTGAACTGCCTATAAGCCTGGCCCTGTAAAATGTTAGCCTGTTTCATCACGAAAATAAGTCGTAAACTATTCCACCGATTTTGGTAAATCATTAAAAAAAAAAATATCATTCATGAAAATTATCTCTCCGCCGCCGCGGTGCGCGGTGGCCACCCTGACCGGACGAGTCACGTAATAAAATGTGAACGCTAGGGTAAACTAGGTTTAGGGATATTTAAAAAAATAGAGTTGTGGGCATGCCCATCGTGCCCACAACGGTGGAACCGCGCTTGATGAGCAGTGCCATAGAGAGGCACACGTAAACTCGCCCAGCTGGCTATGTGGCCTCATTAGACCCTTGATCCTAAACAAACAAGTGTGAGGTTTGTAATATAAATGTTATCTTAGTGGCAAAACGTTCGTCAAATTCTGAGCTTGTTGTATCTTTAGATATGTTTAATATTGTAAATGTAAACAAACTCCGATTAAATATCATCGTTCTTAACAATACGTAAGTAAACACTGGCATCTTCCAATGATAATAATACAAAACAGGTCTCGAGTCAGGAGCTGGATCCAACGAACCCATTCAATATATACGTATTTTACGCAATTTGTTATATCGGGGATATCTATAATAAAGACTGCCTTGAAATAGTTTTCGCCTTGGTCATCATGTAAACATTAACGATCCGATATATTAGACTGATTACCTACATCTTACATATTGTAAAGTTTAAGCTAGTGGCATAACAATTATACTTCTTATCATTATGCCACAAGCATAAACTTTTAAACTTGACGCATCATTTTTTACGGCATCTTCAATGTGTGATTAATCGATTACTGCAGGTACCTAATCAATTATCGTGTTGCAGGTAGTCATTAGATGGAACATTTGGTTAGATTATTACTTTAGTCTCACAGGTGTGGCTAGTGTGGCTACACAACGAGCAAAAGGCGCAAAGACGGTTGTTTGATTTTCTTCTGCTAATATTGAACTAGCTCCCTTATTTCTTCTTCTCGTCTTTTCTCTTCTAACTTTAATATTTCTGAAAGAAAGGATGTATGATGTACCTATCTAACTAGTAACTAAATACCTTTCGTATAATACCAACCCCGCACCCTGCGGCGAATACAGGTGATACAGGTAAAATAATAGTAATAAAATATTATTTGTTCCAGAGAAAAGAATATGTGAGATACGCGAAAGTGTTCCCCTTAACGGAAACATTAGACTTCAAGTTACCTTCGAAATGGTACAGAAGGGCAGTAGGCGGCCTCGAAATATTATTTGGATTGGCCCTGGCAACAATACCCAGTCGTAAGTGAATGCTTTGTTTTTCTTTTTGTAACTGTAGAACTAATGGAGCTAGCATTGCTGGTTCCAAGCTTCTTCAATGGTTGAAAATCTGGTAATGTCATTAAATATTTCAAAATTGCTTGACATCAGTGGACAGATGGGAGTTGGGACCTAGCTATGGTTGCACCATCTACAATGAGCTTTTAATGGTCTTCCCCAATTGGTGCCAATCTACAATAACAACTGGTTTCTGGAACATAAATTCGCTGTTTATAAATCCGTCAACCAATGACGGCAGGTAAGACGGGTCAGAATCCTAGATTAAAGTTTCGTCAATGTAGCACGAGTTTGGTGACAGTTTGAGTTTGCCATATTACAAAGCACGCAAAGTAGAAAACTGTGCCCCACAACTTTTCAGATTTTTAATGTATTCGGGTTGCACATAGTTTAAAAATCTTTCTGTTGAAAATCTTGCGTGATTCTGTTAATATGAAAACTGGCAAACCGGTAGCATGCATCGTGCCGGAAACAAGTGATGTCATTATTTTGACGCTACATGAATATTTAAATAGATCTATGATACTGGCAAAAAAATGACATTGAAGGCCACTATAATTAATTAACAAGTATAGGCTGTCTTTTTCTTTTTATTAGCCTGTACTGTCCCACAGCTGGGCAAAGGCCTCCCCCAATTCCTTCCATGTGCTCTTTTCCCGTGCCACCTCGGACCAGCCCTCGCGGTACGCGTCCAAATCGTCTCGCCACCTCTTTCTGGGCCGGCCTCGGCGGCGCCGTCCGTTTTCCGGCAACCATCTTGTGGAGATATTTTCCCCAGCGGTCATCGTGCATGCGACTGACGTGACCCGCCCAATCCCACTTCAGCCTAGCAGCCTTTTTGCCAACGTCCACTATACCCGTTTTGGAACGCAGCGTGGTGTTTCGAACCCTGTCTTGTCTTTAGACACCCAGAATGCTGCGTTCCATTGCCCTTTGGCAAACTCCAAGGCGGAACTTCCGAGACTCGATAAGCGACCAAGTCTGAGCACCGTAGGTTAGGACGGGCAGGATGCACATGTCAATGAGCTTGCGCTTCAGGGGGATCGGAAAATCACCCTTCATTAGCGTCTTGATGGACAGTAGCTTTTCCAGGCATTTTCGATTCATCGATCGATTTAAATCGACAGCTAAAAAAGGTCAAAGATTATCTACTCAGACGGGTCAGCGCAGCTTGCTGTTTATAAGTCCTGTAAGTTTGACGCACTACTGGCTAGGCGCAATGCGGCGTTATGCCTTAGGAGGGTTAAGACAAATTGACCTTTATGGTGAAAGAGAGGTGGTCTACCAAATGAGCCTATTGGTCTTTTGATATAAGCCAGATAAGCCTCGAGGTAAAAGCTAAAGATCGATTTATTTGCACGCAGCAAACGAAAAATCCATACGTTGAAATGTACAAAATATGTTACAAAGTGGCCTTGCCTTGTAATCCTATAGTCTACACATAGGTCGAATCTTAGTTTCGGTATTCAAAGCGCTGTTTGTCACCGTCAGTTATTTATGCAGACATAAAGTAAAAGCATAAAATTGAGTGTGTGCGTGCAAGTACGAGGTTAAATGCTAGTAAACAACTATAAATAAATAGTTGGGATGCTAAATAAATAGTCTTTTAACCCTATGGCGTTTAAAACCATGGTAGAATCGAAACTATCTAAGCTTCTACTAATATGAAGTAGCGAACGTGTCAAAGTTTTCAACCACAAACGCAAACGGGTGCATTTTCATTTTCAATTAGAAACTTAAAGTTCGCATCACGCAGGTTCCCTTTCTGTCATTGTTTTAAATAGGTACTTGTAGAAGGACCTTCTTAGAATCCGTAATGAAGTTGTTTTTCTTGTTTCAGATAAAATTAAGAATACAGCTAATATAGGCCTCGTCCTGTTGATGATATTAGCAGCATATTCACATATAATGGTAGGCGATCCCTTTGATCGCTGCGCGCCAGCGCTGGTTTTCTTCTTCATGCTGAGCGGAAGACTTGTTGTTTGGTAACATGTTTTACATTAATTTTGCACGGTACCATGATACCATCACACTAAATACGACTTTATCAATGAGAAAGAAGATTTTAAAGAAACTCAATCACAATAATCTAGATTCGTTAATAATTTGGCTGCAGCTATGCCCGTGGGTAGTAATTATTGACGTCAGAGCTGGTCAATTTTAGCCGAATATTCTTCGAATTCATGTCATCGCACCGTTGATATAAAACATCCATATACCTAAATATCAAGCTAAACTAGAAATGAAAAAAGACATTGAGCTGAACTGAACTCAGTAATAAAAAAAGTAGTAAAACGCCAGAAAAAAAAAGTAGTAAAAGAAACTGTTTTACAGGCGCATAAAACGATATTTTACCAAGCTTAATATTAACTCCCAAAAGCTGGTTCATAATAAATTATGTGAAAGAATAATTATCATTAATTCATAGAGTAGGTACCTTTAGGGGTAGTGCACCTTGACCAATTTTTATGTGGTATAAACAAGAGTTACGAAATAAAATTACTGCTATCGCACACTAGCGTTGTTTTGGCATTCGGCCAGGGAATCCGCGATGACGAACCACTGTGTCGCGCAAATAATACCTACACGTTCCAGGCGATCGGGTTATTGCAATTTACAAAACTATATTAGACATCAGCTCTGCAAAATTAGGAAATTCAACTACAAGTGCTTGGCAACCTGTAGCTTTAGCATTGAAGAGATATATCTCAGTTATTTTAAATTACCAACGTGCTAAAATCAACACTGTGAAAGCAAACTATTAATATCACGGCTTATTGTACTGCTGAGCAGTGAGCTGGGCAAGGGCTATAGTTTAGGTGTTCTAAATTCAGTTTAATTTGGACTCGTGAATCGCTTCGATAAATACTCAATCCACACACATTTCTTTGGGTATCTACTTGAAAAATATTTATTATAGTGTAACCATTTTAACAGGTATCAAATTAGCCGCCGCGAGGAAATGGAGAGAGCCACTGCTACACAGAATGGGAATGGGCTCAAGCGAGAATAATTAAGTTTTAAGAATAATGTTATACTTTATATGCAGTGATGAATACGTGCAAAATCTTGAGATAATAGTCATACTTTACAGTAGAATTAGAAAATTACTCAAAAGATATGACCAAGTTCTCTATGAATGTCTGAGTTTAGAAGACATTCATGGTTTTACTGGAAAACTTAGAATTATTTAAAAAAATATTGCTCGATGGGTAATTATTAATGAATCACGCTGTGATGATGCTAGTCAAAAGTTGCGATTATTTATTATCTTTGTTAGTTTCAGCTTTTTAGTTTAAACCCCGATAGTGCATATTATTGTGAAGAGAACCATTTGGTTAATTAAACTTCAAGTTAATTTCTAATTCTCTAGGCGGATGTGCCTCGAGAGTAATTTGTACCTAAAAGTGATATTAATTTAAGCGATACGTGCTAGGTTCATTTTGTATGTGTGAGTGAAGTGTATATGTGTCACGTTCGTAGATTCATAACAATAACTGCCAATGCATATTGATAGGCTTAGTAAATATCTACTGCACTTATAAAAAAGATTGTATTGTAAAATTAACAGGGCACCTTTTTGATGTACTTTTTATTATTTGCTCAATCACAGTCATTAATAATAACGCCAAAGCTTCTTAATAGTAATATATTTTATTTTCAATCATTTATTTTGTTGTAGGTAACTATTTCTTAAACAAAAATAAAGCTTCTAAACTTTAAGTTACATTAAAAGGCAACTTTAATATTGTGTTTATATAATATATATGTAATAGCAACGATTTTATCTTACTGTATATTATGTGCTGTGTGATGTAAGTGAAGTAATGGTCAGTGAATAAATGGGAAGTATTACCAAAATGTTTTATTTGTATCTTCATGTATAATAAGAATTATAATAATTCAATAACAATACGTTTTAGTGCTTACTACAATATTAATATTTTACACCAATAGCTCTCAAACAAATAGGTAAAAATCTCTTTACTTCATATTACTAAATCTTATCTTTTGTTTATATTACACAATATCTCGGAAAGCATATAGTATTGCGCCCAATAGATTTCTATGATTGGTTAATTTAACAAATATGAGAAAATAATGTAGCTTGCACACTCTCGAGTACCAATAAGCATATCACCAAACATGTAACTAATTTTGGAAAAGAAGAAATGAGGTTCGAGAAAGAAGGTGGTTATTGCCCATTTATTGATAAATGTCTAGGCATTTTTAGAGATATATTATTCTGTCAACTAATTTCCAGCCTACCTTTTATACATTACTACTAGAACGAAAATTCTAGCAAAATAGCTTTCAAACATGAATAGTTTATTTTACAGAGCGTGTCTCGGCAGCACGGGGCGTCGGCGTTTGTCCTTGAGATTCCGATTAGCTGACAGACTATTAAAATAAGTTTGTAGTATAAAGCTGCCTTATATTCACGTATCATTGCATGCAAGCCTACAAAATATAATAATTATGTATACTATAGTGTTAACGTTATTAAGCATTTCAAACTGCCTTCAATCAACATTATTTGATAAAACGAGCATTAAAAATAAACAATTTATACATAGAGTAAATATCACATATGTACTTGTGTAGTTCAAGCAGGATCACGGCCTGTTTGGAGTAATTCCAGAGCATTCTTAAGATTGCCAATGGCAGTTTTTATGTCCTCGTAGTTGAGAGCACTGCTAGCCCATTTACAATACTTCTGAGCTTTAGCAATTTGCTCTGGAGACAGTTCAGCGACTCTATTATCACCGTATAAATTAGTCGGAGGTTCTGGTAGTTGTTGTTGCTGAGATGGATCATAAGGTACGAACCCACCAGGATTTGGATCCGGAGTGTATGGTACTGGAGGTAGTTGGGATGCCGCCTTCATTGCAGCATTAGGATCAGGCATAAAACTGTTAAAGCTTGATGGAGCTACTGGGGGGGTTGCTGGAGTGAGTGTTGTAAAACCCGGAACATGAGGCATGTCGGCAGGTCCAGGCGCTGGAGCTGACTGACCATCACTCCCCCCCGCATTTTCGTCACCTTCTTCTGATTGCATTGGTCCTGGAATTATCAAGATGAGATCAAAATTAATGCTAATCTAAGAGCTATCTTTTGGCAGCTTAAAAAAGTGTTCAATAAGCTAAATAACTTGATTTTTTGGAGCTAAGATCTTAAAAGGTAACCTACACCTGCACCTTTAAAGGTAAACCTAAGTTACTAAACGAATTTAGTTAATAATGCTAACTTTCTCCTAATTTCGTAAACTAAAAGATGAATTTGACACTTGGCGCTAAATTTTACCATTAAAAACTAAAAAGATTTGTTGCAAAACGCAATATCGTGTCTGTAGTCTATACTAATTGTGTCTTGGTGCGTTGAAGAGTGATGACGAAAATTTGAAAGAAAAGGGTAACAATTTGGACAACTTCAGTGGCAAATCGAATCACCAAAAAAATCGGTATTTCTTCTTACCTGGGACTGGTGTCTCTCCATTCTTGAGACAGTTGTGGATGTAAGCAGCCTTCCACTTGGCATACTTTCTGTTTTGGGCTGCTTCATCTGTCAGTTCCCCAAATGTAGTTAGAACATCATAAATCATACCAGCTGTGTAGAATGCCTTCACAATGTTTCTGAAACAAAACAAAATCTCTTGAGCCTTTTGCCGCCTTTTAGTATTGAAGGTTTTTAAACCAAAATCACAAACAGTTTTGTGGTCCTTTTGTTGTTTAAACAACAATATTCAAAGTCAATACACTTGAGGAATACCTTAAAATGTATCACAGTAATTACAAAACAAAAATCCAGCCAAGTGCGACACGGACTCGCATATAAATCTAAAGTTTTTCACAGTATGTTAATAAAAACAAAGTTACTGTGCTGCAGTTTCACGAAAAAGTCCCTTATCTCGAAAACTAAATTATCAAATCTTATTCAAACCAATTTTCGTTTTGAAAGTTTTTTTCAAGTACGTTCTACAAATCTACATTTTTTCGGAATTTTCTTTATCTTACTTTAGAAATTAGAGGGAGGGACACAATTTTTACAGCTTTAGAAGCAAATATCTCAAAATTGTTTAATAAAAAAAAAATAGGAACTTCTTCATTTTTAAGAGCTGTCGATAGATACCCCACACAGTAATTGTACACACAAGAATTTATTTTTTCACAGGTATGGAGGGCCACCAGCACCCATATTTTTTTATAATTTCATGGTCCTATTGAGTAGCGGTTCATAGAAGACACTACTCTCCAACTGTGCTAACAGTCTCAGAGAAAATGGCTGTGACATACGGACGGACAAACAGATAGGACAAATCTATAAGGGTTCGGTTTTTTTGCAATTTGGCAACGGAAACGTAAAACCATAACATTATTACCTCATTTTATTATAAAACTAGCGACCCGCCCCGGCTTCGCACGGGTCAATGTTATACATATAAACCTTCCTCTTGAATCACTCTATCTATTAAAAAAAACCGCATCAAAATCCGTTGCGTAGTTTCAAAGATTTAAGCATACAAAGGGACATAGGGACAGAGAAAGCGACTTTGTTTTATACTATGTAGTGATGAAATAAACTACTATTAAATGCACTTAAATGTTTTTAAAAATATTATCTTGCCCTTGTCCCAATTCATTTGGGGTCGGCGCAGAATGTCTTCTTCTTCCTTACTTTTATTTACTCGACATCTCTTTTCGTACCATTTCATTCTCCACACAGTCCATCCATCATTTCTTTGGTCGTCCTTTACTCTTATACCCATCCATAGTCATACTCAAAACTTTCCTCACGACATTTTCCTCATTCCTCCGCATCACATGATACAACAACCGATTACCACACAACTTTTCAGTCATTTACGCCACTTTCAGACTTCCTCTTATGTACTAATTTCTTATTTTATCAATTCCCCCATAGCATTCTCATCCCAGCCACATGCAAATGCCTTTCATTCATCCCTTTTGTGGCCCAAATTTCTGATCATACAAGACACAGCAGGTCTAACCATTGTTTTATAAATCTTCCCCTTATGTTTAATTGTTCATGTAATGTTGCATTCCCCATGCGGGAGTCGCAGATTGTTTCCGTGACTTGCCGCCATTTCAGCCACCCCGTGTTTATTCTGTGCTTTACACTACGATCTATTTCACCATCGCTTTATCTGTATACCTATATTATTGGCAAATAAATGATTTCTATTTCTATTTGCACGAGTGAACCGAGATACCGAAAGTCGGAGCAGACACGAAGAAACGCGCCATCTAACGCTATGACTCCAGGGACTGGAAAGACTGCCGAAATCGCAGAACTTGTATTCGGTTTTAGTTCTGCTGATTTTCAAACCAACATTCTCCAGCTTCTGTTGTTATTTCTCTAATCTGCTCTGGATGTCAGGCCCATCTTCACCGACAAGAACAATATAGTCAGCAAACAGTATTCACCAGGGGACCCCTTCTTGTATGTCCGACGTCAAAGCATCCATAATCCAGGAAGAGGTAAGGACCGCCGACCCTTGATGCAAGCCTACAGCCACACTGAACTCGTAGGTGTTGCCAGCAGCTGGCCCGACGTAGGTACTAGATTGACTATACATAGCACGAATTAACTCAACATTCTTCCCAGGTATACCTTTCTTATACCTCTTTAGTAAAGTCATGCCCTGTAATCTCCAAAGGATTAGGAGGAAGTGTAACTATGGCACAACCCTATTTCGCCAGTTATGTGTAAGTCCCATGTAATAGAGGCAGAGCCATTCAACGGACACAAATCTAGGCTTCAGGCTGCTATTGAGAAATTCCTAGTTAAAAACCCAATAACCGGGAATTAAACACAGGAATCATCCAAGGACATCAGGCTCAGCAGTAGGTACTTGTGACCACTAGACCATTAATAAACAAGTCGGACTCGCGCATGAAGGAGGCACATTTCGGAATTTTAGTTAGTTGATGTACAGGACTCCAGCTATTATCTTTAATGTTTCAGAAGATTATTCTTTAATTATGGAAATATTCCTTACTCTTCAATACCTTGTTGGTAAAGAGTAATATGTAACAATATTTTATTTAAAAAACCTGCTTTGAAACTTTGAGTAGTGTTAATCTGATTGATGCTGATGACTTCTGATGCTGATTGCACCGGGTTGTATCGTAGTAGGCGAGCCCCCTATAATTTATTATTTTTATTTGTTGTTATAGCTTTCTTATGTTATAGGTTTTACTGTAATCTATAGGCAAACAACTATTTATTGTATTTTTTTTTTTAATTTTCGGCCCTGTAGTTTCGGAGATAAGGGAATGGAAAATTTTCACCTATTTTCTTAAATAACTTCAAAACTATCCTAAAATTATAAAAAAAAATTGAGATACTTACAATGAGCCCTTGATATGTAACACGATTTTTCAAGTGGGGCGTGTGAATGGCCAAATCCGAGACTATGAAGAACAGCGAAAAATACTCAAAGAAGTCTTGAGCCCGATTTTGATTAATATTCTTAGCCAGGAATAGAACATATTGATTTGGAAAACAAAATCACACTGTATTATTACACCATTCGATAGTGTCGCTAATAAGGATCAAATTCTGGGAAATAATGAAAGACATTTAAGGCAAACTTAAGAAAAATCTATTTTTTTTTTGATTATTGGATTTTTAATTAATTTATTTTTCGCAATTCCTCATAGTTTCTGATTCGGCTATCCACGCCCACTTGGAAACTTCAGCCTGTATAGCAAAACTTTTTTTTCATTTTTTAATTTAACCCCCAAAGGTGGCCCCCATGTTTAAAATTCATTCATTTACATTAGGTACATGTCCGTCTTTGGGTCACTGACTTACATATTTGTACAAAATTTCAACTCAATCGGTCCAATAGTTTCGGAGTAAATTGGCTGTGACAGATGGACAGACAGACACGCAAGTGATCCTATAAGGGGTTCTGTTTTTCAGATCCTATAGGATTCCGTACCTAGTGCAAGCCTTCGTGCGCGAGTCCTTTTGAGGTAAGGAACCCTAAAAATAGTAACGTAGACACTCATCATCATCATCATTATATCAGCCAAAAACTTGCATGTAAATTAAAAGCATACAACATTATCATCTGTTAACAGAAGCAACATGCATTGTTTTTAATTGAATTTCATTACTATAAACTATTATTGAAATTAATTATTCATAGCATTGTATACCAGGTGAATGGAACTCGTTTGTCCTCAATGACAAACTAAATTACCTAATAAGACAAATTACCAACACAAGTTACGGAAAACAAAATCGAATTAGTAAAACAGGAAAATATTTTATTTATTATATTGTTTAACAACTTACTTTCCGTAATTTTGTTCCCTGTCCTGTTTGTCAGCATACAGAAATAGCTTCAGCGCATAGTTTTCAAGATGAGCTTGGGCGGCCACCTCATTAATGACTGCATCATTGTCTTTGTTGACTAGTTTTGACTCTTCTAACCAGTCCATCAGAGCTGCAATGATAAAACTTGGTCATCTCTATGTATGTACAAAATCAAAGAAAAAAATCAAATCTTATTTTAGGATACAGTTAATTACACATTAAACTTTGTGTTAGTTTAACTTATCATTCTGTAAGTTTATTTGATAATAATGATGTCTTACACATTAGCAGCTTTGTTTCTTCTGGTGTCTTTTTATTAGCAATTTTTAAACCCACTTGTAAGGCATGGAGTCTACACCAATAGGCCACAACTGGATCCCTAGTATCATGTTCAGCAGCAGTTTTCAAGTAATGCTGAATTGACTTCAGGCTCGGCGGGCACTCAGGAATAGTCACAGACATTTTTAACTAAGCTGTAAAGTTTGTAAGAAAATATTGAACACATTACACCAACAAATTATACAAGTAGTGACGAATCACAACAAAATCATTATTGTTCAGTGCACAAACAGAGCACAACACATTTTCAGAAAAGCATTTGACTTCTACCTTCATCAACTGCTGTGTATTATAAAAATAATCAATTTTTTCACAGAATACGCCCTTGTTTGTTAGAAATTGTAATCAGTAAGTGAAAAAGGAATTCACGAATCACGAAAACAGCCATAGACACTAGACCACTAGACAGGACAGGATTAAAAATAACAATGACATCAAATGACATGACATGACATGTCAAATAAAATTGACAAAGGCCGCATTCCGAATTACGCTGTTATCGATTTGAGCGTCCATAAACCCGTTTCGAATTTCCATGAATGCGATATTGCTTAGCCTATTCGATTGAAGAGATAAAGAGTATGACGAAAGACTGTCGCATCTGTTCTGAGGTTAAGCCCAGATTCAATAAAGCTGATCCGCAAAATAAACTTATTAAAGCGATAGTTCCTTTCGAACGACTGAGCATGGATTTTAAAGGACCAGTACCATCTAAGTCGAGTAACAGATTCATTTTAACAGTAATCGATGAGTACTCCCGCTTTCCGTTCGCCTTTCCGTGCTCTGGTATAAGCGCAAAGACTGTTATCAAGCATTTAGACAGCATTTTTAACATGTTTGGCATGCCTACGTGCACTCGGACCGAGGGACATCATTTTTATCGGCTGATGTAAAAGATTTTCTACACTCCAGGCAAATAGCGACGAGTCGTACAACGCCATACAACCCTCAAGGCAACGGCCAAGTTGAAAGGCTCAATTCTACGCTCTGGAAAACTGTACAATTAGCATTGAAAACTAAGAATCTGCCAATAGAGAGCTGGGAGGATGTCCTACCGCAAGCATTACACTCCATACGCTCGCTTCTTTGTACTAGTACAAATTGTACGCCGCATGAAAGGATGTTCCGCCACTCTCGGAGATCGACGAATGGAGATTCTATTCCCACATGGCTATCTGGCTCAAACAGAGTACTTATGCGACGCTTTGACCGGAAAACAAAATATCAACCACTAGCCGAGGAAGTAGAGGTCCTAGAGACTAACCCCACTTATTCGTACGTTCGAACGATGGATGGTCGCGAGACTACTGTATCCAACCGCCATTTAGCACCTTTGGGGGGCAACCGAGAAGATATAAATATCCCTACTATTAACGAATTTGTAGACGCCGAACCCCAAAGATCGCAGTCACCATCTGTTCTATATATGCATATGGTGGCAACACTGACAATCAGAATAAAACAAGATGTCGTAATATTGAAAAGCGTCTATTATTTCTTATACAAATATATCATGGTGTCAGGTGAAAACTAAGTTAAAACAAGTAACTCTAGTGTTAGAAAACTACTGTGACGACAACCTTTGTGGAGAACTAGAAATCTTAGTGAAAAAGTGAAGATCTTAGTGAAAAACAAAATCCAATATGCCGGACGAAGAAGTGACGCCGGTTCATACAGTGGATGGGCTACGACCACCAAAGGGTCTAAAACTTAGTGGGGCAGACGCTAATTGGAAAAAGTATAAACAACTTTTCGAAATATACATAGAAGCAGCAGGCTTAGAAAAAGTCCGAGAAAACCGCAAGATCGCCATCTTTCTCAATGCAGGAGGTGAGGAAGTTGTGGAAGTTTATAATACGCTTAAGGAGAAAGACAAAGGTTCTCTGAAGGCCTTATTCTCAGCTTTAGACGCGTATGCAGAGCCACTGAAGAGCTTGGTGCTCAAAACATATGAGTTCCTAAACTACAGGCAACAGGATGGTGAAGCAATTGACCACTTTGTGACAAGGTTGAAAAATCAAGGAAAAAAGTGTGAGTTAGGTGAAATGGAAGACAGGCTAGTTGCAATAATGTTGGTTATTGGTATTGCTGATAGTAGTTTAAAGGAAAGATTGCTTCGGGAAGAAAGCTTGGACCTGGACCGTGCAGTAACAATCTGTAGGGCCGCAGAAGCTGGAAGAAAACAACTACAAGGCATAGGTGGTATGGCAAAGGAAAATATAGATGCATTCAGGAAAACTACAGTGAGGAGCCAACGCAGAGAAAAAGAAACAGGCAAAAATGAAGGGAACAAGTTGTGCAGCAAGTGTGGACTACATCACGAGGCTAGAAAGTGCCCCGCCTTCGGTAGGAGGTGTGCAGTGTGTAGCAGGTACAACCATTATGCAAAGCAGTGCAGGTCTAATAAGAAACAGGAAGAGAAGAAGCTTAGTGAAAGAAAGAAAGTACATGCCGTAGAAGAAGAAGACAGCACTGACAGCGATAATAATGTCTACCTGTCGAGTATCCTTACTAATAACAGTGTCAAACAACAGTGGTTGGTTAAAATAAAGGTGTGTGAAAAAGAGTTAGAATTTAAAATTGACACTGGGGCGGACTGCAACACTTTGTCCTTAAAAACTTATGATAAAATTAAAGATAACAAATGTGTGTTAAAAAGGTCTAAACATGTAAGTCTAATTGTGTATAATGGAGAGAAAATTAAAACAGTAGGGCAGGCTGAATTGGATTGTTATTATAAAAAGGAAAGTAAAGTGTTAAAATTTAATATTATTGACTTGCCAGTGCAGCCAGTGATAGGCTTGCCTGATTGTATTAAATTAAACCTAGTGAAAAGAGTAGAAAGTCTGTCACAGTCCAATTCAACCAAAGAAAGTTTCGTAAAACAGTATAAGGATGTTTTTAAAGGTCTTGGTGATATAGGTACTTATAAAATAAAGGTAAAGGATAATGCAGTGCCTGTAATTAAACCAATAAGGCGAGTTCCTCATGCAATTAAAAATAGGTTGAAAGAAACCCTAGATAACTATGAAAAAAGGGGTGTGATTGAGAAAGTAGAGGGTCCAACTGAGTGGTGTAGTAACTTAGTGATTGTTGAAAAACCTGACGGGTCACTTAGGTTATGTTTAGATCCAAAGGAGTTAAATATTAATATCTTGAGAGAGAACTTTTTGATTCCGTCTCCAGAGGAGATTTATAATAATTTACAAGGAAAACAAGTGTTCAGTGTGTTAGACATGAAGGATGGATTTTTTCAAATTAAATTAGAGGATGAAAAAAATCTTTGTACTTTTGGAACATGTTTTGGTAGATACAAATTTAATAGAATGCCTTTTGGTATATCGTCAGCACCTGAAGTGATGCAAAAAATGAACACTAAGATATTTGGGGACATAGAAGGAACTATGATCTATTTCGATGACTTGATAATAGCAGGAAAGGACGAAGAGGAACATGATAAGATTCTAACTAAAGTGATGGAGAGAGCCAGAAAGTACAATGTTAAGTTTAATAGTGCAAAATTACAATATAGACAAGAACATGTGAGGTATGTAGGGTTGATAATAAATAAAGAAGGAATTAGTGTTAATCCAGATCATATAAAAGCAATAATTAATCTAGAAGAGCCAAAAAATGTAAAACAGTTACAGAAATTTCTAGGTATGTGTAACTACCTAAGCAAGTTCATTCCACAGTATTCAAAAACAACAGATCCACTGAGAGTTCTGTTAAGGAAAGATGTAGAATGGAACTGGGGATCAGCCCAAGCACAGGCTTTTAGTGAAATAAAAAAGAAATTAACTTGTGCACCTACATTAGCAATGTTAAGTAGTAAAGGAAATGTAGTTTTACAAACAGACAGCTCAAAAAATGGTATGGGAGCATGTTTAATGCAAGAGGGGAGACCAATATCATTTTATTCAAGGGCATATACTGAGTGCCAGACTAGGTGGGCTCCTATAGAAAAAGAGCTCTTTGCAATCTGCGTGGCAGTTGAAAAGTATCATCAGTTTGTATATGGACGCAAAATATTAATTGAAACTGACCACAAACCGTTGGTAGCAATCATGTCAAAAGATATATCTAAAGTTTCAGCCAGGTTGCAAAGGATGGTTCTTAAACTTTTAAAATACAATTTTGAGATTAAATATATACCAGGGTCACAGATGTATATTGCTGACTATTTGTCAAGAAACTTTTGTAATAACAAGCAGGAAGAGCCTACTTTGCAAGAAATTGTACATACAATTGATACAGAAATAGTGTATGGTTTAGAGAAAGAATTGCCTATTTCTAAAGAAAAACTACAAATCTTAAAAAATGAAACTTTGAGAGATGCAAACTTGCAAAGTCTGCTCAGCTGGTATTGTAATGGATGGCCAAGTAATGACAGAAGTTTTGATAACAAAGAGTTGAAAGTTTTTTACAAATTGAGAAATGACATACATGTTCATAACAATATTATACATTATAAGGATAGAATAGTTGTTCCAAAGCATTTAAGGCAAGAGATGATAAAGTGTATTCATGAAGGTCATGCTGGTGTTGTAAAGTGCAAACAACGTGCTAGAAGGGTTTTGTTTTGGCCAGGCATGTCTGTAGACATAGAAAACTTTGTATTAGGCTGCAAAGCTTGTGAAAAGTTCAGACCATCAAACCCAAAAGAACCTTTAATGTCTCATGAGGTGCCAGATATCCCATTTCACAAGGTTGGAGTAGATATTTGTACCTTCTCAGGAAAGGATTATTTAGTATTAATTGATTATTACTCAAAGTGGATAGAGGTCAAATATTTAAAAGAGAAAACTGCATGCAATGTGATTAAACAGTTCAAAGTAATTATGTCAGTTCATGGTATTCCAAAGTTCTGTGTAAGCGATAATATGCCATTTTCCAGTTTTGAATTTAAAAACTTTGCTAAACAGTATGATATTGAGTTGATACACTCCAGTCCTAGATATCCACAATCAAATGGTATGTCTGAAAAAGCAGTAGGAATTGTAAAGTCATTGTTAAAAAAATGTAAAGAAGATGGTTCAGATTTTGCAATGGTTTTGTTAGCGTACAGAACTACACCTGTAGCAGGGTTAGAGTACAGTCCCTCTGAGTTACTCATGTCAAGACTCCTAAGAACTACATTACCATGTGTATTTGATAAATTAAAGCCTAAATTACCTATTGATGTTAAAGAAAAAATGAAAACAATTAAAGAAAAGTATACACAGAATTATAATAGAACAGCTAAAACTAAAAAATCATTTGAAAAAGGGGAGAGTGTTGTAATACAGAATTTGCCTAATAAAACATGGTTGCCGGGTAAAGTTGTAGAGAAAGTTAAACTAAGGTCTTATAAAGTCATGAATGAAGAAGGCAATGTAGTTCGAAGGAATGAAAAGCATATTAATCCTAGCAAGAATGAGTTAGTTATTAAGAAAGAAGTACTGGATAGTGGTGGGCCTGTTATTGATAATAGTCAGGATGATAATAATGTTGTTCCTAACGCTCAAGAACAAAATGTTACCATGGAAGTTCCTATTTTCACTAAGTCAGGAAGAGTAGTTAGGACACCACCACATTTAAAAGATTATCTTGTTTATTAATAAGATGATTACTACAAGTTTGTAATTCTTGTACTTAATGTTTAAAAGTAATTGTGTTAAGTTTAAATTAAAGTATGTATTAAGGTTTATTGCTAGTTATCATAAAAAGGGGGGATGTTCTATATATGCATATGGTGGCAACACTGACAATCAGAATAAAACAAGATGTCGTAATATTGAAAAGCGTCTATTATTTCTTATACAAATATATCACCATCACCATGTTGTTCACCACCAACAACTTCGCTTTCTTCACCGACAACATACTCAACACCAGTCTCGCTGCCAGCTACTCCCTCGTCACCGCCACCATCGGAGGATTTGCAAGGGGCACCGGAACCGGAACAAATGAGCTCAGACGGGAACGAGCTCCCAGTTTCGGAGCCACTCTGGAGGTCGACCAGATCACGGAACCCGCCGAAGTTTTTACTCGATTACATCTGGCCGGGGTGAATGTGGTGAACCTTTTTACCACTTTATTCTTCTGTGACCATAGATACTTTTATTTTGTCATAATCCGATTGTCATATGAATGTATTGTCATTTTCAACAATATGTTACGTTTTGCTAATTAAAACCTACAGTATAGGTTTTGTCTATTATTACAAGCGTCCATAAACCCGTTTCGAATTTCCGTGAATGCGATATTGATCTCCCTTGAATCGTCCTAAATGACGTCATGACATGCGCCATCTTGCGATTACACCGACCATGCCCCCAATAAATATCACCGTGAGCGCTGTCAAAAATGACAGTTGTGTTCACAGGTTGTGTTGTTTTGTTATGGTGGAAGCGCAAGGGTAGCCCGCGAAATTTAAATTTTCTTACGATTTGCAGGTCAGTGTCAGGTTGTATGTTTATGAAAATAAGAATCGCGCCAGTAAAACATATGAAGTTACAGAATTATAATCATTCAAATCATCAATACAACCAGTTCTGCCACGGCACTCGTGTAGATTGCACGCACGCGACTATCGATTACGGTGTAGAATTAACAAATTCATTATATTGACGCGCTCATCGGTCATGCAGGATTATACCTAATAATGGCTACAGATGATCGTGGACACGAAAAAACCAACCTGGATCAGATTCATACGGAAGTGAGGCAGATAGATGGATGGATGGCACAAATAGAGGATGAAGAAAATAAAAGTGATTCGTTGGATAATATAAACGACTCAAACTGCTATGAAGTACAAACTATGGAGGAAGATGTAGTACTAGATAAACCGATAAAACGAGGCAGAGAAGAGGATGAACAAAGCTGGACTAAAGTTGAGAGTAATAGAGGAAAAAAACTGAAACAAATCAAGAAAGAGGTTTTTATTTGGAGCAAAGAGAAATTGCCGAAACAGTTTGCTATCGCAAAATTGTTTAATAGTATGGGTTTGACTGATATAAACCATATTAAATATATTAACCCATATAAGTTAAAAATTGAGGTTTCGACTGAGGAATGTGCGGGGAAGTTATTGGACTGTCAGGAATTCCAAACCAAAGAGTGGAAAGTTTATAGTGCAATGGACGTAAACATTTCCTACGGTATTATACGAGATGTGGACCTCGAACTGTCCGACGAGGAGGCATTAAAAGCGATCAAGTGTCCTAATGACGATATTCAAATAGTATCATTAAAAAGACTTCAAAGACGAGATGAAGAAGGCCAGTGGGTGCCTAGTGAGGTAGCCAAGGTGGGCTTCAGGGGTTCATACCTGCCAGCATTTATATATGTGGACTGCCTACGTGCCAAAGTTGAACCTTATGTTTTCCCGGTAACACAGTGTTCAAACTGTTGGAAGTTTGGTCACGTAAAAGCAAGATGCACGTCCAAAAAAACTATATGTCCTAAGTGCACAGAAGAACACAATAACTGTGAGGTTACAATATTTAAATGCGTGAACTGTCGGGGCGACCACATGGCGCTGAATAGAAGTTGTCCGATATATGCTCGGGAAAAGCGTGTAAGGGAGCTTATGTCAGAATACAACTGTACATATCACGTAGCTTGCAATATGTATGTTAGACCCAAGTCTGCAATTGGTTTACAAACAGTGAGAGATAACGATAAGCTGAAGACCGAATCCAACAACAGCTTTAGTGGTTTATTAGTGGAAGAAACGGGAAATAACCATAAGTATACTCCGAGTCAATTTCCACCTTTGTTTACGCAGAAACGACCGAAATCACCGCAAGCAAGTAATAAAAATGAGCAATTACATTCACAAAGCATCGGTAAAACGGAGTGGTGGGGACAGCGGGAGCCACCGGACTGCATTCCAAAGCAACCAGCTGTTACTGATAACGATGTCGGCGACAATGTAAACAATAACCGGCAGGTACATCTTGACGAGTTAATTACACGTTTGAAAGATATTATTTTTATGCGAGATCTGAGTTTTAAGGAAAAGTTTAATAATGTTATTAAGTTGTGTATTGAATGGTTAATAATAGTTGTGGTAGATCGTATGTCTGAGTGGCCTATTTTGAATAAATGTTTAGAGTTTCTTTTCGGACTTAGTACGCAATAGATCCTATAAATAAAATTGTTAAGTTAAAGTTATTACAGTGGAACGCACAAAGTTTAAGACCTAAAATTAAAGCCTTCGAGAATCTTTTATTGATAGATAAAATTCACATTTGCATCTTATCTGAGACCTGGCTTGAACCAGACAGTCATTTGAAAATGAGTAATTATTGTATTTTTAGACAGGACCGGGACGATTCATACGGCGGGATTGCAATTTTAGTTCATAATTCCATCAAGGCACAGATTACCAATTTTAACTTACGTAATCGAAACATTCAAGTTCTCCACATTAAAATATTTAACTGTAACTTCTTAGAAAATGTTGTTGCAGTGTACTGTCCTCCTAATATTCACACTACAGATGAAGATTGGAAAATGCTATTTTCTAAATGGTCAAATAAAACTTTTATAGGGGGAGATTTCAACGGGCATCATACTAATTGGTCATGCAAAAGTGATCGCAGGGGTTTACAAATTCACGATGCAGCTGATGATTGGCAGTATGTTTCTCTTAATACTGGAGACCACACCAGACTTAAGTTAGTATTAAATCAGCTTCAAGAAAGTTCTCCTGACGTCACGTTTGCGTCAGCAGATATAGCACTCCGGTTCAAGTGGAACGTTTTACATGAAAATTTAGGAAGTGATCACTTAATGGTTCTTATAACCACAGAAATGACATGTAATAACTTTATGAAATCGAAACGTAATTTTAAAAAGGGTGATTGGCAGAAATATAAGGAAATAATAACAAGTAAAATAAGTAATATTAGTTTAACAGGTAATACCCAACGGGTTTATGATGATCTTATAGATTTAATTAGTTTTGCGTCACAAGCATCAATTCCAGATATTAAGATAAGTGATGATCCCACCAGTAAGTTTATTCCAAGGTCATATTGGTCCCCCGAGTTGTCTAAGGCAGTTGCGGAGCGTAGATTGGCATTAGCACAGGTGAGAAAGAACCCTACTCCCACAAATTTTATTATTCTTAAACAGAAGGTTGCTACAGCACAGAGACTAATTCGTAAAGCTAGTGCAGAATCCTTTCGTCAATTCTGTGACAGTATGAGTGAGCTGGTATCTAGTAGCGAGTTGTGGAACAAAATGCGATGGCTTAAAGGATATCGTACTAGTAGAATTTGTTTGGATGCAGAAAGGGCTGGTGAGTTCTTACGACAATTGACGCCAGATTACGTTCTACCACAAGCTCCTGTCTTTAGTTCAATTAATTTACAGCTGGAGGCGCAGATCTCGGAACAGGAGCTCTTTAATGTACTGAAGATGAAGGATACTGCTCCAGGGGAGGACGATATTTCGTATTCGATGATTTATAATTTTCCCAGCAAACAACGGATAGTTGATTTATTTAACAAATGTTTGTCTGAAGGTGAGGTCCCAAGCCAGTGGAGGAATGTTAAAGTAGTGCCTGTGCCGAAACCTGGGCGTGACCCAAGCAACATAACATCCTTGAGACCTATATCACTCATATCTTGTCTTTGCAAAACCTTGCACACTATTATAACTCGACGTCTTGAATGGTTTTTTGAAAATAATGGTCTCTTTTCTAAGAATACAGTGGGATTTAGAAGATCACAGTCATGCCTCGACAACCTTGTACACACGGCTACACATCAAGCTGTACAATTCCAGTTTAAGCTGATCTCGCATTGTATAGGATTTCCGTACAATGCGAGGTCAGCTTATACTGGAAATGTATAGCTTGATGTGTAGCCGTGTGTACGACTAGTTTCACAAATTCAAATAGGTTTCACCAATAATCAAAAGACATTAGGATGTTTCGTTGACATAGACAACGCATATAATAATGTCAATATCTTGAAAGTGGTAACTAAACTTGACGAGATGGGGGTGGGGGCTTCTATATGTAAATATATATGGGAATACTTAAGAGAGAGACATTTAGCTGTGGCACAAGTGGGGAGCAATGTTTCGATTACAAGGTGGACATGCAAGGGTTTGGCCCAAGGAGACCCTATGTCTCCAATATTATTTAACGTAGTTACTAGTAATGTTTGCAAAGAAATTATGAATGTGTATGTATCCCAATACGCCGATGATTTCGTCCTCTATGTTTCTGGACAAGACATTCGATTTATGACCACAACTCTTCAGGAAGCTATCGACAATCTGACGAATTTGCTGGGAGTATTGGGTCTGGAACTATCTCCCACGAAAAGTAAAATATGTTTATTTTCTAGAGGAAAGACATTACTGCAAGCTAACGTCTATATCAACAATGTCAGTTTGGAAACCATTCCAGTTGTTAAATATTTAGGACTTTGGCTAGATACATCATTGAGATGGCGCAAACAGATCAATGAAACCTGTGAAAGAAGTATGAGATTTTTAAATGTTATTAAGGTATTGGCAGGTTCGTCATGGGGAGTCCATCCATTGCATTTAAGACGACTATATATTGCAATAATTCGCAGTCGGTTAGATTATGCAAGTTTTTTAATCGATAATTGCGCTAAGACCAATATTTCGAAATTAGACAAAATCCAAAACCAAGCCATGAGAGTAGTTGGCGGTTTTTTAAAAAGTTGCCCAATCCACGCGATGGAGTCGGAGTTATGTCTGCCACCATTGTTTATTCGACGGAAATATTTAGCTGCGAAATTTTGCTTAAAAGCTAAGTCTATTGTTGACGGTGACACCATTTCAATGATTTCCAAATTAACATCGATATGCGAGCAGGAATCATATTGGCGCAATAAGAAAAAACCGTTGCTAACTATCGTATATAGTGAATTGTCCAATCAAACTTTACATCGCTCGTTCTAAAGTTCTAGAGATGTTCTCACTGTCGACATGGATGGCAAATATTGATATAAAGTCACACATTCACTTAAATATTAATGATATAAAAGGACCTAAAAGATCTCATACTTCTGTAGCACTTTCAAGGAAATCTGCAGAAACTATCACACGAAATTATGACGGATTCTATCGAATTTACAGTGATGGGTCCAAGGACGATAATGGAACAGGAGCAGCCTTTTTTGATCCTCAATCTAATACGGGAGCAAGTTTCACATTGAACTGCAAGGTATCCATAATGGCAGCGGAATTGTATGCTATTTCGGAAGGTTTATCGTACTTGATATCATGCAATTATTCTAAATTATTGATACTTTCTGATTCAAAAAGCGCTTTGCAGCATATAGCTCGGTGCACCTCGGGCATACGAGGTTTGCCCGTAGCTTATACCGTATTAGAATTATATTTAAGATTGAAGGAAAGTGGCAAAACTGTTAAATTCCAATGGATTCCATCACACGTTGGTTTGATGGGAAACGAGCAAGTGGATAAGTTGGCAAAAATAGGAACCTATGAAGGAATATATGTCAGTCACCTACCCTTCTTCACAGATATATTAAGAGATGTCAAAATAATTTGCAATAACATGTGGAAGACTTACTTTGACAAACGATCTGAAGAGAAGGGTATATGGTACCGGACAATTCAATCTGAACCACCAAGGATTCCTTGGTTCTCTGAAGTGCAGATGAATAGACGATTGTTAGTTACGAGTATGCGTCTGCGATCCGGGCACATTCCATTGAATGCGTTCGGGCATCTTATGAAGGTTGTTGATACCCCAAATTGTCTGATTTGCAACATGAGGGAAGACACCTACCACGCTCTGGTGGAGTGTGCTCGGGTTGGAGTAGAACGGAGAGCTTTAGAGTTAGAAGCGGGACTTAGTTTAAGGGATGTTGGAGTGTGTAATTCGATCTTATCTAAACCTACATCCAAATTAGCCATTAAGTTATATCATTTGATTGTTAAATTAATTAAGTTAAGATCCTAGTTATTATTTAGATTATATTATATATCTTGTAAAACTACGAGGCTGACATAATCGCTTCGCGATTAAAGCCTTTTTACAAAAAAAAAATAAAGATTAAAAAAAAAAAATCAATACAACCCACCAAGTTCATTTATCCCCATTGAGTGATTTTGTCATGAACTATTTATTGAATGAGGTTAAGAACTTGGAGGGTTGTATGTGCACCAGAGTCAACCAACATATCGTTCATTTTCAAAAATAGGTCTTGTGAAAGGTTTCGGTTTGGGGTTATGTTCACTGTGAGCGCGTTCACGAGCGTTCCGAATTGATGACAGCTCTTAGCTGTCATAATCGTGTTAATTAAAACGGAACGCAAAATATGGATGTGAGCGAGCGCTGTGAGCGATTTTTTTGTAATTCGGAATGCGGCCAAAATTAGAGCTGCACGTAATGAGGGCTATCGTTTTTGAGCTCACCAGATGGCGCCACTGTCGCTTATAGTCATGTCATTATGAATCATTTAAAAATCATTTTACCTCCAAGTATTAAAAAATAAAATCTGTTGCTTCTTATAATCTTCAAGTCATAATTAATCAGGAATAGCTCAATCTAGACCACAATCGTGAAAATTAGTGAAAATACGTGACAAAAATCACGCAATGCGTGAACTTTCTATGACATCTGACATTTCGGTGACCTCGCACTACACTAGCCTCTCTAGTGGTGAATTCACACGCGCTAGCCCCCATTCCAGTGCAGTTATTCAAGTAATCGATGACATTACACACGTAATGAAAGAACCCCTTCACGCTCCTTCAAAAGAAAACTCAGGAAAACGTGCATCCTTCCCACCCTTGCCTATGAAGCGCAAAAGTGGATATAAACGAAGCTTAAAAGTCCACACTTCGGTTCTGCCAAGTGCCAGTGAGTTAGGGAACGAATACTAAGATTAAAAATTTTAATTTCAAAATTATAATGCGTTTCAATTAAGAATAGGAGCGTCACTGTCGATGACCTTTATCGATCTACTGACACTTGAAAAGTATGACCATACTTTTCAAATGTCAGTTGACCGATACAATAATGAATGCAAATAATAATTAAATAATTTGTATGATTGTTGTTATCTTCAATTAATGACATTGACTATTTCATGAAAAGTCATTCAATGGGATTACATAAACGACCCATTATTAATACTTTTCATTTTAAATACCATATTGCGCAAGCATTCTTCTCTTCCCTATAATCCTAGTCTTTTTGATGGAAAGCGACGTAAACACGCAGTTTGTGCTACTACTCAGTTCCACAACGCTTTCTCCCCGATGGCATGCGGCGTTTTGGTTTTCTTGCAAACTATTTGTACAACAAAATTAATGGAAGTTTGTCAATTTATTCACTAACAAATAAGCATTGCAAGATTAAAGTCTCAACCTGGTTGCTAAAATTAGACTATGACACTACAGAGCAGTTACTTCTCGTACCCTCGTAAGATTTATATAATTTTATTTATTACTAGTTCATGATCATGACTGTATCATTCGATACATTAGACCATCAGCCTACCTCTCCTCACACACTTCACTTGCACACATCACCTACTCACTTCACCTGTACACTTCACAGGACACTTTACTTCACACTCATTATTATAAACCATTTCTAATTTTCATTTCTTTTACGTTAATTATGTATAAATATGTCTCTTTTTTTCCCTTCTACAATAATCATTTGTCTGAGTATTCACATTAGCTATTGTATTATATTTAATACGAGGTGAGAGCCTGGGAATCCGTCACACAGGGTATCCTAGTATGGACGCCAGTCTCTCACAAAGGAACATATATTATGCATTTTGTTAAAACGTTATTCTTACAATTATATTTACTATGACTATGTGAACCTTGTATTGTATTAATGATTTTAAGTATTCTAACTCTGTAAAGTCATGTTTGTTACGGTCGCGAATCATATTTTATTCAAGATATTACCTGACGCGTAGCTACAAATTGCAAAACGCTTAAAAAAATTTGAATTCCTCGGGCTACCTTGTCGCTTCCACCTTAAAAAATGACTTGATAAGGGGGACCTCATCCCATCCTCCTAGGCACACTAACCATAGATAATACACTATATAGACACTAACCACGCTGTTATCATGTGAACAGAAGCTGTCTGAAGATTTATATCTTTTTTTCATCTGCTTTGAAAATGTTTTTTGTTTTGGTTAGCGAAAAAAATATATCTTAGATATACTATATTATAAAAAAAAAAAACAATTATAATAAATCTTTGTAACCGAGAACAAACCGGATCAACGAAATGTCAAAGTCAAATACAAACCAAAACCAAATACGACGTTTGTCAAACAAGCGAAAAGTGCTGGAGAATTATGAATTTGGTTGAACTTGTGTTTTTACATTTAAGAGTTTGATTTTAATCGTTCTAGTTCTTCCTCATATAGTTTTCCAAAATGCCATCAAAGCAAAGGAAGATTGCTATGATGGGATACCGTTCCGTGGGTAATGTTATCGTTTCTAAGTCTTGTGCGTCTTATTTAATGTGAAATTGTATTAATAATAAAAACGTTTTCAGGTAAATCATCTTTAATTATACAGTTCGTAGAAGGTCAGTTCGTTGATTCTTATGATCCTACAATTGAAAACAGTAAGTAAATTTTATAGTGAATATTATTGGTAACATGTTTTTGTCACGCCACGGTCACTACGAACAAGCTTTGTGTACTGTACGATACCCCACATGTTTGCAAACTGCATTTATCGTTTCAGAACCTTTTTTCTCATTCTAAAACTCATTATTTTATCATTTTTATTCATTTCAATATTATCATGTAGGTTATTTATAGAACACCTTTATCTCACCAAATTCAATGAAACAGACTAAAGTTTTTTGTTATTAATTTTAAACAGAAGGTCAATGAAGTGCAAAATACTGTATTATTTGACTTGCTCTTTGATCTTATCAATAGTCATACGTTTCTTTGCACAGATTTATAGAAACTATATGGCTCATAATATCATTTTTGTCTTGAAATGAACTATAAGATGTTATTTTGTAGATGGCATTTAGCGGCATCTGGTTAGTCTTGTAGCTGACCCCAAAATTGTTAGGAAAAGGCTATTCAGATGAAGATTTTGTTGACATTTATATAATTAAAACCACATTTTACAATTGATCAATCAAGCAATTTAAAATAATTGAAATTACTAACTTTTATATTGAATTCCATAGCATTCACAAAATTCATCCGACTGAACTCAACTGAGTATGAAGTAAAGCTGGTGGACACAGCTGGTCAAGATGAGTACAGCATATTCCCACTTCAATACAGTATGGACTTCCATGGCTATGTACTAGTTTACTCCATCAATTCCAGTAAAAGCTTTCAAATAGTACAAATTATTTATGACAAACTTCTGGACATGATTGGAAAAATACAGTGAGTACTAATATCAAGTTCAAGGTTGTGTCTAAGCCAACAGATCACTAACTCCTATAATACAAGCTTGACTTAGTTTAGGAGTTAGAGAATTCCATAATTCTATGTGATAGCGTACAACCTCTAAACTAAGATTTAAATTGTTATTAGATTAAGATATTCTCGTACCTACCTTGATGGAAATAAAAATATTATTATCAAAAAAAGAAAAAAACTAATTTCTTGTCAATTTAATTTCTTGTTTTATACTCTGACAATTTTTCATTTCTCATTTCAGTGTGCCCATAGTATTAGTTGGTAATAAAACTGATCTTCATCTAGAAAGAAAAATTAGTACAGAGGAAGGCAAAAGACTTGCAGAGAAATGGAAGGCTGCATTTGTAGAGACCAGTGCTAAAAGAAATGAGGTGAGTACTATCATGACATTAGGCAAAATTATACATGTTTTTGTAATTTTATGAGTTCATTTAGAAATTATAAGGCATATAATACCAGCATCTAGAACAGCGGCAACCTTCAGTTGATTAAGGCTAAAGGAGAATGGGCCCCGACGTATGGGCATCTGCCCCAAGTTCCAATAGCCCTAAGATATAAATAGTTAAAAAGAGCTTTTCAAGGAGGACCTTTGCTATTAACACAAGTTTTGGCAATTTGCAGTCCGTTCAGAATTATTGAGCTAAATAAGTAACTAGTTGGACAATGAAGTTAAGATTTTCTTGGCAACCAATTAAAGTTTTCTGGGTAACCAATAAAATAACTTATAATCCATTGCATAGAGCTTTTCAAGGAGAACCTTTGCCAGTAACACGACTTTCGCCAATTCGTTGTCAGTTCGGAGTTATTGACCTAAATAGGTAATTATTTGAGCACCGAAGTTAAGATTTTCTGGATGACCAATTGCAATAACATATACAGCTGGTCTCTACCCTAAAAGTGGCTTATTTATTAATAGTTTCAGCTCATCCCCAAAATTTTTTAGTTTTCACTTCACGAGACCAGCTGGATAAGCAAATCAAATCAATCAACCTTTGCTTTTGTACAGACTAGACAAGATGAAGCTTGATCCTTTACAACTTTCTCGTACTTGAGTAAATGCAGTAAAGGTTATTTTCCCTGTCATATGGTAAAGCTTGATCTGGCCTAGACTGTACTTGAGTGTTTGAGGTATGTCTGTACTCCAATCTTGAGAATTAATATAACGGGCAGTAACATCAAAGGAACAGAATAGACATTTAAAAATGTATTTGCGTACGAATTTGAGACTATTGTTTTATTGATATGTTTTGTTTTGCAGGGGTATTGTTCCCGAAAATTATTTTTAAATGTCCTAGTATGAATTTTTCAAATAAGTGTTATACCATTTTGGAATTGCAATAAAATTACCTATCTTTTTAAGTTACTCGCCGGAGTTGCATAGTATTTTATTTTTTCAGTACACTTGGAGGAAGTTAAGTGAAATCGTAATTACTAAGTCCTTGACTGGACAAGAACTTAATTTTCTTTAAAATCTTGGTTAGATATGTATTGTTTTTTTTTTTTTAAATTTGTTAAAGGGTTATTGACGATTACATAACAGCATTTTTTTTTAATACAGCAATATTTGCAGGTACAGTTAGCAAAATAGTCTCACAAGGTGTAAAGTTTTTAGTTTAAAAAAAATGCCATTTATTTTTTTAAATACCCAGAGGGGATTTATTTTTTTATTTTTCTGGTGACCCTTGTGACCACCCCTATCATCCCCTTTCCCAGCTACGTAACCTTTTGGGACACCCTGTATACAATAGTAGATAACTTTTCAATGACAACTTTTGCTACTAACATAACTTTCGCTAATTCGCAGTTCGTTCAGAGATATTGACATAAATAGCTGACTCTTCGGACACCGATGTTAAGATTTTCTTGGTAACCAATAGCCATAAGACATACATCGTTAGATAGAGCTTTTTAAGGAGAACCTTTGCTACTAACGCGACTTTCGCTAATTAGAATTCGGTACGGAGTTATTAACCTAAATAGGTGACTATTTGAGCACCGAAGTTAAGATTTTCTGGGTAACCAATAACAATAAGATATACACCATTTCATAGAGCTTTTCAAGGAAAACCTCTGCCATTTACCGACTTTTGCCAATTCGTATTCCGTTCGGATTTGTTGACCTAAATAGGTCAGTAGTTGGACACCGAAGTTAAGACTATTCACAACTAATTAAGAGTTTACAGGCAACTAATAGTCATAAGATATACACTATTGGATAGAGCTTTTAAAAGAGAACATTTGCTACTAGCACCAATTTTGCTAATTCGTAGTATGTTCAGAATTATTGACCTAAATGTGTATCTAATTGGGCATCCAAGTTAAGATTTTCTGGGTAACCAATAGCAATAAGATATACACGATTGGATAGAGCTTTTCAAGGAAAATCTCTGCCATTTAAAAACTTTAGCCAATTCGTATTCCGTTCGGAGTTATTGAAATTCAGTGGTTGGACACCGAAGTTAAGACTTTATTTACAACCAATTAAAAGTTTACAGGCAACTCATAGTCATAAGATATACACTATTGGATAGAGCTTTTAAAAGAGAACATTTGCTACTAGCACCAATTTTGCTAATTCGTAGTATGTTCAGAATTATTGACTTAAATGTGTATCTAATTGGGCACCCAAGTTAACGTGCTCTAGTTCTTATTGTTATTGGTTAATAACAATAAGTTATACCCCATTCGAAAGAGCTTTAAATGAGAACATTTGCTACTAAACAACTTTTGCTAGTTCGTAGTCTGTTGCTCTGTTTGGTTTTATTGATCTGACTACGTAGTTGATTGTGTACCGAACTGTAGCTCCTCTCTGACTCTGAATCGAGAAAAGTTGTCAAAGCAAGAAATATTCTTCTTGAAGAGATCAATCCATTAATATATCTCTTAACACTATTGGTCGTTGGGCCAGAGATAACAATCTGTCCAACGTAGTGTTAAAAGGAAGTATTTGTTCCTAAAACTCCAGTTAAGATGTCAATGTTTTGAAAAAGACGTCTATAGGCTTAATATGATGTTTGAAACGTAACGTATCAATGAAAGTTAATAAATTGACGAAATGATAGTATTTAATTTAACTTAATTTCTCATATTTAGAGCTCTGTAGCTCCTCTCTGACGAATAGAGAGAAATACGAAATGTTCTTCTTAAATAGATCTATCCATTGGTATATATCTTAACGCTATTAGACGCTAGGGCAATTTTATCCAATCTCCTTTAATGCATATCTTCACCTTAGGAAACATTTTTGGATATATGAAGTAATATTTGGAAAATTAACTATTACTGTCAAGTCTAATAGAGATGGACCAACTATGACTTAGGTAATCTGCATAGTCATAGTTGTTGTTAGTTGCAAAAAGGCTGACTAATGAGCCAAACTTCCGGTGGAGTTCATAGCAATGCATTACATCATACAATGCACTAGCTTCCACCCGTTGCCCAAAAATAGTAGGTAATACAAAATGTTCTGTTAAAATTCTATTTTTCTTCATTTTAGTTCAATTTCTGCTACTTACAAAAAAAAACTAATTTCTAGATTATATCTATACTCTCCTTAAACATCATTATACATGGGTCTCTGTTCTTGTTAAGTACATGATTATTATACATATATCTATACTAGCTGTTGCCCGCGAACTTCGTCCGCGTGAAATTATTATACAAATATTACTTCCCTAATTGAATTGGATTTTGTTAACAATTTCGAGGGTTTTAATTTCTTGCACGAAACCCTAACTTTTTCTCAAATAAAAGTAGCTTAAGTTACTCCTTATAACATCAGCAATCTGCCGGTAAAAGGTCCGTGTAAATCGGTCCAGCCGTTTCTGAGATAAACAAACAGAGGCAGACAAAAAATTTATAAAAAAAGTTTTGTGTTTTTAGTACTGTATATTTTGATGTGTATTTAGTAAAAGCCTGTTATTTCGAAATTACAAACAGACACTTATACATATATGTATGTATATTAATCAGCTAATTGGTACACCACAGACTACCTGCAGTATTGTCTTTCCCTCTTCCTGTAATTCATCTAAAGATTGTCTTGAAAAGATCGCTTCTAGGGATAAGACTGCCCATTGTGTCACCCTATTTTGATTATTTTTCTTTTTATTCTAGTCGGTACATCTCTAGTCTCTAGTCAGTTGAAGTCACAAGTTCAGGTTTGTAGTAAAATAATGTTCTTTTACAATTTCAGTCCGTGACCGACATGTTCCATGCTATACTATTAGAGATTGAGCGATCAGACGGGCATATACCAGACAAGAATGGATGCGTGGTTTCTTAATGAAAGTTTATGTTTAATGAACAAAGTGCTTTTTACTTAAGCTAAAGTGATTTAAATGTAGTGTTTGTATGTGCACAGCAAGCTAAATGTTGCGACCAATGCGATTTATGGTAATTATGTTAATATATTTCTGGATGCTTAGAAAATGTAAACTGTATGAGCTGCTTAGGACAAAGGTATATTTCTTTTTAAGATGTGTCTTTAATTAGCTTTATTTATAAATGTCAAAGTTTATATAGCTAAAATTTTAAGTAATACATGTAATGTAAATCATTTTTATATTCACATTTAAATTGCCCGTTCATCACATGGGTGACAATATTATCTTACCTCAGGCTTATTTAATTACTTTAATTTACAACACTATCATAGTAACAGTACAAAAACTACACAATCTTGTTTATACAAATTAGTGTATAATTTTATTTATTTTTTCTTATGATTTTAGTTCTGTAGTCCCTTCATGACTCACCATGAAAGTTTTAAGCAATATTCGCAGAATAGTGTTAAAATATATTAAGACAAATTAAAATACTGAAAAATTATAATAGAGAGCTGCCCTCATTGATTTAAATTATATTATTTATTGCCTATTTTAATAGCATTTTTAAATACTTGCATACCTAATTAAATATGATTTTACTAATAAACCAGAAATAAATTAAATATCAAAATGTTGTGCTAACAATGTTGATATGTTATGTTAGAAACCAAAGGTTCCTTGTTGTATTTTTTCCCTTCAATTATATTGTGGTAGGTATTTGTATAAAATCTAAATAACTATAAATATATAGGCATAAAATACTTTATTATTTTACAATTAGGTTATAAAGTTCGTCAAGTACATAAATTATAGATTATAATATTGTTTGTATAGGTATTAAATTATGATGTTTATAATTTTTATAACTTAAAATTATAACCATATTTAGGGATGACTTTAATTCAACGCAAATGTATAAATAAGCACTGCACAGGATCAGCATCCTCTCAACTTGAGCTGTTCCATAACGGTGTCACCTCCACTCAATATCAACTAGGAATTCATGTTATGCCATTCGGTGCAGAGCTTATATGTGTGCGATCAACTCCATGCTAGACCGAAGCAGAGTAGAGGCGCATTTACGTACAAAAAAACTGTCTTCACACATAATTGTACATAGCATAGCGCATAATGTGGCTCAGTGGTTCGCCCGCCCCTTATACTTGACACGGCTCGGAATGGTTCGGCCTAGCATTGAAGAAAAATATTTTTATTACGGGAACTTGTACTCGTGAGAAACCCAAAATGGGAATTCTGGGTTACCAGTTCCCGTACCAAGTTCTCGAACAAAAGACAAGCAACATGGTTTCTGTTTTGCCTCTGGTGAATGCATCTGATCAAGGGAGTGCATTCTGAAAATTGGCAAATCTTAAATATCTGGCAAATATTTAGCGATCATGATTATTTTGTCGAAATATCGCTGTACATATAGTGCAGTAAAATATTGAGTATGGATTTCAATAATATCACTGAAATAGAAGTCGCGTTGACACTAATTTTGTTAGATTTCCATGTTCGCTTAGGCACTGCATCACTTACACCGGTCTAAAATGAAACTACATTGTTTAGCTATATTCATGACTAACTTAGCTATACTCAATATTTTAGATTACAAATAATATTTGTAAAACCCTCAATAGCAATGAACCATTTTGGAATTGTATTAACATATTGTAATTTTGCCGTGTGGTTATCATTTATGTGTGGGATTGCATTTAGAACTTTGTCGCTGTTATTTTAGAGTTCTAAGCGGTAGATTAACTCGAGTGTAAAATATGGAAATAATTATAATCTTTTGATGTGCCTGTTCGTTATATATATAATCTTGCAATTTAAGTAAAAGCCTGGTTCATGTATAGTCAACAGCACTAATATATAATATTTGTAGGGTGGAAGGAAAACTTACCAATAAAAAGAAATGTGTGGAGCGGTGTACTGATTACGTGGCAACCGTTTGCGAGACATCGATTCACAACCGGGTACCACGTGATCAGTACACCGCTCCACACATTTTTTTTTGGTATTTTGTTTTAAATCTGCTGTTTCGTACAAAAGTGCAATACCTGTAGGTATAATGTCTGGAAAAGCATTTTTTTTAAATTGCCTTTGAAAATTTTCCATTGAATAAAATATAAAATTTATTTGAAATATATCGTGGTGATCGTTTGTGCGTCAATGTCCCTTCCACCCTGTATGTATACCTACTTAGCCAAATTCAAAAGAGTTTTCTCTTCGAATAAGAATTTTAACTTTAAAATAAAAAAAAAGGTTCCGACGAATTGAGAACCTCCTCCTTTTTGAAGTCGGTTAAAAATAAACACAATTTCATAATCGAGTTCGAAATGGACTATTTCAGTAACGACATAAAATTACAATGAATGTAGGAAAACATCACTTTTAAAAGTTGCTATAAGCTTGAGAACTAATGCTTGTACAGAGATGTGATTGATAACCGTATAAGATCGCAGTTCCTCCCCGCCTCACCGCACTTGGCTGCGGTCGCCTGATACTGCGATACGGGTGACTGCTTCAACGTGTGAGGTGAACCGATAAAGAGGAGCTCTATACTTGCCGTGAATAACTCATGATTGAATCATGATTATAGCAAATAACTAAGTATGGATGAATATCCCCCCTCTTATAAGTACTTTTTTTGCGGGTTCTGCATCATTACCTACATGTATTGATTGTGCACTTAACCAACATTGATTGATTTTTTGCAAATGTCAAGTCACTCACGGTTTCTGACTTAACTAAATATAATAGCTAGTAGCACACTAGCGCTCTCTAAAAGTCACTATTTTCTAGCTTCATTTTTGTAATATAAAAAAAAAATGTACAGCAAAAACAATCATGCTAAAACTGCTAAAAGTCGATGGTATATTAATTTTCAAACAAGTGCTTCATTATACTATAACAGGATAAAAGTCTTGCGACTTGGAACGAAAATTACACTTAACAGAAGCTATAATTGCTTCCATTAATTTTCAACAGGCAATCGTATCATTTTATTTACTTTTAATTTTGCTACCAGGTTTTGGTCTACGTCAGTTTTTTTTTTCAAATTAATTTTAAATTAAAGTCTTATAAAAAAGGAGCATTCTTTCAATAGTGTTCTAAGGAAGTATTCTCCAACCCATGGCAAGCATTTAACTTTTTCAACTTGTAACACCATAAAAAGACAGTAAAGCAAGCTTTTCACGCACATGTTGTAATAAGATACTTTTTATTAGCTTCTAGCAAGTACTGTAGCAAAGACATTTATACTTCTAGCCCGCAAACATTTGTATTGGCGTCGATAACTTGACACGGCAAATACTGTTAAGAAATTGTAAAAAAAAAAGACAGCGCCATGTGAGCTTATTTGGAACTAAATATGTATGATCGTAATGAGGAGATAGAAGATTTATGTATCCTTTTAAGATACTACTGTACCGATTAATATCATTGTTGCTGTTGCATGTTTAAGATCATTGTCTAACATACATGTGTTGTACTATCATCCTATGTTATTTAAACAAACTTGCAAGGGTCTGTTTTCAACAAGCAGCCTGGGCGCTCGAGATCGCGCATCGTTGAGCACGCATGAGGAGACGCTTTCTGTACGTCGAATTTTATACTTAAAGGCAATACTGCTACAGTCCTTTATTGAATACTAGCGCACCAGCTTCGCACGGGTGCACTGTAGATAATATACAATAAACCTTCCTCTTGAATCGCTCTATCTATTGCTGAAAATCCGTTGCGTAGTTTAAAAGATCTAAGCGTACAAACAGCGGGAGCGACTTTGTTTTATACTATGTATGTAAAGATTTCCGCTTGGTGGAAACAGACCTTATCGGTGCATTTAAAGTGGGGAAACATTCATATAAAACATATTGAAATCTATAATCCTCTCTCTGTATCTCTTCTCTTAAATGAAATCCTTTATCTCTACCAACATGTTTTTATATGAAGGTTTTGCCAGTGGGAACGCACAGTAAGTATTGTGACATCGTTGCTTGACATAACACCCATACTAACTTGCGGTATTGTCATACCTACGCAATTTTCGAGGCACTTACTCAAACAAGAATCCGATGTAGGACATAAAATTCCTACATATTATTTTTTGATGGTTACTACTTCGCACAGTTTTAGTTCCAAATAAAATTTAGTTGACATTTTCTTCACATTCAATAGCTATTTCATGAAAAAGTCACTCTTTGAGATTATATGAACTTGGAGGGTTGTATTGATGATTTAAATGATTATAATTCTGTAACTCCTTACGTCTTACTGGCGCGATTCATATTTTCATCAACATACAACCTGACACTGACCTGCAAATTGCAATAAACGTAAGAAAATTTAAATTTCGCGGGCTACCCTTGCGCATCCACCTTAAAGAGCAGGTATGTTTCTACCAAAAATAAATTCTTGGTAACTCTTTATAGTACCTACAGTAAAATATAAAAGACAATGAAGTTTTCTGTAATGCTAAGGTACTACCGGTTTGTTTTGTCGTGAATATGTTATGTGTCTTCAACATGATTATTTTGAACAGATACTGGTGTAATTTGTAATAAATGTACATATAAAAGAAATTTTAGGGTTCAGTAGCCAAATGACATCGGTAAACAAAGTTATAATTCTATTATGGTTAATTCTAGTATGGTTTACTTTCTTATGACGAAATATAAGCTAAAAAGTTTGCAAAGCTTAAGTCGGGCGCTAAATAGTAATTAAGAAAGTACTGCCGATGTTACATGACGTAGGTCTGTAACTAAAAAAAACTCATGTCATGGGCTACGGAACCTAAGTTTTTGTTAGTTTTTATATAAATAATATTCTTTTGTAAACGAGAATCAAGTGTAAATATGTAGGTATGTGAGTTATATATGTTTACGGATTTCCACATTAAGGGTACATGATGTACGAGATATAGCTCATGGGCTACATTTATTTTACTATTCTTTCAACAGTCGTTGAAGACTGTCTGAAGCTTGAAAGACATCCTGTCGTACTTCCTATAATATTTCTAATTTCCTGTTTATGTTTGCATTATGATTTTTTAAATGTTGATTGATTCTATATTGGATTTGTTTGTTGTCACGCGTGGATTTAATTAAACGAGATTTTAATTGTAGTGTTTTGTGTCACCATACAACCTGTATGTGGAAGTCACAGTATATTTGTGCCTACTTACCACTACATCATTTCTGAATCCAAAAATGGCTAGCTGGCTAAAGCTGTTTCGGCGTCCTTATCATTACAGCTAATCCTTGGCTTGTATAATTATATTTTTAATTTCGGGGCCGCGGCCGATTTTTCTACTTACCACTACACTACTTTGGCAATATCCGTTTCCCATTGCATGGCGTAGCTATGTAGTGTAATTATTATAGTAAATTAATGAAGCTTAGTGATTTAGCTACTCAGAAATGTGCGAAAAAGATATCTGTGGCGCAATATTGTAGGTACGCTCTTATTTGTAAATAGCTACAATTTAAAATAAACAACTGCCACTACAAGGATTTGTTTTATTTGAAAAAAAAAAACCTGCTTCATAATACGGAAAACGTACTGTCAGCAACGTAAGTCAATGTAAGTATTATTTACCGAAGCATTACAAAGGACTTAGTTGCTGACCGTTAAGCTACACCTTATTATTTTTGTGAAGAATTCAGCTGGGCTTGGCAGCATTTGGGAAACTTCATCACGTTTTCTCGTCGCGTATTCCACAGTTCCTGAAGACTAAGATCTTCAACCAGTGCGTCCTGCCTACTATGACCTACGGGGCCGAAACGTGGAGAACTCACGGTACGGCTTGTCCATAAATTCAAGGTCGCTCAGCGAGCTATGGAACGAGCTATGCTTGGAGTCTCTCCGAGGGATCGCATCTGGAACGAAGTCATCCGACAGAGAACCAGGGTTGTAGCCATAGCTCACAGAATAAGTAAGCTGAAGTGGCAATTGGCCGGCCGATGACCTTTGGGGTGGACATGTTCTTGATTGGAGACCGCGAATCTGCAAACGTAAGGTGGGACGCCCTCAGGCTTGGTGCATGCACCGACGATCTGTGCAGGGTGGCTGGTTGAGAGTTACTGAGAATCGAGTTGAGTGACGTGCGATTGAGGAGGCCCATGGCCAGGAGTGGAGTTTTGTTAAAATACACTGAAAGATAAAATCATGTTTATCTATCAACATTGAACGCGTACGTATTCATGCACGTGCTACTCGGGTCGAACCCCGTATTCATGAGGAAAAATGGCAGTATTTTTCTACCAGCAACTCTAAATCATATTGACACAACACGCCCTGCCAGGAGTAATTTGGGTAATTTGTGCGTATTGAGCAACTTCTCCAATCTCGTATCCTACCCCATTATTCCATGATTAACGAAAGAAAATGTGTGAATTTAATAAATCACGGATTTTTTCTGTCCAATTTTATTTCTGAACGATTGGCTTGGGCAAATGTCAAGTTGACAGTAAATTGTCAACAAATTATTGTGTGAAAATGGCGACTACCGGAGTAGGCTTTCGATGGTTAGATTTATTAGAAAAGGATTTCGACAAAGCATGTGTCGAATTAGACACCTCCATCAGTAAGTAAAACTTGTTTTTGATAGTTTTGAATGTTGTTACGTACTAGTACCCCTCGTCTTTGTGAGGTTTCGATCGGAATCATGCTGCTGTTAGTCCGCGGTTTTTGGTGAAGATTTAATGCATTTTGCTGTAGTATTGTGGTTGTAGCATTAAATCAATATCATTAACTTAGTGCTTAATTCAAAATTTGTCTGGAGTAACTATGTATAAACACTTCAGTGCTACTGGATCCTTTCCATTCAGAACATAGCTATGTCATTGTCTGAGTTCATTGCTTTATATTTTGTTGTTATGAAACTGATGAGTGTGGAATTGCTGTGTTATTCAAGACCATATAATTTTATAATAGATATTTTGTTTCTTTTACAATATGTCTACAATCCCTTGTGTTGTTGATGTGGTCTACTAAAACCATTGGCTGTAACTTCCATATTTGGTGTTTATAGTATCAATTTATTTTTATTTAGATATTCTCTAGAACCGTAAATCATGATATCTATTTAGTAGACTGTCTGTGGGTCATATTAGTCTATTCCAGCTTAGTTTTCTTAAACAGCATCCCCTGATTACCTAGATCAAGACCTAAAAGATGTGGAATTGACAATTGAACATTCTTAAAAATTGCCAACATGTAAATTACCTGCAGTGTCTTTACTGTACAATGTTTAAAATGGAACAAAATACAATGTAAATCTGTACTTATAAAGAAGAACAATAAATAAACAAGTTTTTTTTGTTTTTTATTAAGTTATAGAACAAGAAACCATATAGAGAACTATGAAAAAAAATGTGCTGCACCAGATTCAAATAAATTGGGTTAATGGCGTGAAAATTAATGACAATGTGTATTATTATGATGTGTCTATTAATAATTATGAATAGACTGAACAAGAACAAAAATTCTCTCCGAGTTTGCACTATTTACTTTGCCTGCCTACTGTCTCTTCTTCTACCCTAATAGATATTGTCAGTGCAGACTTGCAATTTTTTGATCTGTGTTCTCATTTGCTATCAGTCAACCCTGACTATGGTCAGATGTGTGGAAAGAGGCATAGTGATTTTGTGTCCAAATTATATTCCATTGGGAACCACTAATTCTTCCCTCCCTTGGGTCTCTTAATATATATGATTTAGCATCAATAGCAAATGTGCTAGGGGATTTAGATGATTGGTTACTCTATCTTTGTATTTCTCAAGGTAGTGCAGAATGTCTAGGATCGTTGGGATTTCCAGGTGCTCATGAATTTCTGAGTTGCATGCGTGCTAATTTGCAGTAATGTTCAAGTGTCTGTATTACAGTTGTAAGTTTTCTTAACAAATAAAATAATAAGAAATAATGTTTGTAATTTACAGCAGAGTTGGAGACGGAGGAACCCGAGGTGGTTTTTGCTTCTCGTCAGAGGATCGCCACACTCAGCTCATGCTTTGCTCAACTGACACACAAGGCACTCACAATATTTCAGAACAGTGCCAAAATAGAGGTATGTCATATTTAATACATTGTATAGAAAAATACATATAATTGGTACTTGTATTGTGAATTCAGCACATAGGAATTAACAGAAATGTGATTAGGATGGGGTTTTGATAAAAATAGAGCTTACTGCCTCCTGATGGGTGCAGTAAAATGCAACTGAGGGATGTGTTATCTTTTATTGTATATCAGGCTCCGTTTAACCGCGTATTTTGCGTGTGGATGTATTATCTTATAACAACATATTTCTCTGCAATATATCCGTGCTTCTACTATTTAGCAGTGGATTTAAATAGAATCAAAAAAGCAATAAATAAAAATGATGAAAAATTAAGCCTTAAACAGGTCAACACTATTTAGAGTACCTAAATCTTTAAAATGAGTTAAGGCGGTACCCTGACCAAATAACCTTGAGCATTCGTCCCTTTTCACCGCACGCCACCCAGCATAAGATCGTAGATAGAAAATAGCAATATACGTAGCGAGTACGCTCAGATTTTGGAATAAAATCTTTATAAAATCAAATTTAGGTCTTTTGAAAAAAATAAAACTAGCATAATGTTTATTATTAAATTGCCTACCATCTAGTGTACAAAGAAAATCAAAATGATGGTTACTTTACGAGGAGATGCAAGCCATCAATAATCCTGCCTCATTTCTGTGGTTTCGTTGTGAGGAGATTAATTTTACATTTTACTACTAAAAAAAAAATCCAAAACTACCATTTTGGAGTCAAGAATATGCAGAAATTTCATGTCTATTTTATAAGTTGGTATTTATTTTGGGTAAAGAGTAGATAGCTCCCAAAAACTGCACAAAACACGGCTACCGCTGCGTTTTGCTCGGGGAGGCGCCTTAAAAGTTAACCTTTATTGTTGGAGGTGAATCCAAATAAAAGTCTTACTGAAAACGTGTTATTTGGGTTTGTGTGCTCAATAAGCAAATCAAATGAGCACTACTCTCTTACTTTAAAAGGAAACTGCTTACTGCATGAAAGATGAAATCATGTAGCAGGAAATTGGTTTAAATAAATCTATACAAATAAATAAAATTGAAGTGTGTGTATTTGTAATCAAAATAACATTGTTTTTATGAATGCATCTATACTAATATTATAAAGCTGAAGAGTTTGTTTGTTTGTTTGAACGCGCTAATCTGAGGAACTACTGGTTCGAATTGAAAAATTCTTTTAGTGTTGGATAGCTTATATATATCGAGGAAGGCTATATATCATCACGCTACAATCAATAGGAGCTGAGCATCAATGAAAAATGTTGCAAAAACGGGGAAAATTTATTATCTTTGAGAGCTTCCGTCGCGTGCGCTGGTTAAACGGTTAAAGTTGCACAAAAATAATGTTTGAGGGAATTATTCCTCTTAAAAATGTCAAAAAAAAAGTCCGCGACAGCACATGCCTATCTTTTAAGGTTGACTGACAATAACCATTTTTATGATTTAAAAATTTGGTCAAAAAAAGTGCTTTATTTGCAAAGGTATTTTTACCGACATACTATTAATCCTTATCAAAATAAATATGTTAGTCATCTTTAGCGTTCAATTGTGACCAAAATTGCCCTTTACACCATTCAATTTAGATGAACTTAGGAGATATCACAGTTTTAAAATAACTCCGCATCAAAATAATGACCCTCGCGCGCTGCGAGGCGGGCGTTCATGTTGTTGGGAAAACCAATGTGATTAGATTCAATGCACAAATATTGTGCGGAACTTAGAGAAGGTTTTAGTTTTTGTTTCATTGTAATCAGTGCTCTCTATCAAAAGATTTATGAATTTAAAGTGTTCAAGAAGAACTTACCATCATTGTGTAAGATACATGCAACGACATCTATTGCACCGAAATGATACTAATTAATAAAAATGTGCTCACAAGATAACTTTTAAATCGGTTGACCTGAGTTGAGCTTTACAAAAAAGTTCTGATAGTAAAAAGTACTCTACATTATTATACTAGATTAGTCTACATGACGCTATAACCCTGTAGAGTGTGTTCGATCGCTTTACATGCATTATATTTTAGCGGTTTAATTTCGTGCTCGATAGATGGCGCTATTAATTTCACTCCATTTTCTGAATCGCGGTGTTAAGTTTTCCGTGAAAGAATGCCCCTCGCCCGTGTCAAATGTCTGAAGCTTGGTTTTTTAAACAACGAAACAAAAAGAGGAGGTTCTCAATTCGACGCATGACCGACGTATGACCTGACGACGCATAACTTTTTACAGAGAAGTCCGTTATGCATGATCTTTTGTTTTTTAAATTGAGAAATCGTGTTTGGGCTCATTTCCTGCACCTTGATGAGAACTTTAGATCTAGCTGGAGTATGACGTCATCGAAGGGCTGACGATGGAGACGAGAGATAGGGTTGCGGGACTGTCCGAAAGAGATACGGCGGCCTTGGAACGCAAAGGGCAAAAGTAGAAACGTGGATGGATTTTAGTCAGTACAAGTCTGACACTCCCTTCCGCTCCGTCCAGAGTGGGAGGGGTCATTTGATGATTATCCATCGGTAATAGTATATAATAATAGGGATTTACTCCTTTTGAGAGATTCCGTTGTGCGTGAACGGTTAAAGTTACGCAATTATCATGTATGTCGGAATTGACCCTCTTAAAAAGCTCTAAAAAAATATCCGCAATGGCCATATGTCTAACTTTTAAGGCTGACGCACACTCTCTCTAACCTCTCTTTCTTTTATGTACGCACGCACGCAGACGAAGTTGCGCGGGTCAGCTAGTATGAAATATATCCGGCACTCATTAACAAAAACATATGTTTTTCAATTTTTGTCTGACTGTTTGTTCTGGCCAATTTCCGAAACCGCTGATCCGATTTTGACGGGCCTTTTTTTACTTGCTACCTTTATTTTAGAAAAAAAATTGGGCTTCCTTGCAAAAAATAACACCCTTGAAATTGGTAACAAAATCCGATTCAAATAGAGAAGTAATATTTTTTATAATAATTTCACGCGAAGAAAGGTCGCGGGCAACAGCTAACTAGTTATTGATAAAAATCTAAACACCCCAGCCTGAACTAACGGTGAAAATAAAATACATAGTATAATTATTTTATTCTGTTCGTAGATGAAGTAATATCGGCTTGTAATGTTTCATAAACATAGTGTTGTTATTTATTTTCCAGTGTTAGGCTTAGTCACTAATATTTTCAATCAATTGACAAATCGAACTCAAAAGTTAGTGAGTCACGTTTGATATTTTAGTTTTAGTCACTCTTAAAATTGAGTAATCATTAGTTTTAGTTTCAATTATTTTTTTTTTAACTAAAAAGATATTTTTCATTTTTGAAAACGAGGCAATTAAATATTATCCAGAAAATGGGCCGACCCTGTATGTACCTTCTAGTAACTAGACACAAAGCAATAAAATTTTAAACTCTTCAAAAGGCCTTTCTTTAAATTCAAAATAAGCCTTATCAGGTAATTACCTGATACTTTTCTGTTTATTACCACATTCTATCGCTGTTTGGGTCACTACCTGTACCTGGAAAGGGTCTACAGACATCACACAAACTATTCTGATGATGTTTGAGAAAAGAGTCGTCATGAAAAGCAATTTAAATTTTTTCGTCATGGGTGTCATATTAGTGGTTTTTGTGGTCGCTGATAACGAAAATGATATCAAAATGGAAATCCAAGTTGGCGCCGACAAAAATTTTCGTTTTTTTTTCTCATGGGTGTCATTTTCACGGTTTTCGGTGTCGCTAATAACGAAAATGAGGTCTAAATGAAATTTCAAGATGGCGCCTATAAACATTTTCGGTTTTTTCGTCATGGGTGTCATTTTCATGGTTTTCGGGGTCGCTATTAACGAAAATGAGGTCAACATGAAAATTCAAGATGGCGCCGACGAAAATTTTAGTTTTTTCGTCATGGGTGTCATTTTCATAGTTTTCGGGGTCGCTAATTACGAAAATTAGGTCAAAATGAAAATCAAGATGACGCCGAAGAAAATTTTCGGTTTTTTCTTCATGGTAGGTAGTCATTTTCGTGGTTCTTGGGGTCGGTGATGACGAAAATGAGGTCAAAATGAAAATTTTCATCGGCGCCATCTTGGATTTTCATTTTAACCTTTCAAGGCTATAATAGCCTGGGTTAGTTATTACTCGTTATCCACATCTAGGGATTTTTGCAAACAAATTCGTTGTAATATTGCTTAGTCTTAAATCTTATTCTCTCTCTACTCTATTTTGGACTCTTCTGTGAATAATAGGGTTAGTTGATTGAAACCACTTACTGACGGTTATCCTCCCTTTGTCATTTCTTTAATGAATCGAAAACATTGACGGACAAAACCAATATTTACGACAGAAAATCATCTGTTTGATTATATTAAGTGTTGTACTAGTAAACATGTGAAAACATTGTTATTTGCATACCAAGTATGAATGACTAATAAAAGAATAAACCATTTGTCTAATTTAATGATTCGTTTACTATACAATTTTCTCGACATTAGTATTTCAATCAAACTATATTAATCAAAATTGAAAATTAAAATTGATTCAATCACTATTTCAATTTTTTACGACTAAAATTAATTCAATCGTCAATTGTCAGTTAAACTAATTACGTTAGTTTTACTTTTTAATCGTCAATCAAACTAAATTTTTGCGAACACTGATCTTATCTATGGTATTTTTTTTTTCCGAATTGAATAGGTATCTTTTCAATCATTTCCTCAGTATTAAAATTAGTAATATGCCTTATTCTCCATCTTTCGCACCTAGTTTCACCAAGCCACCTTTTTAAGATCGTCGGTCCATCTTGTTATGATACTGACATGCAAATAAAACACGAATAAGTTCTCACAGTATTTATATAACAAATCTTAATACGACGGTTTGGGGTAGTTAATGTTAGGGCCGCGGTCGTAAGGGTGTTTGTGAAGATGTCGCCGGTGCGGTGGGCGCACGGTCGTGGTCTTTGTTCTGCGAGACGTGCTGGCGCTCAGAATATCCTTGTCTATGCCCATGATGTCGCCACCACCGCCGTCGTCGAAATAACCGGCCTCGTCGTCCTCCCAGTCGAACTCTTCGTCGGATTCTTCACTGCTGTAATGGGAAATGTTCAATTGAAAGCGTGATATGTCCTATTACGTTGTCATTTTGTGTCTCAAAGGCACTTTGCAAACGATGGTATGTTTGTCTGTCCAACTACTAATAGATGAATACTATGGACAGGATTTCTTAGAACAGTAATTTCTATCCGGCGGACAAGTAGACCGTCATTTGCTAAGCGCTTTAAATGTGTCCTCTGTATCGTCATATTGCTGCTCTGCTAGGAAAATCTAGAGATAGACAGGAGTCCTTCATCTGATAATTATGTAGGATGTAAACCATTTTTAGGATCATAAAATAAGCAACATATATTTGAAAAGATCTCTCGGTCTACCATCATTCCCAACGACTACTTTCCGAATAATTTTGTTTTAAGGCTTAATTTAGTAAGTTGCATCACTTACTTGATCCCCTCCAGTTTTTGCAGTAGTCTGTCAGCTTCAGCAGTGACCTCAGATGTTTGTCTTGGTTCCTCGGAGTCGTCTTTCAGATGTGCTTCCAATCGCTGTAGGGCTGCGTCTGCTCGATCCGTCAGCGATACGAACTTCTCTGTTAGTTGACGTAGTTCATTCTCTTTTAGGATCGTGTGTGATGTATTGCGAAAAGCGCCTTCTAAGCGTCGACAGGTCACGTCCGTCTGGAATTTAAAGAAAGAAAAAATTAATAAATAGCCCGCCCAACTAACAAATTAATGTTTTATAATAGTTAAGTTAACGTTTTACATTTTCAATTAGTTTTTTAAGATTGGTCGCATAAACGTCAATATAAACGTTTATAAAACGCGAAATGGGCCCAAATTAAAAGACAATATAATCGTTTAGTAGTTATGTAGAAGTCAGCCAATGACCGTCGAATGTTATATACAAGTTAAGTAAAAGTACAAAAACCGACTTTTCGGTCCAATACTGGTTGTTATGAGACCCTTAAGTGACTGCTTATGTCACATAGCTGTTTTAATGAGGTTTTCAAATGACTGAAACGTTGTACTAGTGTCCAACAATACGACTCAACGACAACCGTTTTGATTCATCGTGTTATATTGTGCTCGCCGGTGTGTGTATAAAAAATATTAGAAAAAGGTAAGCGAAGTTAATTTCTATGATTACAAAATATCTTTAATGTTCATTATTTAAGCGAGTTTGATATAATAATAGGGGTTTATCTTTCAGGGAACTTTAGTTTTATGACAATGTATATATGTGTTTTTGTGAAGTTTTTAACGCCCTCCCCTATTTCGTTGTATTTCAATAGTTTTAGTTAATTATCCAAAATATTTTTTCATAGTAAAGCTCCAACCATCTTGTTTACGTTACATAGCGACCTCTATATTACACTAATATAACAAAAACGTCGCGTAGACTTTTCCTTGAGACCATGACACCGGGCCATGTTTAGCCGACTTTAGGGTTCCCTGATCATTACTTGCATAGGATCTAATAAACATTGCTCATCTTGAACAGAAATCTAACGCGGCCCTTTATAATAAATTCATCTTATTTTCGTGTCGATGGCTATCTAATGAAATAGTACCTACTTTTAACCCAGATTAATTTATATAAATGAAAAATTTAATTTATTTTCAGGTCTAACATAGGATATCAATGAAATATGGTAGTGTTCTTGGACATCGATACATTTTTGACTCATATACTACATACAAGTCTTAGTTAGTCTTTCATTCGACCAAAATTGTTTTGTTATATAAAGGTCATGCACAAACGTTTAAGCGTTGTTTTATTATATAAATGTTATATTATGATTCACACACAACTACGTTTGTTTTGCGAAAACCTTTTATTTAACCGAAACGTTTAAATGACCAATACATTGTCCAATAAACGTCATAACTAGCATCATTATCCAACGTCATATAAGGTAGACCTGAAAACGTTTACTTAACATATGCACTGACACCATTATCCGACGTCGTAGAAGCTATTCCCGAAAACGTTTACTTGATATACGCACTCACACCATTATATGACGTCATATAAGCGAGTCCTGAAAACGTGTAATCAACATATGCACTCACACCATTATATGACGTCATATAAGTTAGTCCTGAAAACGTTTAATCAACATATGCACTCACACCATTATATGACGTAATATAAATCAGTCCTGAAAACGTTTACACAACATATGCATTGACACCTTTGTACGACGTCGTATAAGTTAGTCCTGAAAACATTTACTCAACTTTATATTAAGACATTACAGTCACGCAACTAAACCGTCGTAAGATAAACGTCTATATATCATAATAGTTAGCTACATACCACTATATAACTGTTACATAATATGAGTCTTATAAGACTGGAGTTATACGACGTTTTTGCTAGTTGGGCGTTTAAGTAATAATTAAATCTTTGTCAAGTAAGAACAGAGAATAAAAAAAAAGGAATTACAAGCGATAACTTCACGCAAAAATAACAAAACAAGAATAATTTTAGATGTCAATTATGAGGAAGTCATTAATATTAAATGAATAATACCTGCGGTACTCGCGTCGCATTCAGGATTTTCACGACTCTGTTGTCATACTTATCTATGTCATCTTGAATTTTCTTAAGCTCATGGAATGTCGAAGATGTTCTGAAAACGAATACCAGTGTTAGTAAATAACGATCATTTGCAAACAATATTTTTACTCGAAAAGTTGTTTGATGAAATGAGCATGTTATTGAAGCAAGCATTAAAAAACATGATTCAGTTCTGGTTAGAATTAAATAATCTTCTGAACAGGAACTCAATTGTCACACGTCGTCAACATCTAAAAAATCGATTCGATCAAAATCGCAATTCAGTTATATAGGTAGTGATTGATTAGTCAAGAACAACAACCTACGTCTACGTGAAACAATTCGATTAAAAATGTAAAATATGTCAAGTAAGAAATTAAATTAAATGACTTTCCCGAAAGCAGTGTACCTAATAATGTTTCCGCGTATTCACCAACGGAGTACAGTGATCTACCTCGGTTACTGCAATTTACATAAATTAGGACTCGTATGGGTAGAGAATAATTCATGGGCTACGTACAGTTTAATTAACGATTCGATGAGTTTGTCCAGCACATCCGTCACGTGCTTCGGATCGTCTTGCTGTACTTGCTGGCACGAATCCACGAAGCGCTTTTGCGCATCCAAAAGTTCCTGCATCTGTAAAAAAGGTTGTAAGATAAATAAGAAAATTCTCAACCTTGTCGAGGTTTCCTTGAGCGAACATTCAACGAGCATATCGGTCAAGGATTTAATGCTTGATTGAATAACTTTGGTTTTTTATACATCAGCAAATACTTTGCCCAATTTAAGTTATCCGCGTACCTTTAGATCAATTCTATAAGTGTTGTCGCTAAGTCGTTTGGTGAAGGTTTGTTCCAAATCTGCAGAATTAATCCTCGCATCCCGTTGTCGTCTGGCCAAAGCCCTTAGTCCATCAGCTAGTTCCCGTCGCGTCACATTTACGAGGGAGAGGCCGTCCCTCATCAGGGACTCTAGTATTAAGCTGCGGTGCCACGTGTCTGCGTACGCACCGTGTACCTGGAATATAGGGAAAGATTATTAAAAACAATTTTATCCTTATTTTACTTGATATAAATGGGAACTTCCAGTAAACAATACAATAGCTTAATTACCTTTGTTTTAAAATAAGTTAATATACTATTTTGCTAATCTTGGGTATTCCCAGGATTATGCTTACTACAAACGAATCTAAATATGATATTGATATCGCATCTTGTTCGGCTTAATTAAAATTTTAATGTTTGTGTGCCTTTGGGCTGACCTTGTCGGTCGCTATAGTAACAACTAACAATAGTTATGAAATTAGACTTTTATGGATGAATAAATACCTTTTCTAATAAATGCTTGTGGCTTAAGATATGGGTAGTTAGATTCCTAGCTAGTTCAGCTATCTTCATTTGACTACGTTCTATTTTATCACTGCTGTCTTTGATGGTGGCCTGAAATGATTAAAAATGCTTTATTTATTATTATTTTCCACATACGTAAAATAAACAAACACACTTCTGAAGTAAAACAAAGCCTACCTGCACATTAGTTTGCAGCATATGTAACCTGTGCTCAAGTCTTTCTGCTGTTAATTGAGCTCTTTCTAATTTTAAAGTCAATGTATTTTCGACGCGATCTGAAAGCAAATACATGAATATTAGCGGTATCCTATTCAGCGTGCGTACGTCGTCCATTTGCTAATTTATTCATACGACTGCAGCCCGAAGCGGTGCGTTTAGCAGTTAATTGTACGTTACTCGTGTTCATTCAATTGCGGGCGATGTACGCCAGTAGATATTGTAAAAACTGACCCATAGTAAAATAGGATATGACACAATAAGACTACCGTACCACAGAATAAATAGTACTACCGTAGTCCGTATACATATACGTGACTCATTAGTTTCCCGGAACAAAATACCAATGTATTGTTGTGATATGACTTTGTTCTAGTTCATGCAGTTCTGGCTGTAGTCCGAAGACAATTTGTTTAACAATGTCTTTGCTTCAAAGTTGCAATTATTTCTTGAATATTTGAGTTGGCTGCTATCGATCCTCACCAGCTTTATGTTCGTGTGTATTAGTCTAATACTTTGGGCAGTATTTAAGTGCACTTGGTCGAAAACTATTGGCACCTGGAGAATTCTTCAGGATTTTGACCCTTACCAAACCTTCGAAACTAAAAAGTGACAATATTATTCCCAAAATTAAAAAGTTTTCAAAGACACTTACCAAGCTTATCTTGAATGACATCTAGACGTCGTCCTTGTTTCGACTGGACGGCACCAATTGTGTCTAAAACCCGAAGTCTTTCTTCAATGCTAGAAAGAATATTGTTGATGTCCTGCAAAGGAATAATTAATAACATAACATTATTCTTAGCTACCATTTTGTTCCTGACAAAGTGCTACCAAAATAAATGTTAAGCTTCTAATAGGCATATATTTATTTATAAACTAGTTTATCGAAAGTAATCTACGAGAACATCATGATATTTCCGGCAGTCCTCGCCATACGTTTTGATGTCTGTCGGAGAGCATATTATTATTATAGAATAAAATGTGAGTCTCGTTTATAGTCCATGTTTTATGAAATGTGACCTGCTTTGAAAAGGACTCGGGTTAGTTCCGTATCGTTCAATTTCGTCATCAGAATTCGACGCTGGACTCCAAGTATGTCTGAGTTTTCTTTTTGTCCATTCTATAGTTGAGCTATGGTTGAGCTCTTGTTCTCTGACATACTTCAATGATCAACTAATTATATCTGACGCGTGCTGTCGCCTCATTGTTTTTGTCCATTGGCTCGCGGTACTTTTATTTGAGGTGTTCGAATTTCAATTGAATTTATTTTGTTTTCATGCGCTTTGGTAATCCAGTGCATGCCTTACTAACACAACTTTGCAATTTAACCAGTTGCACCGAATTTGTTGATCCAGTTACCAGGCACGTAATGTTGGTCTAGTGCTGTTGTGAGGAGATTTTGGATTGTATATTTGGTTAAGTCGTTAAAGCTAAAGTTTAGCGTGTCAAGTAGCTTACTCAATTCCCATTGACTATTGCTTCTCGTAGGTACTTATTATTGCCCAACTACTAACAAGTTTTAAATTCATTCAGTCTAGTTTTCCGACCATTTATTGACAGCGGTAATTTATATGTTTGACACAGCAGACAGCCGAAAATAAGGCTTTTATTTAACTAGTGCTGGTGTCGGTGATATATTATTCCACGTTCCGTTTGCTCTTATATTGTAAAGACATGTTTGGAAACGCGACAAGATTGTTGAACAAAACATCAGGTACAGAAGGTCCACTTTACAGAAAATGCATAATAGGCTCGGAATGAGACCATGCAGCATGCGTCTACAGAAGTTTGGCTCTTGGGTTGTTTTTGTATCTCCTCCATTATAAAAAGCAAAGCAGTATGAAATGCGTGTGGGAATCCTTATCTCGCATTCGGTTTGCACTTCTGTTGGAAGCCTTTTTCTTCTATGCAGTATTTACAGGGTTGTATTTATATTTACCTTGGGGTTCTGTGTGCTCAGCGCGTACGCTCGCAAGCCGTGCTCGGGGGGCGAAGCGCGCGCCATGCATAGGCACGCCAGCGCCGCCACAGCCGCTCTTAACATCGCCCCGTCTGCGGAACACAATGGTCTTGCTTGAAGATGCTTGTTCAAGTCAATATTTGGAATGACATACTTGAGGGGAACCGTTAATGAAAAATATACCTTTAGAACTTGTTAAATGTTGGGGGTCCTAGGGTCTGTTAAATCAGACAACCAACTCGATCAAATGTGCTTTAATGAATGATTAATGGGAATATACACACATCAAAAGTGTCTAGGGATCAACATATATTTTTGCAATAACTTTTCTCCTGATTGATATTAATTAAAATTTTCTTTAAGGATTCATCAAATAAAGTGTTTTCGTTTGTCACAGTAACGATAAACCAAGTCACCTTTGCATTAATAAAGAAATTTGCCATTTTCCTAATAAAGGGATTTTTGACATTTGAACCACTAACACAAAAGTTCGAAAAAAAGACTGAAATAACAGTTTTCTTTAAAATTTTATTGGGTAACTTAAACAATTAATAATCCGTGTTTCTACCGCGAACACTAACAACACAAGAACATCGGTTTGGCATACTCAAAATGAGTTCATCCAAATCACGCTGTGGAATGGCCGCCCATGTTCGTTGCAATAACAAAAAAAGGTCTTCTTGCGACTGGATACCCTCCATATTCGGCAGAGCTCTTCTCTGTAGCATATCCCATGCATGCTCAATCGGATTCAAGTCTGGCGACTGAGCAGGCCAGGGCAGGACATTGATGTTAGCTGCGGCGAGAGTCTGTCTTACAACTCTTGCGGTGTGCGGTCGTGCATTATCATGCATTAACTGAAATAAGGGACCGATTTGCACTTGTAGAGGAACGATGATGTCTGATACAATCGTCTCAGCATAAATTTGAGCGTTGAGGTTGCCTCTGATCCAAATCAACTCAGTTCTTCCGCCGATCCAAATACCCGCCCATACCATGATGGTTCCACCACTATAAGGATGGACTTCCTGGCAGGATTTTAATCGCTGTTGGCGTCCAGGGGTTCTCCAGTGTCGTATACGTCTTGTATCCGGTCTCATACCAAAACGAGACTCATCAGAAAAGCACACGAAACGCCATTGTTCTTCTGCCCAATTTCTGTGTTCAAGAGCCCATTGATATCGTATCCTACGATTGTGCATTGCTATAGGTGGTACCCGTAGCGGTCTTTGGGAATGAAGGTTCACTTCATGCAAGCGGTTTCTGACTGTTTGGTCGCTAATTAAGTTCCCTGAAGAGTGATGAAGCCTCACGGCTAACATCATGGCGGTTATTGTTGGAGCTCTTCGAGTTAAGATTTGAATGTATCGGTCTTGTCTCCGTGTGGTGCAGCGATACCGTCCTCCATGGCGCTCAGCCACGGTACCAGTGCTTCGGTAACGTGTCCAAAGTCGACTGATAACACTCTGACTTGTATTCAGAGCTAAAGCCACAGTACGTTGCCGGGAACCAGCTTCTACCATTCCCACGGCTCTGAGCATTTCTTCCCTGCTTAAATGACGTCGCCGCTCCATAATAACGTTGGTTTTAATCAGTAGTAGGGAAACAGTAGCACTAATAATGTCTTCAATGCGTTGTATGTTTTTATAGGGAAAATATTGACAGCTGATTTTCATCTTTTACTCGAATTTGATTCACAGTTCCTGATTCAAATTATGAAATGCACCAAAAAGGATCCATATAAATTTATAAAATCATAAATTTATTACAAAGCCACATCTCAATCTCAAGAAATCCACATAAAAATGCTTGATCCCTAGACACTTTTGATGTGTGTATTTTATATAATGCGCATTAGAGAAAAGGGCTTACTCTGCTTAAAATTATTCTTATTTTCTAAAGGAACGTACTTTCATGCACCATTAGGGAGCATACATCTGACGTCATAAAAAATTGTGTAATGGGTCTCTCCTTATACATGTATATCTTACTAATATTATAAATACGAAAGAACGTAGGTATGTCTGTCTGTTTCACACCTGAACCGATCGTTATGACATTTTATAGACAAGAGATCATCCTTAATCGCAGATGAAGTCAGTCGTGGTGGGCAACGGCTAGTGGGAAAGATAATTATAATTTTCTTACCGATTTTACTTAGATTTTATTTATTTCCTCTATTCCGTAGCCTATCTTAAAAATTCAGTTCCAATGTTTTCAATTCTGTTCAAATGCATAAACTTTTTTTCTAAAAAACAAAAATCTTATAAAATTGTTTAAATGTGATACCAAAAAAAAAATCCTCTCTTAGCGGCTTCGCGAGAAGCGACTGAGTCAGATATTTTATCAGGTCCACTTGCACCTTTTTGTGCACTCAAATCTAAAATGCTGTCATTTCCGAATCTCACCATATCAATAAGGAAGCCATTTTAACGGCACTTTTCACTAAGCACAAAGCCTTTTATTAAACCGGGACTAATTATTGAGAATCTAAGTGGTGAAGATTAATTTGTTCCAAAAGTGTTCTAACCTTTATTTCAAACTATAACACGACTATATCAGGCTCTATAATTGATTTCTCTCAATCATAGACCTCACACTATTTCCAAAACGTCCACTGTTAAGTGATACCATCTCATAAACCATTCATTAGGTTTTTACAAATGACTTGATAATCCATTAATATGGCGCCCAAAATGTAACACGGACTATATCAATAAGCTAATGTTGCGTGGGCTCTTCGTTTTGAAACATAGTCCATCATTTGTGGGATTTCATCTATTGTGAAAATTGTTGCGTAAAAATTATACGAATGATTCCGAAACAGTTTATATGCGAAAACAAAAATATGTATGATTTACGATTTAACACCTGCTTAAGGTTGTCTCGTTAAGATACCGCGGCAAATGGCTATCGTGAAGGCTTTGTATGAAAATGTTCTGTAATGCTAAGCAAACAGTGCGGCTCGCGTGGCGGGGTCATTGATATCAGTAAACTGTAAAGCGGTTCTTTATAAGCATACGACTTCGCTAAAGTAATTTCCTAAAGGTACGTTTATTTGCCTTATAACTGCACACAAATCGATTAAAGCGGGTACTTCGATTGCTTTTAAATCTTTAACGAAGTACTTACAGACAACTATTATCCTTTAATTACACTGAGTACGTTATTGCTGGGAAGTAATTATCTTTTTATTATCTAGCTATAACAGAATGCATAAAACGTACATTATTAGAGCAATTTGATACACGTTTCAGACATACATAGTAGTATTAACCAAAAGAAAAGTTCGTTGGGGGGGAATTTAACCTCAGGTAATTTTTACCGCTGTAATTAGGTAGGCTTTTAAGCTTTCGACTAAATAAAGATTAAACGTAACACAAAGTAAACATACTTCACAAAAAATAATATGTTCCAAATTACATTCGGCGATTTATAATCGGAGTTTCTCTGGATAGACCGTCATAAACACAATGCGCTGGAATTACAGCCTAAATAAAGCCTTTCCCATCTTTTACACAATGTAAATATTTTCCACCTAGGGGTTTTTACGCTAGCAATGATAAATGTTGAAATAGGTTTTTGTAAAATTTTCTAATACATATTTGAGTCTCGACTCTAGTAAAGAAGTTAAACATGTTATACGACAAAAGTTAAAAAAAGGTCACAATTTTGATTTCTGCTATTAGTGAAGTTATGAGGACTGTTTTTTTTTTTCTATCGGACTTCGTAACTATCACTTGTAATTTGTGAGAACATGTTTGAGAGATGTGAAGGTAATAAACGATGCACATTAGAATAATCTTGATTGGCAATTACGGTTACGGCAGTATTTATTATTCTTCTTGTTTGCCTTTTAAAATTGAAAGTTTCTTATAGCATTCAGGTATTTGAAGAAGATTGTCAATTTGTATGGTAACTGATTTCTACGTGTTACTTACTGTGTTAGGCACGCATTGTTCAAGACAAACACGCGTTTAAATACTAACAAAATGAAGTGTTGTGACAAGAGCGTAACTCAAGTATACTTCTGCTTAGCGTGTCGACTGTCGATGGCAAATTTTCATTAAATATAGGTATTATTTGGCTCAAAATTCAGCTATGCGATGCAGTCGCTGATGCAGTCAATATTTCTATTATGATTAAGTCAGTATTTCTATTTGCGTTTTCTTTGACTGCTCCTGAGTCACTTCTAAACTTCAAACATCTTCGTTAACTAATGTTACAATAACAAAAAGAAATAATTGCATTAAGAAAGGATTTTTCAAATTATTCATAACGTGTGGAGATGTATTAAACATTAGCTAGTGTTTGCTGATGGCAGTATAATGTTAGATCCACGCTACCGTAGGTCGTGGCATGACGTGCATTGTTTATTTGCCGGATCAGCGACAGGTGTACAGGCCCGTCCTGTTCATGTGCATCTATTTATTTGCATTCCGGTATAGTTCGTGGACCTCGTCTGTCGGATTATCATTGTCTAGCTGCACTGCTACGCCCACACTACTAAGGTCAGCAATTCATCAACCAGCCATCCTCCCGTATGCACCATGTGCTTACGTAATCATAATACATCCGCTATTATAACATCAGTCCTATGTTTACTATTCGATTGTATCTTTTTAATATGTAGCACTAAGAGGATGTTCCACTCATTTGAATGTGTCTAGTTTCAATGACTCCAAGATACATTGTGCGGATGTAACTAAGGATTACAAATTTAATGAGGGTCTATCATTCAGTATTTCTATATTTATTCTTTAATGCGCCGGTGCAATGATGTCAAATAGCGTCACGTTGTCGTCACCTAGTAGTGTCACGTAGTCACGCTACTTTCGGTTACCGTCCAGTTCGTTTCGGGTCGACATACAAAAGAATTAGATCAGTATCGTTATTAATTGACTTTAGATCAGATGTCGAAGCAATCGCATACGAGTATAACGGCTATCATGATTTACTGGCGCATCGAGTACTCATACTGACGCTGACGTGATCAATGACAGCTAAATCATGATGGAGTGAATGACGACACACCAATTTCTTTTAATGAACCTTTATGAAAGGGCGTCCCGCATGATTAAAAATCGATAAAGAAAGTACACGCTCCCGAACTGAACACAATACTTGAACATGTCACGACAACTCGGAAAGAAATATTGTTGTACGAGATCAATTGACGAAACCCCGTCATTATATTTTTGTTCCTGTTACATACCTGGAGGCAATCAAAATTCAGAAAAGGAAAAGGAATGCACGTTTGTGGAGTGCGTCGACCTCGCAGTACTTGAAAACATGCGACCTGGGAATGCAGAAACGCAATGAAAAGTACTTCATCTAATTATGATGTAAAGCGTATTGCTGATATCCTGCTAACGAAAAGCTGTCCAAAGTTGTGCGACTCGTTTTATGACATTTCCTGAAATGCATTTTCACGTTGGCAGAGTTTTGTATAGCGTATAAGTGCGTCAGACGGATGTGTTACAGCAATTTACCGCCGCAGCTAGTTGTCAAAGTTCAGTGGAACTGGAGGCGAGCCAACGCGGCTACAGCACGCACTTCCAGGTGCTCCACGCTTTCATTGCTTTTATTGGTACGCATTAAGTCTAAATAAATTTCATTAATATCACTAGGTATTTCAAATCTTACTACTTTATAATTAAGGAGATATTTACTAAGGTTAAGTTCTTAAGTAGCTTTGTATTGAGATGGGATTAATAGAGATATATTTGTTTTTACAAAGTCATTGGCCTTCTCGTCCTTCTCTCGTCCTATTGTGGCCGGGCTTCCTGGTGAGATCACGTTTATTTTGTTGCAGCATTCTCTACTCTACCCCTTTTGTCTACATGGTTTAATCGCGGCGATGTTTTCGGAACAATTTATTTGTACGGATCGGCCGCGTCAGGCGGGACAACGGTGAAATTAATCTGATTCTTTTCTTGTCGAGTCACGCGGCTTCCGTTGTTAAATTAAAATGTAGGGAAAGGGGATGTCCTATTAGTTTTTATCTGGAACGCCGTGATACGTGAGCTGTTGTTGTCCGTCATAATGGAACCGTGGAGCCGTGGACCACCCGAGATGGCTTGCTGTCTGTCTGTTCATTTCATTTCATTTTGGCTGTCTTTTTTGTGGTATGATTCTTAATTGCTCCTTTCAATTCTTGACTTTAAGTCTTCATAAAGTATTTTGGCCAAATGACAGTTGAGTACCAATTAGCAGAGAGAAACGAAAACATGAGAAGTATTTTTTATTTTTACAAGCTTTGCGTATGAGCTTTTACTCAAAGTTTATAGTCACTCTGCCAAAGATATGATCTACGAATGAATTGAAATCTGGGTTATTAGTTATGTAGAAACTAAATGCTCTATTTATAATACGGTTACGTCATATGCGCAAATGTGTAAACTCAAGCCGTCATTTACATCTCATAAATGTCGGTAAACTTAATCAAGATAAATGGCAGATCAGTAGACGCAGTCAAATCCTCTAGATTGATTGTTACCACAATAATTAAGTTTTTAAATAAATATTATTAACCACAGTAGGACAGCAACAAAAACAAGGTTAGCCCCACGATGCCTCCAGTTTAAATAGGAAATGGGCGTCCCGATTAAGTAGCCAGAAAGTAGTGTCAATAAATTATAATCTTTTCGTGCCAGCCGGTAAAGAACGTAGAAATTATAATCGATATAAATCATTTGGACTTGTTAGCATTTACATGTAATAAATATTCAGTTAAATGAGTCTATCAATACGGTTTTATTACGAAAGTATGTGTCTGCCTACTGGTTGCGCCCGCGCGGCTGGCCGTGCTCACATTGTTGGGCGCGGAGTCGCGGACTCGACTCTGCAAAGTTTACCTGTCTGCGACTACGCGGCCTTCGTGGAATGTCGTCGGGTAGCTCATTATAAATTTGCCTTTATGTTGCAATTTCATATGAGTCACCATTTAAAATAAATAACCTCCATGTTCAATTCATCAGAGATAAATAACAAAAAAAGAAGCCTCAATGAGAGCCGTTGCGGGCGTACGGCTTAAACTTCCTTCGTCATTCAATTTTTAACAACATAATGAGTAGTTTGGGCCCTTCAAATTATGCTTGTCCCAATTATGTAGTTTCAATTAATTAACCGGATTGTTAAATGATAGTGTTACGTAGGAAATGGTTCTGGGGAAGTGTCGTGACAGTTGTATTTGGATTTATTAAAGACTTGATTGCATCTATTTGCATTGTATTCAATTGCTCAATTCTTAAATCATAATATAATGTATGCATGACAGATAGTTATGCGGTGTGTAGCCCTGGGCCCTGAGCACTGTTTGTTATGTTGCAGTAACAACAGCGAACTGTGTTGATGTACCTAGAGATAGCTACGAGTGCTCCTAGACGACGTTATCAGTTCGCGTTAGGTCGTTTCACTGTCCTCGTTTCGAGAATCTGGTCGATAGTTGAATCATCTTTAAGAATGGAAGACGCGTCGGTCGCCATAGTGTCGCCGTTTAGTCACCATAACTAAACAGACGGTATTTTGAAATGTTTTCGCTAACATTGGTTGCGGTTTAAAGATTATGACAAATGGCAGGCAGAGCTACACAAAGAAAGTTGGAAAGTTTAGGATGTAGGTGTTCGTTTGTTGTGCGCATTAAGGCAAGTCCTTATAGTGTGCCTACTGTGTCATCTGCTTCTGTTGTTCGTCTTCGTAAGTGGGTTACTGACGCGGCAGACGGCGCGGCGGCCACTCGCGCAAACCGGCTGCCAATTACTGGCTGGCAGATTCCACAGTTTCCGAACAACCTATCCGGAATTTTGGTACAATTTATCTTTAATGATCCTCTCTTATCTTCGTCTTATTTTATACACAGATACGTTTCGGAATGGCGGCGCCGGCGCCGCTGTTAGATAATTTCATAATTATTCAAATTTTACCTGATGGTAAATTGAAAAACGATGTTGTTGCGTGACTGCTACCGTTTACTTGTTTTATTTTATTACGTTGTAAACGATATTATCATTGATGTTGAAATTGGTTTGTTCTAATATCATATCTAATGAAAAGAATCATGGCATGGTAATAAAAATCGAAAAGGGCTTGTCTTACAAGTTATGTGCACGTTTAGCTGCAGGGAAGTTATCTAACATTACTTAAACTATTTCACTTAACATTCAGTTATTTTAATCTTAATTAAGTATTTACAAATACTACTAGACAACGAAATGGTAACTTTTACTTCACCTTTACTGGCAAACAATGTACTGTGTTTGTGTTTTATCTCACAAAATAAATACAAGTGAAGTTAAATTATTTTAACTAAAGCAAGCGCAGACACATTTTATCTTCTTATCAAATAGTTTAATACCGCTAAATGTCCCGGGAGAGCCGCTTACAAATGCATTGTGTAATATCGGGACTGCATATTTCAGCCGCTGTGCCCAGGCGCAGACGTAACTCGGCAACTGTGGGCTACGCCACGCCAACGAGTGCTCGTGGCTGGCGCATGGCGGCGCGTGCCGCTACCAGCTCTGATCCTAATCAGTTGCATCTGTCCAAGACAATACACATTGCCTAATAGGACCGTGACTTAAACCAGAACCATTGATTTCTTATCTGATCCAATCTAGTTAAACAAGTCTTCACGATCAATTCCCTTTCCTTTATTGCTCCATCATGCATGATTTTATGTGTATTGATGTGACGAGACATTAACATAAACAAAAATAACGTCAAAGCAAATGCTAAACGAACATTTTTTAAACTTTTCACGTTCTTGGAATAACCCTTCTATCATCGCTATGCAAAGTTAAGGAATTGTTTAGAAACGTTGAATCATAGTTTAGTTGTAGCGAGTATGTGTAACCGATGTCAAGGAGGTCACCACTCAGGCAGGTTCAATGTCTTACGGAAAGGCTTTGTGGTGTGTGGTGAAGAGCCAACACATAACAATGCCCCATAAACTTTTGAAGAAACAAAAACTGATAATGTGCCCTAAATGTAAGTGCCTCCATCAGGATCGTTTTATGATAAATGGTATTGGAATGCGTTGTTGACAGTAATACAATAATATCGAGGACTGGAATCTTTACAAAAAAGCCAAAATGTTTTGGAGAACATCATTATTTTACTGTTACCTACTTCAAAAAAACTTAATTTAAAACATTTTAATAGATTATGAAGATTTAATCTAATTAAGATGTATAAACATGTGATTAAAATAATAATAACGGGTTTAATATCCCGTAAAATGAAAATTAATGAGCTCAATACAAAACCCGAAGTGTTTGGTAGCGCCCGTCTCAAAGGCATGCTCTTGCGAACCGGCTTGGAGTCTTGGACGCGATACTATCTTAATGACTACATTAGCATGGTGATGATTCGCTTTGAATACACATTAGGAGGAATTATCTCACGGCGACATTTTGCAAATAAACGATGACGGAGCGTCGCACGGTCGCACCACGGGACCGCCCTCCGTCTGCCGGACCGGTATTGATGATCAACATCTTCTTGACGATAAAATCGATTCTAACATTCAAGTAAAACTCGTAGGTGTTACAAATATTCATATTATTGCTGTTACAAAGCTATTTTCCGAATTCTCATTTGATATCCATTCTCAGTAAATGTTTTGCTATCAAGTGCCATTTAGTTATGTAATATTCAACACATGCACTCACGTAATATAATAGCATTAAGTATCGCGCCTAAATTGCGTTAGCATTTTTATTGATGGCTGTATTGATATCTTTTATGGATATTTATGCTGTTGTTTAACAAAACAACACTTAGTTTTCGATTTTCTTACTTGTTTCAAACGCAGGGGTTACGAAATGAACGTTGGTACTTTCTCTCTCGTCTCGCAACTGATACACGCGGGAAGCGTGGATGGAGGTTAAGAAAACAAAGTTTCGTCTTCACATAGGTCAGATACAGGCTGCAAAACCGTACCTATAACAATGTCGTCATCTATCCACGCGTAATATTTCAAGTTTCCGTCGACTAGGTTAAAATCTGATACCAAACAGGTCAGTTTTGCAACTTTGATCTGGAGGATTATTACCTTTTTATTTTAGATCGCCGTTTTTTTCTAGACACTCTAAAATATCTTGGGCATATCGTTTTTGTGTTCAAAGTTCAAGTAAGAAGCAGGCGTTTGTCCTTGTTTGTGTGATTATGTATCCTGCACTTGGGGACGTGCCGGGAGGTTTATTTGTGTAGAACAAATACAAGGTGCTCGTGTACCGGGAGGCCGGGAGCTGCGACTGGTCTTGTTTGCATACGTTGATATGCATACCTCCCGATTTAATTGTACACCCTCAGAACGCGCTCTGCTGCCGTGCATTCATTAACAATAATAGCTGCCACTGAATACTAAGAACAGATTAGGATAGGTTATGTTATGATATTCGTAATAACTGCTATCGTGTTAATAATTGAGTGGAACTACATAGTATGTTGCGCTAACAATGTCATGCTCAGCGCGAGCCACCGTTGCACCGCCGCGCCGCCGGTAATGCAAATAATTTTCTTTTGGATTTTTAACTTGAAAATGAAACAGTAACGGCATTAACCGTGGTTCTTCTCTAATTTTGATTAATTTACAGTTGTATTATACAGAGTGTAACCCTTCACGAAGCCGTCAACCAAGCATTATGTACATCAAACTAAGTAACTTTACGCAAAAATTATTGCTGGGAAACGATTTTTTTTTTTGGGGTGAAAAATCACACTCAAAAAATTGTGCTGATGGATGGATTGAATAGTATGGGGATCGTGGAGGTGTTTAAAGTAAAAATCTGATATTAAAAATGCATACTTATTTTTAAAAAAACTTGTCAAAATGTTGGACCTTCGAACCCCAATAACTCCGTAACTAGAAGGTTCCCAGGTATAGTCTAGAACAAAAAAATGATCGCAATGACGGGGAGAACAAGTGACTTTCGGCTTCGTGAAGGGTCTTGTGGGATTTGTCTTAGGTCAGTTTCAGTCAAGACATTTCTAGCGTAATCATGAGGTATTTCATGTCTAACTGATTGAATATTTAGAAAAAACAGTCGCAAACGAACTTAATGAGTCCGTAATGTTCGTCTTGTTATCCTGAAAGTGAAAAGATAACAAACATGACTTGGGTATGAAATAGGCGGTTAAAGTATTTCAGTCCTGGTTTACCCTAATTGCTAATATCTGATCCGAGTTTAAATTTAACCCCGGGGATATTTCTGAAAGCGGATACACAAATAGTGCATAAGCTAAAGAATTAAGGATGAAGTAGCTAATTAGAAATATGAAACTTTCCCGTCGACCTTTACAATGCTGCGAATTTTTGCTTTAATTAAATTCGAGAGCCGAACCCAAATAATTTTCGCGTTCTTTTAAAACGTTTTACTTGTTATTTACAAGCGAAAGTCCATTAAGTTCTCGACTCCTGCCCGACAGGAGTATGTTTCGCGTATGAACATAATAATTTATAGCCCTTAATTATATTCGGTACCGAGCATATGAATTCGCTTGCTTAAACAAGCTGAACATGAATTTCCTCTTTTTGAAAGGTTGCACCAGTATAAGCAAGCATGTGTCAGTATTGGTAATTGATTAAGAATTTCCGTTTCGGAATATTATATCGTATAATTGAACATTTTACAAGAAAGCTTTTATATTTCTTTGATTGATTTATCACTTCATCAGTAACTTATGAATACAACATTCACGAGATCGTTCCAGAGGTTATCAATCGACGGACTGCACCGAAAGCATTGAGCTATATCATAGATGCGGTTATTTGATCGAGTAGCTCTAAATAGTAAACAGTGATTATGCAGTTTGAAATAGTGAACAGATGAGCGCATGCGCACACTCCCTCGGAAGGGCTTACCCAACAGCCGCTCAAGGCGAGCCCTTGATGATCTCTTAATTGCCTGCAGGTACTCTCTGATTCGACATTTACCAGCGAATCGATAAGAATTAAAACAGCTATAAAGGTTAAGGCGAAACCCGTTTGTGAATACGATAAATCCAATTACCCTGACATTTCTAAATCATATGAATCCGCTCGCCAGACAGGACAACATTTTAATGAGAACTGTATATTTAGCTTTTAATTAGTGAAACACTCACCTAATCTAGATTTATGGAAGATGACGAACCATCACTTAAAACTTTATAATTCAATCGAAAACATGTCATAGATCCTGGTAATTTTCTTCTGAAATGTTACGCAATTTAGGTAACCTATGTTTTAATTAATGCAAAAATATAATTTTGTAGGTTGCGGTTTTCCTTTAAGAGTTTCCTTGACCGGTATGAAATCATCAGTGCAGTAACGAATGTTTACTCTTCTATGCCCTTCACTTGATCGCTCTTCCCACGTCGTTATGCAATGCTAGCCTCGGGCCTCCGAGTAGCTTTCAGGAGCCAGTGGCGACGTCTCCCAGTAATTAACGTTAGTTATGACTCGCCTACGATTATGATATCCTAGTACTGCGCCTTGCCTGTTAACCAATGTCGAGGCGGTAATGCCTTGATTTATGCTGCCGTTCCTCCACGAGGTTCGTTCACATTGCCTCACAAGGGAATAAACTACTCCAATAATCGCTCCTAGTCCCCAGAGGTCCTTTAAATGCTAATGCCACATAATAAGCTCAACGATTTACGTGATCAATCCTAACGATGTAGCAAGCGTGAAGACATTTTAATCGCACCAAGTTTTACATTAAAAAGTTGTTAATGAAAAGAGTGGCTTCTTTGAATTTAATTTACAGGTTCGAAAAGGTACACGTTCACTTTTATGTTCTGTTATGTAGGTCGTTGTTTTGAATTGAAATTATATAAAATGGACAAAATGTGTTCTGAGCCGATGTTCGCAAACAGCATAGCTTCGTGTAGCGGTCGTAGGAACCAGTCCTGATGGCGATATTGTCGATAACACCCGTAATGCTACTCCGCGGATGTTTGGCAGACCTCCTAGGCTTCCACCGACCTATAACGTTCGTACACTTGTCATCACCTAACCATTCTTCTTATTGGTAAATACTAGTTTTATTTATTCACTGATGACATTTACATGCTCCAGATAGTAAACTTATTTATAGTTGGAGACTTATGAATTGTAATTTGTTTGATTGCGATCATGCATAATATAATTTATTTAATATCTACAACCTGTTTACTGACGATGACAGCTAGAAGTGTTATAATTATTGTTCTCAGCTAAACTAATACTTACCTAGGTATGAGTATGAGTGAGATGAGGAATTCTTCATGAAAAGTAATTTTAAACAATGGTTTTGTTGAAATTGTTTTGCATACCGTAAGTATAAAAGCGTGTCACTTGATAATTTTCATTTTCTCCAAATGATAAAAAGTCAATAGAATTATGGAAATTCGTATCTAAACCTATTTTCTAATGAATAGAAAATTTTATGTCATGGGTGTGTTGATGCAAATCAACATAAAGCTTATCGTAATGAAAATAAGTTTAACAAAAGTTGATCAAACACGCAACATTCCAGTAGAGACAGATGTGTAGTTTATAATTAAAAGGATGCACTATAAAAGTAACGCGGACAAGATATTCGCACAGCGGATATTGCGTGTGCAATCAAAACATGCGATAATGTGATAAGAAAGATAAAACGTTGCGCTACCGACCTAGGGTTGCTCCAGATTGTAGATGGCTCCTCTAGGGGCTACTGCGTTACCGTGGGCACTGTCACTGAACTCTCACTGATACTCATGTCACAGGGCATAAAATCGCGGGGTAAATACACGTGTGTTTCGCGTAAGGTTGGTGTCGCGGGGCGCGGGGTCGTGCGACAGGTGCGCTTGCCGCAGCTTCCGCAGCGGCTCTGACGGCCGGCTCCCGCGCCAACTCGCCGAACACGCCTCGTGCGTACGCGCACCTCCCCGCCCGCCCTCACACTGAAGCCTTCCAATACTACAATTTTCAGCGGCTTTTCATTGTTTTTGTTTATGATGTAGACTTATTTTTCTTGTATTGTTTAACGCTTTGTGATTTTATTTAATTCAATAAAGTACTGCGGACACCTTTCGGTTTTAATAATGCAGAAAACGGTTTAATGACTTCAGCTGTCTACTTATTTATTTATTATCTTAGTTCAACGATAAACCTACACACGGATCAGTTTATGGAACCAGTGCAATTACACTAACATCATTAAACATGAGGAAGCAGCGCTGGCTGCAGCTGATGTAGGTACAACTAGATGTTACAACCTACAAACATACATTATACATACGTAGAAAAGAGCTTTCTAAGAATTAAGATGAAATGATTAGATGCCATAAAATAAGGTGCGCTGAATCTGGTCAGCAAACCGCGTGAGAAAGTTGGTCTCTCATCGCTCATAAATCGTGTATTAGATTCTTCTAAACGAAGCCCTTGATTAGACGTTAATTAAAAGATGAAGACGTTCTTTATGTGCGACGCTTTATAGTGAAATGATGTCGCATGTTGCAAGTAGGTACGCAGGGTACTTGTGTCTTTTAAACACTTGTCGACATTGCGTCACGTCCATGCTTGAAGAATCCAAATCTTCATCGATCATCTTAATCAATATTGGTTCGTTTAGTTACATAAATTGACTTTCCCTTCGATGGGTGTCGAGTCGATTAATGTTTGCTATCAGCACCACTCTGTGATAGCGAGGACAGTGTGTTCCCAGTACGCACGCAGGTGCCTTCGTTTTGATTGCACTGACGACATTGCGAGTGATAAAATCTATTGAGCGTTAGTAGTCTCTTTGGAATATTAAAGAATATTTTTTTATTTTTATTTATTCATAAATACGACTATTTAAGGATACCTATAACTAATATTATAAAGAGGTTTTGTGAGGTTGGGGTAATCTCTGGATCTACTGAACCGATAAAATTCTTTCACTAATAGGAAGCTACATTATCCCCGAGTGCCATAGGCTATATTTACAACGTGCCCGTGGGATAATTTCCTACCAAAACGCGAGCGAAGTCGCGGGCAACAGCTAGTCTAAAAATAAAGAAGTTAGGTTTGTAAGTTTGGATGTAGGAGGTAATGTTTGAAACTACTCATCCGATTTTAATAAATATTTCACAGGTGGAAAGCTACACGATATTGCTGGATTATCAAGAAAATTATTTTCTTTTATTTCTATTTTCTTTGATAATTATCGATGCTGTTTATAACTTGATCTCTTTATTTTTTATTTCATTACTAAAATATTGCGTAAATATAAAGACATATAAAAAGACAACTTTTATTGTTTTATTCTCTGAAAGTAGAATTCAACATTCTGTTTGTGAATTTTACATAATGTTAATGTTAGCGACTGTTTTTTTTTGAAGTTGACACTTACAACGCTTTTGGATACGCGCGTAAGCGACAAATCGCGTTCAGATACACGTGAAGTGTATTGTTTTATGATTTTTGTTATGATCAAGATAACTATCATGATAAATATCACTTCGACAGTTCGAACCCTGATAGAATGTGGTTTTCACGCGGATGAAGTTGCGGGTAGAAGCTTTATTACTGGTTAGAATAAATTTAGGCATCACCAAAATTGCTCATGTCTATCTTTGTCAAATGACTCAAGTGCTAAGAAATTATTTAACCAAGACGTCTATCACAATAGTGGTGTACTTATTATGGCACATGGCGTATAATGAGCACGGTTTGTGATAGCATTCTGATTTGTTTAGTCTGTGCAAACATAATTTAACCATTTTGTCGAGTGTCGCCGCTTTCCTGTCACATTTGGAATATTGGTACAATGAATACCGATGAGCTACATAAACATTCGAGTTTATGAACATTGTGTAACTCTTTCTCATGTGAAAGCTGCTTTTCCTTTTTCTTTTTCCAATCTTTCATCACAATCACCAACGTAAACCAACCCGCACTGGACCCGCGTGGTGGATTATAGCCCATTCCTTCTCATAGAGAGGAGGCCGTGTGTCCCAGTAGTGGGAACATTATAGGCTGATTATGCTAATCACCATTATCCATTTTTTTTTGGGATCAACTCAGCACGCCATTTCCTCCTTCATAGGTACGCACAGAATGTACGGGCTCTATTTTTAAAGTAAATTCGGAGTTACCTTATTTCCGCTCTCTGCTATAATATCACATTTTATACAATCCATCAAATTTTGTTTAGGTCTTTCTACTTTGATTTACTTACCAGTAATTGTGTTGCTTAGCAGATGACATCTTTCCAAATGTGCAACGTGAAAAACTTTACAAGGTTCTTTGCCATTTTCACGCTGACTAATATTTCTTGTTTCTTTTATATTACCACTTATCATCTGAATGTAATACATCACTACATAGTATAAAACAAAGTCGCTTTCTCTGTCCCTATGTCCCTTTGTATGCTTAAATCTTGCGTTTTTTTTTAATAGATAGAGTGATTCAAGAGGAAGGTTTATATGTATAACATTGACCCGTGCGAAGCCGGGGCGGGTCGCTAGTATTCCATAAACTCAAAGCCGGCGCTACAGAACATGAAATTACGATGAATTATTACTATTCTCTTATTACCTGTCCCACTGAAATTCTGCAGGGAGCTTTTACTTCGTTTGGGATTATCTGGTCCTGGTCCTAAGCTAGCGGCACACGCCAACAGTATTTTCTATTGAAATTAGCATATTCATGAATACCAATAGTCTCACAAAATATTCTGGTAGGAAGCGGTCTTTTATAGAGATATTTAGCTTTTCATATTCATTTCTAACTCACTGGAAGCATCATAATGTTCGTTCTTTTGCTATTGCTGGGGAATATTTTGAACAGTGAATATATAATTTTTACTACCTAATCTATACTATATACTATCTATACTAATATTATACAGAAGTAAAGTTTGTGAGGTTGCAGGGGGTAATCTGAAAAACAAAAAAATCTTTCAGTAATAGGAGCCACATTATCCCCGAGTGCCATATGCTAAATTTACAACGTGCCCGTGGGATAATTTCCGACCAAAACGCGAGCTAAGCCGCAGGCAACAGCTAGTATAGATAATAAACATAATTTGCTTTAAGAAAAATGTGCGTCATCGTATCGTTACATAGAAACCTTACCGTACACGCCGAACTTATCGCACTAAAAATCTCTACGTTTGTTTGCTTTCGTGAAAAGCTGATAAGCAGTTTGCCATTCTTATATCATTTACATTAGGTTTTAAATAACGCCTCGGTGGCGACATATAATTGCGTTTACATTAAAACACCTCGTAACAGAACACCCGTGGTGCCATATAAAGTCATTACATTGAATCAATATGCCATGCAAACGGGTTAGGTCTCAATAAATGATAAAAGCGGCGCCGGAGAGCGAGTGGCGCGATTGTGCTCATACAGTAATTAAGCATTAATAATTTTCGATTACCGCGAAGCGTGTCCATCCATTGCTGACCACAGCCGGCTCGTGACAGGTTATGTGGGTTTTGAGCCGTCTGCTCTCGGGAGGTAAGAGGGGGAAGCTACACGGGTGGCCAACTGTCCCTTACAGGCGATTGTACACATATCTTTATTCATTACTCATTATGTCTTTGAAATTGTCGAGACGCCCCTTAATTCATCGATTAATTTAAAGACTTTATAACGTGAAACAAGCAGGTTGTATTCAATGTAACTAAAATTAAATTGAATTCTGTAGATTACCCTTATACAAAACATCTTCGTCAAGTACGAGTACAGTGCATTAGTTTCTAACAAAGTGAATCATAAGGTTGTACAAGCACTTTTTAATAGCAGTGGTTCTTGTTTTTGAAGCTAGATACTGTTGCTGATATGAGTTCTCATTCATATGTTCAATTAGTAGATTTGTGCAATCCTAAATTGCTACACTGACACATACGCGTGAAATAACAATCGAGCTTAACGAGCCAATTAAACAGTACAAGTGTATTATACTGTTTTACGTTTTGAAAATCGTATTCTATTTTATGATTTCACGGAATCGTAACTTGTTTTATTCGTAGTTGTTGGTGAGTGTACCTAATAAACCAGAAGCACAGATGATTTGATTCGCTTGTATGATGTAGTAACTGCGGTCATCGCCACTCCACTTACTCCTCATTGGTGAATTGTATTGGTTCCCTACGTACCTAGCTAGCAGCGATTCTGTTTTGTAGATTTACAAGTCACGCTCTAGAAAGTTCGTGCTTTGCTTTACTACCCTGATCGCTAACGTTAACATGCGTAAATTATTGCTTGATCAGACCGGATCTCCTTTTTCGTAGCCGCTCATAAATCTTTTTGCTTGTACTTTGTAATAGGGTCACATTAAATTCAACCAAGGTTCTTGTATAATGTTTTATGAAACAACAGTGGTCGCTGTACCGTCGTTAACAAACACTACATAAGTTAACTATTCCAAAATGAGAATATGGTGTAGTAGGGCTGGTTGACTGCAAATAAGTTGAACATATTTAATGTTCCATAGTGAGCTCGCCATTTATTTCAATCAGCACTGATTTATCTGTTGTATGTTGACGTCGAATGTGATTTTACAAGATAATGCGTGTTTTCAATGCGTTGAACAAGTTAAGTTATGATGATTTTACGAATTGGATTCTGTGTAATGTCACAGAATACTAGGATAATGTCTTGTTCAAGAGCTGGTGATGTCAGTCGGTTTTAAACTCTACTAAGTTTATTATAGACGTGAAATTGAAAAGCTCTCAACGAATCTTTTAATTTCCTTTTTTAAGTATTACTTGCATAAATGTTTCTTTCCAGCCTCTGCTATGAGACTTGGCTAAGAAAAGGATGTGGACGTGTTGATTGTGGATTGAAAATATAAATGGATAAAGTTATAAATGAAAACTTGACATTTATTATCTCTTCTTCTATCTGTTATTTATTAGTAACGCCTGTCCTTGTAATGTCCATGTCTATAAAGTCAGAACGTAAGAGGACAATAGACTTGACTAACACTAGTTTAATATCCAAGAGACATTTTTGATTTTTGTGTGTCAAGACAGTCCCTTTTTTCGTAGTCGACAAATCTCCCTGATATCGTTTATTTCGTTTGACATTATATAATTTGTGGTATGCAAATGGTACAAATGCAATTCCTTCTGGAACTTTATAGTTCTTTTAACAATTTAAATTCCATAAAAGTTCACGCCAACTATGGTGTAAACAATAAGTCATATTTTACCTTGTAATAACCATTATGTTTTAATAATACATCCTGGTATATCGTTCTCATAAAATGCGATGAGATTTCCTGATTGCCAGTTTATTGATTCACGATATATGTAGTTACAATGTTGTACATTACTTTCTCAGAGGCGTTATCCTTTAGTTAGCGGATACGAGGAAGCAACAGGCTTCTTATTAGGTGTTGATGTGAAGCACTGATGTTCAAAGAAATCATCGTTTCACACGTCCAATACTGCTTTTATAGTGTCAATCATCTCTTGTACCAACATAATGTGTACACCCTTTCAATTTTACTACAGAGTTGTTCGTACCTTGAAGACGATTTATGTTAATTAGTTGCAATTTATAATGTTGCATTAGAAAAACAAATATAGTTATTTGTTCACAGTGAAGCGTTGACATCGGACATGAAGTAAGCTGGCCAAGGTCCGCCATCACATAAAACATCACTCAGTTGCGTACGACGTTTGCAGAAATGGTACTCCGTCACGCCTGTACACGACTTACCTCTAATATGATAATGCGACAGGTCTGCATTTCTGCGGTTCGTGGGAATCGCTCGCCGCAGGCCGGAGAATAAGCTATAACCAACGTTTAATTAGGTTCCAATGCCTACTTACCTACACACGTGCAGCGGGTTGACGAGTTCTAGTAACTCGCCGTAATAATTCTCGATCGAGTAATAACTATCGACGTTAAACTTAAATGCAAAATTTAACTACACCAAGCAATTACTAGTCCTACTCTCACAGATCGCCACATCGTCCAAGATTTGCGCAGTTGGTAGTCTCGATTCCCCGAGATGGGGCATCCGGCTGTAAAAAGAAAATCTCCAAGCTTTCCTTTTGTTGCTCGAGTGGCACCGTCTATGCGACTATCTCTTTGATTGACGTGTTTGTTCTACTTGATACATAATAAAATGTTTAGTAGTTTTAAGTAACTTGTCGGGTGATTTATGTCTTGGTATAAAATGTTGATATACATAAACTTTGAAGTAGAAATTGTAGATAAATCATTTTATATTGATGACTAGCTGTTGCCCGCGACCTTCGTTCGCGTGAAATTATTATAAAAAATATTAATTTCCTTTTGAATTTAATTTTGTTACCAATTTCAAGGGATTTAGTTTTGTGCACGGATCCCTAATTCTTATTCTTAAATAAAAGTAGCTTTAGTTATCAACTGTCTGTCAGTGAAATTCCCGTCAAAATTGGTTCAGCCGTTTCGGAGATTATCCGGAACAAACAGACAGACAGACATAAATTGAAAAAAAAAAATACGTGTTTTTGTTACAAGTACCTTAAATACCTTCATATGCATTCAGTAAAAAGCTGCTATTTTGGTATTACAAATAGACATTTCAATTTTATTTATTTGTATGTATACATAGATGCCCATGGCCTATCCATTTTTGTGCTTGTGTAGATGTATGGTTAGTAGTTAAAGCTTAGTAAGGTCTTAGGGCCAAATTATGATTGTATCCGCAAGTGGCACGCGTAAACACGGGGCGGGCTGCGCGCATGTGTCAGCCAGTGAGCCCACTGCCCAGTGCCCAGTGCGCGCGCTTCCTCCACATCGCTTTACATTAACTGTAATGGGCTTTATGCTCTTTTACTACCTCATAATGTTGAAAGCTCTATCTCGCAAATTACCTACTCATTTCTGTAGATCTATTCGCGGGTCTCACTTTTCATTAAAAGCATTATTTTAGTTTGCCTTCGCTTGAAAGTTAGGGTCGTCATTAAGTGCACGCGTAGCAATTACCGCGTTGTTTAGTTTTTCACTGACTTACCACCTATCCTGATATGTTACGCTTTGCATCAAAACTGTAAAATTTAACCTTTCAGCAAAGCTCGTCGTCACATTCAGCTAAGTTTCTTTTCTTGAGGAAATTAATGTTGAAATGGCTATTGTGGAAAATATACAGAAAAACGCGAAAGACATTTCTATTATCTATACAGACTGTAACAAGACCTTTAATGAAGCCGTCAAGCAAGCATTATGTACATCAAACTAAGTCACTTTACGCAAAAAATATTGCTGGGAAACAACATTTCTTTTTTGTTTAAAAATCTCGTTTTACGGTAGGATTCAATGTAACGTACTCAAAAAGTGAAAACATTGTGCTGATGGATGGATTGAATCTTACGGTGGTCGTGGAGGTGTAAAGTAAAAATCTTACATTAAAAACATGTATTTAAAAAAAAAAACTTTAAAAAAGTTGGATTTTTGACATCCAATATCTCCGTAACTAAAATGTTCCTAGAAGGTATGGTTTAGAGCAAAAAAAATATCGCAATTACAGGGAGAACAACTGCCTTTCGGCGTCGTTAAGGGTCTTGTTTATAGTTGTAAATAAACCGTTTTAAACCAAAATCAGTGGTTTAAAACCAGTTTTAAATTTGTTTAAAACGGTTTAAAACCACGACCACGTGGGCCGTACATACATGATGAATTACTTTAAAAAATTTGTTTAAAAGGCTAATTGAAATCATTTACCATTTTTATTAATACCTACATGTGAAGTCAATATCATACTTATACTACTTTTCAGGATTAAACAGACCGAAAACAATCATGATACGCGTATTTATTAAAATATAACGGCAATCAGTGGCGTGCAGTGCTCCCGAAGGCGGGCAGGCCAAGCAAAAAAAAAAAAACTCGCAACATCACAGCGTCGCTCTACTTAGGATGACCCTCAAATGAGAGACAACGCCATCTAGCTTAAATATAAGGAATTTCAATGGTATTCTGTCAATACAAGAACGAAGGATGTCGCTTCGTTACAAAAAAACCTAAAAAGTAAAACAGAGGGCGCTGTAAACAAAAAAAATTGTTTAGTTTTCGTTCCGTACCCAATTTTGAGCGTCTGACCGGAATATTTGAAAAAAAAACATTGAAAATAAGCCTGTAAAAACCAAAGTTATAAATACAAGAACTCACCACATTAATCAAGGTTCAAATCACGATTTTCTGGCAATGCAAACAGAAGAAAGATTCATTTGAAATACCGAGTACGAGATGAATTTTGGGTTAATTCTCGTAATTCGGGTATCTACACATTTTCCTTTAGACACAACTTGAATCTTAACATCAAACAATCGTGAATACTTATTGTTTTTAACTTCTGACAAACACATTATCAGCGCAAACTTCACAACAGAACACCATTTTTAAGTAAATAAACAAATACAACAAATAATATTTACACTACTGTACGTTTCAAAACGAATTACAACCGTCAGATATTATAATAATCAAAACATTCAAGATCACGAAATAAATTTTGCTTGTCACATGAAACAAATATGGCTTCTAAGAAAAATACAATTGTTATTTTGTCAATGAAAAAAACACTACCAAATATAATTGCATCACCGCATACCGTTTTAGCCGGATAATACTTTGTGGGGCAGCCAATCAGTGGCCAGCTAGCCAGCTACACTCGCAGGAGTTTACGCCCCTATTTACTATGTGTGCCGTTCGTATTTCCGTGTATATACACGAAAATACTTATCAGTGTGCTTAAATTTATCAATGGAAATTAGGCCGGCTGGGGCCTTGCCTAGACGGCCGGGAGCGAGCCAGTTACGTCATACGGCCGCGACAAGTTGCTTTAAGTATTATAACAGGCGTTTTATTTTTTTATTTTTGATTAATATAGTTATAATAAATGCATTTGTTGCGTTGTTGGTAGGAATGGTAGGGTAGGCTAGGCCTAATTGCCTCTATGGACGGCACGCCCCTGACGGCAATGCCGCATTTTTATTTTGCACTAGGTATTAGGAGAGAGGGAGGAGGTAGGGATCGCTTGTATGTTTGTCTGTCATGACTGTCGGTGGATTTTAAAACATTTTTATTTTATTTTCCTTAGATATATTCTAAATCAGGATGAGGTGTGGTCTAGATAACTTCGTGTAAAGCCTCAGTTAATTCTAAAAAAAAAACATTTTAAACCATATTAAACCACTACACGTGGTTTTAAATCGTTTTAAACCAAAAATACTGTTTAAAACCAAGTGGTTTAAAACGTTTAAAATTCGTTTTGCATCTATAGTCTTGTTACACTCTTTATAGGTAACGGGCCATGAGTTGTGGTTATGATAAACCTTTAGTAATGACCGATTATTAAAAATAATTACTATTTTCTCTCATTCCGTAATGACCACTTTCAAGGATATTCAATCAATCGGATTCAATATAAAGATAGCATGTCATATTATTTTTAGTAAGTGATTTTTTATGTTGGTGTGAAATATAACGCAATTAACTTGGAGGACGTAAATGAGTAATGACTTCGCACACTGCGTCCCTCACAGGTCAATGGCAATCACTATTATTTTCACAATTACCTCACTCAGAGAAATGGCTGTTTGATTAGCTTGAAGCAGTATTTCGTTTACCAGCAAATTAACTTTAAATAATTTGTTCCTTTCACACGTTTTTGTAATAAATGTGATATCGTTCCTATGCGTGCCACATGTAAAACAACACATCACATTATACGAAAAGAAATACTTGCAGCAATAAAATAAATAATACTATAGAAAAACGATTCGTAATCTAAAGATAGATTCATTTGAATAAATGTCGTGACGGGGGCAGTAATTTATATGTGAGTTAGCTTGAGCTATACGTGAGGATTGAGGCTATACGTACTAAACCGCTTATAAGATTTGCATTTTTGTCTCAACGAAAAGATGTTTATTGTTATAATGTGTATGTTTGTTATCTGATGTCGCGTCGAACGTTATCGCGTGAAGCAGAATTTTAATTGCACAGGTCTTACCATTGGTTTGCATTTCTTGGAATAGCTGTGCAAAAAGTTGTGCATTGCCAGGATGTTACGTATAATATAATACTAGTAGTTTTCGCAAATCCAACGGTAGGCCGGATTTAATGTAACGTACCTACGTGACTATTGAATAGACGCTGGACCATCTATTGGAGTAAGCGTCCTCGGCAGCTTTGTTCCCGGCTGCTTATCTCGAAATCGTCGCGTCATTCACGAATGCTATTGTGTTTCCCCTATTCAGGTCGTTATTCGATACGATGTACAACTTACGCGCCTTTGGGATTCCATGTTGTGAGGTTTAGTGGGTGGTGCGCCCGATGATGGCGCGCGGCGGGATGCTCCTGCGGTCCACTTTGTGGTCCGCTCGAGCGTGCCACCATCATCGGCGGACGTCGTGACCGCAAACACCGCGCCAGGCCCGCAAACCTGTTCCCTAGCCTTCAATAGACTCATTGAACATTACTCTCGTCGCCCTTGATGTGGTCGACTATTGCGCCGCGGAATTGCTTACTGATGGAAAAGTCATTCAAAAGTAATACGTAAAGGAATTCAGTTCAAATTACAATAAATGCAAATAGACTATACATAAATAGCCTAGCATACTAGATCGCTATGCATTCTTCGAAGCGGAGCGACAGATGATTCATGCCCTTTAGCTAACACCCCTCGTCGATGACTTGATGCCAATTTTACTGCTCAGTGGAACACTCATAAACCACTGCATGCGTTTATAGCTTAAAATTGCTTTTACTGTTTGTTGTTTTTATGAGTCTGAGAGCATTGTTTATTGACATAATAAATTTTATTAACAATCTACAGTACACTTGTCGGCTGTCGCCTCTTGCATAGAGCAGAAAAGAGCCCAGGAATCATCGACATTACTCTTGTTGATACAAAAAGGAAGGAACATAATTTGAAAGTCATTTCTTTTAATAATTCATCCAGGCTATTCAATTTTATTGGATATGTAAATGAAAATTTCTCCACATAACAATCCAGGTAGCCGCTGGGTCTTTGTTCTCGCGGACGTAATCTTTTATACTGGATGGACACACTGGACAACTGGCTTCCAATCAGCTTTTAGATTTATGTTAATGCCCTTTGTTATGTCACTTGGTTTATTCGTTTTACACAAAACTCCCAAGTTCAAACTGTTTGATGATTTATTTATTTATTTATGTACACACAAAATACTGTGATTGAAAATACTATGATTGTTGTTTTTTTTTTCTTAATGCCTTCATTTTTTTTTCTGTCTCCTGCCAAGTACTACCTCTACCACGTTTCCATTTTGTGCCTTAATGCCGTGTTTCCTCTTTCCAGAATTAAAGCAGTCCATTCAAATTCGTCCCATGGTCTTCTCCGAAGCTTGTCATACAGTCTGCGCATGTAGCTCGTGCTCTGTCTGTCCCTAAGATTTGTATTAAAGCAGTCCATTCAAATTCGTCCCATGGCCTTCTCCGAAGCTTGTCATACAGTCTGCGCATGTAGCTCGTGCTTTGTCTGTCCCTAAGATTTGTCCTACCTTACAGTTGAAAATTTCATAGCTTCTTATGCCATAAGCACATGAGACTTTCATTAGTGCACAGTTTAAAATTCTCAAATACTTTTAATCCTTATATGGTTCTGTACCTCAATCGGCAAAACCGAACCCCTGACAAGGATCACTTTGTTGTCCGTCTGTCTGTCTGTCTAGACCCTTTTTCTCAGGAATGCGTAGCGGTATCAAGCTGAAATTAATACTAAATACTCATGTCTGCTACCCCTTGGAGCAATGAAAAAATCAAACTTTTAAGTCAACGCGATCAAAAGATATGACTGTTTATGTCGCATATTATGCGATTTCACAAGGGAATCAAAACCTATAGGATACTTCCCTTTGACCTAGAATCATGGAATTTGGCAAAAATCAAGCCCTTACAGCACAAATAAATGAAATATTCAAAAAAATAAAAAAGTTGAAAATTAAAGGGTGTCCCCCCCACACAGACGTAGTTGACGCCAAATAAGGTATTTTTTTATTTTTTTTTAGGTATTGGTACGGAATCCTTCGTGCGCGAGTCCGACTCGCGCTGGGCCTTTTTTTTACTTTCATAAAACTCGTAGGCAGCTCAATATTGCACAGCTCTACCTGAAATATCACGACCTTGCCACTGAAAAAATAATCAGCACAAAAATGTGTTTATACAAATAATGAATGTTTAAATGTGACATTTTTATCTTGGTCAAATATTTTACTCTTCTAATGAACTTATCATTTTTATCTGAACAGTTGCAGAATAATTGAACCACTGCCTTAAAATATCTGTCCTTAGGTGTCTCATATCTTGAAATATGTCTTGCGGGAGACACGAATAAATTCATGTTTGCAACGTTTGAGGTTTGAGCTCAAGTATTTCTTAACTGAACTATTAAAACATACCCATGAGTCCATGACTCATTCTATCAATAACAAATTGCATTCACCGGATCGGATATTTAATACCTGCCTACGACACACTCACATTTGTCATCATGATTATCTCCTTAATCATTTTATTTTGTATTAATCACCTGAATATTATAATAATACGTACTACACGCTTTTGATCCGACTCTTGATAACTATTTTACTGTTATTAGTACATTTGTATTAATATGAGCATACGACATTATGCAATAACTTGTTTTTCTGGAGTATTCAATTTCATGTGCTATTAGGCACAGTTACAACCATACGATAAGTATATGCAGTTATATCACCTGTTAATCAATCACAATAGAGATTGTTTATTTTCTTTATGATTAATAACCTCGATGATTATTGAAATTGCATCGTAAAACTCGGATTTTGATTGTATCTGTCGACGTCATTCGAAGGTATTAGATGTAATAGTACACCGGACATTACAAGAACACTGAGATTAGCATATCCTCATTGGGGTTGCAGCGCATGTGCTGCATTGATTCGTTTCTGAGAAACGTGTGTCGCGAAACTGTCGTAGACAACACGACGCGACTGGCGCGCGGGAAACGAATGCCTGCGCCCGGCTACTGCGGTCGCCAGGTGCGATCACGATCCAATCACACGAATGAGCATGCATATTGCATTACTTCATTTAACTTTAAATGCCTATGTGCTCCTGTTTAATTCTCTTGGAAATCTCTTAGCATGAGGTAAGTGGACTTCAATTCTCACTCACTTCTATTAAGATAGGCACTGGAGGCTTTGGTTGTGTACTTTTTGGATTACACGGTCTTTCTGTGAAATTTTAGCTTAGCCAGCCGGCCATATTTGAAGGCATAGTTTCGAAACACTTAGTTGTTGGATTCACCTTGGTCAACGAAATAACCAGTAGGCTATTAAACGAAAACAAACAAAAACAATAGTTGACTTGTCGGTTTAACCTACTTCAATAATTACGTACACCTTCGAACTATAATGTGAAACAAGATAAAATGGTTTGGACAGCCTCCAACAGCCGAGGCCAACACTTGTCACTGTGATTACACCGAGGATCATTTGTTTAGAGCTACGAACTGTTACTCCACTGTCTCCATTGTCATTACGCGTACGTTGATTTGTGAGTCGTCTGTCTCAACAGACGACAGTAAAGACTAGAATGCTTTCAGGATCGGACGATTTGCCAATACCTGCCATTTAGATGTTTGATGTCCTATTGGTGTCCGCTTTTCTTGGTTTACCTCGTCTGTTGATTGATATGTAAATTCAAATGCCTTTTTTAACTTTTTGTCGTTGAATAGTGGATACTGTCAATAGGACGAGGTGAAAAGCGGCAATAACTCTGTTGTAGATAGGGCAAATGGCTCGAACGAGCACCCCGCCGCGCTCTCATCCACTACTCATGCTGCTCGATAACATCCATTTCCTGGGTGGCGATCCATCACCTTTGCACTTCGTACTCTCACCATTGTTCGAATGTTCACATCTGGTTGATCTTGTATCATTCATAAAACCTTCTAATCGATCGGTGCAGGCGATCGGTTTAAAATACATTTTATGGTAATGCACCCGTTGCTGCATTACGGATGTTGAGTCTAATGTAAGTTTGGAGATCAGTTGCACAAGCGTCAAGTATCATTGCAGCGTAGGCGTGCATACCGCTATCTGGTGATCTTGTTCGCCAGGCAGCCTGTGAACTGCATTACATTTGCTAACCCACATGAAAATTTTACTTTGCTGAACAAAGTACATGACATTTTTACCCGTTAGCGGTGTTTATTCGCTGATGATTTCTGCTTGAAAGTTTTACAATCGAACGATAGTGAAAGAATTAGCATATTGACTGGCAATGAGTGAAAAGTTAGAGGACAGTTGCGTCCCCGGCGTGATGCGACTGCAAGCACGACCGGGACGCATGCAAATGAAGAGTTGCACACGGTGCAAGTATTTGTCAGAGGCATAAACAATGCATGTAGGGCGCTCAAGACAGACGAAACAATGACCTCATGTAGACTTACAGGAAAGAGCTATTGTACAGTTCAAACGGGCTTATGTTCATATATTTCCACACCAGTTCGCTTTTTAACCAAATTGTCAAACATTATTTTTGTTCCTAGCTACGTAGAGCAATCTAAAAAGGACACGTTTACTTTAAGACTGATTTATAAAGAAGCAATTTATGCAATGTCGCCGTTTAATGTATAAATGAATACTTTTGCAAAATAAAGTGGATCTGTATTATAGGTTCATATCAAGAGCTACATCATTACCTACATAATGTTAATCTTTTTAAAATATATTTAGTACACATACACACAAACACACACAGTAGTAGTTTAGTATACATATTTACTTTTCTCCAGAATTGTACAGAAGTCTGATATTTTTCTTACCTGTGGAATAAAACGGTACTGAAAGTGAATACACAAACAACCTCTCACGAGTGTTTCTCGAAAAACATACGTCTCCGTAATGTCGCGTCGTAAATAAAGCTGTAACCACTCATATTATGTTACTACCAATTTCACGTAAGTGTTTTCCAATATAACGATCTAAATGGTAAAGCTCTGGCTTTGTGGCTTTTGATTTAAGAACTTAGTTCATATTTAAACCGTTCAACAATAAAATGTTTTAGTTGTCTTCCAGAAGCTTATTTCTGTCATCTGCAGCAGTTATTTCTTGTTTCATTCGTTCTAATTCTATTTGAGTTTAAGTATCTGCCCATATGAGTCGTACTAGAGCAAGACGCGATTGCATTGCGACGAGGCTAATTCAATTAAAGTTGTATATCAACTCGTGTGGTCCCCTAAACATGTCAGACAAGACTCGAGACGAGCTTTCATGTGAACTCTTACTACTAAAATGCGATGGCATGTGCTGTTATTCATGAGAGTCAGATTTCATCTCGGAAGACTTGTAAATGTGTCGACACACAGATTGGGAGATTTATTGTTGTTGCTTTGCGTGAATTGTCAGATCTATGTGTGGCTCGGCGGCCTGGCCCGCGAGCACCGGCGGCGGCGCGTGCGCACCACGATCAAATCTTTCGTGTATCTGAGATGCGAGCAATGATATCAAACAGCGGTGAATCAATCTTCCGTTTGTTAGTCGTTATCTGAGATCGGCGCCCACACTGCGAAGCATCGAGTCTACTCAAACAGCGTGAATCGCTTTACTTCCATTGCACCTTAAACTATCTGGCGTCGTCGTGCAGCTCGCAACTCTGGCCGCTGGAGCCGCTTTATTGCCAGCGGCCAGACATATCGCAATAACTCGCAACTTAATTAGGGAAGAGATGAAAGTAGCTGGGCACGTTGTCGTCGAAGTTGGTATTCAAATTGCCGAGGGCCATCCGTTCTAAGATACTCGCGTTTTATTGCTGCCCTAATGAATCGTATTCATTGTCTCGCAATAGTCGCAATACAACTTAACTGTTCATTTATTATAATGGTTTTTATACTGCATCTAATATTGTGATGTGTTAACGTCAGAATTCTCATCGTTGTTATAATATTCACGATCAGTTTTAACAACAACAAACGCCCACTCTGTGTTCAGGCGATAATGATCTTGAAATCAGCGTAGGTCGTGTTTATTGGTGTATAGTACGAGTACGAGTCAGACTCATCCCAAACAATGTTGGTGCAATATTGAGAGTGCAAGCCTGCATATTTTGTTGTGCGTTTATCCAGCATGTTCATTCACATAGGCATTCATGTAGGTTGTTTATGGTTTTTGCATACATGTATAGCGGCGTCACAATATCTTTGTGTGCCAAGGATAATTGCAAAGGGTGTGGTGCTGAAAGTCTCGATGAGAAACCGACGATAGGACACGTAAAATACGAAGTCTACGTGTCGTACTAAGAAACGTTGTGACAAACGTGTCTCGAAATAATAGTTTTGAAAAGGTTGGGTCTAAAGTTTATAGTTGTAATGAAGTCTGCGTATGGCGGGAGCATTCACTCACGTTACTGGAACATTCTTTTTGTCCACTTATACCACAATCATCAAGAAGTTTCATTACATCTTGACGCCTTTCGCTATCATGATTCATTAGGCTGCGTTTCCACCAGAGATGACCGAGGATGCGTAGCAACAAGGGATGTGAGGGAAACAAACCAATAATATCGCTCGTTTTTCACAGTATGAGCTATTCTAGCTATGTGATTGGTTAGTTTCACACACATCCCTCGCTACGCATCCTCGCTCATCTTTGGTGGAAACGCAGCCTTACGCGGTTTATTTAAAAGCTTTGAATAATTTAACCTATTTACTTACTAATGAAATAAACATTTTGACATTTTAACAACATCCATTGCGTTGAACACAAATGTTAATTAATACATGCATTTATTATATTAAATTAAATTGTTAATAACCCCGTAAAAGTCCGAAGTTAGTGTTAATCATTATGACGTAATCGATCATAAAATGGAATGCCAGCGTTCTGTGGTTGATTATCTTCGGCTAATGACTAGCTTTGCTATTATTATTTTACAGGTGGGCTTTAAGTCCCGTTCATGTAATAGTACCCTTTCGATAATGACTTGATAATAAATCAAGGTCCAGGATTTACAATTGACGTGATTTAAATTAGCCATTACCTTTGAAGCTCACTTCTACATAATCAACTCATAAATTAACAGTATTTATGGAGGGCCAAATTACTAACATAAGTAAAATACTGACATAAGTGAAATACGTGAAAGTTTTAAATTGAGTTCTCTAGTTGTTGGCAAAACTACCTATCGGCTACAGCTACTTATAAGTAACTAGCGACCCGCCCCGGCTTCGCACGGGTGCAATGTTATACATAAACCTTCCTCTTGAATCACTAAAAAAACTTAAAACCTCATCAAAATCCGTTGCGTAGTTTTCAAGATCTAAGCATAAAGGGTGTAACAAGACCCTTCACGAAGACGAAAGGCACCGTCATCGTCATTCCGATCATTTTTTTGGTCTAGACCATACCTGGGAACCTTCTAGTTTTACGGACATATTGGGGGTCAAGGTTCTTAAACTTAAGAACTTTTCACAAGATTTTTTTTTAAACGTGTTTTTAATGTAAGATTTTTACTTTAAACACCCCCACAACCCCCGTACTATCCAATCCATCCGTCAGCACAATTGCACCGTTTTGAGAGCGTTACGTTGAGTCCTAACGTAAAACGTGACTTTTCACCCCAAAAAAAAAGTCGTTCGTTTCCCAGCAATAATTTTTGCGTAAAGTTACTTAGTTTGATGTACATAATGCTTGCTTTACGGCTTCGTGAAGGGTCCTGTTACACCCTATACATAGGGACAGACACAGCGGGAAGCGACTTTGTTTTATACTATGTAGTAAGTAATTCCGCAGGCTCTATAACAGAAGCTCTCTTAAATTGACTATAATTACAATAATCTTCAAAAGCTCGGCAAACTTGAAGTTTAGTAAACCTATATCGTGTAAGTATTAGTCTATGAATGCGTATAATGCTTATATGTGTATTTGCACAACAATTCCACAAGTCTGTGCGGCTTGCGCACAGCTGCCCAGTGCCCTTGCGCCCGCGCCGCCTGCCGTCCCGTAGTAACATCCACTCGAGATCATAGCCCTATTCTCCTGTACTCAAATAGTACAACTACATGCATTTCCGGCTCACGTTTACTGTTTCCAATCAGTATTCAGCACTGCGGAGATAAAGAGTACAAGCTTTGAAACTCCAAAAGAAAACAGAACGACAATTCTTCGTAAATGTCGCCTAGCTGCATTCCTTGATTCAATTTACTTGTAAAATTAACCAGAGTTATTTGTAGGGATACAATTGAATAGACTTGTATTAACATAAAATTATGTAGTTAGATAGATATTTCCTTGTAAGGGCCTTGTTGAACTCCGGGCGGGTCTAATCAAGCTCCATTTGTAATCCCACGTAGGTTTCATTTCGCTGCTAACTGTTTAGCGCAATGAGGTTCATCATTGGTTTAGCGGGTCTCGCATACCGTCTCTCGATATCTTGATCCACACCTTTGTCTGTACAGCTACAAGAGTACAATAGGATGTGATCTGTGGTCAATCAATTAATCAAGAAATGGAGAAGTATTTAATTCTTCGAAATAGGAGTGAGATCATAAACTGCAGCACGACCTAAATACTTAAACGATATGTTCAACTGAAGTAATAAAATAAATCATCATGGAATTGGCGGGGAGATGACATTTCAAATGTGGATGAGGGTAGGCTGTGGGCTTGGGTGCGGCCTTGCGGCACGCGCATGCCCGCGCTGCGCGCACGCACCGCGAGGGTGCAGAAGTCAAACGATTTATGTGCCCGTGTCGAGTCGAGGACATACACGACAACACGACCGCTGTGTCCTTTAATTCGGATTTACGCCGCCATTGATTTTTGGTCGAGATTAAATTCTATTGTGCTGAATCACTGCCATGACATTCGACACTACTTATTGTTGATATACGATGCCGTCCATTTGTTCGAGAGATTTAACCGTCGGGGATTAAGGTTTTTTTTTTCTCCGTTTGCAGGCTGAGCTAGTGGATATGAGGGCCGAGCTGGTGCAAGCACGAGCCGCGTCAGCTGGTAAGTTTTATTCTACTGTGTAACTACTGATGGTCGAATACAATATATTTAACAGTCCAAAGTTTAACTGGTGCGACTTACACAGAGTGATAAGCGGTAAAAGCAATCTTGAACACTTGCAGACATTGCTTAGTCAGTTAGTCTGGTTGGTCATGTAGAGATCGTCCCCAATTGAATACTAGGAACTGCCGATCTTGCTTGATAAAACCCATGTACCTAACTACTCTTACGACATATGCGGGAAGAAGTACTTTCTTAGAAAACTTAGAAGTACTTATGATGGATCGTGTCTATGCCTAATCCTTCTCAAAACATTCATGTCATGTCTCATGTTTTGCTATAAAATATGATGTCTTCTTCTTTAATTGCTAATTATTGTTTTTCGGGTATATGATGACCAAAAATAATCGAATATTTCCACCTGTTTTCGTTTTAACCCATGTTGAGCTGATGGCCGAGTGGCGGCGGCCCCGACTTACGTACAGTAAGTCGTGAGTTTGAACCCAGGCAGGCGCATTACTTTGTGTAATTTATTTCATCACCACTGCTCTCTACACGGTGAAGGAAAACATCGTGAGGGAAGCGGCATGTCCTAGAACCAAAAATTCGAAGACATGTGAAGTCTACCAACCCGCACTGGACCCGCGTGGTGGATTATACCCCATTCCCTCTCATATAGAGGAGGCTGTGTGTCCCAGCAGTGGGAACATTATAGGCTTATTATACTTTTGTGGTGATGGTGTATAAGTAAACACTCACATTTTACAGTTAAGTTGTAGGAGTCGGGTTTGGTTTTCAGGCCTTGTTTTCACTGAAGCGAAGACGAATGAAGTGGAGTGGAGACGTGCAGCCTATCAATCACGTTGGTTGGATTGCACAATGCGCCTTTCGACTTTCCCGTGGTCAAATCTTGCACGTCTGTGCACCGCTCCGCTCGTCTTCGGTTTGGTGGAAACCGGGCCTCAGTGGGCTCGTAGTACACGAGGGAAGATCACTGTTTGTGAACGAAGTTGATGAAGCTCAAAGCAGCTTCTGATTGTGCAGGAGGATGTCAGGAAGGCGGCGACGCGGCCGGCAACGTGACGGATGCCGCACGGGCACGCTCTGAAGCCGCACAACTTGCGCGGGAGAACGCAGCGCTAAGGGAGACTGTGCTCGCGCTACACTCGGAATTATTTGGAGCTAGGTAAGCATGTCGGCGTAGTGTCTGTCGGCATTTAGTCGTACATTCCACTCAAGTAGTCATAGGTAGATGGAAACGAAAATGCCCCATTTTCTTGAATAGCCAATAACTGTTTATTATAAAAAGAAATACTATAAACGGCTAGTGAGTACACGTCACCTTCTGTAAAGTTACATAAATTTATCCATTTATGTTTGATGTTACATGAATTGTTATACGGCTGTAATAAATGTCTATGATTTTAATGTATGCCTGTCAATCATAAAATTTTGCATAAAACTGATTTATGTTCGATTTCAACGGTACGTGAAAGGTTATGTGAAATTACCTTAATGCTTTTGCTAGTAAAAATACATATATTTCTAAATAAAATAAGCATCATTCCCAAAACGCTATAAGAATATCGCTACGCTACGCTGCGTATCGCGGGTTCGATCCCCGCACGGGTCAAATATTTGTATGACCTAACTAGTAATTGTTCTGGGTCTGGAGGTTTGTGTGTGTGAGTTTAAATGTTTGTAAACGCACCCACGATATAGAAAAAAACCTAGTGTCACAGTTTAAAAAAAAAAACAAATCGGTCCAGCCATCTCCGAGTAATCGGGGAACATACATTCCGACGAATTGAGAACCTCCTCCTTTTTGAAGTCGGTTAACAAAATATGGTAAAAAAATGGATAAATAATAAGTCTCGCTTTTTTAGCATTGCTTTAATTATTAATTAATTATTCCAGATTGGCTACAAAATACTTGGACAAAGAGCTGGCGGGTAGGATACAGCAGTTGCAGCTGCTCGGCAGGGATATGCGTGCTGAACTACGGGATTCACTCTGGGCTCAGGTACACAGATGCTTGTCATTCATTTTAGCCCTTGACTAAGACACCAGACCGGCAGACGAAGCGACCAGCTATCAATTAAAGAGCCGTACAACAGATTAAAGTCATGTGCCAGTAAAAGAAGATATACTATACAAATAAATACAATTGAAGGGTCTCTTTGTAATTTAAAAATAACAGCATAAAACACTTAAATTTTATTTACCTTAGAGGTACTTAGTTAAAACAAAAATTCTTTTTGAATTTTTTTTATATTTCTTTCTGTCTGTTTTTTCCGCCTTATCTCCGAAACGGCTGAACCAAATGTGTCGGGGCTTTTACTGGTAGATAGGTGATGTTATAAAGAGACTTGGGCTACCTTTATTTTAGAAAAAATAATTAGGGTTCCGTGCAAAAAAAATAAAACCCTTGAAATTGTAAACATAATCTGATTCAAATATGGCCCTATTTGAGTCGAATTTTAAAAGCGGAAGTAATATTTTTTTGAATAATTTCACGCGGACGAAGGTCGCGGGCAACAGCTAGTATCTATACTAATATTATGAAGAGGTAAATTTTGTGAGTGTGCTAGGTTGTAGGGGGTAATCTCTGGATCTACTGAACCGATTTTGAAAATTCTTTCACAAATAGGAAACTACATTATCCCCGAGTGCCATAGGTTATATTTACAACGTGTGCGTGGGATAATTTCCGACCAAAACGCGAGTGAAGCCGCGGGCAACAGCTAGTATTATAATAAAAGTTAGCCACAGCAACAAGAGCTATCAAAGAAAAGCCTCGCTCAGCTACTCTCACTTCACTAATACACACAATTCACCATTAGCTAGCATGCGGCGGTGGGGCAGGTGCCTGAATTCGATCTTAGAATGTAAACAGTAGACTCTGTAATTCCATGATGTTGCCACAAATCCCTGCGGTCGATGGGATTTACGGATTACGGAGTTTCACACAACTTTCACTGGGTATTTAACTCTAGGCAATGAATTTTCAGTAATTAGGCTGTGTATTGTAGTGCCAGTAAATTAATGAATTTAAGAGTAAATGAATGAATTTAAGATAAAAATAAAAATATTGAATGTAAATAGGAGATGCCTTTAGGCCTCAAACGAATGAAATTACGTAATTTTAAGTAATGAATTGCGGAATGAGGAAAACTGGGAAGAAACTTGAAGAAGTAATGCGGGTGGAGAGACTTGAAAATTAGGTACTTATTTGAAGAAACTATTGTTTTCGCTCTGCGAGCGCGATTTCGACATCGGTGCGATAAGGACAACTACAGATCCGAGTGAATAGCTTAAGTGAAAAGCCAAAATCCGAGGTTTGGCTCTCGACTATTTCCTCCTCCAATAATCGACCAATTAAAATGATATTTCATAAACTGAATTAGAAAGATATATACTGTCTCTACGTTTTTTTTCATGAATTGTGTTGACAGCGCTCTAAACATGCAAATTGAGCATTTTGTAAGAGTTCTAGTGCATATAAATATTGTAATCTTTCTCCCTATGTTATTCTTTTCTCCCTGTTTTCCTTTTTGAAGATACGTATATGGTCAAAAAGGAAAACATAGGGACATAGAAGAGGTTGATATTTATTTTACTCTAAAAATAATTCCTCTAAAGTCATAAACCAGAAAGAAAACAGGCGAGACCGTTTGCATGGAGAAAAGACCCCGCGCATTTCCTCTTAAGAGCGGCCAACCCGTCATACTTTTCATACAAACGCTCGTACGTGATTATGCCGTTGGTACACATCTATCTTTGATTTTTTTGAACTAATAGCTATTTTGTGCAGTATATGTAGGTTTCTATGGGAGCAAAAAATAAAAAAATTGTAGAAACAAATTCAGTATAAGCCTCCAAAAATTGCTGTTTTGCACAAATTTTACCTGAACTTTGGCCGTTCATAATGTACTCATAAACTCTAAAAGTAAAGAAAACATCACGATAAAAACCTTGCACATGTAATGGAGATTCTTAATGACAAATATTTATTTCACACACTTGTAAGACTTATTCAAAAACACGTATTTCCTGGAACAAGTTTAAGAACTTTTCGAACACTATTTTTCGTTCAATGTCATCGCGTTATGCGGTATGAGGTGCGCGGGAGACGAGATATGCGGGGTCGGGGCGGGGTAGGACGGAGGAGTTGAAAGAAAATCGCCGCTGTGGCTCTGGATGAAACAAAAAGCTTTTGACGATAGACGCGCCGGGAAGGGCCCTCTTAAGTGACTAGGTAATAGAATCAGTAAGCTTCCACTACGGTATATCAATGTAACTTAGTAGCAGCTTTAAACTCTATAGTCATATCAATAAACATAGTGCACACGCCACAATTTAGACTATTACGCAGCGAGTACACCTGCGACAAGAAAGCTGCGTCTGCGTCTCGCCGTACATATCGATAAAGTGTTTAGTAAGCTCATGTCTGCGCGTCGTCTGTACTGCACTTGCAGTTTTTGCATACACTCAGAGAACACCTGCGGAGGTGTGGCAATTCAAGAACAATGATGGCAAATTTATTTTTATATTTTTATGCCGCATTTGGGCAAAGCAAACACTCATTCCTTGACATTATACCGTATGTTTGTTTGATGTACAACTGTACAGACATGAAAACTAAAATGTATACACTTAGCAAAATTCAAAAGAGATTTTCTCGTGAAATAACGGTTTCTACATTGAGATAAGACCTATTTCGTAGGCTTCCAAAATTTTTGCGAACACTAATTATAGGCGTAATGCATACTTTCCGAGAGCCAGTCGCAGTTTTAACGAAGTTTCTTGTGAACCCGGTATTGATCTATTCTGCACCAATGCACAGTAAGAAAACTATTGGCAAAGCAATTTTTTGTACAGGAGGCACCTTCTTGCTCTTGAACCACCTCTTGATATTAATCATTAATCAAATAATAATATTATTTTTAACTTTTTTTTATGTTTCTATCTGTGGAGGCTTGTTATTAGCAATTTATTTATATATTATTGTTACTATTTTGTTATTAGTCTGTAAGCCTTCCTAAAATAAAAAAAAAATAAAAATATATAAAAATAAAATACTATGTGCGTGAGAACGTAAAACTAATCCAAATACAGTAGGTGAAAATCAATTTTAAAAGTTGCTGCGTGTAAACATATTAGTGCTCGTGACTGTACATAATCAAATCCATCTATTTCGACAACTGTTCGATTGGATCATCGCTCATTTCGCCAGCTAAAGTCTTGGGTTGCTTATACAAGTTTCAATAAGTGCACTTTGCATAATATAACTAATGTTTTGCATCTATTTGACTATGTCGTAGGCGAAGCTCATGTCATTTAGTGTTACAGAAAAAAATCTGCAAAACATTTTTCGTTTCAAGTCCCCTTGAGTTAGATTAGAAATCATAATGTAGGTTGAAATAACACCGTTATGATTCAACAACTCGTAGGATTCGAGGACGTACTTAGCCATCGCAAGTGAACGCCTACCTGTTTTCACAAAAAAAAAAGTGAATCGCTGTATTTTTTTTTGTTTCGGTTAGTTGTACACACACACTACATGTCCTTTCTCATACCATGAACTGCATGCTACCTTTGTTTAAAGTCGAAAGTGTTGTGGTAGGCAAATCTAAAACTAGTCCACAGTATACAGGATGAATTTTTAAAGTGGGCGTGGATGGCCAAATCCGAAACTATGAGAAATAGCGAAAAATACTCAAAGGAGTCTAGAGCCCGATTTTGAACTGATACTGCATCATTGGATTATTGAAAAATCAATATTCCTAGCCAGGAATCGAACCGGTTGGTTTTGGAAAAAATCAAACACTACTATTTCGTCATTCGATAGTGTCGCTAATAAAGATCAAATTCTGGGAAGTAATGACATGCGGCAAATTTTAGGAAAATATTAAATTTTATCATATTTTAAATTAATGTCCTTGATTGATGGCATTCTCACCGTAGTCATCTTCACAACATTATGTTTGAAATTCAATTTTTTTTAATCTCTTCGTGGTTGAAGGCTTCGATAAAATGATTAAAAAAATAAACAATTGAATTAGAACTTAAAGTGAGTTGGCGCCAATAGTGATTTTGTTCGGGTTTCGTTGAATACTACTAACTGTTTGCATACTGTTACGTATTTTATCAATGAACTCTTTCCTTTGACTTTTCATATGTCATTACTTCCCAGAATTTGATTCTTATTGGTGACGCTATCGAATAGAGTAATAATAGGCTGTTCTTTTTTTTTTTCAAAACAACCAATTCGACTCCTGGCCAGGAATATTGATTTTTCAAAAATCCAATGATGCAGTTTTATTTTTCATTAAAATCGGGTTTGAGACTCCTTTGACCATTTTTCAATATTTCCCACAGTTTGGGATTTGGTCATCCGCGCCCACTTGAAAAATTCATCCTGTACATATACTGTTAATAACTGGCTTACCTTACGGTAGTTGACCTGACCCTAATTCTGAACTAAGTAACATAACATCACTCCTATAATTCTTGAACAGTATGAACCGTGGTACACCTGTAGTAAATCCACATTTCACTAGTGATGCTTAAGTTCCATGCTTCCATGTGGATAGCACAGGAGGCTAGGGGGCACTTATAGGTGTACTTCAGGCTTTTACCGAGAAATTCCAAAAATCCAATAACACTGACTCGTAGACCACTGGACTGACTAAGGTTTTTGCTAGGACATAGTATTAACTATTTTGTATCTCCACTCTATTTTTCCATGCAGGTGGAAGCCGAGATCTTAGTGCAGCGGCATAAGACGCTGGTGCGCGTGTGTCGCGGCGCGGGCGCGTCGCGCGGCATGGCGCGCCCGGCGCCGCCACCCGAGCACGCGCCGCCCGCGCGCGCGCTGGCCCGCACCGTGCGCGTGCGCCGCTCGCCGCACCTGGGGCTCGGCATCTCTGTCACTGTGAGTATAGCGCCATGACGCAGAGACCCTAGTGCAGCGACCGAGCAGGCGCCGCCCGCGCGCGCGCTGGCCCGCACCGTGCGCGTGCGCCGCTCGCCGCACCTGGGGCTCGGCATCTCTGTCACTGTGAGTATAGCGCCATGACGCAGAGACCCTAGTGCAGCGCCAAAAGAGGTTCGATTAAAGAGTCAATTAACTGCCAAACCTTCAGGCTATGGTCCTGCCCTGGTCCTATATCCCTGGGGGTCGGCGCAACATATGTTTTTCTTCTTTTCTCCTCTGTCAGCCGTCACGCTATCATTTTGTCTCTGATATAAGCATACTCTTCTATTTCTCAGAATTTGATCATTATTATTAGCGACACTATCGAATAGTGAAATAATACAGTGTGAATTTATTTTTCCGAAATCAATAGGTTCGATTCCTGGCTAGGACTATTGATTTTTTAGTTTTCCTCTTTGAGTGTTTTTCGCTTTTCCTCATAGTTTCAGATTGGGCCATCTACGCCCATTTGAGAAATTCACCCTGTATATTATCATACCTTCAATATCCACAGGGTGGTCGTGAACACGGCGTACCAATCTTGATCTCGGAGCTGGAAGCGGGCGGGCCGGCCGCGCTCACAGGCGAGCTGTATGTGGGTGATGCGATACTCGCCATCAACGACGTCGATCTCACACAGGTAATCATCATCTGCTGTCAATCAGCATCTGCGATTAGTCTGAGCCTATGTTTCCACTATTGATGCGCGACGATGCATAACGAGGGGTGTGTGTGGAACTAACCAATAATATAGCTTCTTTTTAAGCTAATCTAGCTCTGTGATTGGTTAGTTTTGCGCACATCACTGCACGTCGTCGCGAATGTCTGGTGGAAGCACAGCTGAACCTATTTTAGATTTTACATTAAGGTGGAACCGCAAGGGTAGCCCGCGAAATTTAAATTTTCTTAAGTTTATTGCAATTTGCAAGTCAGTGTCAGGTTGTATGTTGATGAAAATATGAATCGCGCCAGTAAGACGTATGGAGTTACAGAATTATAATCATTAAAATCATCAATACAACCCTCCAAGTTCATATAATCCCATTGAGTGACTTTTTCATGAAATAGCTATTGAATGGGATTTTATGAACTTGGAGGGCTGTATTGATGATTTGAATGATTATAATTCTGTAACTCCAGACGTGTTACTGGCGCGATTCAGATTTTCATCTACGTACAACCTGACACTGGCCTGCAAATTGCCATAAACGTAAGAAAATTTAAATTCCGCGGGTTACCCTTGCGCATCCACCTTAAGTGGCTGCCAATCTTAACTTCACAACCCAGTTACTGGGACCTACCCTACCCTACGCCAGGTTCTTAGACTTTCAGGCTTCGGTCACCCGGAACAGCTGTCAAAGATCTACAATAGACAACTGCGACTCAGCTGCGTTTATACGAAAGATACGGTCTCGGTGGGTTTTGCAAGCTTGGAGCAAAGTTCTTCCGCCCTTTAGCACCGGTATTCTTAGTCGTCATTATAATTTGACATTAACGCCTTTGAAAAGTGGGCGTTTATGTCAACAAACAAACAAACGAAACTGTAGCTGTCAATATGTCTAATGGGGCGGAATGTAGGCGTGTCAAGTCCGACTTAAGTTCAGTCCATGTCTAAGAATACCGGTGTAAGTTTTCTTTCATTAGGAAAACCAATTCCAAAAGTATGTGTCACAAAAGATAGAAAGTAGCCTTTCTTAGGTGAGGTTCTTTAACAACTTACTTTTAAGTGGCCTCTATTCAGATGCTTAGTGCTTATGTTTGCGAAAGCCGCTAATCGCTTGATATTTTCAGGCTTGTCATAAAGAAGCGGTACAAGCGCTGCAGAGTGTGAAGGGAGACTGCGCGCTGTGTGTGCAGTTCATAGCCACCGACGACGACGACAGATTGTCCGAAGATAATTATAGGTATGAATATACTAGAACGAATGGTACGATATAGTACTGTCATTACGTACAATTTGATACTGTGGCGACATCTACAACGCCACGTAGGAACCTTCGCATCATAGCTGTCGTCAAAACCTTACATCAAGCAAGCAAAGTAATACGTACGGTTACCAGATTTACACAACAGCCTAAAAACAACCACTGGGCTACTACCCGTCGTAACGGTAAATTTGGAGCGCGATAAATCGCCTCGTGAACAAATCGCCCTTGCGTAGAGCTTTCTGCTAAGAAGACGCTGTCAAAGGCATATTTTTTTCATGAACGTGCCATAGACTGTATCGTAATGCCACGGTTTTAATGTCCTTCACGAGCCACTTAGTTTCAATTATTCTTCGTTCTCTCAATGCTGAATATTACGGCAAATTGCGACGTGTCCCCAATTTATGCGGTCTTCTGCAGTGTGGACTGCTCGGTACACGCTGCCTCTAAAGTGAAGTTCATTTAATGACGTGAGATAGTTATTCAGTACGATTAAATTAACTTAGAGGGTTGTATTGATGATTTTAATGATTATATTTCCGTAAATACATAGTATAACGGTCGCGAATCATGTTTTAATCAACAAACTACCTGACACTGACCTGCAAATTGCAAAAAAACGTATGCAAATTTGACTTTTGGCGGGCTGCCCTGGCGCTGGCATAAAATATTACGGATTACATAGTATAAAATTATGTCGCTTTCCGCTGTCTGTCCCTATGTATGCTTAGATCTTTAAAACTACGCAACGGATTTTGATGCGGTTTTTTTTAATAGATAGAGTGATTCAAGAGGAAATAACATTGCACATTAACACCCGTGTGAAGCCGGGGCGGGTCGCTAGTTGAAAATAATGCGTATAGCATCATAATAATGTAGTCGGTGTGGTCCCAGGTTCCCGCTGTACCCGGAGGACGGCTCGGTGTTCTGCGCAGAGCCCGACGGCTCGGGCGCCACGCCCACCGCGCCGCGCACGCCCGACTACAACCGGTCAGTACACACACACCACTCTCAGGACCACACTCCTTTCACCTCTGATACCAGCAAAGCTTTTAGTAACGAGAAAGAAGAAAGATCAAAATTCAACCACGTCCAAAGAGGAGTATCTCCAATAAATTATAAAAATGGGTATAAAAAGATGGCATACTTCCAAACTCCATCCTTGCAGTCTAACATAATTATAAAAAAATTGCTATGTAAACTCGTTCAGGAGCAGTAATATCTACAATGAATGTACAGTGGCATCCGACTATTACGCCTTCGTTTATAGCGACGAACATGCAAACACAAGTTAGGTTTATACAGTCTACTATGAAAACATATTTTGCGGTTGTGAGGCTGCCTTACGTTCTTAGGGTCCCGGGTTCGAATCCCGGTAGGAGCAAATGTTTGTGTGATGAGCATGGACACTTGTTTCCGAGTCATGGATGTTTATATGTATAATAAGTACGTATTTACAAACAAAAAAGTATCTATGTAGTAGTATCAACTATCTGGTGTCCACGACACAAGCCTCGTTGCTTAGTGTGGCACCTAGATGGCGCTGTGTGTAATGTCCAGCGATATTTATTTATTTATTTATTTATTTATATCCTTTTGGTATGACTCTGGTTTACGCGACAAACTGCTTAGAACGACCTATTTTGACAATAACTCGTCTAGTTAGAACGACGCGCAGTGTTTTGTTTCGATACCTATGCACCCCCGATGCTCCGCGTCGCTGCTTGCTTTCCTCGGTAAATCGATAAAAAAATAAGTTTGGTGATAAAAAAGCTCTATTGACAGTAGAAGGTATTTTGAGAGGAACCTATTACTTACCAATCGAATTATATATTTTTTATATGTTAGACTGTATGGTTAGAGCTTGGAAGTATACCATCTTTTTATACCCATTTTATAAATTTTTTGAAATACCTCTCTTTACTATTTCGTGGGTTAATTTTGTGTTTGTAATTCTTCTTTAAAGATCAATATGAGTTTGTCAGACTCCTCAGAGATAGCAACCCAAAAGCAATTTTTTAGAGTGACGACATTTTATTTCTCGTATTCTTCTCAGTAAACCCTTTCATTTGATACCCATATTATGGGAATGCATAAAAAATAAATAGGCCGTTCTTCTATGGGAGTCCGCATGATTGGATTTAGACTGCCGTCACTTAGCTAACCATGCAATTTCATCCTTCCTGAACATACATGAATGTAAAATTTCAGCTAAATTGAAAACCGGGAAGTGGGTCAAACTTAACTCCTAAGATTTTTTCACATAGTTTCAGGTGAAGCTAAAAGCATGATAAAATAATGGAAAAGGAAATATAAGTTACTGTACCAACTATTCAATGCATCAATCAGCACAATGTTTTGAGTGCATTACATTGAGTCCTACCGAAAACCGTGATTTTTAACCCCAAAAAATCTCCGTTTCCCATCAATATTTTTTTTCGTTGAGTTACTTAGTTTGATGTACAGAACGCTTGGTTGACTACTTCGTGAAGGGTCTTTTTATATCTTGTTAAACCCAAACCTTAGGTCCGTATCACCGAAGAGGGGAAGACGTGCGAGAATGGACAAATCCTATTAGTTAAAATCCAGATCGCATCTCTTGTCTTCGCTGTGATTGGCTGGCAAATCTTGCACAGGAAACGTGCAAGATTTGCCTTTTCACAGCGCTTTTGGCTCCGCCCCACTCGCCACTTGATTAGAAACCAGGCATCTAGTGAATTCCACTCAATATGCTGTCTGCCCAGCGACATACCAGCGGAGGAGCATTCACGTGGGCTTTCAATTAGTAATGACGTGTAATGACGAGTAATCAAGACGTGTGTAGACCTAACATGTCGCAGTTACAGTGAAAAGTATGGCAGAAAGGAAACCAGGCTTTTACCACGCAATGGGTGATTCCAGTTCTGGAGCCGCTTGGTTATGTAAAATGACCTTGATGATAAGTTCGAACTCATAACCAACCAACCAGTGTTCTTAAAAACCAGTTTATGCGGATCTCTCACTGTATAGGAAATCTACACAACGCGAGGCCAACTATTTGCATGCCCGTGTGAACGCAAAATGTAGAGAACTTTATTTTAAAAGAAAATCTATATAATCATTTCTTTTTTTTGCTAATAGGTAATTACCCATGTTTGCAAAAAAATAAATGATTTGATTTGTTATACTGGAAATGTGCAGCTTCATGTGCCGCCCTGTCTACAATGTAGTGGTTATGAAAGAATCATTGATGATCCTTGCGGTTATCCATGTAAATACAGGGTGTAACAGGACCCTTCACGAAGCCGTCAACCAAGCATTATGTACATCAAACTAAATAACTCTACGCAAAAATTATTGCTGGGAAACTACTTCATTTTTTGGGTGAAAAATCAAGTTTTACGGTAGGACTCAATGTAACGCACTCAAAACATTGTGTTGATGGATGGATTGACTAATACGGAGATCATGGAGGTGTTTAAAGTATAAATCTTTCATTTTAAACATGTATTTAAAAAAAAATACTTGTGAAAAAGTTGGAACTTTGACCCCCAATATCTCAGTAACTAGAAGGTTCCCAGGTATGGTCTAGAACAAAACATGATCGCAATGACTTGGGTCTAAGGGTCTTGTTACACCCTTTATAGCTGTGTTCGGCATCTGCAGTAGGCATGCATTCCGATTAAAACAAAGTCGCTTTGTGTGTCAGTCTGCTCGGCCGCGTGACAGTAGCGGCCCCGACTTACGAACAGTAAGTCGTGGGGTCGAACCAGGCAGGCGCATTACTTTGTGTAATTTATTTCATCACCACTGGTCTCAAAAACGGTGAAGGAAAATATCGTGAGGAAACCGGCACAACCCAGAACCATAAATTTGAAGACATGTGACATCTACCAAACCGCACTGGGCCCGCGTGGTGGATTATAGCCCATTCCCTCTCATAGAGAGGAGGCCGTTTGTCCCAGCAGTGGGAACATTATAGGCTGATTATGCTGCTCGGCCGCGTTGTTCTTGTAAACAACGCAACTTATTTTGATGCGGTTGTCACCACCCGTTAGACAATTTACTTCCGAAGATTTATGTGTAAACTTAAACATAATTAAGATTTGTCTTTGTATTGCCAAGCCGTACAAACCCTTTGCCAAGCAGGGGCGGTTCGTTTAGAAGATAAATTAAATCAATTAGTAGAGCGTTGAACATTAAAATATAATTCCTTCTTCAAATAAATGACGGAACATAACCAACATATTAGTAGGCGTTCATAATTGTATTTATTACAGCATTCGTTTACATTCGCTACAGATTCATAAAATATCTCATTACCTTTGAAGTTTCTAAATATACCTAGACCTACCCAATAGTAACAATTTATTTGCGACTTTGTAGTATGAAACAATTTCAAGGAATAGCTAATAAGCAATTATTAACAGAGATTTAATGAATACTAGCCTTTGACTGCGGCTTCGCTTGCCATATGGTCAGAAATATCCTACGTAAATAAATACCTTATGAAGACCCTCGGGGATAATGTAGGTTCCCATTAGTGAAAGAAATTTTGAAATTGGATCAGGGGGCATTTTCAACCATTATACGAATTGTATCGTAATTATGATTCTGCTAAAGAGCCATTTTAGGCCCCCAGTAGGTCTCAAGATCTTTAGCTAGCGTTTTATATTAGTATACATAGATACTACTCATACCTGAACATGGAAATCATACATTAAACTTACATAACTCTATTGTACCATATTTAGAATACCTCCCGTTGTAAACTGTGTTAATTAAACAAGACAATGGAACGTTGGCATTCCAATCTGTCTCAATTTGTCAAAAAAATCGTCTAATTTACCTACATTTTTGTCACGTTTTTGTAATAGTTTGTCGCCGAGTTGAGATTGCGATTGGATTTTGAACGTTTGTTTGAACGTGAATTGGTCTTCACATCAATAATCTCGTACATCTTTTTTACTACATGGTCTAACTCATCAGCATCTCAGTCTGCTAGACACACAGTCCTGCGTTGCCCACATGAACGGATTCCCACGACCTTCGCCAGGTCGCCAGAAAAGTTAAATAAAATGCTAATAACATAATTATCAAATTGTTACAGAAATTCAAAATAGTATGTCATAAGTCGATGAATAAATTGGATTCATATTGTGTCCAATTTAGAGGCGATAATTCACATGCTAATAAAATTTTATTGGAATACGTGTTGTAATCTGTCGCCTACGCTACACTGAGAATATTTTGTAAACTTATTCAAAATCATGCTGACGAGAGTGCGGTCACGCGTTTATACAGCGTTTAGTATTTTTCTCCGTTATTGTTTGCTAATTTTTATGTAAGTGTTCCTTAAACGACCCCGACTGGTCGTAGTCGTTGCCGCAATGTTGACCGGAGAAGCTCCGATAGATATGAACTTTAATAATATAATTTAGTCGCGACCGGTCGTGTGACCTAGGTTTCAATAGTTTAACAAGGTATAGTGAGGCCACAGACTATGATCAAAGCCATGTAGTGCACAAGATCCCTTGTAGAGCAGCTGATGCCCATTGTGATTATGGATGACAACAAATATTATAATTTCCCTATTTGTTTTTATATCAAACGTGCCGTAGTGTTTAATATTTGAACTACAAAATATATATACACGGAACGTCTGAAACGGTAATCCCAAAAAGTCGAAACAGAAAGACTTGTGGATGATTAAAAAATATGTTTTCATATGTTATATAAATTATATCTTATGTTCCGCTCTACCGAAGATAACGCTCGAAAGTTCAGAACGTGAAACTTTCGGCCGTCCAAGCGCCTACTGATTATAATTATTTAGTAGGTATGCTCGACAGTTGTTTGTCGATCTTTTTGGCAGCGGAACAATTTTGTCACGTCGCGCGTCGGCTCCCGACAGCCGCGTAGATGACAACCCGTGTAACCGACACGTAACGCCATTCATGGTGACAAGTGACGTCAGGAAACATGTTTCTTTATTCCCTTTTTAAGTTAATTTTGCCCCACTGCTGGGCAAAGATTTCCCAGGTTATCTCCCAGACCTCTCTATGTTTTGCTTTTGGGCTTTACCGGCCAGTCCTGTAAGAACGAGTCAGCGTTTCCTAGGCTTGCCTCGGTGACATCGTTGTTCAGGCACCCACTGTGTGACGATCCTGGTCCATCTGTACTTTTGCCTGCTCTTGGCGTGACCCGTCCTTGTTCATTAAATACGCATGTTAAAGAAATCAAACAAAGAGTTTTAAGGTTAATAGTGCAATTATAGAGAAATATCTTTACTATTGTTTGATGTAACGTACATTACGTACAGACAAGCACCTATATGTATACACTTTCCTAAATTTAAAAGCAATTTTCGAGAGAAATAGCGATTGTAACTTGAGGATAGGATCTTTTTCATACAACGATGAGTTCCAGAATACTATGTTTGTAACAACATGAAATTTTATTCAGAAAAGTAGGAGAAAAACACTTTGTTAAGTGTCTACATATTGGTGCTCGTGACTGTACTCACTGTTGTGACGACACGTCATAACATCGAGATTTCTGCTGTACCTAATCAAATAATAATGTTTTTGCAACATAAATCTTTCGGAGTAAAATCTCTAAATGATGGTGGAAAGCATACCGGTGTAGTTTAAAGACAAACGAATTTGTTTTGTAATAGGTAGGTATCTATAAACATAGATACCGCACTTTGGTCAATGTATGTAATCGGTTAAATAACACTGAAGTGTTCATTTGAATGACATTAATGACATCACGTCCGAATGCTGGATAATCCTGATTGCATTGGCCCTTCCTTGAATTCTGATGCTAAGCCCTTTATTGGCATTGTGCCGAAATTACGCCCATCACATTATACACCAATTTAATACCATTATGACGGCTGCATGTATACTAATCTCTTTGGATAATTTTGGTTGAAAAAGTATTTGGAAAAATAATTATGCCATTGTGAAGCGCAAATCGCTTTTCATATTCTTTACCTCCCTAGGGTTAGACGAGGGAGTTTCGCTTTTCTGACAGCCGCAGTTCCCATCTAGTAAGCATATTATAGTTATAAGGTCATACTTTTTACAACGCTCTGAATACTCTCTGCATTCAGAGTATGGTTGGTTCAGTGGCCGCTCTTCCGAGGCACTTTATTACTACTTTGTGTTATTTATTTCATCACCACCGCTCTCAAAAGGTGAAGTCAATATAATGGGGAAAAAGGGGAAACTGGCATGTGCTGGAACCAAAAATTCTTAGGCATGTTACATCCCCCAACCAGCACTGGGCCTGCGTGGTGGATTACGTTCATACCACAGGAAGGAGACCTGTGTCTCAACTGTGGGACATTTATAGTCTGATTATGTTACTTATTCTTGTGTGTAGTTGTAGAGTTATACCCAACTGTACATTTAGACATGTAGTCAGTGCACTCGTGTACTCGCAGACGCACGTCAGAGGCGGGGTCGCACAGCGAGTGCGAGTCGGAGCCGTACCGCGTGGCGCCGCCGCCCGCGCCCTACCCCGACTACAACAACATCAACAACAACCTCAACATACTCGACATGGACGACGACTCTATCAAGATTGAGGCCAGGCTTGAGGTAATTTATTCACACACTTTTTTAACATTAACTTAGTATACAGGGTGCTAATTGAAGAGAGGGTAGGGTACACAGAAGCCCGAAGTCCAGCCTTTTCCCAACTATATTGGCGTCGGCTTCCACGTCTAACCGGGTGCAGCTGTATACCAGTATTTTCAAGGAGCGGCCATACTGAGTAAATACCATACCCCTTGATAACTGGTTGTAAGTTATAAATGAGTACAGCGAAGTAATATGATGACGTGATGTGTAGTGGTCGGAGAGCGCGCGGGGCGGGCGGGGCGTGCGGGGGGCGCGCGAGCTGTCGTCCGGCGAGTCGGCCGCGTCCACGCCCGTGCACGCGCGCCCCACCGCGCTCAAGAAGAAACGCAAACCTCAGGTACTATCCACCCGGCCGCTTCTACTCAACACCTGCTATTTATTTAATTATTTCACTTGCACAGCACAGTCACAAGAATTCGTGAAATCTTGTTGGGATAAGAACGCACATCGATGCTTGCTTGACGCTTGGATACGCGTGTGAACAATGTTGCTCTCATAGTAATTAATTGTTAATTAATCGAAATTTAAACATTCAACGATTTAGTTGTACTTTAATTTTTACACGTACACCAACGGCTATAGTAGGCTTCAATCAAAGCCCTATGTTAACCCCCACTATGATTCTGTTAACATTTAATTTCTTCTAGACAGAGCGCAGTTTAGAAACCTCGCACATCGTGGTATGTACCAAGTCCTCGGTTATTTTAGTTAGATAGTCTTCGCACTGAGCATTTGTCCTGCGTGCAACGTCAACGCCGGATAGACCCTTATTGAGCAGCAGTGTGGGACGGCCCTCCAGATACATGAAGTCATGAACCGACGACTTAACAGACTGAGTCAGACTAGATGGCGGCAGGTGGAGGACACGGTATAGAATAGAAGTGCTGCTTGAGACAGGCCTTAGTCCAGCAGTGGACTGCGATAGGCTGAGTTAAAGGGTATCGTCGCGTTGGACAAATACCAGATGCAAATGCACTCTTAGAGCAGATTTCATGAAAACTCTGATTGAGATCAGCACATCTGCTGTGCGAATCGCGTTCAGACCTATCAGTGAATTTACCTTTAGTAACAAAGCCAAGATATGTTTACAACAGGAAAGACCTTGGCTAATGTCACAGTAGAATCAGCTGGAGCGTAGCCAGTGATGTCGTTTAGAGATTGCGCTGTAATTGCATATTATTATTAGTTTTCATACCACAGATCCCTGGTAGAAATTTGTCATTGACAGTGCCTTAAAGTCGTAGCAGTAAGGGTTGTTTTCATAGTTCAAGTATTACTAGCGATAGACTACGTATTTCAGGTTGTAAATTAAATTAATAGCCACGTTAATCGTTGAACTCGTAATCAGTATTTATGATGTCACAGACTGAATGTTACAATGATTTGTTGTAGGACTGGCGCACTAAGGGCGCGTACAGACCCGTGGAACTAGAAGCTCCCTCCTCCGATGAACCTCTTGCGGAAGCGCCCTGCGATAACCTGCCCGTCTCTGATGGAGGTAGGTGATTCCTTTAACATAATCTAATACCTTATATAGGTAAACAAAATACGACTAATGGAAAGCTACACTTTTACCGAGTGAGTGTTTTGGACGCTGACGAAGCCGCGGGAAGTAGCTAGTACATAAAAAACTGCACTGTGTTTTGGTCTCCTTCTTTCTCGCATGAAATCCTTAATTGAAGTTCGAGTCCTACATGAATAAAGGTTCACCCGGTAAGGACCGATTGCGAACTAGTCTTTTCAGCTTTATTGGTGGTCGGATCTCATCACTTTCCTCAGATGGTTGATTTATGCAAATGCTTATTGGTAAGGAATTAAAAAGTGTTCGAAGATCGACCGTTACGACTCGGTACGTTCTTAAACTAAGGGCCTATTTTTCAATCATTAGATAACGTTTACCTGAAGAGTAAATGTGACATTTTGACAGAGTGTCCATACAAAAACTGTCAAAATGACTAACTTATTCGTCGGATAAAAGTTAACTGGCGATTAAAAACCGGCTCTTACTCTGCCTTTATTCGCATTTAGTCCCCGAGTCCCCGCTAACGCCCGCACCGCCGCCGCCGCCACAGATCGCATTGCCGCCTCTCATCGACATCGAGACCAAAGACACGAAGCCCATCAGCAAGCCCAACGGTGACATCAAACCCCTCAGAAGAGAATCTAAAGGATTTAGGTAATATTTCAAATGTTATTTAACCCATGTGACACTGTTTACCAACAACGCCCTTGCTGGGGACAGATACATTTTTCGTTTTAAAGTAAATTAGCTAGCGGAATTCTACAGACGAGATAGGCACAGACATTACATGATATCATCATTCTCCTGCCCTTATTGTAACTTATTTGGGGTCAGCGCAGCATGTCTTCTTCTTCCATACTTCTCTATTACTCGATATCTCATCAGACACCTCATTTCTTGCCATATCGTCCTTCACACAGTCCACCCATAGTTTCTTTAGTCTTCGTGTACTCGAATACCCCATTCATACTCAAACACTTCGTATCTTAACATGATAAACAAAAGAAAAACTAAAATCAGACTTTCATTAACTAACAGTAACCAGCCAATACTCATTGTCCTTCAACAAAAGTGCCACCATTTTTTGTTTTTGTTTGATAATTTCGCTGTAACCTGATTTATAATTCATCCTGCTTGCAGTGACTAGACTGGCAAGTGCTTATTGAAAGTAAAGTAGTGCGATTGTGGCTTGAACAAGTGGATAGGGCGATGACCCAATATATATAAGGCAGCCTGAACAAAGTCAGTCCAGCCACTGACAAAGGATTGCTGGTACCAAATTCAGTAACAATCGTTTCAACACTAGTGCTAACGAATATGGGCACGAGTGCACAAAGAAGTATTTTTCATTAATTTCACGGCCCTTCTGGTTGAGGAAAACAACACAACGAAAGGCTATAAATATCTCATAATATTTTAAAGACGTTTTTTCGATAAACCACAGTTTATGTAGTATTATATACTTCCGCCCGTAGTTAATTCACTGAGCATACGGGTTGGTGACCGCAGAGTCATCTCTACCGTGTGACACAAATGTGACCGTTAAATCATTATAAGTGAGGTAGGACCTGAGTGATGAGCGATTTATGAAGCTGTGGAGATAAATAAAATTTGTCTGATTAATTATGACGGATGATCATCACACATTAATTGTGACCTGAGACATTCCCAGCGACAAGACATACAGTATTACATGTTCAAAATTATGTTACTACATCAGTGGCCTCGTTTTCTGGTCTTCCATCCCTACAGTTATAAAGTCATAATATACTTAACCTTAATATAGCTGAAAGGATAGTGGCGAACTCTCAAACAAATTTTTGTTGACATTTTTTTTTTGGCGTCTGCCTATGAAAAATATGTTAAAATATTGAGTTTGAATTCCTGAACAATTTTGTCTTCAGTTATACTTTTATAGGAAGTCAGGAATTAAAGATATTCCAGTTTGAAGTTTTAGAGGTTATGTTTATTCTTGTCAACAACAGACTAATCGAAAAAGAATTATAGAAATGCATTTATACAAAATAAACTACGCAATGCGTATTCAGAATATTAAGTCCAATCGACAGGTCTGGCACATGGCCCACATGGCCACATGAGATGTAAGTAGGTACTTATTTATTTAATAATCTTAGTCAACTATCATAAGAGCAATTAGTATGATTTATTACGATGGTAAGGGTAGGTCAGGTATAGAAAAAGAAACGTATTTTTTTAAATATTTATTCCTCATCTTCTCTAATCTCAGTATCAACAAGAAAACCTGCGGGTGCTGAGATATTTGGTTCAGCTGTAGTTAACTGGTGCTCGCCTTTTAACAATGATTCTGGTATGAATGTTTTTTGGCCACATCCTTTCAACAAAGCAATGCTATCTCTAAAACCTAAAATAAAAGCCAAAGTCATTGTTTCTGAAATGCAGCCTTAGAGCAGAATACTCATTACTAAATAAACTAAAAAAGATTTTGTAAAAGTTCAGTGGTCAGTTCAGTACAGTACATGTCATTACGCATGTTTTTTTCGTTGGGGATTTTGATACGGTGTCATTTTTATGAATTAAAAAATTATAACCGCTATATTCTTAGCACAAACAATATTTTTTATTATAACATAAATTGTATTCTGATGCAGAAATGTATTTACAAAGTATAAATTAATGAAATACGTAAATCCAAGCATTTTATGTAACTTGTCTAAGATTTATATTCCATGGCAACATTAAAAGTATAGCTGAGCCAAAAGTCATGAATTCAAGCCCTAAAGAAAAAATCTAAGCCATGATTATATAGTCTGCCGTCAAACGGTGAATGGCCGTAACTACTTTAAAGTATATTTTGCGTAAATGACAATTTTGTCTGAAGTGAAGTTTTAAAGCACTGTCGATAGTCTTTACTTGTCTTATTTTATATGATAATTTAACTGTGGCTACGAGCGAATTGGAGCTTTATTAGCTAGACAGAAAGATAGAGAATTTCTTGCTGAATCCGAATCAATTTTAACTCATTTTTGATAAAAATGTTAGTTACCTCCTTTCACCGTATGACGGCAGTATTATCATCAATAATCTAGTCAATAAAGCTCTTAATTATGACGACTTTTTTTCCAGACTTTCACAGGCCTTAAGCTTGATTTGATAAAACTTTGTAAATTATTTCGTCGGTGTCTATCACAGTGACATACGTAGACGCTTAATAATTTAATCAGCAATTTATTCGCCACTTTTCTTTCAATGACATGTGCGAGGAATATGATTGGACCCATTCACAGTTAGTGTAAATTCGGCCAAAAGGTGCTTAAGCCTCAAATATGTCAAGTAGTGGTAGGTTATTTTGTTTGTTTTTATTATTTTTTCTATTATTTTAGTCGTGTAATTTTAAACCAAGTATTTATATTCTTCTTACTTTGATTAAGCGGTGAGTTTTCTGTTTTTGTGCTCACACGATATTTTTTTATTATTATTAGTCTATACGTGAGGATTTGTAATTGGCTTTCTGGTGACTATGGTTCCCTTTTGTGTTTGTTTTTATAAGCTATAAGTCCTCCATGTACTAAAAATAAATAAATAAATATTATGCTTGAAATCGACATGGATAAGTTGCAGCCTTTTTAATGGTAACACCTACACCTCGTGTATAAGGGATGGTGGATACCAAAAATATAGAGTGTATATCAGTTTCCCTTTCTCCCACACAGGATAGGGTCCGCGCGGAGGGTCACAGAGAGCGCGGCGCTCACGAACGGCTCGGCCGAGCGCAGCAAGTTCCCGCCGCGCCTGCTCGCTGGCGACGGGGACCCCGACTTCGGCACCCCCGTGTAGACCCCCCCACACTGTGACACTCCGTGCTACCCGCGACCCCACACACGGCCGTCAGTAGTGCGACTGTACCAGTTCGTCAGGGCGTCGATCGACGTACTTAGTATTATTCGATCTCACTCTGCGTGCGTGTAATGGCCTACCGAGTTTAGATTTAAACAGTATTCCTTCTTTTACGCAGAGGTTATACCTGATTTTCAGTGCTTATCTTTCATTTCGCGTACGATACGACAAAGGGAGTAGTTTACGCGTAGGGTCGCGCTCAGTCGCTTTTGTGTGTCCATAATGATAGTGATCATGAGGTCAGTCGAGTAGCTGACTGTTTAGATCTCCGTCACGAGCGCTCAAACCGTTTCAGTGTGAATCATTGCCATTATGCAGAGCTGAAAGTTCATCTATTTATTGATCATGTTTAGTTGTTTATTAATTAGTATCAACTTGACTTATTCGGGCTTTAAAATTGTATTTATTAGCCCATCTAGAAAATTAAATAAGTACGCCCAACAAAGTTATAATTTATGTGTAATGCACAAAACTGTTATTGACCACGAGTTATTGATGGATGATGTATTAACACCCAACTTGTTAACATTTATTTCTCACATTCGCTAAACGCAAACTAATCACACATTAAAAATTGTCAGGCTGCCAACAAGTATAGTTTTACTAAACTGAAATCGGGTTCAGCGTGATTAATGAGGATGGGCGGAATGCGTCAGCTGATACTATCTCACACATTTGATCGGAGCACATTGCGACCTTTTCCTAAACAAATAAAATGATATCTCATCCATCAACAGGCAATAACAATCTCTATCTACTATTTAGAATTGAAGTTTATACGTTTAAGAATTTAGATAATTTTAATAATCTCATGTGAGGTGCGTCAACCTGATTTATTATTTTATTTTGGTTGTTTTGTTTATTTTTGTAACGTTTTGTGTAAATATTATTTTAGATTTCGATTGTATATTTTAATATATTTAAAAGAAAAGATTTCGATGTATAAAATATTAGAGCAAATGAAGGAAATTCCGACTGATAAATAAAATAGTTAACAGTATCCATTTTGTACATTCCTATTTAGCTTCTACGTGTGTATGTTAATTGACAAGCGGGATAACCATGAGATTTAACTATTTAACTAATAGTAAAAGTGAGCTCTTAAGAATAAGATGTTAAAAGTTAACGTGTTATACTCAAGTAAAGCTAGATCTTTTTAACCGATATTATAAGTACTTATAAAATGCTACGACATTTAATACGTCGAACGGTCCATGGTGAGTATAATTATAATACATATCAGCACGGCTCGCTGAGCGTAAAGAGTAACTGACAACTGTCTACTGATCTGGACACCTGCCAACAATATCTCCGCACAATATACTCGTAACTGTGTGCGTGCCTACACACGACTCGATAAACAATCAAAATTAGAATAACACCTTTAAATAAATATTTTAAAGTTATTAATTACTTTGTACGGACGTTGAACTTTCGACAATTTTATCAAGTGAATCATGTGATAGACTTTTCGCATTATTATGGCTCTAATTAATTCATTGTATGTATTGGTAGTATGAAAATCAATTGAGAATCTGTTCTTACGTAGTTGTAGTTGTCATGTAGCGCATGCACACGTTCGGCGCCGTGTCAACGTCTCTTCATGTTTTTACAATAGTTATGTAATGGCTCATAGACATAATAGACCATAATGTCTCGCTAGACTGCAGACAAGTCAATGGCACGCACGTGATCTTCTAAATTGATAGATAGACTGTTTCTAATGCTGCTGCATTTCACTTGCGGTTGAGTGAATGCCGAGCTAATTTGTTCATAATATTCATGTCTACAATTAAGAAGAAACTCGCATTTTATAACAAGTTCTTCAGTCTCAAATTGTATAAATAGATGGTAGAATCTATCTTTTTAGGTGAATTCATTGAGCTATGTGATTTTTATATATTTTTTGTTTATAGTAAAAAGCTTTTATTATGTATGAACATTCCACGCCTGCTCTTGTCGCGTTTTAATGTTTTGCCGCGATTTATATTTTTATTTTATTTACATCTAATGACAATATGCCTATGTATTATAAACGAACGTATTACATTTTTATTTAAAAATAAAAGGTTGTATCATTTTCCCGATTTCCTGTCAGCTGAAACGACTTATATGGTCCTCTCACTTCTTTTCCAATAACGATAAAGTCAGTTTCCAGTCTTGAGGCTGACGCGTCTGCATTAAGCTATTGACACTTTCTTTCTTTCGATCTTTTTAATAACTTATCGTTTATTAAACTACAAAATCGCCGAGACCGACTTGTGATTCTCGGAGTACCGAATGGTTCGAATAGTTTAGCTGCATCAACAAATATATGCGACATACGATCGATCTGCGCATGCCTGCAATACAATTTTCAAATTACCAGCAATATTTTAGCCCGAATTACTTACAAATGCAGCGATTTGAAGGTAAGCGACGAAATCACACAGGAATCGCGTCTAACCTCGTAGTAAGATCGAAATCGTGGCTAACACGGATCATAATTAAAAACCTTTTGGTTTCGGCCAAAAACCAGAAATTCTTGTCTTCAACGCATATAGGAAATATTAATACTTATCACGACCTCCCATCGACATCTGGCATATTGGTGCCAACCTGCCAACAGAATCTGCACAAATGCCTCATAATAAACACCCCATCCTTACATTGGTCACACAGGGTTTTGTGGCCTGAACTGTTGACCAATGAATAAAAAAACAAGATCCATTTGTGTCATAATATAATGTGTCCGTAGATTATGAAAGCCCTACAAGGCTGAAACTATCTAAACGTTTATTCTGGGTAAGAGTAATACAGTTTCTGATAGTAAGTGTAGTTGTAGGTGAGTATTCTTCTCCTATAGTCTGGCCTAACTTCTCGCTTACGAGCAGCTAAAGCATTGCATGCGAGTACAGCCCGGTCAGCAGCCGGTCGTTTAGATATTTTAAGTTCAAACTTGGCGCAATTTCATTCTGACAGTACTCCTATCGTAGAACGAAACGTTATCTAATGCTGCCCAGTTTTAAATATTACATGCTATGGTATAAAATAATTACTTTCAAAATGTCTGAATTGTACACGTATTTGATCGGAATAGCGTAATAATACTTGTTCATCTATACGAATTTACAGCCCTACACGAGTTGTTAGTTGATTGGTACCTATTTATTAAAAATTGAAATAATTTGACTCAAATAATTATTGGAATCATCGACACGACGAAAAAGATGGAGAAGTTCGGCTTACTTAGAGGCCACGCCACGATTCTGAACGCCTGGCGCACCTCATAAAGCTAGCACTTGGTAACGCAGAGTGTAGCTGATTTATCTTTACCTACATCAACTTTAACCTCAAAGATTTTTTTCCCCCTTATAATCAACCCATGTAAGTTTTTTAACCGGCTTTTAGTCATAATCCGATGTTTTCTGGGATTAATTTGGATTGGCGCGATTCCATTAAACGGCACCGAATGAGTTGGTAGAGACTAAATGATTATTCTCTGGGCTAGATCTAGTATTTGCCATCTTTTTAAACGAGTTACTTCTTCCTGTGGAGTTAATAGGTTCCTAGCCTATTCATTTGTATGTATCTTGAGTCGATGAGTCTTTCTTTGTATCTCCTTATTTCTTTATATGCTTGCTTCCTTCTTTACGGTCGACATCTTCAGGTATTCATGAATTTCTGTTTCACAAGATTCTAAACCAGTAGTTCGTTATTGAGAGATAACCGGGATTGACGGCCTAGTATCCAAGATAGTCCTTTGATTGTAAGGTGGCTTCTGTTTTCTTGGCTTTAAACCCCACAATGTTCGTTGAAATGTTGTGAATAGAGCAACAATATTTACATGTACTTAGAAGGTCAATGCTAACTAGTGGAAATGGTAGAATCTGCAAATATAAATTGGTCACACTTGCAACTGTCATCCATTCCCATAATTATTATTACTAAAACATATTGTCTAATGGCCAAGCCTATTTTTCCCGTATAATATTTTGTAGCTTTTGTTATTTACCTTTGTTAGAGTTTGAATCGAAAGTTTCCCAATATGGTTGTCAAAGTATATGTCAGTGGTATTTCAGGAAACAAAGAGGTATGTTTAATATTAGAAAATTCCTGGGACGGCCGGGCGCTTTTCTCGACTTTTTCCCAAGCTTATTCATGTAATTATTGTTTTTGATTACGTGAGATATGGTACCTTTTAGGTGAAGAAACGGCAGCAGCGTGTTTTGATGATCCTAGATTCCAAGAGCGTGAAATATGATGTCATTGACATAACGGAACCAGGAAAGGAAGCTGATAAAGAGTTTATGCAAACCAACTCGAAATCGAACGGTGGCACAGTGAGCGACCCCAACCCGCGGTCTGCGCTGCCGCCGCAGGTCTTCAACGATGACGAGTACTGTGGGGTATGTTTGTATTAGTCATTTATTATCAGCTAAACTATTTCGCAAAATAAAACCACATAGATGACTTGGTATTTTTGGTATGTTGCCATCTGTTTGTATTTTGTTTCTTTGTTACATGTTTGTTTAGGGACTGTTTATTGTTTTGTTTATAAAGTACTTGTCTGTTAGTATTTCATTTCTTGTAACATACACTTCAAAGTAAGCAACTTTTGTTTGGTGAAAAATTTGTAAACAAATGGTCCTAGCAGCATTCTTTATGACTTTCAGGACTATGATCAGTTCGACCTTGCAAATGAAGTGGATACGTTGGAACAGTTCTTGAAGATGGAAGCACCGCCTGAGGAACCACCTCAAGTTGAAAATGAACAGGTAACATTACATATTTGTTACAAGTACCACTCACTTATTTGTGCATTCTGTGCTCTTCAATACTATACAATACTAAAGGCGACAAAACTAAATCGAGTATATTCCTTGTTGCAATGTCAACAACCTCAAACTTTTAATTAGCCTGTTCATTCTATTTTAAGTTACAATGAAATTTTTCCTATAGAAGGGAATTGTAACTTGCGTGTGTTGTTTTAGGAAAAGGCTGTCAATGGCGATGTTGAGGGTGAAAGCAAAGAAACTGAAGAAAGCACAGAAGAGAAAGTTGACACAACTGACACTACTGAGACTGCTGATGACAAAGAGAAAACACCAGAGAAGGAGGGAAGCCCAGCTAAAGAGGGAAGCCCTGTAAAAGAGGGAAGCCCTGCTAAAGAGGCTACACCTGCAAGAGATGCTAGTGCTGCAGCATCTAAAGAAGGCACTCCTGCTAAGGAAGAAGATGAGGATGCCAAGGGCGACTCAAAAGAAAAGTCCCCTGAAAAGGAACCAGAAAGACAAAAATCGGTAGAAAAGGAAGGCACACCTGAGGTAAAAGCTCAGTCCCCAGAAAAAGAGATTGAAGTAGAAGCCAAGCAAGCCTCGAAAGAAAACTCTCCAGCAAAGGAAGAAGTTAATGAAAATGGTACTGTTAGTTCGCGCGAGCATTCTGCGGAAAAGGAAGCACCCGCCGAACAAACAGAGACTGCCGAAGTTAAAAAAGATAACCCATCGGAGGCTCTGATCGAGAGCGAGCAAGTTGCTGCAGCTGAATAATGGACTGAACATTTACTTGCTTTTCAGCTCAAATCAATCCCTATTATCACTAAGCAAGCACTATTCATTAAGTTCTGTTATTTATAATGCATCATCATCATCACTTCTTTGATATAGTCATTGTATATAATGCAAAGAAGTATTTGTTGAAAATCATGTTATGTGGCGATGTATAGTTACGTTTTCATATACAATGTGGCCTATTATCGTAAATCATTAGAGTTATAATAAAATTAATCAAATTTTTTCTATGAAGTTCCAGAGTAAGATTTCTATATAACAATTTTATCCTCTTTAAAGGCTTGTATTATTTTTAAAGTATTAATTTTTATTTACAATTTGCTTATTTCAATATTCTTTTGTGTATTGTTACAATGGAATATTTCTTAAATTAGTTTTAATATGATTTTTTATAAGTGAAAGTAATTAATTCACGAGAATGATCTTTTACGCTGTTACATGTCTTGCTCGATGCAAAATCAAAAAGCCATTACTTCGACTAGACTGCCATGAAATATAGTATTATTTATTTACATTCATTATTTACATTGTAATCAAATAAATGATCATTCTCTACGAAAATGCACTGCTTTTGGTTGTAATGAATTACTTTATTCATGACAAATTTATTCATCATTTTATTAATTTTAATTAAAGACATTTTTTTTAACAATTTTTCATATTAATTATATAAAATACGAACGAAACACTTTATTTTATTTAAGACTTATCTTGTTTACTTTTATTGTGTGCAACAAAACCGAAAGAAATATGTGTTACGGTTTAGTAACATGTAGGTTACAATAAGTATAATTACTTCATTTGAGCCAGTATTTCAATTCATTTGCATTTTTAATACATTTCTAGATGTTCCTTTTTTTCTATAACAGTCAAGGTCGCAGATGTCGAAAACTTACGCTTTCAAAATCATTGGGCATCTTGAAAACCCGTAGTAGTTTCTGTAACCTACCAGTAATCGCGTCAGCGTTCTGCTCGGTTGGATCGCTATTTATATACATCGGATTGTTAATCAGCAATATACAGGCTGAGTTTTTGAACAGGGATCTAATAATCGCATGCTATCGGGTAGAGATATGAACGATTTCTATGAAATACATACAGCTCATTATTTTGTAATTATAATCATTGTTAATCAGATAGTCACTTTATCACTCGATTGGTCTTAGGTTCGTTGACTTCTGGAAATGTTTAGGAAGTAGTTAGGGTTCAGACGGGATATAAATATTCAACGTATATTATAACGCGAGTATTTTTCATTAGCAAGATTGAATCACGCTTTTCGTGCAATGTTGTAAAGACCGCGCCTTCGTTAGTCGTTAGGAATACATTCATTGGAGCATGCCATGCGATTGTGTGACTACCTACACCACACCCTGAGAGTAGCTCGCCGCCTCTTGCCTTCTTGGGCTAGCTAGCGCAATTCCCGTAGCTAGTGGGAAAATGACTATTTCTATAGAGAGTCCGCAATTAAAAAATTACAGAATCAGTACTGTTCGGAAATCCACGACAGTTTTAATTCCGCGAAAAAAAGCGCGGAGCTACATATTTTGCATAAAGTTTAAAAATCTGCTAAATAAAGTTTGTTTATACAATTTTTGTCTTGCCAATCAAATGTGTGTGAAAATCGGAACCTGTGTTAATGCGTGACAGCAATTTACTTTTGCATTTATAATAGGTAGGTACCTATTGTTATTACCTGACTGAACTAGAAAGAGGGTAATTATGTTTTTCGCACTGTACGTCCGTTCCACTGTGACCTCGTAACTCTTATAAACGGATGAACCGAGGCCCTAGCATGAGCGCGCAGTGTAAACGTAACGTTATTACGTCGATTTTTTAGTCGAAAATACAACTATAGCATTATAATTAAAACAATGAGTAACATCCATAGATATGAATAATCAAATCATTCATAAAATTATGAAAATATTACGTGAAACGGGTATTTTTAATTTTAAAATCGACATATTTACGTTACGTTCACACCAGGGTTGTTGCGAACATCAGTATCAGCATCCGCTGAACTTCAGCATCATTTTCCACATCAGCATCGGCAATGATCGATGCTGATTAATTGATTATTAATGCTGATGTTCGAGTCGTGACTGCAGAGGAGGCGGGGCTTATATCACGTGTAGTTTTTGCTTGCGAGTTTAACCAATCAAAGGGTCGACGTAATCAGTGATTACGTTATAATTCGTCATTGCGCATGAATGTTTTTGATCTTTTTGTAAACTGTTGAGTTTTTGTGTGATAATCTAATGCCGCCCCCGTTGAAAAGTGGAATAAGGAATTAAAAATTATTGAAACAATCTTTTACTTGAGCACCAAGGAAAACTATGCAACTTCTAGATGTATATTTACAATGGTAACATTTCTCCTGTTTTTTTAAAGAAAATAATTAAAATCAGCATCAGCATGAGCATCCGCTGATGTCAATGATAAAAGGTCAGCATCAGCATCCGCTGATGTGACAAAAATATGCATCAGCAACAACCCTGGTTCACACCGCGCGCTCGTGCTAGGGCCACCGCCGATTTGGATAAATTATACGTCGCGTCGGTCGCCGTCGTTAGATTCGTCTCGTTGTCCACTGGGCTACATAAAAGATAAAAAACTAGCCAAGTGCGAGTTGGCCTCGCGCACGAAGGGTTCCGAACCATTATCTAAAATAAAATAAAAAACATGTTTGTTTATGGGAGCAGCCCTTAAATATTTATTTTATTTCGTTTTTAGTATTTGTTGCTGTAGCGGCAACAGAAATACTTACATCATCTGTGAAAAATTCTAGCTGTCTGTGTCTGTCTAGCTATCACGGTTCATGAGATACAGCCTGGTGACAGACAGATGGATAGTGGAGTAATAGGGTCGCGTTTTAACCCCTTGGGTACGGAACTCTAAAACCAAACAAAAATGATCAGATTTCTAGTAGTCCCTAGGACAGTACATCTAGCTAGGATTACCTAGAAATGTATTTTGGCCATTAGGCCTAAAGTAGTCATAATAGAACAAAAAAAACTTCAGTTTTATCAGTCGGTTTTTTTTTAGTTTTTGTAATAAATTTCGTTTTATTTGTCACATTTATTTTTGAAATAACTCTTGCTCACCAGTCTCCGTAGTTCAAATGTTGAGCGAGTGTTGCCTGCACGGTTGATGACAGAGTGGCCTACAGGTGGTTATTGCGAGTTCAGAGATCCTGAGTACTTGCCTGCGCTAGATAGCACATCAATATACCTGCAATGACGATTACCTATGTGAATGGTATTTTGGAATGTATTATTGGTATCTAATCTAATCTGGTATTTTTTTTTTCACTTTATAATATCTTTTCAAGATTTCTATGTCTTCTTGTCACTTCTCAACTGGCCGAGGGTTAGCTCATACTGGAGCGGTCGGACGTACCTACATTCATCAGAGAGCCCTAGCCAGTATATATATGATGCTCTGTGGCCCTAGCATGAGCGCGCGGTGTGAACGTATGACAATTTTAAAATTAAAAATACCGGTTTGACATTATATTTTCATAATTTTAAGAATGTATTCATATCTATGGATAGATGTTACTGATTGTGCTTATTGCAAACAATTTTACTAAAATGCTATAATTGCATTTTCGATACAATTATCGCTCGTGTTAAGGCCTCGGATTTTTCCCTTTCAAGTGTATTAAAAAACGTCGTTTGATACGGGGAGCATTTGTCATTTATTCCATTACGTCGATCCCGCCTCGATTATAATAACAAACGATGCACACGTGTATTAAAACATACTATTGCATACAAGAAATGCAGTGGAATGACATCGTGACACAACTTCCCCTGAGTTCAGTCCAGCGTAGCAACGTTCCGTCGTTTTATTTAAATTAATATTGTATCATTGTTCCCATAAATCCTAACGAGATATTGGGATTTAGAAGCTCTTCCTAGTTATATTAACCGACTTCTAAAAAGAGGTTATGAATTCGTCTGTCTTTTTTAAATTATCTAGGTACATTAAAAATAGTAATTCAAAATCTCATTTAAATGGTATTATTCTAAAAACAGCATACTACCAACAAACAGCATCCCTACCAATAGAACTTTTCACTACTTTCTGAAAGGCTCTGAAGGTCTCTGTCTACGAGCTATTGCCAGAATATTTCCAGACTACTTGTTCCCCTTTTAACTAAATATTGATTCGAATAATAAATAAGGTAGTACAGGTACTGCAGGTGACTGCTGAGATCAGGAGAGAGCATGGAAGAAGAAGTCATGCAGCGCCGACTCCAGATAAATTGGAATAAGAGTCCTGCCCTTATCCCTGATGATGAAGGTATGTAGGTACTGCCAGTTCAACTCAAATGTGGTCTCCGGTGTTTGGAATGAGAACGTTGCATTTCTCGTTGTCCTCCCGCTCTGAAGTGTTGTCCCATAGTACTGGCCTCAACATACTCTGTAAAGTTGAGACGAAAGAGCATGTTACACATCATAGCAACATCTTGTATCATGCATGATGCATATGCGGGCGCCCACTCCAAGGCGAAAAAGAACGAAGGCGAACAACAAAAGAGTACAAGCGAAAATTTTATTTATTCAAGATTAGTACTTTGAGCAAATAAATTTCCTTAATAATTTATTCTACGTTTAACTTATAATAGTAAAATAAATATGGAATAACATGATATAAAATCTATTATGGAAATGTAAACATTCAGGTATCTAATTAATTTCATTGCAGCAGTAAAGCTACAATGAAGTATCTCTATAAACAGCCTCTATTTTAAGAAGTTTCAGTTCGTTCATATATTTTTTTTCATAACTGGAGAGGGTGGATTACTGAAATCCTTGAGTAGGGCATCGCTGGGGAACTCGGCAATGTTTCTATGTCGCAGTTCCACGTCGGGGTGCTCGTCTAGGAGGCAGGCTTGTATGTTTTTGTCTAGGGTTACTAATCTTTGGCGTGAGGTTTTGTATTCTTCGACCAAACTGAGGTTACGTTTGATGCCGTCGACGAGTTTGACGACGGAATACTCGCCCATGGCGGCGCCCTCCTGCAGCTTGGTGCCGGCGATCTTGGCCACAGACGACTCCTTGACCTCGGTGATGAGCTGCACGGCCCACGTCCGCAGGTTGCTCAGGATCGTGATGGGCCCCTCGTACTCGTTCGGCACGATGCCGTCCACTTCTGACTCGAAGAACGACAGCAGTGGGAACCATATTCGCGTCCTGGAATACATACTGATAAAATATTAATGATACCACCTGAGAATGATTTATTTGAATGAGGGGAAAATTTTATGGTTGCTGTTTATGTAAAGTCGATATTGTTTGCACAATATGATCGGCATGAGAATAATAATGTATGAAATCGTTAGTTGATCTTTCAGCCTTGCGTATTAAAACCCAGGTTCGAGTTAACTCTAAAGCACGCACAAATCACCTTGGTATGGTATTCATTTTTCCCAGCTTGCAATTGCAAAGATGACAAGTAAGTTTATTAAAGATTCACCTGGACGAGTCGTTCTGCATGAGCGCCTGGTTGTTGGAGAGCGTGTGGTAGTACAGGAACAGTCTAGACGTGATGTAGAATGCGATGAACACGTCTATGGAGTAGTGCTCGTGCGCCGCCAGGATGAAGAAGATTCCGAACATGTTCATCACCCACGTCAGGATGTGTAGGAGGTATAAGTTACGGGAGGTATCTGGAAAATATAGGAAAATAGTTATATTAGGCAGATATATTACAAAAAAAAATATTGGTACTGTTTGGTCGTAGAGCTAGAGGAGTAGTTTCTTGTCCGTTTCTCATTGGAACCTCCTTACTAACTGGCCTTTTTCATGGCAATACAGAAGTAGGTACTTGCGTATGGTTGAATCAAATAAAAGTATGACAAAATAATATATCTTATATTTAAAATTCTCGTGTCGCAATGTTAGTTACATACTTCCCGAAACAGCTTGACCGATTCTTATGAACTTTTATATGCTTATTCAGTAGGTCTGAGAATCGGACACTACCTATTTTTCATACAACTGGGATAATTTTCGACCAAAAATCGAGCGAAGCCGCGGGCAATAGCTAGTAATATATAAAAGTTTAAAAAAATTGGCTACCAGCGCTGTATCCATGGGTGATGAATTGTCGATGTCGCGTTAAGTAGCGAAGGGACTATAATATCAAGGTAATGGATAAGCAACTATATAGTCTTATTTTAGTTTTGGGATAATAGAAATACAGCGAATAGAAAGGCTGGCACATGTCACATAGTTTCATCCTATAGTTCAGGGGTACGTTTAAGTAAGCCGGCGAAATTTTTGCCGGATAAAAATTAAACTAGCGAGGGCTTGCTGAACGGAGTCATCAGTCTAGATCAATGTTGACTGTCAAATTCAATTGACAGCTCAGCTTGTATATCATTCTGCCGCTTTCGTCTACAACAAGTTGCATCATAAGTAATCATAACTTCATCCATAATCCACAAATAAAATTCACGGAGGCGATGATTAAGTACAAGTTAGAAATATTCGTTTCTAGGGCGCGAATCTAGCAAATAAAACAACAGACAGCTCAATGTCAATGTCAATCTGACAGCAGAATAAAATTTAGCGAGGTAAAAAGGTCGCTAAAATTTATCCTAGCCAGGCGAAAACTTATACCAGCGGACGACCGTGAACGCAGATTAAATTGTAGTCAGTTTAATTTTTCACCTCGCGGTCTGCTTGAACGGGGTGTTTGACGTTTAGTCAGTTTAAATTTTAAACTGGGTAATTGACTTAAACGCACCCCAGACGTCTTAAACAGTCAATAAACAAAACAACGGTCAATAGTGTGATGAACTGCTCTCACACAACTACACGAAAACAACAAATTGGTGTCAACATGTCACTGAACGCAATCTCAAACGATGTCGGAGAACTGTGATTATGTCCCGTAATTGTCTTTCTTAAAATGCTGAACTAAATATTAGTGATTGAGTTCTCATTATCAATCGTGGCTAAATCATTTTCTGTAATCTAACCGTGCCCACTTACGGCCGTTTTCTATAACTTACTTACGTTTAACGGTTAGTTAATATGCCTTACTCTAGTAGCTATCGGTGTTTCTATAAAGAAAGTTAGCAATGAATTGACAGCAATATCCTATTCACGTCACTTATCTGTCTCTCGGAGGGTTACCAGTTGATGTTTCTTTAACTGTTTATCTGAGATAGCAACGTTCCGTTAACTGATAGTAAGTTATTGAAAACGGCCGTTAATGAAAATGTTGTGAGGAAAATTTTGAGCACGAATCTGGGTGGCTTTAAGATAATATGGCTAGAAAGTGGGGAAATTATCGAGGGAGGGTTAATAGAGAAGAATGGAAGAAGAAGACATGTTGCGCCGACCCCAAAATAATTAGGACAAGTATGAGGTAAGGGCAAGAGAACGATGATGATGATGCTTACATAAAACTCAATAGGTTTATGATTTCAGGACTCGGTGATGCCCCGAACAATGATATTTTTAATGTTATTCGGTTTACCTCCATGGTTTTACCATAATTATGCACATTTACAATACCTACTTAACTTGTAACATTATCTGTACAAAGCCGGGGTTATTTTTTGATAATACAAACGTATACATATACGATAAGTAAGTCCTAATCTTCAGACTTACAATTCTTTCTTTTATTCTTTTTTGTGTACAGGATTAATGCAAATAACAAATTATTTATTATAGGCATAAGAAGTGGATTAATAACTGATAAAGTAGCTTTGAAATGTGCCTTTAACCTGAGAGTGGTTTCCACGCAGTCTTTAAAGACTTTGTACTTCTTATTTTATCAGGATCTTATTTTTATCAGACAGTAAACATTTATATTGTCGTTCAATGACCGCTACAATGAAGGTCGAAGGTCTGTCCTCGGCCAGGCTTGGCAGACAAATGGGTAAATGCAGTTTACTTTATTAGCTGACACTGACAGGATACCGATGCAGTGATATCCTTAGATGGGATGCTTCAATAAGTTATTTTATTTTAATGTGCTCGGTAGCATCATCATCCTAAAACATTCCCACAGCTGGGATACAGGCCTCCCCTCTTTGCGAGTGAGTGGGCCATACCTAAGGGTTGCGCCACATTATGCTGTAGACCGCATCGTCGATGCTGCCGCGTGCTACAGCATTCCCGCCCTGTTTCTCGCCTAGGAAATGTCAGTTCTGAGCGACAGAAAAGGACAGGAACATGAAAAAGTGCGATTCCGTACTGCTGGATGTGGTAAAACGCTAATCCTGATCCACTACGCGGGCCCAGCAAGAGAGCGAGAGACGTCACATCCTCCAACGTGACGTCTTCGAATTTTTATTTATGAATGTTTGCTTAATGTTGAAATTGAATTGATAAATTAATTTGAACAGGAATTATGCATGGATTTAATAGTTAAAACAAATACTTAATACCTAGTCACCCGACTGCCAAGGAAGGGTTATGTTTTTCGCGCGTATCTTGTATGTTTGTTTGTTTTTTGTAAATTTCTTTATTACCTCGTTTGTTCCAAATGGGTTACAATAAACAAGGGATTAAGATAAATCGGACATTCGGCCTTCGTATCTAGAATATCGTTAATCCGTCATGCGGATTTATTCTCCTTTGTCTTATTTTTGTTTTCAAGAATTAAAAGTTATTTGTCATTGTTTCACAATTATGTAGATTTATTATCACTAACAACTGCAATCGCCAAAATAAAAAAAAGCATAACTATTATTCTAGTAAAAACCATTTCCTTAAATACCTACAGCAAATTTAAAATAATTATTCATAATAATTCATTTTCGTTTTAAATATTGTTTATTTAAAAGGTACGGATAAAAGTTTGAAATCAACTGTTGCTGCTAAAAACTCTACATTCGTACTGTAGTGTGTGGCATCATGCTATTTCCTTGTTTTGTTTTCGCGAGATGGTAGCAATCTACGCAGCTAAAGACTTGTTTTGCTTATAGTTTTAAGCATAATTATGCCCCCAGCTACAACGTAATTAGAAATAGGAGTCAACAACATTGCGAAAACAACTTCATTGCAATTGATAAATAATGTGAATTCACATGAAAATGCGTCATTCAATATTTTCCAAACTTCCTTAATACGTCATTTATCTTTATGCCTAGATAAGGTTATCTATATTATGTAAAGATTAAGTATATTGCTGACTGATAAGGTATCGGTTTTCTAATAACACATATTCTGAACATATTATGTAGGTCAACTTAGAGCGATATTTCGTAAAAAAGGACTTTTGACTGGAATGTTGAGCGCCCCGTTATAAATAGCCAATTTGTTTACACCGCGTGGTTGTGGCGCGACCACACAATCAATGTCATAGCCGTCAAAATTAAGAAGTAAACATTTTCAATGACGAAGGTTTAAACGTTAGAAATAGAACGCATTCACGAGTCGCACCGTGTGGCACCTCGCTCAGAATAGCACTCTCCTGTACTTCCTGTGTCGTAAGAAACTAAGGGATTTTAGGTATTTGACTTTCTAATAACTGAATTCCGCATATCGCAGACTAGAGATTGTAGAGATACAGATGAGGCTAGGTTTGATAAAAACGATCTGCAGGCTGTTAGTGGGGGGTTGTAGATACTCAACCCAGTGCATGAAGGGCTCCATAGAACGGCAATAAACACTACTCACATTCAGTTATAAAGAAGTTAAGCAACGTCAGCGCGACCGTATGCCCGGAGAACATGTAGTCCCCACACGTCCTGACTCCTCTGACGGACATGCCTGCGCCGCTCCAGATCTCATACGCCTGCCGCAGTCTCCGGCCCCACACGGTGAGGTCGTCGGCTGGCGGGTAAGAGCGCGGCTCGCACTTCAGGTGTGAACCCGGCACGGATAGCGATGTGATTAGCATCGTGAAGCACCGCAGCAGGAACACTGTGCCGGCTAACGCGAAGAATCTTCGCAGGATTATGAACCTGGAGTGGAATGATGTTTTGTTAGTGGTTATGTCGGGAGCAGTATCGAATGCATTTCGGAAAGAAAGAATTATGAGAAATGACTGATGGACTGAGATATTTGCCGGAGGTGGAAGGCCAAAGAAACCTGAGCATGCCTTATGCTAGCGATATGGAAAGAGAGTTCGTTTAGGACGATCGCATATCACATCAAAAGTAGGTACGTATATGTATATATAAATAAATACATATAATATAATAACACGACGACAACCACCATCTTACCAATCTAAATCTAAACTAAATAACTAAAAATCACGAAATAATAATATCTTTATCTTTATCCATGACTAAATTAATCCCTCTTTCACCATAACTTTGCGGAAAAATCGGAGCTTTTCCTCCTTCCCTTTGGGATACCGTCACGCACGGTCGCACCATTGTAACTACGCATAGGTGTCCCTCAATATTAAGGTGGATGCGCAAGGGGCTACCCTTGCGCATCCACCTTCCTTCACCTTCCAAATTATAATCATTCAAATCATCAATACAACCCTCCAAGTTCATATAATCTCAAAGAGTGACTTTTTCTTGAAATAGCTATTGAATGTGATTATATGAACTTGGAGAGCTGTATTGATGACTTGAATGGTTATAATTCTTACAGAATTACTCCATACGTGTTACTGGCGCGATTTATATTTTCAACGGCATACAAATTGACACTGACCTGCAAATTGCAATAAACTTGAGAAAATTTAAATTTCGCGGGATACCCTTGCGCATCCACCTTAAACGCTGACATGTGAAATCCTCATTTATATTATGCTAAATATGGTTTAATGAACGGAACGCACGCTCCGCTTTGATTACCATATTAAAGAAAACCGGTGTGAATGCGAATATGTACTTGGCAGATTACGACCATAATGGAGCAGAAGATAATTCATTAGTAACAAAGAATTTACGTGACGTCACCGTCAAACCAACAATGCGCCTCATTCTCTGCATGCGGGGTTTACGGACAATGGCAATTGGTAACTCCGTAAATTACGTAGCTAGCAACGATATCATTACTAGATAAAGACTGAAATGATTCACTTGGCAATACAGTGAAACCATAATGCATAAGAATGTTACTACACAGTACACAGGCTAGTATTGTTATTATAAGTGACCTTAAACGTAAGCAAATAAGCCCGTTTATTGCATTGCAAGTCCAGTATCAAAGATTTCACGTGAGCACGGAAAACGGTAATTGGAAAATCATTAAAATAATAAAAAACGCGGTTAGGGTCGAATATTTAACGTGTTGAGACAAAAGAGTCGTTCAATAGAAATTATTGTTGAAGACGCGTTAGGTGATCGACGTCTTCTTTGTAGTGACACCCACACGAAAAGGTCTTTATTTTGTCTCAAACATGTCTTCTTTGTGAATCATAAAATGAGTTGAACGATCAGTAACTAATGAGTCAGCAAAGAAAGGACTCGATAACAGCACTGAAAGTGTTCATGCAAGCTACGGACGGAATATCAAATTATCTGAATTTTACACACTTTCAGTGATCTGGCGCTCGTGGTCGCAAGGGCGATTTGTGGCCCTGAGTTTTGTTGACAAAGAAAAAGAAGGTACTTCTATCTCTCTGTTCCGTATTGCGGGGTTTTTCCATGAGGAAATTTTCAGTAGCAGCCTGCGGAAACTAAATTTGTGCTCGGTTAATGGCCACCTTACCACCAAACTTTTTTTACATTCAACGCTTGAATGTTGGGTTTAATTGGCTCGCATAAAATAGCTATCCCTGTTATCTAGTTAACGGTACACTTTGCGCCCCACCAGTCATTCTTAGCTTTAAGCTTTATGTGCATGGCTGATTTGATTCCCGCACGGGGCAATATGAATATGGGAAAGCGGCCGGGAGAATTATTATTGTGCTAACGATACCTGGTTAATTAGGATAATGATACATTCTTAGTCGCACAAACATAGTGTTTCTGATTTCTCGATTGGAACTGTGTTTATGTTCAAAGTACAAATGACACATCGATATTGAGATTAGTATACATGGTCATTATCTGATTGTGGAAACGACTTTTATAAGTAAACATGCTTTACACACTCTTTACGGTAGACAAAAGGACATCATGAAGTTGTGGCAAGACGGCCGAGTACGTCGATCTCTTGGAAAACTTCGTCAAGTTATTGTTCCCAATACCAAGCGTGGCGAGACTAATAAGTCTCTGCAATGTTCACATTGTTTAGTGTACTTATTAAATAAGAGGTTGTGATAATAGCTTTCATAATGGAGCGGTATGTCTACCTTCTGCAGTAGGTTCTTAACTTTCAAAGAGCTTAACACACGAGAAGATGAAATTCCAGTATGCCGTAATGCGACTCTGAAGTGGAGCTGAGATGGAGACATTTGTCAAGAAGGTTATGATAGATGGATTAGATCCCTCACTGAATGGTTACCGAGAGACAGTAGAAAAATTGTTGGCAGACCTACAGCAAGATGGGTGGATGGCATTCAGAAGATTGAGGGTAAAACCTGGTTTAGACTAGCGCCGAACTATAGGTATTCAGCCTCAGGAGGCTTATACCCAGCAGTGGCTAGAACCAAGCTGCCAAAAATAATTCATACCGCTAAGTTGCGTCATCTAAGTTCATCATTAAACAACTACAAACTAATAAAATGTATTGTTACTGCTGTAAATAAATATAATTTTATGAGAACACGTCTGCTGCTATAAAAATTGTGGATATGCAATAAAAAGTAGTGAAAACACGCAAGCCATGCAATTATGCTATGTGTATGTGGTATGCACGTGGTAGACCGACATTCACAACTACGACATCTAGGTGACTTTACATAATCGACTTTCTCCTTGTGTCATTTAAATTTGAACACATTAAATAAATGCAAATTTCGAACACGCCGTTAAAAAATGCAGTTACAACGCTTCCGGAATTAAATCCGCAACAGTTTGTGTTGTATTGCACCAATATACTTAATCAATTGCCGTGGGTGCGGAAGTCCGAATAAATCTGGAATTCCGGAAGTCAATGATTGGATTGTTGGGAATTTTGTCTCGTACAAAGGGACTGTAGTTCAACGAAACATACGTAAATGTAGTGAACAAATAAACGAACACAAAAGAGTCCAAAGTCTGGCTAGTGTACGTATGACATATGTTTCTATACATAGTAGGTACAAAACAAAGTCAACAGAGTTACAGGTTAGATACATTTGCCTGTAATGTAACACTTCAGATTCACTTGTTTCTGGACAAAATCGAATCTTGGATTTTTACATTACAGGCGAATGCTCCCGGTGACGAAACGCCTTAACCTACACAATGGATTTCAATGTTTTTCGCCATAATTTAGAGCTTTTATTCCACGGAAAATTCTCGATGTTTTGACATGCCGCCATTGTACCAGTGGAAAGCAGAAGCGGGTAACGGTTGTTGATATAACAAAACTTGCAACAAAGACTACCTATCGATGGCTTGTCTTTGTCCAGTGACAAAAATGAGTGTGTAGTTCTTATTTCCTACTGCAGTTAGTACTTGTTGATATAAACAGATACTGGAAATGTTGACTAAATTACCCTTGAGCTATTACAAAGACAGTTGGACTACATTCAAACAAACCTTCATTTACATATAATAGGTTTCTCAATTTGTTGAATTAACAAATGATGCATCAAACTAATACTTAGTTTAATTAGATTGATGTATTATTTATTTGGATAATATTAGATAAATGACTGTCTGTTTTCATGGAGGGTAGGGCAGAGATGCACTGCATACGCTGCTGTATTCACATTTACATGGAAATATTGTTTTGGATATGTCACCATCTATCTTGAAATGTTGAATTAGGGAACAAAGGCTGCAAACTGAGAAGAGAAAAGGGGGAAATATTTAGGAAACAGGCAACTGATTTAGGCAGATTGGTCAGGTTTGAAGTCTGTAAAATTTGTGTACAGAAAAATATTATTTGTTTAAATGATATTAAAAAAAAATGATCTTATCAACAAAAAAGTCCTTCAAGAATTACCTCGCAAAGGAATCGTGTTCCTCACCATCCTTTTTAATGCCATTCAAAGAGTAAGCTACTTCCCAGATTTATGGAAAGTATTACAAGTAATAATTATCCATAAACCTGGTAAACCGACACATAATGTCACCTCATACAGACCTATCAGTCTCTTACCGATTATGTGCAAGCTCTATAAAAAGTCCCTACTGCACAGAATGTTACATGTTCTCAATGAGAATTTCATAGTCCCAGATCACCAATTCGGATTTCGAAAAGAACATGCTACCATAGAGTCAATAGAGTGTGCAGGACGATCAGCAAAACCTTTGAGAAAAAGAGTACTGCTCAGCAGCTTTTCTTGACAGGCGTTTGTCAGAGTCTGGCACAAAAGTGCTTGTCAAAATAAAATCCTTGTTACCACATACATTTTATACTAAAATCCTACATTACAAAGAGAATATTCCAAGTGAGAGAAAATCAATCCACATCGGGATTCTACGAAATATTCGCAGGAGTACCACAGGGCTCGGTCCTCGGACCAGTGCTGTACAACCTGTTTACTTCCGATCAGCCACAGAGCTCCGAGATCACAACTGCTATTTTCGCGGATGACACTGTTTTACTTGCTTACGAACAAATGTTCAACACAAGCATCTCGCATATTGCAAACCAGCATAAATGAGTAAATGAGACTAGAGAATGGTCAGCCAAATGGAGAATTGCCGCCAGCGTATCCAAGTCTGTCATAACATTTAATCGAAACAAAAAGAGAAGAAAAGAGCTTGAAATACAGAAGTCTTTTGTGGCTCCTCAGAAGAAACTCAAACCTGGCGATAGACACCAAACTCCTCAATACGCAAAGGGCACAAAATTATATACTAAAACAAATATCCAATAGACCATGGTTTATTAAGACAACAGAGATCCATGAAATCCTCAATATACCTTTGGTCAACGAGGAGATAAGTTCACAAGTGGTTCACAGCAACATTTTCAACCAGAACAGTCAGTGAGAAGAATGACTTTGGAAAGACAGGGCAGACTCTATTGGGAGTAGCGCCCAACACGCCATCTGAACCAACTCATCTGCTCATAGTCTGATCGCAGGATTCAATGAAATAAAATAAAAATATGATATTAAAAAAAAAATGGTGATTACACTTAATTAAGCAACCTTGATAGCTTATCAGTATCAGTCATAATTTGTTTATAAAAACATTGACAGTCCAATGGGTCATTGTACAGTTTAGATTTAGACTTTATATGCTTTTTAAATTAGGTTTTTAATCCATAGATAGAAGCTATCAAAATTGTTTAATTTAAGAACATTTTATTGTAACCAATATGTGATTAATTGCTTTGTAAACATAATTACGTCCCAATAAGTGCATTTATTAATTGTATGTAAATAGATAATTAGGTTCAAGGAAATTCAAAACATTTGCATAAATGCTAATTCTATGTTTACTTCTCAGTATAAATACCTAGACAAATGTTCAAATACATACCTATGTTTATGGAAGAATAGCACAGCTAGCCAAATGGCCATAAGGAAGGAGCCTGTGATTTCACACATGTCAAAGGCCCATGGGATGTGTGGCACATTGTCTAAGAACAGGTCTGGCAGTGGAGGGTATTTCTTCATGTCTGGCACCTTGTCATGCACGATGACCATCACTACGGCGGTCACCCATGTCACCAGGAAGACATAGCCTGCGCAGAAATATTATTACCCAACATTATATGTATAGAAACTAAGAGACAATTTGAATTTCTACTCACTTGGTTACTTTTTAAAACTTAACTTTTTGTCTCACTTTCCATTCTCATGATAGTTTCCTCAAAGAATAAGGTAACATAGTAAATTAAATTGTTTGTCACAAAACCAAAATAATTCTTCTTTAATTAGAATGTTGTTAAATTGTTGTCGACACATGTTTTGCAACTATGTTTTGATGACACAATGTTATAAGTAGCATCTGTTTATTGTCTCATGCAGATTTCTTGGACTGTATCCCAAGCATGTCAGTAGGATACAAAACAAACTGTAAATATGGCATTAAAGACTTTACTTATCTGTTCACATAATTACCTAGAGCTATTGCTGTCTTCCAAATTTCAGGTTTCAATCTTGAAGCTTTCACATCTGGGGTAAAACTTGACACACACTCTGAATTCCTCACGTAAATGTCACTAGGTGTTGGTATTTTGTTATGAAGATTATAACTCAAATGAGACAAGTTAGTCCCTAGGAAATTTATGTTTGTAGATGGATTACTGATGGAATCATCACAGAGTCCGAGTTCAAACATCGCAGTACGGTTGTGTTTTTGTAATTTCTTCACAAGCAGTATGAATCTCTTGCGTTCTCCCAATTTTAAGTGTTGGTCAAATGGAAAGTCATAAAAGTCTCGATCAACGAAGGATAAAAGACACTGTCCATCGATATCGTGAGATTTAATAATTTCTGTTATGATACTGGATATTTTCTCTTTATGTAATAAATCTAAAACTTCTTTGTTACTCCAATTGATAATATCTGATTCCATTTTCACCAGTTACTCTTACTTTAGTTGGGCAAATTAAATGTGCTTTAAATATATCTTGAATAATTTTTACGAGTGTAAATATATATAAACAAAGTAACACTGAGTAGACGATCACAAAACTGTGTATGTATTTATTTTATTTATTCCATCACGGAGTACTGGTATTTGACATTAATATGACATGTGACGTGACATTGAAAAAGTTGACATTTCAGTGTCAACAGATGTAAACAGATTCAAAACACAAACAGTACTCACCCGTTATTGTTAGTCGACTAATTTCCGTTTATTTAATTTAGTTTATTTAACAGTTTTTCTACAATTAATATTTTTAGTTAGTTTACTTCATTCAAATAAATTTTATGTATAGCTAAAAAAAACAGTTTTGATGTAATCATAGAGGAATAACCTATGGAGCACACAAGCAAAGAATCGCTGAACAAAGGAGATCGAGAACTTCTATAGACTCTGGTCCAAGAAGCTTTGATGATAAGATGCTCTGGAAAAAAAGCGCGGGAAACTTCCAACTTGGCGGACGCGTCCTTTTTGAAATTTTCATATAAAAATATTTCTTAAGTGTATTATAGTATCAGTAGTCGTAGTTTTAGTGTCGTAGTTTCTTTATTTTCTATTTAAATTAATTTGTGTATATTCTTCGGTAGGGGTAAGTGTTTTTTTACTATTAGTTGAGTGGCTCAATGAACGATCCGCCTGATCCGGGGGGCTTTGTCCCCCCGGTAGGCAGTTATGTTACAATTTCAAATGAATCGGGAATGGATACCGATGGGTCTTCTACGACCCGATCATTAAAAAGAAGCCGTGTGCATGTGTGTAAGCACTGCAACAAACGTCGTCGTACCCGCAAAGGCCATGGATCCGAATCTTCGGGTTGTGGTTGTACTGACTCAATTCTAAGTGCGGAACAAAATACACCCACCACTGTTAACTTATCACCGATTGATCCAGCTCCTCCAGTTCTTAATCAAATTGCTCCAGCTCCTACTCAAATTGGGCGAAAACTTTACGAAAAATCAGACGTCGCGCCATTTGTTATACATGTTCAAAAAAATGTTAGTTCTGAAAATGATGGAACCACACTGCATCCCATCACATTTGGGAAGTTTTTAAAACAAAATGCCTTCCAAAACATTATCAACGGCAGTGTAAAGAAAATCGGGCGTAACAAAATTAGCATCTCATTCTCTAATTTCCTAGACGCAAATTCTTTTATTAATAGTACTAGCATTGATAAATATAATTATAAAGCATACATACCCACTTTTAATGTTACCAGAATGGGCTTAGTGCGTGGAGTTCCTGCGGAATGGTCTCCGGAGGAAATTATTGATAATATTTCGGTACCAGTTGGCTGCGGGCCTATTTTAAAGGTGAGACGCCTTAACTTCAAAACCGTTGTGGATGGCAGTACCACATGGAAACCTTCCCAGTCGATTGTGATTACTTTCGATGGGCAGATTTTGCCAAAAAGAATTTTCATGTGCTACAATGCACTACCTGTAGAGCTATATATTTTCCCCACAGTACAGTGTTTTAACTGCTGCCGTTTTGGACACACACGACTCCAATGTAGATCGAAGCCTAAATGTTACAAATGTGGCCAGGGACACACTGGGGATAGCTGTGAAACCGATCCAGAAAATGCATCATGCTGCCTTTGTTCTGGGTACCATTTTGCGACGAATAAGTCTTGCCCAGAATTTTCAAGGCAAAAATTAATTAAAACATATATGGCGCAAAGCGCTGTATCATATGCTGAAGCAGCTAAAATCCATCCTCCAGTCTCAAGATCCTATGCAGATACACTCTTATCTCCACCATCCAAAAACTTGCCTGATACTCCATCAATCTCTTTACAATCTAATAAGATATCAACAAGTTATAAAAAGACTGTCTTCACCAAACCACGTTCCCCTCCCAAATATGTGCCAGGTTATAATAAAGAAGCTCACAATGCTATTATTAAAGATTTTAATATTCCTCAACCATCAGATGGTTGTGCTTTTTCTAACAAACACAATATTCAAGATAAAGACACAAACTTTTCCATAAATGACTTTCTTTCTGCATTACACAATCTTCTCTCTCAGTTCAACATTTCACCGTCCAACGTTGCCCCTTCTTTCAATTTACCTCAATCCAATCATAATGGACCATACTTCCAAAATAATCCAGTGGAACTGCCGCAGTCTAATAAACAAAAAGACTGATATTATTTATTTGTTAAACTTTGAACCTATTGTCTTTGCTTTAGCAGAGACATGGCTCAAAGCTAATCATATTTTTAAAATCAATGGTTATTTAACCATTAGAGAGGATAGATCTGATGGGTATGGTGGAGTAGCTATACTCATCAAGAATTCTATCCCTTTTTCCATCATTACATTACCACCTCATAGTGAGGAAATTTCTATTCTAGCTATAAAAGTATACTCACCCTTCTTCTTCTGTACTTCAAGAGATGAATAATCTCTTTTCTTTTCTTCCAAAGCCATTCTTAATACTGGGGGACTTTAATTGCCATCACCAATCATGGGGTTGTTCAATTTCGAATTGTTATGGGGATGAATTACTCGACATAATAGATGCTCATAACTTATGCATCTTGAATTCAGGAGCACCCACTCGACGTTCAGATCCTAACCAAAACCAAAGTGCAATTGACCTTTCTATCTGTTCTTCAAACCTAGCCTCTTCCTTATCTTGGTACACTCTGTCCTCTACTTTTGGTAGTGACCATTTTCCAATAGTCATCTCTTATCCTCTTTCTAAACCAAATGCGCCAATTAGGAGATCAAATCTAAAACATAAATTACCCCATAGTAATAGTAGTGACTGGGACAAATTTAAGTTCATTGTTGACAGTAAGCTTTGTTCTTTGCCTGTTATTTCTGATGGTAATGAAAACAGTTGTGCTGAGGCATTAGCACGCTTATTAATTGTAGCGGCGGATGAAGTTTTTCCTATAAAAAAGAACAATATTAGTTTTATTCCATCGCCTCCTTGGTGGGACTCAGAGTGCACAGAAGTGATTAATAGACGTAATGAGGCTGAATACAATTATAACCTTGAAATGACAGATATTAACTTTGAAATTCTTAGTAACCTAATTTTAGAAACTCGCAAACTATTTAAAATGAAAAAATTTGAATCTTGGCGTAACTTTTGTTTATCTATTTCACCGAATACTCACCCTACGTTGGTCTGGCGCTACATTCGTAGATTTAGATCCATTTATAATAACCATTCTACTATCCCTGATTCGTTAGCCAGCGACTTTCTAGATAAATTAGCTCCTCCATGGGTTCCTGAGGCTAACCTACCTCTCATACCTGTCATTCCCAATACCCAAAATAAACATTCGTCGCTAGATCGTCCATTCACTCGTCAAATGGTGTTGCCATTCCTTAAACCAAATAAAACTCCTCCTCCTCAGATGTTTCTTCATACCGTCCTATTGTTTTGTCTTCAATTCTGATAAAGTTAGCGGAACATTTAATTAAAAATCGCCTAGAATGGTTTGTTGAAAGTAAGGGTCTCGTGGCAGCATCACAATATGGCTTTAGAAAAGGTAAAAGTACCACTGACTGTTTAAGCATTTTAACATCGGATATTCGGATTTCATTTTCCAATAATCATTCCACAATCGCGGTGTTCCTCGATATTAATTCAGCTTACGATAATGTTTTATTATCAGTTTTAAAAAACAAATTAAAAGCCTTAGAAGTTCCTATGAACTTGTTGAATTTCATCATTAATATCCTGACTGAACGCTCTGTTAACATGATAATAGGGGATCAGGAGGTATCACATATTGTATGGAGAGGTCTCCCACAGGGTTCTGTGCTCAGCCCTCTTTTATACAATATCTACACTTTTGATTTAGATTCGTCCTTGTCCGATTGTGTTAAAGTTCTTCAATATGCCGATGATTTATTATTATATGCTACAAGTCAGTCTATCGAGCAAGCTAGCTGTTCTATTAATTCAGCTTTATCTGCGTTGGGTTCATGGTTACATTTGAACGGTTTGGAGTTATCGACATCTAAAAGCGCGGCTGTTTTATTCACCCGGAAGAGAAACATTCCCGGAGTAAATCTTTACTTTAAAGATACACCTATTCCAGTCAAAGACAGTTTCCGATATTTGGTGGTAATTTTAGATTCTAAATTAAGTAGTGTTCCCCATTGCGAATTTATCGTCAATAAATGCGAAAATCATCTAAACATGCTTAGATGCCTGTCAGGTGTGTGATGGGGTGCACATCCTTTTTCTTTAAAATTAATCTACAATGCTATAATCAGAAGCACATTAGACTATGGATCATTTATTCTTGAACCGGGTAGTGTTATGGCTTTTAAAAAATTGGACCGCATCCAGTCTAAAGCATTACGAATTATTGCGGGTGCTATGAAGTCGAGTCCCATAAATGCCTTACAGGTTGAATGCGGGGAAGCTCCTCTAAATCTTCGAAGACAGTTCCTTTCCGATAAATATTTATTCCGAATTATTCAGTTCTCAACACATCCTCTCATTTCTAAATTGGACACTTTAGTGACACTGATTGATTCTTCAGATTATTGGTCCCATAAACGTGCCCCTTGTTTAGCTATAAGCTATAAAAAATACCTTTCTCTATCTTCTCCAACTCACCGTTCCAACAAACTTCCCATGTTCAGCAGTAGTTATGATAGTTTACATTTCAATCCCATCATTAAATTTAACTGTACTAGTAAATCTGACCCTGTTTGTCATTTAAGTTTCAACAATTTTCTGGCCGACCACTCGGAATATCACCACATTTTTACGGATGCTTCCAAACGTTCTCCAACGGGTTGTGTGGGAGTTGGCACGTACCACTCGCAATACAACATCGTACAAAAAATAAAACTTCCTCCGGAGACTTCCGTTTTTACAGGTGAATGTTTTGGTATTTTAAAAGCCATCGAATATAGTCGGGTTTTTAAGCTCAAAAAAGTAATAATTTTCTCAGATTGTCAAAGCGCTCTTCTAGCTATCAACAAATCTGCACTGACACATAAATTCCAGTGTCCTATAATCTATCTAATAAGAGAATTTGCGTACAGAACATTATCTGAGGGCAATACCTTGCAATTCGCGTGGGTTCCAGCTCATGCTGGAATCGAGGGTAATGAAGTGGCGAATTCTCTCGCCGGTGAAGCGGTGCAGTGTGGGGACATAGTTCCATACATAAATTTCAACTCAGATATTGTAAATTTACCTAAAACTTTTCTTTTGGACACCTGGAAGGTGGCCTGGGAAATCAGCAGTAGAGAAAAGGGTCGTTACTTTTCTTTGATCCACCCCGACGTTTCGGAAAAACCGTGGTTTGGCAGGGCTAGGTTTGGCAAGATGGAGACCTCCGTTCTCATACGGATGAGACTTGGTCACGTTTGCTCTCCAGCTCATCTTGCCAAACTTAAAATCATAGACGATCCCAGTTGTTCGTGTGGCACAGATGTAGGCGACTTGAACCATATTCTTTTTTCCTGTCCTCTATATGACCGTTCTTCCTTTCTTAGTGATCTACTATCTCTCCGTATTCCTTTTCCTACTTCAGTTCTTTCTTTATTTTGTACAAATAGTTTACCTGTATTTAGATGTATAGCTTCATTCATTACCATTAATAATATTAAATTGTAATTTATATATATATTTTTTTTTTTCTCTTCTCATCTCTTCATTTTATGTACCTATAGTTTTTATTTTTATTAATTATTAACATAGTAATCCTACTGATCCTATATCCCAAATTCCGTGTTAAATTATACATATTGATAAATCCTAGTTTCCCTACCTTTGTTTCTAATAACATCTGTAATAACACTAATAACATGACATTGGCTAAATGCACAAACCGTGCGAAGCCAGAAAAAAAAAAAAAAAAAAAAAGATGCTCTGTTCTTTGATGATTGTAAGTTACTCAGATCCACCTCAGATCACTTCGTCTTGTTGTGTTTGATGCGTTTAAATTACCAAAGGTCATGGATATCGCTTAAAAAAGAGGGTTAAAATAAAAAGAAATGCATAAAATAATTCTTCCTTTTATTTAAGAACAATACAAGGTGGGTTACTCAATAAACAAGTGATGTTGACCAAACCCACCTTCATCACTGAAAAAATTAAGCGTAACCTTAATTACAACGATGCTTCTTGAAGGTGTAAGCCAATGAGAATTAAACCATAGTCATTGGTGTCAGCAGACACATTTCATGGTATCAGGTACATATTCACAGTTGGTCGCATTACTTATTAAAAACCGGCCAAGTGGGAGTCGGACTCGCGTACGAAGGGTTCCGTACCATTATCTAAAGAAAAAAAAATTCATTGCTCCTAGGGGTAGCAGACCTGAGTATTTGGGATTAATTTCAGCTTGCTACCGCCACGCATTCCTGAGAAAAAGGGTCTTGATAGACAGACAGACGGACAACAAAGTGATCCTATAAGGGTTCCGTTTATATTAAGGAGATTCAACATCTTCACGACTATATCCTTGTAGGAGACAAAAGAAAATCAGACATTGTTCATGGTATCGGTATGCTAATGTTTACAGTTAGTTGCATTAGGTGTTAGGTGATGAAAGCGAACCGTTTACCAACTTCAGGACACAGCAAAAACCTTAGGGGTGTCTGAGAGCAGGTCTTACAAGATAGTTGTACGTACAACCCAAGTGGCGTTAAACCATTATATCAATCAGCTATGCTTCTTGAAGATTTTGTTGTCAGTAATTGTACAATAAGGCGTTTAACTTATTTCGCCCGGCGCCAGCGCCCGATTAGCTTGTGTCCTTAACAAAGAACAACCCTCTTCTTACAAGCTTTATACTGATGTATGTCTGAATCACCGACGCTCCTTGTATCTCTTCACACTGCAGCGACGCTCATGACAATGAGTGTAAACTCCTTAATACATTGTTTAAGTATTTTAGACATGAAGGTACACACTAGAGAAATGGAATGGGTGGCAGGTATAAACATAGGTACGGGACAAAATTAGTTGTAAGTTAGACTGTGTCAAAGTAATAGTTCATTACTAATTCAAAATGCTGAACTTACCTAGATGGCTAAAATAAGAATTCGTTGAATGTCTTCCGTAGTGGCATAAACCAAATACCAGAACTTAATACACTGCGGCCGCTATTTTATGGCTTGTACATAATTGTGAGGCACCATCGTCCATCACGCGACGTCGTCGCGTGTACCTTAAAGCGCTTTCACGCGACGTCGCGTGATGTGACAATTAAAGTGAGGAAAACAACAAAATTACTATACCGATTTTGATGAAATTTCTGTGAGACCAATGGGGAAGTATATCCTTTCACATGAAAAAGATGGAGTTATGACGTAACAAACAAAAAAAAGGCAACCGAATTGAGAACCTCTTCCTTTTTGCTGTACTGATGTATGTCTGAATTACCGATTCTGTTTGATTTAATTATATAGTTCATTTTCAATGACTTTTTTCTCCATAGAAGATATTTTTTGACGCCATAACAAAAAATTATGCTCTATAAATCAGCTTCAAGAAAATATAGGTCTCGTTTACCAACGCTAGTTGGACCGCTTCCGCCATTTTTTGCGGGAATTTGAGAATCACACAAGAGACATGCATCCAAAAACACACGAAGAAAAAACAACGACTTAGGTGTATCTTTACAATTGTCCTACGACAACAAACAAAGTGATGTGACACCACCAATGAGTGTTACAAATAAAAATGAAGTACTTACATACAGGTCAAACACAGTCCCATTTGGGTTTCACCAGGGTAAAAAGTATTACTAAAAATATATTGGATGGCTTAAAAAAAATATATACTTACGCCACATAATCTAAGGTGCGACCCTCTCGGGCCTATCATTTTCAGTTTGGATAGTCAAACTGAAAATGTCATCCCATAATACAACAAATAAATTCAAAATTGTACATGTGGTATTTAGATGATGGAGCACCAGAAGGTGACGTTGACACCGTTTCCGGCCTGGACCTCAACCCCTCAAAATATGTAATTTACCTTTTCGACATTACCGACCGAAAGGTAGACAACCAATAAAATAGACCCGCAAATTAAAATTTTGGAAAAAGACTCTTAGATAGCTTTTCTCCATTAATCGAGGACAAAATAAAAAATATGAACAACGAAACAAATGGTGTAACACGGGAGGTGTCACATCATCATCACAGAATCTGATAGTCGAGTAAAAATATCTCTTGATAATGACTCTTACTGGCTTAAACTACACGGTGTTCTTCGTCTACCATTGGTCGGGGTATTGGATCACTTGCACATTACGTCACACTCCCGGTCAGGTATCAGTTCATCCTGGCCTGTGTCTGTTCTTTCAGGTGACAGAGTTCCCAAATCTGTCAAGCAAGTCAGACCATATGGCGGATGAAGATCACTGTGCGCTCCCCGGCGCCCAGTGCGTCTGCTGTAGTCAGGGAGGGAGGTTTGCGTCACCCTGTCCCTTCCCTTTGCTACCATCGCTTCAAAAGGAGGCGACAGCGTCCTACGCGATCTCGCTCTCAACCTTGGGGTGTACTGCAACCGGCAGGAAATACCGACCTTCGCGTCGTCTTAGTAACAATGTATGAATGCAGTGGCATATTCCAGGCCGGGCACACCTACCCAAGTGTTTATTAAATTCGCCCTAAAGCGTAGGCCAACTGGCAATCAGTAAAAAGAAAAGTCAACTTTGTAGGACTGTATAGTAATTTAAAAGATGGATAGATTGCGTGAAGACTGATATGAAAGAGAAAGGAGTAAATGATGCCGTGACGTCTGACGGGGAGAATGGAAGACTAAAACGCGTTGCGCTGACCCCAAGTAGAATGAGACAAGCCCAGGAAGACAATGAATTCCAAAAGCAGAAAGTTCTCAATTCAATTAAATATTCCTTTTTTTGTATGATGGTGTGTGATGGTGGCCGAATAAAACATCATCATTATAATAAAAAAATGTAATTTAATGATTATTGTGATCAATGCATCATTGACGACTTAATTTACACTTCTGATAATCAGGAATTATTCAATATAAACATTCAAGAATCATAATAAAATATAATGGAAATATTAGCATGATGATTTTGCAGTTTCTTTATTCGAAACTGCATAATCTCCCGAGATTCTTACTTTCATTGGCGTTTCGTTAACCCAATTTGGTACAGACTAATCAATTAATATTACTTTTACTAACATTAAAACTAAGCAAAGAAAGCTTTGTTTTATCTGTTAGTAAAGCATGAATAGTAAAACATAACACTTTTGGTTTAGAATAACATGTCCAGCAGGCTTCTCGCCAATGGCTTTTTATATGAGTCTCTAAAACTAGGTAACTATCTATCACACAGCTGCCTCAGGCTGGCTCAAGTATTAGAGGCAATGAAATTATTAAAAGCAATATCATGAATATAACTTGACAAGTTTTAAAGCATACACACCTTGATCAAGTCAGCGTATATGCTTGATTACAAAGAGCCTTAAAACTAATAAAAAAATAAAATCAAAATGCTGACATTATAAAAATAATGGAATAGATCAATAAAATGACCCGACCAATAGGCATTATTCAACATTAATACTTGTGATTGAACTTCATCTGCACTAAGTACTTCACGTTCACTTGTGCGACGTCGTATACGATGAATCTGGGTGTGTGCTAAGGAAAATATACTACAAAAAAAAACTTTAAAATTATTTATTAAAATTCAAAGAAGAAAATTAGGTTCTTCTATCAACATTGAACGCGTATAAATCAAAATACTTTATAGCTTAAGTACTTAAGTATGGGAGGACACCGCAGCCACAAAACAAAACAAGGTAGAAACGTTAACGAGTATCTAGGAATTTACAAGGTCGAGGGCAAGGACTCTTGAAGCTAACCGTTTTTTTTCCGGATAAATTCAAACGTTACGAAAAATAGGTCAGGTAGGTGGAGCGACGATCCTATAAGATATACCAGGCTGGTAGCAGCTGGTAGAGAGTTGCCTACCGAGTTGAACGGCGCCCGGAGAAGCCTATGTCCAGCAGTTAACAGTGGTATGCTGATGATGATGAATAAACAGGCCATAAAAGTGTAAACTCTGACGGCGATTAATAAAGGATACTCGTTATACAGCAGGTAGGTGTCGACTGGGTTAGTCACAGGCTTGCCGAGCGGCACGATGGTTCCGTCGTCTAGCGTCTTGTTCTGCGTAGGGTCGGGCTGCGTCTTACCCACGCCCCATGCCGAGTGCATGTTGGCCGGGAGCTTCACGTTCTCAGCTTGGTGGCACTCTTTCCTGTAAGGCCATGTCTTATTAGCTGTAGCTCTGTTTACCTTAGCATTTCTGGCGAAACATTCACATCAAAAACTTGTTGTCTGATGAGATAAAGGAGATGTTCCAGAAATGTATGGAGCCTGGGCCAGCACTATGTACACTATATGTAAATATCGCTATGTATTACAGTAACCGTTTTTTATTGTTGATTTTCTTTAATTTCACTTCGTTTCAAAGTACATTCAAATTAACTTGACCAACAAGAGCAACACAACATAAAATTAAACATGGTGGATCAGATCAGCAGCAAGCGAAAAATGACATTTTGACAACGACATTTGATTGACGTCCATCGTAATACCTGCGATAAAAAAAAACAACACGAATTTCGAAAATCTTGGATTTCGGTTTCGATAAAATAAGACTAAAGATCCAAACTCAAAGCAAAGAAGGACTCAAAACCGTCACTTCTTAAAACTGTCAAAGTCCTCAAACTTCATGTCAAACATAACTGACATGGCTGCTCTAAAATAGGGTTATTTTATTAAAACACTTTTCAAATGACCATTTTTGTACCACTGTACCTTTCTTCAAATTATTTTTTTAGTATTTTTATGAAATTCATAGTGGTGGCCCAAAATCAAACATCTCCTTTCTTCAAGAGACGGAAAGATTTCAACATGTTTATGAAAATATTTCGCCAGTACGTACGCACATTAAAAATTCAACTGTATACTCCAAAATGGAAGTAGGGTATAGTACACCCCGCCAGTAACGTTTTATTCCCACGTAATAAGAGGTGAGCCTATAAATACAATATCTTTATTTTCTCTCTTTCCAAAGTAAATAATAAAAACCCTACTAAAACATCACCAGACACAACTTATTTTTCTGTTCAATATTATCATTATCAAGTACTTATTCACATTCTACTTTAGACCTACAAAGAAAAGGTCCATCAGACCATCTCCATTTTCTGGCATAAAATCCGGATCTGATGACCATTTTTGTAACATTGGCTATTTCGTCGCTACCCTATTAGGTCGCATTCACTAATACGTCACCTTGTGCATTTGGTAAGTTTTCTTAATTCGTTTCACGCTCTATTTGGACTCATTCCCAACTCGTCCGATGCTTATGTACCATGTACAGTCAGCGTCAAAATTATCGGGACGAACAGACTGTTTACCAAGATCTCAACACCTAAAAAAAATTAACTTTACCTCAATTGAATTCTGTGTTCATTCTAAAACATTCCTTGTGTCATTGGGTTAAAGTAGTTGGTAAAGTGGTTGGTTGGGTTGGCAGTAGTTGTTCATAGTTTTTTAGATCATTTTGAACAGTCTGTTCGTCCCGATTAATGTAACTCTGGAATCCGTAGGATTATCGAGATAAAATATATTAAGTTCATTAACTTATTATGTTTATAGTTATTCTGTGTTAATCCAGGTTATTAACAATCTTTTTTTTTTTTTTTTACCGATTGGAAATCATCAAATAACCCCTCCCGCTCTGGGCTGAGCAGGAGGGAGTGTCAGACTTTTACTGACTAAAACCCATCCATGTTCCTTCCTTTGCCCTTTGTGTTCCAGGGCCGCGGTATCTCTTTCGAACAGTGCCGCAACCTGGCAGGCATCGGTCCTTACGGACCCCTTCCTGTTTGCTGACTCTCTTTGAGGCGCGCGTGGAACACGAACGCGCCGTCGACACGGCCTGTCGTCATAAGACGGACGGACGGCGAGCTAGCCCATAGCTCACCGTCCACAGGCCCAGGTTATTAACTATCTGCGTGCCAAATTTCATAAAAATCTGTTCAGTAGATTTTAGGTGAAAGAGTATAAAAAAACATACAAACATCAATCCATCCTCAAACCTTCGCGTTTATATTATTGGATTCAACAATCGCTGATGTATCAACTTAGTATAGAAATTATGTAAAATTAATTTTAAGACTTCGCTGTGGAAACTATCCATCAGTGAGTTCAGAGTTTGCATTCTATGAAAAAAACTGATTCACCGAGTTGCAGAGAATGTAATCAGATTGAAGACGTGCAGCATCTGCTGATGGATTGTGTCCGCAACAGGCGCGAGAGTGTGTAACAGTTATTATAGTTTCTGTGTTAATTATAAGGTTTAAAATGTTACAATGGCAAAAGGCACGATGGGGTTGACATATCTGTTTAGATAAAAACCCCAAAATAATTAAAGGGGATAAAATAAATTGGATTACCGATGCATTTATAACGAGGTTCATAAAAGTAATAAAGGATGTTATAGCCTTGTGGCCAGCTTAATTGTAATGACAGTATCTTCATTTGTTTACGCCACTGTTATTTTATTGACACCTACGCAACACGCATTTTATAAGTAATTTAATTATTTATTGCGATGGAAAATGTCAAGATAGGACTTCGAGTCAAGATAGAAATTCGAGTCAAGTTCTAAGAAACTTGACTTCGACTCGAGGGTAGGACTTCCGAGTCGAGGGTAGGACTTCCGAGTCGAGGGTAGGACTTCCCGAGTCAAGAGTAGGACTTTGAGTCAAGAGTAGGACTTCGAGTCAAGAGTAGGACTTCGAGTCGAGATTAGGACTTCAGTCAAAGGTAAAGTACTTCAAGTCAAAGATAGGAATTAAAGATCTTCAAGTCAAACATGGGGCTTCAAGTCAAAGATAAAGAACTTGAAGTCAATGATAAAGTACCTGAAGTTAAACATAAAGAACATCAAGTCAAAGAGAGAAAATAATGAAATAACTACATAATATGGATATCCGCACGCAAAACACGCGCTTGGAGGTGGAGTTGCGGACACCAGCCCGTTATACAATACAATAACATGTATATTCAAATTAGACTTCAAAAACACAAAAATTACTTTAGCTTCAGAAGTCGGTGACTTATTTGTGCGATTCAGGTCTTTTTTCAATCGACTTCCGAACCTTAAGTTATTTTTCACTTTTTTAGGGTTCCGTAGTCAACAAGGAACCCTTATAATTTCGTCATGTCCTTCTGTCTGTCTATCCGCAGCTTAGCTCAAAGACTTAGTACTAGAAAGCTGTAATTTGGAATGAATATACAGATTAGTTACGCCGACAAAGTGGTAAAATAAAATCTCGATAGTATTTTTTTTAGGTTATCTCCTGTACATGTAATGTGGCGATTTTTTCTCGCATACCCCATAATTGTCGTTGAATAGTTCTTTAAGAAATATTGCGAGCTTGTTCAAATAATTTTTCGATTAAGGAATTAGTTTGTGAAATATTAAGCTTTAAATTGTAAATTTAAATGAGACTAAAGTGTCCCCTCCTCTAACAGCTAAACGGTTGTGTTTGGGTGTGTAACAAAATTCACGGTGGAGGTATACAGAGTGAATCCGTTCAACGGGGCAGTAAGGGGAACTATCTTAACTTACTGTTGCAGGTACACTAAAATAATCATAGGAGACTATCCATAATTTTTCGTGAAATTTTGATCACCATTCACAGATTTAAAAAAAAGTAGTTAGCAAGAAAATGGCCATTTTACACAAAACATTTTTTTGATACCAAGCGATCCTGTTTCTAATATATATATACTGACCAAAAACTTGTATGGGACTAACCCAGGTTGGTGTACTAAAAAAAGTCAGAAATTGAAAAATACTATTTGTTTGAAAATTTTAACCATTTTTTTAATGTTATCGATCGTGAATGTAAATCAAGATGACTAAATAAAATAGCTCCTGGGAGAGCATCTAAAATTTCAGTGTTGTCAGGTAAAGGAATCTTGTCATCATGAATTTTCTCGTTAAGTTTACGATACCCTACTACCAAACGCCACTTCTCATTATTTTTCTTTGGTACTAGTAATATTGGACTAGACCATGCACTTTGCGTTTCCTCATTAATATCATCCTGTATCTTATTTTGTATTTGTTTATTTAGTTCTTTGTTTAAGCTTTGTGGTAATATGTATGGTTTTGTGTAAATAGGATTATTGTTGAATTTTAATGTTTCTGCTCTATTTGCATTTGCTTTATTTTAATCACACTTCTAGCACTCGTTTAAGGATAGGAATAAGTACTACAATTCGTATATCCTTTTCACTTACATTTAAAATTTGAATAGGTAAATTTCGTTTGTTCCCAATGAGTCACACTGTAACATGTCACACTGTGACTCGTTGGGAAAAATTGTGAATAAAAATCTCAACCAGTCACACTGTTACTCGATAGGACAAATGTTTGTGTTTATTCCCAACGGATTACACGCCCAAGTAAAGAGTGTGACTCTTTGTGAACAAAATATTCTCATACAGTAACACTGTATGAGAATATTTTGTTCACATATTGGCACTACTTCTTACCCAATCAGTTACACCATTGAGACTCATCATTTTAGATTAATTCAGTATTTGTTTTAATGCAAATAATGAAAGTTAATTTGTAAAATCAACCATAACTATTATTTTCACTATTTACACTCACTATTTAGTTAAGAATTTCTTCTTTGCGTTATTAGATTGCATGGATATATAACTTCACTATACTCGAACAATTTAGACTAGAGAAACCGACTAGCTAAGAATAAAAATTAAAGTCACAATTTAAAAAAAAAAACTTTTTTTTACAGACAAACCGCTAAAATGTGAAATTGTGTTTGGTATTTCTCCTGATTGCCCTGTTTGCAGTCTACGCTGACGCACTCGGTGGTAACGTGGGGTTCCTTGGAAAAGTAAATAATATAAAATAACAAATAATATTTTATACAATGATGGTTAAAATAATTAATTTATCGTTTTATTAATTCGCCGTGTGTTGAAACTAAGAAATGTCCAATTGGATATTTTTGCGCGTTGTGGTTTGACGATGATGGCAAAGAGGGAAAGTGATGCGATTAGGTTGAAGAAATTTAGAGTTTGCAGTACTTATTTGGAACCCTTTTTACATAAAGTATAGTGAAAGATTAGAATTAGTACATGTCACATGAATTAGGCCTGGAATGCAAGCAGTGCGGCAACCTCTTGGTATGTACTGTCGAGATATGGTCCATACAATTTCAACAAACTTATCGTAGTTGTTCGGAACTGGGTCTAAGTCGAGTAGCTTTGAGTCAATGCCATCAGAAAACATCTGCCAGTAAGCCTTCAAAAAATTGAAAAGTCGCCTAAAAGGCACAATCTGAGGTTTTACTGCTGATTCAACGCAGCATCCAATTGGCCTATGTTGAGGTTTTGGAATAGGCTGATGCACTGTCTTTATGCAAAGAGGACTAATATTACCACTGGCAAATATCAAATCAGGGTTATAGCCCCGCCGACATCTGCTACTGTTGAAGGATGCTTGGAGTTTGGCATTGTGTATTAAGGTGAGATTCTCTGCCTCCGCCCATTCTTCCACTGCATCACCATCTGTATTACTGACGGTATAACCCCATGTACACTCGTTCTCTTCCCCCGGTGAGTCGTGGCGTTGCTGACCTGATGCATGAAGACCTTGTGGCAAAAGTTCTTTTCCGTCTGTCTTGGAGTCCGAGAGAGCCCAATCCATGTCGTTGTCCTGCTGTGCCTCGTGCGAATTTCAATTTATATAATTGGTTTTTATGCTTTTTAATAGTAATGTTTTTCTCTGGTATATAGGATGGAAACTTCCAGCGGGGCAGTAGGGGGGGGGGGGGCGACCTTAACCGTTGCAGCTACACAAAAATGGTCTTGGAAGACTATCCATAATTTTTCGTCAATTTTGATCGCCAAGACAGATCGCAAGAAAATGGCCATTTTACACAAAACATTTTATTGATGCCAATCGATCCTGTTTCCAATACTGATCAAAAACTTCAATGGCTCCAACCCAGGTTGGAACTCGGATTACTAAAATAGTCAGAAATTGCAAAAACTTTTCTCATACTTTTCGTAGGAGATCATAGCACCTCCTAATAAAGAAATTGTGAAACAAAAAATAAAATAAAATGTTTTTGCAAAAGATAAAACCAACTTTAAAATCACAAAAATGTTAAAAATAACTTTAGCTTCAGAAGTCTGTGACTTTTGTTCGTTTGATTCAGTTTTTTTTTTGCATTGGGATTTTTTTAATATAATAATGGAAGATTTTCACCTATCAAGATTAGATAATGATGCTGCACGGAGCATCATCTATGCTAATATTATAAGGAGGTAAAATTTGTGAGGTTGTAGGAAGGTAATCTCTGGATCTACTGAAGCGATTTCGGAAATTCTTTCACTAATAGGAAGCTACATTATCCCAGAGTGCCATAGGCTATATTTACAACGTGCCCGTTGGATAATTTCCGAACAAAACGCGAGCGAAGCCGCGGGCAACAGCTAGTATATAATACTGGTGATGCTATGTGCCATCTCCACGAATGACAGATTCCGTCCATCAAATCACTAACTTTTTTAATTACTTTTCAAATAAGCATGTTTAAAAAAAAACACAAGGCTTTAAGGTTCTAAGCATACAGGCTTAAATGCAGGGAAACACTGCAATACGTGGATTATTTGCCGATGGAACTTTCAAGTATGGTCCACCGCCTTTTGTACATCTTTACGCATTCCTTACTGCTATAAGAATTACAGAAGAAGAAACAAATGTGGTACCCCTGGTTTACAGCTTGTTGCCAGATAAACATCAAGAAACTTACAATCAACTGCTAAGGCTGATCAAATCAAAGTTTAATCTTTTCGATCCAGTACAATTTTACGTTGATTTTGAGCAAGCGGCGATAAACGCTATCTCAGAAGTTTTCCAAGCGCCTAAATAGTTGGATGCTTCTTTCACTTTCATCAATGCTTGTGGCGCAAAGCTAGACAAATAAAGTTAGCGACAAGAAAGAAGGACGTGCGCATATTGCAAAATGCATAGCTCTTGCTCACCTTCCAAAGAATCACATCCCAGAAGGATGGTTAACTGTTTTAAACAGTTCACAGCAGAAAACTTTCAGTCATTTAACGATTATTTTTCAAAGACCTGGATTGAGTCAATGTTGCTACTTAGCTGCTATGATCAGCACTACCGCACGATAAATACAGTAGAGAGGTGGCACAACAGGATTAATAAGCAAGTCAATATTAAGAAACCAGGCTTGCACTATTTTCTTTTTATCATTAAAAGAGAGGCTAACTTTATAATTTTCTAAGTATACAAGAAGTTAAAGCGTGCTGCTCCAAGTGATGATGACTGTGAACTTGCATATAGACATACGCAATAGCCCTGCAGATGCACAAGGTGACGTATTAGAGAATGTGACCTAATAGGGATAGCAACGAAATAGTTAATGTTAAGAATGGTCATCAGATCCTAAAATCCTACACACAAGAATTGGGAGTACTTACATGTTTCCGAGAGCAACTTCACAGAGCAGCATGAGTCCAGTTGGGTTCCTGGTGTCGGTACAACAGTAGTTGGCAGACTTGGACACCATGTCCGCAAAGTAAACACCTTTGCCGAACATGTAGCCCGTCACTGGCGCTTCCGGCGGCGCTATGCGGAGACCTAGTCAAACAGGAAGGAATAATTATATTTAACCATAAAACAGCCCACCTGTGCACCTAAGATGTAATGACATTTTGCCAACCTATTACTTCTTCTTTTATATCGATGGCAAGTCCTGTAACGTATGTGTAGGCACACTTTAGACACTCAAGCAAGTGAGCCATGGTCAAGTCGGTAGCCACAAAGCCTGCCTGAGCCTGTATTTCTGCCTAGGTCTGAGTCGGTAACCACAGACTCAGACCTAGGCAGAAATACAGGCTCTTGGCAGTGATATAAAATTTCCTGATTCTATAACCAAACGTTTTTAGGGTTCGTCCCTCAAAAGGAAAAAACGGAACCCTCTACAGGATCACTCGCCTGTCTGTCTGTCACAGTCACCGTCAACTTACTCCGAAACTACTGGACTGATTGAGTCGGTGTCCCAAAGACGAACGTGTAACGTAAATTAATGAATTTGAATCATGGGGGCCACTTTTAGGGGGTAAACTAGAAAATTAAAAAAAAAAATGTTTTGCAAACTATATCGTGTTACATATCAAATGAACGTTCACCTCATTGCTACGTTGAGGTCACAATGACCTCAAAAAATACATCACATCATCATCTCGTCATCATGACATCTCAAAAAATATTTGAGATGTTCACAATGAACATCTCAAATATTTTTTGAGATGTTTAAAATTGGTAAAAATTGACCATTCTCCCCCCCCCCGTTTTTTTTTTTTTTTTGGTATGGGAATTAATCATATAACCCCTCCCGCTCTGGGCTGAGCAGGAGGGAGTGTCAGACTTTTACTGACTAAAACCCATCCATGTTCCTTCCTTTGCCCTTTGTGTTCCAGGGCCGCGGTATCTCTTTCGAACAGTCCCGCAACCCTGGCAGGCATCGGTCTTTTTGGACCCCTTCCTGTTTGCTGACTCTCTTAGAGGCGCGCGTGCAACACTCGCGCGCCGTCGACACGGCCTGTCGTCATAAGCCGGACGGACGGCGAGCTAGCCCATAGCTCACCGTCCACAGGCCCGCGCCTACGGTGGCCGGCGCCGACGCCCGGTGCGTCTCCCGCGGCGGCTGGGACGTGAGGTTCTCTCCCTCTCACGTCTCTCTCTCGCTCCGGCCCATGGACTGAACCGCGGCCGGACGCTCAGGTCGCCGCCGCCGATCGCCGCTACGACGACACGGCGGTGCTCCGCCCACGCGGGGCAGATCTCCACCGTGTGCTCCACCGTGTCCTCCGGTCGATCCTCACAATTCTCCCCCCCCCTTACCTCCGAAATTATAGGGCCAAAAATTATGAAAAATAATAGTTCTTTGCCTATACATGACAGAAAAACCAGCAAAAAAAAAAATCAAAATTAAAGGGGTTCGCCTACTACGATGGTACGGAACCATTCGCGAGTCCGACTCGCACTTGGCCGGTATTGAATCATGTTACCCACAACTGGCATCATCCAGGTCCTATTATTCAGCAATCCCGCTTGCGAACGATAAACCAATGAGGCAGTGAGGAAGATAATCAAGCAATCTAAAACAACTGACCTTGAGAGATGATTCCTGCAAAGTTGGTGATGCGCGAGCCGTGCCACAGCAGTCGTCTGTTATGGAGCTTCTTGAACGGCTTGAAGCGCTTGTCTTCACCTTCGCGAACAACTTGGAATACCTGTAAATCATTCAATATTGTATGTGAAATTGTGAATGTCACATGCGTCGCAGAAGTTTAAGAGGGCCCTTCCCGGTCCGTCTATCGTCAATGCGAGCATGGTCGAAAACCTTGTTGGTTCATCCAGAGCCACAGCGGCGATTTTCTTTCGATTCCCCCGTCTTACCCCGCCCCTACCCCGCACAACTCGTCTCCCACGCACCTCATACCGCCTAACGCGATGACATTGAACGAAAAATATTCTTCACATACTGAATTGATTGCAGTTTCATGTTGTTATTAATATAGTTTATGGAACCTTTATTTTTATGAAATAGGTCTAACTCAAAGTTGCAACCGCGATTCCATGAGAAAATCACTTCTGAATTTAGGTTAGTGTGTGCCAAGTAGTGTTTCCGTTTGTTAGCTTTGAGTATCGGTGTAAATTACGTAAGACGATGCCTCTGTAACAGTGGCGAAGGTTTCATACAACTCGATTCCTACCGGCTTCCCTTTGAAAAATGGCACAGTTAGTATTCTATGGGCAAATAATTTACTCACATTAAATGTATGTACTCCGGTTAACCTCTTACTAAAATTGACCCTTCGCTACTGCTCTGTAATATAGGCGCTGGTGATCACTTAACTAGACCACCTTATTTTCTTTCACCCAATAACACAAAGGGTCCATACCTGCTCGATGTCTAAAGTGTATGTGGAATGCGTAGCAGCGTGCGTGTTGCGCACATACTCCTGGATCATCTCGAACTCTGGCGTAGTCGGCGGCAGCGGAGCGATATTCGCCTTCAGTTTTAAGTAGTGAGCCGAAATTGGGCTCGCTTCGTCAGAATCTGTGGATATGAAATATTACATTTTAGATCAAGGCAGACATAAAAAGATTCAAAAAAGTTAAAAGGTCGACCTGTCATTGCCTTACGAATAAAATGAGTGCATGCATGAGACGAATAAAACTGGGACACTTGTATGACTGGCACCAAATAACTAATTGTTGTTTCGCTGATAAGTAACAATACTTATTTGTGTTTTATACTTCTGCGTTAGTTATTTGATAAAGATAAACTATTATTATTATTAACCCTGGGAAGCAGTCGACTGCCTCGGACACCATGGGCTTTCTTGTAGTAAGAGTGCAGGTCGGCTTGCGCGGCACGCTAGCATTAATGATCTCATCCGTCGTGCTCTTGCCACCGCCGGGGTGCCAGCTGTCTTAGAACCAACTGGCTTGGCACGCGTCGATGGGAAGAGACCAGATGGTATGACCATAATGCCTTGGAAGTTGGGTAGGCCTTTGGTGTGGGATGCAACTTGCGTCGACACCCTTGCGCCATCCCATCTTCCTAGCACAGTGAGCTGCGCTGGGGCGGCTGCTGCAGGTGCTGAAAACCTCAAACGGCGCAAATACAATAATTTAATTGGTAGTTACGTGTTTGAGCCGTTTGGGGTTGAAACACTAGGCCCATGGGGTCCGAGTGCCCACCTAGTATTTCGGGAAATCGCCAAGCGGTTGGTCGACTCTTCACGTGACCAGAGGGCGGGCCTATTTTTTGGCCAAAGAATCAGCATTGCCATACAACGTGGCAATGCTGCCAGCCTTCTGGGCACTTTTCCTGTTGACAGCGATGTGGACGAATTTTTTGACGCCCTGTAACCCTTTTGATACTTGTACATATTTTTATTACTATTATAGATTTGTAGTTTGTAAATAATGTAAATAACTTGATAGAGACAATACAACTTTTCAAATATTAACCCTTATTATTTGGTGGATAAACCGGTTGACATACTTTTACGTCAAAAAAATTACACCAATGTAATTTTGGTGGTGCAATTTTTTACGCAATTTTGTGAAAACACAATTGTTTTGTAGTTCACTACATTTAAAATGGTATTCAAATATCTCGTCATGAACTTGTAAGATCTTAAATTGAAAATTTGAGTAATTATTTTTGTATTTAATTATTTTTGGAGTTCAAACAAACACAAAATACTAGGCGCAGCAAAGTGAGCCGCCAGCGATTTCAAACTCACGTCAGCGAAATGACCAGCGACAAATCGGATCGCAAAAGTCAGTGTACGGACGGGACTTTGAAATCGCCCGTGAGTCGCCGCGGTGACTAGAGTTGCGGGTAAGCCATACAATAGTAAAAAAAAAAAACTGAATACACAATCAATACCTGTCTTCATCAAGCTGTAGGCGATTTCAATCTCGAGCAAATTGTCGAGCATGGCCGTCTTGGTCTTGATGAGCTCCACGTTGTCCAGCAACGGAGCGTTATTCATGCCGAAGTCATGCGGAATCAGAGTGAAGAATCTGAAATAATATGCTAATGATTACCAAGGGAGTTCTACCCAAGGAATTCTGAATAGCAACACTAAAATTTGATAACACAGTAAATAAATGAGTTTTATAGTGCCCTAATCATATTCCCCCACCACGCATCGACTCTTCAACCGACCCTGTGGTTGGCTGAACAAAATAACAACAGCAATCACTTGCACACAATTTACATGTTTTGCGTATGTGTTATCGAAGGTAGGCTGGTAGACAATGCCTATGGCATTGTGTCCGCCTTATGCAGTTTTTACTTATACCGTTAGTGTACTCGGTTGTATTAAAGGCTCTGAAAAACAAAGGAAGCTAGACATAAATGAATAACTAAGAACCTGTTGGTAGCGTCTATAATTTTGGGCTGACTAGTAGATCCCTTTTCGATGAGCTTCAGAAGTTCCGACAGAATTTTGTATCCAGACTTGATTTGTTTCTTCGATAGTTTTCCTAATGGCATCTTATCAGTGTCAAGCTAAAAAGAAATGTTCATTATATTTAAATATAAATTGAAGGTATGGTACTTTTAATATTATTTCGTTCTATCGCTATATTAATAAGGCTCATAATACAATCGAGCTTCATTATCATAAAATAGTTTACAAGTTACAGAAACAACAGTTTTTTCATGTGACATCTACCGACCCGCACTGGGTCCGCTTGGTCTATTACAGTCCACTCCCTCTCATAGAGAAGAGGCTTGTGTCCTGCAGTGGGAACATTATAAGATCATAAATAAAAATCACAACACAACCAATTTCAAATAAATTTGTGTAATATGTACTTAAGGTTGTTTCCAGTTTGCAAGATAAGATAGTTTTGGACCCAATAGGTGGTGCCGTGCGAAGCAGGGGCGAGTCGCGAGTCGATTAGGATTCTAAGTAAGAAATTACCTCGAATTCCAGCAACGTCTTCTTCATGACGTCGACATCAAATATTTTGATGATGAGTTTCTGCACTGGCTCGGGGAGGTCACACTTAACGTCCAGGGCTAGGGTCTGTGGTCCCGCGTCTTCAGTTCCATAGTCCATGTCTAGCGGGAAATAACGTCCAGGCACCTAGTATTTGAGAAATAGTACATTTTAATTTAATATTGTCCGGATCGAATTTCGGCCACTGCGGCAATTCACAATGGAGATTAGCCAAGTACGCAGGACATATTATAGTGCCCATGTGTGTGCCTAAAACACAGGTCCACGCTATGTTCCTTGATTATCATGGTCCTCAGGAGGACAGTCCAACGCTGGCGGAGAGAGATCAGGCGCAGTACCAATGGCGACACCTGCACACCGAGCCACAGGGATTTCACACCTCCAACTTCCATACAAGTAATGTCTTAATCGATGTATGACGATTATGTACGTGAGAAATAAAACTTGCTAATTATGAAAAAAAAATCTTAAACAATTTAACCTGTATACCTTCATAAAATGATCTCTGTACTCCCAAACGTTTTCAGTTTTCTCCATGTACATGTCCTCGAACTTCGTGACTGCTTCATCAACGGACTTGCAGGTTTCTACCTTAGAGCCACCGATGGTGGTTCCGATGCGGCCCCATGAACGGAAGAACCAGTACCTAGTGTATAAACATTGTAGCTTGAGTACAGTCGAACAAACTATTTGGTATGCAGCCAAAAATATTAATCATTCCACTACTCTGCCATTGACCTTTACGCTTTAAATGGCATACTTATACCGTATGTTAATTGAACTTAAGTATTATATTAATTACTAATTATATTTCCACTGATGCACTCCCCTTGTTTTTTTTCCTTCGGTACTAAAATATACGACCTATTTTCATTGAACTAAAATTTACATTTAGTCTTCGATTGATTACAGAAAAAGCCGATAATATATCACTTACCGTTTCGCACCATCACTCTCCAGCACTTGCATCTTGTAGTAGGAGTTCTTCCCGGCGACGACGTCCGTCTGCGATAGCACCACGGTGTACTTAGTACCCTCGTAGTCCGTGTATACGTGCGCTTCGTTCTGCAGCTTGGACGCGGGGTCTACTGCTGTGCCGCCTGGCAATAGAAGTTATGTCATCAGAAAAAGAATAAAAACCGAGTATTCTGCAAAAAAAAACAACTTTTCTCGTTGTTTTTCTTTGCCTCTGAAGGCGTAAAACTAATTCACATTTCTTCTTCATTCTCTTCTGCCAAAATATTCACGTTATCTGGGAATCTATACTAATATTATAAAGAGGTAAAAGTTTATATGTAGGGGGCAATCTCAGGAACTAATGATCCAATTCTAAAAATTCTTGCACTGACAGAAAGCTACATTAGTCGTGGGTGCTATACGCTATAAATTATATTTATGTCATGTTTATTAGCCGAGCTATCACATTTTTTGCGGAAGAAGTCGCGGGCGATGTATAAAATATAAAATGAAGACTATTTCATTACATTTATACCATAATATATTCTCTAAAGGAAAACAAAAGATACCTTGAATCTTCAACTTCACAGTCAATGACTTAGATGATTTAACATATAAGCTGCCAGATTTCGGAATGGACTTCCCATCCAAAACATCTTGAGGAACTCTTGTAGCAGGCTGTGACAAAAAAAACAAGTGCACTAAAGAAAAGAAAGAAAGAAAAATGTTTATTCGACGTCAGTACATTAGACACACACACAATAATATTAAAAAAGTTACAAAAAAGAGAAAATACATAGCATGACTGTACTGTGTGCCTCACGGCTGCGCCAAAAAGTACTACGTATTTCACTACGATTAACGTGGCCATATACTGGACCCAAGAAATTTAAGTAAGTCGTACCATCGACACGATAGATGAAGACTACGTATTTTCACAGTAAGCTGAAGAAATTACAGTAAAATTTTGTCTTCAAAAGCATGTTTTTAATTTAATAAATAAGAATTCTGAACTAAAACTTACGTCGGATCCCCAGTCGGCAATGTTATTCTCTTTAATAAGTTCTAATGACTTAGAAATTGTGCCATCTTTCTCAATTAAATCGAGGTATGATTCTTCAACAACCTGTAACAGACATAATTGATAGGTAAACGATGACATTCATTGCTTCAAAATGTAATATAATCAGCAATAAATGTTCATCAGTCCTAAAAAAGAACAAAAATATAAAGAGCACGCTCATATCGATCCAAGTGCCTTTTTGTTTTCTTCTACAATTAAACAGCTGAACTGATTCAGAACAGGAATGCTTGAACTGTTGCAATAATGCAGAAAATAGAGAATGTGTGGACTGTAGTAAACCTTAAAAACCACGCCTGTAATCTCCGAAGGGTTAGGTAGAGGTGTACCTAAATAGTACACCACCACCATTTCACCAATTATGCTTAAGTCACATGTAGTTGGGGGCGAGCCTATTGCAACTAACCAGGCACGAATTCAGACTACGTGGCTGCTACTGAGAAATTCCTGATGGAAAAACTGACATGGGAATCGAACCCAAGACCTCATGCTCAGCAGTTGCACTTGCGATCACTAGACCAACGAGGACCACGAGTCAAAAAGTGTATAGCGATAGTTCAAACTGAGGACATAATTTATTATCCTTTTTTTACTAAGCAATGATAAATATTGGTTTAGAATTTTGTATGAGAACATGATTACGTTCGCAAGTAAATAATAGTACTACCTCAATATCCATAGACTTAATTTTCTCCATTTTTTCTCGCATCCTTTCCACATCTTTCTTAGTGGACACCACGGCCACAGTAGTGTCAGTCGGATTGGTGACCACGAGACCACCTAACTTCAGGATACGTTTCTTAATTTCTTCCTTATCCTTAAAACTGCCATATACGAAGAACTGCAGGTTCTTCAGTGGTGGAATTAGCAATTCTTTCTTGACGCTGTGAATAATAAGTTGCTTATTAAGTCTCTACGTTGCGTACAGACTGATGAAATGTAGCATGTTGCTATGAAATAAACGCGAAAGGAGCGTTTCACGCAGCGCAGGCACGTACCGAACGCGTGGTACGAGTATTTCCTGGCCGCGCCACAAAAGCTATTTGGATCGGAGTTAATACAAAACATAAAAGTACATATTTATGTACTTTTATGTGTGTTACATTACATGATACATTGCACTAATGTAGACGGTAAATTCTTTCATTTCATGTTACGTTGGTTCGCGGCATAGATAGTGATGACTCTTTTTGGATATTTAGAAACCAACAGATTAATCTTGCTATGCCAGTTTTATCATAAGTTCCCAATACATTGAAACTTCATGATAGCAGAAACGATACTACTGTACACAGACACATGATGACGATGTGCGAGTATCATTAAAGCTTAGGATGGTAAAGCATGGCGATCGGCGGCGGCGACCTCTCGCGTCCGGCCTTGGTTCATTCCGTGGTCCGGAGCGAGAGAGAGACGTGAGAGGGAGAGAACCTCACGTCCCAGCCGCCGCGGGAGACGCACCGGGCGTCGGCACCGGCCACCGTAGGCGCGGGCCTGTGGACGGTGAGCTATGGGCTAGCTCGCCGTCCGTCCGTCTTATGACGACAGGCCGTGTCGACGGCGCGCGAGTGTTCCACGCGCGCCTCAAAGAGAGTCAGCAAACAGGAAGGAGTCCGAAAGGACCGATGCCTGCCAGGGTTGCGGGACTGTTCGAAAGAGATACCGCGGCCCTGGAACACAAAGGGCAAAGGAAGGAACATGGATGGGTTTTAGTCAGTAAAAGTCTGACACTCCCTCCTGCTCAACCCAGAGCGAGAGGGGTTATTTGATGATACCCCATCCGAAAAAAAAAAAGGGTGGTAAAGCAATTATACCTATACTAGCTGTTGCCCGCGACCTTTGTTTGCGTGAAATTATTATAAAAAGATGACTTTCCCTTTAAATCAAATTTTGTTACCAATTTCGAGTGTTTTATTTTTTTGCACGGTACCCTAATATTTTTTCTAAAATAAAAGTAGCATAAGTTAGACCTTATAACATCAGCTATCTGCCAGTAAAACTCCCGTCAAAATCGGTCCTGTAGTTTCCGGGATTAGCCGGAACAAACAGACATAGACCGAGAAAAATTCAAAAAAAAAATGTGTTTTTGTTTTAAGTACCTCGTATACTTTCAGCATTCAGTAAAAAGCTGTTTTTTTGGTATTAAAAACAGACACCTCAATTTTATTTATTTGTATGTATGTATAGATGAAATAAGGGTAGAATGTTGTAATGCATGTTTGCTAAATTATTATCGCGGGTTGAACATAATTAATAAAAAAATCTTACAACGAAATATGGAGTAAACTAAAGAAAAAATTGTAACGTTAATAAAATCAATTTATTTTTGTTATTATTTCAATTATTATAATTAAAAAAGAGACGTTATTTTGACTTTTATTTACTCATAACAATCGTTCCGAAACAAACTTTATTCAATAGACTAAAAATCTAAATGCGTGATCCGATTTACTTTAACCTTGGCGAGAATACTAATTTAAGGAAATTAAATTATATAGGTTTTTCAAAATAAGAGTATAGCACGAAGTTCAGGGGTGCAGTTTGTATGGAAAAATCTCACTGCGTGATTGAATAAACGCAAGATCAGTATATAACACAATTGAATATAGCATTGGTGTCTAATGTTTCTCGAAAATTAAAAAACCCTTGCAAGGGTAAGGTTAGGTCAGAAAGGGTCACTTTTATGGACCAACAACCCAGTAATCGACAGGAATAATCCTCGTCCGTCGACGAGAAGCAATCACTCGCATTTTCCAAACCTCTGTCTCAGGTGCTTGGTTCCGGAAGTGGAGAATTGATGTACACCACGATAACAGTAAGGCGGTCCTCTTCTCGAAACCGAGTAAAAAAGGCCTTATCCTTGTCACTTCCGATGACGCTCAACCCCCAAGTCTCGGATAGCTAATTAGCTACAGAGAAACCAAAATATCCGATTCAGAATACAAAAAAAGTCGCGCTAGCTTTGTTCACGCATCCATCCTGTTACTCCATTCTGCTGGAATTAGAAGACTTATCTACTTCTATTCTCATTTCAGAATTAATGAACAAAAAAGATGCTGGGGAATACATAACCTCCTCCTTTTTAGGGTTCAGTACCCCAAGGGACCCTATTGCTAAGCCTCCGCTGTCCGTCTGTCTGTCAGTGGGCTGTACCTCATGATCCGTAATAGGTAGACGGTTGAAATTTTCACAGAATATGTATTTCTGTTGCCGCTCTAACAACAAATAATACATTATAAATTACAGGGTACCCGTAGGGGTACCCGTAGTTACGATGGTACTTTATGCGCGGGTCCGGCGGCTCGCACTTAGTTTTTTTTAAAGTGAAATCATATCAAATCAAAGATTTATAAGCTCGCTTCACTCGTTTTTTTATTCTCATGGCTGATTACTTTCCTGCATTAGTCGACAAAGTTACTCGTAGTATCCACAGCTCAAAATTTCCACAAGTTTCGTGGAGCTGAATATGCTCGTGATCGTGATTTTGAGGGACAGCTGCCCAGCGCTTTATCCCCTAGATAAGTCTCATTGAGTATTATTTAATATTAAAGTTTGATAGTAATTTGTTTTTCAAGTTATCGAGCCTAGCACTGTTGAATTTGACGCGTTACGGGGGTAAGGTCAGCGGCGCATGCTACCACTTATATTATGTTGGCCCGTGACAGTGCACAAGCTGCAAGGGGTAACACTGGACAGAGGCGTCGCACAGTAGTCCGGATTGTCAAAAAGGTGGACATAGGATCGAAAATGCATATTTAACTTAACAAAAAATTGTTTCGTATAGGAAATTTAACGCTGATTAATACTTATTACTACAACTTTTCAAAAAAACTGCTCCTTCAAGTAAAAAAAAAAATATTGAAAATAAAAATGTATGGGAGAAAATCTATTTTTTTTTTTCCGTTCAGTATGAAAGTATAGCAAGCGAACCTTATATTCTGGTAAGTACCTATTGTTCTTAATACGACAACATAAAAAAAAAACATATAAATTGCTTGCGTATCCCTGCGGCCTTGACGCCTACGATGCTTCAAAGTTTAAAATTTCAATTGGGATTTTTTTTAAATTATTATCGAATTTTTCAATTAAGCTGAATTTAAAATATCTTTTTTTAATTATATAAGAATTAAAACATAAAACATACGCATTCAAGCATTTGGAAAGTATTTGTTTATTTTATTTTAAGTAATAAAAAATAGTAATAAAAATCTTGATCTTTAGTTATGTAATTAAAGACACGTGCTGATTCGTTGCCTATTTGTAGTTACAAATGACGTGACTCACGTGACTGAAACGACTCCTGTGATAAAAAAAAAATCCATTCATTCCCATTCATTTACCCCCACCACCGGAGATTTCGACGACGCTGATTGGCTGCTGAAGATGTGGTACTAATTTTGTCAGTCTCTACTTGCGAGCGTGTGTTTGTTATTAATATCTGTGCATGAAACAATTAAAGGCACTTGTTTCTCAACCCTTGAGGAAGCACCATAACTAATTATCCGTGCTGTGTGAAAGTTTAGTGAGTTTCGTTATGGCTGCATTTGTTACAAACTTGGACATTTTTATGTTCCTCCGTGTTGAAGGAGACATGAAAAATTGGGCACGACTCTATTATTCTACATATCCCAGTTGAAACATGTTCAGAAGATTTAGAAATAATCAAGACATTTTAGAAGAACTACATCAGTAATATCAATCGCAGATGGGCAAGTGCTTCTAGAAATCAGAAGACTTTCATGAAGACACGCTGCGTGGTTACAATCAAATATTAGTTGGCCAAATTGCACTACTGTTAATTTATCCGAGATTTTTCAAGCCCAAGATGAAGTTATCGAAAACATATCGCCAGACAATACTTCAGTTGACATCGATACTACAGCAGCTGTGATTCCGTCGACATCTAGTACAACAACTGTAGGCACATCTACCGAAGTTCAGATTAGGAAGCCTTTTGTTGACCTCAGCAACAAACAGAATAAAAGACGTTCAGAGTCTCTTTTGGACTATTCGCCGGAAGAACTTACTTTTGCATTAGTCGAAAGACTTAGGATAGACAAGAAGAATGACTTAGCTTGTGTTATTGGCCATATAACGAAGAACCCTGATAGTGTTGCTATTGTTCAAGCCACATTGTTTAAGAAAAATAGGAAAAAAACTTTTGATGAAGATCATGCTCTTGGTCTTTATACATCATTGAACCTGTCAAAATGGAAATACTTGTGTTTGAGGAAAGCGCTGTTAGATTGTGAAGTTCCAGTGTTACCATCGTAACACAAACTCCTTGAAGCTAAAAAGAGATGCTATCCACATGATTTAGAAATTACTGAGAGAGGAGCCAGAGTGAAGCTTCAAGCCCTATTGAATCTGACAGTCCAGAAGATTCTTCAAATTACCGGCACCCAGATTGATTCGTCAACTGCAGGATTGAGGTTAATTAGTAAATGGGGTTTCGATGGAGCTTCTTCACAAAGCACCTACAAGCAAAGGAGTGAAGATGTAGACTTCAGTGATTCATCGGTTTTCATGTCAAGTTTTGTCCCTCTCAAATTAGTTTCTAATAATAGCACCATATGGGAAAACCGAACACCTTCTTCAACACATTATTGCAGGCCCATTAAGTTCGAGTTTTGTAAAGAGACAGCAGAATACATCAAGCAAGAAGATGCTGCATTAAAGGAAGAAATAAAAACATCGATTCTACAAAATGGGCCGGGCTAGAGATTAGTCACAAGCTTCATATGACAATGATCGACGGAAAAGTGGCCACTATTATAACGGACACTTCGTCTGCATCTGCCTGCAATATTTGCCTTGCTAAGCCGACTGAGATGAACAAGCTGTCAGAAGTATTTTCAAGACCTGTTCGAGAAGATGTTTATAAATATGGACTTTCTACTCTTCATATGTGGATTCGTTGTATGGAGTGTATTCTACACATATCTTACAACATGGACTTTGAGATGTGGACTGCACGAGGTGCTAACAAGCTACTAAAAGCTGCGAAGAAACATTTGACACAAAAATAATTCAAACAGCAAATGGGAATACTTGTGGATTTTGTGAAGCAAGGCTTTGGAACCACAAACGACGGAAACACAGCCAGAAGGTTTTTTAGAGATTATGAGAAATCTGCCGAAATAACCAATATTGACAAAGGCCTACTGAAGCATTGTGAGGTTATTCTTCAAACGATTTCATCAGGATGTGCCATAGATATTGAAAAATTTAGGACTTATTGCAGAGAAACAGCTGAGATCTTTGTTCATCTATAACCATGGTTTTACATGCCCGCAAGTGTGCACAAGCGTCTCATACGCGGTGCAGACATTTGTCATCACTTTGGCCTCCTACCAATTGGCATTCTTTCCGAAGAAGCGGGAGAAGCAAGAAATAAAGAATTTCGAAGAGTTCGTGAATATCACACAAGAAAATTTAACAGGATGAAGACCAACAAGGACTTGCTCCATTATTTTTTAATTAGTTCAGACCCATATTTATCACATATTCGACCAAAATACAGCAACTCAAAGCAATTCGATTTTTTTCCAGATGTTAAAGAACTTTTGTTGTTGCCAGAGGTAGTAACAGAAGAAACCGAAAATATGGATCTACAGGAGTTGCAGTCTGAACATGATCCATTAATGTAAACGTGACAGATTAAGTGATGTTGTTATTGTTAGAATTGAGTTTGTTAGTAGTAGTAGTTAAGTTGTTGTTCAGAAAAAGCCCTTTTCAGGGCTACATCTATTTCTAATTGTTTCTTTTAAGATGAGTCACGCTAGTACTATAACCAACAATATCAAAAATGATTTATAAATAGGAAATATCAACCGATGAAAGAATAATCAAAAGAAGATTATAAAAAAAATGAAAATAAGCAAAAATGCTTATTTTATCATAACATTACGCTTTATATTCCCCGAAGGGTTCGGCAAAGGTGTATACTACACTATAGTGCACTGTCATTTCGCCAGTTATATTTAAGTCCTAAGTAATAGGGGGCGAGCCTAATACACGGACGGGGCGCGCGGGGGCTTTTTTATTAAAAATGATATTTTGGATTAATTTCAATAGAAAAACTCGTTAATAATATTAAGATAATTCAACATTAAAATTTTAAACTTTAAAGCATCGTAGGCGCCAAGGCCGCAGGGATACGCAAGCAATTTATATGTCGTCGTATTAAGGACAATAAGTACTTACCAGAATATAAGGTTTGCTTGCTATACTTTGATACTGAACGGAAGAAAAAAATAAAATAGATTTTCTCCCATACATTTTTTTTTTCAATATTTTTTTTTGACCTGAAGGAGCAGTTTTTTTGAAAAGTTGAAGTAATAAGTATTAATCAGCGTTAAATTTCCTATACGAAACAATTTTTTGTTATTTACAAACTACAAATCTATAATCTATAATAGTAATAAAAATATGTACAAGTATCAAAAGGGTTACAGGGCGTCAAAAAATTCTTCCACATCGCTGTCAACAGAAAAAGTGCCCAGAAGGCTGGCAGCATTGCCACGTTGTATGGCAATGCTGATTCTTTGGCCAAAAAATAGGCCCGCCCTCTGGTCACGTGAAGAGTCGACCAACCGCTTGGCGATTTCCCGAAATACTAGGTGGGCACTCGGACCCCATGGGCCTAGTGTTTCAACCCCAAACGGCTCAAACACGTAACTACCAATTAAATTATTGTATTTGCGCCGTTTGAGGTTTTCAGCACCTGCAGCAGCCGCCCCAGCGCAGCTCACTGTGCTAGGAAGATGGGATGGCGCAAGGGTGTCGACGCAAGTTGCATCCCACACCAAAGGCCTACCCAACTTCCAAGGCATTATGGTCATACCATCTGGTCTCTTCCCATCGACGCGTGCCAAGCCAGTTGGTTCTAAGACAGCTGGCACCCCGGCGGTGGCAAGAGCACGACGGATGAGATCATTAATGCTAGCGTGCCGCGCAAGCCGACCTGCACTCTTACTACAAGAAAGCCCATGGTGTCCGAGGCAGTCGACTGCTTCACCACATTGACAGCGATGTGGAGCCCCGCAAGGAGAATTTTTTGTTAAGTTAAATATGCATTTTCGATCCTATGTCCACCTTTTTGAAAATCCACCACTGTGCGTCGTAGATCTAGGCGCATTCATTTTTGCCAAGGGCCAAACTTATATACAGTTAGAAGGTTTGTCAAATGGCGTTTTACATCCACGTTGCCTTATCCACCAGCCACATGATAAACAATCTCTCCAAGAACTAAATCGACTCAGACCAGGGAGTGGAAAAGATGTTTTCTTAATAATACTTTTATAGTATATCTTCAACTTACGCAGCAGTAGATTCATTTTTAACAACAACCAGCAGTGGCAGTCGTTCAGATTCAAACAGCCTGACGTCTGTCTTAGGTTTATATCTCTTGAAGACGGTGCCATCTTTGTAGGCCTTTGGAATGATCATAGGAGTCCTCGTGGGATTTTGAGTCACATGTGAACACTTCGTCCATTCCGTTAGGTTTCCTGCAGTAGACGATATTATCATTTAATATTTATTGAAGTACATAATATAGAGAATCTAGTATAAAATAAAGCGCTAATCAAATAATTTACCTGTGCATTTATAACCAAATGTGTCTAACACCAGCTGTCCCTGCTTGCATACTGAGCATGGCTCGAGCATTCCGAACGCCATGCCGTCCGCAAGACGGTCCAAACACTAGAACAAATTTGTATCTATCTTTATTTAGTTATTCTTCATGAAATCATCAGTATATATATATATAATCATCATTAAGGGACCTCGCAGACTACGCGCCGCCACGACTTGTCGCAAGACTGGCCTATGTCTTGAACAAAACTGGTCGGAAACTCGGTTTTGCGACCAAACTTTTTTCCTGGTCGAAGTAACATATGATGAATCGATAGATGTAAAGATCCAGATTTCAGAGAAGAGACGAGATCAAATCTCTCTAACAAACATGATAAATGAAATGAAACGAAAACCATGAAATCAAACTTATAAATTCAGTGGGTTATCATAAAGCACTTTTACTCAAAGGTCCTTCCGATTACATATGTTGCATCGTCAGTTTATACAAAACAACATCGTGTTACTTTTTTTTTTAACGATGCGCTTCGTAGATTTCCCCGACACGACATCGCATCGGTATACAACGACGGAACGTGTCTCGACGTGACGTGGTATCGTGTGTAAGATTGCTAAAAATATTGTTACCGTTCGTTGGACATGACTGAAGCTCGATTTTACAGGCGTGATATTATGTTAGTTAACACTCCGCCTGTATTCGAAGAATGAGGCTGAGGTGTACCTAGCAGTTTTTGTGTTTGTGCTCTAAGGCGTGCCTAGTTTGTCTTCCTCAACGAGTTGCGAGGATCAAATAATCATTTTTCTCACCCATACCCAAAATATGCGCTTGGCCTTTGAGTAGCAGACACCATCCCGATACACATATATTATCTACCTTTAACATGTTTACAGAGAAGCCTTATTCATGCCTCCAGTGGGAAAGAAACTGCTAAGTCTGAAGAATGATGATTTTCTATCTCCAATCAATCAAATGATTAAATCATTTGCAAATTGAAGGTAGCGTCATTTTTCATCTTTGAAAGCCTACAAGAATACATAGTAATGTTAGATAGTTTATATTTTAGCATACCTCATCTTTTCCAGCAACTATTTCTTGTGAATTAACTTCAAGTAATTCTTCCAAATCAGACTTAGACAGCTCACTCAAGCTATTCCTGTATTTAAAGAAAAGTTTATTTTGTTTCTCCAATTTCTTTTCTTTCTCCTTTTCTTCCTTTAATTCTTCTTCACTTTTAGGTTCTACTTTTAATTTCTTCACTGGCACTTCATCTGCTTCAAATGGTCTGAAACATCATTAGATTTTATTAATAACTGCTTAGCATAAAATTATTTTTCAGTATCTATATGAATTAAAATCAATTGCTAAATGTATAATCATCAGTTGAGAACAGCTTGACCATATTGGGTGATGTTTTTTTTTGTCTTGTTAGTTATTGTCGGGATAAGGTTTGTATGAAAGAATTTATAGGGTTGCGTACAAAAAATGAAAAAATAAAACGGAACCCCTATAGGATCACTCGTGCGTCTGTCTGTCTGTCTGTCACAGCCAATTTGCTCCAAATCTACTGGACCAAATCAGGTGAAATTTGCTAGGATGGTGTAATTCTATGACCCGAACACAGATGTGCAAAGTAAATAAATATATTTTTTCTAAATAAGGGTCATTTTCGGGGGAAAAATTAGGAAATTAAAAAAAAGTTTAGCAAACCTTACTGTGTCATATATCAAATGAAAGAGCTCGTTTTGAGAATCTCAAATATATTTTTTCTTTTCCTTCACAAAGAAATAGTAAACTCAAAATTCACATTCAGTAAGAGTACCTATTGTAAAACATCCACAATTGAATAAAAACATTTGACTTTGGCATTGTACGGTACCTTCTCCACGCGAGTTTAACTCGCACTTACCGGTTATATTTGTAAAGTGCACTTCTCATTTACTTCATTAGTAAATTACACCCGTGCAAAGCCAGGGCAGGTCCCTAGTAACTACAAGGTTTATAAAAATCTGATAACATACTTGATCTCCTCTTTAACAATAGCTTGGTCAGCTTTCTTTAGGGCATTGAACCCAGGAATACTGTCCCCGCCAGCAAAGAAATTGAATTCACTCCTCCTTTCTGCAAAGCACTTGACATGGTGCCACAATGGCTGACCAGAAAACTTAGAACCAACTTCAGTATCATATACCGTCTTAGATATACGAACTTCATCCTAAAACATAAACAACATTATTATTTTGCTTCTTTTAACATCAACTTATTAAAGTATCAGGAATTAGAAATAAAAGTGGGAATTTGAAATAAAATCAAGTCGGTCAAGAAGAGTTGTTGTGCTTGAGCAATTGTACTTTATCTGATCTGCATCTCATATTTAAAATATAATACACATTCTCTACACAAGTACAAGTTTAACTTGGCAATTTGAAGCCTATTTTGTGTTCCTACTAAAAAATCCGAACCAAAGAAGAGCATGAATTACATGCATTCTATTTATGTGTTTTTAAAGGTTGATTTAATATTGTAATAGAATGTATGTATCAATATTCTTTCATACCTCACAAATCTTAAATTCACTGACTGACAGACAATGAATAGTCTAAACTGGGTCTACAGGTATGAAATTTTGAAGAGTTATAAATAAAGGATGTTTGTCATCCCTTAAAGGGGTCATCAACTGCCAATAGGAAAACCCATCTTACACACAGCCTTTTTATTAGCTAATCTTTATAATTAAAATTAATGTTTGCCATTTATGCATTCCTAAACCATTGACCTGATTGTGATGAAACAGAAACCTTTACATGCATACAGAAGGACCAACTTATGGTCCTTCTGTATGCATGTAAAGGTTTCTGGTCCAAAATATCTCTATATTTACGTCACATTGCACCACGTGCGGGGTACAGCTAGTCTTTTGTACAAAATTCTTTTCCTTATTTCACTTACCTTACAAATTTTAATATCACAATATTTACATGTAGCTCTGCTACTCTTGGAATACTCCACAAGGTAGTCTTTAAGTGCTAAGTTAGTAGATTGCGCAATGGCATCAGAAGTAGCACTATCATCAGCTGACCTCTTCTTAGATTTACCTTTACCCTTAGACTTCCCAACGGGCATTACTATTCCAGTTGTATTTTCTATAAAGAAAGATTTTTCTCTGTTATTATATTGTTACACCTATATTATACAGCAGTATACAGGTTGAATTTTTCAAGCATTCAGGTATGGCCAAATCCGAAACAATGAGGAATAGCAAAAAATAAAGGAGTCTCAAGCCCAATTTTTGATGAAAACTTAAACTGCATCATCATCTAGTTTTTGTAAAATCAATGTCCTAGTGAGGAATTGAAACGATTGATTAAAAAAAAAAACACTATTATTACACCATTCAATAGTGTCGCTAATAAGGATCAAATTCTGGGAGGTAATGACATAATTATTATACTAATGACACAGAAATATTGATTTTTAATCAAAATCGGTCTTGAGACTCCTTTAAGTATTTATTTTAATTTTTGTTTGACTGATAACATAATTATTTTATTATTAAATCTTGATATCTGATAAAAATTAAATAACATTGGGTGCAGTAGATAAATACAACTCAGTATAAGTCCCCTACTTTAACTGATAAATGTTACTATTACTGATACACATTGGCAAATAAATTAATTTCATCTTGACTTTAAAATTGTAACTGTCAAATCTGTTGTGCCTGTGTTCTTAATTCTTCTCTTAAATGGCTTGACTTATTTAGATGTATTTTTTTGTACTTATGGCGTCTGGAAGGTTCTTAGCTAGTTGAACCTAGTAGATGGGGCTGTTGTCCAAAAAAGACGACAACATCAGTCTGTTAGATCAGTGAGTTAATAGTTAAAGTATAATTTCACCATACTCATTATAGATTTGATTCTCTGTTGATCGTCCCGCTTGAGTTTATTGAAGTTGCTGATTTCACTGGCTGAAGTGGGATGAAACTTCTTGAAGAAACAATCTTCATGATGCCAGTTTGGTTGCTTGCCATCAAAGAATGCAGACTGATAAGAAAAAAGTAATTTATTTACTTAACACATCTTTGTTTGGGCCGTAGATATAATTATTCAAAAGTGTACCAAAATTAAGTATATTCAGTGCTTATTGTCTGTGATAGACGGACAGATACACAAGTAAACAAGGTTATTAAAGGCCTGGCACTGACCACTGAATAACTTGGTGTTACCAAAACATTTTACTTATACAATTGTATAAGTACATTGCCCACAATACCATGTCCGATGACTGCCTGACCATCATAATGTGTATTATGCAAGTTAACGTGTAGTTATTTTATCTACAATACGTAAGTGCGAAATCCTACTAATATTTTAAATGCAAAATTTTGTGAGGATGGATGGATGTTTGTTACTCTTTCATGCAAATACTACTGACCGTTGGGTACTACTGCTGTTACCATACTTATTTCATTAATTATGTTTTCCTTTTTGTAAATTGGCACCTTGTATTTTTTATAGGTATTTAAAGAATATTCATGTAAATTGTATAATTTAATTGTACTTCTGTGTGTTGTGTCTTTTGTGTTCACTAAATAAATTATTTATCTATCTATCTACTGGAATAGGATGACATTTGGCACACATGTTGTGCGTAGTCCTGGTAAATGATATACACTCTGGTTGAACTGGATTTGATAAGAATTTAACAAAAGTTCACAAATACTGGTTTATAATTAATGCCTTAAATTAGAATGTGACAGGGCGATGGTGTGTAAGCCACTGGCGGAGAGTCGGGCGGGCTCCCGGTTATCAAAAGTGCAATTCAGCAATCGCATCGCTAGGGACACTACACACAGATAGTCTATAACGTTGATTACCAAATAGGATACTTTGTATCCGGGTAGTACGATCCCATGGGACATTACCGAACTCAACGCGGGCGAAGCCGCGGGCATAAGCTAGTATTAAAATTTGAAAAGACTAACAATAAAATTATCAAGCTTGTCAGGGGAAATCAAAGTGTAAAGAAATACCAGTCACTAATGGACAGAGTGCGGCAAGACCGGGCCTACGAGTCCATTGATGATTAAAGAAAGCTTCCCAGTTAATTAGTTTCATATTATTATTTTTTTTCTTTCATCTTCCAATATCATAATGTCATGCACGATTTTTTAACGAAAAACAACAAATGCGCTTGTGTTATGACTCAAACAAATAATGTTATGACTAACCTGCACCATGATGGCAATACGTAGGGATCCTTGCTCAATCGCCTGTTTACATCCTTTACACTTAGATCTGCTAGATTTGGCATACTCAGCTTGAAAAGGTAAATCGGTCATTTTTGTTAACACCTCTTTGTTTTAGGAATTATTTTTAAAATATTCTCTTTCTTGAGAGATTAAAAAACTCAACGGACCGACCGGCTTCAAACTTCAAATTAGAGAGCACAGACCAGAGCACCACAAGCACAGATTAGTAAAATGTATGTAGCACATAGAGCATCTGAAGGTGGATGCGCAAAGGTAGCCCGCGAAATTTAAATTTTCTTACGTTTATTGCAATTTGCTGGTCAGTGTCAGGTTGTATGTTGATGAAAATATAAATCGCGCCAGTAACACGTATGGAGTTACAGAATTATAATCATTTAAATCATCAATATAGCTCTCCAAGTTCATATAACCACATTCAATAGCTATTTCATAAAAAAAGTCACTCTTTGAGATTATATGAACTTGGAGGGTTGTATTGATGATTTAAATGATTATAATTCTGTAACTGTATAAGTGTTACTGGCGCGATTCATATTTTCATCAACATACAACCTGACACTGACCAGCAAATTGCAATAAAAGTAAGAAAATTTAAATTTCGCGGGCTACCCTTGCGCATCCACCTTAAAGTAGCAATAGCAAACTACAAAGCATTTCCTGGCAGTTCCATCCAAGAACAACTTGTTTGTTCTTGTTTGACATTGATTAGAGAGAGTACTTCAGAAGAGGGCCTCTCTAAATCTTTTACTTTTGATTAGTCGATTTTCTATGGTGGCCAATGCACAAGTACTGAACTGAAACATTCTGTGGGTTAGAGCAAATAATAAACGTCTGTGGGTGGTTCCGATAGTCTGAAAACAATAGTGCAACAACTAGAACATGAACTTTGAGTAGTTGCCCGAGTATTTCTACTTCCCTCTCAAAGTCTCAACAAGTTAGTGTTGCCATGCTACGGTGAACTACAGTTTATTTAGATCTGTGGTTTGTATACTTCTGTCACTCAAGTCAAGTCAATCAATCTGACTGAAAAACACAAGATGTCAACATACTAATGACAGTCGTGCTCTGAATGTTTTATTTTGTGAGAAAGGAAATATTATTTGAAGCGTACAGAAGGTAGATAAACTTAAACGGATGAAATTAAAATCAAGAGTTTAAGATGGGTAGCAGAAAAGAGAACTTGAAGAAATCATTGGGGATATCGGAGTACCCCTGGAGCTCAGGTACGGTAATCGATGAACAATGAAAACCAAGTATCACATACAACGTATAAATCAGAGACCTTCAAATCCTTTAATAAATTAATAGCACCTGCTTTAATCGCGCGGATTTTAATCTTACAACTTATAAATGTTATTGCACCCCAGGTGAAAACTCTTCTATTTGAGCAAATATTTTTAGAGTACCTATACGACATAATGTTATTGTAATTACGTTGTAGGTAGATACTTCAAACAACCTTGCTCACAAACATGAATGTTAAAGTTACATATTTAAAACAACTCTCAAAATGATTAAAAAATGAATTAAGAAAAACATGCAATCAATTCTGTCTGCATAATTAAATGGTGTACAAACATATTATAATAAATTGTTTGAGCTTCTGAATCTTGGGGTAGATAGGCAACTTATAACTTGAAAATGGACACTGCTGTTATGGGGTACACCATTCACTAAAACTGAATTAAATAGTGTAAATATACATACAATGGAAATAATCAAATAGTGATTCCATGATGCAATAAGCCTTTATGATATTGCCTCAACATTCACTATATTTTATATTATATAATTTGTAGATCAAACAACCTAAGAGTGGAAAAGTGTAGTAGTGTATTATTGACGTCATTATAACTTCTAGCTGGGGTTTGAGAAAGTTTTATGTTGTATTAATCTTGTGGGCCAATCTTATTAAGATAAAAGTCTGCATTGTGATGTAGACCAAAAGATATTTTATGCAACTAGTGACCCTAAGTATATTGTGTAATGCTAAAAAATTTAATAATAATTTAAATGATGTTCAGTAGTAGCATGATAAAAGAAACATTATTATAATATATACAGGTAGATTTTTTCCACCTCACTTGACAGAAAAGTATTCTAAATACTGGAGATAGCAAATTTTACTCAAAGGAAATATTTGTTTTTCTGAAAAAGAAACTTTCCTTTTTTTTTAATGTAACATTTCTTTCTTTGATAAAGGAACATTTCCTTTTTTTTTTAAATAAACATTCCTTTTTTCGAAAAAGAGACATTCCTTTTTTTGAAAAAGATACATTCCCTTTTTGAAAAAGAAATATTCCTTTTTTGAAAAAGAATGCATTCAAAGATTTTCGTAAATTCGCTTGCCACACTCAGGGATCGAACCGGCTAAAATTCGAAAAAATAACAACCCGTACTTTTATGGCATTCATTGATAGGGTCAATCATTAGGATTAAATCTCTTTAACAAACATGATACATTAAATGAAAGGTAAAAATAAATAAAGCACTTTTACTCCAAAGGTTTTTTCTATGGGTGTTGGTAAAAATCAAATTTTACCAAAACTCCTGTGCAACTGTAAACAAGTTAAGAACTGGGGTTCACACTATGATTTTCAATATTTATCACAACTACACACACACTATTAAAGGGGTTTGAGTAACTTTGTATGGTATAGTGGTGTCATTTTATTTCAGCAGCCACCACTAATTTAAATGTTATTTTGTTGTGCTGTGTTAAGTATACATATTTATGTTCAATTATTTTTGGCCTAAGTGATATCATAGCTGAGTTATTGCATTTGAAGATTTTAAAAATGTCCTCAATCTATATACTTCAATTACTGTCCTGCTTATAAAAATCTTAGATATATTTTTAAAAGGTTGATATTAGATATTGGCTTTACGGTTTTACAACCGCCTGTCAATGTGATGTTAGAACTGGGTCTTGGGAAATAATAAAAACACAATATTATTACGTTATTACATTATTATACTTTATTGCATTTTATTACATGATAAGTAAAAACACATTTTTTAACTCTCTTCGTCCATTTCGTTCTCAATGACATGTCGAATAATTCTATGTAAAGATTGTGCCGTCGGATTCGGATTATTTTGATATCTGCCCCATCTCATCTATACTAATATTATAAAGCTGAAGAGTTTGTTTGTTTGTTTGTTTGTTTGTTTGTTTGTTTGAACGCGCTAATCTGAGGAACTACGGGTTCGAATTGAAAAAATCTTTTAGTGTTGGATAGCTTATATATCGAGGAAGGCTATAGGCTATATATCATCACGCTAAAATTAATAGGAGCTGAGCATCAATGAAAAATGTTGCAAAAACGGGGAAAATTTATTTTCTTTGAGAGCTTCCGTTGCGTGCGCTGGTTAACCGGTTAAAGTTGCACAAAAATAATGTATTAGGGAATTATTCTTCTTAAAAATGTCTAAAAAAAAGTCCGCGACAGCACATGCCTATCTTTTAAGGTTGACTAACAATAACCATTTTTATGATTTTAAAATTTGGTCAAAAATAGTGCTTTATTTGCAAAGGTATTTTTACCGACATAGTATTAATCCTTATCAAAATAAATATGTTAGTCATCTTTAGCATTCAATTGTAACCAAAATTGTTCTTTACACCATTCAATTTAGATGAATATCTTAGGAGATATCACAGTTTTAAAATAACTCCGCATCAAAATAATGACCCGCGCGCGCTGCGAGGCGGGGTTCATGTTGTTGGGAAAACCAATGTGATTAGATTCAATGCACAAACATTGTGGAGAACTTAGAGAAGGTTTTAGTTTTTGTTTCATTGTAATCAGTGCTCTCTATCAAAAGATTTATGAATTTAAAGTGTTCAAGAAGAACTTACCATCATTGTGTAAGATACATGCAAAGACATCTATTGCACCAAAATGGTACTAATTAATAAAAATATGCTCACAAGATAACTTTTAAATCGGTTGACCAGCTTTACAAAAAAGTTCTTATAGCAAAAAGTACTCTAGATTAGTCTACATGACGCTATAACCCTGTAGAGTGTTTGTTCGATCGTTTTACATGCATTATATTTTAACGGTTTAATTTCGTGCTCGATAGATGGCGCTATTAATTTCACTCCCTTTTCTGAGTCGCGGTGTTAAGTTTTCCGTGAAAGATGACTCTCGCCCGTGTCAAATGTCTGAAGCTTGGTTTATTAACCAACGAAACAAAAAGAGGAGGTTCTCAATTCGACGCGTCTATATATTCTTATTTTATGTATGACCTGACCACGCATAACTTTTTACAGAGAAGTCCGTTAAGCATGATCTTTTGTTTTTTAAATTGAGAAATCGTGTTTGGGCTCATTTCTTGCACCTTGATGAGAACTTTAGATCTAGCTGGAGTATGATGTCATCGAAGGTCTGACGATGGAGACGGAAGGCACTTGCAAGAGGTCCTCAAGAGTTTGCAGCAACAATAACGTGTTTGGGTTCATTTCATGCACCTTGATGAGAACTTTAGGCCTTGCTGAAGTATGACTGTCATCGACGGTCAAACTATAGAGACAAATGGCAGTTGCAAGCGGTCCTAAACAGTTTGCAGCAGGTATAATGTTATTGGGCTCATTTCATTCGCTTTGATGAAAACTTTAAACCTAACTCAGAATGACTTTCATCGAATGTCTGACGATGGAGAAGGAAAGCAGTTGCAAGAGGTCCTCAAGAGTTTACAGCATCTATATCGTGTCTGGGCTCATTTCATGTACCTTGATGAGAACTTTAGACCTAGCTGGAGTATGACTGTCATCGAAGGTCTGACGATGGAGACGGAAGTTAGTTGCAAAAGATCCTCAAGAGTTTACAGCATCTATATCGTGTTTCGGCTGATTTCATGCACCTTGATGTGAAATTTAGACCTGCCTGGAGTATGTCTATCATCAAAGGTCTGACGATGGAGACGGAAGGCAGTTGCAAGAGGTCCGCAACAGTTTGCAGCAGTTTTATCGTGTCTCGGCTCATTTCAAGAACTTTGATGAGAACTTTCGTTCTAGCTGGTGTATGATTGTCATCGAGTGTCTAAAGATGAAGACGTAAGGCTGTCGAGGGTCGCGGGCCTGTGGACGGTGAGTAATGGTCTAGCTCGCCATCTGTCCGTCTTATGACGACAGGCCGTGGTGACGGCGTGTTCGTGTTCCACACGCGCCTCAAAAAGATGTCAGCAAACGGGAAGAGATTCGAGAGGAGCGAGGCCTGCCAGGGTTGCGGGACTGTTCGAAAGCGACACCGCAGCCCTGGAACGCAAAGGGCAATAGACGAAACGTGGATGGATTTTAGTCAGTACAAGTCTGACACTCCCTTCCGCTCCGTCCAGAGTGGGAGGGGTCATTTGATGATTATCCATCGGTTATAGTATATAATAGGGATTTACACCTTTTGAGAGCTTCCGTTGTGCGTGAACGGTTAAAGTTACGCAATTATCATGTATGTCGGAATTGTCCTTCTTAAAAAGCTCTAAAAAAATATCCGCAATGGCCATATGTCTAACTTTAAAGGTTGACGCACATTCTCTCTAACCTCTCTTTCTTTTATGTACCCACGCACGCAGACGAAGTTGCGCGGGTCAGCTAGTTAAAAATAAAATACCTCACCTCAGTCCTCGGAATCAACTAGGCGAGTATGTCATTGCGAATAATCTGAATAGAAGAAGGGCTGATTTTGAATATACTGGGTGTAACAAGACCCTTCACGAAGCCGTCAACCAAGCATTCTGTACATCAAACTAAGTAATTTTACGCAAAAATTATTGCTGGGAAACGACTTTTTTTGAGGTGAATAATCACGTTTTGCAATAGGACTCAATGTAACGCACTCAAAACATTGTGCTGATGGATGTATTGAATAGTACGGGGGCCGTGGAGGTGTTTGAAGTAAAAATCTTACATTAAAAACATGTATTAAAAAAAAAGACTTGTGGAAAAGTTGGAACTTTGACCCCCAATATCTCCGTAACTAGGAGGTTCCCAGGTATGATCTAGAACAAAAAAAATGATCGCAATGACGAGGAGAATAAGTGGCTTTCGGCATCGTTAAGGGTCTTGTTACACCCTTTATGAATGCTAAAGTTCCAGGGCTGGATGGCTTTCCTATTTTAAGCACCCATGATTTAATTCTCTATGCACTTGTAACGTATCAAGTACAACAAGCTCGTAGCTATAGTGAAAAGTAACGGCTCATATGTGATAAAGTATGCAGAGAATCCAATAATAATGATTTTTCGATGGAAACCTTAAACTGGATTGAGACGTGACTTCTTAGAGGCAGAATCCAATCCAGACATTCATCTAGATTCTAGACGGACATATTACGTGTATATTCTTGTAGAAAGAGCTACACAAGGGCTGGATGCAATATTGGGCCAATATTGCTCATGTATTACTGGGAATCGGACCTTAGGCTGCTGTTCGCATGTAATGCCCATTTTATGGTACACTAGCTGACCCGCGCAACTTCGTCTGCGTGCGTGGGTACATAAAAGAAAGAGAGGTTAGAGAGAATGTGCGTCAACCTTTAAAGTTAGACATATGGCCATTGCGGATATTTTTTTAGAGCTTTTTAAGAAGGACAATTCCGACATACATGATAATTGCGTAACTTTAACCGTTCACGCACAACGGAAGCTCTCAAAAGGTGTAAATCCCTATTATATACTATAACCGATGGATAATCATCAAATGACCCCTCCCACTCTGGACGGAGCGGAAGGGAGTGTCAGACTTGTACTGACTAAAATCCATCCACGTTTCGTCTATTGCCCTTTGCGTTCCAGGGCTGCGGTGTCGCTTTCGAACAGTCCCGCAACCCTGGCAGGCCTCGCTCCTCTCGAATCTCTTCCCGTTTGCTGACATCTTTTTGAGGCGCGTGTGGAACACGAACACGCCGTCACCACGGCCTGTCGTCATAAGACGGACAGATGGCGAGCTAGACCATTACTCACCGTCCACAGGCCCGCGACCCTCGACAGCCTTACGTCTTCATCTTTAGACACTCGATGACAATCATACACCAGCTAGAACGAAAGTTCTCATCAAAGTTCTTGAAATGAGCCGAGACACGATAAAACTGCTGCAAACTGTTGCGGACCTCTTGCAACTGCCTTCCGTCTCCATCGTCAGACCTTTGATGATAGACATACTCCAGGCAGGTCTAAATTTCACATCAAGGTGCATGAAATCAGCCGAAACACGATATAGATGCTGTAAACTCTTGAGGATCTTTTGCAACTAACTTCCGTCTCCATCGTCAGACCTTCGATGACAGTCATACTCCAGCTAGGTCTAAAGTTCTCATCAAGGTACATGAAATGAGCCCAGACACGATATAGATGCTGTAAACTCTTGAGGACCTCTTGCAACTGCTTTCCTTCTCCATCGTCAGACATTCGATGAAAGTCATTCTGAGTTAGGTTTAAAGTTTTCATCAAAGCGAATGAAATGAGCCCAATAACATTATACCTGCTGCAAACTGTTTAGGACCGCTTGCAACTGCCATTTGTCTCTATAGTTTGACCGTCGATGACAGTCATACTTCAGCAAGGCCTAAAGTTCTCATCAAGGTGCATGAAATGAACCCAAACACGTTATTGTTGCTGCAAACTCTTGAGGACCTCTTGCAAGTGCCTTCCGTCTCCATCGTCAGACCTTCGATGACATCATACTCCAGCTAGATCTAAAGTTCTCATCAAGGTGCAAGAAATGAGCCCAAACACGATTTCTCAATTTAAAAAACAAAAGATCATGCTTAACGGACTTCTCTGTAAAAAGTTATGCGTGGTCAGGTCATACATAAAATAAGAATATATAGACGCGTCGAATTGAGAACCTCCTCTTTTTGTTTCGTTGGTTAATAAACCAAGCTTCAGACATTTGACACGGGCGAGAGTCATCTTTCACGGAAAACTTAACACCGCGACTCAGAAAAGGGAGTGAAATTAATAGCGCCATCTATCGAGCACGAAATTAAACCGTTAAAATATAATGCATGTAAAACGATCGAACAAACACTCTACAGGGTTATAGCGTCATGTAGACTAATCTAGAGTACTTTTTGCTATAAGAACTTTTTTGTAAAGCTGGTCAACCGATTTAAAAGTTATCTTGTGAGCATATTTTTATTAATTAGTACCATTTTGGTGCAATAGATGTCTTTGCATGTATCTTACACAATGATGGTAAGTTCTTCTTGAACACTTTAAATTCATAAATCTTTTGATAGAGAGCACTGATTACAATGAAACAAAAACTAAAACCTTCTCTAAGTTCTCCACAATGTTTGTGCATTGAATCTAATCACATTGGTTTTCCCAACAACATGAACCCCGCGCGGGTCATTATTTTGATGCGGAGTTATTTTAAAACTGTGATATCTCCTAAGATATTCATCTAAATTGAATGGTGTAAAGAACAATTTTGGTTACAATTGAATGCTAAAGATGACTAACATATTTATTTTGATAAGGATTAATACTATGTCGGTAAAAATACCTTTGCAAATAAAGCACTATTTTTGACCAAATTTTAAAATCATAAAAATGGTTATTGTTAGTCAACCTTAAAAGATAGGCATGTGCTGTCGCGGACTTTTTTTTAGACATTTTTAAGAAGAATAATTCCCTAATACATTATTTTTGTGCAACTTTAACCGGTTAACCAGCGCACGCAACGGAAGCTCTCAAAGAAAATAAATTTTCCCCGTTTTTGCAACATTTTTCATTGATGCTCAGCTCCTATTAATTTTAGCGTGATGATATATAGCCTATAGCCTTCCTCGATATATAAGCTATCCAACACTAAAAGATTTTTTCAATTCGAACCCGTAGTTCCTCAGATTAGCGCGTTCAAACAAACAAACAAACAAACAAACAAACAAACAAACTCTTCAGCTTTATAATATTAGTATAGATTAGCCTGTATTGTCCCACTCCTGAGCAAAGGCCTCCCCCATTCCTTCCACTTATGACGATGGTGTGCTTCTTTTCGCCAATTCGCGAGGAAGCCATCCAAGACGTCCCGCAATCTTCTCTTCGGTCTGCCGTGACAACGTGGTGAGGTATACGATTTATCATTTCGTGTGTTAGCCTATGATCAGTCAATGGTACTCCTAACGCATTTTATAATGCTGCTGCTATTTCTTAATGCTTCAATAGATGACTTGAAGCTACATTAAAATTCTGAGACCGAAGCTGACGGAACGGATTTTTTAATCTGCCATTACTGGATTCGACCACCCAACGGCACATGGTTACTTTTCTTGAATAGGTGGTTTGATGTGTAGTAAACTGGTATTCATTGTCATCTTTAGATGAGAGTATACGGGATTCTTCCACCCCGTATAAGCACGGTGTCCACATGACTCCACATCTTCGATGCAGTCTCTGAATCCTCTATCTAATATTAGAATATCGTTCTCATGAAAGAACCAATGAAAGGGACCACATGGATTCTTAATGATCTCTGAGAGAACCGTCGCATCGGATTTAGTCGCTTCATAAAAACCATATAATTATGTCTATGATGTGGCTATGAGGTGCCCATAGATAACAGACATTGGGCATCCGGTCCATTCATCTACGTCACTGTATTTGGTTTGTTTTATTTAGAATTCTTATTAAATATGGCAGAAACGTAAAAGAGTGCAATAGAATACATATATTAACTTCTTTGATTTTAATGAGCAATACAAAATCAATATCTCCGTTTCGAAGTTCCGATATGGTTTAGAGAAAAATATTCTTCGCTTTATTCTGTTCTTTCATAATATCCAAGTTTCATTACAGGCCGCTTAACTTCAAAACAACGCCAACCCCTTTGTGTATCCAACAAAATGGAGCTTATTTCAAGCAAGTAATTAGTTAGTGTATGTGTACCTTTTTGTTCCGTAGTCGAACGTCAAAAAACGGAACTCTTATAGATTTGTCATGTCTGTCTGTCTGTCCGTCCGTCCGTCCGTCCGTCCGTATGTCACAGCCACTTTATTCCGAAACTATTAGGACTACACAGTTGAAACTTGGTAGGTAAGATAAGATAAGATAAGATATATTTATTTGCTCAGGTAGATGTATTCTGTCAACTGCTTTACGATTTTTATACAAAAATAAAATATTAATAGGGGGCTCCCACTACATGGAACTGAAACTAAAAAAAACCATGAAACCTATACCCGCGCCTGCGAATTCCATCCGGTATAGTGTGTATAATGACCATCAATAAAAAAAATTGAAATCTGCTGTTCCATACATTTTGACCAACTGACGAAAAATTTCTATGTGGGGGGGGATCAGAACGCGGGCCTGTGAACGGTGAGTGATGGGCTAGCTCGCCGTGCGGCCGTCTTATGACGAAAGGCCGTGTCGACGGCGTGTTCGTGTTCCACGCGTGACTCAAAGAGATGTCAGCAAACAGGCAGGGGTCCGCAAGGCACGATGCCTGCCTGGGCTGCAGTCGTTCGAAACGGCTCTGGAACACACAGTGCAAAGAAGGAACATGGATGGGTTTTAGTAAGAACAAGTCTGACACTCCCTTCCGCTCCGCCCACAGCGGGAGGAGTCATTTGATGATTTTCTTATCTGAAAAAAAAGGGAGTGGTGGTCAGAATGATATACAGAATACGTTGTAACCGTTTTAGCATCGGGGTCCTTTCCACCATGTATATTGGCAGATCACATCATTTTCCTGCTCTTTTCCTAATTTATTTACGGTTTGCATAGCATTTCTTCTTCTTCCATCTATACTTCTCAATAAGCCATCGTCTCAGCAGTCCCATACAAACAGACATGTCTCTTTCTTCATTTAATGTAGCATTTTAAAACTTTTAACCTTTGGTATTGAACGTATCCTCGCAATCCCGTTATACTACCGGTATGCGGATTGCGGATCCACGACAAAACGAGATCACGCGTTTTTTTTTTTCGAAAACTTTAGTTTGCGGACCCGAAAGTTAATCCCCAATATGTTATTTATTTGCAGATGAAGAAGAATTGAACACTTCACAACCTGCCCAAGTACTGCGGAGGCAATCAGATGAGGCCCGACCCAGTGTAGCTGATATGCCTGGGACAAGTGGAAATGCTGCCAATACGTCTACACTTGGTGGGTTCACTTCGTATCTTAAATAATTTATTTTCATTTATTTAAATGTACTTTCACCTGACTGCGTGGAAACCCAAAAGGAGGGTTTTTATATTAACATAATCTATGGCATTTTTAACTGTGTTGTGCGAAACTTTTGTGTTTAATTTAAAAAATAGTTTGTGGAGTGTGAAATAATAAGTTTTGTTTCTGTGTTATTATAAAATACTAGCAAGCGACCCGCCCCTGCTTCGCGCAGCGCCACCTATCCCACCTCCAACCTACCTATCGGGTCCAAAATATAACCTATCTTTCAAGCTGGAACTAATACATACTCACAAAACTTAATTGAAATTCGTTGGGTGGTTTTGGAGATTAGCGCATTATTGGAATGGCACAAATCACACACATTTGACGATCCGAATGGCGCAGCGGTTGTGAGGCTGCCTTACGTTCTTAGGGTCCCGGGTTCGAATCCCGGTAGGAGCAAATGTTTGTGTGATGAGCATGGACATTTGCTTCCGAGTCATGGATGTTTATATGTATAATAAGTATGTATTTACAAACAAAAAAGTATATATGTAGTAGTATCAACTATCTGGTGTCCACGACACAAGCCTCGTTGCTTAGTGTGGCACCTAGATGGCGCTGTGTGTAATGTCCAGCGATATTTATTATTTATTTATTGACTTATTTCTAGAAAGCCATTTGATCCCGATTTATTTAAATTTGGTTCAGCTTGTCTTCTTCTTCTCTTGAGGAAACTAAAGGAAGTATATTGGCGGCGTCTTACTATGAAGTAATTAGTAGTAAAAATTAATAAGCCACACAAGCATGAGCTTGTGATTTTCCATATTATGTAGAGAGGAGCACGCAAAAAAAAAAGGTAGTACACAACTTGAAGCGGTTATAATTCATAGGTCACACAACCCTGGCATTTCATTTGTTATGTTTCAAATCATATGATCGATTCCTCCTTGCAACAGTGAAAGTTATTCAACGCTACTGCTTGCAGAAAAGGTGTTAACCGTCTTAGGCCTTATTCCGCGAGTAGTTGGCTGTATTTTCGTTACCTGTGATTCAAGACTGTTCTATTTCTAGCGGTCCATCCTGTGTGCGGTTTTGCCCCGTCTCTTCCATATTTGAGCTTAGTTCCAAATAACAAAATGTACCAACCAACATCAAAAAAGCTCCCATTCTACGAAATAATATAATTATTAGAATGTTCAAAGCATACATTTTGGATGTATTGTATTTGCGACTGATTTTACTGAATAGTTACCACATTTTTTGGAATGTTTAATTAGTTTGACAATGTTTGACATAATTAACTCAATTGCTAAGAGATTGTCGGTTGGTATTTTTGGCAAAGCTAAGTCCACTTGTGTTGTTTAGTTTTAATATGTAGTTGTAAAGAAGGAATCATTTATGTAAAATACTTTAAAAACACCTTTATTGTAACTGTAAAACGCATTATGTATTGATGAATTATATTCATCATTATGAACATCTGTAGTTCTGTATCTAGATGATTCGTGGTGGAGGGACTCGAGCGGGAGCCAGCCTGTTCGTCCGGCTAGCGGGGGTGGGTATTTATAGAGCTGTTAACTTACAACTGATGTTTATAAGTTATGTAGATTGTATACGAGGCTTATAGCTTTTTGACCATATAGAGAAATGTTAAAGTCATCTTTGTACCAGTTACAAGAAGAAGCTACAAGATGAACCGAAGAATTTTGCCATCCCTTTTTCGCAACTGAACAACTTTAACATTTTTCATAATTATTATTTTCTTGCATGCTTATAATAATATAATTAAAATAACAATTAAATATAATTCTTCGTTATACATATAATGCGGAAAAAAACATCGCCGTCGACGCGTAAACATTTACATTTAATCACTAAGCACAATGCTGTAGATCCCCAGCGCAGATTTTTTCATTCACGGTAAAAGTTTGCTCTTCGGTGCCCTTTAGATCCTTGTGTATAATAGTTGTTAGACACCTCTCTCTCCCTTAGCATACTTTAGTATCTTAGAGTAGTGTTTATAGTTTTATTTTTGTTTGTGTTACTAGGAGCACAACAATCGCAGGCTACCTCGCCAGCCACCGTGCGGAGACAACAGGCTAAGATGGACCGCGCTCTGTTCTGGTCGATCATTAATAACACTCCAAGACCATCTAACGTTGGGGTCACACGGTAATATTCGCTTCAGATTTTATATTATTAAAGAATTGAATAGTTCTAGGCACCTACCAGAATTTCCTTGAAAGCAGTACTGCAAAATCTCTCAGCTAGCAGAGGTGGATATCAATACAAGTTTGATAAAATCATGTCCATGCAACGTTGTCGCGTGTACATAGCGTCAACGCGACGCCAACCAACGCTTAATGTGAAGGGACCTTAGTAGCCTTAAGACGAATACCATCAATGAATCCACAATACTTAGCACAAAACGTCAAGGGCTGTCCGGTCTTATATGTCACACTGACTGCCCTTGAACGTGACTTAGATGTGCGTTCAGTTTTATTGGTGAAATCCGCTCTTATTAGTCCTTTTGCGGCGGTCTGCCACTTGTCACCCTTATGCCCTAAGTAATCAGGATGGAAAGTTGTCGACCGTTTGAACTCGGTAGTACGTTACCCCAATACTTGCAAACTATCACAAACGCGCGGAGTAAACGTTGCGTAAATTCGTACGATTTTTTAATTCTACATTCTAGTTTCGGACATAATATTTAGGTATTTAGTTATAAGACTTTATTTATCTAATTGGAGGACATTGTGCTTTTTCAAAAAGTATAGTTAAAATGCCTAATAAATAGATTATGAGATATTTAGAGAGTTTTATTTTCGTTTAAAAAATCGTCCGAATTTACAGTACATTTACGTTCTAGAGCCTCAAAAGCAATGTCCCCACAGATCCAGGATATGCGACGTGCCCTTAGCGTACGTGACGCGGTCAGCCTTGCCGGCGCGCCCAGACGTGCGCGAGCCGCGCCGCCACGACCGCACGAACGCGGCATCTGACATACAGCGTCTGCTGGCATTCAAGAAACTGACGCGCAACCTCCACAGCTTGACGCAGTACAAGCCGGGCAGCAGCATGCAGCCGACGACCTCGCGACGTTAGTAACCTTTATAGTAATCTGCGACCTATACTTTTTTCAATGGTGGTATGTAAGATTAGAGCGATGGTGGCCCAGTAGTAAAGGCCATAACTTCCGAGTTCGAATTCGAAAACGGGTAGGTACTTGACTATGTGTGATTTATTTTATCACCACTGCTTTCAAAACGATAAAGCAAAAACATCAGAAAATCGACATGTCACATCCTGTACCAAAAATTCCAAGAATTGACTCTTACACAGAGGACGCCTATGTCCCAGCCAAGGGAACAGCACAGTTTGATTATGCTGGAATATGCTTTCGGTCAGGCACGGACAGTTTACGGAAACGGCTCAATTAACAAAACAAGATTCATTGTCATCACAGGTGGTTTCGCAGGCAGTGCCGGTTCCTCTCGGAGCTCGCTGTTCACGCCGACGCTGCCGGCAGCGGCTTCTAACGCGAGGTCGGCTAAGACTTACAACAACTGTTGCAGCCGGTCGCAGCCAGGCAGGAGCTCCCTGCCTGCTGGATACACGAGAAGTGGTATGTGCTGTAGATATGTATAGTGTTATACTCTGTGACGCATATTCATTTGGTAGATTTACGTCCTGCGGAATTTGTTTAGCAGCAAAGCTGACCTGAACCACTTACTACACATATGAGGTTTTTATGCAGCTTTTGTTCGAACGGTGTTTACCAATGCCGATTAGTTAACACCGCTCGGCATCTACCTATACTCGCTGAATATGATCGGGTCGGCTTGACACAATTCGGGCTGATCTGACTGACATCTACCAGCATCAAGCATGGAAGACACGGTGCAGACGTTTGTCTTATCTGTCAAAATACAATACATTCTTAACGCGAATGCTGGTCGGTGCCTACCCAGTACGTAAAGAGTTGCTGATAGAAATTATTTATTTCTAGAAACTATAACCAGATAATGTACACTCCTTATTCACACTCAGCCAACCCGCCCGACGTCCTCCCGGTGCCCGAGCCCCAGGCGTCGTCCAGCGCACGCTACCGCACAGCGCCGCGCCCGACGGCCGCGGCCGAGCTGGACACCAGCCCGCCCGCACCGCACCAGCACCACTACGTCAACGTGGACCAGTCTGACGACGGTAAGCTTGCGGTTATCTTTAACCAACAAATGTGGTCGATTTTCAGCCTAACCGGATGCAGCTGAATACCACTAATTTACACGAAGTGCCTATGTCACCTCTAGAACCCAGTCACTCGGTACTACGATACCTCTTGGTAAGACTGGTTGCCAGACTACCCGTTACGACTGTCAAAGATATGACAGTCATATGGATTTAGAACTTAACTGAAGTCAGAATAAAAGTTCAGAAGTTATTTTGTATGAAATCCAACTTGTAACGTGGACGTATGTTTTAGATGTGGAGGCGGTGCCCGACGCACCACCAGCTGCCGAGCAGACAGATGACAACAATGCGGACAATGAAGACGAGAATAATGAAAGTTAGTTATTTATGACTGAGCATGAGCCCATCTTACTAGCGTTTGCCCTCGGCTTTCCTCGGCTTATGGTCGATTTATTTATCCACAGGACCGATTTAAATATAGCCTATGACACTCGGGGATAAGGTAGCTTCCCATTAGTGAAAGGATTTTCGGAATCGCATCAGTAGTTCTCAAGATTACCTCCTACATCAAAAACTATCTTAACTTCTTTACAATTTAGAATAGATCACAATGACATAAGAGAAACATTATTACATGTCTATAGCCTGTCCTTCAATATTTTCTAGCCCCAACACACAACGCATCAGCCGGGGCGATATCTCTAGAGGAAGAGGTGATGGAAGTGGACGCCCCGGATGAGCCAGACACGGCTCCCGTCGCAGACGTCGAGACCGACGCCACGGAGCCCAATGTCAGCAACGAAGGCAATGCCGTACGTATCTGCTAGCATAGCGAATCACTGACTTAGTTTACGATATCTCTAGAAGAAGAGTTGGTGTAGGTGGATGCCCTGGATAACCCAGACGCAATTCCCGACGGAAAAGTCGAGACAGACGCTACGGAGCCGAATGTCAGAAACGAAAGCAACGCCGTACGTATCCTATAGATTAGTGAATGTTAGCGAAGTTTGAAGATATCTCTTTAAGAAGAGGTGATGTAAGTGGACGCCTCGGATGAGCTAGATACAGCTCCTGTCGAAGACGTCAATGCCGTCATCAACGAAGGCAATGTCGTACGTATCTGCTAGCTTTGCGAAGTAAATGGCCAAAATTAATAATCAAGCTTTGTAATTGTATGGCTAGGTGATGCGTTTATTTATCTTTTAGCCATAATAATAGAAAACATTGACAGATCCTAAAACCGCATGCAAAAATATTCCAAGTTTTTTATCTGCTTGAGTCATCTCTATTTTGCCAATGTTGGCTAAACATTGGCAATTAACTATTTTTATTGCAACCAACGCAATATTTTGCGAAAATAAGCCATTAGTGGTTGAAACCAGCGGGTTTTTTTGCACGTATAAGTTCGCCACAATTTTGGCCTCAAAAAGCCTCATCTCTCAACCTCTCAGACCGTACACGCGCTTATTCCGGCTTTTTCGCTCGAACCACTACATATGAGATTGCGAACGTGGACATGTGGGTGCACGGAGCGTGTGGGCTCGCGGTTATACGAGCTAACCGCATCAACGCTCGTACGAGTTATGCGTGTGGCAAAAGCCACGCTTATACGCGCCAATACGCGTTGAATAAAAGCTAATCTGAAACTGAGCATAAAACATACATACCAAACATCAGGAACACCGTGGTCGACCTTCATTGATTGTTTCAAAAGAAGTTTCAAAAATGATTATACCATTACCACGCTTATGACGCTCATGAGTCAGCCGTATGTATACTAACACTTTTTATAACGCCTGCCTGCTTCAGCAATACAACAATGCCGTAATACAGCATGCGGACAAACACAAGCCTATTTAGTATTAAAAAATATACAGGGTTAGTTTCCAAAGACTATCCAAATTCTCAGATATGATGCAGCAAGACATTCTGAGCCCCCCCACATAGAAATTTTTCATCGGTTATTAAAAAAATAAACCCGTGTTCCATACATTTTGACCATGTAGGTATTGCACTTTTGTAGGAAACAGCAGATTTTTTTTTTAATAACCGAAGAAAAATTTCTATGTGGGGGGGACTCAGAATGTCGTGCTGCATCATATCTGAGAATTTGGATAGTCTTTGGAAACTAACCCTGTATATAAGGCCTATCTATTCATACACGAAATCTCTTAAGGGGTCATTGTACTCATAATTATGAACAACTTTTACTATGCGACCAACCCCGAAATCGCGAAAAAAAAAATCACCTGTTCCCTACAATATGATAGCATTAACTCGTCAAAATGTCTTTGAACAGCTTTTTTTTTTTTCGCGAAATCGCGAAAAAAAATAAGCTGTTCAAATGGTTGGGTTTAGTCCTATAGTAAAAGTTGTTCATAATGATGAATACAATGACCCCTTAAGAGATTTCGTGTATGAACAGATACACCTTATATATCTCAGCATGTACTAGACATATGTGGTTTTATTTAAGGGTGTGGTACAGACCTTAAACTGAACAACTTTCCAACGGGACCAATACCGTAAACGCGAAAAAATATATCATCTACCCCGAACATTTGCGTCTAGTAGGGTCTATATTGAAGTTTTGTACGGGATTGCTGGTCAGTACGTAGTACGTGTGCCCTGAAATATGAATATAAATATCACCTTTGTGATACACGCTGTACACTAATGTTTTTATTAAAAATGTCCTTTGTCTCCTTCACTCTAGCGCTTTGCCGGCTTCTAGCTATCTTGCTTACTTTTTTTCACAGGACTAAGACACAGTACATACACAATACAGGGTTCAACGTTTATAAATTGTTGTGCTATCCCGCTTTCAATCGTCATAGGTGTGGTCACATTTTATACAAATCGAATGCTGTAAGCCTGTGTAGTTATCGACGAACTCACAATCGTCAAAGTAAAACTGGTACTATTAATAACAGGAGTTCGAGTGCGTGTTCGATTACGGTTTCAAACAAACGTCAACCTTGCACTTGTTGAAATAAAAATAAACTTCCATTACAATCATTACAATGAGAAAAGCTCGAATTGGACAGAGATACGCGGTTAAGGAATTTGAAGTAGTATAAGTACGTACTAATTCTATACTATGTATACTTTCTTTTCTTTTTTTATCGTGTGGTTAGTGCCTAACCTGGTGTCAGAGTTTTCATGCCGCCCATGGGCCTCTGACTTGGCTTTACATGCCATCGAGAAATATCTCTCAGGCATGCTGGTTTCCTCACGATGTTTTCCTTCACCGAAGCAAATGCTAATAATACAATACGCACAGCATGAATCCGAAAAATCAGAGGTGCGTGTCTTGGGTACGAACTTGAGACGTATGGCTTAGCAGTCCGACCCACGGTCACATCACTAGGCTATCACTGCTTCGCCCTATCAATAAAAAGGATAAAACGAAGTTTAACCAACTGCTGCTGGCTGCACCTAGAGATAGTCAGGTAGAACTAGGTGTAACCGTACCTCGGCTTTTAGCCGTAATATAGTCACTAATCGAACTATACCCATACAATGTGTGTTAGAGCAGTTCAGTAGAAAATGGGACGTCGATCAAACAACTCGTTTCCTTTGGGCGCCCACTGCTTTTCCCCTCACTTCATGGCGATCCTGCCAGGCGCAGGCGCAGCGCTGCGTCGATGCATTGAATTGCGATAAATCAGCAATAAAAGCAGTGAGTGTGTGAAATATCACTGGGATTTTATTATGTGGGAATACATATTTGACTCTGCCTGTGACGGCGTGTGCCTTATTATAAAGTGCCAATTGTGGTGATTCAGTGACTGCATTTCTCTGAAGTCTGACATAAGCTGACTTGGGTGCAACTGACTGACTGCGTTTGTTTCAAAATGACCTATACCGTTACACGTTATTCATATCACGTTATCGTCTATTTGTTCTATTCGTGGCTCTCGGGTGAACCCGAGCTCGCAACGCTTCACACACACTTTTGTGAATAAGCTTATACAACTTTATGTATACCCATATTAACCGCCACAGATTTCTTTCCAGGTGGCCACAAATTCTGATGAGAATGTCGAGACTTCGCAGCAACAATCTCCTTTCCATGGCATTAAGAGAAAACGGGAAAGTAAGTTTGAACGGATATGTACAGCACTTCCAATTTTAAAAAAAATGTAAGTTTGCACTTGCAGTAGTCCTGTCACTCATACCTGCTACAAGGATTAGGACTGACTACATTGACAGCGGGCGTTGTTGGTAAATAGTGAAATCGTTCTGCAAAAACAACATGGCGGCGTTAGCTCTGAAGGATGCATGTCAAAAGATTCGTTTACAGCTATACCTATATTAACGCCCGGGTACTGTACAGTCACGACCGTTAATACATAAATGTCACAGTCTAAATTGTTAATCAGTTCAAACTATTTTAACGATAGCTAATATTTACTTAGACATTTGTTAGGTTTTTTTTTGTGACCATTTGAAAAACATCGTTTTGTAGTAATTCTAGGTATATAAGACTTCTGACACAACATTATTTTTAATAGAGAAAACGAATTTAAATTTAATAAAGGTTTTGACTGTAACATATACACAACACAATAAGGGCTCCAAAATACTTATGAAAAAGAAGTAGGAGTTAATCACTTTTGTTAATAAATTATACAATGTGTAACAGAATAAACGCAAAACCTCTTAAAGGGTCATTGTACTCATTATGAACAACTTTCACTATGGGACCAACACTGAAATCGCGAAAAAGCTGTTTTTTTTTCGCGATTTCCGTGTTGGTCCAACAGTGGATTCAGAATGATAAGTACAATGACCCCTTAAAAGGTTTTGCGTTTATTCTGTTACACTTTGTTTATACCATACCTGTACATAGATGTCTTTTTTCAATATTTCAGCAACTGATGAAAATGCAGAACCGTATTCTGTGCAAGAGTTCAATCAAGTGAGTGACTGTTTTTTTTATAGTATGGAGAATATGGTCATTAAAAATTTTCATAATCATCTATTAAAACTTGTAACCATATTTCATTTATCACCTTAATTAAGATTGGTTTAAAAAAAAATGAAGTGGTTTATTATTTTAACTTTAAAATTCAGGTTTAGACCGTCTTTGAACCTTTCGAATGAAGTTTTTCTGGCCTCCCTAGCAAAGTGCACTGGCTTAACATTTTTCCGCAATTTGTCAAAACACCTTCACTGTGTAGTGATGGTGTCAAAACATAATAAAGATTGTATCAAAGAGGTGTGGTCATATTTTTAACGGTGTGGTACAGACCAATCTAAACGAGTTTCTCCATGGGACTACATCGTGCCCATACAAAATTTCAATGCCTACTCAAACCAAATGTCTGATACACGTTGTATAGTTGTGTTACGCAAACGGCACAAAGAAGCGTACGTTTCCACCATTAAATTACCGCAGCGTATAACATATTAATGTTACGGTAACTCTTTAATGCGAATTCAGTTTTTGCTGTGTGATGAAGAAAGTGATTTGGTGCTTTGGCTGGTCTTCATTATCACACCGCTGCCTACACTTCGGTAGGTGTAGGTAGCTTTTACGGACGTGTATTACTTTATTTCCCTGTACTATAATATCGTTCCTAATATAATCTTCTTAGCGTGTCGGTCGCCATCATCATCAAGCTCGAAATTTGGCGTAGAGTAGGCATTTTCAGTAGCGTCCTAATCCTATAATGTGCAAAAAGTTCACTCACAATTTAACATACTTTAATGGTGTCTGGCGCGGGTTTTTCACCACACAAAGTGTTTGGCAGTGGAGGAGGTGAATCACCAAACTAGCCCTTATCTATACATCTATACAAACAAATAAATAAAATTGAAATGTCTGTTTGTAATATCAAAGTAACAGCTTTTTACTGAATTCATATGAAAAACACATTTTTTTCAATTTTTGTATATCTGTCGGTCTGTCTGTCTGCCTGTTTGTTCCGGCTAATCTCCGAAACGGCTGGACCGATCTTGACGGGACTTTTACTGGCAGATAGCTGATGTCAAGGAGTAACTAAAGCTTTTATTGAAGAATAAGATTTAGCGTTCCGTGCAAATCAATTAAAACCCCTGAAATTGGTGACAAAATTCGATTAAGAAAGGAAAGTAATATATTTTTATACTTAATAATTTCACGCGAACGAAGGTAACAAAGGCAACAGTTAATGTTATACAAAAAAACACGCTTTATAGTGTGACGTAACTTAGCAGTTCTTTGGCACACCTTTTATTATCTAATATCTGCCGAAGCCACGGCGACCGACTTTATATAATATGCAATTGTTCTTACATATAGCAAAATGACGAAGGTCTGGCGGTCACGGGATATCCCTCTATTGAGGTTATTAATCTTTCGGCTTCGCCCGAAGGTTGTGTCGCGAGCCGATTAATCTGCTTCGGCTAAAAATCGACCTTTTGGTCGTACACTAATTAAATCATATCCTCTGAGCGAGACATTGTTACGTGCTAAGGATCAGGCAAGCAGGTACGGAATAGATGCGAACCAACTGCCGACTCCGGACATTGGCAGATATTTAGAAAGAAAAAGTATTTATTTGACTGGCACAGGACAAAACAATAAAACGAAATTGAAAAACAAAAAATTATAAGACATACTTAAGCTAAACTGGTCCTATACGAGGTCAAAAGGTTCTTTAGCGCTTAAAAGAAACGTCCCAGCGCTGGTATTCTGAAGGGGTCCAATTATAGTGTACTGAAATAGTATGTAACAAATATTATATACTATTTCAGTACATTACCTGTCAATGTCCGGTGTCCAGAGTCCAGTCCGGACGGTTTGGCCGCACTTCAATACCATCCTAATATCATTTATACTTGTCCGTTTACCGCAGAGTCTTCTACGGTTGCTGGAGTGCCCGGTGTGCCTAGAATGGATGGAGCCACCCATCTCGCAGTGCCGACGCGGCCACCTGGTGTGCAGTCGCTGTCGCACGCGACTTGCGTCTTGCCCCGTGTGTCGCACTACTTTCTCCTCAGTGCGCAATAGAGCTATGGAAGGGGTATGTGTTTTAAAATGACTTCATGTAGCTACTTCATCATATGAATATGAATCTGAAACTTATCGGTAATGGAGATGATATTACGTGCCTTGTACAATAACGCTTTAATCTTTTTTCTAACCCCTTAAAACTATCCTTTTTCGAGTTTTCAAATCCGGCCTAGATCGAATGTTATAACGGTCGGATAGGGAAGCACATCAGTAGCAGTTTCTCTGTTCGCAGGTGGCGGAGATGCTGCGCTACCCGTGCCGCCACGGCTGCGGGCGCGAGGTGCGCCTGCGCAGGCGCGCGCCGCACGAGGCCTCCTGCGGCGCGCGCCGCTACCACTGTCCCGCCCCGCCCTGCGCCCGCCACCCGCCCCTCGCGCATCACGAGCTGGCGCATCACTTCCAGGTAACATAACCGTCCCGGCACAGCGCCGCTACCACTGTCCCGCCCCGCCCTGCGCCCGCCACCCGCCCCTCGCGCATCACGAGCTGGCGCATCACTTCCAGGTAACATAACCGTCCCGGCACAGCGCCGCTACCACTGTCCCGCCCCGCCCTGCGCCCGCCACCCGCCCCTCGCGCATCACGAGCTGGCGCATCACTTCCAGGTAACATAACCGTCCCGGCACAGCGCCGCTACCACTGTCCCGCCCCGCCCTGCGCCCGCCACCCGCCCCTCGCGCATCACGAGCTGGCGCATCACTTCCAGGTAACATAACCGTCCCGGCACAGCGCCGCTACCACTGTCCCGCCCCGCCCTGCGCCCGCCACCCGCCCCTCGCGCATCACGAGCTGGCGCATCACTTCCAGGTAACATAACCGTCCCGGCACAGCGCCGCTACCACTGTCCCGCCCCGCCCTGCGCCCGCCACCCGCCCCTCGCGCATCACGAGCTGGCGCATCACTTCCAGGTAACATAACCGTCCCGGCACAGCGCCGCTACCACTGTCCCGCCCCGCCCTGCGCCCGCCACCCGCCCCTCGCGCATCACGAGCTGGCGCATCACTTCCAGGTAACATAACCGTCCCGGCACAGCGCCGCTACCACTGTCCCGCCCCGCCCTGCGCCCGCCACCCGCCCCTCGCGCATCACGAGCTGGCGCATCACTTCCAGGTAACATAACCGTCCCGGCACAGCGCCGCTACCACTGTCCCGCCCCGCCCTGCGCCCGCCACCCGCCCCTCGCGCATCACGAGCTGGCGCATCACTTCCAGGTAACATAACCGTCCCGGCACAGCGCCGCTACCACTGTCCCGCCCCGCCCTGCGCCCGCCACCCGCCCCTCGCGCATCACGAGCTGGCGCATCACTTCCAGGTAACATAACCGTCCCGGCACAGCGCCGCTACCACTGTCCCGCCCCGCCCTGCGCCCGCCACCCGCCCCTCGCGCATCACGAGCTGGCGCATCACTTCCAGGTAACATAACCGTCCCGGCACAGCGCCGCTACCACTGTCCCGCCCCGCCCTGCGCCCGCCACCCGCCCCTCGCGCATCACGAGCTGGCGCATCACTTCCAGGTAACATAACCGTCCCGGCACAGCGCCGCTACCACTGTCCCGCCCCGCCCTGCGCCCGCCACCCGCCCCTCGCGCATCACGAGCTGGCGCATCACTTCCAGGTAACATAACCGTCCCGGCACAGCGCCGCTACCACTGTCCCGCCCCGCCCTGCGCCCGCCACCCGCCCCTCGCGCATCACGAGCTGGCGCATCACTTCCAGGTAACATAACCGTCCCGGCACAGCGCCGCTACCACTGTCCCGCCCCGCCCTGCGCCCGCCACCCGCCCCTCGCGCATCACGAGCTGGCGCATCACTTCCAGGTAACATAACCGTCCCGGCACAGCGCCGCTACCACTGTCCCGCCCCGCCCTGCGCCCGCCACCCGCCCCTCGCGCATCACGAGCTGGCGCATCACTTCCAGGTAACATAACCGTCCCGGCACAGCGCCGCTACCACTGTCCCGCCCCGCCCTGCGCCCGCCACCCGCCCCTCGCGCATCACGAGCTGGCGCATCACTTCCAGGTAACATAACCGTCCCGGCACAGCGCCGCAGGTCATAGGCCGGTTCCAAGCTGCACTGCAACACCCTGCCCTCCGCCTTCCGCATCAAGTCTGGCTCACCCTCCAGTTTTTAAAGTTGTCGGTCAATTTAGCCGGGGCGAGTCCCGCACTACTTCCAATTAACACAAAAGCGCTCTTAATCCGGCCACGGGAAATTAGCTATTGCGGTGGTTTCAAATCACAAGTGCGCGTCATTTAGGTTTAAAATAATCAAGCAAAAAAGAGACCTCTTGATTCAAGCGACCTAGTCACATAGAGCTGGGGACGCTGGTTTTTGCAACAAAATTCTCTTCTTTTCAGTGCAAGCACCTCCCGATTGTGAAGATCGGACGGAAGCACAAGTTCTCAATGAAAGTGAACTCGGAGCAGCACGACACCTGGCTCATCATGGCGCTCGACGAGTACTTCCATTTACGAGTGGATGTGGACATCCGTACGTGGGGAGTCATCGTGTATGTCGCCTACATCGGGCCCAAGCGCAAGGCTAAACATTATACTTATGAGGTATGGTGAAACTATTAAGGATCTATCTTCTATCTAGGTATTTCTTAGAATAGTGTTCGTAGATTTTGTTTCCTGAAAAATTTATCATAGTCTTAGGTTTCATGAGCCCGCGATATTTTGTAATATTAACCAAAATCCGATGTACATAAAGGTCACATAACTCGTATTTTTCAAAGATTAACCTACGTGGCGTGCGGTGTATTATAGAAAGTACTTATGCCTAATGTCTAACAACTTCTCATTCTAAACGTACACTTTCCCCGTTCCGTAGTAATAAATTAAAAATAATTGCATGTATGTACTCCAAAAAAACTTATTGTTTTTTTTTTTTCTTTTGAATACTAGGTTACCGTGGAAGGACAGCACAACTCGCGGAGCCTCAAATACGCACGAGCTACCCACAGTGACCTCGAGAGCTCCTCCCTCAACGTGAGTCGTCAGGATTGCTTCCACCTAACCCTGGACCAAGCCCTCAACTTCCTTCGCTTCAAGAACAGGCACTGCGAACCTGACAAGTTCTTGGATTTCGATGTCGAAATCGGCAAATGTCAAAGTGGCAACGCGCAGGAATCTAAAGACGATTCCGATTCTTAAAAAACATTAGTATCCAACAGACAATGATGATGAATGAATGATGAGTGATGCGTCGGTACGGTGATGTAATGAAAAGGTCATCTTTGATCAGTTCTTACTTGTACCGTGCATGGTGCAATGACAACAGACTGCCAACATTATAAATGCAAAGGTCGAAAAGGTGTTTGATAATTGCATAACCTTTTCGTTCCGCGAGTGTCCACTATTTCCCCAATAAAATAGTTTTTATACGTGAACGTATCTGTAAATAGTCCTTTCATTTTTATACCGCTGACTTTGCATCACTGTAATCTTTATTCTTGTTACAAGAAGGTTGGTTTTCGGTTGCTGCTGTACAACTCTCACGCAAAATTACCGTATCGCGATTGTATGGAGATAGTTGTCTGTCGGATGCTATGTTATTTGATGAAGCTGTGATTGTATAATAACTATGAAACTCCCGATGGAGCTTTCGAATTTAAAATTGTGAATTCAATGTGATTGTAATCAAATTATCTTGCCCGCAGGCAATTTTTGTGTGAAGAGTGTTACACATTTGTTTGGGTTGGCCTTCATTCTGTTTTGACAGTATTTATTGAACAACAAAGCTTAGTGGAAGAAATACTTTCAGCCCGTGCTGATTGGCAAACTCCATTCGGCATTCGGCGTGGAAGCACCAACGCGATAACGGTTTCCACATACTCAGTACATCAGCCTGAACCCCCCACATAGAAATGTCTCATCAGTATTTTTTCTTTTGATCAGCTAACAACAAAAGTGCAATACCTACACGGCAAAATGTATGGAACAGCTATTTTTTTAATAAATTAAATAGCCTAGGTAAAATTCGATGTACGGGGGTTTTGCGTTGGAAGGCCTCCCATTAGGTGGACCGATGACCTGGTGAAGGTTGCGGGGATCCGATGGATACGAGTCGCACGGGACCGGTCAGTGTGGCGACACTTGGGGGAGGCCTATGTCCAGCTGTGGACGTCTTTCGGCTGAAATGATGATGGGTTTAGAATGATGTACTGAGTACGTTGTAACCGTTGTCGCGACGGTGTCATTCCACTCTGTATACTATCGCCGAATCATGTTCAGTTCAGCTCGGCACAGTTCGAACTTTTTCCCAAACATATATATCCATCGATTCTGCCGCCTGGCTGTGTCAAATCATGCTGTTCTGAAAGTGTAGCACTCCTTACAAAATGGTCGTGACGATAACGCGAACTTACTTTACCTTAGTTATTTTATCATCATCGTTTCATTGATAGTTACAACGATAGTGATGATATAATGATCAGCGACTCGGTCGCAGCGCGCAGATTAATATATCAAAGTTTAAAACTGCCATTCCGATTCTTTTGGTTCAGATCATGCAAAACGGAAATATGCCCGAGTAATTTACGGGCTGCATTTAAATCGTACTGTTGTTTATTATCGACATCAAGGGCTGCCTCGCGCATGATCACTTTAAAAGCGCGCGCTCCAGTCGCGATTATTCCCGAGGCGACGCTTGATTTCTGCGTCGATATTCATACAATTGTCTACTTTAAGTAATGGTAATACGGTACTATTTTCAATGCAGACAGTAAATTGTTGGCGAAAGTTGCCGTTGTGTCTAAACTGACCCTTAAAAGTCTATAATATTGCGTCGGCTACAGGGAGATTTAGCCGTACCACCCAATATCCAAAGTGAACGTGTTCGTATTGTAATGGACCGCCAAGAGGAGCTTCGTTCCTGTGCGAGAAAGAGATATAAAAGGCTAATGGGGCCATCCCTGTTTCACCCGAACGATGATGTATTCATTACACGGGCCAAGTATAGTGTTTTTGAGCCCACAACGCGTAAAAAATAATTAGATCTTATTTCTAGTTGTAGATTGCTCAGTGTTCGTATTACTCTGGTTCTGATATAATGTTAGTCATGTTAATAGGGTTGCCAGACTTTACTGCTTAGCCGGCCAATTTCGGCTTTTTACACCTTTGTCCGGCTAAAATTAATAGTTGATAGATAATAATTAAAAAAAAACTAAATTATAATGTAACACTGTGTGCAAATTTTCTATGACAAAAATGTTTATGGTTAAAAAATACTGAGATATAGAGAAATGTCCGGCTAAAGTAACAGATCTATCCGCCTTTTTTATATCTGGCAACCATAGTCATGTAAGTGTAGGTTATTCACTTCAGCGTTTCGGTACTCTTCTATACTCGATAATTACTAAATCATTGTTATAAAGCATTCTATGTTATGTTTTGATCTATACATTTAATATTCTTATAGTATACGTTTAAACCTAATTTATTTATAAATCGTTACTTGTAAGATTAAAATATTAACCAATAGTGTTCTACGTAAAATATTTTAAATTAAAAGACAAAAAAATATTTTTGGTATTTTTATTTCAGATCTCTATAACGACATCCATCATTAAGGATATATACAGATGATATCACGATTTAATGTATTATGTACAATGTCAATTTTTACAATAATAAAATTCATGATAATTCATGTAAGATTTTCAACTGCATGTTTTGTCGAGTGACCTAAAGCGATAGGAAAACAACAAAGATATAGTTCATTTATCGCACGAAGCGTCGCCCGTTTCTATTTTATGTGGTATCGAGTTGTACATAGACGACTCACGTGTACATTGTTTATAGAGCGTTAAGGTCTTACGGCATTTCATACCCATTTATTTTCGAATTGCCAGAACCGATTTTAATGAAACTTCATAGGAATAAGAAGGATACATACGTTTAAGAAGTTGACAGAGAACATTTTTGAAATGATGTCTTTAGAAAAAAAAAGATAATTGGGAATTTCTGTTTCTTTGGAAAATTTAAAATCGGTCTAATTTAGCTGTAACACTATTTTTCGAAAATGTTCTCTGTCAACATTTTTTTAGAGCTATGTATCCTGCCCAAGGGTATGAAGTTTCATTTAAATCGGTTCAGTCATTTCGAAAACAAATGAACACAGATTGATATTACTTCTATAGGCAAATGTATTTAGCAAACAATAAATGAGTGTTTTTATAAAGTTGCACACAAAACGACAAAAAAAAAATTTTGTGTAAACTCCTTTAACGACATACTCCCTAAAACGTCGTATTTACTTACTCTGGTTGGTTTACCTTGTTGTCCATACAATGATACACTCTTATATAGCATTAGACCCAGTCTAAATAATGACAATACGGCAATAAACAGTTCTGTCTACGTTGCCGAAATTAATAAGAACTGCGGCTGTTTTTTTTTAGTTGTTTTATTGTCTAACCCGTATTTACCTCGACTGTCGGCATCATGCGTACCGAATATTCTAAGAAATTCGTAAAATACAATTAAATAATGGTGCAGCAAAAAACTACAGACGCAGATTATACAACAACAGTACAACACGCAATAACAATACGCAATGACAATACGCAATAAGCGTTATTTGAATCAATATTAATGTTTGTAAATTTTATACTTTAGTAAATAATATTTAAAAAAAAAAATATGTTTTCTTCGTTTAACGACAACTGTGAATAACGCTTTAAAGTGCTTAGTCCCTTCAGTGTCGCTAATAGAGTTTATACTGTAATAGTGAAAACTGTTGAGAGCTTTCGAGGAGAGAGCTTCTTTAAACCTTTCATCATTATTAAACCTCTGAAAGCATGGCCCCAACTCCACCAAAGCGGAGTCGACCGGAGCGGGGAGAAGATGTGCAGAAACCGACCAATCACATTGTTTGAAATTGACAGAGCGTCTCTCTTATCTCCTGTTGGTCAAATCTCCCCTACGCTACGTGAGACAAACGAACTATACTATTTTAAGCGTAACTAAGTAATACGTCTACTAGGTGTACCTAATAGGAGGCGAGGTTGTGAGAACATTGATTGACGAGATAAAACTATAATAATGTACCTTGTTAGGGTTTGAATATTTTGCCCTGCCTACTGTCCGCCTTTTATTTCAAAAGGATAATGACCAAAAGTGCTACCAAAAAGTTTCATGCTTCAAGATCAAAATTTTATAGTAATTATTTTTATATTTTTTAATGACTTTACTCATCATCAATTTGATTTTTGATAAGGGTATTTAATTTAAAGTATAGAAGTAGGAATATTGTTTTACTCCGTTTACATTACTTTCACACAACCGGTCATAGAGACGTATAATGCTATAGAAACTATTTTGATAAATCGAATAACCAGTGATTTCAACCGTTTCTTTTTAATAATAAATACTTACCAACGTTTATTTTTTTTTGCATTTTTTACCAATTATGTGTATTACTTTGCTATAAAGCAGTACAACAAATCGATTTGGTAGGTGACACACAGTAGGTGAGTAAATGACATAAAATCGATTTTCTTACTAAAGATTTTGATTTATCGATCTCATCCCTAAATCCCGGCAGGAACATTTCTGACATTTGAACCGACGTTTACGTCTGTCTGTGTTTTTATAGTTGAGACTCATTAATGATTGTATTGTGTGTTAAGAAGTAGAACTTGTTTGTATTTCGTGAACTTATTGTGTATTTCATTGTACAAATACGTCGAGTCGTGGGGTCAACCGAACGACGCGACAAAACCGATGTATCAATTGTTAATTTTCTAGTAGCCTGGTTATTTTCGATTTTATAAAATTACTCCGAAACTCGGGTTTTGTTTACCAAAATAATTTTTATACGAGTTAATAATAGTAAGTGTAGACTATAAAAAACAAAGTTTGATTTTGACGAGTACGGGATTCCATACATCCATGAGCATTGTCCTTTAAGAATAAAAAAAATGGACAGTAAGTAAGCAGAGCCAGGCTCTATAAGAAAATACTCAAACCATTTTACACCCTAAGAAATTTTGTCATAGTATAGCCATTTCATACAACTGATATTTTTTGACAGATGTATGAGTACACGGAGTATTGAAGTTGGTAGTCAAGTTGCTTAACATTTAATTTCCCTGACTTTTACAATAGTTTTCATGCCAATAATAGCTTCGATGCGATCGTCTGTCTCGCGTACTCTGTGTCCACGAGGCCGCGGCAAACTAGACAGAACTCTTGCACCGCCTCCACTATCTTCCGCTTACTTACTTTCTCCCTGGTAACAAAAAAAAAGTGTTATTCACAATAATAATACAAGAAACTGTGATTCAATGGTAACGAATGTAATGTAATGGTACAGATACGTGCGACAATGGGGATGGCAACAGTGGAACTAATGACGCTAGCATCTCATGTACCATCACACCAAAATGAAACTGCTCACTTTTGAAACAAAATCCCGTGCACATGATATCCACATCTGTTCACCACCCTTACTACTATTGGTCAGCACAAAGAGAGTGCGGACCAATAGTAGAAAAACTAAAAAAATGCCACCTTTTTACATTATCTTTTGTTCAAAAAAAAATCTCAGGCTCTGTTAATGATCACAGATGTTTGACCACCCTTTTTTGACTAATAGGAATAACACAAAAAAGGACCAATGAAGAGAAAGTTTTTAACTAAGCGCTTCTATAGCGGCCGGATTCTGCAAGCAAAAATAGTCCGTAAGGTGATCAGATTCATTTTGGGTCGATTATACATACAGCTGCAGAGAAACCTCACCCCCTAGAAATGTATAAAAGCGCCATTAGGGCGTGAGGTTTCTCTGCAGCTGCCTGTGTCTGTGTCTGCATCGTCTTTAGTTGAAAATGTGTCAAGGTAAGTTTATATTTCAAAACAGCTTGACCTCATCAATCAGCTTTGACTTGCCTTACCCATTGTTTTCATTAATACCGTAATACATAGATGTTCCCCACGATTTCGTCTGCATGTAATTTTTGATACAATTATCCAGAATAAAAAGTAAGAGTAAGTAGAATATGTCCTTCTCCCGGCTATGTATCTGTCAAATTTCATAACGTTCGGCTGAACCGGCTGGTTTGGTGAAAAAGGGTAACAAACTTACTGTTGAATTTATATAATTTGTATTGAAGTATGGATTATAATGACATAATATTAACATGATGCGACCTCGGTTTCGCATCATCTATACTAATGGTGCAACTACAGTTGGTCTTTCGCCCGAATTCGATGGCCTGTAGTATTCGGGCAAATAGTCAAGTGTAAATGAACGATCTCGAGTACGCTCGTCTTTGGACAGTTTTGTCTGGTTTCATCGTTTCGGGTACATATACTCGACAAACTACTCGTAGTCATTAGTTCGTATTCGTAACATTAGATAAGCATATTTTTCTGGCAGTATTGTGTACGTACTTGACAACAGATTGTATGAACTTGTGCTTGTGCGGGTCAGTGGCGTGGATGCTGGGGAAGCCGGGCGTGGCCAGCGCGAGCCGCAGCCAGGAGCCCAGCTCGGCGTCGCGCCAGCTCGCGCGGTTCATGCACAGCAGGATGTCCGCTACCGGCTCGATCTGGCTGCGCGGGGTCCCGCCACCTGGTATGTTAGGGGATATCGAACAGAGAATCCAGATAAAGCGTAAACGGCGTGAGGGGATTTTCCATTTGGCACGCCGCTTGTATTTACAATTTCTCAACTCTTTGGAATAGCTTCAATAAGTTGAACGGTGTTAGAGGGCTAAAAGTAGGTTCGAATACATTTACTGTTAGTTTTTTCGTGTTGTTGATGATCAAATGCAAAATTCCAGAGTCGATGGGATTAAAGAAAAATCTTTCCATAAGTAGACGCTCCACCCTAGTGGACAGGCACAGAGAGCCATGAAGCGTCAGCCTCCACATGAAACTAGTAGACGTCCGGCGGCGAGATGGGCAGACCACATTGTTGCTGTCGCGGGTAAATCCTGATTGAGGCTGGCACATGCACGTGGAGCTCGATACAAGCAAAGAGAGGCCTACACCGGCAGTGGGTGTCGAGTGACGACGTGCCCGCATAGTTACCGCAACAAGCCATGGCGGCGACGACGAGGCTGTGCGCGCGCGGCTGCAGGAGCAGCGGGCGCTGCGTGGCCAGCGCCGACAGCCAGTGGCTGGCCGCGCGCGCGCCGCCCACCTCCCATATGCGCACGATGCCGACCGCTGCCAGAACAACAACTCGAAAGCTATATTCGAATGCAAATTCTTAATACAATAACCAATTTATAGAACAAAAACCTCAAGGTCATGCGTAAGTCCAAAAACTCTTTGTGCAACCAATTTTATTTTCTTACAAATAGGCACTCAAAACGTAACTTAGAATACAGAACGCTATAGTAGACAATTTACTCGTAGTAAGTAACGATAAAATGATGGTCAAATTAGGTAATGAAAATTTACTAACGTGATGGGTATATCAACTTCAGTTGACTATGGGTTCAACGGCTGAAAGAGTAGCTTTACTTATGTTTAGAGAATATTTTTGTTATATAATCATTAGTTAGATACATCTATTACGTCAGTGAGTCTGTGAAGTTGCTTTAGCTAATTCAATTTGGCCATACAGACAATTGGCATTTACGCAAACTCAAAACGCATCGTCCTCGATAATGCTGGTAGTGACGTCAAATACATTGTGTCAAAGAAACGCTTTTATTTGAAAAGTACTTAGAAGTTTCACTAATATTTTATTATAATATTGTTATTGCAATTTTTGCTATATTACAGCACATACAATAAGTAACATTATTCTGTTAAGGGCAAAAATATTGATGTAAACAGGGCAGATAGAGGTAAGTGACGTCACATAACAGCATGAATGGCCGCTACAATTAATGAGTTTAATTTAAATTTTTATGACAACCTGTAGTTGAACTTAACTTTTAATTATTTTCTTGGGTTGATAGTACTGTATTTATTGATTTAAATGAAGAAAAAATTACATGTATATTCCTTATTGGGGCTTTTATACAAGGTGTAAATGGACTCTTCAAGAAGCGTCAACCAGAATGGTGAACGCAAGTTTTGAAGTGAGTATAGGCACGATCGGGCTGAAGTCACCCATCATTTCTTTAAATTAAACGGTGACGTCAGAAACTTTTTTTATAACAAGCTTACCTAATTCCATTAAATCGGGCAGCATATCCTCCAGCCAGTCGAGAAACTGTGGTTTCTTCTTGGTGACGGTTTGCAGTAACAAGAACATTCCTTCATTGAGGTCAGGCATTAGGGAGGGATCGGGCGTCAGTGCGCGAAAGCTGGCTGATATGCTCGCGTGTAGGAGTGGGCGTGCACCTGCCCAGTCTCCTCCATGGGATATCACTATCTGGTAACATAACATTCATATAAATCCCTTGTATTTATTAGGCTTCCGTACCCGAAGGGTAACCAACAAGACCCTATTATTAAGCTTCCGCTGTCCGTCCGTCCGTCCGTCTGTCTGTCAGCGGGCAGTATCTCATGATCCGTAGTAGGTAGACAGTTGAAATTTACAGGGACTGTGTATTTCTGTTGCCAGTATAACAACAAATAAAAAATTTAAAGGGGTACTACTACTAACCACTACGATGGTACAGAACCCTTCATGCGCGACTCGCACTTGACCGGTTTTGGTCTAGCATTCTGTATTGCGGACAACTTGTATCACATTACGATCTTTAATTTACACTAGCAACACCTATACGGCAATGTAAATACAATCTGAGATATGCTGGAAACACTGCTTCGTTAAGTTGATTTCCAAAGAAACATCTAATATTATAACCCCTAACCAGACCATATAAGCCTAAATACGTCTATGAATGGCGTCGATTTAATTTATGTTTTGGTTAAAAAGTGACTGAAATGTTGATGGATGGAGAGGGAGAGGAAGACTTAAGAAAAGATTGATGGACTGTGTGAGGAATGATATGAAACAGAAAGGAGTAAATGATGCCGTGACAGGGGAGAATGGAAAACGAAAACCTGTTGCGCCAACCCCTAGTAGAATGCGACAAGGGCAGAAACATTATGATTGGTTAAAAAGATCTAAGAGACTAGTATTATTATCACATAACACTTGCCAGTTTGACGACGTCCAGCCCTGTAGCGCACGGGTACGTGTTGAACCCGGCGAGGATTAGTTGCGCGATGTCCGACACAAGTGGCAGCAAATTGTCAATCAGTGACGACACTGTCTGCCTTACTATGTCGAACATTGGCTGCGGAAAGATACATGTTGTACTTACAACTCTCGAAATAAAATACCGAGTCTAAAATTGACTTTGGGCCCAAATTGGCCGAAGTAATGAAAATCTGCTCAGATAAGAGGTTTATAGATGAAATAGTGTTGGCGTGTTAGTATGTCGCTGTTCCACAAAAGATGGGACATTTAATACCGTGTCCTGTTTTTGTTATTTGTTTTATTTTTTATTTTATGTCGATTGCATGTTACAGGAACCCGTCTATTGTCATCGACACGCTCAGAAGAAGAATAATAAACCAGATTCTGGGTTCTAGAAATTCAGTTAAAAGCCGATATGAGTTTTAGAAAGCGCGCAGGTTTTTTTTGCTGTAATAAACTAAACATTGTTTCTTGCAACAATGATGTTGTTCCAATTGCAGCTTTCCGTTTCCAAATATTTTTATTGGATGTTACAAACCTCAACAAGCGTCTGGTTGTTCGCATAGGTCGGAAGCGCGGGCGCCAGTATACGAAACAGTGCTGCTGCCAATTCACCTCTCGGCGCCAAGGCGCTTAGCAGAGCTGAGCAACACTCTGCGGCTAGTACTGCGCCGGCACTGTCGCCTGCCTGGTGAACATAAGTTTTGAAGTGATCAATGTACGATCGGGCTGAAATCGCCCATCCCTTCTTCAAATAAAACCATGGTGGCAGTAACATTCAGGGTGTGAAAGAAGCCGCACCCTCGTCTCCGAGCGAGCCGAGTTGTGTGAGTGTTGCATACATACCTGTGCCTCCAGCTCGTCCCGCAGTGTGACAGCGAGCGGGCGCAGCAGCGGGCCCGAGCGAGCCGAGTTGTGTGAGTGTTGCAAGCATACCTGTGCCTCCAGCTCGTCCCGCAGTGTGACAGCGAGCGGGCGCAGCAGCGGGCCCGAGCGAGCCGAGTTGTGTGAGTGTTGCATACATACCTGTGCCTCCAGCTCGTCCCGCAGTGTGACAGCGAGCGGGCGCAGCAGCGGGCCCGAGCGAGCCGAGTTGTGTGAGTGTTGCAAGCATACCTGTGCCTCCAGCTCGTCCCGCAGTGTGACAGCGAGCGGGCGCAGCAGCGGGCCCGAGCGAGCCGAGTTGTGTGAGTGTTGCATACATACCTGTGCCTCCAGCTCGTCCCGCAGTGTGACAGCGAGCGGGCGCAGCAGCGGGCCCGAGCGAGCCGAGTTGTGTGAGTGTTGCATACATACCTGTGCCTCCAGCTCGTCCCGCAGTGTGACAGCGAGCGGGCGCAGCAGCGGGCCCGAGCGAGCCGAGTTGTGTGAGTGTTGCAAGCATACCTGTGCCTCCAGCTCGTCCCGCAGTGTGACAGCGAGCGGGCGCAGCAGCGGGCCCGAGCGAGCCGAGTTGTGTGAGTGTTGCAAGCATACCTGTGCCTCCAGCTCGTCCCGCAGTGTGACAGCGAGCGGGCGCAGCAGCGGGCCCGAGCGAGCCGAGTTGTGTGAGTGTTGCAAGCATACCTGTGCCTCCAGCTCGTCCCGCAGTGTGACAGCGAGCGGGCGCAGCAGCGGGCCCGAGCGAGCCGAGTTGTGTGAGTGTTGCAAGCATACCTGTGCCTCCAGCTCGTCCCGCAGTGTGACAGCGAGCGGGCGCAGCAGCGGGCCCGAGCGAGCCGAGTTGTGTGAGTGTTGCATACATACCTGTGCCTCCAGCTCGTCCCGCAGTGTGACAGCGAGCGGGCGCAGCAGCGGGCCCGAGCGAGCCGAGTTGTGTGAGTGTTGCATACATACCTGTGCCTCCAGCTCGTCCCGCAGTGTGACAGCGAGCGGGCGCAGCAGCGGGCCCGAGCGAGCCGAGTTGTGTGAGTGTTGCATACATACCTGTGCCTCCAGCTCGTCCCGCAGTGTGACAGCGAGCGGGCGCAGCAGCGGGCCCGAGCGAGCCGAGTTGTGTGAGTGTTGCATACATACCTGTGCCTCCAGCTCGTCCCGCAGTGTGACAGCGAGCGGGCGCAGCAGCGGGCCCGAGCGAGCCGAGTTGTGTGAGTGTTGCATACATACCTGTGCCTCCAGCTCGTCCCGCAGTGTGACAGCGAGCGGGCGCAGCAGCGGGCCCGAGCGAGCCGAGTTGTGTGAGTGTTGCATACATACCTGTGCCTCCAGCTCGTCCCGCAGTGTGACAGCGAGCGGGCGCAGCAGCGGGCCCGAGCGAGCCGAGTTGTGTAAGTGTTGCATACATACCTGTGCCTCCAGCTCGTCCCGCAGTGTGACAGCGAGCGGGCGCAGCAGCGGGCCCGAGCGAGCCGAGTTGTGTGAGTGTTGCATACATACCTGTGCCTCCAGCTCGTCCCGCAGTGTGACAGCGAGCGGGCGCAGCAGCGGGCCCGAGCGAGCCGATTTGTGTGAGTGTTGCATACATACCTGTGCCTCCAGCTCGTCCCGCAGTGTGACAGCGAGCGGGCGCAGCAGCGGGCCCGAGCGAGCCGAGTTGTGTGAGTGTTGCATACATACCTGTGCCTCCAGCTCGTCCCGCAGTGTGACAGCGAGCGGGCGCAGCAGCGGGCCCGAGCGAGCCGAGTTGTGTGAGTGTTGCATACATACCTGTGCCTCCAGCTCGTCCCGCAGTGTGACAGCGAGCGGGCGCAGCAGCGGGCCCGAGCGAGCCGAGTTGTGTGAGTGTTGCATACATACCTGTGCCTCCAGCTCGTCCCGCAGTGTGACAGCGAGCGGCCGCAGCAGCGGGCCCGAGCGAGCCGAGTTGTGTGAGTGTTGCATACATACCTGTGCCTCCAGCTCGTCCCGCAGTGTGACAGCGAGCGGGCGCAGCAGCGGGCCCGAGCGAGCCGAGTTGTGTAAGTGTTGCATACATACCTGTGCCTCCAGCTCGTCCCGCAGTGTGACAGCGAGCGGGCGCAGCAGCGGGCCCGAGCGAGCCGAGTTGTGTGAGTGTTGCATACATACCTGTGCCTCCAGCTCGTCCCGCAGTGTGACAGCGAGCGGGCGCAGCAGCGGGCCCGAGCGAGCCGAGTTGTGTGAGTGTTGCATACATACCTGTGCCTCCAGCTCGTCCCGCAGTGTGACAGCGAGCGGGCGCAGCAGCGGGCCCGAGCGAGCCGAGTTGTGTGAGTGTTGCATACATACCTGTGCCTCCAGCTCGTCCCGCAGTGTGACAGCGAGCGGGCGCAGCAGCGGGCCCGAGCGAGCCGAGTTGTGTGAGTGTTGCATACATACCTGTGCCTCCAGCTCGTCCCGCAGTGTGACAGCGAGCGGGCGCAGCAGCGGGCCCGAGCGAGCCGAGTTGTGTGAGTGTTGCATACATACCTGTGCCTCCAGCTCGTCCCGCAGTGTGACAGCGAGCGGGCGCAGCAGCGGGCCCGAGCGAGCCGAGTTGTGTGAGTGTTGCATACATACCTGTGCCTCCAGCTCGTCCCGCAGTGTGACAGCGAGCGGCCGCAGCAGCGGGCCCGAGCGAGCCGAGTTGTGTGAGTGTTGCATACATACCTGTGCCTCCAGCTCGTCCCGCAGTGTGACAGCGAGCGGGCGCAGCAGCGGGCCCGAGCGAGCCGAGTTGTGTGAGTGTTGCATACATACCTGTGCCTCCAGCTCGTCCCGCAGTGTGACAGCGAGCGGGCGCAGCAGCGGGCCCGAGCGAGCCGAGTTGTGTGAGTGTTGCATACATACCTGTGCCTCCAGCTCGTCCCGCAGTGTGACAGCGAGCGGGCGCAGCAGCGGGCCCGAGCGAGCCGAGTTGTGTGAGTGTTGCATACATACCTGTGCCTCCAGCTCGTCCCGCAGTGTGACAGCGAGCGGGCGCAGCAGCGGGCCCGAGCGAGCCGAGTTGTGTGAGTGTTGCATACATACCTGTGCCTCCAGCTCGTCCCGTAGTGTGACAGCGAGCGGCCGCAGCAGCGGGCCCGAGCGAGCCGAGTTGTGTGAGTGTTGCATACATACCTGTGCCTCCAGCTCGTCCCGCAGTGTGACAGCGAGCGGGCGCAGCAGCGGGCCCGAGCGAGCCGAGTTGTGTGAGTGTTGCATACATACCTGTGCCTCCAGCTCGTCCCGCAGTGTGACAGCGAGCGGGCGCAGCAGCGGGCCCGAGCGAGCCGAGTTGTGTGAGTGTTGCATACATACCTGTGCCTCCAGCTCGTCCCGCAGTGTGACAGCGAGCGGGCGCAGCAGCGGGCCCGAGCGAGCCGAGTTGTGTGAGTGTTGCATACATACCTGTGCCTCCAGCTCGTCCCGCAGTGTGACAGCGAGCGGGCGCAGCAGCGGGCCCGAGCGAGCCGAGTTGTGTGAGTGTTGCATACATACCTGTGCCTCCAGCTCGTCCCGCAGTGTGACAGCGAGCGGCCGCAGCAGCGGGCCCGAGCGAGCCGAGTTGTGTGAGTGTTGCATACATACCTGTGCCTCCAGCTCGTCCCGCAGTGTGACAGCGAGCGGGCGCAGCAGCGGGCCCGAGCGAGCCGAGTTGTGTGAGTGTTGCATACATACCTGTGCCTCCAGCTCGTCCCGCAGTGTGACAGCGAGCGGGCGCAGCAGCGGGCCCGAGCGAGCCGAGTTGTGTGAGTGTTGCATACATACCTGTGCCTCCAGCTCGTCCCGCAGTGTGACAGCGAGCGGCCGCAGCAGCGGGCCCGAGCGAGCCGAGTTGTGTGAGTGTTGCATACATACCTGTGCCTCCAGCTCGTCCCGCAGTGTGACAGCGAGCGGGCGCAGCAGCGGGCCCGAGCGAGCCGAGTTGTGTGAGTGTTGCAAGCATACCTGTGCCTCCAGCTCGTCCCGCAGTGTGACAGCGAGCGGGCGCAGCAGCGGGCCCGAGCGAGCCGAGTTGTGTGAGTGTTGCATACATACCTGTGCCTCCAGCTCGTCCCGCAGTGTGACAGCGAGCGGGCGCAGCAGCGGGCCCGAGCGAGCCGAGTTGTGTGAGTGTTGCATACATACCTGTGCCTCCAGCTCGTCCCGCAGTGTGACAGCGAGCGGGCGCAGCAGCGGGCCCGAGCGAGCCGAGTTGTGTGAGTGTTGCATACATACCTGTGCCTCCAGCTCGTCCCGCAGTGTGACAGCGAGCGGCCGCAGCAGCGGGCCCGAGCGAGCCGAGTTGTGTGAGTGTTGCATACATACCTGTGCCTCCAGCTCGTCCCGCAGTGTGACAGCGAGCGGGCGCAGCAGCGGGCCCGAGCGAGCCGAGTTGTGTGAGTGTTGCAAGCATACCTGTGCCTCCAGCTCGTCCCGCAGTGTGACAGCGAGCGGGCGCAGCAGCGGGCCCGAGCGAGCCGAGTTGTGTGAGTGTTGCATACATACCTGTGCCTCCAGCTCGTCCCGCAGTGTGACAGCGAGCGGGCGCAGCAGCGGGCCCGAGCGAGCCGAGTTGTGTGAGTGTTGCATACATACCTGTGCCTCCAGCTCGTCCCGCAGTGTGACAGCGAGCGGCCGCAGCAGCGGGCCCGAGCGAGCCGAGTTGTGTGAGTGTTGCATACATACCTGTGCCTCCAGCTCGTCCCGCAGTGTGACAGCGAGCGGGCGCAGCAGCGGGCCCGAGCGAGCCGAGTTGTGTGAGTGTTGCAAGCATACCTGTGCCTCCAGCTCGTCCCGCAGTGTGACAGCGAGCGGGCGCAGCAGCGGGCCCGAGCGAGCCGAGTTGTGTGAGTGTTGCATACATACCTGTGCCTCCAGCTCGTCCCGCAGTGTGACAGCGAGCGGGCGCAGCAGCGGGCCCGAGCGAGCCGAGTTGTGTGAGTGTTGCATACATACCTGTGCCTCCAGCTCGTCCCGCAGTGTGACAGCGAGCGGGCGCAGCAGCGGGCCCGAGCGAGCCGAGTTGTGTGAGTGTTGCATACATACCTGTGCCTCCAGCTCGTCCCGCAGTGTGACAGCGAGCGGCCGCAGCAGCGGGCCCGAGCGAGCCGAGTTGTGTGAGTGTTGCATACATACCTGTGCCTCCAGCTCGTCCCGCAGTGTGACAGCGAGCGGGCGCAGCAGCGGGCCCGAGCGAGCCGAGTTGTGTGAGTGTTGCAAGCATACCTGTGCCTCCAGCTCGTCCCGCAGTGTGACAGCGAGCGGGCGCAGCAGCGGGCCCGAGCGAGCCGAGTTGTGTGAGTGTTGCATACATACCTGTGCCTCCAGCTCGTCCCGCAGTGTGACAGCGAGCGGGCGCAGCAGCGGGCCCGAGCGAGCCGAGTTGTGTGAGTGTTGCATACATACCTGTGCCTCCAGCTCGTCCCGCAGTGTGACAGCGAGCGGGCGCAGCAGCGGGCCCGAGCGAGCCGAGTTGTGTGAGTGTTGCATACATACCTGTGCCTCCAGCTCGTCCCGCAGTGTGACAGCGAGCGGGCGCAGCAGCGGGCCCGAGCGAGCCGAGTTGTGTGAGTGTTGCATACATACCTGTGCCTCCAGCTCGTCCCGCAGTGTGACAGCGAGCGGGCGCAGCAGCGGGCCCGAGCGAGCCGAGTTGTGTGAGTGTTGCATACATACCTGTGCCTCCAGCTCGTCCCGCAGTGTGACAGCGAGCGGGCGCAGCAGCGGGCCCGAGCGAGCCGAGTTGTGTGAGTGTTGCATACATACCTGTGCCTCCAGCTCGTCCCGCAGTGTGACAGCGAGCGGGCGCAGCAGCGGGCCCGAGCGAGCCGAGTTGTGTGAGTGTTGCATACATACCTGTGCCTCCAGCTCGTCCCGCAGTGTGACAGCGAGCGGCCGCAGCAGCGGGCCCGAGCGAGCCGAGTTGTGTGAGTGTTGCATACATACCTGTGCCTCCAGCTCGTCCCGCAGTGTGACAGCGAGCGGGCGCAGCAGCGGGCCCGAGCGAGCCGAGTTGTGTGAGTGTTGCAAGCATACCTGTGCCTCCAGCTCGTCCCGCAGTGTGACAGCGAGCGGGCGCAGCAGCGGGCCCGAGCGAGCCGAGTTGTGTGAGTGTTGCATACATACCTGTGCCTCCAGCTCGTCCCGCAGTGTGACAGCGAGCGGGCGCAGCAGCGGGCCCGAGCGAGCCGAGTTGTGTGAGTGTTGCATACATACCTGTGCCTCCAGCTCGTCCCGCAGTGTGACAGCGAGCGGGCGCAGCAGCGGGCCCGAGCGAGCCGAGTTGTGTGAGTGTTGCATACATACCTGTGCCTCCAGCTCGTCCCGCAGTGTGACAGCGAGCGGGCGCAGCAGCGGGCCCGAGCGAGCCGAGTTGTGTGAGTGTTGCATACATACCTGTGCCTCCAGCTCGTCCCGCAGTGTGACAGCGAGCGGGCGCAGCAGCGGGCCCGAGCGAGCCGAGTTGTGTGAGTGTTGCATACATACCTGTGCCTCCAGCTCGTCCCGCAGTGTGACAGCGAGCGGGCGCAGCAGCGGGCCCGAGCGAGCCGAGTTGTGTGAGTGTTGCATACATACCTGTGCCTCCAGCTCGTCCCGCAGTGTGACAGCGAGCGGGCGCAGCAGCGGGCCCGAGCGAGCCGAGTTGTGTGAGTGTTGCATACATACCTGTGCCTCCAGCTCGTCCCGCAGTGTGACAGCGAGCGGGCGCAGCAGCGGGCCCGAGCGAGCCGAGTTGTGTGAGTGTTGCATACATACCTGTGCCTCCAGCTCGTCCCGCAGTGTGACAGCGAGCGGGCGCAGCAGCGGGCCCGAGCGAGCCGAGTTGTGTGAGTGTTGCATACATACCTGTGCCTCCAGCTCGTCCCGCAGTGTGACAGCGAGCGGGCGCAGCAGCGGGCCCGCGGCCTCCAGCTCCGCCGCCGCTAGAGCCGCGCCCGCCGCCGCCACCAGCTGGCGCCGCACCCACATGTCCGAGCGACCCGAGTTGTACTGGAATGTCTGCTATAAATAACATAACATAGAGCCTTTATTCCACCATTGATTGTGCACAGGTGTTTATTACAGAAGGCCCATGTATTGGCGCTCTGCAGCGCAGCCCAGCTTGCGGGCTTGACCCACTGACAATTGTTCAGTTAGTTACCTGTGCAGCCTGTACGATGTCTGGCGCGAGGGCAGCGGCTGGACCGCTGCAGTCAGCGGCGAGCTTACGGAGCGCCAGCGCGGCCGCGCGCGGGCAGCGCTGTAGCGCGGCGCCGGCTGCGCGCACGCACTCGGGACCTAATTCGCGGGCATCGGGAACTGACGATATCCAAGATGCGTAGCTGCCTGGGTTAACAGGAGATTGAAAGAGTTAATCGATGTGAAAAGTTGTTAGTAAACTAATTTCTGCCCGCTTCCCCCGCGTGTAAGTCCGACGATCCCACGGAAACAATAAATAATAATATGTCATTTTGCTGATATATAAATGCCGAAAAAGCAAATGCTGTCACTGTGGCTGTCACAAGATGAGGAGAACAAGAGCGCCGTTGAGTCTAATCGACTTTTTTTACCTCAAAAGAAAAAAACGCAGCCCCTTTTAGGATCACTCGAGTGTCTGTCTGTCCGTCTGTCACAGCCAATTTACTCCGAAACTAATGGACCGATTGAGTTCAAATTTGGTACACATCATTATGTAAGTCGGTGACCCAAAGACGGACGTGTAACGTAAATTAAAGAATTTTAAACATAGGGGCCACATTTGGGAGTTAAATGAGAAAAAGAAAAAAAAAGTTTTGCGAACTGTATCGTGTTACTTAACAAATGAAAGGGCTCTCAAACATATTTTTTAGATAAATAGTTTTGACGCTATTTAAGAAAATGGGCGAAAATTGACCATTCACCCCCTCTTAACTCCGAAACTACAGGGCCGAAAATTTAGAAAAAAATACAAAAAATAGTTCTTTGCCTATAGAGTACCTACTGGAAAATCTATAAGAAATCTATAAACGTAACGGAACCCTCTCCGCGCGAGTCGAACTCGCACTTGTCCGGTGTTTTTTGTTGTTTTTGTTTTACAAAGCTATTAATAATACAATCCGAGTTTTGTTAGGGATGCGAATGTTTGGGCAAGTGCATTGAAGGAATCACCTTAATATATTAGGTTGGGGAAAAAGTCTTTTCGCATTATAGTGTGTATGAACTTGTAATAAAATCTCTTTGGCTATACTATTTGTATCTGGCTGGTTTTGGTATCATTGAAAGTTTACATTTTAAAGAACATAATTCCAAATTCAAATTAGGAAAATGTGTGATTTTTATTTGTTTTTCGTACCGTCAAGATGACTGAATCGTTAAGCGTTTTCAATCCGGAAATTTAGATGTCAAAGATGCACGTCGCTCTGGTCGCCCTATTACGGATAAAATGGATGCCATTTTTGAAAAAGTGGAGCAAGATCGGCATATCAGTAGTTACGACGTAGCTGAAGAACTGGGAATTGACCACAAAACAGTTTTGGCGCATTTGAAAAAAACTGGGGACACAAAAAAGCTCGATATTTGGGTACCTCACGAGCTCACTGAAAGAAACCTAATGAACCGTGTACTCATTTGTGATTCTTTATTACGACGTAATGAAACCGAACCTTTTTTGAAGAAGCTGATAACTGGTGATGAAAAGTGGATCACGTACGACAAGAACGTGCGAAAAAGGTCGAGGTCAAAGGCCGGTCAGGCTTCACAGACTGTAGCGAAACCCGGGTTAACTCGCAACAAGGTGATGCTGTGTGTGTGGTGGGATTGGAAGGGCATTATTCATTATGAGCTGTTACCACCAGGCAGGACCATCGATTCTGAACTCTACTGCCAACAACTGATGAGATTAAAGCAAGAAGTTGAGAGAAAGCGGCCGGAATTAATCAACAGAAGGGGTGTGGTTTTTCATCATGATAACGCTAGACCTCACACATCTTTAGCCACTCAGCAAAAATTAAGAAAGTTTGGCTGGGAGGTGTAAATGCATCCGCCGTATAGTCCTGACCTTGCACCTTCATATTTCCACCTGTTTCGGTCTCTTCAGAATTCTTTAGGCAGAGTCAGGTTAACATCACGAGAGGGCTGCCAAAACCACTTGTCGCGGTATTTTGATCAGAAGTCCCAAAATTTCTATAGCAATGGGATCATGTCCCTACCTACAAGATGGCAAAAAGGTATCGAACAAAATGGTACCTACATACTTTAGTTAAATGTAAATAAACTATATTAAAAAAAGTTTTGAATTTTCTTAAAAAATGCGAAGAAACTTTTTCCCCAACCTATTATAAAAATTACGTACACGCTAATCTCTGAAACCACCCAACCGATTTCAACAAAATTTTGTGAATGTGGATTGTTGATTCCAGCTTGAAAGATAAGATAGTTTTGGAGCCGATAGGTGGTGCCGTGCGAAGCAGAGGCTGGTGGCTAGATACTTTAGGTACAGTTTGTGCCGATACCACAGCAAAAAACGACTTACCAAGACAATCAAGCGCAGTATTAAGCATCCTTTTACTAGTGGACGTATGCGCCACATTCAAGGCCTGATGCATAAGTGCCAACAGCGCGGGGTTGGACGTCTGCGAAGGCGCCGCGTCGGCCAGCGCCGCGAACACGTGCAGGGCGGCCTCTCGCCCGCTCTCGCTGCTCGCCGCGGTGAATGCGGCCTCTACTGTCGTCCAACACCATTCGCCTAGGACGCCGTAGCAGTACATCTGCACACAAACACATTACAATTTAAAGTAACTTCACTACTAGTGGTTGTTGTCTCGTTGACCATGCTATCAGCTGTAGAAGCTTGAAACTTTGAGTTAAAATTCCCTGTGATGGTTTACTTGTTAATTAATGGAATTAAATGAAATTTTATTTATTTGCCAGAATATAGGTACATAATAACATGGTTAAATAATTTTAGTCTCACTATATTCGACTTATCAGTAGTGGAAATACTACTAGTAGGTACAAGCATAATCAATAAAACAATCATAAAAAACCATCACAAAAATATCAATGTCATTAGTCATACACATCATAGTCAATAGTCATCATAAAATGTACAATCTTGCTTTGTTAATATTAATTAGGCACATTACATTATAAAATATATTAAATCAGTTTATTATATTATATCTCACAGTCAAGACAGTTCATCAATGGAATCTCGTAAAGTGGGGCTACCACGACGACACCAGGGTGTGGACGTGGAGCTGGGTCACAAACGATGTTCCAATCCTGCCCTCTGTGCCCTAAAATCTTGCAGTCAAAATAATTTCTGCGTTTCCACCAAAGACGCCAGTTGAAGTGGCGAAGTCGGTAGCCCCGCAGCAGCTCGAGGTCTTCCATAGCAAAACGTCGGCTGGTGCTGTCGCGTCGCTAGTAGTCACCAGATTACTTGGCTTAGTATTACGTGCTGGATATAGTACTGACCACAGTGTCGCCGATGTCCTGTCGGTAGCACCGCAGCAGCTCGAGGTCGTCCTTCGACATCGACACGTCGGCGGGTGCTATTGACTTGTTCACCAGCGTCGTGAGCAGTCGCGAGAACACTTGCTTCCATATTGGGTGGATGTTGCTTCTTCTGTCCGTAAGGTTTAGTACTTCGTCCTGGATAGAAATATTGACGTTTGGTTATTTGGAAGCTGGACCTGGAAGAGTATTTTACAATACGAGGCTGTTATTATAGTAACCAAGATTTTGTAACAATTTTTGATTTAAAAGAGTATCCATGGAGTTTCTTGCCCATTCCTCTCCATTGGTATTGGCAACTACTTACTACAGTATGTTCACAAGTTATTATGCCTTGTGGCATTGTAGCTTCATCTTTTTGTTTTTAACATTCAAAAGTGCCTGTAATGGTCTAACTCTAATTGATATTAATGTTTCGACTTTTTTCGATTTTAGGGGGGAGGGGGGAAATCACCTTTTACGGTAGGAATCAATGTAACGGACTCAAAACATTGTGCTGATGCATGAATTGAATAGTACGGGGGTCGTGAGTTTGAGTACATGAAGTTAAAAGAAAAGTTGGGCTTTAGACTATGTCGTTCGTCGGTGATCCCTGTGTGACAGTCCCTATCTACAGCTCAAAGTTTCACATTAACTACCGGTTACTGTACTTGGCTGCAACACAAATATTCACTTATGTCGCTTTTCGTGTCTGTCTGAGTTAAAACTTGTTCTTCTTAATTACGAAACGGATTTTATTGCGGTTTTCATTATCATTCAAAGAATGTCTTTCGGAAGGATCATGTGCATAATTAATATTAAACTTCTATAAAATAAAGAAATTTCTATAATTTGTCAAGTCGTAATAAAAAGTACGAAGCGGGGGGCTAGCTAACAAAAAATTCTTACCTGTATAGTATACCAGAACCCAAACGTCAGATTGGACCGAGTCTCGTGCAGGGGGTAATGACCGGGCGCTGCCTGCGCAGCAAGGATGAGCTCTATGAGCTGCCGCGCGCCGTTCGCAGCGTCTGATCCGTCTGCGCTTTCTGCGGCTTTTACTAATGTGTGTGAGTGACATTCACCTAGGGACACGCAGCATGTTATGAGGGCGGCTAGCAGTTCCTGAGAAAATAAAAATATTGTATATTAAGGACTGAGGATGCACGGCGCTGCCGAGGCCGGCCTAGAAAGAGGTGGCGAGATAATCTAGACGCGCATCTCGAAGGCTGGTTCGAAGTGATGCAGGAGAAGAGTACCTGGAAGGATATGGGGGAAGCCTTTACCCAGCAGTGGGACATTCAAGGCTATTGAAAAATGTATATACAGCGTGTAACAGAAAGGGTATAATCATATGGAATACTGTGGTACGGACCATCAAACTGAACTACTTTCTCTATGGGACCACCATCGAAATCGTAAACAATAATCAGCTGACCTACACAAAATTTCAATACCTACTCGACCCAAATGTATGGGACAGCTGATTATTTTTTATCATCATACAAAATACAATAGCAGCAATTATTTTTCTCGAATGAAGGAATCAATAGTTTGGTGTAAGATCGCAGCAGTGGAAAAACGATAGAAGGCCTTCTGACAGCGAGTAGCTGTCACTTTAAAAATCGTTATAGATTGGTGTCGAATGAAAGAAAAAGGAGTAATCGATAGCATGCCGTCTGACTTGCACCGACCCCAAGTTAGATGGGACAATGGCAGGAAGTAATGATGATATGGACTGATGTTCAGTTTCTTAAGAGATTTTCAACTGAAAATCTCAGAAACTTCTGATCTGCTAAAAACTGGATAGAAAAATAATGGCTACTTCGTTAACTCATTTTATCACATACCTCATTTATAGAGTTAGGCACATTGTCTCTTGTCATAAGTGGCGTAGCAAGCGCTGCTAGGTCAGACAGCAATTGCAGCGCCGAAGCGGTATACCGCGATGCAGCCGCAGTCCCAGCAGCGGCCCGCACCGCTGATAGACATGATTCACACGCGTCCAGCGGCGTGTCACTCACTGCGGGGTTCCATCTACCGATATATTTAAGGTTAGGGGGCATTTATCTACTTTACTGTAATCTTAGGTCAGTTCCTTGAGTGACATGAGTTATGGAAAATATAATATGTATATTTAAGATACTATGAAAAACCAATCAATAGAAATCTGTGATTGTGTTTAGTAGGGTCACAAAATTTGCAAGTTTGTTAGGTTACACTTTAGCCGACAGCAACTATTTGACTGCAAGTAGATTATGATGTTGTTCGATTTTACCCCTCTATCGCAAATATAATTTAATGTCTTTGTAATACCAGACAGTTAAAGTTGTTTCTTGCAAATAAATTACACAAAACGCAAACAAAAACGTTTCAATCATTTGAGCACTGCGAACGCGTTCTAAATCGCACTTTTATTTAGGTTGCACTTTCGGGGCATAATAATACAGTGGCGAAGCGTCAAATTTCTTCAAAGAGATGCCGAAGAATTAAATGACAATTGAATCGAGGGACAACCGTTTGGAACAAAGTTCTTTTTTGCTATTTATTTCGTCAGTGCCATCTTGAAAACCATGAAAAGGACACCTTTGACGAAAAATCGGATATTTTCGCTGAACGCGCACATGCACGGCTACTCGTGTACTGTCTGCTCTGTCGTGTAGTACTCACGTGTACAAGAGCTGCACGACGGCCAGCAGTGCGCGACACAGCGGCAAGCGGTCGGGCAGCGCGCCCGCCGCGTGCTCGGCCGCGTCCTCGCCGCCCAGCGTGAGCCAGCTGCACGCGCACGTGGGTACTCGTGTACTGTCTGCTCTGTCGTGTAGTACTCACGTGTACAAGAGCTGCACGACGGCCAGCAGTGCGCGACACAGCGGCAAGCGGTCGGGCAGCGCGCCCGCCGCGTGCTCGGCCGCGTCCTCGCCGCCCAGCGTGAGCCAGCTGCACGCGCACGTGGGTACTCGTGTACTGTCTGCTCTGTCGTGTAGTACTCACGTGTACAAGAGCTGCACGACGGCCAGCAGTGCGCGACACAGCGGCAAGCGGTCGGGCAGCGCGCCCGCCGCGTGCTCGGCCGCGTCCTCGCCGCCCAGCGTGAGCCAGCTGCACGCGCACGTGGGTACTCGTGTACTGTCTGCTCTGTCGTGTAGTACTCACGTGTACAAGAGCTGCACGACGGCCAGCAGTGCGCGACACAGCGGCAAGCGGTCGGGCAGCGCGCCCGCCGCGTGCTCGGCCGCGTCCTCGCCGCCCAGCGTGAGCCAGCTGCACGCGCACGTGGGTACTCGTGTACTGTCTGCTCTGTCGTGTAGTACTCACGTGTACAAGAGCTGCACGACGGCCAGCAGTGCGCGACACAGCGGCAAGCGGTCGGGCAGCGCGCCCGCCGCGTGCTCGGCCGCGTCCTCGCCGCCCAGCGTGAGCCAGCTGCACGCGCACGTGGGTACTCGTGTACTGTCTGCTCTGTCGTGTAGTACTCACGTGTACAAGAGCTGCACGACGGCCAGCAGTGCGCGACACAGCGGCAAGCGGTCGGGCAGCGCGCCCGCCGCGTGCTCGGCCGCGTCCTCGCCGCCCAGCGTGAGCCAGCTGCACGCGCACGTGGGTACTCGTGTACTGTCTGCTCTGTCGTGTAGTACTCACGTGTACAAGAGCTGCACGACGGCCAGCAGTGCGCGACACAGCGGCAAGCGGTCGGGCAGCGCGCCCGCCGCGTGCTCGGCCGCGTCCTCGCCGCCCAGCGTGAGCCAGCTGCACGCGCACGTGGGTACTCGTGTACTGTCTGCTCTGTCGTGTAGTACTCACGTGTACAAGAGCTGCACGACGGCCAGCAGTGCGCGACACAGCGGCAAGCGGTCGGGCAGCGCGCCCGCCGCGTGCTCGGCCGCGTCCTCGCCGCCCAGCGTGAGCCAGCTGCACGCGCACGTGGGTACTCGTGTACTGTCTGCTCTGTCGTGTAGTACTCACGTGTACAAGAGCTGCACGACGGCCAGCAGTGCGCGACACAGCGGCAAGCGGTCGGGCAGCGCGCCCGCCGCGTGCTCGGCCGCGTCCTCGCCGCCCAGCGTGAGCCAGCTGCACGCGCACGTGGGTACTCGTGTACTGTCTGCTCTGTCGTGTAGTACTCACGTGTACAAGAGCTGCACGACGGCCAGCAGTGCGCGACACAGCGGCAAGCGGTCGGGCAGCGCGCCCGCCGCGTGCTCGGCCGCGTCCTCGCCGCCCAGCGTGAGCCAGCTGCACGCGCACGTGGGTACTCGTGTACTGTCTGCTCTGTCGTGTAGTACTCACGTGTACAAGAGCTGCACGACGGCCAGCAGTGCGCGACACAGCGGCAAGCGGTCGGGCAGCGCGCCCGCCGCGTGCTCGGCCGCGTCCTCGCCGCCCAGCGTGAGCCAGCTGCACGCGCACGTGGCTGCTGTGACCCACGACCGTACGATGTGCTCTGGTGGAGGTTCTGTTGTGTAGTCCGTGCTGAAGAGAAATAAAAAATCATCGTGAGAATATTATCAAAGTGTTTTTAACAAGAGGAGCTTTTCGAGAGGTCTGCCGAGAGGCGAGAAATTCGATCTGAGACCTGTAAGCAAGAACTAGTCGGGGTTTTATCTCTCCTAGTGTTTCTTGGCAAAAGATAGGGATGATTGATACAGGGTGTAAAAAAATACCGGAGGACACGGTGGAGCACACTGTGCAGGTCTGCTCCGCTTGGGCGGAGCACCGCCGTGTCCTCGTAGCGGCAATCGGCGGCGGCGACCTCTCAAGTCCGGCCCTGGTTCAATCCATGGTCCGGAGCGAGAGTGAATGGGACGCCGTCACCTCCTTCTGCGAAACAGTCATGCTAGCGAAGGAGGTGGCGGGACGTGAGAGGGAGAGAGCCTCACGTCTCGGCCGCCGCGGGAGACGCACCGGGCGTCGGGGGCCACGTGGTGGCCCCCGGTCACCGTAGGCGCGGGCCTGTGGACGGTGAGCTATGGGCTAGCTCGCCGTCCGTCCGTCTTATGACGACAGGCCGTGTCGACGGCGCGCGAGTGTTCCACGCGCGCCTCAGAGATGTCAGCAAACAGTAAGGGGTCCGTAAGGACCGACGCCTGCCAGGGTTGCGGGACTGTTCGAAAGAGATACCGCGGCCCTGGAACACAAAGGGCAAAGGAAGGAACATGGATAGGTTTTAGTCAGTAAAAGTCTGACACTCCCTCCTGCTCAGTCCAGAGCGGGAGGGGTTATTTGATGATTTCCCAACGGTAAAAAAAAAAAAGGGTGTAAAAATACCCTTAATGAATTCGAAAGGCACGTGTTCTCCCCGTCATTGCGATTTTTTTTTTCTACTGGATCATACCTGGGAACCTTCTAGTTACGGGGATATTGAAGGTCAAAGTTCCAATTATTTAGTAAAAATAGTTTTTAAGGTTTTACTTTTATTATCTCCATGACCCGTTTAGTATTCAAAGCATCCATCAGCATAATGAGTGTGCTACATTGAGTTTGACCGTAATACAAATTACGTGATTATTCACCCCAAAAAAAAAGTCGTTTCCCAACAATCATTTTTGCGTAGGGTTACTTAGTTTGATGTACATAATGCTTGGTTGACGATTTCGTGATTTCCATTTATAGCATGTATGTACAAAGTTTAATGAAACTTTTTCTTTTTTGAAGCCAAGATGCGCGTAATGTCTTTATAAGTATTGGGAATTTTATAAAATTGAAAAGTGTGTCTCAATAAAAATCTTTAAGATTAAATAGACTCAAACTCACTTGTATACAGTTTGGAAGCACCGGAGCATGTCATCTAATACTGCAGGGCATGCCTGTTGTAGAGCTGTGCGATTCCTGCTACGCAGGGCAGATCCCATTGTCATGCTATTGTACTGGTTATAACAAAAAAAAAAATGGTTTAGAAACCAAACATGTAAAGATGATTCACATGACTCAACAATAACATCATTTGTATAACTGATTTGATTTTAATGACTGACAGATGTATCTGCTTGTTGGTATTTTTGAACCTGAAAGTCTGTGGCATGAGTTATAAAAAAGTAGTCACTGATTATACTTACTTCTTCAGGTATCACAGTGAGAACTTCCAATAAAAGTGCTGAGTCCTCCACAGTAGACAGAGGCCTCAATATTGTAGCCAAGTCCACTGTTCCTTGCAGCAGGATAAATGCTGCTAACTGAAACAATTATAAAATTAAAATGTTAAGAGAATTTAATGCAGTCAAGAAGTGTTTAATCTTTGAATTTATGAACTTCCAGGCAAACTTCAAAACTAAGGTTTTCTTTGCGTCCCTTCCGAGCCCTCACGACGGGGGATGCGGTGTCCCGGGGTGGAGTGGTCTTGGCGGTGTCTCTCGACAGCGCCAACGCCTTCAACACCATGCCCTGGAGCTGCATTAGGGAGGCACTCCGGTATCACCGGGTGCCGACCTACCTTCGTCGTGTGGTCGGGGACTACCTGTCGGACAGGTATGTCATTTACACTGGTCGCAGCGGAGAATGGAACCGGCGAGAGATGTCGTGCGGTGTTCCACAGGGATCGGTTCTAGGGCCGCCCTTTTGGAACATCGGTTACGACTGGGTGCTGCGCGCCGACCTCCCTGACGGCGTCAGCGTAGTTACACAACCGGCTGTTTTGCAATCGAACAATTAAATAATTATATTTGCAACACAACATGCAATCTAACGCAAATGTGATATAAAATGTGTGCACAATTGTTTTTAGTGTGTTATCGGACACATTCAAATGTAAGGTGAATGTTGCATTGCGTGTTGCATTGCATGTTCTATTGCTAATAATCTGAACCTGGCTTTATGTGTTGCTTAAATTGTGATTATTATTGTCATTTTTTCAGGTCTTCATCATACAGGGTACATCACGCTACAAATACTTACACTGATACATAATCTGTTAGTGACAATCTTAGGTCCCTTGGAGTATGTAAACACGGCCTGCAGTAATTTGTCTTTCAATTCATCATAGCTTTGTGGAGGCACCTCATTCCAACAGCGGAGGATCTTTGTATGGAGTGTAGTTGCTGCATAAAACTGGACCTCTGTGGCCTGAAACAAACCATAGGAGTGTGTTAAGACCATAAGCCAAATCATTTTAAAGTGGCAATACAAGATAATAATAATAATAGTATGCGCCCGACCCAGTTCTCGATAATGGTAATATCACGTTGTATTGGGATCGACCTACCACCACTGACAGGACTATTGTTGCCAATAAGCCTGTCATTGTGGTGATAGATCGATTGGTGCGTCGCGCAATTGATGATATAACGGTTCCGCATGACGAGAACCTCGTGAAAGCAGAGAAAGATAAACAATTAAAATATCTAGATTTGGCTCGCGAGGTTGTCGACATGTGACGTGTGTGTGGACGTGAGTACAGCAGTCATTGTGCCGATAGTTGTGTCGGCCAATGGCTTAATAGCCAATAGCCTCGACGACCATCTGAGGAAGCTCTTGCTAGGCAGCTGGATCAAGGGCTTGATTCAGAAAGCAGTACTTCTAGACACGGCGCGTATTGTTAGGAGGTTACTCTCTCAAGAGCCCTGACTATCGGTATCTCGGACCCAGTTCCCGACGCCGGTGGGCTACTATTTTCTATATTTTTAAATGTTTTTTATATAATCTTTGTGAATAAAAATATTTAAAAATGTATATAATATGTAAGGAAAATAAATAAAGGAATAATAATAATAAACGTTTATTTAAGATAACTAGGATCCAATTTGTTAGTAGTATAATAACTTATAACTAGTGTTAGTAATACAACCTTAATCTACTCGACCCCTGCCTGATCCATGAATCGAGGTATCAATACTTATGTGAGTATTAATACATCGACTCATGTAAAGACAGTCAAGTCTACTTACTCAACTTGTATCAAAAAGTCGAATTTGTAAACAATAGTTACTAAAAGTCGGAAAAAAAAAAAAACTATATACTGCACTCTGATCTTATATTTACAACCGATTTTGGACTTTTGTATCAATATTTGCCATAAAAAATATCTGTGTTTGAAAAAATGCTCTCAAGGTATTAATGATCAATATAGTAACAAAAAAAAGCTATAATCATTGATCATAAATAAAGTTTGGCTCAGATCAATAATATAAGTAATTAATTAGCCCATCAAATTAAAGGTACACTTATTTTATGCAGTGCAATGCACCAGGAGTGCAAAATATAATGTGGTGGTTATTTTGGTAAAAAAATTGACGACTTTCAGTGAAGTGATACATTTTGAGGAAGCGACTTATAATCATTGATTCATACTTTTTCATTATGAGAAAGGCTTCCATGCACTGAGACAATTATAAAATAGACGAAAGCATGTAACAGGTTGATTTATGGCTATTTTGCTGGACTATTCTGTGGAAAACTAGCTTTAAAATATAAGTTTTTTTTTTTAATTTTTTGCTAAATATATATAAATATAGAAAGGTTTTACATAGGCCTCAAATAGGCAAAGCCTGTATCTTGGGCACCAATATAGATTGAGAGTTTTCCATTGGACAAAATTAAAACAAAAAGTTTAACAATCAAACATAAAATCAAGTAAACATAATCAATTATTATATTTAATATAGCCCCGGCTATATATATATCAATCTGTTATATGTTTACCAGTGCAATTACTTATGTTGCACTGCTTGATCACTGCCTTATACATGTGCATGTGTAGAAAATGTGCGAGTCTTTATGCAAAAACGTTTATAACAGTTAGTCTGTTACATTAAAATTTAGGTGCTTTATTAAAGTGTTACTGCATACATGCCACACACCTATTTTCCAACCTCATCAATTAAAAATATTTAAAGTTTTAAAAAGTAATTTATGTTTAGCACCCCTTCAAGGACCTTGAAGCCAACATTGCCAGTAATTCCAAACAATATGTTGAACAAAGATAAATATTACATCCTCAAATACTGCTGAATTCCCTAGACTACAGCAGGAGTATTCTTTTGTTACAACCTATACCCATGGAAAAAGGCATAAGATTAGTATGTGTGTACCTATGAAACAAAGTTCAATGGATAACCTTTGGTATGCCAGAATGTGGATCCGCGAACTAAACTAGAAAAAACGTGCATGATGTTGTTTTATTGTGGAACCATGTGCCGGCAGTATAATAGGATTGAGCGGATTCACATTGTGGCATACTATAGGTTAAGGCATGAACTGAATGAAGCAGAAGAATATATTGTTGTGTTAAAAATGTTACAAAGTTCGCAAGTAGTAGTGGTGACTGCTAAGAAAGCTTTTAATATACTTTTGAATATAAGTATGTACATACTATTACAATTTTCTGATATATACACCACTACCGTAAAGCAGCCTGTTTATTCATGTTAAGATCATATAGTTACAAGACGGCAGCACATCACATTGTTTTTATTTGTAAGTATTACGAGTAGAGTGCAATGATTATTTGCAGAATTACGAAATCATAGTCAGCAAACCATTAGAAGATCTTATCTTTCAAGTAATAACAGATGTTATGTTTTATCAGTATAATTACCTTGCTCGGTTGAAGTAGTTCCCACACGAAATTCCAAGCTTCCGGGACCCTTTGCGCGGCTGTGAGCCAGGCGTGGGCTTTCGCCCTTTCACTCTGCTCTCCGTTGTAGAATACGGACACAGCATATTCTAAATTCTGTGGCGAATACTCCATCTCAGCGGTCGTATTTCTTGAGCACCAAGTTGAAACTCTTTATCCACTGCCGTTTTACTACATTACTTAGCAAACACCGTAAATCTCCATTAAGAATCAACACTGATGAAATATAATCATGATTTAGGCTTATACACAGATAAATATTGATATTCCTGATGCTTTGCGTAGAACAATATTTTTTATCATCCAATGGCTGACAGGTCAGCTGTAGAAATTGTAACGTGTTGTTCTACGCAGTTGCAGATTGAAAACTACATAATTATTTAATGTTTGTTCATTCACTTTATTTAAAATACAGTTTCAATAATATTTTGAAAACTAAATCATTAGATAAACTTCTCAATCGGTGACCATACACAATTACACATTATAATTATCTGTTTTCGTAATTTATTTAATATCCCGATCGATCTACGGTGAAACAAACCGTTTTAATAGACCGAGACCAAAATCGTGTTGCCAACATTCCGTCTCAAAATGTCCATTGAAGAAGAGAGATATTATGTAAATCAAATAAATAAGTAAATCGTAATTATTTAATCCGAAATATGTAATCATCATTCCCTGTCCTCTACAATATATTTAGGGGTCAGCGTAGCATGGACAAAAAAACCGGCCAAGTGCGAGTCGTAATCACACGCACTTATGGTTCCGTAGCAGCTAGGGCTTGCAAGTCGAATATTCGAATATTTGCCTCTTTTCATTATTCGAATAGTAATATATGTAAAATTAGAATATTCGAAATTTTTAACAGCTGCAAAAAAGAATCACTGACCTATTTCATCAGTGTCGTCTACATGAACCTCAAATCTATCGCATAAACAAGAACTTGAAGCATCAGTTCGTATGCAAATGGCCTTATTCGATTGAGGGGGTTCAAGGCAAGTTCACTTAGAACAAGTCTATAATTTTTTGCTTTTCATACCTCCAACAAGTGTGTGATGTTTTTCTTTGAAATTTTAAATACGATATTTGCTATGCACAAGATTGAGAAGTTTAGTAAATGTTAAATACAAAAAAATACTCTATACTATTGCTGAGTCTAATTACTTTATCGCAAAAATATACAATAATAAGTATATTTCATTTCACGACAAAACAGTTGGATAACCACTTACAACTCTGATTCACCTGATTTCACAATATTTCGAATAACATTCGAATATCACCAGCAAAAATATTCGAATACCTTAATTGTCGAATATTTGCAAGCCCTAGTAGCAGCAAACCACCTATTAAAATATTTGAAGGCAGTTGAATGTAAAACAATAACTACAACATTATGAATGATCATAATTATGTTGTAGGTATTGTTTTACATTCAACATCAAAACTATTTTTTTTTTCATAGTATGTTAACGAAAAACAAAGTTACTGCTGCAGTTTGATGAAAAAGTCACATATCACAAAATCTAATCATCAAATTTTATTCAAACTAATTTGTTGAAAGTTTTTTTTTACGTTCTACAATCCTAAAAGTTTTCAGAATTTTCCTCCTTTTAGTTTAGAAATTAGAGGGACGGACACACATTTAACCACTTTGGAAGTGTCTATCTTTCAAACGATTGACTTTGAGAAAAAATGGTTTTAAGAACCTCAATGTCAGTTTGAAAGACCTATATATAGACACGCGAACCCGCACGTATAGGTTTAATTATGTATTTTTTTAGTTTAGTTTTTTAGTAGTTAGGGGGGGCCCCCTTACATGGAACCCTTATACTTAAGTTTTTTATTTTTGTACAAAAAAATAAAGCGATTTACAGAATACACCTACCTACCAAGTTTCAACTGAGTAGTCCTAATAGTTTTGAAAGAAAGTGGCTGTGACATACACGGATAGACAGACTGACAGACAGACAGACATGGCGAATTTAAAAGGGTTCCGTTGTTTGCCATTCGGCTACGGAACCCTAAAAAAGTACCCGATAGCTATGGCTACTGAGTTCTGCCAAGTGTTTTAAAGTTGATATATTTTTTAATTTTTCTTTGATTATAACCATTCTATTGTGTTAGTGTTAGTCTTATTAACTAGACATGTCTTCTTTTTCCATATTTCTCCATTAGCCTCATCACATGAGTCACCTCCTAGGAGTTAAAGTTTTCCAGGGTCATCCTGTTTCTAAATATTAATATAATTTTTCTCACTATCATTCATCCTGTCTTTAGTTTTCCCCCACTCTTATATCCACATTTACACTCAAAATTTCCCTCACAATATTTCCGTAGAAATGATATTTCTGTTGAATAATTACGAACCTTTTCCTTGTATGTTCTGCCTCTCTACCTGAAAATAAGCGAATATTAGCAAAGCAGGCAACATTTACTGTTTGTGGAATTCATTCATTCAATCTCTTTGCGAGTTTATAGGGAATTCCCGCAATTCCGCCAAATTAATTAACATCTCGACATTATAAAAATGTCAAGGCAAACACAACAAAATTGATGTTGTAAAAATATAAAGAAAATTAACGTCACGATGTTTTACATTATCTCTCTATCATCTCGAGTCTCTCTTACTTTGTTTTGTTCAAGAGCGGCCAACCCGTCATACTTTTCATACAAACGCTCGTACGTGATTATGCAGTTGTTATACATCTTTTGATTTTTTTGAACTAGTAGGTATTTTGTGCACTATATCTAGGTTTCTATGGGAGCAAAAAATAAAAAATTGTAGAAACAAATTCAGTACTTATAAGCCTCCAAAAATGGCTTTCTTGCACAAATTTTACCTGAACTTTGGCTGTTCATAATGTACTCATAAACTCTAAAAGTAAAGAAATCATCACAATAGAAACCTTGCACATGTAATGAAGATTCTTAATGACAAATTTTTATTTCACACACTTGTAAGACTTATTCTAAAACACGTATTTCCTGGAACAAGTTTAAGAAATTTTCGAACACTATTTTTCGTTCAATGTCATCGCGTCGCGGGGTCGGGACGGGGTAAGATAGGGGAGTTGAAAGAAAATCGCCGCTGGATGAAAGAACAAGATTTTCGACCATGCTCGCATTGACGGTAGACGCGCCGGGAAGGGCCCTCTTAACTAAAACATACGCTGGTTCATTGAAGCAAAAAGAAGAAACTTGTATGATCTATCAGAGAATTCCCATTAATAATATTGTATTGACGATGATTTGACCACAGAGTACTTTTACTATGTAGCAATTTGCCGAAATTTAACTTTGTTCGGGTGATTCTATTGATTGTGTGGCAATACTGACTCTTGCAGTTGCAACGACTTTTTCATTCATGTTGATAACAGTTCATTCATATTTCATTCATCAGTTTGTTGTGGTGCCGTACACAACGAATGTGACTTGTGTAATTTCAGCATTCTTTCTACCAATAATTACTAGTAGAGAAACAAAATGAAGATTGAGGAAGTGAAAAGTACCGCTAAAACCCAAAGAATATCAGCTCACAGTCATATAAAAGGTTTGGGTTTGGATGAAAATGGAGTTCCCATTCAAATGGCAGCCGGTCTCGTGGGCCAGGAATCTGCGAGAGAGGTACTTTCGTAATAATATAGCATAGTAATGTAGTGAAATGATTAATTACAGTAATTATTGTGAAATAAATTAAAAAATCTAGACGTTTCTTCAGTATCGATCCAACTTTGAGGTTATGTTTTTTTGGTTACCATGGAGTGTTACTTCAATAGATTCTTTTCATAGATGACTGCATTTACTTTTCATATAGTTTCGATATTCTACTATTTGCCATGGAAAAACACTCACAAATAACTGGTCAATGAATCTTATGTATCAAAACATGAAACACTTTTTCCCTGACATGAAAAAAATTTAAAAAAATTTAATCAGGAAATGAGACAATATTGTGCTTGAATATGTTTCTAGGCTGCAGGAATAGTGGTAGATATGATCAGAAGTAAGAAGATGGCTGGCCGTGCGTTACTGTTGGCGGGACCACCGGGCACGGGTAAAACTGCCATTGCCTTAGCTATTGCTCAGGAACTGGGTACTAAAGTGAGTATTATACATCTTCTGCCTAGTAAACTAAATTTAATGTTGGTAAATGGGATGGTGAGTTCTGAGACAATATAGATGTATGGATGTAGATGTTCATGAAATCTATTTGATATGACGAGATTTTTGGTATGATTATAGTACTATGTAGTTTTGTTTATTACTAACCTCATCTTCATCATATGTATGAAGAGGTAAAGTTTGTGAGTTTATGATCTAGTGTGTTTGTGAGGTTGTAGGGGGTAATCTCTGGATCTACTGAACCGATTTTGAAAACTCTTTCACTAATATAAAGCTACATTATTCCCGAGTGCCACAGGCTATATTTGCAACATGCTCGTGGGATAATTTCCGTTCAAAACGTGACCGAAGCCGCGGGCAACACCAAGTCAGAACTACTTTTAAATCTTCAATGTATTGCAAGGTCATTTAATTTACGATTTATGTACAGTCTTGCTCTGTGCATGTTTGCTGACGCGGTGCCCTGCACCAGACTTGCATTATTTTAGTACTATAAAACATTTAATTAGTGAGAGCAATTGCTGCTATGCACTGACTAACATTAGAGAAAGGAATCATCAACAGTTCGACTTGTAACTTACGTAATAAATCTAGTTTGACCCGAGGGATCTTTTCTCTACACACTTCAACGTAAAAAGCAACTCTACAAGTAAGCACCATACAATTTCTGTAAGCATAACTTTAAAAATAAAAAGTTCTATAATTCACAACAAACCTAAATCAACAGGTGCCATTTTGCCCAATGGTTGGCAGTGAGGTATACAGCACTGAAATCAAGAAAACAGAGGTACTGATGGAGAATTTCCGGCGTGCTATAGGCCTACGTATCCGTGAGACTAAAGAAGTCTATGAAGGAGAGGTCACTGAACTCACCCCTGTTGAAACTGAAAATCCAGCTGGAGGTTAGTGTATTATATTGAATTGTTGGAAATATCAGAGATATTGGCATTTAAACCAGTAAAATTTGCTAATTTTACAAACTTAACTTAATGTTATGTAGAAACAATTAAATCTGAAAATAAGTGATAGTGTATAATTCTACAAACATAATTATTAATCTTTTCAGTCTAGTACAATCTATTCTTCAACCTAATGCTGAATGTAGGTCTCCTCCTCCTCTTGCACACCACTTGACATTGTCCTGGGACTCTCGAATCCAACACATGCCTGACACTTTGTCCAGGTGCTTGGTCAGCCTGGCCTGTCGCCTGCCTACAATATTTGTCCAGTTTAGTACTATCCTTGTTATAATTTGGGTTTTGATTGTTATTTAAACACTTATCTAGGTTACGGCAAGACAGTATCACATGTTATCATCGGGCTCAAGACAGCTAAAGGCACAAAGCAACTGAAGTTAGATCCCACCATTTACGAGTCGCTGCAGAAAGAGAAAGTCGAAGTGGGTGATGTCATCTACATTGAAGCCAACTCTGGAGCAGTGAAGAGGCAGGGAAGGAGTGATACTTTTGCCACAGAGTTTGATCTTGAGGTAATTATAATAATACATACTTTACAAACATTAACTCACGACTTTTACCCAGGGGAATAAGCAGACACAACAGGACACTATACTGTCCTTATACATCCTTAAATACTCCTTTTGCTCAAGGGCTGCATGGCTTGCAAATCATAACGATTTCTTCTTTTTCAGCCTTGTTGCTTTTTAAATAAAGTCTATAATATCTATGACAACATTTGCAAGAGATTGCATCTTCAGTATTTTTTTTTACTTTTTCTTTATGAAATAACATTTTGGCTGTCGTAAATAACTCTAAGCATAATGGCCCCTTATCTATTCATAAATACTACGTATTTTGTCTAGGCTGAAGAATACGTGCCACTGCCGAAAGGCGACGTTCACAAGAAGAAGGAAGTCGTCCAGGACGTGACACTGCATGACTTGGACTGTGCCAACGCTAAGCCGCAGGGAGGACAAGACATCATGTCCATGATGGGGCAGCTCATGAAACCAAAGAAGACTGAGATTACTGGTAAACTGATTAATTTTTTAGCCAACTTCGCTCATTCAGGAGTTCAGAAATTACGTATTTGGCGTCTTCAGCTTGCCGAGCCAATTCTTTATTAGCAACTCCATATTGCAGTGCACACTTATTAGAAGCACTGTAACAGCATTGCCTGGGATCGAGATCAGCTTGTAAAAATTTAGTGAGGTGATGCTGATCGGGTGCAGTGCATAACAGACCTATCAGAGTGCTATGAGCCGGAAGTAGTCCCAACCTTTCGATAATTTATGAAACGGTAGGTGAGGACTCATGTCCTTGTCTATTACTCTAATACACTTCAATTTGCGTTGTTGGGACTCTTGCAATTTAATGAGAACATCACATGCACTACCAACAACTTACAATGTTTTTTTTATTACAGATAAACTGAGGAAAGAAATCAACAAAGTAGTGAACAAATACATAGACCAAGGAATTGCTGAATTGGTACCCGGAGTTCTATTCATAGATGAGGTAATAACTCACTATCCCTAATTTCTACTAACTACCTGTGATAACATGTAACAATTATTCATCAACTCAGCCTATCACAACCCACTGTTGGGATTAGGAGGATGCACTAAGGTAACCCGCGAAATTCAAAATTTTCTTACGGTTTTGTAATTTGCAGGTCAGTGTCAGGTTGTATGTTGAGTATGTTATGTTGTTTTGACCTGACCTTGAAAATTTGAAATTCGCGGGCTACCCTGGCGCTTCCCCCATAAGCCTCTCCTCAAACTGCACCAGAACACCCTTCCCGTCCTTCACCCTTCACCGTCTTCCGCGTCCAGTCTGCCCCACTACTTTTTAAGGTTATTGGTCCACATAATTATGTTGTAATGATAATTTTGTTAAATTTTTAGGTTCACATGCTTGATATTGAAACGTTCACGTATCTACATCGGGCCCTCGAGTCAGCTATTGCGCCTATAGTTATCTTCGCTACCAATAGAGGCAAATGCCAAATAAGGTAATTTTATTGACATGTTTTACTTTACTACTTTGATTACAGAAGTTCTCATCATGTGCCTAGCCTTTTCTAAATTATGTTGGGGTCAATTGCCAGTCTAATCCGATGCACCTGAATCCTAGCATTTTACGTGGCGCGACTACCGATGTGACCTCAGCAGACTCAAAAAAATACGATACCCCTTGGTCAGACTTTCGGATTTGAATGACCACCGGGACCGACTGCTTAACATACATTCCATGGTGCAGAGGGGTCTTAGTATGTAATGTAAAGGATGGACTGTCCTCGGCAAGCTATGTATTTAACCATGTCCCCGTCGCAGTTGTGGCTGTGTATTGAACTATGTATTTCTTAAAGATTTTGTTAAACTCATGATTGTACTGTTAATTTCAGAGGAACTGAGGACATTATTTCACCGCACGGAATCCCACTAGATCTTCTAGACAGGCTGTTGATCATCCGTACTTTGCCATACAACAAAGCCGAGCTATTGCAGGTACATAGCAGTTTATTTTTATAGTTGTTGCATTGTAAATTGAACCTTATGATAAAAGTTATGAAGCACTCTAGTTGGTTAACAAATTAAATAATGATTGGCTTGTTTCAGATTTTGAAACTGCGAGCGTCGACGGAAGGAATTTCTATTGATGAGGAAGCTCTTACTGCGCTGTCAGAAGTAGGAGCTAACAGTACTCTAAGGTAATAAGAATACTGTCTTATAAAACAAAATACACATCACAGCCGCAGCAGTATCGCTTTTAAATACAAAAAATGCGGTACTGCCCACCTATAGTATGCGATGGTTTATACAAGTCACGATAGTCTAAGGATCTGCTGTATGTTGTGTGGGTGTAGTGTATTAAATAAAAGACTTAGATGGTTGAACTCTGATAATTATTTTCACTTTTAATGTATGCCTCAGCTGTCTCTACTTTTCATATTCTAATTTTAACCGTATTGTTTTTTTATTTTATATATAACGTCTAAAGTTAATTTCTCAGTGACCACAAAGGTTAAGGTCTCTACAATAGTAATTTAAAATGATATTGTAATCTGGTGCTTGAGGCTCATCCAAATCTGCAGCCTTCATGTAAGCAAGCAGGCACATAATCATTTCAATCTTTAGTATTGAACATAGCATCATTGCTGTGAATCCATTAGTATATACCCACATCTCAATAACAAAACTGAATTACTCTGCAAGACCCAGACCGAACTCATCCCTCAGCAGTCGCGCCTGCAACCTTGCAACAGGCTAGCGAGGTAGTTCATTTATTTCCAGAAGTACTTTTGAGATTAATAATGTGAATATTTTATCATCAGGTACGCAGCCCAGCTCCTAACGCCAGCGTCATTGGCCGCACGCGCGGACGGCGCATCGCGCATCACACCCGCGCACATCACCTCCGTGCACACTCTGTTCCTCGACGCCAAGTCCTCAGCCCGTATCCTCACGCAGCACTCCGACAAATATATGAAGTAAACTTTAGGAAGTACTTAGTATACCGCAGAGAAGTGAACAAATGGAGTGCTAATACAATGTGTGATATCAACGGAATTAAATACCGTACGACGTTGAATTTCCTATAGTTGTTGTTCGATAAAGTGTTTTTTTTTTTTTGTTATTTGGGGTGGCTGCGCATCGATGGATCTGACAGATATTTGACACATCTGACATTGGTAGAGTTGTCGTCAATGCCACTAATTGCCATAAAGAAAATAGCAAAGGCATTTTTCGTGGTAGCACTCCTTTTGCTGTTGCTTCTGTGCGAGGCTGCGTAGCGAGGGATGTGTGTGAAACTAACAGATACTATCGCTTCTTTTTCACAGCTTGAGCTAAGGTAGCTGTGATTGGTTAGTTTTACGCACATCCGTTGCTGCACAGCCTCACATGTGTGGCAGAAATGCTGCCTTGTTTTTATGGAACAAGACTCCTCGAACAAACTATGCGGGAGCCTTTATTGAGGACTCGTTATTATTTTACTTTCAAAATATCGCTCCAACCATGTTAATATGTTTCATGTAGTTTGTTCAGGGTTGTCATTCAAGCTGCAATGATCACATTACCATCGTTTACTTGTATGGACTGGACAGTATTGCACTGCTACGTATTTCCAATAAGACATTCAGAATCCTCATGTTTCCATTAATTTTAGTTTGACACTATTCATGTGATATTTTTATTATTTGATAGCATTTAACAATAAGTTAATTTTGAATCAAATACTATAGCATTATCTCTGATTATTCTTCAAAGTAGAGGAATCTTTATTTTTTGTTCTGTATTCAGGAAGTGCCCTTTTGTTTGATGATAATTTGTTCCACCGAATGTTACATAAGGAAGTTCAAGAAAAGAGTGGAATTGTATAATAAATAAGTTTTTATTTCATAAAAATGTCTCTTATTCTACGTTAGACCTAAATTTATTTACACAACAATAATTTCATTCAGGCATTTTCAATAATTAACAACAGAAATAAACAACTTTTTTTACTCAGAACATTCAAATTAACTTCTAAATGTACGCGTCATTAGTTGCTATTTTATTAACAAAAAACTATGTACAAAAATACTCATCTTGTAGATATATTTACAAAATCAAAAGGTATCAAACAGTCTCAAAAAGTTGCTACGTTACTTTAGACTTTGTGTCTACTTCGTCTCCTGGTTTGACGTACGTTACTGGAATGTATCTCGCTTCACTTTTGGGGGATGACGTCGTGGTGGGCGCGAGGGTAGAGGTGGTGGGCGGGGTGAACGTAGGCAGGTCCACGTGCAAGTCCGTAGGCGACCCTGTGTGTCGGTACAGGGCTTCAAACTGTAGCTCCTCAGGGTACGAATGCGATCGAATCTTCCTCTCGTCTCTCGCATTGCTTGGATAAACGATGACAATTTTTTCACCGTCGCTCCTCAAAGCTACAGGTGGTAAAGCTGTACTGGTAGACGCGGATGGTCCGGCGACTATTTTCAACATCTCAGTGGGCGACGCCCTAATCTTTTCCGTCGTGGTCGTGGTAGGCGGTGTTGTCGTGCTTGTGGTAGTAGTCGTCGTCGTGGTGGTCGTCACGGGTATCTCCGGGTCTTCAGGTGACTCGATCTCACGCTTCATCCCAGGCGGGCCCACTGTCCGCAATGTCTCAATCTTCATTTCTAAAGTAGGTGTCGGCACTGGCACAGAACTTGTCACATTTAAATCCTCTGTGGGAATAAACCTCGCAGTTGGTTTCGGAACCTCTCGGGAGCCGAATATTGGCAAGCGCGGTGCGTAGGCTGATACTAGAGGTAGGAGGGTGTCCCTGGCATATCGTTCAGCCCTCGAGATGAACGATGCCAGTCTGGAAGGTAAGAATTGTACTACGAATCCGGTTTCTTCTTTTTCTGCTCTCTCACCCCACGTTACGGTTTCGTAAGTGGGAGTAGTGGACATGTCGTAGTTCTTAGCTTTTCGTATCAATAATGGAGATGCAGTTGTCGTTCTCGGTGGTCGAGTTGCTCTTAGTAGTGGTTCGGATATTTCCTGGTCGTCGGGGGAGTCTGCTCGCTGTCGAGGTGTTTTTCGTAGACGTGGTCGGAGCACTGGTTCGGCGATCTCGATGGCTCCACTTGGAGCAGTCTTTGTATTGGTCATACCGAAGGCTCGGCCAGTGTTTTCTCCTCCCGTCCACTCGTAGGTGTCCACGAGAGTGAAAGGCCTCTGAGGTGAGTCCTCAGGCAGTTCGTTGTCAACGGGATCGATGGTGTTGCCCTCTTCTTTCGTTGTATTTTCTCTGTTGCTTAAGTATTCGTGAGTGGTGCTCGTTGTATTAGATAATTCGTTATCCTGAAAAACAAAATAGAATAACATTAGAAATCTTGGTACTTCCAATGAGGCTATAAAACAACATAAATAGTATAAATATTATAATTACCTCTTGTATTTCACAATCGCCAGGATAGAGTGGCATTTCGATAGATTCTTCAGACAATAGCTGAATTCCGTTCTTACAGAATGAAGAACTGCAACAGGACAAAATTAAACGTCAACAATTTACAATGGCATTTAAAATACTTAAGTTAATTAATGTCATTGTTCCATTCCGTTCCAAGAGAGCAAGACCCTCCTACTTTTCTGGTTGGTGGCCACTGTAGATTCTGGTTTATAATCATTTGAGTGGTTAAGAAAAATTAAAACCATAAAATGGGCAAAAAACCAGGCGTTACAGCCGGGCTTTGCCAAACAATAAATAGTTGCTCACGTCTTAGCAAAGCTGTCGGTGATGAGTAGCTTGTGTATGTGGATAGACTTGGCGCTCGCGCTGAGCCATCCGTTGTACCCGGCGTAGTGCACGGTGGCCCGCAATGGCACACCCAGTGCTGGGTGCGGGACTAGTACCCGCGTGAAGCGGGCGCTGCCGTTCACTATATCTTCTCGTCTAGAAAGATAAAGGTGCATTTAGTTATTTGGAAAGCTTTTAAGAGTTAGTTAAGAGGAAAGGAGTTCTTCATCGTGATGTTTTGTGTGGTTAACGAAGTTTTTTAATAGAATCGTGAAAAATTGCACGTAGGCAGATTTGTGTGGTCAAACATTGCTGCTAAATATGGGGTGGAAGGGTTACCGACGCGAAGACGGTTACCACATGTCAGTTCATTATTCTGAGCCCTAAAAAGAAGTTTTTCATCGCTAAAACAACCGCTAAACAAAAACAGCTGTTCCCTACAAAAGTGCAATACTTACACGGTCAAAATTAACAGATTTTTTTTATTAACCTACTAGCTCTTGCCTGCGGCGTCGCTCGCGTTTTTGCCGGAAATTATCCCACGGGCACGTTGTAAATATAGCTTAGGGCACTCGGGGATAGTGTAGCTTTCTATTAGTGAAAGAATTTTCAAAATCGGTTCAGTAGATCCAGAGGTTACCCCCTATATACAGACAGACTTACAAACAAATGTTATCTCTTTATAATATTAGTATACAGAGTGTAACAGGACCCTTCACGAAGCCGTCAACCAAGCATTATGTACATCAAAGTACGACAGGACGGCACGACTTTTTTTTTTGGGGTGAAAAATCACGTTTTACGGTGGGACTCAATGTAACGCACTCAAAACATTGTGATGATGGGCGGATTGTATAGGAACCCCGCGACTCCCGGGTCGCGGAGGTGTTTAAAGTAAAAGTCTTGCATTAAAAACGTGTAATAAAAAAAGAACTTGTGAATAAGTTGGAACTTTGACCCCCAATATCTCCGTAACTAGAAGGTTCCCAGGTATGGTCTAGAACAAAAAAATGATCGCAATGACGGGGAGAACAAGTGCCTTTCGGCTTCGTTAAGGGTCTTGTTACACCCTTTAGATTAGTTGAAAAATATGAACACGTGGTAACGGTTTTCGCGTCGGTGTCCTGTGTGTTCCACCTCCTATACATAGTCATTGCTGCCACTGCTTCTGGTATTTTTGCGTCTGGCTATACTGAGGTAGCTTAGTTTTTGATAAGGCGTATAGGTGTAAGCATAGCTGCTATGGATAAACTGCTAGCACATGGACAGAACTATTTGTCGTATTGCATTGTACAGTTCAGGTTTACGACAAGTAGCTAGACTTCTGCAGTTCATTCAGTTATTTGCATCATTTAAACATACTTTGTCATTGGGAAGGACTCGTTGAGTCCGGAATCCCCGTGTAGTGTCAACGTCACCCGGCCGAAGTTAACCTTGTCTCCGGCCGCGCTGCTGGCCCACACCGACACGTGGTATTGATGAGCTAGAAATACAAGGTTGCACGTAAATAAAATTTGCAAAAATAGGTACAGGTGGGTGGGCGTTGGTCCTTGCATTTCCAATTCGTCGGCATTTGTTCTATTGAAAGCATGAAATCCCTGGTTGAATTTCGAGTCGTGCATACAGGTTTAAAAACGGTACGGACCGATTGCGTATTCCGATTTTGACAAATACTTTTTTTTTCGGATGGTATATCATCAAATGACCCCTCCCACTCTGGGCGGAGCGAAAGGGAGTGTCAGACTTCTACTGACTAAAACCTATCCATGTTATCTTTTGCACATAGCTTTCCAGCCCCCGTATTCACAAACACTTTTCGAACACGATTTCGATTCGACAAGTCGTATATCTATCTTTTTTTGGCATTACGAAAGCGAGCGAGATAGATAGACTTTCCGAATCAAAAGCGAATCGAAGCGTTTGTGAATGCGGGGCCAGGTCCGTGGTATCTCTTTCGAACAGTCCCGCAGCCCTGGCAGGCATCGGTCCTTTCGGACCCCTTCCTGTTTGCTGACTCTCTTTGAGGCGCGCGTGGAACACGAACGCGCCGTCGACACGGCCTGTCGTCATAAGACGGACGGATGGCGAGCTGGCCAGTTGACATATACTTCAGTACATTATCTGTCAAAGTCCGGTGCCCGGAGTACGGTCCGTACCGGTTTTGACCGTAACTATGATTTGAAGAAAATATATAAATAAAGATATAAAGAAAAGATATAAATAAAGATATAAAGAAAAGATATAAATAAAGATATAAGGAAAAGATATAAATAAAGTAAATACCACAAAACGGTTCTTCCTCTCTGGTGAGTAAATAAAGCTGCCCGCGTCCTAAGGACCGGTCTGCGTAGTAGCCCATGTTGCCGCAGCGCCGCGATCCGTCACACGGGAAACACCGTCCCTGTTACAAATAAAATAGCTTGAAAACAAGGTTAATGACAGTATTACCCTTCATTATAGAGAGTAGGCCTGTAGCATAAAGTTGAGAGGATTTTTATCTGCAGTGAAAATACAGTCAAAAATAATATTAATAGTCCTGACCGTTTTCGGTCACGGCGGCCAATCTAAGCGGTGATTAGCCATCGGCGCGGGAGATATTTTAGTGCACAAGGGTGTCCGCAGGCACACGTGCACTCTCTGTTCCTTTACTCTCATAGTCCTCAGGGACGGCAATCCGACACTCGCGGAGAGAGATCAGGCGCAGGACCAACGGCTTAACGTGCGCACCGAGGCACGGGGGTATCATACCGCCAACTTCCAAACTCCGGGCTACTACTGAGAAATTGGAAAAACTCAATAGCACTTTTTGCCCGACCCGGGAATCGAACCCACGCTCAGAAGTCGCGCCTGCGACCACGAGACCAACGGGGCAGTTAATATAGTTAAACTGGGCTGGTCATACTCGTATAACATCTAAACCCTTCCTGGTAGAAAAAAAGGTAATAAAATAATAGAATGGCACTGCAATAGTAAAAACACTGTTTTTTATCACTATGAATACATTGCAAGCAACATTGTATGTTCCATGTTCATTGCAATTGATTGTGTGGTTAACCACAAGAAAATGAAATTGGGCTATTGTTTTCAGCTCATAAAATCACATGATTCATACGCAATTTTCCATCAAATTACTTCGCAACCGCAATTGAGTTCGAACACTTCCTACTATGTCTGAATCAATACTTCCAATGTACGTACTTAAATTGCTATCGCTCAATAGTCTATTATATAAGCGTTTTGACTTGTTATTGCAATAGACTTACCTCGAGGAAGGCGTCGTAATTCTCGCAGGGGAAAGACGGGAAGTGACATTTGGGCGAGACGGAATCGGTGAAGAATTTGTAGGCTCGCCTGTGGTTACAGAGTGAACGACCTTCTATTGACGCCGCTGCCCAGGGCAGGACGAAATCTGATACTGCTCCGACGAATCTAACACATGGACGAAGGTGTTGAAATTAATTGATTTATTGACTAAATCCTGCTCGAAGGACAATTTTATCAGCGTTACAAAACGTCGATAAGTGCAACTTTGCAAGTTAGGCTTTTGATTCCAGTTCTTGTCGAAGACACTTTGCCAAACCTACCTAGTACGCCTGAACTAGGTAGGTAATACATTCTTGATTAACTCATTAATCATCAGTATTACCTACTGCTTATCAGTACCTAATTATTTCAAAACGTACTCAGCAATGAGCGTCCTACATACATTCATTACACAATTGATTCATGTGCGTAATCAAAGTGTCTTATTTGAAAAATTTATAATTATACTCAAAACTACTTCAGAGCAGGTGGTAGCTTACCGACCACGATGTACATCCGATTTGTAGGTCGGAGTGTCGAACCCAGATTAGAATACTTTACTTTGCGTAAATTATTTCATCATCATTACTCTCAAAAAGGTGTGCAACATCGTGAGGAAATGTCTAGAATCGAAAATTCGAAGATTTGGGACATCTACAAACATACTTTGAGACCGCGAGGTAGATTACGGCCCACCCCCTCTCACAGAGAGGAGGCTTGTGTCCCAGCTTTGGGAATATTATAAAGGGTGTAACAAGACCCTTAACGAATCCGAAAGGCACTTGTTCTCCTTGTTATTGCGACCATTTTTTTGTTGTAGACCATACCTGGGAACCTTCTAGTTACACAGATATTGGGGGTCAAAGGTTCAACTTTTTCACAATTTTTTTGTTAAAATACATATTTTTAACGTTAGATTTTTACTTTAAACACCTCCACGGTCCCCGTTCTATTCAATGCATCCATCAGAACCATGTTTTGAGTGCGTTACATTGAATCCTACCGTAAAACGAAATTTTGCACCCCAAAAAAAGAATTCGTTTCCCAGCAATAATTTTTGCGTAAAGTTACTTTGTTTGATGTACAGTATGCTTGGTTGACGGCTTCGTGAAGGGTCTTGTTACTCCCTGCATGCTGATTAAGGCCAGAAATTACTTACAAATTAGAACACCCATGTTGCACCCTGCCTCCATTGGGATAGAAGTCCACGTGTCCTAGAGGCTGCGCGGCGCCCAGACCGCCCAGAATGAGAGTCTCGCCGTTGGAATGGATGACGTCAACGAACTTCGCATCGGAGCGGTCCAGTCGAGCGCGAGGGTCTTGGAACTCGAAGAGAGGGCCTGCTGGATCTAGTCCTGGAAAGGTGAGGAAACAGGTAAGTGAAGTTCTCAAATATTATCAATAATACTGGAAAAGCTTAGTAAAGTCAAAAAACAACGGTGTAACGGACATCGACTCGCTTAATGTTCCTATTTCGATGGTAAGTAACGCATGCACTTTTGCTTGAAACAGCTTCCTTTTTTTAATAACGGATGAAAAAATTATATTCTGGGGAAGTCTGCATTCATGTGCAGTAAACTCATAATATAATTAGTTTACAGTAAACGCTTCAATGTTCCCGACACCCTGTATGATTATGTACTATTAATTATGCTAGTGATTAAATCATAATAGTAGTTAAGTTAAAAAAAAAACATTAATCAATATTAAACTGAATATTGTACTAACCTGTGATCCGACTAATATTCCGTAACTCTGAACCCGCGAAACCGGCGACATGAGCGCCCAAACTAAAACCGATCAAGTGAACATCCTCGAACCGCAGGTCTATATACTTGGCAAAACCTGGAACAGTGCAATCACTCACTTATAAATAACTATATATGAAATTGGAATTTATAACCAGGCTATTTAAGTTTAATATGACTTCGTCATCTCTGGTCCTTCGAACCGGATTACCTTGCAATAGCATAGCCAGTTGCTTGCCGACAAGCCTTGTATTCGCAGCAGCTCGGAGGTAGTTTGGCATCGTTGCTCCTCCTTCCCAATCTACACAAACCACGTTGCATTCTTCCTGCAAAAAGAAAAAACAGTTAATTATCATGTAAATGGAGATAGATACTTTAACTGTCATAATACTGCCATAAAACCTTACGATACAGTTGTTAATGTCCCTAATGCGTTGCGTTTTTACTTTTTCTTTTATATAAAACTGACCTGTAATTGTTGATAATTATTAATAAATAAACTAAACTAAACTAATTTTATATAATCAGCGCCATTATGAAACGGTGTGCTGTCTGGGCACTGTCTGTTCTAGTTATAGCATATCGTTCTTATGTATGGATATTAATTAAGATAATTAAGTCCTGCTCACTTAAGAACAGAATACTCATGTTATTAGTTTGTCATGCTTTAGTCAAAGTACAATTCCGAACACAAACCGCAGCGGCAAACCCGCTCAATGGTAATGAAATGACAGACAAAGAGAAACGCTTTCGTAGGGCCGAACAAGCTATTTGGTATACACGCGGAATTTTCACAATCCAATGTTGAAGCGTGTACTTTTCCAAATTTTATTTAATAAAGCTCTTTTTTTTTGTAAGCTTTATAAAATAAAATTGCAAACAATATTGTCAGTGTACTAGGATTGTGAATATTTCTGCGTGTATACCAAATAGCTTGTTCGACCTACATGGCGACATTACCGCTTTAGTGTAGAGTTGCATAGAATTATATCGTGTCGCTGCCGTCTGCATAGAGATTGGGCGGTTTTGTCGCTGCGGTCTGCGGTTAACAGTGGCGGCCTTCGCAATTGGGAATACCGCTTAACAGTAATTGTAGATGGCGCGACCATAGCTAGGTTTCAATCTGACCAATGAGATCAAGCTGTTTTGAAATATAAAATGACATTACCAGATTTTCAACCAATGATGATGCTTCGAACCAGCTATGCTAGCATTGCTAGCGCCGTTAGTTTCACAGTTGCCATCCCTATTGTAAGTTTATACATAATACAACTATAAGTTAAAGTAAAGGTACTTACAACTGCCATGAGAGCGGACCTCATTTCATAGACCCACACGTTGTCGCAGTTAGAACCGAACCCGTGAACGATGACCCGGGTCGGCCGGTTTGGTTCAAAGGCGCGTGCCGCCCAGCCCCATGCCGCAGACATGTTGCTTGCTGACACAGCTAGGAGTGGCTGGTCGCCTCTGAAATAGCAGAATACGATAGTGACATTTTTTAAATTCAAATTAGATAAATTATTATCACGTCAGATCGTTAAACGGATTTAAGGAGTGAAACGCATGATAACAATGAAAGTGATAAATGAGTGAGAGTTACCATAGAAAAGTTGATGTATTGTTTGAAGGATGACATAGTCATAGATGAATAATGAGTGAATGATATCTTAAATGTGACTGGGATGAACATGGGTTAAGGCCAAGCAGAAAAATAAGAATGACTTTATCTGTTGTATGTATTCACACGTGTTTCACGTGGGTGTACTATTAGGTACACCTCTGCCTCCCCCTTCGGGATGTATGTTATGTATGCATCTCAGCCAATCACAGTCTACTGCTGGCCACAGACCTCGCCCAATCTGAGCCACAACACGCTATCTTCCGCCTTCTACATCCAGTCTGACCCAGCCAGCCTTTTCCCAACTATGTATGTTGGGGTCGGCTTTCAGTATAACTGGGATGCAGCTGAATATGTACCAGTCTTTTACATGGAGCGACTGCCTATCTGACCTCCACAACCCAGTAAGTACGGTTCTGGAAAAATATTTAGCTTATTGGTTTAGCGTACCTGCTAACAGTAGAGTACAGGAGGAAATGCGTGCCGACCTCCTGCGGCGAACTAGGCAGCGTCTCCAAGTACGCGAAGGGACCAGCATCTTCGAAACATCCGAACTCTCCATAGCACACGCTGCCTTGAGATCGTTTAGTCCTGTTAAGACAATAATCATTAATGGAACGAGGGTTTTTGGACATTTAAGTTATAAACCTGCTGGGTAATTGCGTAACACAGACCATTCCGATGCTATTCATTATTAACAATACTCATAGTTGTCGATCAGACGAAGTTTTCAAACATATTGAAACAATGGATTACGATTTTTTTTTCAAAATCTTTCGGAGATAGTACAGCATGTTACGCAATAGGGGAGACCGTTAAAACTAATTGTAGATGGCGCGACCATAGCGAGGTCATGTACGTCAATCAACCAATGAGGATGCTTGGAACCAGCTATGCTAACGCCATTAATTTCACAGTTGGCATCCCCATTGGGGTATTACTCGAGGAAAATTAGTCCAAGATATTCGAATCACATCATGTAAGCTTTTAGATAAATAAAAGACTTAATTATTGTGCTTCCTCACATTGAACGCAATGCATAAGTGCACTGAGATGCTAAGAACAAGATTTTGCTTGGGTAAGATTTTGTACTTATAGGTAATATAAGGATTCAGAGTTTAGTTATCGACTGTAGTAAGTTAAATAGCCATAAAAAATAAATAAGTACCTCCATTTTAATTGAGGTTTATGTTTGTTTACATTGTGTTGTCTTAACTATTTCGTAGTAAGCGTACCTACATAAGCAACTTCCTACGTATTCCACCTGTCATAAAGCGTATATTTTAGTTCCACAAGCAACGCATATGACATCCAAGGCATTCAAAGCCAATTTACATAATTACGTTTAAGTTTATAGCTGTGGTTTGTTAAATCTAGTAAATGTTTGAGAACATACTTCGCCAGCGAGGTTAAACATCTGTGCATAATTTCAATTTTCCTAAACAAAGCTGTTCCATATCTTTTGTGTGACCCACGTTTCAGTTCCGCTCGGAAATCGTTTGAATATAAGAGCAAACGATAAGGTTTCTAAAGAACCTCTAATAGGTGTGCATAATTGGCAAAATAATGCATGGGTATGCTAGCAGGAAAGATAACCCATTTAAATGCAGAAGTTTACTTTTATTTAGTTTCAGTTCTATCATATTTCACATGGAAGTTTTATAAACAGTTTCGTAAAATAAAAGAATGTGTAAAAATTAATATGATATTGTAGTAGGTTTGTAAGTGATGGGCAAAAGAAAATAACGACGGTCGCATTGTGAGTGATATTACACGCCTGAACTTACATAACCTGTAAAATATTTCACACAATAGGAACAAAGAAGATTTGAAGAATGAAAACAAAGAAATAATCTCATGACATAGCCGTGAGGGACGTGGGCCACATAAGGCCTGGTCTTCACTAGAGCAGAAACGAGCGCGTTGGGTTGATCGTCTATGTTGCGGGAAACACTCGGATGAGAGACGCACAGAACTAAAAAGTATGGCAGAAGAAAGGGCAGGCCACTACCTAGCGTAGATTTTTCCGGGCTGAAATGATGGTGATTACAATGAGAGACGAGCAGAGCGGTGCGAAGACACCCACATTTGGTATGTAAGTTCAATTTCAGAGTACACCGTAGACCATCTCGCAAACCTATAACACACTTAGCTCTACCTCTTCGCCGTACAGTGTTTGGTGCTAATTCGCCTATACCCCGCATGCGCAAACTCATAAACGAACGCAGAGACCTGGTTGACGTCCACTCCGACTCAATATCGGCGTTTGTCAGACGTAATTAGTTTAATATAATTATCTAGTAATTTAATTACATTTAAGTAACATTAAGTCTTTTGTAATTTAAGTACAATAAGTCTTTAAAAAAATTATAATTACAAAGAGCATTTTGTATGTGGTGTTTGCCTGTAATTGGTTGTGCAGTTAGGTTTAAGACACTATTACATAAATGTATGTTCTCATCTGTACTGTATAATATTGTTGTTGAACCTTAATTAAAAAAAATAAAACTCGTGGAAGACGACCAATCACAAGAGAAACAAGAGATGCGATGTTGATTTCAACCAATGACGATTCCCGTACGTCTCTTCTCCGCTGCGCACCTCCCTCTCTGCTTTGGTGTAAACCAGGCCTAAGATCTCAGACCACATTATTATCGAGATGTAACTCTCACTCCTAGTATTGTTGCGAAGATTGAAAGCCACAAGAGTTATGTGTACAATAGTTCATTTTCCCAACAGACTGTTGAAATGTAAGCAATATAAATGCACGTATGTAATGATGATTAATGACAACAATAATTTACTAACAGATGGAAAGGTCAAGCGTTATACGCTGCATGCTTAACATTAATATATCATAAGCACGAGTTGGTTTAACTGATAAATGTTACCTATAGTTCTGCGAGTGACGGTCACCGACGACGGTATAACGGTTCAAACTTTATTGGGGCTCGATTCGAAACATCTAACATAAAGCTACGCAGAACAAAAGAAGAAAAGTTTAGGTATCACCGGGATGTTATGTCCGCAAAAATCAATCTACCTAGGTACTCCGATCCTTGCGCATCAGACAACACGTCCAATGGGAATATTTCGGTAGTGGAAACGGAAATTTATAAAACGTGACGTGTAGACGAAAAAGGGTCGTCATGATTTAGGTTCTCCTATTCGTTTACCTAGTTCTCGCTCTCTTCTGCTCCCATTCTTTCATAGACTCCTTGACTGCCTCCAGCAGTTCGATGTCTTGTCTTTCATCCTCCGCCTCCTGTGCCTCCGTCGCCGGCCTCCCGGCGCCCCGCCATGATTCTAACTCAGCATCTGTCAAAAAAACATAACTTAGGCAACTCAACTTTCATGAATGTTGAAACTGTGGTCTAACTAACTAACCAGCCTGTGTTGTCCCAGTGGTAGGCAAAGGGCTCCCTTTCCCTTTTCCACACAATTCGATCTTTTGTTAGTGCCGACCAGTTCTATCGGTAGAAGACAAGCTCTTTCCGTTATCTTCCCTCACTCATTGAATTACAACCACTCACTTGGTGGTTCTTTTAGCTCATTTCTCATCTGAGCAATTCGGGAGACATGTGTAACCCGATCTCAGTTAAATTATAAAGAGGGTATTTATTTATTACATTAAATCATAATATGACTCAAAGGACCATAAATAGAATCATAGAGACCATTGTTGAAGTAAGAGCAACGTAATTCACTGCAACAAAGCCTCTACTCAGTTTTTAGATTGAAACGTAATTCAGCCAAAGCCTTCAGGAAAAACGAGACACAATTTTTTGAATGAAGATTGGTCCTTCGTTTCAAGGACGCGTCGCTGTGCTATTTCATTATTATAGCTAAAATTAAGATGGATGCTACAAAATAAAGCTCTCTGAAAACAAAAAACCGACATTATCGTCATCTTCTTCTTTATCGTGTGGTTAGTGCCTAAAGAATAGAATGACTCGTAAAATAGGTGAGGAATATTTTAAATTCAGTTGTTGCATTGTGGACGGGATTTCAAAATCAAACCACGGTTGTAGCGTTGCGTGCATTGTGAATTATTGTGATATTCCTACCACGTAAAGTTGGTTTTTTGCATACATATGTATGTAAACCGTTGTTGCAATGTAGGCTTCTATTTAAGAATACTTGTAACTTCAAGCAAATGGATACAATTTATTAGGTTTCAACCATGCATCAGACAGCAAAGTAATGTTAACAAACAATAATAAATATATTTATTGTATGATTTCCAATGTTTGTTAAAATGGTTTCTTTGAATTTCAAAACTGAATGATGTGCATTGTGCAGTCTTTGCAGTGGAGTGCATTTTAAGAAGGAGCGAAAGGCACCGCGCCAGTAGGTAACCTGAATGCTAACGTTGTCTCCGGGTGAACGACTGTCACCACTTTTTGCTGTTTAATGTGGCCTTGATCTGTCGACCGTTGTAGGGCAGTATGTAGCTCGAATGCGAGGCCTACTATGGATGATAGTAGGCCGCTCCCAGCCCAGCCGACGAGAATCATGAGAAATCCAACAGTCTACTTAGTTCAATGGTAATACTAATTCCTTGTACAGGTCGAAACATTTATGGTACATCTACGTGAAACGTGGGGCTCATTACGAGCGGCAAACCCGGTCAACGTCAAGGTTTAGTCATTCGTACTGTTGACAATACTACATTTTAAAGACTATCATTTGCTATTAAAATTTAACCATTTGCTTTGTCTTGTTGTATAAATTGTGGACTGGAATATAAATTGTTTCCAATTATACAAATACTTAGGTGCTCGAGTCTTACCTTGGACAATATTATTTCTCTGTTGGTAACAGAGCATAGCGAAATCACCGAACAAAAACTATTTTATTGTGCTAAGAGTTGCATAAACTGTGAGCATTTAGATCATTCTTTTGATTGTGTCGTTATCATATTATTATTACAAAATCCTATTGTAAATCTCTGCGACAATTTTAAAATCCAAGATTTGGCTTGCGAAAACATTGCTACATATTTTATAAATTGCACATAGACTGCGCGATAGCCTACTATGATAATTATGTAGTAGATTTTAGTCATGCGTTCGATTGTGTTGATCATTCAACATCGACAAGTCAAACTGCAAAGGAAAAAAATCTTAAGCCTTATTATGAATCACTCTGATTTTACTAAGCGGCTCTGGGCGTATGATAGCATTTAAACACTAGCGATTTCAGTAAAGCCATTCTATGGTAAAGCGTTCCATTATACAGAGCAAGCATTCAGGACTTTTTGGGGTCTAAGCGCAATTGGATTTTTACAAGCTTTTATTTAACTTGCACTGTTTGTTTGTATGTAAGTTGTCCGCTTGAAAATTTGCAAACCATTTTTTACCACCTGTTTGCATACGATTGTGCTGAAATTCTGCAGACACCTTTTTATCATTAACACTAGATACGGTTTATTTACCATGTTTACTGTTCATTTTGAGTTGCCGATATTTCGGCGTTGTTGCAAGCACCATGATCGCGGATAAACTGTAGTTATTGCGGATGGATGTTTTTGAGCAGACAAATCAGTCTACCCTCTTTCTTGTTCGTTTTTAGCACTCAGTACCGCTACCACTGTCACTCGCAACTCGATTCTGTTCCCGACACACAAAACTCACTGTGTCCGCTCGCGAACTTTTATCGGCACTTTTTCGGTTTTTACAAAGCTGAACCACTGAATTCCAGGCTCTCGACGGTTGAAACCCATCCTCCCGGTTGAAGTTCCTTATTTGGTAATCTCAATAGCTTCACCAGTCTAGGAATATAGTGGCGTTCTTAGTGATTGAGTTAGTGATTGAGTGTTACATAACCCTCAGGTAATCTCGACAGATGACCTGAGGGTTATGTAACACTCAATCCAGTGGTTCGATCCTGATTTCAGAAGATGTTAAGCTATTGCCGATTTTTGGGTGACATTGTTCTTCACCGCCGTGATATGCTCTGATAATCGACAAGCTACTGTACGCTTCGTCTGACCGATATCCCGTATCTAGTGTTAATAATAATGTTAGTGACCATGACTGTTTAAAAACTTATACAGCGTGTAACAGAAAGTATAATCATATGGAATACTGTAGTACAGACCATCATTCTGAACAACTTTCTCTATGGCACCACCATCGAAATCGTAAAAAAATATTCAGCTGTCCCATACATTTGGGTCGAGTAGGTATTGAAATTTTGTATAGGACAGCTGATTATTTTATTACGATTTCGATGGTGGTCCCATAGAGAAAGTTGTTCAATTTGATGGTCTGTACCACAGTATTCCATATGATTATACCCTTTCTGTTACAAGCTGTATACACCTTTTTATGAAAGACAGACATGAGTTGATCCTGCAGCCAGAATCGCCTCTTCACGAGAGAACTCCTCAACGGTTAATAGCAGTTATACGAAACTTTGTATACCGTTCAATGTTGATAGATATCCAAATTTTCTTCTTATGATTTTAATAAAAGCATGTTTTTTTTTAAATTAAATTTTTGAGTAGGTAGTCCTTCAGCTTTGGTACCTTTTAGACATGAAGTTTTGGGAACAACAGATTCTGAGTGTAGTAAAACTAGCAAGCTAAGTTTTAGCTTCTGGCTAAGCGGGAAATGTTTTCAAATAATTGATAATTACTTACATTTGGCTATAACTAGCGTGAGCACAGTTATTAGAACGGCTAGCGAGCGGCAGGCGTGCGCCGCCATCCATGCGGCCCGGCGGCATTCACGACCGCCTGTGAACAAAACATGATCGCCTTGTCAAACAGAATGCTTAAGTTACAATTATAAATGAACATGCTGCAGTGCAGATTATTTAGGTGAAGGACAGGTTTGTAAGCAATCAACTCAATTAGAGATTCGAATCTCCATGGTGTTTCGTTCGTCATAGATCTCTTCACAAAACCAAGACCCTGTGGAAATTAATGTTGATTTCGACCGAAAATCTTGTATTTTAGGTGTACATTTGATTCCGATATTTTACAATGACTAGTTCACGGCCATATTGTCTCAGCAAAACCGAAGATTGTTTCTGATCAAATCATTTTAAGTGTTAAAATGCGTAGGTACTAATAAAAGATTGCCGCATTTATAGATTTCCATACCCTTCGTTCACAAAACTTCTTAAGTACAGACGCCTGCACATGAGCACATCAAGCTACTACAATCTATCTTTCTTTTATCAGATTTTCAACTGTATCGCTAAAGCTTTAGGTTCAAAGTTGATTGGGAAAATTGGACAGTTTTGGGTAGGTTTATGTGCTGGCGTCTGTACTTACTAACATTTAATAAAGTGTTAAATGATTATATCACGAGTGCACACAACAGTTCGAAGACTCATTAAGGTGCTAACAACCGCTAACAATAGTAGTTCCTAAACAATACGGTGCCAAAGATCTCTAGACTGCTAATTATATCATTAACGACAGTTTCCTAGTTCGTGAAGAAGTTCCCATACTTTGTTCTGTCGCGTGTACAATGCGTTATGAAACAATGTTTTGTTTTTGGAGTTTCTAGGAATGCTAAACGCAGATTGGGTGGTATCGTGGCTTGAATGCTGGCTGTCGTAAAACACATACGTTGATTGAGATTTAATTACCACTAGCTACGTTCCGTTACATCGCTTTGTGATTTATGACTTTGAGGCAGATTTTTACTTTGGTTAGTGATTTTTGACTTCATGAGGTAGATTTGCCTTTCCTTTGTAAGGGTAATTATTCACTTTTGTTTTTAAACGTTATTAAATGATGTTTCTTTTAAGAGGAATTCAATTACCTTAAGCTGGTAGGCCAAGGGTAGCCCGAGAAATTCAAATTTTCTTACGTTTTTTTGCAATTTGCAGGTCTGTTTCAGGTTGTATGTTGATGAAAAATGAGCCCCGCCAGTAACACGTATGTAGCTATAGAATTACAATCATTAGAATCTGATGATTTTGTATTGATATACAACCTGCTAAGTTCATTTAACCCTATTCTGTAACTATTTCATGAAAACGTCATTCAATGTGGTTAAATGAACAACTACCCTTGCGCTTCGACCATATGGTAATTGAATTCCTAAAGACTTATAAAAGTTATCAAAGATGTCAATCACGGCGACTTGAACCTTGACGATATAACTTCACAAGACCATAAATGAAAATAGCCAAACTAAGCGTAAAAGGACTAAGATCAAAAACCTTAGCCGCGCGAAGGACTAGTTTTTTGAGAGCCCACTTGTTGCTGTGTGTAGTGTCTTTATATTTGTAAGTGTAAACTATATTTTTCGCTATAAGACAGTGTTGTCATGCCACAACCGTTCACAATACCTACCTTTTAAAAAATGATTAAAAAAGAAATATTTTAATAAATTCCTCGAAGGAAAGTCTCTTGACTAGTTCGTGCTTCATAGCCTAATTCGTGAAACTATGTCCACTGTTTAATCGGTGCTTAGAAAAGAAGTCTGATTGAAGCCAACTCTGCCTGTAAGAACCGGTATATAGGTAAAAGACCATTAAAATAAGAATTAAAAAATACTCGATAGCCTCGAATTTAATACGAACAAGTCAGCAGGCCTTTCGGTATGACAAAAACATGTGTTAACCAGCGACTGTAGTAGGTATGCTAGCCGTAATAAGCAGTTATTAAGACTATGTTGAAATATCTCGCCAAGCCTTTAAAAAATATATAATCATGATTCGTTTATGCAGCTGTGCCCAGTCGCTTAGGTCCTGAAAAATGTTATTTGGTTTAAGATTGCGCAAGGGTAGCCCGCGAAATTTAAATTTTCTTACGTTTATTGCAATTTGCAGGTCAGTGTCAGGTTGTATGTTGATGAAAATATGAATCGCGCCAGTAACACGTATGGAGTTACAGAATTATAATCATTCAAATCATCAATACAACCCTCCAAATTCATATAATCTCAAAAAGTGACTTTTTCATGAAATAGCTATTGAATGTGATTATATGAACTTGGAGAGCTGTATTGATGATTTGAATGATTATAATTTAGTAACTCCATACGTGTTACTGGCGCGATTCATATTTTCATCAACATACAACTTGACACTGACCTGCAAATTGCAATAAACTTGAGAAAATTTAAATTTCGCGGGCTACCCTTGCGCATCCACCTTAAACAAACAATTAAAAAATCCTACTTTACATTATGTAGAGCTCGAGAAAAATCATTGTGGCAGATGAACAAAAAAGAAATGATATAAATGAAAACCTTACAAATATGAGTTTGTAGCCCATTTCTCGTAGGTGTTATCTTTGAAATGAAATATGCTTGGAAACTTATATACTACGTGAAATATGAGATTATATTCCATACAGCTACATTATTTCCGCGACCTTCGTTCACGTGAAATTATTACTTTTCAATACACTGTCTCGAAAACTGGTTCTAATCGCACTACGATTAGGTTCAACATGCAATGTATTTCACACGCGTGCGATTTTTAATATTTTTCCGCACACGTGCGGAAATAAAAATTTGCACAGATAAGTCTAAAGGGTTCAATGACTATATCTATAGTCGGCGGTGATTGTTTTTTTTTTAATCCCGGCAAAGAGATATGCGTCTTTACGGATTAAGTATTTTTCGAGTATTTAAATTGTGTTTATAAATAGAATATCGTAGATAAAAATGATTATTTAAAACAAATATTTATTTTTATGAACAAATTAACATCTTAATGTGCTCTAAATTAAAAAAAAAATGAATTTTCTTTTTTTCATAGTAGGCTGTATATAGCATCATACCTTTGCATCTTCTCCAACCTGGCGAAAGCAAAGCGCGGAAAAAAAGCAAATTAAATCATAGTTTCCTAATAATTCCTGACAAAAAATACTTTCCGTTCTAATATTGTATTTCTTCGAAAGTGTATTGAAAAACGTCGTTTGATACGCGTGGGGATTTGTTATTGCAGTTCTCGGCTCCATAACACCCTCGCTTGCAGCTCGGGTGTTAAATCCTCGCTCGAATGCAATAACAAAGTTTCCCCACTTATATCAAAATGTACTATTCCTTTTTAAATCAGATTTTGTCAACAATTTCAAGGGTTTTTTTTTGCACGGAACCCTAATTATTTTCTAAAATAAAAGTATATTATGTATTATAGCCTATGTTAGACCTTATAACTTTAGCTATCTACCAGTAAAAATCCCGTTAAAAATCGGCCCAGCCGTTTCGGAGCTTAGCCGGAACAAAAAGGCAGAGACAAAACTTTAAAAAAAAATGTGTTTTTGTTGTAAGTACCGTCGGTATTTATTATTTGCATTCAGTAAAAAGCTGCTATTTTGATATAACAGACAGACACTTAAATTTTATTTATTTGTATTTAATTTGTAAAGTAATGGTCAATAATGTAATGTACAAACTAGTGTAACGAACATTTCTCAACAAAAAAAGCAGTGCAACGGAAGTGCAACCATTTCTATAACACGTAGTGTGAAAAATAGGCCTCAAACGTTATTTCCCATAAAAGTGATATACGCGGTTTAAGCGAACATCGACAATTCATTGACCCATGGGTTATTGGTACAAACATGTCGGCCGAAGCTATTGACCTGAAACCGTGGTTCAGCAATCACGTCCTAATTTCACAGTCGGCTGCCCACTGCCCACTCAAACCAACCAACGACAAACTGGACTAATAACCAGTAACTGGATTCCAGTAATTTGAGCAAACGGATCAAATTATTCGGTTTGTCCTATTACAATATTTTTATGCTCTTGTTAAAAAAGCGAAGCGTTATTAGTTTTACAGTTACTGTAAAATGAGCTTTTTGGTGTATAATTTCAGTTGGATATTGCTTACATTGTTGTTTGTATCCACTGTTTCATGTAAATTGGATCGGACTCTGTGTCGTTGTGCTTTCTGGCACGGTTGGCGCAAAGTTTTATAGTAAAAAAATCTTAAGTAAGTACCTAATTGTTACCTGTCTTTTTTATTACTTTTCGGAAGTTGCAATGCTTGACAACATCCAACCTGAATCCTTCGGTCTCCCTTCTCTGGAGTGTGCTGTCTTTCGAGTTTTTAGTTCGATTTTAAATCATTAAGAAAACACATACTAACCGATTGAAACTAGGCAATAACTAGCACGCGAAGACATGTGTACATTTTTTACTATATTATGATTTTATGAAAGTACGGCACAGTCTATTTTTTATGATGCCTTATGTTGAAGTCGTCTTAAACGAGCTATAAATTATGGCTTGTGGAGGTAAATCTGTGTTTTATTATCCAGTTGGAAAAGGCCATGGAGTTTATGGATGTGGAAAACCTCACACGAGGTCAAATCTGTCTGATTTATGATGTTCCAGGGGACGTTACAAAACTGGCATGAAAATTATGGTAAAAATATTTAACTAGGGGTTCAAAACTGCACGCAGTGTAATGTGAAAACAGTTTTGACCGATTTTTTTATTGAGAGTGAGTCCGATCGATCGTTCAGCTAGGCTTGGCAATTTCGGTCTGGCTGGTGATGTGTAGCCATTGGCCCCGGCTGTCATTCGTAAACCTTTGACAGTGGTTACGGGTACTAGGGTTAAAATTGAGATGACCCCAACATGACAACGATGACTTCGAGTGTAGTACAGATCGCGGTACGTAAGTTGAACCAAAATGGCGGTCGTCCGCGCAGGTACACACGACTACATATCAAGCTATACATTTCCAGTTTATGCTGATCTCGCATTGTATAGGATTTTCATACAATGCGAGATCAGCTTATACTGGAATTGTATAACTTGATGTGTAGCCGTGTATACAATAATGGATTGAGACCGATTGAGACCGAAAATGTGTTACAGCTCGCGGCACGTAAGATGAACTATGACTTTGAATGCGCAGTAACACATTTTCGGGTCTCAATCTTTCTCAATCTCAATCCACCGCCAGTTTGGTTCAACTTAGCCGCGATGTATGTACGCTGGCTAAAAACTACACAGATAATTTAACGATTCCATGCGGCACGGCTACATTTAAATTACTTTCGGTTCGCGTATCGTTTGATGGCGCATTTAATTAAAACTGTTCACTCTACCACCGTTTTAATGAGAGAGCACTTTATTTATATGACGCCTATTGTTCTTTATGTGATGTGGTATTTTCCTTATTATATTTTATTCATAAATATGTATCATGTATGTGCCAGACGGATTTACCCGACCTCGGCTTTCGACCCAGCACCGCGTAACATTGCGTAGCGTTATTTCTTTTTTCTTTTTGCTCGGTACCTAAGTGCCGTAGCGTGATGTTAAATAGCCTTAACCTTTCTCAAGAATTGGGCTATGAAAAGCAAAACTTTTCATATCCGACTGGTAGTTCCAGAGATTAGCGCGTTCAAACAAACAAACACACTCTTCAGCTTTATTATATGATTATAAATTTCCCAGTAAATACCATATTTTTTGTTCTTCTTTGGAAGAGGGATCAGGTTATATAAGACACTGACTTTACAAAGCCATTCAAAGCTTAGCCTTAAAAGCTTTCTCAGTCAGTCCGAAAGTGCTTTCTTCTGTTGCAGCTTTCACGTGCTTAAGGCGTTTAAGGTCACTTTCAGTTTACTATTTTCAGAACGCCTTTATACAGGGTAAGAGGGACACTGACGTGAAAACATTTCACCAGATACCTCTTAGTCAAATGTAAGCGAGAAGCGAGCCTATTGCCGTCAACCGGGCACAGATCCAGACTCCGTGGCTGCTACTGAGAAATTTCTGATGGATAAACCTAATAACACTTTGCCCGACTTTTGAATCGAACGTAGGACCGCATACTGTACTTACTAAGTGATAATTAATTGTAGGTCAAATACACTATCTTCAGTTTTGCGTGGGAATTGATTACGCGAACAAAAACTTTTACTTGTAACAATTAATAGAATAACTTCTTTACACGGCGCGCATTCATAGGATGGACCCTGTACCCGATAAGCCACTGTTTATTTTTAAATGTTAAGAAATATTTAAAAACTAACTGTTGTTGAAATTATTATAAAAAAGATTACTTTCCTTTTTGAATCGGATGTTGTCAACAATTTCAAGGGTTTTAATTTTTTTGCACAGAACCCCAACTATTTTTAAGCGACTTCAAAAAAGGAGGTTTTTATATGTTCGTGTGTATGTTTTTTTTTTCTTAAGTGTTTTACCTGATTTCTCCCCCATTTGTGGACCGATTCTCAAAATTCTTTTTTTATTTGAAAGATGAGGTGGTCCCATTTAAATATGGTGAAGATCTGATGCTGATCTTCGGAGATCCAAACACAAAATCAATCAAAGGTCACCGACTTCGAAGCTTGACTTTTGTTTGATTGATTTGGTGTTTTTGTCACCGGCTTCTGAAGCTAAAGTTATTTTTCACTTTTTTGTGTTTTGGTTTGTTATTTTTGTTTTTCTTTTTGTTTATTGCGTTTTTTTGTAAGTCGGTTTTATTTTTTGCAAAAAAGTTTTTTTCTAAAACAATTAGGCACTTCAATTTTATTTAAGTATTTGTATAGATGTCTAGAAGTAAGCGATGTCTAAAAAGAACACTAGATAATTATCTTTGCAAGTAAAATTAATTGTAACATTGAAATAATTAGCCTCAATGTGAAAATCTATAAAAGTCACAATCGTAATAAAAAGATTAACGAACGAGTCGAGTGAATTCAAAGTAATTGAAAAAGGGGATTGAATTGTACACATCATTGTAAGTAATTGTGTTCCACATTTCCATTGTGCCAAGAACAAATTAAAAATAGAGGAAAATGGCGTAGAACCACATCACTACAATACAGCGAGAGTTTCTTTCTTTTCTTTGTATTGGGACAACACGACGAGTAATTTGGAAATCACTATCACTGTAACCTGAATTTGAAGTGAATGGTTACTAAGCAATTAGTAGTTCCCGTTTTCGATTAAATATTTCTTCAAATTGTGCGTGAAGTATGGAAGATTATAACGAATTGTTTATTGTTTTACGAGCGAAAGCGAAATTTATTTCGCTTTAGGCGGCTCTATCCAATAGCTACTCGTATGCCATAGACTAGATTTTCCGATTTTTCACTGAAATTGAGAGATTTTCTTCGCACACTTTCTATAACTTTTACAGGCTCTTGACTGTCTTTTTGATATCCGTTGTTGTCCACTAATATAATACTTGCAAATATTGCTCAACAGTTTCGGTGTGGATTTTGGAAGTCCACAATTCACACCGAAACTGTGGTCATCGTTCTCAGATACGAGATATAAGACGATTTACTCTGGACGCTCATAATGTGCACGTCTTTCTACATCGTTCTCACATATATGTATAATCTCAACATGAATAATGTGAAACCACAATGTAAATGTAACCAAGATGTTTTAACAATATTTTGATTGAAAAGAGTGTCCCTGTAGTTTCTTGCTCATTCTTCTTCATAGAGATCTACGCTTTGGAAAGGGCAACTACAGTACTTCCACAAGTTATTATGCCTTGTGTCTGTGACTGTAGCTTAGCCTTCTATATTTTTCTGACATTCAAGTGCCTGTTATGGTCTAATTGAAATAAATGTTTTGAGTTTGATTTTGTAAGAGCTGAGAACTGAGATATATCAGGCATCTTCAAATGCAGAAAGAACCATAAATATGTAACAAAAAAATAAGAAGAAAACCAATCGAATTGAGAACGTCCTCCTTTTTGAAGTCGGTTAAAAACGATTAATAGCACACATCACCAACACAAATGTGATACAAATAATATAAATTAATGCATTTATTCCGCCATCGTAGTTCTTGACGCAAATGGACTCAGTACATCCGACATTGCACTCACGCTGTTGAGTATTGAGTTACTGTTCCTTCCGTGTGATGGCTAATCAGCACCTGTACTGCAGTTAATAAGCATTTGCTTCAAACTCAACGACATAATCATGGCCGAGAAGTGTTTTCATCCGTTAACCAGGAAATTACGTAACAATATTTGTGTTTAAAGTATAGTTACATTAACGTCAAGGCAAAGACTAAAGACAAAATAGTTCTGACGAAGGTCAAATCAACGAGATAAAAAAAAACATTTAAATTCAACCTAGCGTCAGAAGGTTAGTCAAAATTGTTGCTAATGTAGTAAACATACTGGCGACAAAGTAAAAAAAAAACATACGATTTGTAATTTACAATACTTGACTACGTTTACAAAAAAACAAATGAATACATTAACGAGTGATTGAAGAACAATCGAATAATGTCCATGAATCTTCAAGTAAAAAAAAACAAACTGAACTATTGAGACGGAAACAGTAGTCGGTAACTAGCCGTTCTAAACTGAGTGACATAATTTAGAGACCAGAAAAAAATGTTACATCAGCGTCTAAATCAGTGATTACAGTTTATTGGCGTAACCCCGGCTTGAGGCAGCCAGAAAAAGCGTAGAGCTTGTGTCTATGCAATAAAAGTGAAAAAGACTCGTTTCGTTACAGCGTCGAACTAAATGCAACAGATGTGATGATTGGCTCAAGTTGATTCAGCGTCGATGAGTGAAATAACCTTTAGGGGTCTTTTTAGTGTTCCGTACCTCAATCGGCAAAACGGAACCCATAAAAGATCACTTTGTTGTCCGTCTAACTGACTGTCAAGACCTGTTTCTCAGATTTGCGAGGCGGCATCAAGCTGAAATTAATACCAAATACTCAAGTCTGCTACCCCTTGGAACTATGATCATAAAAAATCAAACTTGTAAGTCAACGCGATCAAAGGATATGACTGTTTATGTCGCATATTATGCGATTTCACAAGGGAATCAAAACCTATAACCCCTTTGACCTAGAATCATGAAAGGAGGTGTTTTTTCCCCCATACAATTGTGGCCAAACAATGTACCTTAACAATAAAGGTACGAAGTTATAGGAAAAAAATCGCAGATTCTGAAAAAAAAAAATATTGTATTTATTAATGCATTTGTACCACCTGAAATTGTCGATCAAAGATGCTAAAACTTGCAACCCAAGAATTTTAATCTGGCAATCTCGTGATTCATTTCTCCGATGATGCGTTTCGTTACTTCATTTTATACACATATGAAACCTAAATATATACTATTTAGAATTTAGTTTTGTATTAAAGATAGCTTATTTTTCCCCGGCACACTTTTATTGTGAAACATTATGGGATCAAGAATTTAAAAAATACATTTATTTCACATTTCAGATTACTTTTTTGCGTTTGGTTAGCTACTGGCCAAAAAACAGTCCTCCAGGGTCGATAATATACTATTTTATTCCTTTTGTTGGTGTCGTTGTCAATATTGTCATTCAGATTATTCTAGCCCTTGTCAGAAGAGATCGATCTCGAAAGAGTTTAATATTTTGACAGATGGAATAGTTTGACAGCCGCCAGCGCTGTTAAGAACGTTTCTTTGAACGCAGTTACGATTCGAGGTAGTGTTTTTTCTTATTCTTTTATTTCTTAATCTATCGAATATTGAAGGATTTAAAATACTGCTAATAACACAATGTATTGGAAAGAATTTAAATAGTAATTTGTACCTCGGTACATGTTTTGGCCGAAAAAAAAACACCTCCTTTGGCAAAAAGCAAGGCGTTGCAGAAAAAATTCGAAAAAAATAAAACAATAAAATTAAAGGGTGTCCTCATACATAGGTACATAGTTAACGCCAATTAAGATTTTTTTTTGATAGTGGTAGGGAACTCTTCGTGCGCACACCTGGCCAGGTTTTTTTATTTAGGCAACCCCTCGTGTTTGACGATAGTAATAACCGATGAAAAATTTCTATGTGGGGGGGGGGGGGCTCAAAATGATTTACTGAATACGTGGTAACCGTATTCGCGTCGGTTCCCTTTCCACTCTTTAAATCCTTATCTCTCGGATACTTCTCGATGCGCGATGCAGGATTTTTAGTTCTTAATTTTCATCATAGATGTCGCTAGCATTATTTTCATGAGGGTCATGCTGATTTCACGAAAAATAGAAGTCGACAGTGACTTTAACCATTTGTTACTTAGTATTTTAATTAATGAGGTAATAGGTAATTCTAATGAGAGAGCCGGTGTTTAGCATTTGAATGCGTAGCCCGACGTGAAATATATCGGCGCGTCTCTGGCCGCGGTTATGTAAATCGTGCACAGCTGAGACTTTCTTCTGTTTGTATGTACAATTAGCGAGGGGAATCGTATCGTCTATAGACGCTTTAGTTAGAGCCTCGTCGTGAAAACTGTCTGTATTTGTGAGGCATATTGATAAGGCTGATTTGCTTACAAGTTCCGTTACTTGAGAAAACAGAAGGATTTATCTATCGACTATTCTGTTTCAGATTGGTCAGTTAATAAGCCAGTGTAAAGCCATACATTTCTGATTAATGAGATAAATATTTCAGTAAACAACGTGCAGACATAAAATTTCAAAAGAAATTGCTGTTAGCATTGCTGACACAAAACGCAAGTCACCAAAGCCACTGCAGATTCCGCAATTCATTAATCAAACACACATAGCCTTGTTTCAAGATAGTAAAGTTGATTTCTATATCTATGTGAGACTAAGATTTATGTATTGAATATAATATATATATATATATATTCACTACATAATACATGATATATATAATACATGATGATTACTTTCGATTCAATTAAACATTTGACTTACGAAAAAAAATTCTTGAGAAAATAAATCGATTGAAAGGGATAAATAAATTAAGCCTATCTAAATAAGTGACGGAATTGGATGGCCGGCTTCCAGAATCAGGAAGTAAATCTAAGAAAATCATTATATTATATCTAGGGTTGGTGCTAGATTGATGTAGCATTCAGTGACCCATATAATTAGCATAATTTAAGCACGGGAATAGAAATGAATCAGTTGACATCTCTTATTCATAAAGAAGTGTCTAAAACAACATGTTAATATTGTTGTTGTGAATAAGTCGTGTGTTTTTGATATTTGAATGAAACTTGTGCATAATATCGCAGTCGCTGCCTGCTAATAAAAAGTCGAGTGTGAAGGTGACAATTAAGCATGCAAAATTGTAATTACACGAAAAAGACGTAAAAAAGTAACGTTTCTAAAAGACGAACTTAATAATACAGAATTTTGTCACACTATTAACTTTGAAACACCTGATTCGTTCTAATCAACCATCAGCTTCCAATATAAAAGGTTACGCATAAGCGGCCATGTTGAACAGAACGAATGAACACAGGCTCGAGACAGTGACCGGAGTCCAAAGTGGGGACTTATCACAACTTTCACTCAAATACATCTCAGTATGACCTCGAGACGTTTGGGCAGCGACCAGTATTATAAAATCAAAGCATTCCGGTATCAACGCCAGGATCAAAATCCAACGCTGTGTTTGTAAGCGAGTAAGATATCATTATCAAACCTACGTAGTAATGTTCTTTGCACGATTGGATTTTATCGCATGATTTAGGCTCACTGTTTACCGGCCGGTGGGCGTACCGTAGTTACAATTAGTGAAAGTTGAAACGACACTGATGCATACGATGATACGACATTGACACAACAATGAATCACGTTTTATCGTTGGCTGCATCTATTCATTTACGTGGTTTCGTTTGCGTTCGCTGGTACGAGTATTACCTCAATTACTGAACTTGAGAAAGAAAATCAAGCGAGACACTTTCTCGTTGAAATAAATGAGGAAAGGAATTTGCAAATGTACACTGTATCATTATCATCAAAGACGTTACTTTCATCAGATTCCGTCAGTATGTCTGGTACAACTGTAGCAAACTGACCAATAAATTACCTCCGTTCTCTATTTGATCATGAAAACGTGTTTATTTACAGTTTGTAGGAAGTGAGGCTCTACTGACCATTTCCTGAATGGATTTCTGCTATAAAAGTTGATGGTTCTGTGTCCAATTAAACGATTTGCGGTTATGATAGTAATTATGTCAGGGCTTTATACTAATTCTGTGTGCGGAGTTATTGGCCATCTCACCATGTCCTTCGGGCATCAGATTTATTGAAAGTTTTAGAGAAAATGTACTTAGGTATCTCATTGACTGGGTAGGTAATATAACTGCAATTAAATCTACACTATAGGTACATAAAGAAGTAAAGTTTGTTATTTTGGCTGTAGGGAGTAATCTTCGAAACTTCAATTCCGATTTTTTTTTTCAATATTGAGCAATATCCCTGAGTGACTGATGTGTATTTAAAAAAAAAAAGCTGGAGGTTCCTGTGGGATAATTTGCGTCCATAACGCGAGCGAAACCATAGGCAAGAGAATAAATTATATGAATTGGATTTTAGGACAAAATATATAGAGCCACAATTTCATTCTCTTCTCAGTTTGTAAACGCAGAAATTACGCATTTCCTGCAATTATTGCGATTTGCTTGTTGTAATTTAACTGATAACGAATAATGTTTTATACCATTAAGCTGTCTTTATGTTTTTGTTACCTTTGTTTCCGTGATTTGCATTTCATTTCACTGAGTAATTTTGGAAGTAAAACTTATATGAGTCTTGGAGTTTAATATTCATTTAAATAGTTCCCCACAATACTTTATTGTAGAAGTGCTTCGCAAAGTCCTTGCATTTTATGTAACTCGCATGTTTGACGACAACACCTTAAAAATATAAGTGCACAAAATCACCATAATATTATGTTAAAATATGGTAATAAAAGCATCAAAAAAGTGGCAAAGAAATTAATAGATGTTGGACGGCCACACCTAATACATAATATTAAAACAAAATCGACCTACCTACTATCAATCGAATATTTTTGCTTATGAGGAAAATTGAAAGAAAATCAGTCACACGCCGTACGGTATCAGGGTGGACAAACTTATTTGGGACAACAGGAAGGTACCATGGTTGGTCCAATTGTATCAAACAAGGATACAACCGTTGAAACACACAAATATTATGAAAAGCACATAAAGACCCCATTTTACTGAAATTACTAGTCACTGCTATAGCATCAACGTGAAGAAAAAAGAAAATAAACGAATTTAATAGTTTCTGAAAGCAATTAATTACTAATTGTAGAAAGTTAATTCTGTAAGAAATATTAATGAGTTTAGAGTCCGCAGTACAGAATATAACGCTATTTAGAATTCAGTTCCCGTTATTTTAGCTATATACCTAGTTACCTCGATACTGGTAACTAAAGAATAACAAGAATGAATGCAATACGTTTATTTTTAATTGTATTTTACAAGAGTACGGTAAAACAGTTTTAATACAAAGATTTAGCTGCTATATTCCTGTGAGTATTGATTAACTGAGTCGAGTAGATTGCAAATCCTGTTCCACGATAGTAACTAATACTTGTTACATGGACGGCTAAGCATGATTACGCATGGGCACTTAGCAACTGAATTACAAAACACCTAGTATACATAACAAATGTAAATGTTTATTTCTAGGTTCGTTATAAATATAAAGGATTTAACAAGACCCTTAATGAAGCCGAAAGGTACTTGTTCTCTCCGTTATTACTATATTTTTTTTTTGTTCTAGACCCTACCTGGAAACCTTCTTGTTACGGAGATATTGAGGGTCAAAGTTCCAACTTTTCCACAAGTTTTTTTTTTAAATACATTTTTTTAAGGTAAGATTTTTACTGAAGACACCTCCAGGACCCCCGTACTAGTCAATCCATTCATCAGCACAATGTTTTGATTGCGTTACATTGAGTCCTAACGTAAAAAGTGACTTTTCACCCCAAAAAAAAAGTCGTTTCCCAGCAATAAAATTATTGCTGGGAAACGTTTGATGTACATAATGCTTGGTTGACGGCTTCGTTAAGGTTGTTGTTACACTCTATATAAATATGATGACAAAATGACAAAAGTGTGCTACAACACAATAAAAGATAAGAAGGTTTAATTACCTAATATGTGCATTAAATGTTAATTTACGTATAAAAGACATCAACGCGCTCAGTTTGGAGGTGCTATTATCATATTATTTTTATATATTCGTGTTAATCTTACTTAAATGGTTTCTTATGAGTTTAATTATACTTATTAATGAAGTAAACTGACATCCGTCGCCCCTTTTTATTTAAAAACAAATCGAGCAGATAGCGTACCTACTTTCGTTGGTTTTTCTGGTGTCAAAAGAAATTATATTTAAAATTATATTTCCTTTATCTTGTCAAAAGCATTTAAAATGCGTTCATATATTGTTTATTAATTCATAAATTACGTTTGACGAATATTTATTCAGCGATCGCGCAATAGCTGTAGAAAGCGTGGTTTTTAAATCAACTTCGAGGAAAGCTGTTTCGTAATATGTATTTTGCAGCGCCTTGTGACTCAGAAACCAATCGATAACAAACAAGGTGTTGACGGTTTGGAGATAAAGTACCTACATACTTTGCGACAAAACACATTAAACAGAAACATACGGCTTTACTCCTTTAAAAGCAGACCGAGGACACCAAAGTAACATTAACCTGCATTTAAATTAAAATATTAAGCAATCTAGAGAATGTCATTGTGAGTTTTCATCTCAAAGTGGAAAGGCCAGGGGAGTCCGTGAAATTCAAGTTAAGAGGGCCCTTCCCGGCCTGTCTATCGTCAACGCGAGCATGGCCAAAAAGCTTGTTGTTTCGTCCAGAGCCACAGCGGCATTTTCTTTCCACTCCCCCGTCTTACCCCGCCCCGACCCCGCACAACTCGTCTCCCACGCACCTCATACCGCCTAACGCGATGACATTGAACGAAAAATAAAGTTCGAAAATTTCTTAAACTTGATCCGGGAAATACGTGTTTTTGAATAAGTATTACAAGTGTGTGAAATAAATATTTGTAAGAATAAGAAAGAGATTGTGAATAAGAATTTCCATTACATGTGCAAGGTTTCTATCAAGATGTTTTCTTTACTTTTACAGTTTATGAGTACATTATGAATGACCAAAGTTCAGGTAAAATTTGTGCTAAACAGCAATTTTTGGAGGCTTATACTGAATTTGTTACTACATTTTTTTTTTTTTGCATCCATAGAAACCTAGATATAGTACACAAAATACCTATTAGTTCAAAAAATTCAAAGATAACAACGGTATAATCACGTACGAGCGTTTGTATGAAAAGTATGACGGGTTGGCCGCTCTTAAATATTTAATAAATTAAAAATTTCTTATGTTTTTTTGCCCGCCAGTGTTAGGCTCTTCGTTGAATAAAATATAATTCGCGACCATAACACGTACTTATGTGTTTACAGAATTACTATGATTAAAATCATCAATACGGGCAGTATATGTAGATGAGTTTAATGATTGTTAATTCAAATTAATTTATTACCATTGAATGACTTTTTCATGAAATAGTCATTTCGCTTTTCCCTTAAGTCTGCATTTATTTAAGTAGAGTTAATTCTTCTTACTTCTTTGAGCAATCACAGGAGGTTCAATCAGCGCTATATAAGCTGGTAGCTGAAAACGAAATAAAGTAAAACATTCGCTAGAAAAGTCAAGAGCTGATAACCCCTGTGATTGCTCAAAAAAAAATATAATTCCACAAATATTACGACATATACTCAATATCTAATAATCATCGATACGCTATCGAGTAATACCGAATGTGAGTACGGAGTTACAGTTGACCCAGAATTTATTTATTTTATAAAACACTTTCCATAGAACTTAGGTACTCTTTATTGAACATCCCTATTCAATAAAGAGTGCCTGCTCAACTCGGCTGTGGGTGGAACAAGGATGCCATGACTGATGATTGTGATGACTGAACTACCTCGTTCTTCGCTTCACTCTAATGGACAGGTAGCCTTTTTTTTTTTTTTACCGATGGGAAATCATCAAATAACCCCTCCCGCTCTGGGCTGAGCAGGAGGGAGTGTCAGACTTTTACTGACTAAAACCCATCCATGTTCCTTCCTTTGCCCTTTGTGTTCCAGGGCCGCGGTATCTCTTTCGAACAGTCCCGCAACCCTGGCAGGCGTCGGTCCTTACGGACCCCTTCCTGTTCGCTGACTCTCTTTGAGGCGCGCGTGGAACACGAACGCGCCGTCGACACGGCCTGTCGTCATAAGACGGACGGACGGCGAGCTAGCCCATAGCTCACCGTCCACAGGCCCGCGCCTATGGTGGCCGGGGGCCACCACGTGGCACCCGACGCCCGGTGCGTCTCCCGCGGCGGCTGGGACGTGAGGTTCTCTCCCTCTCACGTCCCGCCACCTCCTTCGCTAGCATGACTGCTTCGCAGAAGGAGGTGACGGCGTCCCATTCCGTCTCGCTCCGGACCATGGATTGAACCAGGGCCGGACGCGAGAGGTCGCCGCCGCCGATTGCCGCTACGAGGACACGGCGTTGCTCCGCCCAAGCGGAGCAGACCTGCACAGTGTGCTCCACCGTGTCCTCCGGTCGATCCTCGCAGTGGTGACACCCGGGCGTTTCCTCCCGCCCGATTAGGTGCAGGAACCTCCCGAAACAACAGGTAGCCTTACTTCTCAATTATTGGTTGACAGACACCGTCTAATGACTTGTAAACTGCGTAAGACTAAGAGCGTAGGCAGTAATTGTTCGCGTTTAGTGACGTAACAGTTACACGTTAACTTGGGTTTCCTGACAGATATAATGCCATCTAGCCGATTTCGGCCACAGCGACTCGATTCGATGGCTTTCTAGGGTGGTTGTCGAGAGCTTTGATTTGCTTTCAAGTCAATCCAACTTTGGCCCAAAAACTCCGAGCACAAAGCAGACATGGTAGAACAGCATTGACGACATTTTAAGGTATAGCTATAGGTGACTTTGTTAATTACGTAAACAGTTACAAGTTTAATGATTGTGTAGTTAGCAATTAGAACGTTATTTGAATAACTCAATCAGAAAATCAATGATTTCAATTGAAATGTTGGCTTTTTTACTACAATTTAATGATCTTCTTGCGTTTAAGTTACTAAGTCACTATGCACACTAAAGTAACTATTATTAAGACAAGGCTTTGCAAGTCGTTTTTGAATGCACACCGTAAAACCCGCTACGTAACAACAGAAATCACCGACCGCCTTATTTACAGCAACATTAAACTGTAATTACAGAAAGCTATTACCTCCGTAATATCATCTGTAATAGATTAAAATTCGCCATTAGATGATCATTAACTCTGAATGAATGAGCGGAGAATCTTGACCTAATGATCTGTTTATTGAATGAGAAGTGAATGAAAAACTTGTCAATGAATTGAAACAAGGTTGGCGTAATAAATTAATAATAAATGGCTCTTGTTTTTATGAAATTAAGTATCTGCGACAATTTCAATGACCAGCTAAATTGTATAACTGATCTCTAAAATGAACAATAATTCAGTATTAAATATTCTAATCAAATACAAATAAAAAGTAATTAAAATATTAATATGAATTTCATTCATTTAACGAAATTTTGTTAGTCGTGTAGCCTAGGTTGTCGAACTGAATTCTGTTCTCATGATTTCGAAAATAAAATGAAGAAACTTCATTTTATTTTAATTAATTGTTCTGCAATTGCTGTTTTTTTTTTTATTTATTACTTTGTACATTATTTACAAACTCTAAGTATATCTAAAATAGTATGAGTATCAAAATGGAAAAAGAATTGGCTGGTCGTTGAAAACTAACCCTGTTTAAGACCAATCTATGGTTCTTACTTTTTTAATTATTTATGCACAGTACACACGATATATCGGTAAACAGCATCGAAAAGCGTTACCTGATGCAAGTAGTTGAATCGCACTTGACCGATTTTCAGATCTCCTATTTTCTTTTTATCATTTTTTTTTAGGTTTTGTGTGTGTTATTTGTTTGACGCTACAACAGGAAACTAATTAAAGATTACGCTGCTTATTAGTAAAATTGCAGAAATTAAATACACGTTTTATTTAATTTCTTACGGTTTTATGGCTAATCACTTCCGTTGACAAGTAATTTGGACATGTACTTACAATCGTACATGCCTTTTACCTACATAGAAATTATAATTTAAAGCAATGCAGGTCTTATCCTCTTTAAAACTGTTAAGAGTAATCTCGGCGAAGGTGGAGTGACAATCCGATCTTGTTTGCGGAGCTAGAATGGCCAGACATTCACAAAATATTTTTGTGCTTTGGCTGGAGAAAAGTTTGCCCAACGGAAAAAAAGAGAGTCTATATTTCTATGGTCAGTTCTAATATAAACTTTCCATTATTTAAGAAGGTTCAATTTGACCAAAACAACATCTCCGAGATATAAGATGAACTAAAGAATTATTTAAATTACGTTCGCATTAAGAAGTAAATTAAATAAAGTACGGACCTTGAAATTATCAAGTTTCATTTTAATTTACTTTCATTTCAAGCATCTTCACAACGACATAGTTGAGTCAATCAATTATAAAAACGAAATTGTTTTTATAATATAGAAACTGTAGCAGTTTTTTGTGTCGAATAAATAATAATTATAATAGAATTAGAATTTATAGAATTTAGTGTTAATGGAACTAAAACTTGAAGAGCAGTTGTATTGTAAGTCTTGTAGGTAATCTATTGAAAATGTGTAATAATTTTAATACGTCATTGGTAAAGATAAAATTCCGCCAATCGTTATGGCTATACGGTCCGACTCATATATTTCTCAGGCACGGTTGGGCACTCGGATAAACCATGCATAAAAAAATGGTAGGACATGATTCCAAAGAATATTTTCGAAAGTTGACAAAGGAGTGGGAGGTATGTAACAAGCATAAATATTGGGCGCGCACACTCACTACACTTTATCATTCATTGACTTTATTTTCATAATAGTTCAGTAAACGTACTTATTTTACACAGGTTCTAATAAAATCAGCCAGCAATACTCATCGGATCAATATTTGTTTTTAAAATATGGATATTACCCGTCACTTCTCCGGAGTTTCGCTGGCAATTTTATCAAATAAAAAGATGGGCGTTCAGTTGGGTACTCATTATTCCAAATGATGAGGCCAGCAAGGATCATATCCTGACATGCAGGATCCATTTCATTAGCGGCAATTTGGAAAGAACGCGCTTGATTTTAAATGAATATTCGAGACAACCTTGCACCTACCTAACTACAGTTTAAATTATTATCAAGAGGAAGTTGTTACATTGATTTAAACCTTCGGACATCGAACTAATATAATATTAATATGATAAAGAGTACTTAGTACCGAAGATACACTCGTGATACGCTTTGTGCATACAAATCCCGAATTAATCTGAAGTTTTATTACTTTTTAATGGGGCTTTAGGATTTATTTAAAGATATGTTGTTTGTCTTGTGATATTTCATTGTAATGTTCGCATTTGGGCCCTAAGTAGGAGCGCCTAGTCCGGTTGCTAGGACATAGAAGTGTTTACAGGTCGAGGTTGAATAAAACGGTCTAATTGTGTTCTTGGATCTAGTCCCAGTAATGATGACGCTTAAAATTAATAGCATGTATTATACACAGTTAAGTTTAATAACATGCATTATAGCGGAAGTAAATAATAGCGAAGGTTAGTGGGACAATTTGAGCGTCTTGCTTCTAAAAGTCTTACACCAATCTATGATTACGATAAGTATCTATTCACTTCAAAGCCTGAAAGGAGATATCATGTTATTTCGATGATTGGTCCGTTACAATCAAAACATTAGCATTAAACACACTTGCATAGTATTAATATGATTGAATACACACCTATATGAGGTGCCGCAGTCCCTCAACCGTTACCTCGGCGATTCCGCGCTAGACTTTCGTAAAACTACAGCCTGATTGATAAATATATCACGTAAAGTCGGTTTCATCATATTGGCATTCGGTGAACGGCAACACCAATTGTTTTACGTTGTGCATTCTGAATGTGTAACCCTTTTTTCGGCTGTATTGAATTGTACGAACAAGAAACGTATCAATCGACCTTCTACGCGTTTGTTCGACCCAACTAATGTGTGACTTATGTTAAGACGGAGACAAATATGGCTGTTTCACGTTGTTTATGTCACCTAAGGCTTACGTAACGAGAAGTGAGTGAGTAACGCACAATGCACGCTGGTGTAACAACTAACAATGTTCAGAGGTATTACCGCAACTGAAGAAAAACTCACTGTTGACAAAAACTATCAGCAAGTCTACACGTTGACTCTATAGTACTTCGTAAGACAATACAGACAGTGACTTATGGTCATTATATGGTCATGTGTATGTCGTCGGTGTACGATGTTTTATGCTCCACGTAGAGGGGCAGTTAGTATCACATTACCTTCAATGCACTATTGCCCCATTTGCCCCTTTCAAACCTAGATACATACCTAATCGAGTTGAGCAAATGCATGTCGGCAATATGCTTGGCACTCAAAGTATCCACTTTGCTTAAATTGAACGTCAAATGGAACAAGCGTATCCACATTATCCCCTGGCTGGAGGCCTTAAATTCAAGGCATCCACAGGATTAGACCGCTTAAGCAGTAGCCAGCCTCATAGGCTGAACTGCGACATGCCATAAGCAAAAAAAAAAACAAGCGAATGCAGTTTTTTCCCGACATTTGCTGGTAGCATTTGCGAATATAAACTTCTGAAAACTCTAACTGAAACGCGTGCTACACCCGTGTGCCCTCCGTCAAGTTTCAGGAGAATAAGAATTGCTACGTGACGTGACTCTGCAGCTTTTACGATTTATTAACTAAACTTACACTGTCGCCTACTTTATATCGGGAGCTCAGAACAATTGATAATCACGGAAGATATCCTGTAAGTGACAGTGTAAGTCTACATATTTGGTCTAGCAATTTTCCACCCCGTCTGTTACTCCTGAAGGGTCACGCAGAGTTATTTTCTATGTTTTGTTTTATCAGTTATCACTTGAACCTGCAGTGATTGGTTTCCTTCAAAGCATCGATCAAAACATCATTAATCAACCATTTATCAAGGCATTCCTTTTATATCTCTTCCCCATCGGTTCCGTACATTGCGTACTGCACCACTGCAGTACATAATAGGTACTTTCCTCTTCCTCAAACTGCTCTTACTTACGCGTAATATGAAAGTAATTTTATACATTCAAAACATCATTTAGTTCGTGTATTTGTTACCCATTTAATGTATTTGTGTCTCGTGTATTGTAATTACGGTAAATGGCGAAGAGAAGCCGAAAGAAACCAGTTGGTGCACACTATTGGTGCCGTGAGAGCACAGTCGATTGTTTTCCCTACAATGGGCGCGAAAGAAATGGAGGACATTATGATAACTACTAGGCCTCTGTGAAATTATTATTCAGTTCACATGATTTATAGTCAATTATCACAGCTGCCATAATATTTTAGCGCGGTTAGCACCTTATTTCGTTAGTAAACTGAAGTGGTTTAACAAAAGCTAGTTAAATCCTAGGTTTAATTAAGATAACATCTGATTTAACCGGGTCTTGGTACAATTAAATAATTACATAGAGATTTGAAGCATGCAGTTACTTGGGTATCAAGACCTCTTTTTGATTTGCGAAACTTTTATTTACAGCTTAATAGAAAGCGCTTGCAGCGGATACAATGCGAATTGAATTGGTGTCAATTTTATATTTTTATTTAATAAGTAGTTTGGCACCATTTTGAAAATAATTTTTATGACGTCTTCATCCTTAATTTGCCTGAGGAGGAAACGAGGTGCATACCTATTAATGGAGACCATGAGGTGTTGAAAACTGTAAAAGTAAATCATTGTAGTTTTTTTTCAAACGGTATTGCTGCTAGTCTTTATATACCATACTGAAAGTAAGCAACAATTGGCTGTTCTGACTTTCCCTATTGCTTATATTTCTAATTAAAAACCTTCTCATAACATAAAAGATTGTTCTCTGTACTTGTCATAATAATTACATGGACACACACAATGGGATATTGTTCAGCAGTTTGACACCTCCTGATAAAATAGCAAACACGTTAGAAACATCGCATTAAGCTATAATCAAGCAAATTACAACTACCATTAACGATACTTATGTTAGTAATAAAAATAAACGTTAGTTAATGCATTAAAAAGTCAATATAACAAACCTTAGAGTTAGTCCACCGGGTCTGGTGCACAACTTGTAAAATATACAGTGTTTATACGTTTGTTCACCTGCAGGCAACGTTAGGCAACTTTCTATCGGCCTATCAATTGTACACAAACACAATGCTCGCTTTTATAACTGAGGTTTCACACAAATTTCTTAATGTAATCCTATAATTTCGCTCATAAGTTAGTTGGGCGTGAAGGAATACACGTTAACGCGAAGAGGTTGGTCAAGACGCGCGTGATTTCCCGCGGCGGAGGTTCGACTGCGCGCGCGCCTGTGGAGAAACTCGAGAGAAAAGTATCGTCCCCCTGCGCGGCGCAACAGCTGTTACATCAATGCTCTCTTCTGATATTGTTTGCCACCTCAGTTTTTGCTAACTAATAAATGAGAGGCATCGAGTTAAATGCTCGTGCCGTCACTTCCGGTCGCTCGGTGCCCATAACCGTAACATCCGACTAGACGGGAACTGAGACATTTCCATCTTGCAATGTCGCAATGTAGTTCCAATTGCTTTGTTTGTTTACATAATTATACAGGTGAAGTACAAAGTAGGGTAAGACGAGGAGCCTTCACTTTTTCTCTTAATTTTCATTTCAATTTCACTTTCAATAGGTTTGTACGAGTACTTGGTAGTGCAACTGTATTCATTATATCTATCAAAATATGTGTTGAAAAAGAAAGAAAGAACAGAGCTGTGATGTGATGAATTAAAGTCAATTTATAAGTAATTTAATATTTATAATATAATCTGCACGATCATAATTTATCAGATGCTCTGTGAAAGCTGATTTTTTATATTGATAGCGATGGCAAGATCTGTCATACAGTTTTGGTGTTATATAAAACTGTATTTGGTGCTCAACTCCAGCATCCCGCACTGGACCCGTGGTGGCCATACAACCTATATGAAGAGGAGATCTGTGTCCCATATGCTGATTATGCTTCAAATAATGGAACATAACACCACGCCTGTAATCCCCGACGGGTTAGGCAGAGGTGTACCTAATAGTACACCCACATTTCGCCAGTTACTAGGGGGCGAGCCTATTGCTATTAAAAATCCAGGCTCCGTGGCTGCTAGTGCTACTAAGAAATTCCTGATTGAAAACCCAGTAACACTTTAACTGACCTGGGAATCTAACTCAGGACCTAAAATAGTCTACAAAAATGTGTCTAGTTTCGCTTTCAAAAACATTCGTTACGTTTTACATTTACCTCGTTCATACATACACATAAATTGTGTGACTGTTCTAAATTCTTTGTGCTGTCTTAATCTGAATATCAAAGGTTTTTTAAGCTTTTATTAACATAGCTTTCAATATAAAGTTTAAAAAAATAATTAATAGTAAAAAAAAGTAAAATCTTATATTATACCAAATACATTAGTGTAAGTTTGACTTTGTCGGAGGACACGGTGGAGCACACTGTGCAGGTGTGCTCCGCTTGGGCGGAGCACCGCCGTGTCCTCGTAGCGGCAATCGGCGGCGGCGACCTCTCGCGTCCGGCCCTGGTTCAATCCATGGTCCGGAGCGAGAGGGAATGGGACGCCGTCACCTCCTTCTGCGAAGCAGTCATGCTAGCGAAGAAGGTGGCGGGACGTGAGAGGGAGAGAGCCTCACGTCTCAGCCGCCGCGGGAGACGCACCGGGCGTCGGGGGCCACGTGGTGGCCCCTGGCCACCGTAGGCGCGGGCCTGTGGACAGTGAGCTATGGGCTAGCTCGCCTTTCGCCCGTCTTATGACGACAGGCCGTGTCGACGGCAAGTTCGTGTTCCACGCGCGCCTCAAAGAGAGTCAGCAAACAGGAAGGGGTCCGAAAGGACCGATGCCTGCCAGGGTTGTGGGACTGTTCCTAAGATATACCGCGGCCCTGGAACACAAAGGGCAAAGGAAGGAACATGGATGGGTTTTAGTCAGTAAAAGTCTGACACTCCCTCCTGCTCAGCCCAGAGCGGGAGGAGTTATTTGATGATTTCCCATCCGAAAAAGAAAAAAAAGTATCACTTTGTGTCATGTAGTAATTTATGTTGTTTTTATCCTGTTCTACTAAAAGATCATAGGTACCCCTACTATATTGCAATTTAAAAACACCTAGGCAAATAATCCCAGAGATGAGGTCTGTGTGTACATTATTTAGAAAATAAAAATAGAATAAAAATATGTAAAAGTATCAATATGACGGAAGTATCAATTCAGGGCGTCAAAATTCGTCCACGTCGCTGTCAAAAAAAAGGGTAGTCTTTTGGTCACTCGAAGAGCCGACCTACCGCTTGGCGATATCTCGAAAGACTAGATGGGCACTCGGACCCCATGACCCTGTTTTTCAACCCCAAACAGCCCAAACACTAACTACCAATTAAGTTATTGTATTTGCGTCGTTTGAGGTTTTCAGCACCTGCAGCAGCCGCTCCAGCATAGCCCGCTGAGCTAGGAAGTTATAATAAGATTGGTATCTAATATAGCCTAGATATTAAGCAATTCACTCGCCGTTGATCGAGTGGTTGCAAGCGCGACTGCTGAGCATGAGGTCCTGGGTTCGATTCCCAGGTCGGGAAAAGTGTTATTGGGTTTTTCCATAAGGAATTTCTCAGCAGCAGCCATGGAGTCCGGATTTGGGCTCGGTTGATGGCAATGGGCTTGCACCCTTTTAAAAATAATAATAATAAAGATTTATTGTTGAATTAGGACTAGATTACATGGCAAAGTAGTATAAGATAAAGCACAAGCAAATAGTTTCTTAATCTACACACATCAAAAGTGTCTAGGGATCAAGCATTTTTATGTGGATTTCTTGAGATTGAGATGTGGCTTTGTAATAAATTTATGATTTTATAAATTTATATGGATCCTTTTTGGTGCATTTCATAATTTGAATCAGGAACTGTGAATCAAATTCGAGTAAAAGATGAAAATCAGCTGTCAATATTTTCCCTATAAAAACATACAACGCATTGAAGACATTATTAGTGCTACTGTTTCCCTACTACTGATTAAAACCAACGTTATTATGGAGCGGCGACGTCATTTAAGCAGGGAAGAAATGCTCAGAGCCGTGGGAATGATAGAAGCTGGTTCCCGGCAACGTACTGTGGCTTTAGCTCTGAAACACAAGTCAGAGTGTTATCAGTCGACTTTGGACACGTTACCGAAGCACTGGTACCGTGGCTGAGCGCCATGGAGGACGGTATCGCTGCACCACACGGAGACAAGACCGATACATTCAAATCTTAACTCGAAGAGCTCCAACAATAACCGCCATGATGTTAGCCGTGAGGCTTCATCACTCTTCAGGGAACTTAATTAGCGACCAAACAGTCAGAAACCGCTTGCATGAAGTGAACCTTCATTCCCGAAGACCGCTACGGGTACCACCTATAGCAATGCACAATCGTAGGATACGATATCAATGGGCTCTTGAACACAGAAATTGGGCAGAAGAACAATGGCGTTTCGTGTGCTTTTCTGATGAGTCTCGTTTTGGTATGAGACCGGATACAAGACGTATACAACACTGGAGAAACCCTGGATGCCAACAGCGATTAAAATCCTGCCAGGAAGTCCATCCTTATAGTGGTGGAACCATCATGGTATGGGCGGGTATTTGGATCGGCGGAAGAACTGAGTTGATTTGGATCAGAGGCAACCTCAACGCTCAAATTTATGCTGAGACGATTGTATCAGACGTCATCGTTCCTCTACAAGTGCAAATCGGTCCCTTATTTCAGTTAATGCATGATAATGCACGACCGCACACCGCAAGAGTTGTAAGACAGACTCTCGCCGCAGCTAACATCAATGTCCTGCCCTGGCCTGCTCAGTCGCCAGACTTGAATCCGATTGAGCATGCATGGGATATGCTACAGAGAAGAGCTCTGCCGAATATGGAGGGTATCCAGTCGCAAGAAGACCTTTTTTTGTTGTTGCAACGAACATGGGCGGCCATTCCACAGCGTGATTTGGATGAACTCATTTTGAGTATGCCAAACCGATGTTCTTGTGTTGTTAGTGTTCGCGGTAGAAACACGGATTATTAATTGTTTAAGTTACCCAATAAAATTTTAAAGAAAACTGTTATTTCAGTCTTTTTTTCGAACTTTTGTGTTAGTGGTTCAAATGTCAAAAATCCCTTTATTAGGAAAATGGCAAATTTCTTTATTAATGCAAAGGTGACTTGGTTTATCGTTACTGTGACAAACGAAAACACTTTATTTGATGAATCCTTAAAGAAAATTTTAATTAATATCAATCAGGAGAAAAGTTATTGCAAAAATATATGTTGATCCCTAGACACTTTTGATGTGTGTAGTTAGTGGGTGCCGTACTGTTCCCCTAGGTAGGTTACAAAGTAACCTGTGTTCAGGAGAAACAGTTCCGATCCCCGTCATAATGGTTGACTAAAAATTTTTAAACGGGACAAAAACATAAGTGGCGAAATGTGGGTGTATTATTTGGTACATCTCTGCCTAACGCTTCGGGGATTACAGCCGTGATGTTATGTTATGCACATACATCCGCTACCAGGAAAATGATAAAAAGCGTATGTATAGGTAGACTTGTATTATGTGACTGTCCTTTTGAGGCTTTTGTATGTATTAGGCAAATATCATTCGTCATCATGACCGATTTGTTTTGGGCCGTTTGACATTTAGTTTGAAGAACTGTTAAAAAATTACGTAACACCAGCTGACCTAGTTGTTGTTAGTTCTTCTTTTGCAAAGGTTCTGCCGGAAGAGGAAGTTGCAGGTAAATCGTGACATAGATAGGCGTTTCCCGAAACATAATAAAAACCAAAACATAATACCCAAAAGTCCCAAAACATAATATGTTCAAATAACAGGTTACAAACAAACAATAACTGAAATAAAATAATTTAAAAAAAGCATGGAGAGAATATGGAATATTTCCTACATGAAGGGAAAAAACAGCGCATTCTTTTAAAATAAGTACAACTGTAATTTGGTGAGCTTTCTTCATCATTGTTAGACTTTTTTTTTGTAAAAAGGTGTAAGTGGAGGTAATTTTAATTAGATAAGTGAGAACCTAATATAATTTAATTCTTCATTCGCATATAGGTAGTTACAAGTAGAGTCAGCAAAGAAAGGAGGTGACCTAACATTTTAGTTTTATAAATGACTACTTAAAAAATAGGACATTTTGATATAAGTGGTGAAACTTTGTTTTTGCATTCGAGGCGGAATTCATACCCGAGCCGCAGGCGAGGTTTTTATGTAGCCGAAAACTGCAGTAACAAATGCCCACCACTCCATGTGTATCAAATGACGTTTTTCAATACACTTTCGAAGAAATAAAATAAAAGGACGAAAAGTATTTTGTCATGAATAATTATTAGGAAACTATGATTTAATTAGCGTTTTATTCCGCGCTATGCTTTCGCCAGGTTGAAGAAGAAACAAAGGTATGAAATGCCGCTAAACATAATATGAAAAATAGAAAATTAAATTTAGAAAACAAATAAATGTTAATTTGTTAGTAAACACAATTTAAATATTCAAAAAATACGGAGTGGAAGGGACACCGACGCCTCATAGAAATATTTCATCAGTTATTAAAAATAAACACAGCTGTTTCATACAAAAGTGCAATATCTACACGGTCAAAATGTATGGAACAGTTGTTTTTTTAATAACCGATGACAAATTTCTATGTGGTCCTTCCAACCTGTATTTAACCCGTACCGAGTACATACGCATACCTGTTTCTTTGCCAAGATTAAAAAAAAAACATTCATCCCAAATTAGGAATTGAACCATTTTGGACTTAGCATAACTATAGTTTTTGTGGAAATTTTTATTTCCGCAAACGTTGTGTTAAATAAAAGAAAACCACGTGTGTGAAATACATTGCATGTGAACCTAATCGTAGTGTGATAAGAGCTAGTTTTTGAGGAAGTGTATTGAAAAAAGTGTTAACCGTCGCGACGGTTAACCGCGTCGTAGCACTTTTTTTAACACACTTCCGTGTACACTATTGTTACTGACGATAAAATTTAATCTTCAGTGAAACTGTGTACACACAACGAGGCATAGATGCAACAGCAGTTTCAAGCATTCCTATCAGCTCGTAAAACCCGAGCATAATCAATAAACGAATGCGTACAGTTAATGAGTGTTAATATTATGTGCCTTTTACCTAAGCGGTTTCAAGTTGCAGCAGCGGCAGCGGCGCGGCGGCGGCGGCGCGGCGCGCTCGCAGGCTCACTGCATCGGTTATGTAACCACTTTCACCGTCCCTCCGCGGGCCGTGCTAACTACACGCAAACAAGCCGTCGTGCTAACGTGACGCATACGTTACGTTATAAGTAGGTACACTTATTAGGTACTGGTTGTGGCCCGTGACTTTATTTGCGGTCATTTCCGTGTTGAAAGATCCTGTTGGAGGAAGTGGTTATATTATGTTCATGAAGCTGGTACAACAAAAACCTATATCGTTTAAAAAAAACCGTTTGAAGACTGTCAGAGATAGACAATGGTGAAAGAAATGGACAAGGCAAACTCTCAAATCAGGTTTTCCAAATAAACTGTGGAAAAAATGGTAGCCGAGTGTCTGAGTGAATGAAGTAAGATTTGTGAGAAATATTTTAACAGAAGATCAGCCCGACCTATTCCTTAAAAATCTAGTACATACAGCCTAGACAAACAAACCAATTGCATGCAATATGGAATAATTTATTTAATTATTGATGATTGAGCAGGCACTTATTGTGTGAGCGCCTGGAATGGGTAAGAAAGTTAGGTTACGTATGATATGATATATTGATTGATTGATTGTGCGTACTCGTAACACTGTTACAGCCTGACCTGATAAGTTTGGCAACTAACTTTGTAAACTCAGATCGGGCAAGAAAACTGGAGATATGGAAATTGAAACTGGACATACAGGGTGTAACAAGACCCTTAACGAAGCCGTCAACCAAGCATTATGTACATCAAATTAGATACCTTTCATGCAGGGCAAAGCTCAATAAATAGAGCTATGGATTCGTCTGTAAATGAGGTCGAGGTCGTCTATTTAAAATAAAGTAGGTGCCTATGAAATATCTACTATTCCTACTAATTACAGTACAATGGACAAATGTCGTCAAGTTTACACTTAAAAAGGTAAAACAAAAAGCGGCAATGAGTCAGGGAGTTTATTTTATTAAACCTACATTTTTCACTACTTCCTAAACTGATTTAATTCCTTTAAAGTTTAGGTACCTACTTTAACCTCAACCGCAACCTGACCACTTACCAAGACCTAGTGGTATTTCAATACCTTAGCTTACTTCCGTAACCGGCTTAGCATAATCAGCCAATAATGTTCCCACGGCTGGGACAGGCAGGCCTCGTCGCAGTGAGACGGGGTTGGCTATAATTCCTCAGGGTTGATGTCTTTCATTTTTTGGTGCTAGAACATGAAAGAAAAGATCGTGAGGAAACTGGTTTCCTCACGATCTTTTCTTTCAACATTTTATAGGAAATTGGGATAAAATGAATTAATTCGTAGCATAAAATATAAACACAAAGTAAAGCACCTGACTTGAATAAAGAACTGATCCGGTTAGCACTTACCTAAGTAAATGCTAACCGGATCAGTTGAGCAGGTGTATGCTCGCGACTGTCTACTGGCGGAAGGAAATAAAGAACTAGGGAGGGAAGTTATTGAAGCTAAGACTAATCTATCCTGAGAATAATGGAACGTGAACGCTCCAAAATTGGAAAGCCTCCAAAACCGGCATTGCCTGAAGATCGCTATGGCCATATAGGACATAATGTGAAGAAACTCACAATATTTGGCGGTCTCTTGTTGGTCATCAACTGTAAAGTAAAAGTTGCACGTAAGCCTTGGAATCCCAGGATCGTAAAGCCTATAGTGAAAAAGCAGATGGATCAGATTGCACACGGAAGAGAGGATGTTGCGGCAGCAGCTTAGGAGAAGCCTCGTCAAGCAGAAGGTACAGCGATATGCTGAATTGATTGATTGTTATGTGAAACGCTTTGATTGTAATAAACAAGGCTTTATTTTATCAACTCCAACTTCTTACTCAATTCCAAATATGTAGCTAGCTACTCCGGTTACTCTGCTTCTGAAACGAAAATTAGCGACACATCAAAATTAGCGTAGTGCAGTGTTTCTGTTTCACACAAGATCTGTTAAACTGCACTCAATTGCACCGCAGCCCGTTGACAAACCTTGACTTCGGACTTTTGGATGTTAGTCAAAGACCAAGTTTGTACACCTTTATTTTTTTTGTTTTTTTTTTCGTATGGGAAAATCATCAAATAACCCCTCCCGCTCTGGGCTGAGCAGGAGGGAGTGTCAGACTTTTACTGACTAAAACCCATCCATGTTCCTTCCTTTGCCCTTTGTGTTCCAGGGCCGCGGTATCTCTTTCGAAAAGTCCTGCAACCCTGGCAGGAAGTTTGTACACCTTAGGTCAAGATGGGAAGAATACCCATGTCCACCTCCTTTTAATTTATCAATGCATGTCCATTAACTTCCTTTTCAGAGACAATGGCAGAGGGCCCATGGCTACTTACTGAGCCCAAATATTTTTAACCGACTTTCTTCAAAAAGGAGGAAGTCCTCAATTCGGTTGTATTTTTATTTTTGTTGTTTTTTATGTTTGTTACCTCATTCATAACTCCGTCATTTGTAAACCGATTTGAATAATTCTTTTTTCATCTGAAAGGATATACTTACGTCCCGATTGGCCCCATAGAAGTTTGATGAAAATCGGTTTTGTAATTTGGTTGTTTTCCTTACGTTAATTGTCACATCACGCGACGTCGCGTGAAGATGCTTTGTTGTACACGCGACGTCGCGTGATGGTGCCTCAATTATGTACGAGCCATAAAATAGCGGCCGCAGCATTTTGGGTTCTGGTATTTGGTTTAATTATGCCACTAGGGCAGACATTCAACAAACTTTTGTTTTGGCCATCCAGGTAAGTTTAGCATTTTGACTTGGCAATGAACGTGTTAACACGTATATTTTCTTCGTGGGCTATGTTGATGATATGATGATCTCTTAATAACTTCTATTTTTTTTTTGTTAGCCTGTACTGTCCCACTGCTGGGCAAAGGCCTCCCCCGTTCCTTCCACTTTTCTCGATGTAGGGCCTCTTTCCGCCAATTAACGAAAAAGTCATCCAAGGCGTCCCGCCATCTCCTTGGTCAGCCGCGACCCCGTCTAACTTCTAGTTACAATGTAAAAATTTATTCATGACAATAATTTGTGTAGTTTAAAGGGTGTAACAAGACCCTTAACGAAGTCGAAAGCCACTTGTTCTCCCAGTCATTGCGATCATTTTTTTTTTAGACCATACCTGGGAACCTTCTCGTTACGGAGATATTGGAGGTCAAAGGTCCAACTTTTTCATAAGTTTTTTCTTTAATACATGCTTTTAATGTAAGGTTTCTACTTTAAACACCTTCACGACCCCCGTACTATTCAATGCATCCATCAGCACAATGTTTTGAGTGCGTTATATTGAGTCCTACCGTAAAACGTGATTTTTCATCCCAAAAAAAAGTCGTTGCCCAGCAATTATTTTTGCGTAAAGTTACTTAGTTTGATGTATAGAATGCTTGGTTGACGGCTTCGTGAAGGGTCTTGTTACACCCTGTATACAAATAAAAAGGGTAAAAAAAAAACTTTTTACGCAAATTTCTATACGATAGATGAAGAAGGCGGAAGGCTGCGCAAACCTTGCACAACGTCTGATACTTACATAACTTTACATAGTAATATAGGTAAGTAATCCTTCGATCCAAACTAGGTAAACGGACTTAACAGAGGTATGCATAACACAGTTGAACTAAAAAGTAAGAGGATGTGTCTTAACTGACGTCACCCCGGATTTCGGTCGGTCGTAACGTAACGAGACACAATTTTACAATCTCCGCCTTGAACAATCAACGCTGGAGTGGCCGAAAGTCAGACGCTGTTGTTTTGTCTGAAATGCATTCTTTTGTCATCAGAGAAACTTGGCTACATTGCATTGTGAACTAAACAAGGATAGATTTGGAAAGCGGCTGTCTGTTCTTCAGATGAAAGATAAATACCTGGGGGTATCTGTAACTGTGTAACTATATAAATAGATAAAATTGAAGTATCTGTTTGTAATTTCAAAATAACAGCTTTTTACTGAATGTTTAGGAAAGTGTATACGGTACATAAAAGAAAAACACATTTTTTTTAGTTTTTGTCTGTCTGTTGGTTTGTTCCGGCTAATCTCCGAAACGGCTGACCGATTTGGACGGGACTTTTAATGGCATATAGCTGTTGTTATAAGTAGTAACTTAGGCTACTTTTATTTAAAAAGATATATGGTTCCGTGTAAAAAGAATTGAAATTGTTAAGAAAATCCGATTCAATGGACAGTAATATTTTCATAACCATTTCACGCTGACGAAGGTCGCGGGGCACAGGTAGTATATTTATAGAAAATAAATAATAACAGTCGCTCGGGTCGATCTTCAGGTTAAGCCGCGCTTGACTAGGTTGGTCCGTGGATGGGTGACTAACCATTACATACAGAGTTTACTCCGTGCCTCGGAAAGTACGTTAGGCCGTTGGTCCCGGCTGTCATTTGTAGATCTTGGACAGTCGCTAGAAGTAGTCAGTGGCCCGAAAGTCTGGCAATCAGTCTTACCAAGGGGTATCGTATTACCCAGTACTAACTGGACTGTGGAGGTCAGATAGGCAGTCGCTCCATATAATATACTGGTATTCAGCTGCATCCGGTTAGACTGGAAGCCGATCTCTACATAATTGGGAAAAGGCACATGATGAATCTGCTGTGTGCTCTGAACTTAGCATCTGACCTATGCTTGTGTTGCCTGGTGGTTATTTTAATAAAACTTAACATTACGTCAGCCCTGTGAATCCCCGAAGGGTTAGGCGTGTGGTACACAACACCACCCACATTTCGGCAATTATGTTTAAGGCTTATCTTATAGGAGGCGAGCTTACAGCTATCAAACGGGCAAAAGTTCAGACTCTGTGGCTGTCACCGAGAAATTCCTGATGGAAAAACCAGATCACACTTTGCCCGGTCTGGTTATCAAACTCAAGACCACATGCTTAGCTGTTGCGCTTGCGACCTAGTCTAGAGCAGCGAGTCAGTCTGATGCAGTATTTATAGTTTTTGTTCGTAAACCATCACCATTCTACAAGATCACTTTTAGCCTTAAATAAAAGGAGGTTGAACCATATGATCAGTTTTGACGAGAAAAAGTATCATATCCTAATATTCATAAAAATAGCCTAACGAAAACACTACCTATACGATTTAAACAGCTTTATGAAAAGAAGCAGCTTACAGCTCTGTATGTAGCTGTATTGCTGTTGAATGTAAATTGCTAGATATTGTTGCTTTTCATAGTTGTATTGCTGTTGAATGTAAGTTGTTAGATGTTGTTGCATTTCATAGTTATATTGCTGTTGAATGTAAGTTTTTAGATGTTGTTACTTTTCATAACTGTATTGCTGTTGAATGTAAGTTGTTAGATGTCGTTGCTTTTCAACAGCATTACCTACCTATTCGTTTATTGGACGGGTGGAACACCAAAAATGGTTTAGGAATGAATAAATGCAATTCAGGAAAATGCAACTGGAGAGAAAATTATGCAAATGAGATTATTATCAGTATTAAAACCAATCGTACCTAGAAATAAGCTTAAATCCATTCCATCGCAACAAATTGCATGTAAATAACCTTTACTTGCAATTTGTTGTTTCTTCTCAACATTCGTTTTTGACATGCTCTACTCTTTCCAGCTCTACTTTTTGAGGCTCTTCCATACATATACTGCCATCTGTTGTTGAAATTTATGAACAATTTGGCGCCATCTAGTGGTAAATAGAATCCTTTAATAGCTTCATGACGATGTCGCTAGTAGTTTTGTAAAAAAGTTTCGTTGTATTTTCTAAAAATAACGCCAGAGTTCGTTCCAAGCGCTATATTTAGTTTTTAGACATTTGACAAAAAAGATGGCAGCGATTGCCGATTGCTGTCCTTCGGATTTATTGCGAAAATGGCGCATTATGTGATATTTTCACATAAAAATATAATTTTAAGTGAAAATTTGTGTAGTGCTGCATAGTGATGGTGTGATATTTTTCATGAATGACAGTGTACTCGTGTGTAAATAGGACTGCGACTTTCTTCTGGATATTGGATTACACATAAAATAAAGGTATTTATGCCTCCTACGCATAATTCTTCGATTTCCATGTGATGTCCTACTAATATTCGAATTTGAACTAAAAGGATCCTTATAGAAACGTGTCCAAACTGGGAATATTACATAAGAATGTGAACCTCTAAAGGTACTTGGTCATTTCTTCATGTGGTAGGAGCATTCCTTTCTTCCGTCGGTAGCATATGTTATTTTAAAGTTCTGGGAAGTGTAGTAGGTATGCAAGCCGTCGGGCGGTAGCCGGGTGGACAGACTTGGTTACTTTGGTTATTGGGGGCTTGCATGACATCAGCAGACATTACCCACTACTGTAAACTTTAGCAGCATGATTCATCAGACCGTTGTACAGTCTTTATCACAAACGTGTTAAGGTTCAAATTATTGGAATCTATTGTAAAAACATTGTTTTAGAAATAGGCCAGGGAATGTAAAGTAAATGATAAACAGATCTATGCCTACATCATTAATTAAAAGCTCCCAACTCCTGCTGCCTTCATTTTGTTTCTATTGTACCAATTTAACCAGTAATTTTATTTACCTGAAAACATGACAGGAAAACTGATGGTAGAATCCCTTGCCTGGTATAAATAGTAATAAATTCCTATTTGAATCTCAATAATTATGTTGCATTAAAAATGCTCTTCCCACCTTTTGTGTTTATTTTATTATTTACCTGAGTTGCTCCATGTAAAATACTGGTTTTCAGTTGCATCCAGTTAGACTGGAAGCCGACCCAACATAGTTGGGTAAAGGCTAGGCAGATGATGATGACTTTTATTTACCTCTGCAAATATTTTAATTTCTAGTGCTATTGTGATGTAATTTATTAAATAAGTTATTATAAAAATGTAATTTGAATTCTGTGTTGTAGAGCAGAAATGTATGAATTATTTATTTAGTCTACAGACAGTCATTGACCAGATTACATGCATGTAGGTAGTGTGATTGTTATGCATTCTTGTGCATAACCATCTGGCAACTTAGATTCATAATGTAGCTTATTAAGGTGGAAGTGCCTGGGCCTACCTTAGCATATCCCCTTTAAATGCAATGCAAAATGTGCAAATCATGCAAACTACCTATTTTCCTCAATTAAAATCTAAATTAATGTTGATGATGGGGTAATATTTATAAATATAAATAACAGGTTGTATCCTGCTGCCATACGTTGCTCAGCAAGTTGCCGAATGAAATGTCTGCTAAATGGGATTGGACTAAGTTTATTGGAACTTATGGTGACCATGCAATGGCAGAAGTGAGATGGTATGGTTGTTCTTTACATTTTTCAGTTATTAGATACTTTCTCTCAAGGTCATGACTTGTTTATAGTATGTAATTATGGTTTTGCTAAAGAAATAAATATAATATGTAAGTAATTCTTAAAATACATTTGATTTAAATGTTACACAATTTTATTTCAACACAAGTAAAATGTATCTGTCCAATAATCTGGTCAGTTTTATTCATTAGAATCAAAGTGACAAAAACATGCTTTGTGTTTTTCATTGGACGATTGTCGTCCAGTTTCTCAATTCTAATAATAACAACAAAACTAGGTCTTTAGTTTTTTCTTAGTATGCATCCCACAGAATGGCTGTGACACAGATTGGTCAAGTTGCTTCACTTATTTTTACGAACACCAATGAGTAAAGAGATTTAAAGGAAAGTAGATAGAACTTTCTTTTAAATCTTTTTTTGCAGTGAGGAAATGTGGATTATTGAGAAGCAAAGAAAACTTACTGTACTTCTTTCTTGTCATTAATATTTTTCACATATTGCAAATATGTAACGTAACGTTTGATATTTTCCACATGGCTGAGAGTCAATGCCAATATGGCTTCTGCAATTAATATTCTATAAGACAGAACGATGATCTGTCATCCAAATGACTACCTAAAGTTTATTTCAGTCTTTAAATAAACCTCTGTAGTGATTCATAAAGAATTTCCCTCACTTGAACTTACTGGCGATAAGACATTCTCAATGTTATTATTTACGTTCTTATCTGACAAGTTGATTTAATATTCAAGTGTTTATTTATTTACATGTTTGCTGATAAGGCCTTTTCAATGCCACACTGAAGAGTGAGATTAAATACCTAGGTATTGTGCCATTGTGCAGCTGATAACACATTTGACTCTAGACATGCGTGCTTCTGATAACAAATCAGACATGCCTATAAGTTTTATAGCTTGTTGGAAGTACTATCACTGTTAATACAATGTAGTTTATTTATTTATCATCCATTAGAATGTCTAGTCATGCTTCCATATTATAAACAAATACTGCAAACACACAAAGGCACAACTTATTCAATGCAATCAATGGAACAGTGAGGTGTGAATATCAACTAACACTCATCGTATGAATTTAATGAATAAGTGTACAACTAGATCTGTTATGAATTGAATGTTTTCGATATGTATGACATTGCCACATGCTGCATGAAGTGTTTATCTGGCCAACTTCCAAGCTAAAGCGTTTTGTTGGAGAATTGACACTACTGACACTACATTTTATTTCTTTTCGATTATAAACGTGTTGTAGGTGTATATTCAATTGATTGGATTCATTAACTTAGTTCAGAGGGATGTCTGTACTGTGCGAAAACTAAATGATGGATTGGTTATAAAAATCTGGCTAACGTTTCGGCATGGATAGCACAATTATTTGGCTACATTTCTATAGTATTTGTCAAGTACTGCTTCATCTCACATAAGATGAACCCTGATCAACCCAGCTACCAACCTAAGTGGAAATATATAAAAACGTCAATCGAGGTCCAGGGTTCCTGCTCCCTAAGCACGCCCATGCCCGTCAACATACAAAAAATTGCCTTGATTTATTGCGTAGACCGTAGTATATGGCGGCTTTAAATTTTGACCAATTACCTAGCACAGTCACGCTTTCATGATATTGCGACTGTACGGCTGCACAAGGTCAATTTGCAGAAATACTGAACAGCTGTAGATATACCCACACGGTCTGTATCAATAGACAAAAAGAGCGACAGGGTCATGACCTAGTGTTGTAGGATGTCAAGACAAGAGTCTTGGCTTCGGATTCGTCGCTGCATCCCATTTGAAGAAATATTAAATTGTCAGACACGTGTTACAAAGAAATATCGTGTTTGATGTCCACGAGAAGTACACATCTACCTACATCGTTAAATCTATTCGTCTATTTTAAATAAGTCTCCTTTTCCTACATTACTTAACCACGGTCCTCTATCCGTCTTTCGTATAGTTGCTGCTTATACAATAGAGTTAGGTAATGCAGAGTAAATTATTATTCTATGTATGTGTAGTTCGGTTTTCAAACTTTATGGAGGCTCGGAAGTTAGGTGCAAGTGACGGTCTGCATTTTACAGGCAAGACGATGCCGTTAATGAAAATGCAGTGAAGTCTGCGCCCCGCTGATGCTTAAAATTATGTTCTGTGCAGCTTTACGTTAGATGTTCCGATACCCCCATAAAGTTTGAACCGTTACCCCGGCACAGATTGTCACTCGCAGCTAACTTCCGAGCCGCCATAAAGTTTGAACAGAACTAAACGTGTACAAATGGTCGCCCCGTATACCTAGTCAAGCTAAATGCAAAAGCCCTCTAGGTCTAAGACACAGTAAGGTAGGTATCTCAATTACCCTGAATACGTTCTAATTAAACTCTGGTGTTAATGAAGCCTTTATGTTGTGGTTCACTGAACCTTGAACCTTCATTGATCCTTGCCTCGGTGAGCATTACGCTTACCTAACTTTTCAGAAATAAATAAACAAAAGGTCACGTCCTAAGGTTTCCTTGAAGGTCACGACTCATTACACGACATAAAAACAACAGCTTTTACATTCTTCTTAATAATCTTATACTAATTATAACTAAAACAATTACTTGTATCTTTGTCGTCGACAAACTATTAAGTTAACAAGATTCTAAAGAGTCTTCAGGTCTTCATTAATTACTTAATTGTCCAATACAAAAACAATTAAAATGCGTCTAATACCTATGGGAACAACGGCAGACAATCGAGTCGAGTTCGTCTGTCTGACCTTGTCTCTATTCTCGTGTTCAACAACCAATGTGTTGGGTTTCCAACATGTTCACTTGTTTCGAATACTTCCGATACAAAGCGTCAATCTGAAGATAGGGTTTCATCCGCCCGGTTTTATCCAAACATGTACTTACGCCTTTTAGCCCTCGATCCGTGATTTCTCTTGCCTGATAATTTATCTGGTCTTATCGACTAAGGGAGATGTGTGAGAAAGTGGGGAAAAACTTAAACAAGGACTGGAAAAAGAAAGCTTATTAGCTTTAGCTTAGCTGTTTGTACAAGTTGTCTTTTTGTCAGTACTTTCCATGTTTCGAAATGATAACTTTATCTGAAATTCATTTTGCGTACCGATGCTGAATGCTGAAACTTGCCGGGTGTTAGGTACTTTCCGATAGCTGCTAACCTAAGGGTTTTCAATAAGGCTTGAGTGATAGGTTACTTCTAGATCTAGTCCTAGGCAAGCGTGCATGACTGAAAACATAATATTGGCTTCGAATCCTGATCGAATAGTATAGTGAGTTGTTCGTATATACGCTCGAATACGCGTGAAGCAGTTAACTAGAAGAACAGACGCAAAGCTTATAAGCGTGAAGACTATTTCTGGTCGTGATTTCGTTCTGCCGGCTTACTACGCAGATTCTGATAAGTCAGTTGTTATTTCGTATGTTATTCGGCTTTCTAGCGAATTTGCTTCCATTTAGCTGCTCGTCATGTAATTTAAATATTATCTTTTTCCTGCCCTCATCACAATTTATTCGGGGTCGGTGCAGCATGACGTTTTCTTCAATCCCCGCACACACACCCATATCATGACAACTGATTACCACACAACTTTTTAATCGCCGGTGACACTTTCAAACTTCCTCTTAGGCTTATTTTAATAAAAGTTTTAAATAAAAGGCCTGCGGTCACTTTCCGAAAGATATAGATCTCTCTCTCTTTATCTTGGGAGACCTGATTCAGTTAGTCAGCAGTCAGCACATGTTCAAAATCACATGAACAATTTTCTTACCCGGAGTGGGTGTACTCAGGGGCAACGGCCGGGAAATCGCCAACGCGAAGTAGAATTTAGAGGAACTGTTGTTTCTGGGTCGTATTTACGTTAATGTTGACTGCACTGGTATAAGTAACTGAGGTTTAACAAGCCAGGGGTTTTGGTACTTTGAGCTTCAAGTTTTGGACAAAATGAACACGAGTGCAGGTGGGCTACCTCATGTCTCAATTTAGGCATTAAATGTCCTGAGCTAACAACGGTTTGTTGATCAGTACAAAAGTACATACCGAAACGGATTCTGGATATGTCTGCAAGTGCAACAACCCTCTACATATAAATGGAGAAAACAAAATGGTTGTTTACTTAATTCCTGGAACAAACATCACTTTAAACATTAAATAACTTTGATTTTAGACAAAACAACGTTGAGTCAGCCGCATGGAATTATGTTCTATTTTTGCTACATTCATTGGTACTAGTTCTAGACTCTTGCCAAATTATAAAGTTACGACAAAAATATGTTCGCACTACCACGTCATATATATCTGCCTAGTTCATGGGCCATGATAATGCATTCTGCGTCGATTAACTGCCCCAAAAGGTTCAATAAATGCGAAGTGTATTCCAACTTGGTAGACCCTAAATACTTACAATATTTTTGCTGTCCACATTTTACTTTGTTGTTGCTCGATAAACCGTGAACCAAACGACCAATAAAATGTATTTAACCAGCATAAATTATTTTCTTTTTATATTCTTTGAAGCTGGATAGTTTCACCAAGCTTACTTTTTACAGTGCATCTGGCAACTTTAAAGTCCTCAAATCATTCTCCTCATCATCTGGTAGGAAACCGGATACTTGGCCCTATGTGCTTGCAAAACTGCAAATCGGCTTTCCCAATCTACTTAGGGAGAGACGCGGTTGCATTCAATGCAGAAGCTAGATATTATAGATCTTATCCTTGCACACAGCTTCGTTCTCGCTGTCAGATTAAAGAACTGCAGGTTCCAGTACCGTTTTTTGATAAAAAAACAATATTCCGTCTTTCTTGGCACACACAATCTTTTTCGACTCCTTAGGAAGTCGTCGGATAGCGTTACTGACCTATGGAGCAAATAGCTATAATCCTTATAATCGAGGGCAAATGTGGACCAATGATCGTTGGTTTTGTCCAGATCGTTTTGCCGTCTTCGAAAGAACTGGAAGTCATGGGGCGCTAGCAGGCCAGCAGTGGGAGTAACAGTCATTAAAATCTATCCAAAAGTTCTGACGCCACGAGAAAACATTAGCACTGTTAAGTGCCATAAACCTTCCATTATTCTTACGCGACTACTGCGAAGTAACGAATGGCCACAAATTTATTCACATGGAACATAATACCAACGTATAGGCGTGAAGTCTTGCTGTTTTATATTTATACAGTAAATTGGCCAAGTTTGTGTCTGATTTGCATGTTTATGTTTTTCATCGGTCTTAAAAGGTTGTTTATGCTCCAAATTGTCTAGACAATCTCCAGGCTTCCGTTTTTATGAATCGGGCAGAAAAACGAATGGATGAATGCCCAACGGAACAGTGTCACTGTATTTTTATCATCTTGAATTTCATCATCTTTGTGCCCTTGTGGCTTTGGGTCGGCGAACACGTTTTTTTTCACGCAATCCATCCATCTTTTCTTTAGTCTTCCTCTCCCTCGCCCTCACCTTCCATCAACATCATTCTGTATTTACCTTCGGGCACCCACTAATCCCACATTCAAAATTAATGATTAGCCTGAAAATGTGACTTTTACTAAAGTAACTTAATAGCTTCAAGTCGTTATGGGCTGCGTAATAACCTCCCTACATAAATATCTTAATACCCTTTAATTGGCTTTTTGTCTGGCCTTCATCGATTTTAAAACCTCGCCTCATTTCGTAAGCGGACCCATGTAACTAGCGTTTAATTCGTCATCAGCGACATTTTAATTGAATTACTTACCACGTTCGTTAAAATACCTCGTACTTTTACAAAACATAATTTAATAAGCCTTCGAATTAATTCCAATGTCAGTATAATATCATAGTATTTCGCATATGGCTGAAACTTTAATAAATGAGGTGTGGACATAGTAATTATGTTCAATTTCATTATGTTGCCACATGATGACTAATGTCGTCGCAGAACACTTGAATGCAACTATACAGTGTTGTTGTTTTTTTTTATTCGATGCTAAAATAAGCGACCTCTGCAATAACTGCTAACAATGATGCGTGAGGCATACATAAGGATTTTGTACTCCTTTTCACCTCGTCTCGACGAGTCTAGTAGTCATAAGATAGGAAAAGAAGCTTCTCAATCCCGAGATATTGAATACTAATCATAGAAATATTATAGTTCTGAATTTTTTATCAGTTTACCAACTGTCAATTTATCGTTTAAGAGCTGTTCCGATTGCATAATTTATCGAATTTTAGTTAGACACGATAAAAAACCTTATTTTGAATTCAGAACAAATCCCGCTCTCTCAAAACATCCCGACGTCCAAGACAGCACTATACATGGCTGTTTGTAGACTTTTGTGATAGCTAGGCTTGCAACAGAAACTAGGTTGCTCTGAACATACGTTTTATTGTCCGGAAGTTTTCCTTTATGGATGAAAGTTCGTGCACAAGTGGGGCTCTCTTCTGTTTGGCTTAGAAATACAGAATTGAATGTAGTGTAACATGAATATAGTTCCGTCTGAAATAAAAAATGTGGGACTACCAACTTACATAAGATTTTAAATTGCTTGCATTACCTACTCAATAAAAAAGTACGCTGAAAATAGCTTTAAATTGAAGGTCATCAAATCACATTTAGATGAGCGATTGTCCATGTTTCAGTTGGACTCATAGGCAAGTGCGAATAGTTGATTGGAGGTTATTCAACTGTTGAGTGAACGAAAATAGCGCGATCGTTGCGTCCGCGCTTGCCGTACTGTGTCCTCTCGGCACACGCCTGATGACGCCGACTCCGGAGCAAGTCGCCCCGGGACTGACAACTATGCTTCCGGGATACACACTGTCGTTTGGCCCAGTCTTCGATCGCCAACGTGTAAAGTATTCATCAACTTTGACACCAGTCGTGTCCGCTATTAATTATTTACTGCCGGCTTTTGATACTGCGTCGTATTTTTTAAATTCTTTGCCTTTGAAACTTTTTTTACGCCGGCTTAAAGTTTAGGAATACGACACTTCAGTATAATTTTGGTCTTCTTGAAATTACAATACTCTCTCTTGCACCTGGTTGATGCTATGAGTCACCGACACGATTCTTGATTTCTTCATTTCGTGTTTGTTAGAAACACTCTTAAAAACCGAGGTTTCAGTAGTAAAGTTGAACGTGGGTCGATGCATCAGTAAGTTGTGACGTCAAGATTGGATATTGGGATTTATGTTGTCTTTATTATTGCGGTCCTCGGTGCCGGGCGGAGACGGCGGCGGCGCGGCTGCGGCTGCCGGTCGCGGGGAGGGCGCGGACGCGGATCGCGATATTTATAGAGGCGCCGAGACGCCGGCCCCACACTATCCCACATGTTAATTGGCTTTTCTGGACGTCACCGTTCACGCTCATACAACGCCAATGCCACCCGACGGCCGCGGCGTTTCCGACCGAGAAACATTGACACCTATGTAACTGGCCTAGATACGCCAACAGTTTAACGCTAGGATGACGTTGTAACACGTGAAAACAAACAGCGATGACAGGTCAAGACCCTTTCGCGAGAGCTTTTCAAGAGACAGCTGAGAGTTCACAGAGGTTGGTAGAATTTCCACCAATTCCGAGTAGACTGGGCAATTATTTTTACTACGGTGCTACATAATTTTTTGAAGAATGATTAGTAGACCGTATGACTTGAGCAATAAATAATGAGAAGAACAGGTGACTATTAAAAGATGAGACTCTAAAATAATTTCAAATTGTCAAGGTGCACCGAAATAGAAAAAATGTCCGAGATGTAAACGATGAGTCAATGTCAAATAGTTTTAGATTGAATTGTTTTATCGCGGTCGGAATGAATTCGTCCAAGAATTCTCAAGTTTTATAGTCCAGAGCGTATTTCGCCAATGAATTTGAACGCGATCAAAACATCTACCTAGATCGCGTTTAAGAGCTGCCAGAATATTGGCTCCTGAATACCGCTCAGATGTGCTGATCGCATTCAATTTCTTTGATGCTTAAACTTTTATAAACACAATTTTGGAATGCCTCGGTTTAAGTATTAATTTGTTACGTGACAGGCTGGTGAAGAGGGGTAGGCTGAACTTGTAGTATTAGCTAATGAAAACAAGCACGCAGAGGGGTGAACCGCTCTGACAAACATCATAAACAAATGTAGTTACCGCCACCCTCTTTATTTAGTTAAACAACAGTTCTTGTTTAGATGGTACATTCGATTTAAATGTAAACTTTCTAGATGTAAGTCTATGTGTAGTCGGACATCAGGGCGTTTAATTCTCTCTAGCAGAATTGCAACGAGTTCACGTAAATTACGTTTATTGTTGCAATTTGCACTATCTAGCTCAAATAATGTTAGTCTGTCTGTAGTCAGTGTGTACTAAACACACAGAAATAGTGAGCCAACATTAATATCATTCTTAACCCAATTGTAATAAGCGAACGGGAATATAGGATCACAGAATATATTTATCAGTTCAGAAAACATGGGCGCACCTGGAAGTCCCTAAACCGATTGCGAAGACAGGTGTGGCGCAGATTCAACTTGTTCCGGTGGAGTTTATTCCGATGAAGCAGGGTGTGACTGCGGTGCCTCAACACAAACTATGGCTCACCTCCTGTCAAATTGTAATTCCACCTGCACTTTGAGGGACCTGTCCGAAGCCACCACCAAGGCCGTCGAGGTGGCAGAGTTCTAGTCAAAACTAATTTGATAATAAAATATGGAACCGTCGTCACGACGAACAAGAAGACGAAGATCCCAGTTCACCTTTAATTTCTTGGACGACAAAATCAACAACCCGTGGTCCACATTAGCTCTGAGTCAAAAGGACATGAAGTTATGGCGCTTTTGCTTTTGGACGATCGACCTTAAGCCAGTTGAAGGTCAAAGCTCCTCGAACTGGCCCTGACTGTTTTACCACCGTGCACCGTCTTGCGATGGTTTGTACGAGCAATGTGAGAGCATTAAGCTTATGATAAATGATGTTTATTTTGCAAATAGGTTTTTAAAAACACTTTTACACGTCTCTTTTTTTTAAACTAGATGGGGCTGGTGTTTCGTACCTGACTACTCTGAGAAGAAACAGCCGAAACAAACTCAGAGGTCATAGTCTCTTTTAAAGTCCAGACATAATCTTGGTTAACTCACGTGAGGACTATGCAGATTAGTGTCTGAGATGGTCTCTTGAAGAAAGAACCACACAGATTTGGGTGGACCTGTCCAGTCAGTGCAAGCATTTGCCAGTTATCGTGTAGCTCGACTTATAACTCAAGGAGCTCAACGACACGACGAACAATACCAAAGAAAGGACATTTGGGTAGGTCGCTTATAGTACTCAAATTGCGAGACAATCATGGAAAAAATAAAAAAAGAACACACAAAAGAAAAAAAAACCCACATGGTCCTCACATTCACAATAATCAAATAAAATTAATACACAATACTCTATAAAATAAATGTCATTAAATGTGAACATTAACAATAAAAAATAAAAGTAAAATACTTAACAAAGTAAGTATTCATGTCAAATCAAAAGCCTTAAACCGCGGTAAAAAGATTAGCTACCAGCAGGTTAGCACGGCTGTCTGTCCAGGGTACGTCGTCAGAGGACTGATTAGAGCCGCATCCGTCATCCCCGTCGCGAGCCGTAATCCCCGTCGATGTACGTCTATCCATTACATTAGAAGTATGGCTTCTTCCGATATCAATATCCCTTGGCGATACCGCTTACAACTATTTTCTTTGTACGAAATACAAAAAATACAAGCCATAATACAGGGTGTATTACCTAAAGAATCTGAGTTAACCGAAGACCTTGACATTAATTTCATATCTGTTTAGTTAAAGCCAAGTCAATCTTCGACTTTCGTGGAAAAGTACATACACAGGTACGGCCATCTGCCAACGTTGATCGTGTTGACCCTGTACAAGTTACAAATAAGCTCTAATTCTGACCAATAATAGTGACTTCGGTCTTTTCGGTCAAGGTTTTTAGTTTCTCTGGTTCTGAATCTATACATCATTGATTATCCATACATCTATATTCTATAAAATTAATTAAATTGAAGTGTCTGTTTGTAATACCAAAATAACAGCTTTTTTCTGAATGCATATTATTATGAAAGTATATTATTATGGTACTTATTACAAAAACATATTTTTAAAAAAAATTGTCAGTCTGTCGGTCTGTTTGTCTGTCTGTCCGACTTTGACTGGACTTTTACTGGCAGATAGCTGATGTTATTAGGAGTAGTTACTCCTAGCTACTTTTATTTCAGAATTAGGGTTACGTGCAAAAAAAAAACCCTTGAAATTTTAACAAAATCCGTTTCAAACTGCTAATCTCCGAAACGGGTGGACCGATTTTGACGGGAGTTTTACTGGCAGATAGCTGATGTCATAACGAAGGAGTAACTAAGCTACTTTTTTATTTCAGAATTAGGTTTCCGTGCAAATAAATTAAGATCCCTGAAATTGATAACAAAATTCGATTCAAAAAGGAAAGTAATATTTTTTTAAATAAAAATTTCACGCGAACGATGGTCGCGGGCAACAGCTTGTTTTAAATAAAGAACGGCTAGTAAAAAACTTTCTTTTGAATATGTATCACTCTGTATATAAATAAATAAATAAATAAATATCGCTGGACATTACACACAGCGCCATCTAGGTGCCACACTAAGCAACGAGGCTTGTGTCGTGGACACCAGATAGTTGATAATACTACATAGATACTTTTTGTTTGTAAATACATACTTATTATACATATAAACATCCATGACTCGGAAACAAATGTCCATGCTCATCACACAAACACTTGCTCCTACCGGGATTCGAACCCGGGACCCTTAGAACGTAAGGCAGCCAGACTACCGCTGCGCCATTCGGGTCGTCAAAAATATGCATGCAAAGTAGAGTTTCCTATAGTTATTCATGGACTCCATCGTCAAGTCATTCACCCACCTCAATACGTGAGCACAGCCGTTTTTACACGACAAGCCAATTTGTTGCGTTGTCGTCTAATTTGTTTTCGTATTGTACTTCATTTGTAGTTTTTTCTTTACTTGCTACCTTCCTTCTATTGAATTTAGTTTTCAGGTTAGAATAAGTAGCGACGCCTCTAACCAAAATGAGAAGACTATTTATACAAGAATATGTTTTGAAAACGAATGAAATGTCTTTCTGTAACTATCATTTATTTAATTATATCCACTCAAGCTAATTAAATAATATTAAATAAAAATGTTTATTTCAATTACATAAGGCTTAACAAACATGTTTTGGAGATCACCTTTTAAGCAAAAAGATGGTTGTGTTAGGTGACTCCGCTCTTCCACTTAACATTATAGTGTATGCAACTGACCACAAATAAAAAGAAAAGTAACTATTTTGCAGAAATTGTTTTAATATTGTCTAAGGAAGCAAAATATGAGCTTATGTATGTACCATCGAAACGTTACGCACCTTCAAAATATCATGGTATTGTTCCAAGAATCGCAGTCGCAGAGAGGCATTTCCTCGGAATATAAGAAGTCCGAGTCACCAGTTGGTATTACTACAGTAGGTACCTACGTGGCAGGATATTTCCGTCGCCCAACCCATATGTAGGTGGCTCGACACTCACATATTTATAATACTGCTCGTATCATTAACGATATTTACAAAGTAATAATTTAATTAATGCACAACTGCTGCGTTTCTCGAGATCTGTATCTATGCGACGAACTCGCCTACAGACTCAATCTAGTCTTCCTTCTTTTCAATAATTTATGGGCTATGTACGCTTGCTCATAGACTCAAAATATCCGGGTATTATTTGATGTCGGAGAAATGCGTAGGTTTTTAGAAAAATACACTAATGAAACACGTTGTATGAGCAAGATTTTCTGGCGTAAATGGTCTTGAAAGTGTTTTAGAACAAATTTAATTGAACCAAGTTTCGTCTACTTTTTTGCGGTATGTTCTCTTGTTACTAAAGGTTGAATACTTAATTTTATAATGAAAGTAACGTGCAATACTTTCTCATTTGGTCCAGTGGAAAGCTGCGGCATCGTCGCACGTGCGTGGACTGCTCAAACGGTTCTAGCGTGAATCACGTTCTTGAAAACAATAATCGTAGTGGTCAATGGAACATTAAGTCTGCTAGCATTGCCTTTATTAGCGTCCCTACACGATCAGCTTATTAGTATTCACTGACTGCCAGTATGAATAAATCACCGGGGTCCCTGCTGACGGGAAAACTACTCTCTTTGCCAGCTTATAAACAAGCGTGGCAGATACACGGCGACACCTACAGTCGCGCTGACGACTCGCCAAACGGCTAATTGGCCGAAGCTTTCTTCCGAATTCCGAAATGACTGTGTGGTGTTTCCCCAAATTATACCAAAGAATGCCCTGTTGTGGTTCGTCAGAAAGCTAGACAATACGCCAAAATAACTTTTTTTATTTTGCCCTAAGTATTTAATTTTAGAGACCAGTTTCGCGTGTAATTTCCTGGGCTGTAGCCTTAGCACGCTTAATGATTTTATTTCTTGAAAGTTATAGTATTTAGTACCTTCGTTAAAAAACAAATCTGTGTCGGAATAACGCGCCAAGTGCGGTACACTACATAAACCAGCATCTCAGTCTATCTGATACATGATATATTTTAATGACAGTATTTAAACAGGTCGTGATAGTGAGTTATTTGTTTGTTTCAGTCACAATGGTGGTGGGCGAGAGCAAGCGCACCGCCAACATCATGGACGGCATTGAGAACACCGGTGACGTGCGAATGCACGACCACCGGCTGAGGCTCAAACAAAGGTAATCCATCTCCTCTTGTACTTAAACCTCATTGTCACTTAAACATTAGGAATAACAAACGCAAATGGTCATTAAAACAATATTATTTATAGATTCCTGGAGTTCGCAGATTCTTGGCTCAATCGATTATGCTTTGACGATCGATCACGTGGAATTTCCTTAGTCTTTTATACAGGGTGAATTTTTCAAATGGGCGTGGATGGACAAATCCCAAACAGTGAGGAATATCGAAACATGCATAAAGGAGCCTCGAGCCCGATTCCTGGCCAGGAATATTGATTTTTCAAAAATCCAATGATGCAGTTTTAATTTTCTTCAAAATCAGGCTCGAGACACCTTTGAGCATTTTTCGCTATTCCTCATAGTTTCGGATGTGGCCACCGACTTGGAAAATTCACCCTGTATATAACATAGGCCCTATAAACCTTTTTCTTTTGAAGCAAAGCCGCATGGCCCATATCGAATCCGTACTGGAACTTTTGTTTGTCCGAGATCTAAGAACGTAAAGTTCATACGCCTTCCTTACGTCAATGTATGCTTACACTGGTATTATTTTAGTAACGTAACGCATTCAACATGGAACATTTGTGTACGCGCCGTTGGGCGTCACGTCACCAACCAATGACTGGGTTTAGGGTGTCAGACTATTCACCTACGTCCCACACAAAAAACGTCGGAAGTTTGTAGGCGTAAAGGTTGATTGTTACATCATACCTTCCATAGACATAATGCATTCATGAATATTTTCGCTATCGTAAAAGACTGCTTTTAATTCTTACCATATTCGTTTTCGCACAAGCTTGTCGAAATATTTTTAACTGATGAAATACTGTTGGCAGCGATGATAATGATATTACGAATACAGCTCTAATTATCTCGAAAAATTCCAATAAAACATTTCGTTAGATGACTACGTGCTTCTTTGAAGTTTCTCGTATCTCTTGTGAATCATAATTCCTAGTATTTTTTAAAGATTTTCTTCATCAATGCAATACCATATTAAAACAGCCACTTCCTCAATAATGAATAAAATATGTACATAATGCTAACATCGGGTGAATGTCTTCGAGGCGAGGCCGATTCATTTGAATGTTTCTGCATTACAGTACTTACTAATACTAAACAAGCGTATATTGCGTGCATTGACGGCGCGTGGGTAGCGTTCGATGCCTTTGGGTTCAAGTTAAAAGAGAATGGCTGGTTTCTACAAAGTTTTCTCCTATATTTCGGTAAAACGTAACCCACCTTCGGCCTCTTTTTTCTTTAGCCCGCACTGTTCCTCTCCTGGAGGCCTAAAATGGAAGCTTTATCAGAATCATAATATGAATCACGTTAAAAATTTAAAATTTTTAAAATGGCCTTTATGAGAGTTTTACATTTTTAACGTGATTCGTATTATGTTCTGATGAAGTGGCCATTTTAGGCCCCTGAACAAAGGTCTCCTCCGTTCCTTCCAGTTCTCTCGATGTTCACATAAATTCATGAGAAAGTCATCCAAAGCGTCAGGCCATCTTCGCCCTTATCGTATTCAAATTTATTTGGCGACCCAAATAAATTGCGCAGCATCCCTTCATCCATACATCATCTCTTTTACCCTAGAACTCCCCTTTCTAGCTATATCGACTTTCAATCCACAATCCTTCCACCGTGCATCATTTTTTGGTGACTTCTCTTATAACCATCCACATTCGTACTCAAAACATGATCCCGTTCGAAGTCGTTTGTGTGCCATCTAAAAATATCTGTACTTTTGAGGATATTATACGATTTTCCTTTATTTGCGTTACTTTACACTCGATTATTCATTTTAATTTGAGAAGTTAAAATGAGTATATTCGACTATGTGTTAACTTCCTGCTACTTAAATGTTTCTCCCTCCTAAACGTATGATAGTTCTTCCGTTCCTCGTCGGATAAACAGTTAAGGAACTAAAAATAGTTTTCGTTCGCATTTTAAACAGTCATTTAGTACTCTCTAAATAGGCGACCGGATTCACTTTTTAAAATAGTAGTTCTACGCATTACGTTTTACTATAGGTATTTCTATTATTAGCGTCAAAGTGTGCATACGTAAAGAAAGTACCTATAGTACATAGTTACGCTTTCGCTCATGTAAATTGTACTATCCTCAAAGAACTAATGTGTGCGTTTCCGTGACGCATCGATTTGCTTTATCGATTTAAACCTCGACTCTAATCATTTGAGTAAATTGAACCGTTTTAGCTGTGATGACTTCGTATTTGACGATTAATTTTTTGACAATGACTTCACGAATTGCTGCACAAAAGATGATGACTAAAATTAGAACCTATTTTTATATGAAAAAAGTCTAGAGCTACACCTAAAGACAGTAATTAGTGCGTTTGATCTAACTTTATCTCCAATTTACAATTGCAGCTCTGCTTGCATCATCAAGATATGAATTTAAATCTCCTACTAGCTTTAAACCACTATCCCATTAACCTGACATTCAACCTGTTTACTTACATTATGAATATGCATTACAGATTCGATATAGTAAGAAAACTAGGCCAAGGCACGTACGGAAAGGTGCAGCTGGGGATCAACAAGAAGACAGGCCAGGAGGTGGCCATCAAAACAATCAAGAAATGCAAGATCGAGTCCGAGGCTGATCTTATACGCATTCGCCGCGAAGTGCAAATTATGTCTTCAGTTAGACATCCCAATATTGTACATATTTATGAAGGTATGCAGTTTAAGATAATTAATTTCCTCGCTTCTTATTAAATTATTTGGACGGTTATAGTTTCTGGTTCGTTTAATCTTGCCATAGCTGGTATTCCAAACTTCTAGATGACTGATGCGACAACATTAATGAAACTACAGTCATTATAAATTCCAACTTCATTTTCTCTGACATTTCCAATGCTTCATCGTATTATTGCGATCTAAATGCCGCAGTAACAAGACAAAGAAAACTATAAAGTACAATATCAATCGGTGCCAAATCATCTCGTATTGGCCCTTTTGTCGTTACATTTCATAGACTAACGTTCGTCTGAGAGCGCTATTGAAAACAACATGGCATGCGATCGAACTATAACTCTTATAACAATCTGACATTATGTTCAGTTTCCTATGGAATTTAACTGTGAAATATGCGAGCATTGTTCTCTAAAATATCGTTTATGTCTTTCAGTATTTGAAAACAGTGAAAAGATGATCCTTGTTATGGAGTATTGCTCGGGCGGTGAGCTCTACGATTATCTTAGTCAGAAAAAAGTATTACAAGAGGACGAAGCTAGGAGGTCGGTTGACATTTTACTCCTGAAAGATTTTTTATTTTTATTATTGTTTTAATATTAACAAAGTGATTGTGGTGTCGTTTCAGGTTATTTCGACAGATCGCAACTGCTGTATATTATTGCCATATACATAAAATCTGCCATAGAGATTTAAAATTGGAAAATGTTTTATTAGATGATACTGGTAGTGCTAAGGTTGGTGAAAATCCCTACTATGTCATTTATTTTTAAGTTTTTGTTTGTGGGTACTAAACGATGTACACTATTGTTCTTCAGATTGCCGACTTCGGTCTATCAAATGTTTTCAAAGAGACATCATTACTGTCCACGTTTTGCGGTTCACCATTGTACGCGTCCCCGGAAATCGTTAAAGGAACGCCATACATAGGGCCAGAGGTACGGCATAATTTATTGAATTATTTACATAATAAGTTTGAGTCAATGATCTTTTCGAGGGTCATACTAGTATCGTTCGTTTTTTTTTCGATATATGAAACCCATGAACCTTGAGGCTCTACTGTTCAGCTCCACTCATACTCTAGTAGAGCCTTCGATTTGGTGGTGGATTATAGATGTGGCGAATGTGCATTCTTCTTCTTAGAGAATCGATGGCCAAATCGATTTGCCCATAATTCAGGTAAAAAGGTTGCCAAGTATGCAGGTGCATTTAATTTCATGAATTAAAAAAGCATTCACTATTGACATGTCCTAAGGACGCTCGGTGCGACCCAGGTCCCTGGACAGTAGACTTTTGTCTGCCAATCTTTTGAACACATCTTTTGATCTTTTGACATGAGCTGCAAGGAGGATAAGCTTTGTTAGCTTGCATTTGGGTGGGCCTATCGTCCGCAGTACATGACTAATAATGATCTGTACTCATAGTTTGTTTGGTTAACATCAATTCTAATTTTTTGTTGCACCTTCAGGTAGATTGCTGGTCATTGGGTGTGCTTCTATATACTCTAGTCTACGGAGCTATGCCATTTGATGGCTCCAACTTCAAACGTCTAGTCCGACAGATCAGTAATGGAGACTACTATGAACCTAGAAACCCATCGAGTAAGTATTACACCTCATTATTAATTCATGCAAATCTCTCGGCGAAATATGACAATAGGTTTATGATGGCATGATATTGTCAAATTTATTATTAATAATTAAATTCAGAATTCATTTATTAGCTTACACAACAGAACACACAGGTTTAATAGTGGGTCCCAAACCGCATCTTGGTGACCCAGACACTACACAAAGTAAAAAAATTACAATGTTCTCATGCTGCAAGAAAAATAATCAATAAGCAAAATGTGATTACTGCAGCAAGAAATAAAAAACTATTATTTATGTTGTTTGATGTTGTGTGTATGTTGCACAAAATAATGGCACACCAGATAATTATGATCTAACTAAATGACCCCGAGGCCTATAAAACACTGTTAAGGTACTTCACTTACTCTTAAGTTAATAGGGCTATCACAATTTTTCTTGTATTTGAGTGTTTGACTTGAGTTTTGATGTGTGATTATGGTTTAGATATGGCCACAAAATGAAAACAAAAATATGCCCGAAAAGTTTGATTATTTTTGTCGGGAGTGTTCTAAATAAATATTTCAATTTGTTTATATACATAAGTAAAAACCTTGTCTCTGCAAGGATGTTTCATAAAATTCTACTTTTGGGCATCTTTCGATGCTTTGTTACATAAAAGATATAATAATTTAGAAAAATACACACACAACTGAATGTTGTACTTGAATGCTCAATTCAATTTATTATGTTTCATACAGTAATACACCAAAAATTATTTCATAAAACATAGAGATACTGACAATTTTTCCTCCGAAATTATATTTTTTATCTATTAATATATATTAATATAAATAACTAAGGTTACTATGTTACCTTGCTTGGAAAAAATAATTAGTCCATTTAAAAGTTATATAATATTTTAAAACAATTGGGATGACATCTTGTGGAACTAATGGCGCTAGCATCGCTGGTTCCTAGCATCGTCATTGGTTGAAAATCTGGATATATCATTTTGTATTTCAAAGAGCTTGACCTCATTGGTCAGATTCATTCAGATCTGAGATCAGCTTTCTTCCAACCCCATTGTTATAGCTGTTTGCATGTGTGCGTAGCGTACTTCGCTAGAGGCACAAGTGCGCATCCGCTACCGCACGCGATCTAATTTACCTAAACTGAGTTCTTTTGTTTTGTAGTAGCCCTCTTAAGGTACCTTTAAAGCAGACTGCGTCGGTCAGTCATATTACAATGTTCTATTGTTTATTTCAGGTGCATCACCTCTGATTCGCGACATGCTCACAGTAGACCCGTTGAAACGTGCTGACATCGCCTACATTTGTGACAATCCGTGAGTTTTCCATTACAATACTATAATTCGTTGGTCGCAAGCGCGACTGCTGAGCATTGAGGTCCTGGGTTCGATTCCCAGGTCGGGCAGAGTATTATTGGGGTTTTCCATAAGGAATTTCTCAGTTGCAGCCACAGATTTGTACCCGGTTGGTCGCAATAGGCCCGACCCCTATTAAATGGAACTTAATGATCATAACTGGCAAAATTTGAGTGTACAATTAGGTACTCCTCAGTCTTACCGTATGGGGACTAGATGCCTGATGTTATGTTATGATGTATTACACAGATTACTTAAAATGTGTTGCTGCATTTTAAGATCTATTCACTAATCAAGATCAGGCGAGACAGCGTTCCATGAGTATCGAGAAAAGGTCTTTATTGGCCCCGAGCACACTATGATGTACGCAAAAACAAAACACTGTCGACCGGGCAGCTAGAAGTCGGCCTTCACCCACATTCAAACAAATGTGATGTTTCGTTTTTCTGACTTCAACAGTTAAGTTTATAATAATAATAAAGTTACTTAGAAAGCATTACTTCTAGACACGGCGCGTATTGTTAGGAGGTTCCTATTTCAAGAGCCCTGACCACCGGTAGCTAGGACCCTGTTCCCGATGCCGGTGGGCTACTATTTTTTATATAACTTTTGTTGTTATAATATTTAAAAATGTTATTAGTATGTAAGGAAAATAATATAGTGTTCGCAAGCGCGATTGCTGAGCATGAGGTCTTTGGTTCGATTCCCGGGTCAGGCAAAATGTTATTGGATTTTTCCATTAAGAACTTCTCAGTAGCAGCTACGGAGCCTGGATTTGTGCCCGGTTGATGGCAATAGGCTCCATGGGGTCCTATTACATGGGACTTAAATATAACTGGTGAAATGTGGTTGTACACCTCTGTCTGACCCTTCGGGGTTTGCAGGCGTGACGTTATGTTATTCAAGAAATAGAAGGTAACATTAGTGTTGCGTCCAAAATATTTAGTTTTTCTTAAGGACGCGTTCTCAAAACAGATAGGTATCGAATCGCATCACTACACTGACACGGCTCACACACACACACACACACATACGCAATGTAAACTGCGGGAATAATGAGTAACTAAACTGATTTTCATACTTTAGCAAGTTCTCTCACGACGGCGCGGCGGCCGAGCGCGGACTAACGCTTTCTCTTTAGAACTTTTTATACAATACTCCAGACAGTGACAAAATAAATAACCCTTAATACCACACGTTAAGGTTCATGCGTAAGAGCAAATTACGTGCAAAATTAGACGGTTCGTTTTTATTTATTTTCTGACATTATTTATAACATTTTCATGAATATTTTGCCCGTGGTTTTGAAAGAAATATATCTGTCGTACTAGGGTATTTTTCAAGAAAAAAAATTATGTATCTATTAGCAGAAAAATGATCCTGAATGAAGTCCCAAATCGGTAATTTTGTGTGAAGAGGTAATGGAAAATCGTTTTTACGATATCAAATACCAAAATTTCAAACCAAAAATTGTCCATTATTTGGAAGATCAAGAAGTAATCTATTTGTGGCAATTGTTAGTTTTGTTTGATTTATTTCCATTTCATCGCAAACTCTACCGAAAAATAGCTTATTTTTGTCGGATTTGAGAACGCGTCCTTAAGAATAGACAAGCAAAGATCACTTAGCTAACTAAAAGGCATGTATACTGTACAGCTGGGTGAACACGGGCTGGTCCACGTCGTGCCTGGAGGAGGCGGAGGCGCTGGCGGCGCAGACGCCGGTGCGCCTGGACCTGCTGCTGTCGCTGGCGCCCGCGCAGCCCTCGCACTCCAACTCCGTCATGGTGCCCAACGAGGTGGGGACTGGAACTGCTAATAGTGCTGATTAACATTTACACACAGATTATTGAATTCAGTCATTCCTTCACTTACAAACATTTTAAGCGTCTACGATTGCGTCTGCGATTTTAAAAATTACCGATGGGAGTTGAAAACACGGCTTCTAGATAATAAACAGACAAAAATGATCCCATTCCTGAAGTGAGTCCCCTATGTGCAAATGACTTAATTAAACGGAGATAAGCTAGATAAACGAAGCACGTCTTCGGATTTTTAGTTCTAGCAAACCCAGATATTACAGCCTCTAAAATATCTCAATTTTCTCATCCTTATTTATATTGTCCAAGCCATGGTGCCGTGTCATGCTTGTTTGTCCTCTTGTGAAAGATTTTAAAATTTGATTTATTTGTCAACAGTCTGAACTAGGTCCTGAGGAGAGCGGCACAGACCTCACAAGCTCAACGTCGATGGCTCACATTGAGCCCAGCAACTCTGCCGAGAAGAGGATCCTGGATCTAGTTGCAGGTATACATTTATCTGGCTCATTATTCTGCAATTAGTATATAATAATAGACTTTAATTTCAATGTTTTAAAGTGCAATCGAGCGCGAGCAAACGCGTTTTTATTCATCAATATTTGTACGAATTTGCACATTAAGATATATGTCAGCAAAAAAGCCTTTGATCTGAACCTTGGTGATATTTTAGTTCAATGCTTTGTAGTCCTACTAATATATCACTTTATAGTATACAACAAAGTCACTTCCCGCTGTCTGTCCCTATGTATAATCTTTAAAACTGCGCAACGGATTTTGATGCGGTTTTTTTAATAGATAGAGTGATTCAAGAGGAAGGTTTATATGCCTAACATTGCACTCGTGCGAAGCCGGGGCGGGTCGCTATTAATGTTATAAATGCGAAAGTTGGTGAGGATAGATGGATGGATGGATGTTTGTTGTTTGTTTTGTTTATTTATTTATTTAACAATTTATGTACACACTAAATACAGAAAAGAAAATAGTACAAAGGTGATGCTTATTTCTAAAGAAATCTCTTCCAGCATACTCGTACCTGCGAAAGGAGAATTTAAAAAAGAGATGTAGACACAGTGTGTAAAAGAAGAAAAGAAAATGGAATACAAAACATAAATCAGAACTATTTAAATATAATACCTCCTCATACCACCATATTTTGTTGATGAAATTTAGCACACAGATAGTTTATAACCTGGATTAACTAGGATACTTTTTTATCTCGGTATTATGATCCCGTGGGACAGTTATCTAACTCCACGCGGATGAAGCCGCGGGCATAAGCTAGTAATAATTATAAATGTATATCACGAGTCTTATATTCCTAGAGGGTGGTGAAGACGCAATTAAACCGTCGCCGACCCGCACGATCGTGTCGGCATCTGATAACAAGCGCAAACTGGAGCTCGCCATGTCGGCTAGCGGATTACAGAGGAAGAAGGAACGAGTGGCCAGGTCTGTAACATAGAAATGCTATGATAATTTACTGTTGATTTGTAGGTAAGCAGCTATTTGGATGACTATTGTATCTCTTTCTGTAGTTAGTTGTTGTCAAGCCTACTCATGTTGCTGCCAAAAACAACAAAATTGGAAAGTGGTTTTGAAAATCGTATTTCTGGAGATTTTTTTTTTCGTACTCGATGGTAAAAAGAAAAAAAAATGCAGAATAGAGGAGGTAAAAAAAAGTAGAAATAATACCTCCTCAACCTCTTGCTCCTCCTATAAAATAGTAGGAGCAAGTGGTTGAGGCTTCGTAAGAAACTGAGAAAGACCTTTAGATAATAATCTTGTCCTACTTCGATTGATGTAGTGTGCTAGAAATACACACGGATCCCTAATTTTGTTTTGTTTTAGTTGTGCGAGCATTGCGCCTCAAGCACCGGTGCTGCCTGAAGAGAGTTCACCGGAAATACTGTCCAATGACGAACCCACTCTGGCTGATGACTCGGTAAGTTTCTCCAAGTAGTTCAGTTTATCGGTCCAACTGAATGACTGAAGTAATCAGTAAGATTTATACACTTTTATCAGAAAATTTAATAAATGTTATTAGACAATCAATCGTCTTTCAAATACTATGACTATTGATCATTCACTTGCCCTTCTACCAATTTATTTGGGGTGCTATGATTGTAGATACATACAGGGTGTAACAAGACCCTTAAGGAAGCCGTCAACCAAGCGTTTTTTACATCAAACTAAGTAACTTTACGCAAAAATTATTGCTGGGAAACGACCTTTTTTTGGAGTGAAAAATCACGTTTTACAGTAGGACTCAATGTAGCTCACTCAAAACATTGTCCTAATGGATGGCTTGAATAGAACGGGGGTCGTGGAGGTATTTATAATAAAAATCTTACAATAAAAACAAGTATTTAAAAAAAAAAAACTTTTGGAAAAGTTAGAACTTTGACCCCCAATATCTCCGTAACTAGAAGGTTCCCAGGTATGGTCTAGCTAGAACAACAAAAAATGATCGCAGTGACGTCCACAAGTACCTTCCGGCTTCGTTATGGTTCTTGTTACACCCTCTAAGTGTATTCATTCAATAAAACATCCACCACAATAGGGAATATGCATGTAATTTTTTTTTCACTTAAATCAATAAAATACAGTTCTATCAACCCAAGAAAATAAAAGTTAATTTCAACTACTGCTTGTCGCACAAAAAAAATATTAAACTCATACAATTTTCTACGATAGTTCAAACGTCCATGACTGTCGCGGCCATTCAAGTTATAGTATTTGATGTCACTTACCTCTACCTGCCTTGTTTACATCTAATTTTTTGCAGTTTTACTGCATGTATGTGCTCTAATCAAGCAAAAATTGCAATCACAATATTATAGTAAAATCTTAGTGAAACTAAGTACTTTTCAAATAAAAGTGTTTCTTTGACACATAGTAGTTGACGTTACTACCAGAATCGATGTGTTTTGTGTTTGCGTTCCGTTTCACGAAAAACACGCTACATAAAACATTAAATTGTAAAATAAGTGTTGTATTAGAGAATTAACCCTTCGTGTGCCGGGAACGTGGATCCACGCGAGACACAATAGGTTTTTAATTGTGTCTATATACTCGGCATACGAAAGGTTAAACAAGTGTACCACAATGTTTTTAAGGGCCAATACAAGGCATTTTTAAGAAATAAAAAATGTTTTGTATTTGTTGCATATACCCTACCTTACCTCCCATCCCCGATTCGCCTGCTACCGACATCTGCGCCGTCACCGATGATGCCGTGGTGGCAATGTTTTGAGGGCGTAAAATCATAAGTATATCGTGCTACAACAGGTAATAGAAGACCAAAGACTAACACATAAAAAAAAACTCATTTAAATCCAAACCGAACTTTGTGTCAGTACTTGCAGCCTTTTTGAACTAGATTCTTACAAACAGCTGTTACTACATTTATCATTTTCATCCCAGGCAATAACACCAAACCTAAAATCATCAGCGACGATCACAATCCAGCCCGCACCAGTCGAGCTTGTGAGAGACCTAACTAAGGACATAGTTAGGGAGCCGCCTAAAGAAGAGGAACCGGTTGAGAAGCCGAGCAAGCCGCGCGTCGCTATCAAGAAGAAGACTTCGCCTACCAAGACTGTAGAGGAGAAACCGGCGGAGAAACTTGAGGAGGCTAAGGTATTGGGTGGGCTTGATTTTGTGTGAGGGTTATATGGCGAGGTAAAGTTTTTCATGTTACATTGAGAACAGAACACGTCAACTGAAATTGTCGAAACATCTGTCAAATCCAATTCCATTACATTTCATGTCGGTTCACTGTTATGCCACGTTCATTGAAAGTCACCTATGCCAATATCATAACTGGCAACTTAGGAAAATGAGGAATACCTATTCCTATACAGGAGGATTCTACTAGAAAAAGCTTTTCATAGGTATTTGCTGTTAAATCACGTTGTTCAATGATTTCGACTTGACTTGTGCAATCACAAGTCAAGTCGAAATCAACAGCCACAAAGTTAAAATAGGTCATATAAGTCAATACTTATATGACCTATTTTAAGTTTGTGGCTGGCCATGGACGACTGGCCGCCTGTTGAAAAATAACGCACCCACACACTCCCAGAACACTCTCAAGAGTGGTTGGGCTGTTCTCTTATCAGCTGCTTAAATAAACAATAGAGCGACTGCATATAATAATTGTGTTTTACAGCCACAAGAAGACACAAAGCAGAGCGGCGTAGCGTCTGCGGCAGACAAGCTGACGTCACTGTCCATAGCACAACAACCGCCCGCCAACCAGGTGCCCAAACCCAAGAAACTGTCTATACCAGGTAATTTACATAATATATCAGGTCTTAGAAAATAGAATGACCTATAATTGCAGCTGTGTTTTAGATATTCTTCTTCCTAGCGTGTCGCATGACAGTGGCGTGCCCGCTCCCTTTCAAGGGAGCAAAGGGAGGCAAAGCCCAATTACCACAGTGAATTCAGTACAATATCTCCAAATAAGCACCTACAGATGTATTAAAAATTTGCTAGGAGAAAGTGAGAGGTCAGAAGCCAGATGCAAGCCAGCGGGTGTGAAATAGAATGCGTTAGCACCGGCCGAAACCCCTAAAGACACCTAAAGAATGTTTTTTTTTTTATTTGTTGAGTTTGATTGTAAGGCACGCCAGGGCTTTTCGGCTTGTATTATAGGTCCGCCACTAATGGGAATCTAAATTGAATCAACCCAGAATTTGGCTTCGAGTTTAGTACCATCAGTAGCGTCCATCTGTTTTTGTAATTTACAAACAACAGGACACAATTAAGTGTCCCCTTTTGACTACTAGATGAAGTAGGTAAAAAATATTAACTTTGTGTTTCACCAGGAGGCAATGTCGGCAGTTTCAAAGATCAGTTCGAGAGGAGAGCCTCTCTTACAACTGCACCTGAAATCAAACGCAATATCTCTAAACCAGGTATGATAAAAAATATATCTTTAACACGAATACCTAAACGAGTTGAGAACTATGTAATCTGTGTCATTACTAAATTAACTGTAAATTTAACTTTAAATATATATCAATAAAACTTATGTTGTTGTTTACAGTTGTCTCAAAGATCGCCAAGCCCAAAGCACAGAGTGAAGACCGTGAGTTGCAGTCCAAGACGCCTGACAATGGCACAGTTCGGCTGCAACAAATTGGCATTGAGCCTTCACAGGTAAACTAGAACTTTTCATCAAATCTACGTAATAGCGTGATTGAAATTACTAGATTTTTTTCTCATTAGGCCGAGTCAAAGCATCGAAAACGAAATAATACACATTTAGAAGAAGTAATCGTGACACTGAACGAGTTTGGTAGTTCAGGCTTCTATACGAATTCTATTTTTTTTTTTTTTTGATAATTGATAATGGTAGGATATCCCTATCTTAATTTCGTTCATAATAATGTACGAAATTAAACGAAATTCGATCGCTATTTTATGTTTGAGGGATCTATCCTAATCCCCCCCTCATGTATTTTTAGTTGGTCACATTGAATACATGAATTGAATTTAATATGATTCACCTGCTATCGTAAAATGCAAATCTCTTTACTAATATATACAGACGCGGAAGTGGTGACTGTTTCTGTCTATATTTAGCAATAATCTATTATTGTACCAATTACTTTCAAACCTAGGCTAATAAAAGAATAATGTCATTGATTAATTGATTCATCATAACAGGAAATTGGCAGATGGAGTTCATGATACGAATGATTCACCTGCCATTGTATTATTACTACCTTATATAACCTTGTTTTATTGTGTATTTGTAGCAGGGTTCGAAAATATCCGATATTTATTATAAATGTCAAAATATCGGGTTTTTATGATATATATCCGATATATATCAAGTTTGATACATATCCATTTTGTATGAAAGTTTGTTTGTATCCATATTATTATTTTATTGTATTATTTGTGTATACTATTTGCATATGTGTTACATAAATAAATAAATTCATCATTTAATAAACAGTTATATTTTATAAATACAAAAATTATTTAATGCTTCATAAATACTCAATAATGAAGTAAAATCATTTCTTCACTTTGTCAATAACTTTCTGTTTCTTTGTAAAAAATAATAGAATAAACAAAAAAAAAACTTAATCTTTCGTAACAAAAATTTTCTGACACCATTAATGTCGGCAGAAGTATTGCCATTTATGGATTAGAACTTACTACTAGGGAGTATGTTTTAATTCTACTCCATCGTCATCTACATTTGGGAAGTAGAAATACAGTAACAAACACCAAAAGTTACTAATAATATGAAATGTTTAAACCATTTTTGTATTGATACATATCATAAAATATCATTTGATATATATCAGGATATATATCCATTGATATATATCCTCGAACCCTGATCTGTAGTGTAATCAATGCTATCAGAGATAAATATGAATTGATTCATTAAATAATACACAGCCATTCTTAAGTATACGTTTCAAGATGCTTTAAGTGATACAGCAAAGTCGGTGCGGAAGTTAGCATGTTCTAGCTAGAACTAAGAATACGAATATTATGGCCATGTGACATCTACTAATCCGCTCTGGGCCGGCGTGATGAATTATTGCCTGTTATCATTAACACAAAAAAAACGAGATTTTTATCATGCTTACTATTTGTTAAGAGTTCGCGATATTCCGGCACTGTTGCAAACGCCATGATCACGGATAAACTACACAACATAGTTAATATCGTATCCTATACTATTAAATGAGTAGTATTTGTATATTTGTAATCACGTTCTTGAAACCGGCTGTAATGACGAAGGCTATATACCCCTATATTGCCTTCGTCGAAATCATTATAGCCGTTTTAATAAATATTTTCTGATACAATTGGAATCGAAAGTATTATACGTTTTGACTTTTGAATACCGGGGGCTACTGAACGGCATAGGGCGGCCGAGACTGCTGTTCCGTCTCTGGATACCACTTTATTTTCCATGAATGTTGTGCCAAACAAACTTAGTAACGCATTTAAATATAAACAAAGCTCGTGCGTGCAATCGTCGTCAGCATGCGCCTACGACCACCGTATCTTTTGCGCTTGCATCCATTTTATATAGAAATCGAACTCGAACTGGGGAGGTCGTCTATGGCCATAACCATAGGGAATATTGATAATTAGAATTAATATTAGAAAACAGTCGACCACTAAATTTAGTATTCATTATAAATACTGGAGTTTTAGTACCATAACCCCTTTCATTAAAAAAAAACTAACTTTATAATGCCGGTTGTGATGGGAAAATTCCGTAAGGTAATATTCTATACATCGTGCGTGTATTTGTCGCAGAGCCACACTGAGGCGGAGCGGGAGTCCAACCTGCGCAGTGGCGTCAAGAAGACGGAGAGCGAGCCTTCTCACAGCTCTACTTCAGTAGACCCTGCTGTACTGCTGCAAGATGCTAGGAGGTTTGTTAATTGATTATTGTGTAACATTGGACTTATAAGTGTGAATTCCATCAATGAAACTAAACGCGGGCCCCCGTTTATAAGCTGTCAAAATTCCATAGCAATGATGACAGCTCTTGAACGTAGTTAAGATATTATGTCCAGTATTATCGATGGAATTCGCCCTTAGAGATTTTCATTGATTCCTCATAATATTCGAATGGGTCTTATACTGACTGAGTACTCTTTGTATATCACAACACAAATTGTATTTTTTTATATTTATGTTAGTCTGTGGTATATATCTGGGCCACAGTTGCCTGACATTAAATGAAAGTTGCTGTTATTAGCATCCTTACAGGTTGCAAGTACTTATGGACTTGTATCGTGGGATTTCGCGCCGGCTTGTAAAGCCAAGTCAGATGCCCATGGTGGCATAAAAACTCTGACACCAGGTTAGGCACTAACCACACGATAAAGAAGAAGACCGTGGGACGGATTCTGAATTTCGTATTATAATTATTAATTTATTAAAACTTTGAAATTAATTAAAAACAAGTCTCCACAAAACCATGACCCATGATGTTCACAGTGTTTGCGGCAGAATATTTTGGTGGAGTTTGTCCCACTTTATTATTGCTGTTTTTAAAAGCTGGACCAAAGTCCTTACTCGAATAAAAAGGTTTTCTTTTAATTTAAAAATACACACAATAGGGTATATGCAAGAAATACAAAACATTTTTTATTTCTTAAAAATGTCTTGTATTGGACCATAAAAACATAGTGGTACACTTGTTTCATTCTCTAACTGTCGTAGAAAACACTTATTTTACAATTTAATATTTTAGTAGCGTGTTTTTGGTGAAACGGAACGCAAACATAAAACGCATCGATTCCGGTAGTGACGTCAAAATCCATGTGTCAAAGAAACACTTTTAATTGAAAAGTACTTAAAGTTTCACTAAGATTTTACTATAATATTGTTATTGCAATTTTTGCTTAAATAAAGCACTTACATTTTAGTAAAACTTTTCTACTAAGGGCAAAAAATTAGATTTATACAAGGCAGATAGAGGCAAGTGACATCAAAGTCCTGACATGAATGGCCGCGATAGTCATGGACGTTTGAACTGTCGTAGAAAGTTGCAGGAGTTTAATATTTTTTTGTGCGACAAGCAGTAATTGAAATTAACTTTTAATTATTTTCTTGGGTTGATAGTACTGCAAATTAATGATTTAGGTGAAAAAAAAATTACATGCATAAGTAATGATAATTCGTCGTCATTCCAAACACACCCATCTTTACATAAGGCGAAACGTTAATGACAATGACGGATGCTGTTTTCTTATACATTCTGATTAATGCAGCCAGCTATGATGCCAAGCTATTTATTTTACTATGACTAATGTAGAACATAAATTCGTAGGAGTCTACAAAACTCTATGGCGAAGTTGGTCGAAGAGAAAGCCGGGGAAGAGAATCGCCGGCGCGCCGCAAGGGATATCATATCGTCTGCTATACGGACAGGTAAAAAACACTATTATAAATATGCTTTGATCTAAATTGCGTCATATTTTTATGCCCTGTATGTGAATGTGTAAACATGCGTCATTTTACGAGTTAGCCATTAATTCCTATGCATTTCTAAATATATATCTGAAGTGTATGTAATGTGGAATTTGTTAGTTAAAGTAGAAAATGGTAATTTGAACGATATTCATTTGAGCTCTCTTCATCTTCACTTGTGTGTGGAGTCCTCAGTGGAGTCTCCTAACATAGGCTTTAGACGCCTAAATCGAAACTCCAAAAACTAGTTTGTAAGAAAAACTTGGCAAAAACATTTTTTTTTTTCATATTTTTATCTTAATTGTTTTAACTGTACTAAATATCTGCCTAAATTGAAATCTATTGTTGCATGTATTTTGTAAAACAGCTATAGTTTAATAGTAGATTATGCACCGAGGGGCTAAAATTGTGTCTTATGTCACGGGCGTCATATTGAATCTCGAGCGCAATGAAGGATTCGGGATTTAACTCCCGAGTGCAGCGAGGGAGTTAAGAGTTTAACTCACGAGCGAAGCGAGGGAGTTAATATAAGAATCCTGAATGCAGCGAGGGATTCAAGCTAGCCCAAGGCAAAGACACCTTTAGCCCAGAGGAGGATACTCTACTTTTTACACCTACTGTGAGAAAATAATAGCCATAGTACGAAAAACAAAGTATTTATTAAATAATCAAACAGTAAGAATAACATATTTGCGCCTTTATTGCGTCTACCAATAAGTAGCCAAGACTCGATCAATTCGATTTTCAACAAAATAGTCTTTTCTACGGTTTTGTGGTGTGTGTCTATTGATATCACTCTCATGAAAGTGGCGTTTGTGTAAACTAAGCTTTATACAGGGCTGGTAGAATGGTTTTGGATGATTGGCTGTATGCATTTTGAATTTAGAACGTCATTGGAGACGCGAAAATAGAGTATTTTTGATAAAATGTGATAAATCGACTGTAGTATACATAGGTTTTATTATTTATTTATTTATTCACAAAATCCACAGAAATCTTAGCGCAGTTTACTTAAAATAAATTAACTAATGTTACAGCCAATTACTATTACGGTATTACGGCGCGGTACGGTATTTGTTATTATTAATGCCAGTTTTAATGGTATTCCATTCCTTTTAAAAAATGGTTCGTAGTTATCTAATTATTCTTACAATATTATGTCTTCGAAAACATGGCAACGATATGAAGAAGCAGTCGTTATGATTTTGTAGGAAATCGAGAATATCATCCACGCGTAGTAAGGGTATCGAGAATAGCTTTCCTCTTTCTGGCACCAAAGGGTGTTTGTTAGTACTATACTGCCAATTTAGCTGAGCATGTGAGATTCCAAATTCAAATCTCATTATTTACCAGCGGGTCATAATGAAATCCAGTACAACATTATTGACCGGCTGTGCCCCCGGCCACTAATGACTCACTTTAGGTTAAGGTTGCTTGACATATAATATCGGCGTTTTACCTGAAATAAAACGCTTATTAAACTACTTACATTATTCGAAGCATAATTAAACAATTGAGATAGGCTGTATCTTGTTTCCTGTGCCTTTTTTCCTTACGATTCTAGCCGTATAGCTCTGTCTCGCTTTCGTGACGTCACCAGGTCGGAGAGGGGAGTGCACTTGCGAGTGAACTAGCCTCTGTCTTGCTCATTGTATGATTGACTTTGTCACCAGGCAGAAATTACTATTATGCTTCGAATAAGGTAAGTAGTTTAATAAGCGTTTTATTTCAGGTAAAACGCCGATATTAAACCACTTGACCGTTATTCGAAGCATAATTAAACAATTGAGATGTCTGTTATCGCCTGGTGACGCTCACGATGAACGCCAATGTGTAGGGATAGATCAAGAAAAAAGTAGAGAATGTAATAGAAAAAGCATTGTATTACAAAAACAGAAAATGTATTACAAAAACAGAAAAACCAAAATTAAATATTAAATCTAGCTACTTATCTCACTGGATTAAATAGACCAGTAATGCCGTTATTCCTAGAAGAATCCAACACTTGTCGCTTATAAAATCTAATAAAAGTATTAGAGGACCTCCAATTTCCCCGAGCCATAATATCTTCTAAGGAGAAGTTGTCCAACCAATTCTTAGAAGCAACAGCGGACCGGATACTTCCAGGAGTAGCAACAATGCCTGCCTGACTCATCAGGGTTTTTATCCAGCCTGCAATAACCGTTCGTGAGGCCGCACGGGCTGCACCTCTTGTTGTGATAAACAAATTATGACATTTTGCTTCCTGGCGTCTAATGGAAAGCAGTGATACGGTCCGTTCAACCCAGTATACCGGATCCAAATTCCTATCATCATTATTTTTAAATAATCTCCACCCTGATTGCCTATGGTCAGATGAATCAGTCTTAGACCCAAATGCAGGCCATAAAGTTATACAATCGTGCTCTGGTGATTTTAAATAATTATCTTTATCAGTCATAAGGAGGGTCAAGTCATGAATACGTCTACCTGAACAGAGTACTAAAAGGGCAGCAGCTTGACTCGATACATCAAAAATATTATCACTATTTAGCGTTCTATCGCCAAGAAAGGAAACAAAATCATCAATATTCCAGATGGGTAACTTGGAATCAATAGGTTTTTTAATAGAAATCGATTTCAAAATGTGTTTTACCAAAACATGATTACTGAGAACACCTGAATTATTTACATTGCAAAGGGTAGAGACCACGGACTTGTGCAACATTATTGTATTATAGGACAGCTTATATTGTATTTGTAGATCAGCTAGAAAACGAGCCAGATCGGAACCTGAGGGGTTCTTATGGTTAACACGCTTAGCTCTACACCATGAGACCCAGCGGTTCCATGCAGGCTTATAAGTTCTCAGGGTGGAAGCGCGCCAAGAACCCTTCAAAAGATTTATTTGAGAATTATCCCAATCACCTAAATGATGTGTCCACCCCCACATTTCCATATTTCCAATACAAGATCCTGGACGTGAGGTGGTGGTAGTTCTGTTGTCACATCGATTAATACTTTGTCCAGGTTCTGTATTGTGAAAGGTGGGGCTAAAGCTCGAGCTTTGAGATCGCCGCGCCAGAACACTTTTTCCCACCTCGGTGCTACCAGTAAGTAAATTCCCGATGCCTGATTGAGGTAGCTCAAAACTTTGGGTATCAGAAACGGGGGCGGGAACACCCATGCCAGATTGAATGTCCAAGCAACCGAGAATGCGTCGTGGGCTACAGCTTCTTTGTCGGTCTGATCCTTCGATATGTAATGAGGGACTACGTGGGCGTTGTTGGAGGCAAACAGGTCCACTTGGGGAATGCCCCATTTTAGGAATACTGTTTTTGTGACTTCGGGCAACAGATGCCATTCGGGGACCTGGCGAAACCGTGATAAGTGGTCGGCATGGTTGTTGTACCTCCCCGGAATGTAGTGCACGTTGATTTGAATTTGGTACTGATCTATCAAGCAAAACAAGTCGTAAGTTATGTCCATCAATTGCGTGGATTTGGTCCCCCCTTCGTGACGGAGATACGCTACTACCGTGCGATTGTCGCATTGTATGGTGACTGTAGATTGGCTCAGATACATGGAATGGCTTTGAAAAACCTTTAATATTGCCAACATCTCTTTTACGTTGCAGTGCCCATTTTTCTCGTTTTGAGACCAAGTTCCCCTTAGGGACTGGTTGTCTATCTGGGCGCCCCAGCCTAAGTCGGAGGCGTCCGTCGTGATAAAGTGAGTCACTGGTGCGTGGTGTAGAATTAAAGGATTTTGCAAATTCTGGGTCCAACACTGTGGGTCGCCCATTGCATCTGCAGGATTAGAATAAACCTTGACAGAATTTAGTTCTAGAGTATTTACGAATTTCAATAGAGCTCGATAATGCAATCACCCTCTTTGAACGACAAAACTTGCAAAGTTTAGTGCTCCTATCACGCTCTGCAACTTTTTTAAAGTCTGTTTTTCCAAGATCTATGATGTGGCGAATTTTCGCCATCAATGAATTTACTTTTTCCTTTGGTAAACATTTGAGGTTTAGCCAAGGGTCCCACAGCACGCCCAGATAAACCAGAGATTTCTTTGGTGTTAAGATGGATTTTTGGAAATTTATTTGCCACCCCAGATATTGTAATGTTTTTACTAGAAGGCTCACGTGGCTTGCGAGAATTTCTGGGTCTTGGTGGGCCAAGAGAAAATCGTCGAGGAATACCAATATTCTCACACCTTTGCTTCTCATTACTTGGGCAATCCAATTTGTCAAACTGGCAAAAGTTTTTGGGGCCGTGCTGAGACCGAATGGAAGGCAGGTCATTTGCAGAAGTTGTTTTTTGTAAATAAGGCGTAAGAAGCGCCTGTGGGGCTTTGCTATATTTAGGTGGAAGTATGCCTGAGAAATGTCCAGCTTGCACATCCAATCTTTGGGTTGAATGAAATCTGGGACTCTGAATACATTTATCAGACTGAAAGGGGTGGTCAGTACGAATTCGTTTAAAGCTTTTAAATTGAAAATCGGTCGGGCCGATCCATCGCTCTTTGGTACCAGGAAGAGGCTGGATAAGAAACTTGGAGTTGGACTTACAGATTCTAGAATTCCTTGATTCAACATTTTTTGAATGATTAAAGTCATTTCCGTTGACACTGGTGTGTGAAACGCTTTGTTTTTTAAGTTGGGCATAATTAACGGAGGTTTTTGCTGAAAGGGTATACGGTACCCTTGAATTATTCGAACAAGAAATTCTGGTGCTTGCATTTCCCTCCAATGTTCGACGAAATTCGATAACTGACCGGCTTGAAATATGTTCATGTCAATATTTATTTCTCTTGCCATTGAAGCCTGAAGGTTCCTGAAACCTTCGCTTATGGCTGCCACGTCTGTGACCGTGGTATCTCTGTTTTGCCCCGCGAGAGCGAAAGGAACCTCTATCTACTGTGCCACTACCCTGCTGAGCATAATTGTAGTACGTATGCGCCGGTCCCTGCGAAGGACATTGTATATTATGCTGCAAAAAGTCACCGTGCGAGGGGACATTACAGTTCTGACAGCCGTGTGTGGGCATGTTAGTATTACGAGTATAGTTCTTACCCTGCGAGGGCGGAACCGAATGCTGCCCCTGCGAGGGACGGATTAGCCATTTTCCAACTTGCGAAGTTGAGGCCGAACCATAACTCGATTTAGATGAGCTAGTTGATTTAGAAGCAGGCCAGAAGGCCTTTTTGATACCACCAACTTTTTCTAAAGTGACAATAAACTGCTCAGAATTAAATAAGTTGACCTCAGATGGAGGTATTTTCCTGATTGATGCTTTAACTAACGGGTCGCGAACTGCGTTAGTTATGCTATCTCTGCGCATTTGTATGGTTTCAGCCCTGTGTCCACAAACCATTTGCAAAAGGTCTGCCGAAACCTTGCTAAAATCACCGGAAGTAAAAATATCATTAAGTTTTTGGTTTATAGCCTCGAAGCTAACTTCTTCTTTCTGGTCTCGGACCCATGTCATAAAAGCACAAAGTTCCTTCTTTAAGGACTCTTTTTGTTTTAACAAACCGTAAGTTAACGAAGCATAAGCTCTCTCCGAGTAGCTTAGGTGCTTAAGGATGTCATAAGGTCTGATCTCCTCGTTTGCCTCGAGTTCAACGAAACCCGGGCTATGGTTATAAGACTTTTGGGTTTCCGCGTAACGAACTTCACTCCAGTCTGGTTTATTGAAAAACTGAATTTCTTTTAATATGTTTACGTAACGCAAGTCAGTCTTTGGAATAGCCGGTTCTTTAAGCTTAATCTCAACACCCAAATTATTAAGAAAATTACTACCTTCCTGTTCGAATTCATCCTCGGCGAAGAGGGAAATGGCATCATCGGCCACTGCTGGTACACTGTTATTTAAGTACTGATTAGGTAAATTACTGATTTGATTCACTTTACGCTCTGGGTGGCGACGCTTGTGCCTGCCCCCCCTTTTTTATGACGGCGGCGACGCGCACTTTTATGCTTTGAACTATGGTCAGAAGAACTAGATGAACTGGAACTGGTACTATCAGAGCTACTACTACTGCTGCTGGAATGTGAACGCTTGCGTTTTTTACTAGATTCCTTATTATTAGCAGCGTGGGAAGGGCCTGCGACCGGTTCATCTTGTGAAATCAACGTTATTTCTTTATCCATTACGTATTATATTTAAACAATCGCACATCAAAAAACTGGAACAAAAGTAAATATACAACACGCGAACGGAAAAACCGTTAATTTAAATATATCAACATTGATTTTAAACACTAAAACAGTTAATCTTATTAAACACTAGAAACAGTTTAGTACATATAGAAAACTGATAGCCAGTTTTCGATCGTAAGGAAAAAAAATAAAAATAATGACGGTTATAATTAAACTCACCTGGGATAACCGTCTTCGGCAAGGAAAAGAACGCCAATGAGCAAGACAGAGGCTAGTTCACTCGCAAGTGCACTCCCCTCTCCGACCTGGTGACGTCACGAAAGCGAGACAGAGCTATACGGCTAGAATCGTAAGGAAAAAAGGCACAGGAAACAAGATACAGCCTATCTCAATTGTTTAATTATGCTTCGAATAACGGTCAAGTGGTTTAATTTGACATTTTCGAGCAGGTGGTGTGAAAAGTAAATTAAGTTGCAGATTGCGAGGTATTTGAGTTTAGAGGTATTTGAGCGAGCTGCAGATTGTGATGCAATAAAAATGGTAGCCGTGACTCTGTTTGCGCATAGTCATTGCAGAATATCTGAAATAAGCAGTGACTGCGCTGCTACACCTAATGATATATCTAAGACTTGCAGTCATAAAAACTATTTAATGTAACAATGAAGAAGGTATCTGTCAAACTAATGGCGCTGGCATAGCTAGTTCCAACATAGTCATTGGTTGAAAATCTGTTAATGTCAGTGATTTTTCAAAATAGCTAGACCACAATGGTCAGATTATGACTTAAGTATGATCATGCCTTCTACAATAAGCTTTGAGTGAATGCCACCATTCCCTTGACTGTGTAGGCAAGCCCCCCATGCCGTACGGGCGCTCGTCGTCGGCGGGCGTGGCGTCGCTGTCGTCCCCGCCCGGCACGCCGCCCGCGCAGGTCGCCGCTCCAAGAGTGTTCCGCACGGAGGCCATGCATAGAGTCGACGATCATCGGAATGCCAACAGGTAATTATATCATCCTGTCCCTTATTTCGGTCCTCATTATCGTCGACATAGATTTTACCCACGATGGCAACAATGTCGTCTGCTTATCTTGCCGCCGAAAGAAAATTTTTTCTGATGATAAAGGTTGATGCCGCTCGGTCTCAGCTTTACTCCATTAAGAACTTCGGTCACGGCGGTCAATCTTTACGAATATCCAGCTATTCAGGAGCCGTCATAGTACGCAAGCGTGCATGCAGGTGCACTTTTTCTTCTATCATTCTCACCCCACATTCGACAGCGATCGGTCGCGCATTAACCGATCAGAACGTTCATAAGGCACTCACTTGTTCGGAAAACGGAAGACCTCTATCGATGCGACGACGCTTTCAGGATCGCCGAAAAAAGAGAGGGACGGTCGCGTTAGGGCGTATCCTCATATTCCTCAGGGCTGATAATCCGACACAATTGAAGTGAGATCAGGCAGAGATACATACTCTCCGATGCATATGGACGTCACACCGCCTTCAACTTCTTTCTAAAAATATTCTTATCTAAATGTGTCGATTTTTCTTTTCCCCAGTGGTCGCGGCGTATCAGTGGAGCGCATCATCCCTATCACAGTGGCGGCAGAGGACTCCCCCACCTCCCCGCCCCCGCTGCCCGCCATGCCGCCCCCGCCCCTCACGCCCGTCACGCCGCTCACGCCCGGCACGCCTGGCACGCCCAAGGCTATGCCCTCGCCTGCGCCGAGAGTCACTCCACTCAGGTCAGTTCTCCAACTTCCCACAGAAATCGCGCCTTGCATATTATAGTGGTCCCCACTGCTATTGATGAATTATGCATACAGTTTTACCCAGATCTCCAAAACATCTGTCATTATTTCTTGTTTTTCATTGATTGATTGAACTAGCGGTTTATTAGACCCGGCGCACATGTTAGTCTGACTACCGCAGCGATACCTGTCCAAAAACCATTTAGATGACTACTAGTCGCACTATCATGTTTTCGTATCGCAGGCGGCTGGCATCAACCGAGTCCGGCAGCGCAAGCGAAGCCTGCAGCAGTCCTGGCGAGCCCATCAAGAAGTCAGCGCGCGAGTTCATCATCCCCATCGCGGTCGAGGGCAAGGGCTACGTCACGCCGCGACAGCGCTCCCTGGAGCCCGAGGCCTCCGCCCACGTGCCCAGCGTGCGACACCATCGCGCTACCAAGCCGAGGCGCATCAGGTACTTACTAATAAAACTAGTGTGTATACAGGAGGGGACATCGACACTGAAACCGTTATCAGCCGATAAGTACATCATTCCGAATCGAAAATTGGCTATTAAAAACTTCTGTAAGCAAATTTCTGTAAGCAAATTTTTGTAAGCAAATTTTAAAATACTGTTGTACACGATCAAATTTTATGGAAAACAATTAGTTCAGACGGCCGGAAATTTACAAGCCACGTCGTTTACCATGATTGACAAGGAAGTAAAATAGTTGTTGTTTTCTGATATAACAAAATTTCAAACAAAGCTGACAGCTCACGTCTCGGCTTAGGCGCGTCGCTCACTGGTAAGTCGAGGCGACGTCGCGATAGACGAATTCGTCGGTATTTCGTGCTGCGCAGTATATGAGCGCGCTGCCATATTATTCCTAAAGAAAATGTAAATGCGGCGCGCCGCTTGTACGCCCGCGCTTTTATGCCGCCTTGACTTTAGTTCGTGTGAGCGAAGCACCTTACGATCCACTACGTAGCTTTACCATCTAACCACAAGACTATGATAACACTTGCATGTCGATGAAAAAACTTTAACGTAACAAAATGTAAACAAACAACATCTCAACATCACATAACTCTAACCAAATTTTTACATACTGACTTTCTTATCTACCAGCAGCCTAGTAAGCGGTGGAGAATCAGAAGAGGAAGAAGACGCGCACATGCACCGCCTGCGGCCCAGCCGTGCCGCGCGCGCCGAGTCCGTCAGCTCCGGGGAGGACGATGAAGAGGATGAGGGCTTCCATCTGCTCACTGCTGAGAACCTCTTCTCGACGCTGCTGCACCGGGTAAGATAGAATACTAGGTCAAATTGAATTAGCTAGCGGGACTACAGGTTCGTGAGCAATTTTTTTATTTATTTTGTTGGTTGTCGCCGCATCTTTTGCTGTTTGATAGTGACATTCCACGAATATGGGTCTGTTAATGATCCATTACTATTCATAAACATCATGTGCCACGACGCCTTTTTGTGGTATACTGACAAACTTTCAACATGCTTGGAATATGGCGTTTTGGCCCAAGCAGCAAGAGGCGGTATTTACAAGTAAAATGGTGGTGAAGGTCTCGGAAAACATAACATAAAATCACGCGTGTGGACAGAGGTGTACCCTAATTATAGTACACACACACTTCGCTAGTTATGTTTAAGTCCCATGTAATAGGGGACGAGCCTATTAAATATAAATAAATAAATATAAATCCATTTAATTCAGGTTCCCCCTTAATACAATCACAAGTTATGAAACATACAAAAAAAAAAACACGAAACAAATACAATTTACAATATAAAAATAAATACAATGTCATCAAATCAGTTAATGTCAAATAAAAATAAATTAATCGGGAATTAATAATATAAAAAATAAAAGTTTAAAAGATTATGGCAAATCTTGGATTCAATAAAATAACATAAATTAATAAAACATAACAAAAATTGCCGCAGTCTTTACCATGCCCTGGCTATATGCCTACTGCAACAGTTCCCAATATAAGCTATCCTTCCTATTGCCATTAACCGGTCTGGGAACACTTCTCGATTATTCATTTGTTTGTATGTTCTTCTCGTGGGTTGCATTCGAGTTTTGAAAAGAGTAACCATGGAGTTTCTTGCCGGTTCTTCTCCATAGGAAACGACCAACCCGAACCGTGCACCTTTTTGTCGACGTTTTATAAGTGCCCATCTAGGCCTATGTGAAATAAAAATATTTTGATTGATTGATTGCACAAGTGTAGTGTAAGACTATTTTATTTTATTTTATTTATTTGGGAAAACAAACGGTTACACATTACAGTATTACAGATAATTATATCTAGGGTGTGAGTAAATGTATAACCAACGACATTTTCCACATATTATAAAAACAATTAGTTATAAAAACAAATGCGACTTGCGCTAACAAGTAAATGCGAACAAAAAAAAAAAATACATAATGTGTTAATGTTTAACAAGCAGGCATATAAATTAAAAAGAAACAAAAAATACATGAAATGATAGTAATCTAGTTTATGAGTTGAAAAAAAAAAAAAACCACTCAATCCGAAATGGTTTTACGAACAAGGTCTTTAAATTTCCCTATTGGTAAAGCAAAGATGTCAACATTTTCGAACAGATTATTGTATTGACTAGATAGGCGACGTAGGGGTGCTCGTAAGCCCGCGTTCGTACGACTAGAAGATACGGCAAATAGGGGTCGTGCGCGCACCCCACGGCTTATAGTTGTTCTAGGTACTACGTAACTAATCTTATTAGTGATGTCCATACAATCACACACATTATTACATAAATCATATAAAAACATCGTCTCCAAAATAATACGTCTGGCTTTAAGATTATGTAGTTTATACTTATTCAAAAGATCACTATAAGAAGCATACGTACGAAAACAACGGAAATGCATGGATTTCAGAAACTTGCTTTGAACTTTTTCGATCGCATCCGAGTATTTCCTATAGAAGGGACTCCATACCGCAACAGCATACTCTAACTGGGACCTGATTAACGATTTGTAAAGATATAAATATGTATATGGGCGGACAAATTCAATGGCTGATCTCATGACAAATCCGTACATTCGGAAAGCATTATTCACTATTTTACTAATATGAGCGTCAAGGTGTAATTTGTCGTCTAATAGAACTCCTAGATCGCGCACTAACGTTTCTCTTGTTAATGTTACATTATTTAAGGAGTACGGATGCATGATAGTATTTTTGTTTTTAGTAAAACTTATACAGCAACATTTATTTATGCTAAGTTGTAGTTTATTATTTGAACAATATGCAGAGAATCTATCCAGGTCTTCCTGTAAGAGTAGGCAATCTTGCAAACTCCTAACAGGCCTAAAAATTTTGAGATCGTCTGCATATAGTAACAATTTTGAATTTCGAAAACATTTGTCAATGTCATTAATAAATATAACAAATAAAAGGGGCCCCAAAATGGAGCCTTGAGGCACTCCAGAAGTAACACTCAGAGTGCTGGAAATGAAACCATTTATGACAACCCGCTGAGTCCTATTAGAAACGTAAGAAGAGAACCATCTCAGAAGGTCCCCACGTATACCATTGAATGCAATTTTACTCATTAGCAGCTGATGGTCAACCTTGTCAAAAGCTTTGCGGAAATCGGTGTATATAGTGTCAACTTGAATACGGGAGTCCATGTTGTTGAACAAATAGTCCACGAAAGTCACCAGGTTGGTTGTAGTTGACCTTCTTTGGACGAATCCATGCTGTTGTGAAATGATTATATTGTGCAACAGAGGGTATATTTTATCATGAACTAATCTCTCGAAAACCTTTGACAAAGCTGACAGTATTGATATAGGACGGTAATTTTGCACATCATCCTTGGGTCCCGACTTATAAACAGGTGTTATATTTGCGAGTTTCCATGCTTCAGGAAAGCATCCTTGAGAGATAGAGAGATTAAATATGATGTGCAGGGGTATACATAAGTTAGCAGCTGTATGCTTTATAAAAATTACTGGAAGACCGTCCGATCCAGGCCCTTTAGCAGGATCCAATGCTTTGAGCGCACTAAGTACTTCATCAGTAGTAAACTGAATATCACTTAGCAGAGTGCAACTTTCGGAACAGTCGTTATATGTGGATGAAATTTCAGAAGAAGTGGAAGGTTCATAAACGGATTTAAAAAAGTCTGAAAAGAGATTACATATGTTTTCCGGGTCGCTAGTTGACTGGTCGTTATAATTCATCGTGGATGGAATGCCAGCTACACATTTTTTCCTATTGGAAATGAAAGTCCAGAAATGCTTGACATTGTTCCCAATACCATCCTCAACACTATTGATATAGTTATTATAACAGTTCGTGCATTCATCTTGGAATCTAGATCGGTAAAGTGCAAACTGCTCATAATCCGAAACATTGTGGTACATTTTCCATTTAACCCATGCGTTGGCCTTATTTTTATAAATATGTATAAGAGGTTTTGAGAACCATACAGGAAACTTAGAGGATCTGCATATGGTCAATGGTACATATTTCTTAATAATACCGAATATAATATTATAAAACGTGTTGACGGATTCGTCAACTGATTGGTTGCTTAAGGTGTCTTGCCAATTTATTTCCTTTAATTCGTCATTAATTTCGTCATAACTGGCCTTGTAGTAATTATATTTTTTTATTGCTTTGCGTACCATTGAGCTGTGAGGTAGACGCAGTGAGATGAATACACAGAACGGGGGATGGTGGTTGTCAAGTTGTAGTAAGTTATTTGTAGGTGTAGAGATTGAGCAATCATCATTACTTATGACAAAGTCCAATATCTTCCCGTTCAAATTTTTTATTGTATTAAATTGGTAAGCATTTAAGAATGACATAAATACACTCAAGTGACCACATACGGGAGAATTACCGGCACAGGTCTGCGCAGCAATTGAAATACTGTCTGAACTAGCAACCCAGTCGACCTCTGGCAAGTTATAGTCTCCAAACAAGTAAAATTTATCGACATCGGTGTCATCAAGAAGTCCTTGTAATAAGTCAAAATATTCAAGATAAACACACTCAGGTGTCTTAGGTGGTATATAAACTGCCGCAATCATTTGGCACTTACCTCTGGCTGAGCTCGGCAAATGCACAAGGATCTGTTCGATGTTTGTGTCCATAGATGAGCGCGGAATCACTCTAACTGAACGTAATCCCTTCAGTATTGCCACGAGAACACCACCTCCATCTTTCTTATTAGTAACTTTGCGATCACGGTCACAGCGATATACTTCATAACGTTCGTCAATGAACTCATTGTTAAATATCTCGGGCGTTAACCAGGTCTCAGTCAGAATTATAATGTCGTAACAATTAGCTAAGATATTCATATATAAAATATGTAATTTGGTACGGACTCCCCTGCAATTTTGATAATATATTATGAGGTTATCAGTCACTACAGCGTGAAATTCTACAAGAAATAGTAATACAAGCAGTATCCGTTATAGACGAAATCGTAACTATCAGCATAGATGATAAACTATTGACTAACAGGGCAACAAGAAACAAGAAATAATTAAAATAATATATCAAATAGGACAACCATAACCAGCAACATACCAGCCAGTACCTACAATGTTTGATTATAACTATAAATACGCATATTATACACACGTGGGTGCCTGGCAAAAAACTCACAGCAATTGTATTCACGTAACTGTTAACATAGCCAATAATGACGCAGGCAAAACAGTATTTTAAAACAGTAAATTCCGCCTTACGAAAGAAATTATATGTATCAGCATATACAAATAGGGAACCAATAACAAAGCTACATGCAAATCTTAATAGCTCTACGGGTTCAAAGATATTAAATAAGCTATTGAACGACGCGTGGGGCACCCTGGTTGCTAATCGACGCCGCATAACCAGGCTTGATTTTAGCGATGTCGTGCGACGATCGAATAGCAAACGCCCTTGCCCCTTCTTTTTCACGTACAAGAATGGTACCGTGCTTGACCCAGAGGAACTTGTAATTGTGCTTCTTAGCAGCATCTCGACACTCACGAAATAATTGCTTATTCTTTAAGGTAAGATGCTCATGCATGTATACTTGCAGTGATGTTCCTGAAATGCCAAGTTGCTCAGTTACAAGTCCCTTGCACAATCGATGGGCACTAAGGACGTTATCACGCAATATACGTGAAGCCAATTTCAGTATTACATTTTTGGGCCTGCTGCTCTGTTGGTGTGCATGGGGGACACGGTGAACGGATATTATATCATTTTGTGCAATATTGCACTTTATCGTAGACCCAATGGTTTTCACCAAAGAGAGAAGGTTTTCATTACGCCTTTCCGGGATATTGCATATCTCGATGTTACAATTCCGTGCGTTCTGCTCTAGATTGTCAATCTTTGACACAAGCTCAGCAACTACAGGCTTCAAATCAACGGTCTCTTGAATATGTTTGCCAAGGCTGCCGACTTTCTTGCTAAGATCGGTGTGCTCGTCATTAACAAACTGGACTGAGGTTTGGAGAGTGTCGACACGTTCCGTCATACCTTTATACTTTTCATCCAACTCCGAGATTCGTTGTCGTAAAATTATTTGCTCTGATCGAAGAGAGTTGATATCAGTTCTAATTTCTGACGTTACCTGTGTCAGTGAAGCAAGTTCATTTTTCATCGATACCACATTCTCTGATATCTTATCTAAGCTAGTCTCCATGTCCCGTCGCCACTCATTTAGAGTATTCTTGAACTCCATGGTCAGCTTATTAATGGCCTGCGTCCAATCCGAATCCGGTTGTTTACGCTTGCGACCAGTCACGTTTGGTTCGTCCCCACATTCGCCGCTCATTCCCGCACCGGATGATAAGTCGGTATCGGAATGGAACTTTTTCTTGTCTGGTGAATGAACCATGATAATCGTTACGGCTAGCAATCTTTGTTCAAATTATGTTGATTTTAAATTGAAAAAGAATTGCGATTTGTTGGATTCGAACCTGCGCCTCTTCGAGTGGCTGCGGTTGATACAAAAAGCTCTCGTGATACCAATCGACCACGGTGACTTAACGATGTGTGCCGAAGTTTTAGACCAGTACTTAAAGATTTTGGGTGTAAATGACTTGCAATATGCTTGCTACTAATGAGGTCCTTTGTTCTCACAATCACAGGGGTCACCTTGAGCACTTAGGAACGTTGAAGTTTTATACTGTTTCTTGATAAATATTGCTATTACACTGAATTTTTTGCAGATTAATGGTACACTAGAGTCACTGTATGTATCACAACAAAATTTTTACCGATTTCTGCGGAATATTACCACTTATGCTATATTATTACGAGAACTAACATAAACACACTGTACTCAGAGCAACGGTCGCACGATGAATGACTAGACCTTATTATCAGTTTCCTCATCCTTTCTTCATTGGTTTTTTTCTCGTAAATTTCAGGTGCGCGCATTGACAAACCGCCTGAATGGCGAGGAAGGCCCTGGCTTCAGCCAGCACTCACTTTTCAACAACCTACAATCGCCGTTCTTCAATAGGTAATACTTACGCTTTTTCGTACGTATGGCTTAGCTATACAATAACTAAGTTAAATCTATAACAAATAAATAAATAAAAGTTAAAGATTGAAGATCAAAACCTGATTAACAGGGCTCCTTTAAATGATTACTATTAAAATTCTTGAACCCTTGAACTCTTGCTCTCTTGAATGTCCATTTACAATTCATCTTTCTAGACAGCATTCTAATAATATTTTCTCTAGTCATACAAAAATATATTTTGAAATTACTGCAGTTTTGAGTTAAAAGTCGTAAGTCCATACTTATGATTTTTAACAAGGTCCAAATAATGCAATCTTGAGAATTGTACACGAATTTCATTATTTCAAGAAAGCTTTTCTCATACTTGAATTGTTAACATTTCTATTCATAAAGTTTGATTATAACATACACAATTTAATAATTTAATAATCATGCTTATCGTCATCATTTACTCAAATATAATCATAACTTTGATGAATACAAGTGAAGAATTCGCATGTAATTTTATCGTGATATTTCCGACTAAAATATTGTTAATTTTATGCATGCAGCCCCCACTTACCAAGGAGAAACTTATTGTGAGTATACTTTCATCATTTTATAACTACACATTATATTAACACAATCATAAATAAATAAAAAATCTCATCGTGTTTACGCCTATATTATATCTATTGATTTTTTTTTAGTTTTGTATATGGCTTGTTTATTGAACCTGTTTTAGAAACAACATATTTTAAACGTTGGTGTAAATGCGATGTGATAATTAATTAATGTTTCAATGACACTGTAACACTGTTTTATTATGATTACATGCAGCACTCATAGATATGTGGAAAGTAAAAGAAGTGTATCTGAAACGTAAGTTTAAATAAATTAACAATACATAATGTTTGAACTACATGAAACACGAACACACACTTAATCGTCTTAAAAAATATTTTACAAAAATAGTTTAATTATAGTAAACCTTTTGGTATACCTAGAAAGAAACATTAAGAAAGTGTCTTAATGTTTCTTTCTTCCTTGAGAGAACTAAATTGAACACATTATACACAGTCTACACGAGGTAATCCAGCGCAGAAGTGCGTCCTCTCGCGATTTCTGTATGGCCGCTTTTCAGCACTGTTTCGTGGCAAAAGGGATTAGTATCTGTGTGAATAAATACCTATTTTTTGGCAGTTCTGTTAGTCATATTTAGTGTAGCGCATCTACTTAGGGAGGGAGTGACAACATTTGTCGACGTCGAATCGGCTGGAGCTGGCTTTATATCCATGCAATATAAGCAAAAACGACACCATTCGTTTCGTTTCGGTCCGGACGATACGATGCGATACTGCGTCGGTCTGTTCACTTTTGTTGCATAGATATAAAGCTCTGTCTGATTCGACGTCGGTGAGTGTGGTCACTCTCTAAATGTATTTATTATACATTGTATCTATTCGTTTTTTAATCAGCAGGTGTAGGTGTTGTATACTTTTCTCTTTTGCCCACTACACATGACCTGAATTCCTAATATTTCAACAGAGTTTCTAATCTTCTCTTATGACTTTAGACGCGAGGGCTGGGGCTCCCGCGACATGCACGCAGACTTCGACTCTATGTTCAAGCCCCGACAGCACATGCCGCGAGGTGAGTCCCGCGCTTTGCATCCGCTTGCTACCCGCGCACGGGGAAAACGTTGCCAGTATCACGCTCACGCCTGAGGCATGCACCGACACACACACTTTCTTTATTATGTTGGTGTATTTTTTACATTACATTTTTTTTTTACATAAATAGATTAATTTTAATCTAGCTTGGTCTATAAATTAAATAAATCTTTCTAAGTCTATGTTCTTTTTTTGCCATGTTTTTAGCAGCTAGATCGCTATATTTTACACACAAATTCTAAATGTAAAAATATAATTATTCATTTTAAAAACAATTTTCTAAGCAATCCACACTATACAAATTATAATAGAATTAATTTATTAAATCACAATAAAACTCAACAAAAACACATTTCTAAATTGTTGCACATATTGTATTTACTTTTTAATCAAATTATTCCAAATTATTTGTATAAAACACTTGGTGTTAAGTAAATTCCACAGTACGTTTGGCATAGCAGCATGAAAAGCAGTTCATCAGTTACTCCTTATTTCGAAGTGATTTTTGTAACATGTTTCGTGTTATTTATAATTCTTGACATGTTAAAAAAATCGTAAGGGCCCAACCATATTTGTCAGCATTTCTCATCAATTTAACTAGTGTTTATGTCTAATTTAGTAATTGAAATAAAAACAGATGTCTTTGTATCGCTAAACATTACTATAGTTTTTACAGAGAAGTTTTCATCTAGAGAATTTTGTCGATGTTAGTGAACAGTGGTGACGTAGTTTGGATCATGGTACTCATTGTTGGGAGGCTTCTCATTTGTATCGCTTCTAGTTCCCCATTTGAATGACCATTAGGTTATGTCTCCTCGTTGCGAGCAAAGCACTATTTTATAACATGTATTATAGAATCTTATTTGTTTTTTTTAAACCACAATAGAGAATTAGAAATATTTTCAAGCGTAGCTTGCTAATACAAGATGTAAACAGACCCTTAAGGAAGCCGTCAACCAAGCATTCTGTACATCAAACTAAATAACTCTATGCAAAAAATATTTCTGGTAATCAACTTTTTTTTGGGGTGAAAAATCAGGTTTCAATCAAAAACAATGTGCTGTTGGATGCATTGAATAGTACACGGGTTATTACGGGTATTTAAAGTAAATTTTAAAAATAGTATAAAAAACAATACTTGTGAAAAAGTAGCAACTTTGACCTCCAATATCTCCGTAACTAGAAGGTTCCCTGGTATGGGCCGTAAAAAGAAAATATACGGGGAGAACAAGTGCCTTTCGGGTTCGCTAAGGGTCTGTATTACACCCTTTAGATGCTGACAAATATGCTTTGGTTCTGATCGTTCGCAATACCGCCGCGTCACCGTTGCACTGCAACTCGCCAGTAGTTAGCGCCGCCTCGCACGGTCAACGACACTCACAACAAAGCTAGCTTCACTAAAACAAATAAATTAACTCTCAAACCATTCCATGAAGAAACCCGAATATACGCCATACGCCACCAACGAACTACAGTAACCATTGCCTCCGATATTCGCGACGTTTTCCACCGTCGAAATCGTTTTTTTTTTTCTCTCAATTAACATCAATGTCATGTATGATAGACTATCGATATAAAAACCTTTACGGCATACATACCTACAGTCTATTATATATGTGTTCTTAGAGTTCATTAACATTGTTTTTATTAATAAAGTTAACATTTTTTTGCATTGTAGTGTATTATTGTATTCAAATTGCATTCTTTGTGCAGGTGTTGAATTTCTCCTACCCGCTAACACTAGCAGGAAAATGTTGCGTTGCTCTCAATTATCATAAATTCAGTTATTTCAGTTGCATTGCATGAAATGTACGTACAGGACATTTCACATGTTGCATCTCCTGTACCAATGCAGTACTATTTTTTGTATAAAGTAGATAAATCAATTTATTTTCTTTTTTTGATCTGTCGACGATAATTTTCAGTGAAAAGTAATAATTGAGTATTAAAAATATGCAGCCTGACAGTTAATTAATTTGTTTGTCAAGTGATCATGGCATACATGTGTAGATAGTGGATGTGGTAGCACTCGATGTTGGGACGTATGTCAGGTACATAGAGATCATGTCACGCGTCCATTCGCTACCGCGGGGCTGCGACAACTGCAGCCAGACTAGCGCTCGGCGAGGGGGGAGGGGCAGGGGAGGGGAGGGGCTGGGGGCAGGGACAGGTGTTGCGCGTGAGAAGCGGTAGTGAGCTTGTGTTGGTGTGGTTGCAGTTGGGTTGCGCGTTACACTGCATGCTCCGACCAAATCTTCACTTCACAGCGGCACCAGCGCCAACCACAAATCTGCCACAAACGCCACACAAGAATAGGTACTAAACTATATTTATTTCTTCATTTATGTGTTTTTGTGTTCCGCACCGTGCGCCGCGGCTGTTATCAGATAGAGATGCCTCTACTATGTGAAATATATCGCTGAAGCCATAATTTAGTACGCATTTGATAAATTACTATCCCTACAGAAGCAACATTTTAATGCATTCTTTTGTGATTTGTTTTCGCATACTTAAAGCTTAACGTTTGACCTAATTTACTATTAGTAGTACTTGTAGATATGTATTAACTTTTAACTGATCGCATCGATGTTTGCATCATTCGTGGATTTACTACGGGCACACAGAGCCCTCACAGTCTTATTGTACTCGATTCTCTATCTAAAGATCAAACAAGGAGGTTCCGCTCGTAGTTCCCCTTCGTTCTCGATCGACGAGCGGACACAAAACAGATTACAATATCGGCACTGTAAATACTCCATGACAGCGAGCGTTCTGCATGATCGAAACGTGTGTTTTTCGATTAAATTTCAGGTAGTAGTAAGAAAACCGGTAAGCACCGTACCGGGCCCCCAAACACGGAATCGAACGTCGAAAGCGGACTAGACCTGTCGGACCTCGACCTCAGCTCGATCGAGTTCTCGGAGCGCGAGATGCGCGCGCTGTCGGGCCTCACGCCCGCGCTGTCGCGCCGCCTGCAGCGCCAACTGCTCGCGCACCTGCCGCCCGCCGCCGCGCGCACCCTGCGCCGCACGCTGTCCCTGCACGGCGCCGCCCCGCGCCCCGCCCCGCACGGCCCGCCCGCCCGCTCGCACTCCGCCGACCACGAGCAGGACGAGCCCGCGCCCGACACTCCCGCGCCGCTCATCGCTGTCGCCGAGGCCACGGCGCCCACCGCGCCCAATGAGGCCTCTGCGCCCACCGCTATCGCCGAGGCCATTGCGCCCACCGCACCAGCTGAGGCCATTGCGCCCATCGCGCCAGCTGAGGCCATTGCGCCCATCGCGCCAGCTGAGGTCTTTGCGCCCACCGCGCCAGCTGAGGCCACTGCGCCCACCGCGACAGCTGAGGCCACTGCGGCTACCGCGCCCGTTGATCCTCCGCCTACCGTCGAGCCCGCGCCGCCCGCTGCCGCCCCTGAGATCGCTAAAGAAACTAAAGAAGAAAGTCCAATTGATGCCGCGACACCTCAATACTCAACTTTACCGAGGCCCCGAAGACGATCCAGCTCCCGAGAGGTTACTCCTCTGCTGGCCGCAGTCGACGTGGAGTGTCCGTCTCCTAATTCGCTCATTCGAGAGCCGCTCGTGACGCGGCCGCGGGACCGACCGCTGCTAAGTAAATACTTGACCCCGGAGCGGGCACTGTCGCTGGACGATACGTACGGGTCGGACGGCGGCAGCGGCGCGTCGGAGCCCGGCTACACGTCGTCGTGTGGCGGCGCGGCGGGCACGGCTATGCGGCGGCACTCGCTGCGCGCGGGCAGCGGCGACCAACGACGCCGCGTCTCGAGATTCCTGCGATCAGACTTTTTCGACTCTCCGCCGGACACCGCCGAGAATCTTTACGAGCGCCAACGGAAAGAAAGAGAGTTAGAAACTCAAAAAATCTTGCGAGAGATCAGAGAAAAGAGAAACAAAACGCAAGAGGCAGCAGCTGTGAAGAATCCCATAGACATAGCCGATGCTCCCCCGGCATTCAGGGATGACGTTACCGCTCCCAAGAAATGTCTCTCGCCGATTGGGCTCGTCGGAAGCAAGGAACGCAGCAGGTCGAACACACCATTTTTCCCGATTCTTGATAACATCAAAGAAACCGCGGTGGATTCATCCGCATCGACGTCGAACTCGAAACGTTACACTAATTTGGAAAACTCAAGACAAAAAACAATTATCGATGAAAACTCCTCTAGTAGTAAAGATTCCAGATTGATCCGGCCCAAAAGCTACCCTGTGAAGACTTTAGATTCTATAGATGAGCCCAGTGAAAATGTGCTGCCTGAAACTTCGTTTAGTAGAGAATTTGATAAGGAAAGGTCTTTGCCGAGAGAGTCGAAACTAATAAGACCCAAGAGCTACCCTGCAAGTAGTCCATCACCAGAAAAAGTTTATATTAGTCGTAACGTTAAAAAAGAAGATTCTAAAGATACTTCTCCGAAAGATGAAGTAATCAATCCCGAAGTTAAATCGGATGTAGAAGTAAGTTTCAGTATTACCTTGCCTAAGAAAAAGCCAGAAGTAGTGACAAAATCCGATTCGGTAAAAAATAATATAAAGCTGGAACAAAGTACCGATTCCAAATCGGCATCAGAAATAAAATCTAGTGACACTAATTTGTCTTTGAAAAAGTATAGTGTAATCAAAAACAGAGACAATGATAAGTCTGAAACGACAGAAGTTAAAACAGAAAACAGTATGACAGTTCCGAATGGCGGACCATCGGTTGATGTTGTAAAAGTTACATCTAACGGAGACACTAAACATTCAGCCGAACAGCCGTCGAAAAAAGACGAAACGGTCACAAATACCGGTGATACTGATCAAACAGAAAAGAAAGGTACAGTAAAGAAAAAGATTATTAGGAAAGTTTCATCGAAATCTAAGACTGATTTAGGAAGCAACCAAGAAACTAGTGATGCTAAACCAACTACTGAAAAGAAGAAAGTAACAAAGAAAGTAAAGGATAAGGTGGCCGATGAGGATGGTACGAAATCAACAACTGTCACAAAAAAGAAATCTGTTTTGCAATCGATAGGTCATAAGTTAGAAAAGTTTGCGTCTAATAAGTCTAGTTCCCCAGAAAAGGGAGCTGAAAATAGTGTAAGGAATGAGACGAAAAAAGATAGTTGTAAGTTAAGCAGATTGCAACGAGAGCAATCAGTGCCCGTCAACGTAGAGCCTACAACTGAATCAAATCTCATTAAGAGAGCTGTCACACTGACTGACGTGGCCGCTTTGGAAACTCAGCAAGCACCACAGAACAAAACCACCGTTTCAAAAGTATTAGGACTCTTTAAAAAATTCGAACCCAAGGAAAGATCAAAACCTATTGTTGAAAAATCACAACCTATTGTTGAAAAACCACAACCTATTGTTGAAAAATCACAAAACGAAAGTGTTGAACAGCCTAATGACAGTAATTATAAAACTGAATCTAATTCTGAAGCCAGTGCGGACAGTCTTGACAAAGATAAACCCCGCAGACCAACGTCACTACTGTTAAATGGCCTTGGGCGCAAAAATAAATACGGGAGAACCTCCAGTGACAGCGTCTCCAATCTGTCCGTAGAAAACGACGACCAGCCTGCGTCTAAAAAAGAAAACGAATCAAAGAACATTAGAAACAGTTTAAAATTAGATTTCTCTAGATTGCCAAGAGTAAAGAAAATAGTTCCTACTAATCCTGTGATAGAACCTCAAATTATGAATATTTCCTCTGTTGACGGTGAGACTGAAAAGAAAGATATTCCAGAAAAGAATGCCGCGCTTGTAGACAGTAACATACACACTGACAACACTGAAGCACAGAGTCGCAGTCGGTCGAGAAGTAGGTCAACTATTTCAAACTCCGAGCTTAAGTCTGATATTAGTGCTGATATTAAATTTTCCGATAGAAACCCCCTTTCACCTTCAGAGAATACCACAGTACACCTCCGAAGTCACGATTCCACCACGCCTGAGAAAGAAGACATTGTCGATAGAATACGTAGGAAAAGCTTTTATTCAAGATTCAACGAAAAGAAACAACGACGAAAGAGTAGTTTAGTGGGCCCTGGAGCGGCCGAGTACGACCCGGTCGCTAGAATACACTCGCAACCGACGGACACAAAGTACGACGTGTCCCCGACATCGCCGCTCGCCTACGACTTGTCACCGCTTTCGCCAGGGCTCTCCGTCTCGTCTGACTTGTCGCCGTCCATGGAACGCTATAGATCTCTTTTAACCGACCTGCCTGTAAGCACTAGGAGTAACTTAAGGTTTGAAAACTATGGACTGAATGATAAAATTGATACTTATAGATCTCTCGATCGCAACGACTTTAGAAAATATCCCGGAAGCAGAAGTTATTTAGACTACGACCAACCGGCTTCGTACGGTGCCAACCGGTACTCCAGGACGAAATCCCTCTTGGATAGCTCCGATGGAACTGAGGATAATAGTCTTGTCAATTCGTTGAGAGATCCGCACAAATACAACAGAACTATATCAATGTATTCACCTGGTAACTATGCTACTTATAGACCAAAAAGAACTACTCGCAACTCTGCAATTATTTTGAAAGAGAGCGAAAAAGAACCGAGCCCTGAAAACATATTGGAAAAAATAAGGCAAAGAAAAAAGATATCAATCAGCGTGACCAGGAAACCGGATGCTGAGAAGGAAACACTGCCAAGGTGTGTATGATTTTGTACTTACATGTCACGTAAATAATTTAAAATAACTTTCCCAAAGTGAAAGATAATACGATTTTATTCTGTGCACGCTTCACGCTTCCGAATTAAAGTTTATAGCACTAATGCTTTAAAAAAGTTTTACATCCTTTATATAAGCAAACGAAGAAGTTTTGTGAAATATGTAAAATACTAGAATGCCTCCGAATGTAGACAGTAGACCTAATATTCACTTTTAATGAGTCCACAATGATATTGCTCGTAGAGAACTCGAATACAGAATCACAGCAGCTACATCATTTTAACGTTCAAAATCATATGACAGTAGAATTATTAATATCTTAAATGTAATATGCACTTCATAATTGACACATCACAGAGCAATACAAGAAGAAAATACGCCGAAGAAGTGTATTTAGCAGCAACATAATGTAAGTGTAATGTTTCAGATCCAATATCTCACCGAAAGGCGACCGCGAAGGCGACGGTGCAGAATGCTCTGAGAAAGTTGACTGAGAGGAATTATTGATTGTGCAGGATATAACTAGATTTTGTGATTTATATAAGCATTTTTGACAATTAACTTTGCGAACTTATTGCGAGGACACTAGGTGTAGGTGTATCTGACGGAACTTGATGCTTTCATTGTTTTTGTTATAACTTATTTACAATGTCATTATAGTCTTTTATTAGTGTTGATCTAATCGAGGCTGTATCGATACTCTTGCCAAACGTAGCATATTATTATACTCACGTGTTTTAGATTTCATGTAAATTAAAAGAATCTCATCACCGACAGAAGACTGTCTTTAGTGGCAAATTTAGGTAATACTTATTGCAGAATCTCACTGATTTCAAAGTATCCTAAAAGTCAAGCAAAAATTAGAATTAAATTGTTATTTGAACAATTCCGAATGTTAGGCATTGGGATTATCAAATCAGATTAATTATGAATAGGGTGTAGCTAGTTTCACACAGATTCATCATATATTACAACAGATATAGTATTTATAAATTGTTTTGTATGAACTTTGTTGGCTTTCTCCAAAGCGCGGTGTTCGACTGCCGCACATTTGAAACAGCTTGTTAAGCTGAACAGATTTTGTTACTGTTAAAATAAATATACGATTGTCTATTGAAGTGTAATAATATATTTTGCAAAGAGTGGACTTTTTGTTAAGTGTTTATTGTAAATTGATTCTTATGTGCCTTTATAAAACATAAGTGACTGGATTTGATGTAGTCCATTTTATTGAAATATATAAAATGACACAAATTTTAGAGTGTGTTTGCACAAATACGTTTTACTCAACATTATTAACTATAATTTTTTCTTAGTTACTATCAATTTACATTTTTTATGTGACCCTAAGTCAGTTTAAGTTTAAATATTTATCATAATCATTATAGTATTGAATGCTAAGTCACGACGTAACAGTAATCGAATAGAATGGTGCTTAGATGATTTCATTAGGGATAACTATATATAGACCGGACTTGTTATAGACTCACACAAAACGTGTATATTTTTAGCAATAACGTTTTTATTATTGTAAACTGCTGTTTGTTCCACTCAACTAGCATTGTATACTCTTGTCTTCTTTTGCTGTAGGTACAACAGGGAGCGGCTAGCTAGCTATCAGTGGTGTTAACTATTAAAAAGCAATAATTTTACGCAAATCCGTTCATCTTCGTAATTTCGAATCTATTTATTAATTTTTATTAGAATTGAAAATTATTTATTGGTGTGTGGTGATTTTTAATGTTTCTCTTTTTGTCATAGTTACCGCGGTGACATTGGTACTGTGATTCTTATGATTGATATTAAATTTGCTATCACACACGTTTTGTATTGAATGTGAATAAATTATATAGTTAAAAATGTGTTTCTGTTTATTATATCGTCATCCCAGTTATAAATAGTAATTGCGATATAAGCAAGCGTGACCACAAACAGGATCGACAGAATTATAAAAAACGAGGCCGCTTTTTGAAAAAAATTGAGCTGATCTCACTTCAGCTGATGGATCTTTGCTTATATATGATGGAGGCACGTAAACGCGGCTGGTTAGTTGGTACACAAGATTAGTTGGAACTTTACGGATTTCAGCACGGCATAACCTGAGAACGATATTACCCGAGATCGATACCCAGAACCGTCATTTGCTAGAGCGATAAATAGAGCTTGCTGCCGAACGCAACATCGATGCTGTCGCGTGCGTTAGCATTCCGTCTACTTCTCGCTCTAGCAAATGACGGTTCTGAGGGATAGAAAAGGATAGGAGCATGAGAAACCGTGATTCTGTGCTAATCGATTAAGTTCAACCCCAGAACTCTGCTTATAAAAAAACTCTATTCTATTTTTATTTATGGCAAATGCTGTCGATGCCAATGTCGACAATTCTGCCAATGTCAGAAGTGAATGAGAAAGCAAGTGATGTACAGAGAAAAAAAAAATTAATAAACAGTTATATATAGCTGCTTGAGTTGAACTCATTGTAGAACTTGTTGTTGGGTTAGTAGAACAGCACTGAAACAAGAACAATAAGAATATTCATATACATAAATTATTATTATCTCCTTTATTTATTTTCTTTACACATTATATACATTTTTAAATATTTTTAGTATCAAAGATTATATTATAAAAACATTTAAAAATATAGAAAGTAGTAGCCCACCGGTATCAGGAACAGGGTCCAAGCTACCGGCGGTCAGGGCTCCAGAGAGAGGAACCTCCTAACAATACGAGCCGTGTCCAGGAGTACCGCTTTCTGAATCAAGCCCTTGATCCAGCTGCCTAACGAGAGCCTCCTTAGGTATTCATCGAGGCTCTTGGCAATTAAGCCATGGGCTGATACGACTATCGGCACAATGATCGCTGAGTCCACATCCCACATGTCGACAACCTCGCGAGCCAAGTCAAGATACTTGATTTGCTTATCTTTCTCGGCTTTCACGAGGTTCCCATCATGCGGGACCGTTATGTCAACAATCATTGCGCGCCGTTCTGATCGATCCACCACCACTATATCAGGCTTATTGGCTAGAATAGTCCTGTCAGTGATGATGGATCGATCCCAGTACAATGTGATACTGCCTTTTTCGAGAACTGGGTCGGGCACATACCTATACTACGGCACTTCCGATTCCACAAGGCTGTATTTAAGAGCGAGTTGCTGATGGATAATCCTGGCTACAAGGTTGTGTCTATGCAAGTACTCTCCGTTAGCTAGACGAGAACACCAAATAAATACATAAATTATAATTGTTAAAAACATTAAAATATAAAACATATATCACACCAAATACAATTTCTGTTGGCTAAAAACATTTTTACAATTTAATATTATTGAGACGGATAAAAGCTATCAGCATCTGGAGCAGTTCTGGGGAGGAGTATGTTAAAAGGGAATGGAAATTAATTGGCACAGGAATCTTTAATTTGGGGAGACGACTATATAAGTCGTAGGATGGATCATTGTTGATGCAGTCGAAGAAAATGTGATCCAAGTTACCCACATCCAATCCGCATTCGCAGAGGGACGAATCCTGCACACGAATTTTACGAAGGAAAACTGGAGAACAGCAAAAGCCTAGGCGAATTCTACATAGGACCGATATGACACTTTTAGGTACCTTCTTGTAATGGTAGAACCACGGTTTCGGTTTTATCAGCGGTTGGACCGCGTAGTAAAAACTACCTTTCTTTTTGCTTGAGCTGTTCCACAGCTCCTGCCATGAGCTAACCAAATCTGACTTGGGAAGGTTTAGTAGATCATAGCCTTGGTGGTTAAGGTGTTTAAGGTCTGCCGTTGGGGAGGTGCATGCGTCCTTAGCCAATATATCAGCACATTCATTGCCTTTAATGCCACAGTGGCTGGGTATCCAAACTAAATGAATGTTTTTTTTGCTGATTGGCACAGGATAGGAGTATCTTTTTAATATTTAAAATTAGTGGGCTATGTAATTTGCTTTTGAAGGGATTCTGGGATAGGGATTGAAGACAGCTGAGGGAATCTGTAAAAATGACACCAGAGTTAATATTATGGGATTCTATGAAAAGGCATGCTTCCAATAAAGCCACACTCTCGCCTGTAAACACAGAAGATTCCTTTGGACATTTAAATTGCAAGATAATTTTAGAATTTTGGTAATAGACAGCAGCACCGGTATAACTGTTACTTGCTAACTTAGAGGCATCAGTAAAAAACCTTTGAAACCCATTCCATCGCTCACACACCACCGCATTAAAGATTGAGTTTGCCGAAGGGGACTTTTTGGAAATACCAATGTTATAAAATATTTGGGGTTTGAAGCAGAGTGCTTCATACGGGAAGTTAAACAATTGTAATCTGGGATGTTGTACAATAGGGCAATCTAAATTTTGGAGCTGGCAAAAAGCTTTTAATATTAGAGGAGATTCCTTGCATTTCCAATATTTTGAAGATCTGTACAAGATATCTAAATCTTTTAATTTCGGTATAAGAGGATGTAGAGTTTTGGGGATAACCCTAGACAGGAACCGGGACGCCAGATACTGCCTCCTCAGGGCTAAGGGAGGTTCAGCGCATTCGACCTGCAAGGCGTTAATGGGAGAGGACTTCATGCAACCCGAGATGATCCGAAGGCATTGAGACTGAACCCTATCTAATCTTGTCAAACCACCTTTATTACAAGGAATCAACAAAAAAGAGCCAAAATCTATAATACTACGAACTAAAGCATTATAGATTAATTTCATAGTATAAGGATGGGCGCCCCACCAGACACCAGCAAGGACTTTTAAAATAGGGATAACCCTTTCGCATTTTTTAACTAAATAATTAATGTGGGGTAAACCAGATCATTTGGAATCCAGATACACGCCCAAAAATTTTGCTTTATTGACCACTGGAATAACTTGAAATTCAATGCTAACTGAGACCTGAGGGATCCGTTGTTTCCGGGAGAAAATGACAACCGAACTTTTCGGAGCAGATAGGGAGAGACCATGGTCTAAAAGCCATTGATTTAAAGAGTCCAGAGAGAGACAGAGAGATGAAGCAGCATCAGCAACTGATGCATTGGCTACATACAGGACAATATCGTCGGCATACTGTAAAAGGTGACAGTCAGTATTAAGGCAGGAGCCAATGTCAGCTGTGTATAAATTGTACAGCAATGGGCTAAGGACGAGCCTTGGGGAAGACCCTTCCACGTCTGTCTTTCCTCAAATATCTCATCCTGGACTCTCAACACCAAAGAGCGGGACATAAGAAGCCCGCAAATGCACTGTACCATCTTTGCCGGAATACTCAGCTGTTGCAATTTTTGCCTGAGAATAGGAAGAAGGTCATTGTCATATGCGGAAGATATGTCTAAGAAGGCGGCTACAGCAGATTCATTTTTGGAAAAAGCTATACGTATATCCGTAACTAACGTTGCCACACTGTCCGTTGTACTAAGTCCCTTCCTAAAGCCAAATTGATGGCTGGGCAGAAGATCCCGTGACTCAACAAACCACTCAAGTCTATTTTTAATTATATGCTCCAGTAACTTGGCCAAAACGGACGACAAAGCAATTGGTCTAAGTCCATTCGGGTCATCGGTATTCTTGCCGGGTTTCAAAAGAGGAATGATGATTTGCTGTTTCCACTGATCCGGAACCTAACCAAAACGATAACAGTAATTTATAATTTCGAGGAAATAGTTCTTAGCGTTAGTACCAGAGTGGACTATAAAAGAGTATGGGATGCCATCCTTGCCAGGGGCGGTATCTCGTACATTTCGAAGCACCGTAATCAATTCCTCCATTGAGAAGGGGTAATCCAGTGGATCATCCGCAGTATTTACAGGCGTGAGTAATAGTTCTGAAGATAAGGGAACATAGGCTGGAGCAATTTTATCGAAAAAGGATTCAGCAGTTTGTCTTGTGATGGGGGAAGAGATTGACGGGGAGCAACCACGCCTAAAGCGGTTAATACTCTTCCAGACTGCTGATACGGGAGTAGAGGGGGATAGAGAAGTGCAAAACCTAACCCAACCTGAACGCTTCTTCTTACGAAGAAGTCGTTTAGATTGTGCATACACTCGTCTATACTGTAGTAAATTGTCGTTATTCATCGATTCATTGTACTGCATTTCGGCGTCATTCCTCGACTGTATTGCCGCTGTGCATTCATGATCCCACCATGGGGGTGATGGAATTTTGTTTCGGGCACAGTTCCGTAACTTAAAAGACGAATCTGCACTTGAAATTATGGCCGAGACAAAACCTTCATAACAACTCTTAACATGGCAGTGACCAAAAAGGCCTGAAAATGCTGAATTTAAATGTGGAAGTTCACTAATTTTCTCCTCCAGTAATGATGACAACTTTATCCAATCGGGTTTAGACAAGTTGTACTTCAGAAGTGGAGGGGAAGTTTTTTCTAAAAAGGTCTTATTAATCAAAGATATAACTATAGGGTAATGGTCACTACCATGCGTCAGAGTAGTGCATTGCCAATGAATCGATGCCGCCAACTCCACAGAACAGAATGCAAGATCTACACAACTCTTTTGCTGCCCAGGAAGAGATCTACGGGTCGAGCAACCATCATTTAGGACGCAGAGGTTAAGGTCATCTAGAATTTCTACCAAACCTTCCCCGAAGGAATCGCATCTATTAGAACCCCACCTGAAGTGATGGCAATTGAAGTCACCCATGACCAAAAGGGGTCCATGTATACTACCAAAAATATTTCTTAGGATGGTTAAAAAGTTATGATGAGGATGCGAAATGTATACAGAGAGGACCGTAATCCCCTCCACCGTCCCTCCAACTATATTCACATCACCACCAAGCGCAGGTAAGGATAAGGACAAAAGTGGGACACGGTTATTGAAAAGGAGGGCCGACCCTCCATAGCCATCAGATCTATCACATCTAAGAACATTAAAATGTGGTACGTGAAAGCTAAGACTTGGAGTAAGCCAAGTCTCTGCAATGGAGCAAGCCAAGGGCTTCTACTTATTTAGGAGGGATATGAGGTCGTGCTTTTTATGCCACACGCTCCTCACATTCCACTGAAGGAATACTTGGCGAGCCGCCATTTTTAATTTCTAAAAGAAGAGTAACAAGTTGGTGGGCAACGTTGGACGGTATTTGTGAGCTAGATGAAGACATTACAGTGGTTAGGAGTTTTACGAGAATTTCAATGATAGAGGAAATGTTATTACGGTCTGCATAAGGGTTATTAAGAGAGCAGCCATTAGGCTGTGAAGATTGGGGCGAACTAGTTATTTGCTCATGAGCTACTCTATCGTATGATGGGGAAAGGGGGGCATGGGTCTTAGGCTTTAGAAATACTGTTTTGCGATTTTGTTATATTGGCATAGTTACGGGAAGCAGCTGGGACAGTTTTGCTTACTTCAGCATAGGACAGAGATTTCTCAGCCATGATAGTCTTTATAGCCTTCTGCCTACCAAACTCCGGGCATGACCTGCTATTGGCAAAGTGATTCCCCGAGCATAGTACACAGAAAGCTTCAGCCTCAGAAATGCTGCAACCATCACCAGGGTGATCATTGCCACACTTACTGCAGCGTGGTTTTGACCTACAGATTAATTCAACGTGTCCAAATCGGCAGCATTTACGGCATTGAATTGTAGGGAAGACATATTGCTGTACTGGGAGAGATGTGTAGCAACAGTAAATTCTAGTTGGTAAAACCTGTCCGTCAAATGTGATCACGCAAGTTTCTGTGGGTTTCCATTCTATGGCCCCGTCATGAAAATTATTTTTGTTAATGCGTCTGACCTTAAGAATTTGTCCACAGCCGGATGGAACTGATAAGTAGCTTTTACACTCCTCTTCCGACATGTCGTGGGGAACTCCTTTAACAACACCCATACGGGTAATGTTAAATGTGGGCATACTAGCAATATAACCATTTTTGGACAAAATACTGTTTAGGATAAAGGCATTCGCATCCTGAGGGGAAGTAAATTCCACAGAAACTCTGTTACGACCAACGCGTTTAACCCCGTCACGAACTACGTTACCAATGTTATTATTGACAAGAAACATGCCGAATGTAACAGGATGGAGTGTTGTATTAGCATTAGGATGGGATTCCGTGCGGGATACGTGGACTAGGAAAGGCGCTTTATCTGTCGCTGAGTACTTAGTACGACCAATTTGAGCTCTTTGTTGCTTCGTAGGGGGGCTTGTGATATTAACATCGTCAACTGGACGTTTGCGTGACGGATTGGATAAAATTTGCGTATCTGATAAGCTGCAAGCAACATTGGCGAGTTGGGATAGCGGGGAGTTCGGTGATAAGGGAGCGTAAGCGGGAATTGAGGGAGAATGGACGTCAGGTGGAGGATCAGGGTCTGGAGGTTTATTTCGCTCCATTACTACGGTAAAAACTACTGTATCAGGAAATGGACAATACAAACCCGATTAACAACACAAGTACAACACAGAAATACAAAAACAAGTCACAACAAGTCACTGATTCACTGAAAACAACTTAAAATTCAGGACACACGTGCTAACCAAATACACTCTGTGGCGAGAATCAATTTAAAAAAAAACTCGAATATCGATATGAATTTATTATTTATTACGATATTACATTGACATTTTAAGTATTTGCAATACGGGTGTATGAAAAAAAAGGACAATCAGTATACATTTTTGGTTCTAATATTACGTTGATATTAAAATTTAGTACCAGTACAAATAGAAATAATATTAAGTCTATGTAGTATAGTGGTTGCAAATCACGAGCGCGCGTCATATGACTTAAAGTCATTGACATAAGGGTTAAACTGCTATGACTAACGCGCGCTAGTGAAATGCTACAACTGCAGACATTGTGTGTGGAGATTATGCGACGATAGTTTGTAGCTCTTGGTAGTACTTGCTGTCTTTATCTGCTAGAAGCTCGAGGATATCATCGATTTCTGTGTTCGGGAAACGTTCCACCCAGGACTTGATCATACCTTCGGCCGACGCTGGGTAGCGCTTTAGGTCTATTTCCTCACCTGAAATGACAAGGATTTTAGTATTTTGACAGACAGTGACGAAATGTTGATGAAATACTTTTTGGCTATACCTAACACGGGGAACCTATAGGGACGTAGCTACGTCCTTTCAGTTATTTTAAACCTTTAATATGAATCACTCAAAAGTACAGTGATCTTGGTTGCTGTTGTAAGAAGTAAAATTAGAAAAAGGTTTGAATTGAAATGATTAACGAGCATTTGTGCAGTTCAACATGTGCATCACAAGCCTTAAAATACAAGGTTAAAAAGACCCTTTGGAAGCCGTCAACCAAGGATTTTGTACTTCGAACTAAGTAGCCATAAGAAAAAAAAAATGTGTTCCTTAACAATCACGGTTTTGTCGTAGGCAATGTAAACTTGAGAAAATGTTGGAACTTTGACCTCCAATAACTCCGTAACTAGAATGTTCCAGGGAATTTGATGGATTGAATAGTAAAATAATCGTGAAGCCTGAATAGAAAACATGTATAAAAAAAAAACTTGAATAAGTTGGAACTTTGACCCCCAATATCTCCGTAATTAGACGTATGGTCCAGAACAAACAAATATCGCAAAGACGAGGAAAACAAGTGCCATTCGGCTTCGTTAAGTCTTTTTACACCCATTATAATGCGCACTAACCTTTGTTGCTGTTCATAAGGAAGGTGTTGGGCTGTACAAAGATGTTGCGCGGCTGTTTGTGCATCATCACGATCTCGCGCCAGCGGCTCCAGGGCTCGTCCAGGCGGCTGTACTTCTCGAACAGCTTCTCTCCGGCTTCGAAGTCAGCCGTAGCTTTTATTGTCTGCAGTTTTACCAGGAAATCACCTAGAAATTGATGCGATATGAGTCGAGTAATTGTTTTTATTTTAATAATTGTTTAGATTGATACTCAAACGTTCGAAGATGAACCTTAAACGGTGATAATGAAACTGATATTTCAAGTAACCAGAATTATTCGACTTGCGGTCGTTGACCCAAAAGTAATAAAACCTTTTTCGTTTTTGCATGTTTAAATATCGAATCCCCATCACGTTTGCCGAGTTTCGCTATCTAGTTTAATTTTGCTAATGACGATTGTACGAAAATGGTCTCCCGGAGGATTGAAAAAAAAATCATACATACTAAGTACAAAGGTTTATGAAAATATGCGACTACAAGGTTTATGAAAATATGCGACTACAAGGTTTATGAAAATATGCGACTACAAGGTTGATGAAAATATGCGACTACAAGGTTTATGAAAATATGCGACTACGAGGTTTATGAAAATATGCGACTACAAGGTTACCATTTCGAAAACTGTCTACCTGTTCAGATTCTATTCATCGTTTTCCTACGTACCAATAATCTTCTTCCCCCGTGTGGCGAGGTGTTCCCTCTGCAGCGTGAGTAGCAGGTTCTTGCCAGGTTCGGACTCTGTAATGGTGAGCATGCCTTCGCCCTCCAGCTCCAACAGACGCATCAGCACGAAGCGAGCACGGGCGTGCGCCTGGGATAAAATGAATAGCCATTTGTATTACATTTTTTTTTTGTTCTAAGTACTATTTTAACGGGAGACTGGGTACCTAATACAAGCCGGACGTGCATATGTATCACTAAAGACCATACCACGAATAAAAAGAGGACCAAATTGTAGTAGCTGTTGTTGTTAGTCCCAGACCCTGACTTCGCATCACCTTAAACTGTTTGAACATTGCAAGGGTGGTCAAGCTTCTGTAACTTGCCAGTTTTTAGAGATTTAAGAGATTATACCACGGCCTCCATCCAGACAGGTGTTGTTTGGGAAACTGCCCGACGTATATGTTTAGCGCATGAATGTGCGCGATTTAGAATTTCTGAGAGGTTCGTTACTACAGCGGTGTGTGTTTGTATAGATTTCGTCACAAAGATAACGATTTTTAATATTCATAGATACAGTACCTGTAGCCAAGTCTTGGTGGCGGGCTGGTACATCTCGGTAGCCTTAGCAGCTCCGTTCCACAGCAGACTCAGCCAGTTCACGTAGGTCACGTCCTCTGCTTGTTGTCCCTCGTACCCGAAGATTCTGAACAACACAATTTAGCTTACAATTTATGTGGTAACGGAAAAATTACGCGAAACTTAACTAATAATATAAATGTGAAAGTAAGTTTGTTTGTTACCTTTTCGCGCCTAAACCACTGAACAGATCATACTGAAATTTTTCATATACTTGTACGTTGTAGCATAACCCACCTATCATCCCCAAAAAAGTACTGTTGTCGAGGAAAACAACAATAACGTTCTAATGATAATAGACGGCGCCACCTGTCTTACGAATCATGATTGAATTATATTATTACAAGCAGAATACATCCCGAATTGATTGTCAAATTCTAAATTAACGCGAGCGAAGCCGCGGGCAAAAAAGCTAGTACTTACATAATTTTTAAAGTTAGGAAGTACACTAATGCGGGCTCCGAATCCCCTTTTAAACAAACGGTTAGGTGGTCTGCTTTTGGCATATTTTGTATGGAAAGTCTGTCAAAAACACAACCGAGAGACAGATGAACTGTTTTTTTATTTAGAGAATTTCCAGAAACTTGATGTTTCTCAACTACCTAATTGTGTGCGAATGTTCTATACTCTAGAACATTCGCACAAGAATCTAGACGATTGCAGTTGTAATACTACACTACAATCAAAACATTGTAGGAGCTAGGCTGAGGCAGTACTATCCAAGTTAATTATTTTTGAAATTCTGTAAAAAAGCTATATTTTCACTCACTTCAGTATCTCGGGCACCAACGACAGATATAACCCGACAGCCTCGGCGCGGCACTCTTCGAAAGCAGAGCCTAGTGTCGTGAACGTGCTGTCGTACGTCTCGCCCGGCTTGTACCACGATTCAATCTCCTTACCTGGGAAACAGAAATAGAGAGTAGTATATTTTATTGTACACCAAAAATGATACATAGATCTTTTACAATGTTCTTACAACTATGGGTACAATGGCGGTCTTATCGCTATACTACATGTATCAGATAGGGAGCAGTCATGTGACCATATCTTAAGGATGTGGTATCCGTAAACACCATCATACTAAATCGAAAACAAAAACAAAAAAAAATAGATTTTCCATACATTTGGTCGATCGATTTTGTATGGGACAGTTCTGATATAATTATGGTGTATGTTGAAGCGTTTTTGATGTCTGTTAGATATTGAATATTGTGCCGTTACCTACTATTTAAATAACTACCATCAAATAGATAGAATTTAATTAGCTAGCGAAACTCCACAGACGTAATGGACAAAAAAAAAAGATTTGGTAATTTATTTTGGGGACCGCAATTACGAGGGTTGTTTACTTGTTCTTTCCGTCATTGCGATATTTTTTTTGTAATGGAGCATACCTGGGAACCTTCTGATGATCGATGATTGATGGTCAAAGTTCCAACTTTTCCACGGTTTTTTTTTAAATACAAGTTATAAATATTATTACTTTAAATACCTCGATTACCCCTGTACTATTCAATGCATCAATCAGCACAATGTTTTGTATGCGTTACTTACATCGCTACCTAAAAAATCGTTTCCCAGCAATTATTTGATGATGATGAGTTAATAAATAATTAAATAAATAAATTTTGGGGCCGAGTTACTTAGTTTGAGGTACAGAATGATTGGTAGACGGCTTCGTGAAGGGTCCCTTGTATATCAATCACGACTGCAAAGTTAACTCCAAAAACTGTTTGAAACGGATATTTCAAGAATTCGCAGAAAAAACTCATCAAATTATAACTTTTTCCTTGTTTTATCTTAGAAGATGCGTGAAGAGTATTTGTGACGACTATGCGTACTACTGCAAGTGTCCGTGGAGTTTCTTGCCCGTTCATATACGGCTTGGACTAGCTTCGACTCTCTGACTAACTGATCGATTACTTGAAAATAACTTGCCTGTAAATGGTTAAATTTAAATAAGTGTTTTGACTTCGAATGGATTTGCAATTGGTTGAAGCGTTACGAAGGCTTAAAATGTTCGAGAATCACAAATACAATAGAATAATAAAGTGAATTACATTACAATTCGTGAAATGGTCACAAAGTGGCAATTCGTAATATTATTTGCGTCTGTGACCATTTTAATAATTTTAACGTGATTCATATTAATACCTACTAGCTATTGCCCGCGGCTTCGCTCGCGTTTAGGTCGGAAATTATCACACGGGCACGTTGTAAATACAACGTGTAACATAATAAACGCAAAACCTCTTAAGGGGTCATTGCACTCATCATTATGAACAACTTTCACTATGGAACCAACCCCGAAATCGCGAAAAAAAAACAGCTGTTCATACATATTGTCGAGTTATGCGCACAGAAATGTATAGGGCAGTCGATTCTTTTTTCGCGATTTCAGTATTGGTCCCCTAGTGAAAGTTGTTCATAATGATGAGTACAATGACCCCTTAAGAGGTTTTGCGTTTAGTCTGTTACATGTTGTATAGCCTATGGCACTCGGGGTTAATGTAACTTCCTATTAGTGAAAGAATTTTCAAAATCAGTTCAGTAGATCCAAAGATTACCTCACAAACTTTACCTATTCATAATATTAGTATAGATTAGGATTCTGCTAAAGCGGCCATTTTAGCCCCCCAGTTACTGTTTAAGTTAGGTAGGCGCTTCTTTTTACCCGACTGCGCCAGAAGGAGGGTTATGTTTTTCTAGAGTATGTATGTATAATTGTTTGGCACGGTCTGTGGCCTGAACGGCTCGATGGATTTTAGCTTGAGAGGTGTCGTTAGATTCGTATTTACTGTGAGAGTGACACTGGGTATATCAAAATTAAATTAAATAAAAAACGGTAATTAAAAAAAATAAAAAACCCGATTGTGTAAAAAGAAAAAACATAGCACATAGCGACTTAACAGTCGGGACCCATTAACATATATAGACCGGCTTAAATCGTCCCAATAATGGGTGCCGACTGTTTAAGTCGCTATGTTCTATGCTTTTTTTTTTACGCAGTCCTTTTTTTTATTTTTTTTAATCATTTAATCGTTGTGGTAAAACCGCCATGGTACATTCGTACCTATCCAGGCATGACGAGTTTAACGCTTATAAGAATTTGTCCATATTGGCGCAAGATTGACTGCTAAAAGGGAGACCTCTACACCCTGCAGTGGAACATCACAGGCTATTATCTTTGCTAACCGAACTACATAAAGGGTGTAACAGGACCCTTTACGAAGCCGAAAGGTACTTGTTCTACCGGTCATTGCGATATTTATTTATTTAGTTAAGGAGGTATTGGGGGTCAAAGTTCCAACTTTTTCACAAGTTTTTTGAATACTTTTTTTTAATGTAAGATTTTACTTGAAACACCCACTACCTCCGTACTATTCAATCCATGCACCAGCACAATGTTTTGAGTGTGTTACATTGAGCCCTACCGTAAAACGTGAAAAAAACACGTTTCCCAGCAATATTTTTTGCGTAACTTAGTTTGATGTACACAATGCTTGGTTGACGGCTTCGTGAAGGGTCTTGTTACACCCTGTATGTGCCACTACCGAATACTATGTTAGAACAGCAGTATTATTAGAACAGAGAATTACCAGTAAGCGGGTTCTTGACCTTCTCCCTGTTAAAGTTGAAGCTGCCGTCGGCTTTCTGTTGTAACAGCTTACCGCTGCCGTGGCCGAGCAGTTCGTGTAGACCTACTTGTACCTGTTCGGAGCATAAGCATAGGGTTAATATGACGCAGCTAGCTTTAGCTTTCTAAAGGAAGTGTCTTTACTCTTCACATACATAACATCAGGGCTGTAATGTTCAAAGGACCTGTACCAATTAGTACACCCACTAGTACAGAAGGGTCAATTTTTGTAACAGGTAAGCCGGAGTACATATCTTTAATGTAAATATTATTTGTCTATAGAATACTGATTGTGCCATTTTTCAAATGGAAGCCGATAGGAATCGAGATGTATGGAACCTTCGCCAGGGTAGATGTCAGCCTAAATTTATGTTTAAGTTCCATGCAAAAGGGAGCGAGCATATTGCCATCAACCGAGCATAAATCCAGCCTCCGTGGCTGCTACTGAGAAATTCTTGATGGAAATACCCAATAACACTTTGCCTGGCCTGGGAATCGAATCTAGGACCTCGTGCTCAGCAGTCGCGCTTGCGACCACTAGACTAACGAGGCAGTCACACACGTTACACTTCATCACATGAAAAGAGAGTTAAGCAAGCTTACTTTAGAGACGGGCGTACTTTACTGACAGAAATGACGACGCACACCGATTTTTATCTAAACCTTGCGCATCCAGAGCATATGGTATGGCGAAAGTAGTAATTTTGAAGATCAATTACCTATGGCATAACAGAAACATGAAACTTCATGAACTCCAATTTCGTTTAAATCTAACATTACTGAAAATTAAGAATATTTTTTATGGCAGTGAAAAATATTCATGATCCTTACTTCAAAGGAAGCAACCCTGTATTTCTCCAGAAGCTCCTTGTCGCTATCGTTGAGGAATGGAATGACGGCCTCCTTGTACGCAGCCGGGATCACGTTGCCTAGAGACACGTTCTTGAAGCCAAAGTTCTGACGGATTTCGTCATCTGTAACACGAAGTAAACGTTTATAAATCATTTATACCAGTTTTCTTTAAAGCTAAGCGAAAATTAATACAATGCCTAAATATGCACGGCTGGAATTTTAACCCACCGCGCTGAGGTAGGAGTTAAAAACCGAACGGTGCGCTTTTAATTATGCACTAGCTAATGCGCGGCTTCGCCCGTGTGTATTTCAGGAATTGCCCATGGAATCCTATATCCGGTATAAAAAACCCATGTGCTTTTCCAGATATCTATCTCTGCGCCAAATTTCATCCAGATCCATTCAGCTGTTCGGGCCTGATTGAGTAACAAACATCCAACCATGCAAACGTTCACATTTATAATAATATAAGGTATACATACAATTAGGAATGTTGATGCCAGCAGGGATCCCGCTTCCCGAGAAAGTCATGACATCTAAACTGGTGAAGTCAGGTCTTAGGAAGGTGTCTTTCTCCAGGTCTTCACCCCAAGGCAGGTATTTGATGAACCTTTCAGCTCCTTCGACGAGGGAGCCGAATTTCTTCGACATTTCTTTGTTCACCATGGCTACGAATCCCTCGAACTCGCCGCGCTGACCGCTCGGGTCACGGTAGGTCTCGATGAAACCTTGATATCTGTGGATGATCACAAATGCTGCATGACACATTTGTGTTGATGGCTTAACAGGATGTTTTGTATACTAAACTGGGACAGTGGTAGTAAGAATTTCCAGTAAAAAACTTTACTAAGATTGAAAATACAAACAGACTTTGTTGTCCAATCGTTTCGATCTAAAACTTTTTTTTTTTTCAAATGAATAGGTAGCAGTGCGCATTAGGCCATTAGCCCTTCGTGTGCCGGAATGTAGATCTACGCGATACACAATAGCTTTTTAATTGTGTCTATATACTCGACATACGAAAGGTTAATTTATCAACGTCGGATCTCGGTCGTAAGAATTGCAATTTTCACAATTACTTACGTTTCAATAATCGGACCCTTATCCTGGATCCAGAACCGACTGCCCTCCTTATGCTCATTCAAGTTGCCGTCCTTGAAGCTCTTCACATAATGTTCTAGCATGTTCCTCTGGTTGTCATTGGCTGCGTACTCTCGCGCCATCGTCAGGTTCTCATTGACGAGTTTCAAGAGAGGCGAGTAGTCTCCTCGGGTCACTTGGAAATAGGCTCCCTTGTATTTTTCCACGGCCATGGTCAGACCTGGACTTGGTTTCTGTTCCACGCTGGCCAAGTGGATGGTGTATAATGGTACTGTCGAATAAATAGTTTAGAATACAGCTTGATCTAGAAACTTGAGAACGATTTTTAATACTTTTGATGACGTAATAGGAGATATTGATATTGTGTGCATAGGAATGAATGAGGACTTTCTTGCACAACTGCCTCGTTGGTCTAGTAGTCGCAAGCGCGACTGCTGAGCATGAGTTCCTGGGTTCGATTCCCGGGTCGGGCAAAGTATTATTGGGTTATTCCGTGAGGAATTTCACAGTAGCAGCCACGGAGTCTGGATGTGCCCTGTTGATAGCAATAGGTTCAGCGCCTAATACATGGGACTTTATGCAAAATACGCGCTTTGGACGTGGAGTTGCGGACACTAACCATTATACAATACAATACATAAGACTTAAACGTTACTGCGGAAATGTGGGTGTACTATTAAGTACACCTCTGCTCTACCTAACCCTTCTGGCATTACAGGCGTGATGTTATGTATGTTTTTTACACCTAAATCTAGTTTCCCCGTGTGCATAGTATAATTTAGCCATCATATCCCCACTGCTGGGCCTACCCTAAGTGAGTGGGCCGTAAACCATCACGGGCGTCCAGTGCGCGTAGTCACATTATTTCGGACTTTTGTTTTTACGATTGTCCTTTAGCATTTAGCTGCTCCTAGTAGGTATCGGAATTTCATCATCATTATCATTTCAGCCGAAAGACGTACACTGCTGGACATAGGCCTCCCCCAAATGGAGGTTTTTGCCATAATGGCCACGTTTGACCGGCGGGTTGGCGATCGCAGTACGGTGGTTAAAAAAGCACAGAAAACGCTGCTGCCAATTATCTGGTAAGTCCCTTAGTCGCCTCTTACGACACCCACGGGAAGATATGGGTTGGTGCTATTCTTTACGTCCGAGTACTACTTAGTAATTTGACAACTACCTTAAAAAATCTAATTATGAACCAAGTGTACATTGTCATCCTCTTGATTTCCGATTGTGAAATTTTAAATAATAAGATTGATATTAAGATTGTTGTATTGTTTTGTTTATTTAGCCTGATTAGGTTTGTAATGAGCACAAAAATTAAAACAGTTTCAATGGGGATGGCAACTGTGGAACTAATGGCGCTAGCATCGCATGTACCAAGCATTGTCATTGGTTGAAAATGTGTCAATGTCATTTTATATTTCAAAATGGCTTGACCTCATTGGTCAGATTGGGACTAAGCTATGGACACGCCATCTAGAATCAGCTTTGACGTGCCTTCCCCATTCTTTTGTTCTACCGTACTTACAGCCATCCTCCGCAGTAGTTTTGAATGTTCGACAAATGTACGCTTCTAGGAGTTTCGTCTTCATCCAGTCATTCACTAAGTTTGAATCTTCTTCAGTTACGTTACTAGAGAAATAGGTGGTCACGCCCTAGAAAAAATTTACTGGAGTTATTATACGGGTTGGAAGGGACCCCGACGCGAAAATGGTTACTACATATTCAGTACATTGAAATGAAATTTTGATGAAATTTTTCATCGGTTATTATTTAAAAAAATCTGCTGTTTTCTACAAAAGTGCAATACCTACACGGTCAAAATGTCTTTAGACCGGTTAAGCAGTAGCCAGCCTCATAGGCTGGACTGCGAGATGCCATTATTAAAAAAAAAAATGGTCAAAATGTATTGAAGAGCTGCTTTTTTAACATCAAATGAAAAAATTCTATCTGAAGGGCTCATGATGTACTCTGAATACGTGGCAACCGTTTTCGCGCTGGTGTCCCTTCTTCTCTGTATTTTAATGAAAAATTATTGGTAAGGGTTTCTCGTTATTTGCATTAATTAAAAGTTTGTTTAGTCTGCCTAATTGATAGCTGATAAATTATTGACTATTTTCATAGAAAAGCAGGTAATTCAATGCCTTTGCAATGCAATGTCAAGATTGCAAATAGCAAAAACATTAAGTACATTTTAATCACTATCCTTTTCTACATCGTGGGTGCAGGTCACCTCTTCAAACTGTCATTTTCATTTCATGGGCAGATAAATATGAAGCGCCAGTGTAGCCCGCGAAATTCAAATGTTCTTACGTTTTTTGCAATTTATAGGTCAGTTTCAGGTTGTATGGTGATGACAAATGAGTCGCGTCAGTAACATATAATGTAGAGAATTATATTCATTAAAATCATAAATACAACCCTCTAAGTTCATTTAACCCTATTTCATGAAAGTCATTCAATGGGATTAAATTAACTTAAGGGGATTAATTACTGATCTGCCAGGGTTGCGTGACTGTTCGAAAGAGATACCGCGGCCCTGGAACACAAAGCGCAAAAGAAGGAACGATGGGTTTTAGTCAGTACAAGTCTGACACTCCCTGCCGCTTCGCCCAGAGTGGGAGGGGTCATTTGATGATTGCCCGTCGTTAAAAAAATAAAATAAAAAAGAAGGGGTTTATTGATGATTTTAATAATTCTGTAACTACACACGTGTTACTGGCGCGATTCATTTTTCATCAACATACAACCTGACACTGACCTGCAAATTGTAAAAAACGTAAGAAAAATTGAATTTTGCGGTCTACCCTTGCGCTTCCACCTTAAGGTGCTTAATATATTCTGGAGTATTTAGCTGAACATAAATAGATTACATTTTAATGTCAGCTAAAATCTTATTTACTGACCTGTGGAGCTAGACCAAGACGGGTGAGTCTCGGAGAAATGCTATACATTAACTTGTCTACTTGTTGCCAAAGCTTCAAAATGAGTTGAGGATCATCTGCGTAAGCTTTAGAACTCTTGATTATAAGCTCGAATGAGTTGTTAGGTAAATTTGGAATAAACTTTGTATCGCCAAAACCTTTGTAGTTTCCGCTGTTGGCAACTATACCTCCAGCGTACACCAAAAATGCCTGAAAACCACAAAAGAACAATAATAGGATGTTTCTCGACCGCAAAATAGTAAATAGATAATGTATTTTTTTATTCATAGGATGTGGTGAAGATATCAGTTCTATTTTACTAATGAGAACAACGAATTTAAAATATTTTGGTTAAAAATCTTTTAAATAACATCTATACTTGTTACAAATGTCTGTCTGCGTGACTGCGTTAGTTTTAACCGACTTCCAGAAGGAGGAGGTTTTCAATTTTTCTGTTATTTCTATACTCCACAGCGAGTTTTGAATCGATTTTCGCCATTATAATATCAAGAATTGGAAGGTTAAGTCTATATGTTTTGTCAAGTCATTAAAACTGTGCGAAACAGGGGGTGGGCCATTTGAGCAATTGACCCCTGCTTCCATACTCAATAACAGAGAAGAAATATGTCTGTAAAAGAGTCCTTACCTGAAAATCTTCATCACTAACACCCTTTACTCTGGCAGCATCTCTAAGAGACTCCAGGGATTCCGCTGCAAAGATCCTATGGAGCAGAGAAAAGATCTTTGGAGACTCGGGACTCGTCTGCATCAGAACTATGAGTCCACCGTTCCATGCTGCCTGAAATTCACACATTTTTTTTTTTTTTCAATAATAACATACTAGCATCATATTTGTTAGATCAGCTCAGCACATTGAAAATATTTTAAATTCTACACACCATCCTTCAATGTTGTTCACTGTAGTTGAACTCTTGTAATTTATCAAGTTTTATAATTATTGTTGCTGTGCTTTTGAGAGCTACATTGCCACACTTTCAGGAAAAACATGACAAAATATCACATTACACCTATAATCTCTGACGGGTTAGGGAGAGGTGAACCTAGTAGTACACACACATTTTCCCAGTTATGTTTAAGTCGTATGTAATAGGGGCGAGCCTACTGCCATCAACCGGGCACAAATCCAAACTCCGTGGCTGTCTACTGAGAAATTCCTCATAGAAAAACTCAATAACACTCAACCCGGGAATCGAATGAATGATTTGAAAAGAGTAACCATGGAGTTTCTTGCTGTTTCTTCTCCATAGGAAACGACCAACCCGAACCGTGCACCTTTTTGTCGACGTTTTGTAAGTGTCCATCGAGGCCTATAAAAATATTTTAATTTTGATTTTGAACCCAAGACCTCATGTTCAGCAGTCAGGAAAAACTGAAGTATAAATGAGAATTGAAATATTCTCAGAAATCCGTGTGTTCTTCCCTTATCTCTAATAGGTATACAAGTGACAGCAGTGCTTAGTTATACAACATTTATACTATATAAAGTGCATCCTAAAAATAAAATATGATGTCACTATGAATGAACATTAAAAACATGACTTTGTTTTATTATGTTTGTAGGTATACATATAAGATAATGATCAGTAATTTAGAGCTTGTTTACTACAAGCTGTTCTTAAATAGTTTATTTTGTACATGGTCACAACCACAGAGGTGCTAAGCCTGCCCCACCTAGAAACCCTTCTAGATAAAGCATGAGTTTTAGATTATTCAACTAATATTGAATCGCAACATGAACCTTTCACTAAAAATTAAATAAAGGTTTATTTTAACATAGCACCAAACTTAATGCACCTATAAGTCACATTCTATGTGAAACAAGAATTAAATGCAGTGGAGTAATAACACTACAATGATGAAATAAACACTCTTCATACATACTATCAAATACCTACTAATAAGAATTTTGAAAAAAAAAAGACCTTTTCTTGCTCTTCAAAATAATCAGCTTTGATAAATATTGTATGATAATGTTTATATGAAACTATGAATGTTCATTACCATCTGCTTAACAATAAAATAAGGAAAAACATAAACTTACCCGACTCAAATAATGTGCATAAAGTTTTTCTTTGTCCGTTAGTTTAGCAAATGCCTGCGAACTGTCTAGTTCTACAAATTTCTGGTTGTTAGGCAGCAGAAAGTGAGATTTGTCTTCCGCCATGGCTAAAACAAAAAATAATAAGCATGTTTTAAGAAATGACAGCAGGGATTTACACAAATAAATAAATAAATATACACATTAACTTTAATGTAGTTACTGACCCTTAACTATTTTAGGCTGGTTCGTGGATACAGACTCACTAACAAAACTCGACGTGCCTCTGCACTGTTTACTAATAAATGAATCAGCAGTATTATGCCACCGGCATTTTATAAGGTTAATAGTCAGAGTCCGCAACATTGCTTATAAACTAAATGAAACTGAAAACGTAAAATAGATTTAATATTGATTAATTTTACCTTCAGTTACTGGGATTTAACTACTTAGTTTTACTTTTAGAAAATTCACAAAAGCTTCTTACAAAATTTTATCAATGAGATCAATCAATGTTCAATGATGTTTCCGATTGGATGTTTTAAAGATAGCTATCAATAAATCGTCAGCAGATAAAATGAGTAAACATTCTTAAGATAATGAGAATTTTTTTAAATGACGTGTTAATGAAATAAAAGCTTGTAAAAAGTAAAACAAGTTCTTATCAATTGAGACCGAGACAATAAGCTCTCAATGCTGCTCTCTACAATCCTACGATTTATTTTCATTTCATATGTTTGAAAACGTACCGACCTTCATAAAGGGTCGGTTACTGTCATCTTTGGTGATGTCATCAAAATATGTAATAAAGCGTAGACAGAGAAAACTAATAAAGGCAGGACTACACCTCTGCCAGACCTCTGGGTTTTTAGAAACAATGAAACAAATAAGCCCTGCCAAGCAAGATGGACGGAAGCCAGACATTAGAGAAACATTGTAAATCATTAAGGTGGATGCGCAAGGGTAGCCCGCGAAATTTAAATTTTCTCAAGTTTATTGCAATTTGCAGGACAGTGTCAAGTTGTATGTTAATGAAAATATGAATCGCGCCAGTAACACGTATGGAGTTACAGAATTATAATCATTCAAATCATCAATACAATCCTCCAAGTTTATATAATCTCAAAAAGAGACTTTTTCATGAAATAGCTATTGAATGTGATTATATGAACTTGGAGAGCTGTATTGATGATTTGAATGATTATAATTTTGTAACTCCATACGTGTTACTGGCGCGATTCATATTTTCATTAACATACAACTTGACACTGACCTGCAAATTGCAATAAACTTGAGAAAATTTAAATTTCGCGGGCTACCCTTGCGCATCCACCTTAATATGTGTGTTGAATAATGTAATTAGTGAATCATGGAATGGGCTACAAAAGTGGAATGTCTTGTGACGACTGTGGCGAGTCTGTTTCTGGATTTTATTTCGTTTCATTTTTATGAATCAATGTGTATTCTATTAAAAGTCTGTAGTATTTATCTAGAGTACATTATCATTTTTTCCACAATTTCACATTTATTACGTTTTAATCAAACACACAATTTTTCTCATTCAATATGTTTTGATAAAATTTTCGTTAAATTTTGGTATAAATTTTCCGTTACACGCAAGATATGGCAAACTGACGTTTGCGGCCCTACCACAAACGCACCCATCAATGAAGTAAACATTCAACATGGATGGTTTCCGATTATTCTCATCCGTATTTTAGGTCAAATAATTTGTTTAGGATGTGTAAGTGAAGTGTAGAAAAGTTATCGTTATATAGTGAAAATGTCGTCAGAGAGGTAATATGTTACATTTAAGTTTTACTTATTGTTGACAAATTGCTTCCGATATCCGTAGTTGAAAGTTGCAAAATCAATAAAGTACGCGGAAATCGCTAATGTCACGCCCTGAATTCATAGTCAAATTGTTGGTGTGTGGTAGAATAGTGGTAGTCAATTTGAGACGTTGGTGATGTTTTATTCTAGGGTGGAATGGGTGGAGATTATCGAGCCGAAGACAAAGGAGCATATGTATGCTAACCTAACAACTGGCGAATGCGTCTGGGACCCACCTGAGGTATACTACGTCCAAAATTTCATTCACTTCCGTACTTATGTGCCGGTTAAAATTTTCTGGCAAGTGATTACTTTTATGGTTTCCTAATTCTGTTGTACAATGATGTTATAAATGAATATAGCTGTAACACTATTATAACATTATCTCAGACAACCTAACTGCTATAAATTATGTTTATCTCACAGGTACTAGGGGTATTCCAGATTTATGACTCACTTTCATATTATGTCCTCTTTTCTCAAGTCATACATAGTCTGAATACTTTGGTTTTCTCAGTTATAAGGAAAGACTTTTTGATCTGCATAAATACTGCATACTGACACACAGTATCTTATGTATTCTACTGAATAATGTCTCAATTCTTTCTCAATATCCAACATTGTGCTAATTTCATCAATTCCAGCTAAAATAAATTCATTTAGCCTGTGTTAATTGGATCAGAAACCAGTCATTCAATTTTATAATTGAATTTAATGAAAGCCATAAAGCCTTGGGACTTTTTAAGCTATACTTTTTAATGTTATGTTTTTTCTTGTTATAGGGTGTTAAAGTCAAACGCACAGACTCATCACAATGGTGGGAACTTTTTGATATCAACACACATAGGTTTTACTATTACAATGCTTCCACGCAGGTAATTATTATGACTTAATAAGAAACAAACAGCACATACCCAAAGAACAATACCTTATAATTACTTTATTGTTTTAGACAACTGTATGGCATAGGCCTACGGACTGTGACATCATACCACTAGCTAAATTACAAACATTGAAACAAAATACAGACCCACAGAAAAGGAGAGAGACTTCCACACAAACTAATCAACCCATACCTCAGGTGAGTCATAAACTAAGCTTTTTTTAAAAAAAAAATTTAATACCAAAAAGTTCGTATTAATTAGGGATCATTCTATTTATAAAATCAAAGCTACATCTGAGCAATGGGCAATTTAATAGTAAATAACTATGGATATCATTTCCTTGCCTATCAGCATATCTATTAAAAATAATAAATGTGCATAGACATTGAACATGATATCAGAACTAAAAAAGCCATTAACCTCAATATATATTTTATCACATAGTATATTTAATCAGAGTATACTATAAAACATCTACATTGAGGAATCCCAATTGATTTTTGTGGGAGTAACTAACTTTGAATTGGGGTCAAATCTATTTTTATCTCTGCTAGCAATGCTAGGAAAGCTTATCTTAAGAATTCCAGTTTTATTATTAAGAGAACTAGGTTACATTGTGTTTTATCGTACTGCATTCTTTAATGTTTGCTTTTATTATTGTCAGTTATTCTGGGGGTTTTATTATTTAAGATTTTTTAGATAGGAACTGTGTAGTTACTACAGTCCTTTCAAAGTTTATTTATGGTTAGCTATTATGTTGGCTAACTTGGGATTTGAATGATTCCCTGAACAATTTTTTTTGGGACTATTTTCATGTTAGCCATTCAATATCTTCTGCCTAGTTTTTCTTCAACTATGTTGGGGTCGGCTTCCAGTCTAACTGGATGCAGCTGAATACCACTATTAAAAGAATTTGTCTAGGTCCTGTTTTCTGGACATTCACGTTTTCTGGGAGATATTTTCTCATAAATTCTAAGTTCTTATCATGATTATTAGTTTTAACTATTTAGGCTTTTCGCATTAGAACTACATTAGTACTTTCTTAGTCTTGAAAAATTTTACCTTCAATATTGCAGTGTAAAATGTTACTGAAACATTAGAACATTAATTGTGACACAGTTTACATGTTATCTATAAATAGTATAAAATAATGTGGCTTTTTGCACTTGTCTGTGTAATCAATACACAATGGATTTTTTAATTAATTTATTCCGTCCCACTGCTAGGCAAAGTTCTCCCCCATTCCTTGCCAAACCGCCCGGAAATTTCGTGAAAAATAAAATGAAAATCGCGATGTATTGAGATTATGTAGCCACATCAGTTGGTAACAGTCATGCTAGGCATAAGCGGGCGACTACTATAAACTGTTTATAAACCATTTGTTATAACTTTAGAGCACATATAGTAATGTTTTATCTGCTTTGACACATAAAGTTAAGGTAGCGGTTACAACAATGATCATGTTATACAAATTGTGCAAGAGACAGTCATTGACATTAAAACGAGGCAATTTATAATGTATGCTCATTATCCTTTATTGTTCTTTATATACGTACATCTCAGGAGAAAGAATGACATTTGTATTATGTGTTAAAATGCTGTTAGTATGCATTGTAACTGTATAAAATACTGTAATTTAAATACACTGTGTTAAAAGAAATATAGTCCCATATACAAATTGCAATATCTACATGGACATGGACCCTACCTGACCTGTTTTAATGACCTTGAATTTTGTTCGACATTATCATTATTAATTATGACATGTAATTTAACCATTTGACATTTATTGAGAAATTGATTGTATATATTATTATTTTTTTTTTTCTTTGTATGTGCTATGGCCGATAATACTGATTTTATCACTGACGTGAAAGTTGACATAATTTCACCAATTTGTAATTTTAAAACTTAATCAATTATTATTTGTACGCCTCTGGGCAAAACATGGAGGATCTACCTATTTATAACACCTCACACTATGTGTAACTTGACCTATGTTCACAAATAAAGCTTTCTGATTTCTGACAAAATGTATGGAATACCTGATTTTTTAAATAACTGATGAAGAAATGCTACGCATCATTAATTCATGCTCATTGATTGTCCCTTGCTCCTTATGTATTAAATGATAAATGATGTTTATTTTGCAAATAGGTTTTTTAAAAACACTTTTACAAGTCTCTTTTTTAAACTAGATGGGGCCGGTGTTTCGTACCTGACTACTCTGACAAGAAACAGCCGAAACAAACTCAGAGGTCATAGTCTCTTTTAAAGTCCAGACATAATCTTGGTTAACTCACATGAGGACTATGCAGATTAGTGTCTGAGATGGTCTCTTGAAGAAAGAACCACACAGATTTGAGTGGACCTGTCCAGTCAGTGCAAGCATTTGTCAGTTATCGTGTAGCTCGACTTATAACTCATTGAATATAATATTGGTTCTTAATTTCTTCTTCAAATTATAATTAACTAGCTTATGCACGCGGCTTCGCCCGCGCCGACCTCGGTAATTATCCCACGGGATCGTACTACCGGGATAAAAAGTATCCTATGTGTTAATCCAGGTTATAAAGTATCTGTGTGCTAAATTTCAACCAAATCTGTGTAACCGTTTTTGCGTGAAAGAGGAACGAACATCCATACATCGTCAAAAACTTTCGTATCTATAATAGTAGTAAGAAGTAAGATATCCAGCTCGAGCAGGAAGTCAATTGCGTGATCATACTGATCATTTACTGCCATACAAATACGAAGATGACTATAATATACAACATGTTTTTTTTGATATACCATAACTCTAGAGTTATGGTATATCAAAAAAAAACAATACCCTAGGGTATGATTGAGGCCATATTAAAGAATCAACTGGCATATGAGTTATGTTCCAATCCTTCGTTATTTTTTTTTTCATTTTTCATACAAAATAATTCGGCAAAGTCACGATTATTAATGTAAAACACCCTTACGTGAAATATGACAACGTCGCATTTTCTTAGCTTTAAATATTAATGATTGGTTTGAATAAAAATGAATTACTTACCTACATATTTTATTTTACTACACTACTGCGAAGTTTAGCAACCTCGCAAAAGTAAAGATTCGTCATACTGGTGACAATTTTTGACCTAATTTAATTATGATTGATGATATCTCCGAAACGATGCATTTTTGGACCACCTATTCTAGGAGTTTTAGTATTATTTTTACCTACAGAATATAACCCTAGAGTTATGGGATATCAAAAAAATCAGGTTGTATAGTTAATAATTCTTTGACCAATAAGGAGCCTTAACCTTTCGTGTGCCGGAACGTAGATCTACGCGAGACACAATAGCTTTTTAATACTTGCTCTATCATAGTTAAAACCATGGAAGAGATATTAAAATAAACTCTGTCATCAGGTGCCACCAATACCAGACCCAGTAAGCAGCAATGGCAACAGCACAGTCGCAAGCGTCAGCAAGTTGTCGCCAGGCAACGCAAAAACCGTCACTCTCACGCAAACGAGCCCCGTGCGAACGAGGAGGTCGCATTACCATCACAGGTGACAAAATAATCTAATATTTTCACTATTCTATTGTGAATTATGTGTGAATATTCATCGGTAATGTGTAAGGTGCCAATTCACACTGTATTGGTGTTCGGTTGTTGTATGGTTTACAAAATAGATCAGAAGGTATTTGGGAATTTAACTCCCAAGTTGCAACATTTTGGTGTGTGTGTTCTGAGTAGTCAAGACAACAGTGTGTCTTTAGTTTTAAAAGATATAATACAAGCAGTTAATATGAATGATAGCGTGTTTTATGACATTGTAGTGGAAATATGATTCGTTTTGCCTGTAAACAATGTATCATAATGGCATACATTATATTAATGCCCATTTTCTCATCAAAACTGGCAAATGTTTAGTGTTCATACACTAAGCGATTCATTTCTAAATGCTTAAATATTATTTCGCTGACGGAATTTAAACTTTCGCCACTTGTTGAAAATCCTTCAGTGAGATTTTATTTAGGCATCCATTCAGGTGTCACTTAGCGTAAGTGTTAACAGGCATTTAACTCTTTTGTTGTCTGTACAAGTTTTATGAATGCTTTCATTCTTTGTACCGATAAAAGTGTGTTGTTAATTGAGGATGAATTATGTGTTGATGATAGTGTGCATGAAATTATAATTTCTGTCTGTTTTAGAGATAATTTATGGAAACGGATTATGTTTCTTTATTGTTTGAATAGTTCGGTATTTTTGAACGGCGTCGCTGACCCGATGCAATTACTACATGTCCCTTAAAATGTAAGCCTTTGCGTACCTAATGAGGTGGCGCAAAGAAGGCATGGCAGGCAGCGAATTATTACGTGTTGCATCAAAGACTTCTTAACTTATTCTGTCACTTACGGGAAACGTGAACCGCGAAAGCTTAAAACAGTGTTTGAAAGGCTCCTTAAACTATAATAGCTACATTTATCACTACGTATACAAAGAGAACATCACTACGTATACGAATGTCCCATTATTGGCTCCTTCCGAACCTCTCTATCTTGTGTTATGTCTGGCCATGTTCGCCCCGCAAACAAGATCAGATCGTCACACCACCTTCGCCGCTAATTCGCCTATGCTAAATTAAGTTATGATAAAAACAGGAACAGCGGCGATAGTAGACGCGGGAGGCTGAGCGAAGATGGCTCCACCCAGCTATGTCGACACACAGACTCCGGCCGGTCTTCAGATAGCAGCATCAGTAGCGCGCAGCAGAGGAGGAAACAGGTACAGAAACAAGTGACAATCGAACCTAAATTAAAGAACAAGATTTTTTTCTAAGATGGAAACAAAAACATAAATGCTAGAGTTAATTTATGTTTCCAGATTACCTGTTTCCATTTTAAATAAAAATATATTATGGACATAAGAAGCATGCGTTCTTTGTTTCAGGAACTTAGTGCAGCTGTAGTATGTAATCCCCCAGTATGTACTCCACAACTTAGAAAACGAAGCAGTGCGGCACAAGCGCACGAAACTGAGAAATGGTCTCCTCATGCAGGTAAACAAAATCCTTGTCCCGCATACTGCCGTCACTTCTGAGGATCGTGACCCATCTTATTGTTTTCTTGTCCTGGGTTGGCGCCCGATATGGTCCTGGGCTACTCTTGCGTCTTCCTAGGAAGATAGTCCCAAGGATTGAAGGATTACGGTCCACCTTTTTGGTTTTCGACCCCTTGGTCTTTTCTGTGGTCTCTTTTCACGGACCAAGATTCTTTGACCTTTCTTAATAGTCAGGTAAAAAGTATTCCGCCTCGCAGACACAAACCGAAAGCGTGGCGAAGTATCATTTGTTAGTCTCGGATTAGTATGACGTCACAGAAAAAGAACGTGAGACTTGCAGGCCTAATTATAAGTTACAATGCTACATCTTACTATGCTGTCTTTGTAGCTAAAATTTTCTAGATTATGAAAATAAGCACACATTGTATTAGTGCGCGTTCGCATTTGCGATGTTTTAGCGCGACGATATTTCATCGCGCACTTGATTTTCAACTCTAAGTATTGAGTTAAGCGTTGGGAATCCAATTGAACACACTCCAGTGCGTCAAAAAAGCGCACTGGAGCAGTTGGCAAAATGTTGGGTCTGAGGTATATGCCTGACCATCCCTTTGGGGAATTCTGTCGTGATTATGTATTTCTAAATTAACTTTGCAGGTTTGAACCGTAGTGGCAGCTTCATATCACCCAGGAAAGACGCGTCTGATGATTCGATGCACGAAAAGTATTTCAAATCCGTTGAGAGCACCCCTTTGACGAGAAGAAAGGTGAATATTTGTTTTTTTCACATAAACACGCTATTGCTAGTATTCATACTTGCCATGTGTGTAGCAGTGTATGTAACTTTGAAAAATTTAAACTGTTTGGCAATGTCCGTACAATATGCTTAATATCTAGCTAAAGTTCTCGTAATTTAAGGCGCACAGAAGTTGAAACCCTGACTCCTAAACTAGGAATACTTGTGGCTTAGGAGTCAGTGTTCTACTGCCAGGTCACTATAAACCCTTATGGGAATTAAGAGCGAGAAATTAAGGTGATTTATTTGTTTATTGGTTCACCAAGAATTGCACAGGTTGCAAATGTAAATGCAATAGTGCAACAATCACTTACAGGTAAACTCCGCATGCATAAAGAAGTTGTACAATTTATAACATAAAAAATACGATAAAATAATATGTTATGGTGATACGAGTAATTATACAAAAAGAATATATCAATATGTAGTTATTTAAAGACAATGAAATGAGAACGACTTTGTAATTTGTCTTAAGAACTTATTGTTCGACCAACTTATCAGTGAAAGTGAGTAGTGGGTCCGTAAAACAAAATACGATCCTTGTTCTATACGTAATATTAGTTTAAAAAACCTCTGACCAACGCGCGGCGGACAAATGCTTCCAAACACTATTTTAAGTTTTCACGGTTTTCAACTAAACTTATACTTACGGGATATCTTCCGTGATAGTCCATTATGCGCTTATTAGGCGCTTGCAACAGCGTCGAAATATCGGGAGCGCAAAATAATGGACTATCACGGAAGATATTTCGTAAGTGACAATATAAGCTTCCATTTGACTTTTTGGAACCTGAAAACTGCCTTTACACAGATGAGTTAGTCGAACTAAAATAGTTAAGCACTACCAACTAGGTAGTAAGATTTTGGTAGTATTAGCAGTAGTATAGATCGTATAGATTGATACTAATGCTTTCAGTTAAAACAGCAATCGGCGGGCGGATCGTCCTGTGACTCGGGGTCGCCACAAAGTCCCAGCAGCCCCTTGCAGAAACCACAGCCTACTCCATTCTTACAGGTACGTTGTATTTTATTTAACCCAAAAATCTTAGTGACTGATGTAACAACGCCCAGCCAAAACCCCCAAGGGCTTATTCCAAGGGTCAAGGACCAAATTTTACCTTTCAAAGCTTGGACCTAGAAGAATAAAAACGGTAATTTAAAAATTAAAAAACCCGACTGCGTAAAAAAATAAAATAAAAAGCATAGAACATAGCGACTTAAACAGTCGGGACCCATTATTGGGACAATTTAAGCCGGTCTATATATGTTAATGGGTCCCGACTGTTAAGTCGCTATTTTCTATGCTTTTTATTGTATTTTTTTACGCAGTCGGGTTTTTAATTTTTTAAATTACCGTTTTTTTTAATTTATTTTTTGTTTTATTATTGAATAATTTTTATTTTGATATACCCAGTGTCACTCTCACAGTAAATACGAATCTAACGACACCTCTCAAGCTAAAATCCATCGAGCCGTTCAGGCCACAGAGCGTGCCAAACAATTATACATACATATATACAAACATACATACATACTCTCGAAAAACATAACCCTCCTTCTGGCGCAGTCGGGTAAAGACCAGAAACGAAATTCGCGGCCGGATTAATTCACTGGCAAAGTGTTAGTTTCGTATACAAAGTGGAAGGAACCGACGCTAAAACTGTTGCCACGTATTCAGTACCAGCTGTTCCATACATTTTGATGGTGTAGGTATAGCAGTTTTGAAGGAAAAAACCGGGGAAAAATTTATATGTAGGGTGGTTCAGAATAATGAAGAGTGAGTTATAGCAATTAGCTGACAATATTTATAATTCTTTTATTTGAGCAAAGTAAATAAAATAGAAAAGAATTATAAAATTCTTTAGCGTCTGTGATTCGACCCTGTATAAAAACGACTGTTAAAACTCCAGATCCAGATAAGCCACCAGTGTTTAAATATGGCCATCTTGCCGACTGGCTATTATTTTTACCGCGAGATGAGCTATTCTAAGATTGTGCTATTAGAAGAGTCCGGTCGATGTCATTGAAAAATAACTTCGGAACTGTTTCTAGCCCTAGTTTTGCCTGATCTACTTTCTCAATTAATTTTATTACAGTTTGGGATGAAAATTGCGGCATAACATCTATTAATACCGACTTTCAATTGTTATTCGGTTTTTCTCATTAATTTCTCATTAGCAGCCACGGATTTTGGATTTGTGCCGGGTTGATAGCAATAGGCTCGCCCCCTTTTACATGGGGCCTAAATAAACGTAACTGGGGAAAGGAGGGTGTACTATGAGGTATACCTTGCCTAACTCGTCGGGGATTACGGTCTTGATGTCATGTTATGTTACTTCAATCGTGGATTCCGAGCATTTGCAAAAATGTTTGATCTTGGGACATCGCTTGCAAGTATTTTTACCCGACTGCGCCAGAAGGAGGGTTATGTTTTTCGAGAGTATGTATGTATGTATGTTTGTATGTCATTTACACTCCTACTCAGTCGTCAGTTGTTTGTAATACTCCAGTCAGGCGTTGAACGCTAACGTTTATTAGCGTAACGGCCGCGACCCAATTTAACAGTTTCTGGGCTCCTGACTATTGTGACGGTAACCTTGACACTATTGGAGCATTGAGCGCTTGACGCAGTTGGGATTGTCACTGAACTGAGCTTGAATATGATGCCCTTGTGTTTTATTTGGAATGTTGTTTATATAATTAAAGGACGTATTTATTTTTGTAGGAAGTAGTAAAATGTTTACAAAAAAAACATAATAATTATGTATAACATCACGCATGTAATTCCCGAAGGGTTAGGCAGAGGTGTATGTAATAGTACACAGTAGCTCACCAGTTATGTTTTTAGTTCCACGTAATAAGGGGCGAGCCTATTGCCATCAATCGGGTACAAATCCATACTCCGTAACTGCAAATGAAAAATTCTTGATGCAAAAACCCAGGACACTGCCCGACTCGGGCATCTAAACCCAGGACCTCATGCTCAGCAGTTGCGCTTGCGACCACTAGACCAACGAGGCAGCCCAAAAATATGTATTTTATTAATAGCACTAGCGACCCTCCCGGGCTTCGCACGGGTACAATTGTTTTTCATATAGACCTTCCTCTTGAATCACTCTATCTATTGCTGAAAACCGCATCAAAATCCGTTGCACTGTTTAAAAGATCTAAGCGTACAAACAGCGGGAGCGACTTTGTTTTATACTATGTATGTAAAGATTAACCTTATAGGTAGGTAAAAGGCTCGTCCTTAAAGACATATGGCGAAATGTGGGTGGACTACCCACACACCTACACCACCTACACCTTTCGGAGATTTCAGTAGTGACATTACGTTATCGTGTTGATGTTATTCAGGATTATTTTGACAATCTTTTTAACTTATTGACACCACTCCATTAAGAATTTTAACAACTTGGATTTCCACGAAACAAACAACAGTTAAATGCTATGATTCATATTACAATCATGATTCATCGGACTAGAAAATGCTCGGAATCCACCAGAAATAAAGCTGATCTTTAAATAGGTCGTTGGATTTAGCTGCGACCTAAAACCAAACCCTTCGTTAAAAATAAACGACCTTTACATCCCCCTGTGCATATTTGATTAGCATTCATTAATCAACAAATAATAGCAGTGATAGCCTAGTGGTGTGACTGTCGGACTGCCAACGACCCACTGATTTTTCGAATTCATGTGCTAGGGTATCGAAAATTGGCTATTTTTGGGACCGTTTTTTTTCGGTTTCGGGTTTTCTTCAAAACCGGGTAATCGGGATTTTCGGTCTTTTGTGTTTTTTTTTAAATTAATTTACAATGTACTTTAACTCTATTTATTAATTAATAATAATTACAAAGGTTATAAATATTGACCAGGAGTTCGACCAAATAGTTAAAATCCTCAGGGAGAGGGGGACGCGTTTTTGCAAAATGCGGTGTACGGGCAGGAAGTCCAAACATTCGATGAAGCTTGTATCCATCACTGCAGCAGAGCTACAAGCACTCAACAAAACAATAAGAAAATTGGTCCGACGCGACCTTCGATGCTCCAGCACACAGCAAAACAGGCAGTTGAAAGTGTTCGTCCAATAGTGATTGGACGATATTGACCAAATCTGGTTGGGATATTGTCGTTTCGAAGTCTGAGATTGTTTCAGGAGTCGAAAACGCATGCGAAGCGTACAACTGACCGAGTTGTAAGCTTCGCATGCGTCTCGACCTGATCCCATTTCACAGAAGACTTCACAGAAGACGTGCCAGAAGTCAGCCAAGGTGAAATCGAGGCGGCTCTTAGACAGCTTAAGAATGGAAAAGCCCCTGGTGAGGACGAGTAAACGACTGAGCTTCTGAAAGCGGGAGGAAGTCCTCTATTAAAACGGGAAAACGGGCCTTAACTATTAATTTAGGTATCACTTTGTGTTGGTGAAAGCGGGCCGTAGGCTTTAATTTAACTATCACTTTGTGTTGGTGAAATACGGCCCTTATGCCTTTATTTACGTATCACTTTGTGTTGGTGAAAGCGGGCCTTAGGCTTTAATTTAGGTATCACTTTGTGTTGGTGAAAGCGGGCCTTGGGCATTAATTTAGGTATCACTATGTGTTGGTGAAAGCGGGCTCTTGGCTTTAATTTAGGTATCACTTTGTGTTGGTGAACACGGGCCTTAGGCGGTAATTTAGGGATCACTTTGTGTTGGTGAAAATGGGCCTTATGCATTAATTCTAGGTATTACTTTGTGTTGGTGAAAGCGGGCCTTATGCATTAATTTAGGTATTTCTTTGTGTTGGTGAAAACGGGCCTTAGGCATTCATTTAGGTATCACTTTGTGTTGGTGAAAGCGGGCCTTAGGCATTAATTTAGGTATCACTTTGTGTTGGTGAACACGGGCTTCAGGCGGTAATTTAGGTATCACTTTACGTTGGTGAAAACCGGCCTTACGCATTCATTTAGGTATCACTTTGTGTTGGTGAAAGTGGGCCTTAGCTATTAATTTAGGTATCGCTTTGTGTTGGGGAAAGCGGGCCTTGGGCATTAATTTAGGTATCACTTTGTGTTGGTGAAAATGGGCCTTGTGCATTTATTTAGGCATCACTTTATGTTGGTGAAAACCAGCCTTAGGCATTCTCGAGCTTCTGAAAGCAGGAGGAAGTCCTCTATTAAAACAGGAAAACGGGCCTTAACTATTAATTTAGGTATCACTTTGTGTTGGTGAAAGCGGGCCGTAGGCTTTAATTTACGTATTACTTTGTGTTGGTGAAAACGGGCCTAGGCTTTAATTTAGGTATCACTTTTTGTTGGTGAAAACGGACCTTAGGCCTTAATTTACCCTCATCTAAATTTTCGCTGTGTGCCATCAATCATCAACTTCACGAACGACAGCTTCTGAAAGTGGGAGGAAGTCCTCCATTGAGAGAGCTTCAGGAGCTTTTCAACTCGATCCTGTTCTCTGGGAGAAATCCCGAAGCGTGGAGAAAGAATGTGGTCGTTCTTTTCTTTAAAAAAGGGAACAAGACCCTATTAAAGAATTAAAGACCCATTTTGCTCCATAGCCATAATTATGTAGCTGTTTGCAAGAGTCGTCACTAATCGTCTAGCGAGAAGCCACCAGACAAGCCGAGTTTAGAAGAGGATGCAACACCAGAGATCACATTCACATAGTGCGGCAAATTATACTGAAGTCCGAAGAGTATAATCAGCTTTTGTGTCTTGCATTTGCGGACTATGAGAGGAGGCTTTTGAGTCTATCGAGACCTGGTTTGTTTTGGAGTCTCTGCAGCGATGCCAAGTAGGCTGGCGATACTTCCAAGTGCTGAAAGTCTTTAAGAAAACGCCATAAATAATGACAGTCCTAACTCAGAACCAGCAAACAGAGCATATACCATTGTTTCGGGGGGTGAGGCAAGGGGACTTAATTTCACCGATATTGTTCACCAACGAGCTGAAGGATGTGTTTAAGACGCTGAACTGGTAATGACATTTACATCTACGGCGAGTACATCTCACAATTAAGATTTGCAGGTGACATCATTATACTGCTTGAATCGCTGCATAACTTACAGCAGAAACTGGCCTAGTTGATTCTTCAATACGCATTGGATTCGGGTGAACTTGACAAAACCCAGGTTATGTTCAACGAACTCGTCACCCCAGGATCTATTGTTGTCAAAGGCGGTCCTCTCGAGATTGTTCAAGATTAATTTACATCGGGCAAACTCTGCTGTTTCGTAAGAACAACTTTGAGATGAAGGATAACAGAAGAATCCCGCTGGGCTGTTCAGCATTTAGGAAGCTTCGTCGAGTCTTTTCGTCAAAAAATTATACAACGGCTACTTTACAATGAGAATTTTACCAATTATATTTATTCTTGTGAGAATAAATTTTGGATGAATAAGTCGTGGTTTAATAAAAAAAATGACTTTCTCATGTTTCTACATTTTTTAGGTCAAACGACCTACGACGTGTTGTGTCTGGTCTGCGAAGTTCACAAATCAATAATAATTTAATGGATTTAACAAAAAAAAACGAAATCCCAAAAAGACCGGGTTTTATACGAAAGAACCGCTTTTTTTTACAAAGCTATAACCCGGGAATTCCCCGGTTTTTTCAGAACCGGGAAGACCCGGTCCGTATCATGTGCGTTTTAATTTTCGCGGGGAAGGGAAACATCGTGTGGAAACCTGCATGCCTGAGAGATATTTCTTGACGGCATGTAAAGCCAAGTCAGTTTCCAATCCGGAAAAAAAAGGCTCATGGGCGGCCTAAAAACTCTGACACCAGGTTAGGCACTAACCACACGATAAAGAAAGATTAATGATTAATCAACAAATAGGAGCAGGGGTATCGGCCCTGACTGTGGTCGTAGGTTTGAATCGAGGCAGGCACTTTGCGTAATTTATTTAATCACCACAGTTCTCCAAACGGTGGAGGAAAACATCGTGAAGAAACCGGCATGTCCTAGAACCAAAACATCGAATACATGTGATATCCGCCAACTTTTCTGAGTCCACGTGGTGGATTATGTTACTGACGACTCCCTCTCGCTGAGCGAAGGCTTGTGTCGCAGCAGTAGAAAGCAAAGGCTGGTGTTATGTAATCAATATTCCAATCTCGCCCACACATTGGAATAAAGCATAACAGCAGAAATGTGGGGTACTATTAGGTACATCTCTGCTCTGCCTAACCTTTTGGGGATGTGCTAAAGGCTTGATATTATGCTATGTAATCAATAAACAATTTATTCCAACAGACAACAGCAGCCCGGCCGTCGCTAGTATCTTCCATATCGCTAGCAACGGATGCGGCGGCGAGTGTCGCGTCGCGGGTCATGCATAGCTTGGAGAGACCACACCAGCTGTCCAGGCATGCGAGGGAACGATTCTCTGATAGGTAAGCTATGAATGTCTTTGGACACTTGAAACGATATATTGCAGGTTTTGAGCAGCAGTCTGACAGAGTGTCCTATATAATATCCGGGTATTTGGTTCGCGCGACCAAACTATTTGCGAAGTTCGCTTTCTACCATATATAAAGGTCCGGAATCCACAAATATGAGACATCTCATCTCCTCTTTGCTCAACCGTTTCCACTAAAGTTAAGCGGAGACAAGAAGTATGAATAACCAAATGCTATTGGTGGTTTGCAACAAGACCTCTCATCTTCGCTTCGGTGGATTCCGGGCCTTAAAACCCATTTCGAAGGCCGCACATCCTAAACTAAACTGAACCTCCCTCACACTTATGGCCGCGGCCGTGTATTCTCAGTTTTTTATTATTATTGCTAGCCATATTGACGCAGTGCTGGGCAAAGGCTTATTCCCAGTGTCATACAAAAATAAATCTATTTATTTTCAGGCATTTAGACAAAGATAGGTTAGCGGAACTGGAGCGCATGGACAGGTATCCGGAGAAGCAAGCCGTGTACAGCGTCGACAAGCCCTTCAGACAGACTAGCCTCGACCTACGTCACAATGCTGCTTCTGCTAATTGGCACCCAGCACGGGACTTCACTAGGTAAGATTTTAGACGTTAAAAAATGATAACGGAAGCCTACTTGCAAGGAATTTATAATCGGATTAACAGATATTTAACGTGACGGATCTGACGTTAAAAGCGATAAGCGATACAAGCGATGTGGCGCCCAGCATGGCATGGCCCAAAACCTAGATTATAATAATAATCAATCCGATAAAACCGATTGTTTGTTAATCTTAGAGTCGAAGATCTTTGTAAATAAACCAGTCGCAATTAACGCTCTATCTATAAAAGTTATCTGTTGAATTTGGCGCCCACCGTGGGACTTAACTTCGTAAATATTATGTATAGCCTAAAACCTTATTGCACGTTAGTAATAGACACCTCCTCCTACCACCGTGTTTGTTATTAAATTCTTGTAGATACAGCAGTTTCAAATTACATTTTTGAATACATTTGCTAATTGGCGCCCAGCATGAGAAACTTTTCACAACCTTTTTTGCAATATGTAACCACCGACCCAATATAAATTGCTACCAGTCACAAGAATGCTAAATATATTTGTAGACGTCAACAAGCGGAGCCAGAACGCTATACTTCAAGCAAGACATCTGTGTCTTCAGGCAGTAGTAAGCATCGGACACCGCCACATGAACCACACCATAACTTTATGAGGCTTTCTTCAGCTAATGAACAGGACAATATTTCAGCTGGTAAGTTTCTTTTACTAAGTTAATCTTTCAAATTATTTTATTTCACTTTTCATCTATGAAATGTACTGTACTAATTGCATCGTCCGATTTTTTTCGTACATAATGGAGGAGAACCGACAAAAACTACAACTATCTCTTACTTCTTACTCTTTTAAATTCCTGGGCTGTTTGTGGAAAATTTCATGGATCATGAATCTGTCGGGAATAAGGGTAGACGGTATTCGTCCTTGCAGAGGTTGAACTGTCTCTTTCTCGAACAATATTGAATTCTAACACTTTCCTATATGGGCTCTGTTCCAAAGCAATCTACTTACATGGAAGTATTTCACGCCATTTTGTTTCATTGGTTTTTTTACAAAAAGTTTCTTTCCACACACAATAAAAACAATCGACTTACCTCTTGTTTTACAGTTAACTACAAGTTAAAATGCGTGAACTTGGTGGAGCCACCCCTAACTGAACCCAATGTACAGAAACACAACCAGAGATTGGAAAGGTCAACTGCACCACGAGATCGTACCAAATCTAGACGTAAGTTATAATTTATTTTACTGGCAATGTCTCAAGTTAAAGTACGCAATTGTGCTTTAAGTTATGTCTAAGAAGGTTGCCTACTGACATTTAACTGTTTTTTTTTTGTAGACGAGAAATTATCTTGACTTACATATAATTATCTAGTTAAGTTTGCTTTCTTGGAGTATTACGATTTTATCTTGCTTGTTTTTCTTTACAAGGACATCACTAAAGAGCCTTAATCCTCAAAAACAGATGTAATGAAAACTGAACACTGCACTCCTGTCGCAAATCACTCGACTCGATCTCTGTGCATGCGCGTTTGATTCGTCGATACCTGCCGCATTGTTTCGCGTGGTAATTTTTAAAGTACCCAAATTAATATTTAATTTTGTCATTGTACTAAAAATGTTCAGCTTCTAGTCAGAGAGCAGGGTGGAATAAATGCCCCACCCTGCCCCACCGTGGGTACGCTCATGACCTCCTTACACCTATCTCATCGAGTATGCATCTTCCAGGACACAAAAGGCCTGTGGAACCAGAAGACGGTCCTATCGATGGCGAAGAAGAGGAGGACGAAGGTGGAAGCTCTCCACTGTACTGCAACTGGGATCTACGCGGCATGCAGCATCTACTGCCTCTGCAGGACTATATCATACAGCAGGCTAAATTATCTAGTAAGTTGGACTGCTTACTTATTTAATCTTTTTTTACTCGCCGTGTTGTAAAAAAGAGAAAAAGGTTTAACCTTGATGCAATGACTTATTCGTTCAGCGTTCCCATTTGTAGCAATAAAGCTTTACGTTTGTGGCAATAATATCGGTCCCTTGCTTGTTTTTTTCCAGTTCTATTCAATTTCTTTGCTTAGCACAAATTGCCCAAGCCGATTATTTTCGAGTCAATGGCAAATGTATACTCAGAAGAGCAGAAGTACACATTGGACACTTACATATTATGGGACATGGTGTGAATAGAAGTGGCTCGTGGCGTGATGCTGGTTATTATTTTGGACAAACCTAGGTTGGTCCGTGGATGGGTGACCACACATTACGTATCGTATCGGTATCGTATTAACCAGTTCTAACTGGGTTATGGAGGACGGATGTAAAATACTGGTATTCGCCTGAATCATGTAAGACTGGAAGCCGGCCCCAAAGTCATGGTTGGGAGAAGGCTAGGCAAATGATGATGGTGTGGCTAACCACACCATCATCATTGGCCTAGCCCGATTTGACGATAGCCCGTCATACTTTTCATACAAACGCTCGTGTACGTGATTATTCCGTTGTTTCACATCTATCTTTGAATTTTTTGAACGATATAATAGGCATTTTGTGCACTATATCTAGGTTTCTATGGATAATGGATATGGTTTCTATTCACAAAATAAAAATAAAGTAGAAACAAATTCAGTATAAGCCTCCAAAAATTGCTGTTTTGCATAAATTTTACCTGAATTATGAACGGCCAAACCGTCCATAATGTACTCATAAACTGTAAAAATAAAGAAAACATCTCGATAGAAACCTTGTGACGGACCACATGTGATGGAGATTCTTAATGATAAATATTTATTTCACACACTAGTAAGACTTATTCAAAAACACGTATTTCCTGGAACAAGTTTAAGAAATTTTCGAAAACTATTTTTCGTTCAATGTCATCGCGTTAGGCGGTATGAGATGCGTGGGAGACGAGTTGTGCGGGATCGGGGCGGGATGAGACGACGACGAAAAAAGCGCCGCTGTGGCTCTGGATGAAACAACAAGCTTTTTGACCATGCTCGCGTTGACGATGGACGGGCCGGGAAGGGCCCTCTTAAATCCGCCTTACGTTTTCATAATACTATGCCTTATCACCAGGTCGAGCCCGATACGGCGGCGGTTCAGGCTCTGACGGCGAGTCAGGATCCTCGCGATCCCACTCCCGATCCGGTTCAGAATCCCGCTCATTATCCGGACACGAGCCGGACAACGAGTCGTCGGACGGCGGCGCGCGCACTCCAGACGATGACGATGGCTCCGGCGTGTACCTGCCGCATGCGTACGCGCATAGGCCTGTCGATGTGGAGTATATGAACCATGGAGTGTCGTATTATAATACATTTGTTGGATTCGACCGGGATAGGCAGCCGTCGCCTGGGATTCATAGAGTGAGTATGCAATATTGTATTGGTTCATTGTAATTTGGTGGCAGATGATCTAAATGCGTATTTGTCTCTCAAGGCAAGAAATTTACGAAGGCGTAGAATTAAGTACAAGTTCTGGTTTCAAGACTTAGGTTGCCTTTGTTTAAGAAATAATCATTGTTATATGGCTATACGCGTCAATGTAACATTTTAATTTCTTTTATCTAAGTTAGTTTTTGGAACCATTGAATATTAAAAAATTAAAACGTATACTTACTTGAATTACGAGTGGCGATTTAAATTCGTACCGAGTTTGAAGAAGCCCTGAGATTGATGAAGAAGAAACAGGTCACGCTTGGAACTATTTCCGGTTATTATTATTAAAATAGGCAGAATCATTACGTAATACTTATATAAGTTTTCTCCCATCAGACATCATCCCTGGGCGGCGGCGGTGCTACAGCAGGCGGCGCGGCCAGCGAGGCGGGCGGCGCGGGCGGCGCGGGCGGCGCGGGCGCGCTCTACAGCCCCGTGCGCGCGCACGCGCCGCGCCCGCCCGTGGAGCAGGACATCGAGATCTTCGCCAAGGACAACCTCAACTTCAACAAGGGAATCTTCCGGAGAAAGGTCAGTAGATCCCGATATTTCTCGACAGAATGTCGGACAGAACATTGAGACATTTGTGGTTCAACGTACGCAACACTGTTGTTGCAACGTCCCTTAATTGTCAAAAATCGACGAATGATAGCTGTCATTGACAATGTCAAAGATTTATCAGGATACTCACGTCCAGTTTAGCAAACGCTGCACACCGTTCACTAAACAAATATCAGACTTCTCCGTTTCCAAGCTAACGAGACGAGATGTGTAAATAACGAAATTCTATTGGTGGTTTAAAACACATCTCTCGTCTCGTCCTCGCTTCGGTGGAGTCCGGGCCTTACGCTGTACCATTAGTACGGCCACGGCGTAACCTGGTAACTGTTTGACCCGACAATTCGGGTTGTACTCTGCTTGTAATAATTTAATTCAATCACGATTCGAAACAGACGTCCCGCCATCTATTATCATAAGAACTTTATTGTTGTTTTCCTCGGGAACAGTACTTTTTTTCGGGATGAAAGGTACCCTATATCCGTTTATGTGCAGCTGACAACGTATATACAAAGTTTCAGGATGATCGGTTCAGTGGTTTAAGCGTGAAAAGGTAACAAACAAACTTAATTTCACATTTATAATACTATATAGGGTGACTGGTAATTAGTGACCGATACTTAAACACGTGATTCTACTCATGATAAAAAACAACTTTCCCAAAGGAACTTTTTTTTTAAACTCATTTAATTTTATCACAATAACACAACAGCTGTATGAAATTCCCACGCGCGCGCTTTTGACCTATCAACTGGTAGCCGCGTGACGCCGATGTCTCATTACAATGTTATCGGTGTACGTAAGCAGTGTAGGTAGGTACCTACATGTTTAAGTAGCCGCTAAATTAAAAAATAATATCCAAAGACTGCGTGTTCCACAGTAGTCTTAAGTATAACTACTTTTAAGATGCAACGTATGTCCGCATAACTACAAAATATCTAGGAACGCGCGCGCCCTACATAAAAAGTAGGCACAATCTATCAGCTGATAGTCTGACCTCGGGAAGGGGCAAAAATGTACTTGTACTAGTAGCGTCTCGCGCTCCCCACCCGCCCGCACCCTTTGCCTCAGTGCAGTAATGACGTAAAACACTAAAAACAGTCACCCCGGAGAGCGCGTCGCAGGCGCATGTTTTGATTTTCTTTGATGCCCATGCGCGCTATGGAGTACAATTACACAGCGAGTGAGTACAGTGATATGGTGATGTGTTACTACTCGGAAGGCGGTAATGGCGAAGCATTAAAATACATACATTTTGATTGCCATGCTTCTGATTCAGACTCAAATATCGTTAACAGACTGCTAGTCCAAAGCCTAGAAAAGTGTGATGGGAAACTTGGAATAACTTGAACAATTCCCGGTGTCGAGAAGTCAGGTGGTAATGTAGCTGTATCTTTGCCGTTTCTAAACATCGTGTAGGTAACAAAACAAACGCAATTTCTGAAGTTAGTTTGTTTCGATAGAAAGATAATGCATTTAGGTATTTATTGTAGCGCGCGCACGTAAAGTGCCAAATTACTAGATAATTTATTATTTATTTTACCTCACCGTGTTTTTTCTCCTCACCGTGTCGTAAACAGAGAAGCTTTATGTAGGTACATCATTGTGTACCTAAATGGCCACGCGGCGGCCGGAGCGTCGCGTCTGGCGTCTGGTCGTCATTGGTTATTATTTTTTAATTTAGCGGCTACCTAACATGTAGGTACCTACCTACACTGCTCATGTACAACGATTACGGAGCGGGCTTGCGAGCCGCGCGGGTTCTCTGCTAACCCACCCATTGTAATGAGACATAACGGCGTCATGCGGCTACCAGTTGATACTCGTAGGTCAAAAGCGCGCGCGTGGGAATTTCATACAGCTGTTGTGTTATTGTGATAAAATTAAATGAGTTTAAAAACAAAGTTTCTTTGGGAAAGTTGTTTGTTATCATGAGTAGAATCACGTGTTTAAGTATCGGTCACTAATTACCAGTCACCCTATATATATATATAGTTAAGATGGAAACGACGACCCCAAGCCCAACATCAGTTGACAAAAGGTTAGACAGGTTATGTAATCAGACCAAACATAAACTCTCATCATACATCAGACAGGTTGACCGGTAGAAAATGCCCATGGCGTTGTTTGGTTAAAGTACGATATAATTAATAAAAAAAACATCATTTGATTTCTTCTAGGCATCAGTCCGCGACTTACTGTCATGGACATCATCATCGATCAGCGCACCGATGGTGGGCGCGGAGTGGGACAAGGCGCACAAGAAGGCGGCCATAGACCTGTTCCGGTTGGTGCAGATCTACATGGGCGACCGCAAGGCTAGGCCCGGCATGACGCTCAACTCCGTCGCGCAGGATATCTTGCACGCTACTTTTTCTAACGAAAAGTGAGTATGGAACTCTTTATACACCGTGATTTTTTACACGGCAGCTCAGTTCATGTATCCAATAACAACAAAGAATTCATAAAAAAAATAGGTACGGCATTATAATAATTTAAAAATAAAAATATTATTCATTATTATGACGCATGACGTAGTTGGAACAGCCTGTTGCGAGCTATGATTTAGGCTGCATTCCGAATTACGCTGTAATCGATTTGAGCGTCCATAAACCCGTTCCGTATTACCGTGAGCGCGATATTGATGTCCCTTGAATCGTCATAGATGACGTCATGACATGCGCCATCTTTCGATTACACCGACCATGCCCCAAACAAATATCACCGTGAGCGCTGTCAAAAATGACAGTTCTGTTCACAGGTTGTGTTGTTTTGTTATGGTGGAAGCGCAAGAGTTGCCCGCGAAATTTAAATTTTCTTACGGTTTGCAGATCAGTGTAAAGTTGTATGTTGATGAAAATAACAATCGCGTCAGTAACACGTATGAACTTACAGAATTATAATCATTCAAATCATCAATACAACCCTCCAAGTTCATTTAACCCCATTGAGTGAATTTTTCATGAAATAGTTATTGAATGGGGTTAATTGAACTTGGGGGGTTGTATGTGCAGCAGAGTCAACCAACATATCGTCCATTTTCAAAAATAGGTCTTGTCAAAGGTTTCGGTTTGGGGTTATGTTCACTGTGAACGCGTTCACGAGCGTTCCAAATTGATGAAAGCTCTCAGCTGTCATAATCGTGATATCTAAAACGGAACGCAAAATATAGATGTGAGCGCTGTGAGTGATTATTTTGTAATTCGGCATGCGGCCCTATTCGACTCGTGCGCTGGGTTAGTATGTTCTACCGTTTGACACGTAAACATAATTATCACGATGTTTCAATATTCTAATGTATTATTTATTTTGCTTTGCACCTAATATCTTAATTAATGGTAAAATAAAAATAATCGCGCCTTATGTCGGTGACATTGAATGAACTGTTTAGTCGTCTGAAGACGTCTTTGTAAGACGACTAAACAGTTACGGTGTATATTGAATTGAAACAACGTTGAACCAATCACTGCTTATTAATTGATTTATGAATCACTAATCTCACGCCCCTCAGTCCTCACTCCTTAGCCTAGCTAGCTTCGCTCGTTAGCCTAGTTGGTCGCAAGCGCGACTGCCGAGCAGGAAGTCCTGGGTTTGATTCCCAGGTCGGGCAAAGTGTTATTGGTTTATTTTATCAGGAATTTCTCAGTAGCAGCCACGGATTCTGGATTTGTGCCGGATTGATGGCATGCTGTGCTTTTCTGTAAGTGATGAGGCGCTTAGACTTAATTATAATGTAACAGTGTACTTATTGTTGAGAAGCCTAATAATAAATAAACTCGCACCCTATTACAATTACTTAAAACATAGCTGGCAAAATGTTTACCTAATGTATTCTTACATACATTTTTTTAAATATTTTTAAATTGATTTATTTAGCTTACAAATCTAAACGTTATTCGTTTAGATCTAAACGTGTAAGCAAAATAAATCAATTTGAAATACCTATCCCACTGAAGAAGGAATTTGTATACTTTCTGTTGTGAAAGGAATTTTTATGAGGTCATGAATTTATGATATGATATATAGTCAACAGAGAAAAGCCGAAATTTTGAGTCTACTACTCAAAGGAGGTGTTTTTTTTTCGGCCAAAACATGTACCGAGGTACAAATTACTATTTAAACTCTTTCCAATACATTGTGTTATTAGCAGTATTTTAAATCCTTCAATATTCGATAGGTTAAGAAATAAAAGAATATGAAAAAACACTAACTCTAATCGTAACTGCGTTCAAAGAAACGTTCATAACAGCGCTGGCGGCTGTCAAACTATTCCATCTGTCAAAATATTAAACTCTTTCGAGATCGATCGTCTGACAAGGGCTGGAATAATCTGAATGACAATATTGACAACGACAACAACAAAAGGAATAAAATAGTAAATGATCGACCCTGGAGCTCTGTCTTTTGGCCAGTAGCTAACCAAACGCAAAAAATAATCTGAAATGTGAAATAAATGTATTTTTTAAATTCTTGATCCCATAATGTTTCACAAAAAAATATGCCAGGGAAAAATAACCTATCTTTAATACAAAACTAAATTCTAAATAGCATATTTTTAGGTTTTCATACGTGTACAAAATGAAGTAACGAAACGTATCATCGGAGAAATTAATCACGAGATTGCCAGATTAAAATTCTTGGGTTGCAAGTTTTAGCATCTTTGATCGACAATTTCAGGTGGTACAAATGCATGAATAAATCCAATATTTTTTTTTCACAATCTGCGATTTTTTTCCTATAACTTCGTACCTTTATTGTTAAGGTACATTGTTTGGCCACAATTGTATGGGGGAAAAAACACCTCCTTTCGGCTTTTCTCTGTTGACTATTATATAACATTTTTTTTTGCTAAAATTCTTTGTGTTATAATTATTACTATCCGGGTATGTTACTGTCCGTGATTTCTATTAATCTTTTCTTCTACTATTACGAAGTTTCGGATTGTACTATTATTTTATTAACTATCGTTTTATTTCCAGACTACGTGACGAGCTGTACGTGCAGCTATGCAGACAAACGACAGAGAACCCACTGCGCGACTCATTGCTCCGCGGCTGGGAGCTCCTAGCCGTGTGCTTAGCCTTTGTGCCGCCTTCGTCTACGTTCCAGCCGGCGTTGACGAACTATGTGAACAGGCATCGAGACCCTGCGTTCGCGGATGCGTTTCCTGAGGTGAGGTTTATTCTATTAGCAGGTTCATCATTATTTTAAGCTGAAACACGTTCACTGGACCTAAACCTTGGTAACATGGAGTAAAATATAACTTAAAAAATGTTAAAATTTTTATACCCAGTGCTAAAATACCGGAAAAGTACATCATTTTTTGGAGTCCTCAGTCGATATTCGTCCAACAACTCTAAATAGATTTGTATGATCTTAAGAATCGTCTGTTCTCTCTGTTCTAGACTGGGACGCGTCATTCAACGACAAACTCGCTATCCAGTCCTTAAGTAATTGTTGCTTTTAATTGTTTTGGAGAGTTTCTGCTGGGTAGCATATTAAGGGCCGCCCAATTCATAACCTGATAATTTGGCAGGTATTCAGAAACACCCTTCTCAATATTAATGAATTAATACATAATTGTACAGGTTGGCAAGTGGCCTATTCACGTGCAAGTATCACATTATGCGGGCGTGGCGTGCAAGCGGCTGGAGAGGATCGGCTTCGGAGGCAAGAGACAGCCCAGGAAACCTACCACTGACGACATCGATCAGGCTAGGGTGAGTCATACTAATACAACTCGTTTCACTAAGAAGTGTGGTGGGATAAACTGGGTAAATCTGTAGTATCAGAGTTAATAACGTCTCACTGATCATTACAAATCCATTGTGTTGTGAGACACTAGGAGAAGAGTTGCTTACCAAACTGCCTTAGCACAATTGGCTTATGCTTACTCAGAATAAGTGTAACTGGTCACGTAGCTAAACGTAGCCACTAGGGCATCGAAAATGGGCCATTTTTTGGGACCGCTTTTTTTCGGTTTCGGGTTTTCTTCAAAACCGGGTACCCGGTTTTTTCGGTCATTTTCCTTTTTTTTTTTATTAATTTATAATATTCACCTGGCGTTCGACCAAATAGTTATAATCCTCAGGGAGACCGACGCGTCCATCCTCGGACGCGTTTTTGCAAAATGCGGCTTACGGGCAGGAAGTCCAAACATTCGAAGGAGACTCTGGAGCTTCTATGACTTTTGGTTGTATTGCTGGGTGATGAGGAAGAACGGCAGCACCATCACAATGTGATGCGTATTCGGAGGCGACGTCTCAGAGACACGAACAATCCTCTGGAACTTCCAGAGAAGATTTTGTTTCGGTGACTCGAGAAGTGGCAGTCATTTTAGTAGAAGAGATAGAGATGTACAGAGGACACGATCCACTGGACGCCCTGTCCAAAATATGGTATTGTGGTTTTACTGAGCCTACTTCATTCGAAATATAGACAAAACCAACCTAACCTAAATTTTTTTTTTTTATCATGCTCTACAATTTTTACCTATTAAAGTTCTTAGGAACCTTTTAAAATAACTCGCCCTTTCTAATACCTAGATTTTCTAGTCCAAATACACATTTATTACATACTAAAACTTCATGACTTAGGTTTTGATAGCCGTACGGTTTTATGCAGTTGGGAGCTACCAAAGTTGCAATTGGGCAGGAGTACAATCTTGCCTTGGCCAAAAAATTGAGAGCAAGGTTGTGCGAGAACTGTCGAGGGCAATTGTTCGCCACCTTTTCCACACCTACGTGAAGTTCCCAGGTGCAGCTGAAAAAAGAGCCATCGTAGAAGAATTCCAGCACAAATTTGGAATGCTAGATTGCCTTGGTTGTGTCGATTACACCCATGTTTCAATAATTGAAATATTGTTATTGTAAACACGACCCACTGACCGTATTTTATCTTTCTCAAGAAAGTAATGTCAACTGTCAACCTCAAACTTTTTTTTTTGGCAAACATAAACACGACGATGCTAAGAAAATGGAATATTTTCTGTATTTTTACCAAAATAAAGGATATTTTGGTAAATACTGATAGTTTCTCTAAAATAAACCATTTAACATTGTTTACAATGCCAAACATCTATGAAAAGCAAGGATTTTGTAAATATCTCGGACATTAGTCGATTTAGTTCAAATCAAATCAAATCATTTATTTTGCTTAAATATGGGTATACACAAGGATGTGCCACAGAAATATGTTTTGTCTTTGGACGTCCTCAGTGTTGCCATTTGACAAGCGATCCTTAGCGACTCGATTCGGCCCACGATAAATCTTATCGTCGCGTGTTACGTACTTCCAAATTCGATAACAAGATCGATAAAAATGCAAACCTTAGCGATCTCGATGTCTTATCGATGCAAAGTACGTACTTGCACTGCTGGTTGGGATATCGTCGTTTCGAAGTCTGAGATTGTTTCAGAAGTCGAAAACTCCCACGGTCAGTTGTAGGCATCGCAAGCATCTCGATCTTATCCCATTTCACAGAAGACCTGCCAGAAGTCAGCCAAGGTGAAATGGAGGCGGAGCTTCTGAAAGCGTGAGGAAGTCCTCTATTAAGAGAGCATTGGGAGCTTTTCAACTCGATCCTGTTCTGGAGAAATAACGAGTTCGTTCTTTTCTTTAAAAAAGGGAACAAGGCTCTATTAAAGAATTACAGACCCATTTCGCTCCTTAGCCACATGTTTAAGCTGTTTGCAAGAGTCGTCACAAATCATATAGCGAAAAGACTCGACGACTTACACCGCCGACTACCGGACAAGTCGGGTTTAGTAGAGGATACAGCATCAGAGATCACATTCACACAGAGCGGCAAATTATACTGAATTTCGAAGGGAATAATCGGCTTTCGGTGTCTTGCATTTGCGGACTATGAGAGAAGGCTTTTAACTCTATCGAGACCTGGTTTGTTCTGGAGTCTCTGCAGCGATGCCAAGAAGGCTGGCGATACTTCCAAGTGCTGAAAAGTCTTTAAAAAACGCCATAAATAATGACCGTCCAAACTCAGAATCAGCAGACAGTGCACATCTCATTGTGTTGGGGTGTGAGGCAAGGGCTCAATTTCACCGATATTGTTCACCAACGAACTGGAGGTTGTGTTTAAGATGCTGTTCTGGGAATGGCATTAACATCTACGGCGAGTACATCTCACACTTGAGATTTGCAGATGACATCATACTGACTGAATCGCTGCACGACTTACAGCAGATACTAGATGGCCTAGTTGATTCTTCAATACGCATTGGTCTCAGGGTGAACTCGACAAATCCAGGTTATGTTCAACGAACTCGTCACCCCAGCATCTATTGTTGTCAATGGCGGTCCTTTCGAGGTGGTTCGAGAATATATGAATAAGTCGTGGGAATAATAGAAAAAAATGACTTACTCATGTTTCCACATTTTAAACGACCTACGACGTGTGTGTGTCTGATTTGCGAAGTTCACAGATCAATAATTAAAGGATTAAAAAAAAACCGAAATCCCGAAAAGACCGGGTTTTATACGAAAGAACCGTTTTTTTATAAACCTAAAACCCGGGAATTCCCGAAACCGGTCCGTATGGCCCTAGTAGCCACGTTTCGGTATATACTTGATAAAAATGTTATTGTATATCGATCAATAGTAGGGTCTATAATAGGTTTCATTACTTGGTGAACATAATGCACATTCAATGCGGAAGGCAACCGTAAATCTAATGGCGCTAGCATAGCTTGTACCAAGCAACGTCATTGGCTGAAGATCTGTCAATGTCATTTTATAGTTCGAAATAGCTTGACCTCATTGGTCAGATTGGCACTAAGCTATGGACACGCCATCTACAATCAGCTTTGACTTGCCTTCCCCATTACAAGCAGTTGTAATGTCAAATGTTTTCGATTACCTGTTGCGAAAGTTGTTCGAGGAAAGTTATCTTAATTATAAGTTTACTCGTGCGACTTTTCAACCTCACCATATCCCCTAATACTTTGCTAATCTTAAAACTATTAACTCGGTCAAGGTCTCAGCACATATTGACGCACAAAAGACTTATGTCACATTTGTTTGACAGATACAAATATTCCGTCAGTCGATGTTCGGCAACACGCTGTCGGAGGTGATGACGCTGCAGAAGGAGCGCTTCCCGGCGCGGCAGCTGCCGTGGGTGCAGGTGGCGCTGTCGCAGCAGGTGCTCGCGCTCAGCGGCCGCGACACCGAGGGGATCTTCCGCGTCTCCGCCGATGTGGATGAGGTTAATGCGCTCAAGGCGAAGATCGATAACTGGGAACTGCCTGATGCCTCTACTTTGACTGGTAAGTTTTCTTGGACAATCGGTTGTTAACTTATTTTCCTCACCCTCCGGGTAATTAAGTGTAAGCAAATTGACACGCTATGTCAATTTGCCATGTTATAGTCATTTGATACGACATTTAAGTGCGACACTTTTGCCTATTTCTCCCTGAACTAGAACTCCTGAAAATTCGAGCATTGGCGTTTTGGTTCTTCTCACTATGTGTTAAGACTTTTTTAACTTCAAAAAAATTGAAAATCTCAGCTTAACTTTAAAACAACTCTCAATCATGATAACAATTTGCTATTGGCGGCGCATTTAAAACGTTTGTTACATTATTAATGTATCGTCAGTAAAGCCGGTTTCCGTAGTTCAAGACAATCATACTCCAATTTTAATAATCTCTCGTGCTATCATCAATTTTTGTTGTAACGTTCCGCAGACGCGCACGCCCCGGCCAGCCTGCTCAAGCTGTGGTACCGCGAGCTGTACGAGCCGCTGATCCCGGACGCGCTGTACGCGGCCTGCGTGGCGGCCGGCACGGACTTCGCCGCCTGCACCCGCGCGCTGCACCGGCTGCCGCCTATCAACAGACTGGTCAGTAGTATCTATAACCACCCAAGGGTTACGAAGAGACGAAGGGCGAGCATCTTGGGGATTTTCAACCTAAGCGAAAAGCCCATTAACATACCTGGGAACCGAATCCAAAAACTCATGCTCAGCAGCAGCAATATCAACCACAATAACGAGGAGCAATAATGAAATTAATACAGGGTGAAAAGTATCCATCACCAAGCTTACACCTGACGTCGGTGGCGATCTAGTTAGTGGCAATCCAACACACTACTGTTTTTTTTTGCATTTAAACTTAAAATTGTACATAAGTATAATTGAATAAAATAATAGAAGCGTTTTACCTGAAATAAAACGCATATTAAAATACTTACCTCACTGGAAGCTTTATATTGAGAGAGCATATCCGTTTCCGTCGATTTTATATCTGTTTTAGTACTTGTTTAACTTGCTCAGTGGCGCCACCTGGTGTTTGCTTGCCATTTTAGTTTCGTAAAATGTACGAGCTACTTTTTTGTTCATTGGCTCAATATAACCAGGCAGAAGTAAACTTAAAGCTTCCAGTGAGGTAAGTATTTTAATATGCGTTTTATTTCAGGTAAAACGCTTCTATTAAATTACTTGACCGTCACTGGAAGCTTTATATTGAGACCTGTTTGTTATCGCCTGGTGTAGCCACTGATACGATAACGTCAATGTGATAGGAAATTTTAGTGTTAAATAAAATTAAGTCATCAGAAAGTATATTTATTTATGCTTAAACAATTAATCTATTTGTGATTTAATCACAAAGAAAAATAAATAATAAATTAACAACAAATGAAATTTAATAATATTCCGAGTTAATTAATCGGATTAAACAATTGTGTAACATTTAGATTTGAATCAACACTTCTTATGACTTCTCTTCTGTAGAAATTCTGGAATGTCTTAGCCGATTGCCAATTTCCTCGAGATAGGATTTCGTCAAGGGGATGATTTTCTAGCCAACTTTTAGAGGCTACTGCAGATCGTGTACTTCCTGGAGTTGCTGTGATGCCAGCTTCTTTGAAAAGGGTTTTTACCCAGCCTGCGATGACGGTGCGTGAAGCGGGCTTTGGCACACCTCGGACTGTAATAAACAAATTAAATGATTTTGTAGCATTACGTCTTTCATTTAATAATTCTATAGTTTTTTTCTATCCAGAATATAGGATTAAGGTTACAATTGTTGCGATTTACAAGAAGTTTCCAGCCAGACTGTCTACGACTACTACAATCTGTTTTTGAACCAAATTGAGGCCATAATGTAACACCATCATCTGATCTAATATAATGGTCCGGATCAACTCTAAGCAACGTTAAGTCATGTATGCGTCTACCTGAGCAAAGCAGTAATATAGTTGCAGTATGACGTGATATTTGAAAGGGATTTCCTAAATCTACAGTGTAATTGCTTAGAAAAGTAATTAATTTACTAACATCCCAAATTGGTGGCTTAGAACACTTTGGGTTTTCCAGACCAATCGATTTTAAAATATGTTTTACAAGAACATGAGGACTTAATTGATTTGACCTTTCAACATTACACAAAGTGGAAACGACAGATTTATGTAAAGTAATTGTGTTATATGAAAATTTATGAATTAGATGCAAATCAGATAAAAATTGGGCCAATTGCGTACCTGTAGGATTATTCGTGTCAATGTTTTTAGACATAGACCAGGAAGTCCAACGTTTCCAAGCGACCTCATATGTTTTCAAGGTAGATTTCCGCCAGGAATTTTTGAGCAATAACTGTTGTTCAGCGGTCCATGTTTCTATCGCCTCGGACCACCCCCACATTTCCAGACTTCGAGGATGATTTTGTCCACTTGTGGAGGTGGAAGCCCCGTCGATGTGTCGACCAGGTGTGTCTGTAAGTTTTTTAGAGTTAGAGGTGGTGCTAGCGCTCGGACTTTGAGGTCTGCCCGCCAAAATACCTTCTCCCATCGAGGAGCTACTATTAAAAATATTCCCGTTGATTGATTGAGATGTGTTAAGACTTTTGGGATTAAGAACAGAGGTGGGAATATCCAAGCGAGTGGATAGTTCCATGGGACACTGAATGCGTCGTGAAATAGAGCTTGTCGGTCTTTCAGGTCTCGGGATACATAATTGTAAACTACGTGAGCTGTCTCCGAGGCAAACAAGTCTATTATTGGGGTTCCCCACTTTGCAAACACTATTTCCGTACAATCTGGCATTAGGTGCCATTCCGGAGGTTGGCGAAAGCGTGACAAGTGGTCGGCATGATTGTTGTACTTGCCTGGGAGATGGTGTATGCTGAAGTGTATTTGAAATTGGTCCAGTAAATTCAGAATTTGATATGTTAGTTCTATTAGGGGTAGTGATTTCGTACCTCCTTCGTTCCTTAAATAGCTGACAGCAGTCCTGCTGTCGCATTGTATCAGGATCGAGCTGTTGCGAAGTAGGTGAGCGTTTTCTCGAAGGGCGCGAAATATGGCTAACATTTCTTTCTGATTGCAGTGCAGTACTTGTTCCTCTTGCGACCAACTGTCTGATATAGACAGATTGTTCAGTTGCGCTCCCCAACCCTGGTTGGATGCATCTGTTGTCAGGAAGTTTACTGGCGGAGGGTAATGTAGAGGTGTTGATGACTGACAATTCAGAGTCCACCATTCCAGTTCCTTTCGAACATTTTCTGGTAGTGGGTAGGATTTCGATAAAGGGTCTTGTAGAGAGTTCATGAACATTAATAATTGCCGGTGATTGAGCCGGCCTCGAGGAACAACATAACTGGCAAAGTTCAGGAGTCCTATTATTCTCTGAGTTTCCTTTAGAGTTACTATTCCTCGATCGAGAACTTGACTCACTTTTTTGATTAATGAAGAAGTTTTATCTTTTGGCAGGGATTTTAAATTGTCCCAGGGATTCCACAATATTCCTAAATATGTTATAGTCTTTTGAGGACAAAGAACAGATTTCTCGAAATTTACTTGCCAACCAAGATTTTGTAATGTATGTAATGTGAGCTCGACATGATCTCGAAGAACGTGTACATTTTGATTTACTATTAAATAGTCGTCGAGATAGACAATTATTCGGATGTTCCAGCGTTCTCGTAATATTTGGGCAACCCAATTTGTTAGTATTGAAAAGGTTTTGGGTGCAGTGCTCAAACCGAACGGAAGGCAGGTCATTTCTAACAGGTCTTGGTTGTAGACAAGGCGAAGGAAGCGCCTGTGTGACTTTGAAATTTTTAAGTGGAAATATGCCTGTGACAGGTCCACTTTGCACATCCAGTCTTGTGGTTGCAGAAAGTCTGGGATGCGATACATGTTTATTAAGTGAAACGGTTGGGCCTTTACAAATTTGTTTAACGCTTTTAAGTTGAATATGGGACGGGTTGATCCGTCGGGTTTTGGTATCAGAAATAGAGGGGAAATGAAACTCGGTGAGGGTTGAACAACTTTTAGAATGCCCTGAGCTTTCATTTTGTTTATTATTGCAGACATGTCTTTTGAAATAGGTGTTTGAAAGGAACCGTTGGTTATATATGGATATGTCAGAGGAGGTTTGTGGATAAATGGTATGCGATTCCCTTGAATTAATTTTAAAATAATTTCTGGTGCACCCATTTCCTTCCATTTCGAGTGGTAGTGTGCTAACTGACCTGCTCGAAAAGGATTCGAGTCATTGCTTGTATTGTTTTTGGTTCGCTCGAGAACTTTTTGGAGGGTTTGAACGTCCTCGACTTCGGTTACTTCCACGATCGGGCCGTGAGCCTCGGTTGTGAAATGAACCTCTATTATTGGTATATTGATCGGATTGAAAGGATGGTAGACCCTGACCTTTGTTTTTATGTTTGGTGCGAAAATATCCACCCCGCGAGGGTGAGTTGCCATAGGCATGTGTGTGCATCGGTATGCCTGGTTCATTACAAAAATATTGAGCTTCACGCGGTTTAGCTATTGGTTTATGTGCGCCTTGCCCCCGCGAGAGACGGCGGTTAGATTGATTAGATCTAATATGAGAGTCAGTTTTTGGGGGCCAAAAGGCTTTGCGTACACCACCGGCCTTTTCTAATGCTGTCGTGAAAGATTCGGGACTAAACAAATAAGTAGTTGATGGGGGAATTCTGTTTAAAGCTGCTTTTACTAACGGATCTCGAATTTGACTAGTAATTGTTTCTCGACGCATTTCTATGCTTTCCGCTCGATGGCCACATACTAATTGTAACAGATCTGAAGAGATTTTATGCAAATCACCTTTTTGAAATAATTCTTCAACCTTCCCGCTTAAATTATCAAAATTAACTTCTGTATTTTTAGCCCACAATAGGAGATTACGAATAGCGTCTTGTAATGATTCTTTTTGTTTTAATATGCAAAAAGTAATTGCTGCATATGATTTATCAGCATGTGCCAAGTGACGTAAGGTATCATACATTTTTATCTCTTCGTTTGTTTCCAAATCTATGAAACCTGGGCTGTGATAGTAGAGCTTTTGAGTATCAGAATACCTTACTTCAGACCAAGTTGTGCTACCTAAGCGCTGGACATCTAGCAGCATTTTTAAAAAACTTTCAGGAGTTTTTGGAAGTGATGGTTCCTCAAGCTTCGTCTCGATATCAAAAGTGAAGTCTGAATTTGAGTTTTGACCTTCAACATCAGGGCACTGTTCTTCAATATTATGTTGGTCATATAGTTCCCCACTGACCCCAGAACAAATTGATACCCCATCATGGCAAGCATTATGCATATTATTTGCAAAAATTTGTTGGCGTAGCTCATTGACTTCTTTTATTAGCTTGTCCAATGTCGGGTTAGACTGTTGGGCGCGCTTATTCTTTTTGCGGCGTGTGCGGCGCGACCGCTTGCCATGTTTTGGAGAAGACGAGCTTGAAGAGCTGCTGCTCGTCGTACTGCTGCTAGAGCAGCTAACGTTCCTTTTCCGGGTCCTTCCACTCGGGCCGGCCACAACTTGTGGCGCGGCAGCCGAACCATTAACGTCATCCATTATTGCAAATAAACTTACGTTAGTTAGACAGTATATTAATTATTATCTTAAAAAAGAAAAAAGTCTTCTTGACTCACAATAAAGTTCGAAGCACACACAAATATTAAAAATATATGATTAATAATAAAATTGTTAGTAGTGATCCGAACGGAAAAACATGGAAAAAACCGTTCAAAGTAATGATCACTTACTTTTTTATAAAAAGGGTACTTACAGTTTTTCTTCAAATTAACTCACCGTGAAAACAACACTATATTTTTAAATTGATTATTTAACCCTTCATGTGCGAACGTAGATCTACGTGGGACACAACGAGTGGTTAATATTGATTTACCTATCTGATAATTTACAAGATAGCAATTCGAACGGAAAAAACCGTTAAAAGTATGATTACGTTATTTTCTTTTTTAAGAAATATTAATATTCTAATTTTGAAAATATAGTGTAATTTTTAGCATCGGTCGTAACCGATGCGCACAAGTATCTTCGACGGAGAACGAAACGCCAATGAACAAAAAAGTAGCTCGTACATTTTACGAAACTAAAATGGCAAGCAAACACCAGGTGGCGCCACTGAGCAGGTTAAACAAGTACTAAAACAGATATAAAATCGACGGAAACGGATATGCTCTCTCAATATAAAGCTTCCAGTGACGGTCAAGTAATTTAATAGAATAAAGGCTGAATACATTTCACAATAACTTATTTGGTTTCAGGTACTCACCTATCTCATAAGTTTCCTCCAACAATTCACGGCACCGGAAGTGGTAAGTCAAACCAAAATGGATTCGGCGAACCTCGCCATGGTGTTCGCGCCCAACTGCTTGCGCTGCACGTCACAGGACCCGCGCGTCATACTGGAGAACGCGCGCAAAGAAATGACCTTCCTCAAGACCCTCATCACCAACCTCGACACATCTCACGTCCAAGATCTTCTGTGACCTATGAATCTCAGCTACTGCAACAATAACGTCGCTTCCGAGAGGCTGACGGACTTCTAGGGGACGAGAACCTTCGAGAACTTTCCAGGCAGCTGATGAATGTGACGTCCCCATATCAAAGGACCTCTTTGTGTACCATATCCCTTCATAACAATGTGTCTAGTCTGTGCGTTCTATCGACCCATCGGTGGACTCCATGTGGTATGCTCCCCAAACTCCCCTTATAATTACGTATATTTGACATTCTTGTATATTTTTTGTATTTTTGTACGCTATAAATGAATAATTTTATTTGGTTGTACCCAAAGATATTTAATGAGATGTGATTTTAATTATATTAGACTTGAGCTTTACAAAAATGTATTTGCAATGTGTTTTGAAAGAATTTGTTGTAGATGCGGCTGCGTGATTGTTTTTATTAGTTACGAATTAGGAGTATTGTTGAGCGTGGGAGAGTGAGCGGTTACTTTTGTATCATTTGCAAGATGTTGATGAACTACTTTGAAGTGTATCTAAATATTATGGTGCTCTGGAAATTAGAAGAAGCGCCTCTAATAAAAAAAATACGAAACGTGTGTTCACTACCCTCAAATATTATACTTACACTGCCTACTGACTGGAGAGTGCCAGTTTAGACGTGTGCTTTATTCGATGTAATGGAAATTAAAAAATAAAAGTAAACCAAAAGTGATATTTACGCGAAACATTTTACAATAATAAAAATAAAAAATAAATATATTGCGGCAACTAAATAATTAAAATATATTAGAGGGAAATATAAATATAGCGCGAGGTAGTGAACACAGGGTTTGTGAAAAGAAACTAACACATCTCAATTAATCAAATAGAATAGTTTAAAATAACTGTTTCAGAAAGCACTTCGCATGAACGCTTGAACACGTTATTTATTAAACATAACATCACGCAACTAGTGTAATACGTATATACGTGTAATACAGTTCCATATATATATATAACATCAATTTTAATACTTTATTATGAAATATTTAAGTGGTATTATTAGGCGAATAGAATTTATCATCACAAACATCACCGTCTATTTTAAGTTAATAAACATTTGTTGAAGTATAATTATTATTTACATTACCAAATTAAGACCACAATACGCATTTATTTTTCACTATGTAAGTTTAAAATGTAGTATAAGTTGGTACAGAGTCTCAAATATTACTTGCTGGAGGTGCTCTACTTACCTAGGTAGAATTCTAAATATAACTTCGCTTAACTGTTACCTAAAATACCATGAGTGAAGAGTTATGAAATATGTCCACCTAGGAAGTAGTGTTACAGTCCTTCTCTAATGAAAGAATATGTCAAGTAAAGAGTTACTATTATAGAATAGATGAATTTAAAGGGCAGCTTTAAACTAGAAAAGCTTAAAGGAAGTATATTGTAAAAGATTCCTAATGGCACGGTTTGTGATTATCTCTATTATTTTTATTCAAACTTTATGAAAATCCTTGCATTTTTTTCTTTTTATTGATAAAGTAATTTAAAAGTTCGTCATTGACGTGTTCACTTTTTACTTTTTACGTCACAAATGTTTGTCTAGATATGTAAAATTCGGTTGAAAACAGAATTCCCATTCTTCACTATTAAGCCTGTTCTAAGAGTTATGTCACCGCAGTTTTATGATTACCAATACATTGTTATTTGACACTAATATTTAAATGCCTAGACATTTTAATAGATTGTCCGTAGTTTTAAAATAATTAAAAAACTTATTAAACCTACCTAAAGTTTCATATTCTGCTACGCAAGAATAGTTAGTCCAATCCCAGTTCGTAGAAAGTTAATTCTTATAGCTTATGCAGTACCTACTTTTGTCGAAGGGAAATTTTAATTAAAAGTTTTAATGCAAAGACTACTTTATGATAAATACTACTGAATCGATTACTTTTACCACCGTATCTATATTTGACTACATAAATTCAGTAAACCCTAACGTTTTTGTAGATCAATCGTGCGCAAGAGTAAAGTGGGCGGGGCCTATAACCCAAGCTTCGTTTTTCAGCTCGGTACATGAATCCAAGCTGACGCGTTCCTATTTTAAATGCTATCGACTATTAGACTTTTTTTTTAAATTTATAGTTACACGATGTGGCGACCGTGAAAATGCCAGTATCTTTTGCGTACGGAGTAGGTACAAAGTTGCAATATACATATATAAAGATTTATATAGATAGCATGCGTAAATTCCGTAGGATATTATTTTTGTAAACTATTAAGAGTGCTGGCAGCAATCTTCAATGCCAATGCAGCAATATCCAGACCTTGTCCAGATGATCTGAAACATGTGACTCTTTTGTGTGTAAATGTGTTTTATAAGAATTATATTACTTTAGATGTTGAATGTGCATGTTCAGGCCTGGTCAAGGTTAAAATAGAGAGAGTATTTTGACTTCCTCGATGGTCACAATGTATAATAAGTATTAAATTCAATTTAGTTGACAGAGGCAGCTTTATATTTTGTTACGGTATTTTTTTTTTACAATAAATCTCTATTTTTTAAGCATGCATTCAGGCCGCGAGTGGTACCTTCTGACTAACATTACTAACTTATCTCTTGATCTCAAAATCAAAGTTTCTATTTTATTGGTATTCTTTACTGAAGTATGAATGTCTGAAAATGATAATATTCTCCTTATATGAAATATGTGTGTTTTATGGAATATTGGCATAATCATACAAATAAGAGCAAAATATTATGTCAGCTTACATTTGGCGGTGCTGACGATAAAATTTAAGCTTCAAAAAGTTCAGTGACTTTGTAAACTGAACTAAAATAATTATAAAACCACCGCTTGTGTCTACACTGTACCCCAAGACAAAGAATTGTAATGTACCAGAAAATAAGCTTTCAATTATAACGGGACGCAAATTATTATAAAAATATATTTGTACATCAATGTTACCGTAAAGAAACCTATATATTAGTGCCATATAATAAAAACAATAACTAGTTACTGACACAGTGATCTTTTTGTATACTCTAGCTACAGGGTGTAACAGAAAAAGTGCAATACCTATTCGGTGGGCCCTTCATACTAATACTGCGTCAGCGATGCGATATTTTGTATAAGAAATATTTTTTTTAAGTTTGACATATTTAACTTGCCTTGTAGTTAGTATGTATTGGTCAAATTTTACAACTGAATTCCAAACCAGTTCCCCATAATCGATTGAGCTAAAATTTTGCTCACACCTTTGGTTCTGGTGACAATAGACCTAAATGTTTATGACAAACATGACTTGATCCTGCAGCCAGCATTGCCATTTGCCTCCTGACTTAAGAACTACTCGACGGTTTAAGTACGGACACAAAACTTTGTAGAACCGTTCAATTTTGATGGATAAACCAAATGTTCTTCTTTTATTTTAATAAAAGCAAAAAAAAAGCTGTATTATTTTTATTTTTGACCAATGATCTTTAGGGAAAGTGGTCTAGTTTGATGGCTTGAATCACTAACTAAAGAGGTATTGCGCTGTTTCCGTTACCTTTGAATATCTCCATAATCTTTACGATAGTTTAGTTGCTAGATATGAAGATTTGTTTTAGAATGCTTCTCAAGAAATGGCTGTCGAAGATCAACGGTTTTCTAGGATAGGAACGGAGGATAAAGTAAGCTCTCAATATTCCCTATATTATATTATATAAGTTCTAAGGGTTACGATAGAGCACAATTTATTTTTTGTGTACATTGTTAGTTAGCTATTTATCAAAATATAGCTATTACATAGTTCTATTATCGCCGACGCGACGCAGCGAAGCTACTATACTATATTATTAGTATACCAATGTGCTTGTAATTTCTCATGTAAAATTGTTGTATAGTGCTTTTAAATAGTTCCCAACAAATAATTTTCGTCAACCTTAAATATTCCTTTGTACATAACATGCCTTTATTCCTGTATTGTTTATTAAGACAATATAATAATGCCTATGATGTTCATAATGTAGATTGTCACTGTAAATGTGAACGTTCAGGAGAAATAAATTACTAAATATCCGGTGGATATACTGCGAATACCAATATTTTGTTTTATTTACTTTCCAATTTCCTAAAAAATCATGTTTAATATGTGTGTCGTCAGACTTAGGTTCGAATTTATTGACCCAAATGTAGGGTTAAGTAAATAATAACAGGTCTTTCCCTTCCTGTAGACACTGATTTGCAATTTACAATTTCTAAAGAAAATAAAATAAAATGTTCCAGTACCGTCAAACGGGGTGAATAAGAACGCAGGGGTGAATCGAGACAAAACTGAATGGAATTTTAACGTTAAATGATAAATGATGTTTATTTTGCAAATAAGTCTCTTTTAAAGTCCAGACATAATCTTGGTTAACTCACATGAGGACTATGCAGATTAGAGTCTGAGATGGTCTCTTGAAGAAAGAACCACACAGATTTGAGTGGACCTGTCCAGTCAGTGCAAGCATTTGTCAGTTATCGTGTAGCTCGACTTATAACTCAAGGAGCTCAACGACACGACGAACAATACCAAAGAAAGGACATTTGGGTAGGTCGCTTATAGTATTCAAACTGCCAGACAATCGTGGAAAAAGATACACATGGTCCTCACATTCACAATAATCAAATAAAATTAATACAAAATACTCTACAAAATAAATGTCGTTAAATGTGACCATTAACAATAAAAAATAAAATACTTAGCAAAGTAAGTATTCATGTCAAATCATTAAATATAACAATAAGAAAATATATAAAAAAAAAAAAAAATACTAAAAGTATTCATGTCAAATAATTTAAATGTCAGTGTATATGAGAAAGGAATCAATAATAAACAAGCGAAGTCCGAAATTTCGACATTCACAGAGTAAATTTAATTGGAGCAGCTTAATCCCAAGCCTTTTTATCTTCGAGATAGTGATTAATGTTACAGTAGGCTTTCAGACATATCTTCCGTTTTATAAACGATTTGAATTTATTTAGGCTTAGTAATTGAATGTGACTCGGAAGTTTATTGTAAAAACGTATACATTGGCACCTGAACGTACCCGCTATTTTTTTTAGCCTCGTTGCAGGAACAACATATTTGTGTTTATTCCTCGTATTTACGTTGTGGATATCACTGTATTTTTTAAACAAATTAATATTTTTATGTGCGTACAAAAGGTTTTCATAAATAAATTGAGAGGGGACAGTAAGTATATTAATCTCTTTAAATTTTTCTCTGAGGGTGTGTCTAGGAATTGAACTAATTGCCCTTTTTGCAAAACAAATATTGTCTGAATATCGGCGGCATTGCCCCACAAGAGAATACCGTACGACATCACACTGTGGAAATAACTAAAGTAAACTAAACGGGCTGTCTCTAAATCAGTTAAATCACGAATTTTTCTAACGGCGTATGCTGCAGAGCTAAGTTTTTTTGACAATTTGTCTATATGGGGGCCCCACTGAAGCTTGGCATCCAAAGTTAAGCCTGAGAACACTGTGTTATCTTCCGGTTTCAACTCTTCATCCTTGATTAGTACACTAGTTTCCACTTGTCTTACATGGGGTATCGTAAACTTAATACATTTAGTTTTTTTCTCATTTAGGAGTAGATTGTTAACATTAAACCAATTAACGACTTTTGCCAGGGCGCTATTAACATCGTCCGTAACTAGCTGCTGACGTTTGAGTTTAAATAAAAGAGAGGTATCGTCTGCAAACAACACTATGTCATGATTATCCTTTAGGAGGTAAGGCAAGTCATTTATATAAATAAGAAACAAAAATGGGCCAAGAATTGAGCCCTGGGGTACCCCCATTCTTACTACGGATTCGGGGGATCTTTTCCCGTTAACATCAACTCTCTGAATCCTATCGCTCAAATATGACGCAAGAAGATCCAGAGAGGCGTTCCGGATTCCGTAGTGGTGTAGTTTCCTGATTAATGTTTCATGAAGAACGCAATCGAAAGCCTTAGACAAATCGCAAAAAATGCCCAAAGCATCGCATTTATCTTCCCATGCATTATAAATGTGCCCTAAAAGTTCAACATCAGTAGTTGAACGACCCCTTGTAAAACCGAACTGTTTCTTATGCAATAACTTATGTTTATTGAAAAATCTTTGCATTTGTTCTAAAATTAGTTTTTCAAAGATTTTACTGAAGGTGGGTAGTACAGAAATGGGTCTATAATTAGTGGGGTCTGATTTACTACCCGATTTAAACAATGGTATTATTTTACTATTTTTCATTAGATCAGGAAACTCACCACGGTCAATACAATCGTTAAATATTACAGCTAAAGAAGGAGCTACAATGGTTATAATGGACTTAGCAACGTCCACAGAATGACCCCATAGATCGGCGGTCTTCTTAACATTTAACGTGTGAAAAGTTTTAATTATATCTTTACAGGTGACATATTGAAAATTAAATTCGAAATCACAGACTGAAATGTTTTCCCTTAATAAAGACTCGGCAGCGGCAGGTGACGAGTTTAGCGATTTAGTAGTCGATACGGGAATATCCGCAAAGAAATTTTCAAATGCTGTGGCAACTTGAGTGTTTGTTTTCAAAATATTATCGCCAATAGCAAGGCTGTAGTCACTATCTCGATTGCAAGACTTTCCCGTTTCGCTATTAATAATGTTCCATGTCATTTTAATTACATTACTACTGTTTTTAATTTTTGAACTCAAATAATGTGACTTTGCTATAAAACAAACTTTTTTAAATACCTTAGAATAATTCTTAACATATAACTTAAATTCTACAGTGTTTATATACGTCCGTTCTTCATACAGCTCATAAAGTCGTTTTCGACTTTTATGAATACCAATGGTGGCCCAGTCGCTAAAAGAAGCGTTACTATTAACCGAGATTGTCTTAGGAACAAACGTGGTTTTAAATTGTGTGCAATACATACTAAAAAAATCGTTATATTGTTGGTTGGGATCACCGTTATTTGGCAAAGGTGGTAATTTAGACAAAAGTTTAGTTTTAAAAGTTTCCAGGCGATTTTTAGTTTTTGGATTAACAATGATATCCTTCTTAGTGACTTTCTTGTTTACATTAGGAATTGTGATCAATTGCCCACAATGATCTGAATCTATTAAGTTAATAATTACTGTGTGGGTAGGTATAACATCTGTGTAAATATTATCGAGGCAAGTGGCACTAGTGGGGGTTATTCTAGTGGGCTCCAGAAATTGGTTTTCAAGATTGTATGACTGAAACAGGCTTATATTTTTAGTACTTAGCCCAGATTTTTCTAACAAATTAATATTAAAATCACCACAAGTGATTATGGACTTCTTAGAATTACAGATTTTATGCAACACTTCATCCATTACCTTTTCAAACCTATCATACAACCCTGAAGGAGGTCTATATACACTTTATGATAAACTGCTCCAATTCTATACAGGCTATTTCAACTGTTCGCTCAACAGATAGGCTTACAATATCCTTGCGGTCTTTAAATTTAAGCTGATTATTTACTAAGGTTAATGCGCCGCCATGTATAGCATTTTCCCTGCAGAATGAACTACCAACCTGGTGATTACTAAAATTGAAAATTAATTGGTGACACTTAAGCCAATGCTCCGTTATACAAAGAATATCTACGTTGTTACAATTCAGGAAAAGTTCTACTTCTAATTCTTTGTTCAAAAATCCTTGAATATTTTGATGCACCAGGTTAATACTATTGAAATCCTCTAAACATTCTCTTGGTTTATTATCTGACTTCCTTAAAATATTGCAAGAGGTTGCCTCTGTTGTTTCATTTTCCAATTTAAATGATTGACTGATTCATTAATTGTGATCAAACTATTGGCAGAGTAATTTAACTGAATATTGCATTGCTCAACAGAGGCAACTCGATTAGCCAAGTTCTTGGCTGTAATAGAAAAATAATATGATAGAGATACAGCTACCTGTCTTCTACAATAGTTTGTTAGATAGCACCGATCCACAAGATATCTATCTTTTGTCAAATAAAAATTATTGAATTGATATGCTGTCAAAAAGTACCTACTCCATTTTATTTACTTAGTTATAGTTAATTATTTAGAGACGAGGATGAGGAGTTCGTGGCAAAATAATAATAATAACAGCCGCTTGGGTCGATCTTTAGGTTAAGCCCTGCTTGCCTAGGTTGCTCTGTGGATGGGTGACCGCCCATTACATACCGAGTTTCCTCCGTGCTTCGGAAAGCACGTTAAGTCGTTGGTCCTGGCTGTCATCTGTAGATCTTTGGCAGTCGTTACCGGTATTTAGTGACCCAAAAAGTCTGACAACCAACCGGAAATCCCGAAAAAAAAAACAGCTTTTCAGAGCTTTTGCTTTTCAGCTTTTGACGAGTTAATGCGATCATATTGTAGGGAACAGCTGATTTTTTTTTCGCGATTTCGAGGTTGGTCCCATAGTAAAAGTTGTTCATAATAATGAGTACAATGACCGCTTAAGTGATTTCGTGTATGAATAGATAGACCCTATACAGCGTGTAACAGAAGGGGTATAATCATATGGAATACTGTGGTACGGACCATCAAACTGAACAACTTTATCTTTGGGACATAACCATGGAAATCGTAAAAAAATAATCAGCTGTCCTATCATCATCATCATCATTTCAGCCGAAAGACGTCCACTGCTGGACATAGGCCTCCCCCAAGTATCGCCACACTGACCGGTCCCGTGCAACTCGCATCCAACGGATCCCCGCAACCTTCACCAGGTCATCGGTCCACCTAGTGGGAGGCCTTCCAACGCAACGTCTTCCGGTTCGCGGTCGCCACTCCAGAACTTTTCGGCGCCATCGGCCATCCGTTCTGCGAGCAATGTGCCCTGCCCATTGCCACTTCAGTTTGGCAACTCTTCGGGCTACGTCGGTAACCTTGGTTCTCTTGCGGATGTCTTCATTTCTGATTCGATGACGCAAGGAAACTCCGAGCATAGCCCTCTCCATTGCCCTTTGGGTGACTTTAAGCCTTCGAATGAGGCCCATTGTGAGCGACCACGTTTCGGTCCCGTATGTAATCACTGGCAACACACATTGGTCATAGACTTTTGTCTTGAGACACTGCGGTAAGTTGGACGAGAAGATACCGCGCAGCTTCACGAACGCTGCCCAGCCGAGTCGGATTCGACGGTTGACCTCTTTCTCGAAGTTAGACCTACCTAGCTGGCAGTGGCGTGCAATGCTTCCCGACGGCGGGCAGGCCACACAAAAAAATAAACTCGCAACATCACAGCGTCGCTCTACTTAGGATGACCCTCAAAGTAGTCACATCTATTGATATATTCACTCACCCTTCCTGGCCCCCGCATCTGCCCTGGTGTTTTTAGTAAGCGTATGAGAAACAACGCCATCTAGCTTAAATATAAAGAATTTCAATGGTATTCTGTCAATACAAGAACGAAGGATGTCGCTTCGTTACAAAAAATTCTACAAAATAAAACAGAGTGCGCTGTAAACAAAAAAAAAAATAGTTTAGTTTTCGTTCCGTACCGAATTTTGAGCGTCTGACCGGAATATTTGAAAAACAAACATTGAAAATAAGCCTGTAAAAACCAAAGCTATAAATACAAGAACTCACCACATTAATCAAGGTTCAAATCACGATTTTCTGACAATGCAAACAGAAGAAAGATTCATTTGAAATACCGAGTACGAGATGAATTTTGGGTTAATTCTCGTAATTCGGGTACCTACACATTTTCCTTTAGACACAACTTGAATCTTAACATCAAACAATCGTGAATACTTATTGTTTTTAACTTCTGGCAAACACATTATCAGCGCAAACTTCACAACAGAACACCATTTTTAAGTAAATAAACAAATACAACAAATAATATTTACACTACTGTACGTTTCAAAACGAATTACAACCGTCAGATATTATAATAATCAAAACATTCAAGATCACGAAATAAATTTTGCTTGTCACATGAAACAAATATGGCTTCTAAGAAAAATACAATTGTTATTTTGTCAATGAAAAAAACACTACCAAATATAATTGCATCACCGCATACCGTTTAAGCCGGATAATACTTTGCGGGGCAGCCAATCAGTGGCCAGCTACACTCGCAGGAGTTTACGCCCCTACTCTAGCATGGGTGCCGTATATATACACGAAAATACGCATCAGTGTGCTTAAATTTATCAATGGAAATTAGGCCGGTTGGGGCCTTGCCTAGACGGCCGGGAGCGAGCGTCGTAGTATTATTACCAGTTACGTCACACGGCCGCGACAAGTTGCTTTAAGTATTATAACAGGCGTTTTATTTTTTTTATTTTTGATTGATATAGTTATAATAAATGCATTTGTTGCGTTGTTGGTAGGAATGGTAGGGTAGGCTATGCCTAATTGCCTCTATGGACGGCACGCCCCTGCTAGCTGGACCGTTTGTCCCAGGTAGACATAATCGTCTACAACTTCGAGTATAGAGTCTCCGATCTTGATAGGAGTGGGTGTTACATGGGCATTCAACATAACCTTGGTTTTGTCCATTTTCATTTTAAGACCCACTCTTTCGGAGGCTCTAGTGAAATCATCGAGCATTGTACTGAGGTCCTCCATGGTCTCAGCCATGACAACTATATCGTCGGCAAACCGAAGGTGAGTGATGTACTCGCCATTAACGTTGATTTCTAGCCCTCTCCAGTCCAGAACCTTGAAGACATCCTCCAGTGCAGCGGTGAACAGTTTCGGAGATATGACGTCTCCCTGTCTCACACCTCGCTGCAGAAGGATAGGTTCCGAGGTCTGGTCCTGAAGTCGGACTGACATGGTGGCGTTTTTGTACAAACACTTCAACACCTCGATGTACCGATAGTCGATTTAGCACCGTTGGAGAGACTGCAGTACAGCCCAAGTCTCGATCGAATCGAAGGCTTTCTCGTAGTCCACAAACGCTAAACAGAGAGGCAGGTTATACTCTTCGGTTTTCTGTATAACCTGCCGCAGCGTATGTATGTGATCTACGGTGCTGAAGCCTTTTCGGAATCCGGCTTGTTCGGGAGGCTGAAAATCGTCAAACCTGCGCGCGAGACGATTCGTGATGACTCTTGACAGCTGAGGCTGTCCTATACAAAATTTCAATACCTACTCGACCCAAATGTATGGGACAGCTGATTATTTTTTTACGATTTCGATGGTGGTCCCATAGAGCAAGTTGTTCAGTTTGATGGTCCGTACCACAGCATTCCATATGATTATACCCTTTCTGTTACACGGCGTATATGCGAGAAAATAAAGGCGTGTGCGAAAATATACGGTATGCTGTACAAAGTGTGTGCCTCTACCAACAGAATGTTCGGGGCCATATTGATGTTGACCATATTCACGAGCCTAAGTTGCATTGTCTTCTACATGTTTTACTTCATGGAGGCGACAGCAGCTGGCTTGTTCCACGATGTAGAGTCACTCATTTATATTGGATGGCAAATCGCTTATGGAGTCGTCATAATATTTTTGATAGTTTTCGTTTCTGAAAAAGCCGCGTACGCGGTGAGTTTTAAACTTATTAATACTTTTAGATATCTAAAATTCATAAATATATATTTTACAAATTAACTAAATTTAAAATAATATTACTCATATATTGTTGCAGGCCCTAAATACATCGTTTATTTTACATGAAATCATGAACAGCGATTTCAGTCCGGCAGTTAACGCAGAGGTAAATCACCGATCTTGTACAAACTCACGGGTGTTACGGGTAATGCTTCTTAGTGCAGTAATTCTATCTACATTCTAATCTTTGATGGAATACTTACTTAGCTGTATAAAACATAACAAATATCATACCTACGAGCCAGTGACTATTGCAGCCAACCTGGGCACATCCCGACTCCGAGCTACTAGGTACTGACGAATTCGTAGGTACCTAAAGAGTGGAACTACGGAACGGAACGTTGTCCGAATCGAAACGCTGTCCAGTTCCACTACGTGACCACGTGTTCATTTCATCATTCCGAATACATCGAACTTTTTACACTGGTAATTTAAATAGTAACCGCATACTTCCTAGAAAAGTGCAAGAGGTACTACACGGTCAAAATGTATGGAACAGCAGATTTATTTCTATGTTCCCATTCCCAGATCTAGACGGTTCGGAATGATGAAATGAATACGTAGTAACCGCTAAAATTTAACCTTTTCCTTAAATTTGCCGCCGGACCCACCGTACCCCTGGCTCTATACCCAACCGTACCACCAGGGGTAGCGCCAGGGGTACGGTGGGTCCAGTGAAATTTGATCCCTATTAGACACTATCGAATGGTGTAATAATACAGTGTTTTTTATCAAGATCAACGAGTTCGACTCCTGGCTAGGAATATTGATTTTCCATAAATCTAATAATGCAGTTAAAAAATTCACCCTGTATATAACACTGCCCGACTTGGCAGTCGAAAACGCTGATTTTGAAAAAAAAAAAAATAACGGCAGCACCCAAATACTCCGAAATATTTAATTCCGAATTTCGATGTTCCGATTTTCAAAAGTCCGAATTTTAATTTTTGTAAACAATCTATGCAATTATGAGTAGGAAAACGCATCTGTCATTAGTTTTTTAATTCTACCTCCTCATACTAAATATAATATTATACTTCTCTGACGAGCAATTATGTGTTTATTTGTCTTGCTATTCAGTTCTACAAGGCGTTTTTATTTCTGAATTGGAGTTATCGGTATTTTAATCATCGGAATTCGGATTCGTATTTTGAATTATTATTAAGTCGGACTTTTTGTTTTTTGATCTATTGAAACTCGGTATTTTGAGAATAGTAATTATAAACGTTAGGAATATTGAAATTTAGGAATTATAAAAATAGGAGTAATGATAAGTCGGACTTGTTTTAATCGGAATTATGAAAATCGGTATTTTGAAATTCGTATTTGTGACTGACGGAATAAAGCTTTTCGTATTTATCTAGTGTACCCAAAAAAATTGTTCTACGACGCAGATAGAACCAATCGGGTTATTTATCGATGATTCTACGGGTTCTTCTTTTTCAGGCAATGCAGCTTTCGATACAAACCCTACATCAGAAACCAATATTTACGGTGAATGGACCAAAATTAACTCCTGGAAAACAGACTCACCTGGTACAATAAAGGATAATCTAATGTGTAGAATTAGATTATCCTTTATAGGGGTTAATTTTGGCTATAGGGTCACACCGCAGACAACTGCACATCGTAGGTATCGAGATCGCCCAAAGAGGTGGCGCGCTATGGTTCCTGCGCGCCTTCATCGAAGAACGTGCGGTCAATGTATAGGTCGCACTTGGTGATGGGATCTGACGGCTGATACCAGTCGGAGGTGCGCCAGAATGTACTTGTATCTCCCGTACTCTCGACACACGGAAGAAGTAGGAAAAGTGGGTTTTTAGTCTGTTGGTAAGAGTTCGACATAAACCTCCGCTCGCCCCAGACGGAAAAACGGGAACTTCCACACGGATTATCCTACTTTAAAAAAAAGCAATTGAGATCAAGTTGACACTCCATATTTCTCATCTTTATTATTATCATCATCTATTATAGGTAAAATTGAATTGTCTAGCAAGACTACACACCTCACCTGATCGTTATTTAAATATGTATGACAAGCTTAAAAAAAATATGTAATGTTTTCTTTTGGGGTCAGTCTAAAGCTTACGAAATCAGATTTATTTTATCTGATTTATAAGACAATTTGATATCCCTCACGTCGGTGAAGTACCGCTTGCTAACTTAATTTGTTCCTGCATATCTTAGTGTTTTTTTAGACGGGCTTTTGGCTCAATAATAGCAGCTGCTCGAGTCGAGGTTAAGCCGGCTTGCCTAGGTTGGTTCGTGGATGGGTGACCTGACCATCCATCACATATCGAGTTTCCTCCGTGCCTCGGAAAGCACGTTAAGCCGTTGGTCCCGGCTGTCATTAGATTTTTGACAGTCGTTACAAGTAGTGGCCCGAAAGTCTGAGAACCAGTCTTACCAAGGGGTATCGAACTACCTAGTATTAACTGGGTTGTAGCAGTCGCTTTACTAGTATTAAGCTGCATCCGGCTGGACTGGACGCTGACCCCAACATAGTTGGGAAAAGGCTGGGCAGATATCTCAGTCAAAAAAGACTGAGATATCTGCCCAGCATTTTCTGGTTCCCGGTTCTATCTGTGTGTGTCTATAGTCCCTATGAGGTGTATCAAGGCGTCTCAGTATAGAGACGTCGTCTAAAGGTTTTCGAAAAAACAAAATTCGATGCCGTATGGCTTTCGCATTCAAGTAGGTATTCCATCAAATCAAGGTCCAGGTGGCCTACCATGACGTCTTAAAGCAGGTGTAATTCCACTGTGGGAAAGAGATGGCGCCACACGACCTGTCTGTCTCTCTCCCACACTGGAATAACTCCTGCTTTAAGATGTCACAGTAACCCCCCTGAGTCAACACGATACAATAAGTCAGCAATATTCTTTTGTCTATCCTGAAAATAAAAAAATAGTAGATGGTTGAGATTTTTTTAAACTTATTTTTGGTTGTTCTGGAAGCAGATACCAGCTTTGTTCTCATTGAGGTCCAAAGAAACACTTACAAACTTTACAAGAAAACAACGCTACGGTTATTTCGCTAGCAGGAAACTGCATCGTTACTCCTTTAAAATATTTCTTACAAAATAAAATAACACCACGCCAGTAATCCCCGAAGGGTTAGGCAGAGGTGTACCTAATAGTATACCCACATTTCGCCAGTTATGTTTTAAGTCCAATTTAATAGGGGGCGAGCCTATTCCCATCAACCGGGCCCGAATCCAGACTATGTGACTGCTTCTGAGAAATTTCTGATGGAAAAACCCAACAACTCTACCCGACCCTGAAATCGAACCCAGGACCTCATGCTCAACGCTTGCGACAGCTAGACCAACGAGCCGGTCCTCTAGCCAGAATAAAAATAACTAAACTAACTACAGTAGGAATAATATGTTTAATATTGTAAATATTATACTTTCTTTTTATAGCAAAATTAATTAGTTTTGATTTAAAGCCATAACTACAACCCAACATAAATAAACTACAGTTACGATTTAGCATTAAACTGATTCTAATGGGTTGCAATTCCGTCTTTGTGCTGACAGTAGTTGTCATGATTTGGAACATCGTGCTATTATTGATAATATGTATCATTGCATTATTTCTATTTTGAGTGATGCGGCGTCCCATAGTTATGAGAAACCTCGCTGTACCAGAAAGGGGGGCTATGTTAGGGGATGGAATAAGCATGTTAGTGGATCGCACAGGGAAGCTAGACTTAGGTTTCAGTTGTGGCTGGAAGCCGGTAAACCGTTGGGTGGCCAGCTTTATAAAAATATGGTGCAATCAAGAAAGGAATTTAAGTCTAAATTGAAATGGTGCCAAGATAATCAGGAACAAATAGTGATGGATAAGATAGCCTGTCTCCACAGTGATAATAACTTTAAGAACTTCTGGAAGAGTACAAACAACTTAAACCATAGGTCTAGCTTTCCTGAGAGCGTTGACGTTCTTACTGATAATGCGGAGATCTCGAACCTGTTCAAAGATTTGTTTACCGTGAAATCACCACTGGGCCTGTCGTGTGGCGAGAGTGAACTTGACCAGCTTCTGACACAAATTTTTACAATCAGGTACTCAGCAAACGAAGTAAAAAACGTCATAGTACGCATGATGCGAGGAAAGTCCCCGGGGCACGACGGGCTCAGTGTGGAACACTTAAAGCACGCGGGTATTCACCTGCCCCGTGTTCTGCCTTTGTTTTTTAACTGTTGTTTGTCGCACGCTTATCTGCCACGGGAGATGATGAGAACTATTGTCGTCCCGATTGTAAAAAACAGGACTAGTGAAATTTCAGATAAAGGGAACTATAGTCCAATCTCTTTAGCCACAATTGTAGCTAAAGTATTTGACTCTCTGCTCAACATGGTTTTAGAGAGGACCTATCTACTGAAACTGCAGTTCTATGTCTGAAAAAGACTGTAAATTATTATAAAGGCAATCAAACTCCTGTTTTTGCGTGTTTCTTAGATATATGTCAAAAGCATTTGACATGGTGTCTTATGACAAGTTGTGGTCTAAGCTCTGTGGCGCGAATGTACCTGGTGAGGTGATAAATTTTTTCAAATATTGGTACTCCCATCAACTAAATTGTGTAAGATGGGCAAATGTACTTTCGGATGAGTAATTGAGAATTAAAGAGATTATTATTATTAATTCTATATATATATAGTGCAATTACTAGTCGAGCAATGGATTTTTGTCAATAAAATAAATGGTTGTGAAAGTTCGAAGGTCGGGGGAAAAATTGTCGAACACAGTAGTGTAATGTAAGGGTGAGGTTACACTACCTACTCGGCTACTCCTACCTGAGGTATATTGCAATTTGTGTGCTGTAGTTTCTCTCCAGTTTATTGGAATAAAGAGTATTAAAGAGCAATTCGAGGACTTGTTAATAGTGAGGTTAACTCTGCTACTCCTACTGAGACATTTTGCAATTTCTGTGCTGTACTTTCTCTCTATTTTATTGGAACAAAAGGTTATTAATGGGCGATTCGAGGACTTATTATTAGTGAGGTTAACTCTGCTACTCCTACCTGAGACATTTTGTAATTTCTGTGCTGTAGTTTCTCTCCATTTTATTGGAATAAAGGATATTAAAAGACGATACGAGGACTATAAGCATTGTTAAGTTTGGATACAAATCTCTTTAATAGTATTATAACCATTAAGAAGTTAAGTTTGTAGATTGACTGCTTCGTTAGTCTAGTGGTCTCAAGTACGACTGCTGAGCATGAGGTCCTGGGTACGATACCCGGGTCGGGCGAAGTGTTACTAGGTTTTAACATCAGGAATGTCTCACTAGCAGCTACAACTTTAACACCGTTTACACTGGCAAAATGTGGGTGTACCGTCTATTAGGAACACCTCTGCCTAAGGTGCCTGCCTACTCGTCGGGGATTGCAGGAGTGATTTTATGTGATGTAAAGTTTATAGGTTTGGATGTAGGAGGTAATCTCTGAAACTAATCATTGGATTTAAAACTTGTGCCTTAGGACTGTTTTTTACGTGGGCGAAGTCGCAGGTCGGTAAAACAGTTTTTAGAAAAAAATATCTCTTTGATCTGGCCTTCTTCTTCGTGTAGACGATTCCTAGCTTTATTTAATTATATTTGTTTCGAACAGAACTCTGCCACATCGATGGCGTTGGTGGTGGCTTCGGACAGGTCCCTTAAAGTGCTGGTGGAGTTGCACAAAGAGCAGGTCAGGAGGTGGGCCATGGTTTAGGATGAGACTCCGTACTACTCCGCAGTCACACTCAGCTTTATCGGAATAGTATACCCCACCGGACCAAGATGTACCTGCAACGGCCCATCTGACTTCGAAGTCGGTTTAGAGTCTTCCAGGTGGGCCATGGCAGTTAGAGACCTGTTGGGAGCTTTTCTACAGGCTCAGCATAGTGAGCCGGAGGGGATGTCTGAGGAGCTACAACTTTTTACGAGCTTCACCAACCCTATTCTGGTCGATTGGTGGAATAATCGACCTAAGGAAGCAGTTCTGTTTGATCTGGTTCAAAAAACCTAATTTATTCTATAATCTATACATAGCCATAGCTTGACAACAAACGTCGACACATTGTGAATGTTCATGATTGTGTGTATTATCATTATCACCATTAGACTGTTGCAGTCCACTGCAGGATATGCTCCTACCCAGTCGCATGCTATTTCATTCGATCTTCGGCTTTTCCTATCCAGCTACTGCCAGCCACCTTGTGAAGATTATCGCTCCACCTAGCTTGAGGACCGTCCTTTCTTTTGACTACATGCAGGGACTCTTCGTTTGACTACATGCTAAAACTTATGGGCCCTATAACATGTTTTACAAAAATCTCCCGTAACCTAAAATTAGCCTTTAATTACTGTTAGTCTGTGTTTTCCCACTGCTGCGCAAAGGCCTCTCCCCATGACTTCCACATGTATCGATCCAGGGCTAATGTGGATCACTGGTCGTTGGTTCTGTTCAGTTCGTCCCGACATCTCCTGCGAGGTCTACCGCGTAGCCTTCTGGCTGTGGCAGGGCTCTACATCGTGGTTATTTTGGCCCACAGCTCGATTACTAAAAACTTGCAGTTATTGCCACTGGTTTAATATTTTTTCTGAGACACGTTATTTACGAAACCACGCCTCTAGCCCTTTAAACAGGTCTAGTATGAAAACCTTTCTTTGCTTTTAAAAATAACGAACCACATAATTTAACAAGGAAATAGCTACGGTAATAGATGCTAGGGACGCACGAGTATCGGGAAAGTGCAAGGCCGTACTAGCGTAGGCGTAGGCGTTGCAGTTGTTCAAGTAGGTATATCACAATGAAAGTAGTTCAGCTTGCCTTACCAGTAATGATTTAAGTATCTGGTAAAATCCACGTAGATTTGTAGACGTTTGAAGGCAAAATCTTTGTTTTAAGACATATTTTGAAATAAACGGCAATTTGTTTTTTGACGTCTTGAGCAATCTTCTGTCAGCATCAATTTGATAGCGTAGCAAAAAATGTTAGGAATTTACTTTATGGAAACTTCTTGCATAAAATTATTTTTTTATGATTTGCGCAGTCGCCTTCGCATTATAATACTTCTAGCAGTCATGGACACTATTCAAGACATTTCAAAAGTATAATAAAGTTCATCATAGTAAAACTTTCATCATGAATAGTTTTGTATAAATAAAAAAAAAACTATATTATTGAAAATATTTTAATTAAAATAATACTTCCATTAAACTGGAGCAATAATGTTTACGTAAAGTTACTTAGTTTGATGTACATAATGCTTAGTTGATGACTTCGTGAAGGGTCTTTTTATACCATGTATACAAAAACGCAATAAAAAAAACAATAGATATTTCCTAGATAGCTGTCAGGTACAGACGCCAGCAGTTCAAGCTACCCGTAACTATGAAATTTTCCCAATCTATCTTGAACCTAATGCTTGGGCAATAAAGTTGAAAATCTATTAAAGAAATGTGCTGGCGTCTCTACAAAAAAAAAAGCAAATTCAAAAAGTCAAACTGTCACTTTTCCCCGCGCTTTTTAGTGACGTCACTTCGGAACTTTGTCTCTTCTTTCCAATGCCACTTGATAGCCGTCCACAGCCTTCATCATTATATCGATTTTGACCCTAATTTTAGGTACAGGACCATCTTCTCTGTCTTCTACAACCTTATAATGTCGCAGCACCGTTGACAACGCTGTTTTGACTGACATCAACGCGTATTGGTAGCCTGTGGACAAGAGAATTGAAATTAAGACAACGTAATAGATAATTAAGGTTCCTGCTTCTTACTAGGACTTTATTTCCATTTTCCTGCCTTTAGCAGTTATCTCGCTATTATTTGCTCCCCTATCATTCAAATCATTAATAAATAAATAAATATCGCTGGACATTACACACAGCGCCATCTAGGTGCCACACTAAACAAGGAGGCTTGTGTCGTGGACACCAGATAGTTGATAATATTACATAGATACTTTTTGTTTGTAAATACATACTTATTATACATATAAACATCCGTGACTCGGAAACAAATGTCCATGCTCATCACACAAACACAAATTTGCTCCTACCGGGATTCGAACCCAGGACCCTAAGAACGTAAGGCAGCCTCACTACCGCTGCGCCATTCGGGTCGTCGTTCTATATAATACATCTATTGGATGTAAAAATACCCTTAACAAAGCCGAAAGGTACTTGTTCTGCCCGTCATTGCGATATTTTGTTTGTTCTAGACCCTACCTGGGCTGGGAACCTTTTAGTTACGGAGATTATTGGAGGTCAAAGTTCCAACTTCTTCATAAGTTTTATTTTAAATATATGTTTTTTATGTTATTACTTTACTTGAAATGCAGGCCCATGACCCCTGCACTATTCCAAGCATCCATGCCAGCCCAATGTTTTGATTGCGTTATATTGAGTTCTACTGTAAACATGATTTATCACCCCAAAAAAAGAAAATCTTTTGCCAGCAACCATTTTTGCGAGAGTTACTATAGTTTGATGTTCAGAATGCTTGATTGACAGCTTCGTGAAGGGTCCTACTACCTCACAAAGTTATACTAATCTACTTTATCTATTAAATCACTTTTCCGTGTCATAATGCTAAATCGATCTATCAGATTACAGGCAGGTATTTCCGGATCTATTTAAACGGTGCAAAACCGCGGACTTAAACAAGGAAATTTCCTTTTAAGATTGATAAAATGCAGGCACGTGCACTTATAGATACATAAATACATAACAAACAACAATTAGTACGTGGTTACTGGAAGTAATTAGCATTACGATTGAGAGCTATATTGATCAGTGGTGCTCAACATTCAAGACAGCCGGCATGGCAGCGGCAACCAGTCTGGTTGCTGTTTTACGGAAAGCCATTACGGTTACAATTTTTGACTGATCGATAGATAGACATAAGCAGTGAAGCTTAAAAATTTGCCGTTTCTAGGGTTCCGTAGCAGATTGGCAAAAAACGGAACACTTATATATAGATTCGCCATGTCTGTCTGTCCGTGTATGTCACAGCCACTTTATTCGGAAACTATTAAGACATTTCAAAATTTATATGGTAGATGTATTCTGTAAACCGCTTTACGATTTTTATACAAAAAGATTGAGGGGGGCTCCGTGTACATGGAACTAAAACTATTTTTTTTAATCTTCAAATCTATTCGGGCGGGGTGTCTATAGATAGGTCTTTAAAAATTACATGGAGGTGTGTGAGTCTATCTGGCAGGCCCCAACGAGATTTATCAACAAGTGATAGGTTTACAACATTATTTTGTACCCATAAACCATAATAAAAAAATAAAAATAACAATAATAATAATAACAATACCCCACCGCTGTATCTCTACGTTGACGTCGTGGTGGGGCTAGCGTGCTCCGATGAGCCCTAGGTCTGTGCCGGTAGGGTTTACTTTGCCGAGACAGGTCTAGGGTGAGGGGCCAGACTAAGAGAGATACAATCCAAGCCAAGGTCGCACACGCCGAGGGCTGCATGGCTATAGGAGAGGTTAGTCGCTAGTGTGCCAACTCTGGATAATAGGGGACCTCCAGTTTTATTCTCCCTTGCCACAGTGAACGCAGGGCTCTGCTGTGGTCGACTTTTTAAGTCCCTAGCTACTCGTGGGAACAACATGAATACCAGATCAAAAACAAAAAAACTACTTCAGGCAAATCTGCCTCAGATAGATGACGAAACTTCACAACCATCTTCGCCATCGCCTTCATCTCTTTTTCCATCAATTCCTTCATCATCACAATCCTTTCGCGTCACAACGGCGCCTTCTTCGTCATCAATAAGTACACAGACAGCGGATGTTGTACAGGAGACAAATTTTGTCGACGATACTGTACCCTCCGCTAAAGCTGCAACAAGTCGTAGGAAATGGAGCATTGAAATGAATAAATTCATCCTACGCACCTATCTTCACCTTACTAATATGGAAACAGACAAAAATGCATACTTAACACCGCTTCACACTAAGTTCTTAGAAAAATACCCGGCTATGCAAGTCAGCCGACAAAGAATAGGTGACCAACGTAGAGCCATAGTACAGAAAAAATTATTACCACAAGACACAATAGATCAGATTTATGAGGAAATCAGAGCTGAACTACAAATGATACACACTCAAATACAGCAACACTCTATACAACCTATTACACAATCCGGCCAACGCATGAGATGGACGAAAGAATACAATGAAACACTAATTAGAATATACTTCACTGCTACACAGTTAGAAACAAATAAAACAGCCTATAGAAAAAAGTTACAGGAGGAATTCAAAAATAAATATCCAGAATTAGCGCATATAACAGAGCAAAGATTGTCTGATCAAGTGAGAGCGATTATAAATAATAAATATATACATAACGACAGATTAAAAGAAATTAAAAACCAGGTAGCTTCAGAACTAAGATATAGTAACACTAACACACAAAATATTGAAGACATAAATCATGATCACTGGAACACACAAACCCAAGACGACTCAGAACAACCTGCTACAAATACTAATTTCTCTGATACACCTATTAATGCTCTTACGACAAATACAATCTTAAACAATAGCACAGACACTAACATCGTATCTCAGACCGTCGTAAATATAGATGACGAAAATTTCTTGCATAATATTGATGTTGGTCAATTTGGAACTACGCAAATTAATTTTGATACTGCTCCAGAAACCGACCAAGAAATTGAATCCACATTTCATCAAGCTCAAATAAACTTTAATTGCACACATCCCACTAATAGACCATACATCCCCAAGCAGAAGACTTCTCGAAAGTTTTCTGCCATAGTTTCTTACATAAATACTGTCATTCTTCCTAAGCATGTAAATGCCGACACCGAATTCACCAAATTGCAGACCATAATTTACTGTGCAGCATGGACGGCAGCTACATGCAACGGGGCTAAAATATCAGACCCTACCCAAAATAAGCGCCACCCATATACACAGAGAAAACCAAAATGGCAAATCAGATTAGAAAAGAAGATTGAAAATCTAAGAGCAAACATAGGTAGGCTGACACATTTCATGAATGGTTGTAGAAGTCAAAAATTAATATCTGCAGTAGAAAAAATAAAGATAAAATACCAGCTACACGCACAACACGAAAACCCGAACACAGAAATAGCACACTTTTTAGACACTTTAAAACAAAAATTAAGCGCTGCATCGAGTAGACTTAAAAGGTACTTAACATGCACGAATCGCAAAGTCCAAAATACGAAATTTATCAACAACGAAAAAATATTTTATAGGAATCTTACATCTAATAACAAAGACACCACTAACCAAACTCTAGAGACACCTACATCCGAAACACTACGAGAATTTTGGGCTAACATTTGGGAAAATCCAGTACACCATAATGACCACGCAGACTGGCTTAAAGAAGCTACACCAGAAATTCCAGAAATGGAATTTGAGTTTATACCAATAGATACATTTATAGACGTCATCAAACGCACACACAACTGGAAATCGCCTGGCACTGACAACATCCACAACTACTGGTATAAGAAATTTTCGAGCATACACCCTTTCCTATATAATCATTTAAATACATTCATCCAATCACCTCATTTACTTCCTCAGTACATAACACACGGAGTATCTTACATGATACCTAAAGATACGAATGACACCAAAAACCCAGCTAAATACCGTCCAATCACTTGCCTACAAACTTTGTACAAAATCCTAACAGCCTGCGTAAGCGAAATAGTATATAAGCATTTAACTAAAAATAACATTCTAGCAGAACAGCAAAAGGGTTGTCGTAAGAATAGCCAAGGGTGTAAGGAGCAACTAACCATTGACGCCATTACTATGAATAGCGCTGTAAAAAGCAAAAAGGATATTCACACAATGTTTATAGACTATCAAAAGGCCTTTGATTCAGTTCCGCACAGTTGGTTGCTACACGTATTAAATCTATATAAAATTCACCCTACACTTAAACAATTTTTAGGAACTTCGATGCAGAATTGGCAAACTGTTCTTAAAATCAATTCCTCCTCCTCAACTGTAGCTACTGAACCAATCTGTATAAGACGTGGAATTTTTCAAGGAGATGCTCTAAGTCCTCTGTGGTTTTGCATGGCACTCAATCCACTCTCACACTTGTTAGACCAATCAGGCGCGGGATTCACGCTGGAAAACAATGACACACAATATTCGTTAACACATCTTATGTACATGGATGACATAAAGTTATATGCAGCTGACAAGGAAGCGCTTTATCAACTAGCTGATGCCACGCAACGATTTTCTGATGATATTTGTATGTCCTTCGGAGTAGATAAATGTAAAATTTTGTCCATTGTAAAAGGAAAAATCCAAAATAATAGTTATACACTTCAATCAGGAGCATTGGTCGAGCCGATGGATGAACAGAGTACATACAAATATCTAGGTTTCAAACAGTCCAGACAGATACAACAAAAGATTTCAAAACAAGAACTGCTCAAAAAATTCTCACACCGCCTCAACCTTATCCTAAAAAGCAACCTTAATTCAAGAAATACAATAAAAGCCATCAACACCTTTGCAATACCCATTCTTACATACTCTTTTGGAATTATACAATGGTCAAAGACTGATATTAAAAAACTTCAGCGCACTATCCATACACTCCTAACCAAACATAGAAAACACCATCCGAAATCATGCATACAACGACTTACATTACCACGCCAAGAAGGAGGGAGAGGATTAATAGACATACACAATTTACACAACAAACAGATACTTTCACTCAGAGCATACTTCCATAACAAATCAGAAACCTCATCACTACACAAAGAAGTAACGGAGGCGGATAACAAACTAACACCACTAAACCTAAAAAACCGAAACACGCAAGGAAATGAACACATCGTAAGTACACAACAAAAAATAGCAGCATGGTCTGAAAAAGCCCTACATGGAAGACATCGAGCCTGTCTGAGCCAGCCACACGTCGATAAAATAAAGTCGAACGAATGGCTCAAACGAGGCGAATTGTTTCCCGAGACCGAAGGTTTTATGCTGGCCATACAAGATCAAATAATAGCTACTCGTAATTACAGAAAATACATCATAAAAGACCCTAACCAGCCGACTGACCTGTGCAGACATTGCAACAATGCCTCCGAAACTATACAACATATAACAGGAGCATGTAAATCACTTGCACAAACCGATTATAAACACCGCCATGACCAAGTGGCTGCAATCATACACCAACAGTTAGCATTTAAATATAAACTAGTTTCCGAAATGATACCGTATTATAAATATAAACCAGAAGTAGCATTAGAGAATAACTATCAAAAAATTTACTGGGACCGAACTATAATAACCGATAAAACAATTCATTACAATAGACCCGACATTACCGTTCACGACAAATCCAATAAAACAGTTTATCTGATAGACATAGCAATACCTAACTCACATAATATTCAAACCACAATATCCGAAAAGCTCAGTAAATACCAAGATCTTGCCATTGAAATTAAAACCCAATGGAAAGTACAAACTGTCCATATAGTCCCCATTGTTCTCTCATCTACTGGTATTATACCAAAATCTCTCACACAAAGCCTCAACACACTACAGATGCCTAATCACACACTTTACATGCTGCAAAAAGCCACCATTCTCAACACTTGTCGAATCACCCGCAAGTTTCTGACTTCATCTACATTATCATCCACTTTCTCTATCTAAATTTCACCTTACATCCTTGGTTCAGACCCGCGTGTAAGGTTTTTTGGCCTCTCTTGAATGAGAAGAAACATAAAGAATAACAATAATAATAATAACAATAAGCCCCCTAAACAACCACACGTCCTGATTGACCATCTAATCACGTGGGGGGCGGGCGAAAACACTCAACAAGAACAACCACAATCGTACGCTCAATCAGAACCTTACACACAATCTCAACCATACTATCATCTATCATCACAAGCATATTCACAAATCACGCATACATCCACACAAACAGAAAATGTGACGATAATGTTAGAAAATGACATTGAGGTTCTAGCAAATATAAATCAAAACCCCCCCACAGATACGCGTATCCGAGAAATACACGATAAATTTAAAAAAGCTCTCACTCAATACTCTGGGATGGACCCAGCAGCTCGACCAAAACTACCCAAACTCAGGTACTCACCAAAACTTGCTCAGCTCGTTAATATATTTAATCAAAATATTCTCACTCTGTATATTAGCGAAGAAACTCAACTCATAGACTTACATACTCTGATATATTGCACAGTATTAGTTATTTCCGAAGAACTAAATTTTAAAATCACAGAATATACAGGCAATACTAGACAATCAAATGTTAACAAACCTGCATGGCAGCAGAGGCTTGAAAAAGATATAGAAAAGCTTAGAGCAGACTGTGGTAGACTAACCCAATATATAAACAACAATAGATCAAACAAAGTAGTCAAAAGAGTAGAAATAATTTTCAAAAACATGGCTGTCCATACAAGACACGAGAACCACAATAGAAAACCGGAAGAATTCTTAGATACATTAAAACAGAAATTAGCCCTAAAAGTTCACAGGTTGAGAAGATATAAAAAAGCACAAGAACGAAAAAATGATAACTGTTTATTTGCTACAAACGAAAAAAACTTTTACAGAAAATTACAGAAACCACCAACTAACATCGACACACCGACAACCGACCACAACATAGAACTACCAACAACGGAACAATTAGAAACCTTCTGGGCTGGCATATGGGAAGAACAAGTACGTCATAAGGAAACATCTGAATGGATTCAAGACGAAGAAACGAAATGGAGCTCACTTGAACAAATGGAATTCATTGAGTTATCAGAGTCTGACATAACTAGTGTTACAGCGAGACTACACAATTGGAAATCCCCTGGTATTGATAAGATACATAATTACTGGTATAAAAAATTTAAATCATTGCACAAAATTTTAGCTAAAAATCTAACAGAAATCATTTTAGGAAAACAAAACATTCCGGAATTTATTGCTACAGGAATAACTTACATGTTGCCAAAAACCCAATACTCACCAGAGCCTTCCCAATACAGACCGATTACGTGCCTACCCACAATATACAAGATCTTAACGTCAGCAATCACTACAAAAATTAATAAACACATAGAACATTACAACATAATAGCAGAGGAACAAAAGGGATGCAGACGAGGACACATGGGTTGTAAGGAGCAACTAGTCATAGATTCGATCATACACAAACATGCTGCCACGAAAAATAGAAATTTACACTGCACCTATATAGATTATAAAAAAGCTTTTGATAGCATCCCACACTCCTGGCTTATACAAATATTACACATTTATAAAATAAACCCAAAAATCATAGAGTTCTTGCAAAATATTATGTCCCGATGGAAAACTACGCTTCAATTAAATTATCGCGATAACTCTGTCACAACTCGCCAGATTGCTATAAAAAAAGGTATTTATCAGGGAGACTCCTGAGTCCTTTATGGTTCTGCCTCGCTCTAAACCCACTATCTCACCTACTACAGCGTTGTCAGGCTGGATATTGCCTTAAACAAATAACAGAAGAAACCATTATCTCTCATCTTATTTATATGGACGACATTAAATTATACGCAAAAACAGAAAAAGAGATGAAAAAACTAATAGATATCACGACAGAATTTAGTAGAGACATAAATATGCAGTTTGGACTAGACAAATGTAAAACAGTACATATAATAAGAGGCAAAATTAAACCTGGTGACTATGCAATTAACACTACTGACACAATTACAGCTATGGAACCCACCGATTTATATAAATATTTAGGATACAAGCAGCTCAAAGGGTTAGATCACACAACAATTAAACAAACATTGAATACAGAATACAAGAGAAGAGTGATCGCAGTTTGTAAAACTCAACTCTCCGGAAAACATTTTATAAAGGCATTGAACACATACGCGATCCCCATACTAACATACTCCTTTGGAGTGATCAAATGGTCAAAAACTGACATCCAGCAAATCGAGAGGACAACACGCACCACACTTACTAAATACAATAACCTACACCCTAAGTCTGCAATAGAAAGGCTAACTATCAAACGGCAAAACGGAGGGAGAGGCCTAATTGATATCCATAATCTTTGGCAGAAACAAATAACTAGGTTAAAAACATTCTTTTACAGTAAATCTCACACAAGTAACTTACATAAAGCTATAGTAATGAACGACACGAGTTACACACCACTTAACCTAAACGAACAGACAGATACACAAAACACCAACAATGAAGACCCACACAAGCAAAAGTTAGAAGATTGGAAGAAGAAAGTGTTGCACGGACGGCATCCCCATGATCTTGAACAACCTCATATAGACACACTAGCATCAAACAAATGGCTTAAAATAGGTTCTTTATTTCCAGAAACCGAGGGCTTTATTATTGCGATACAAGATCAGATAATAAATACTAAAAATTACAGGAAATTCATCATAAAAGACCCCACGATAACTAACGATAAATGCCGCAAATGTCACAGCCAACCAGAGACCATCCAACACATCACAGGAGCTTGCACAACACTCACACAAACAGATTATACTCACAGACACAATCAGGTAGCAAATATCATCCATCAAAACCTAGCACTCAAACATAAACTAATTCAAGACTCAAAAACTCCTTACTATAAATATATACCACAACCAGTTCTAGAAAATACTACTCACAAACTCTTTTACGATCGCGGCATATTAACCGACAGGACCATTCACTACAATAGAGCAGATATAACCCTTCAAGATAAAGTAAATAAAGTCACATACCTCATAGATATAGCAGTCCCTAACACACATAATTTACAAAAAACAATAGGTGAGAAAATTAGTAAATATGCAGAATTGAAAGAGGAGGTGACCAGAATCTGGAGGCAAGAAAAGGTGTACGTAGTACCCATAGTACTCTCCACCACAGGTGTTATACCCAACCACCTCCACCATAGCCTCAAATTAATAGACCTCAAAGACTCAATTTATATTACACTCCAAAAAGCCGCGATTTTAAATACCTGTAGAATAGTAAGGAAGTTCATGCAGATCGACGAAAATGACATATTTCACCACTCACACACGCTACGTTGACTTGGTTAAGGCCCGTTAACGTAGCTTAAACTAGCCAAAGAGCTAAGAAACAGAAAATGTTTTCCAAAATAACAATAACAATAATATACATTTTGTACCTCGACAGTTTTTGATTAAATAACGTTTCCATGAGGCGTTTAGCTAGCGAGCCCCCTACGATTATTGTTATTATACTTTCAGATCGCCCAATAGTGCTCGGAGATAGAAACTATTATGTACCTTACAAATCCAAAATATCGAATTTCTGTGAGTTACACTTCAGAAGATATTCGTTATTTAAATAAGTATTCAACCAACCAACCTTCTATGTTCTATAATATATCGTTCTATAGTAATATCTTCTGAAGTATAGCTCACAGAAACTTGAAATTTTGGATTTGTAAGGTATGTATTCTATAGGTACAAAATAATGTGTTTATGTAAACCTATCACTTGTTGATAAATCTCGTTGGGGCCTGCCAGATCGACCCACACCATGGAGGTTCCTACAACCATTGCTTTTCAAAGTCAATCGTTTGAAAGATAGACACTTCCAAAGTGGTAAGATGTGTCCCCCCCCCTCTAATGTCTAAAGTAAGAGGAGGAAAATTCTGAAAACATGTATTATACAAAAACAACAATAACAACAACAACAACAACAAACAACAACAACAACATATTATTGTAGAACGTAAAAAAACTTTCTACCAAAATTGGTTTGAATAAAATTTGATGATTGGTTTTCGAGATATGGGGCTTTTACATCACACTGCAGCAGTAACTTTGTTTTTCATTAATATACTATGAAAAACAAATTTAGTTTTGATGTTGAATGTAAAAAAATACCTACAACATAAGAATGACCCTTCAAAATATTTTTATTGTATTGTTTGCTGGTACGGAACCCTATGTGCGTGTGAGTACGACTCGCACTTGGCCGATTTTTAATTAAAGAAACAAAGCTCATTTTAACAACCTGACCTCATTTGACAACCTGAACTTTATTAGGCGTAGTCAGTAAGCTACCCTTTAGATCCCCTTTCTTGGGGAAGTCTGCATAATTAATTCATGTCCAGGTTAACTTCAGTCACCATTATGTTTTCAGATGACCAAAAATGTTGGCGATCTGTGACAAGTACTAAAACTACATACCAAGCAATAAACCACTTCTATAAGTCAACCAGTTCAATAAAAAACTGCAATGTGCAAACAAGTATTTAATTGTTTCTCAGGACTAACTTAATTAAATGTTTTTTATATGTGATTTTAATTTGCAGAGATATTGTCGTTCGTAGAGTTAAACATAAACGTAAAAGAGGAGCTCGCAGCTAACATATAATAACAGCCACTTGGGTCGTTCTTTAGGTTAAGCCGCACACACCAACCTAGGCAAGGTTGGTCCGTGGATGGGTGACAAGTGACAACCCATTACTTATTTCCTCCGTGCCTTTGAAAGCACTGCTGTTGGCTCGGTCTGTCATTTGTAACTCTTTGATGGCATTACAGGCCCATTGTGGCCCGAAAGTTTGACTACGGCCAGCCAAGGGAAATCACATTACCCAGTACTAACTGGGTTGTGGAGGTCGAGTATTTACATAGAGCCAAGAGCGACTGCCAGTCGCTCATGTAAAATACAGATATTCAGCTGCAGCCGGGTAGATTGGAAACCGACTCGAACATAGTTGAGAAAAGGCTAGGCTCTGATCAGAGTTAAACATAAAAGTAATATAAGAACAACCTTGCAAGATCAGACACCTAAAGGGAAGCCCCAAACCTTTCCTTTTTTAAAGTTTCGAGATTCTCTTAGTTATTATTATCCTTATCTATCTAACTTTAGAGAGAAACAAAACAACTATGGTTACTGAATACTAAAGCTGTCTTCGCCGCACAAAAGTGTTCATATTCCTATTATTTTTTTCCTTAATATAAATGAATCACTCGAAACAATTCTGGGTTTTCGGCACATACATTTTTGGAAATCTCCTTTAGACATCTGTTCTGACATCTACATTACGTTTTATGTAGATGTAACATAGGCTTTGTAAGAAATTAGAACAACGGACTCATTTACTATCTTGCGATGTAAATGTAACTAATAACTGAACAATACCAAACCCATGACCAAGTTTTAACCAAACGGTTTTGTATAGCGCTAACAATAAAATGTGGCTATTTTTACATAACACTTTTGTTCTTAATACACATATTAAGTTATTTATTAAAGAAAACTTTGGTACAACGCGAATTATAAATTTGTTAGGAAGTTATCATTTTTGTCGAGCCACTAATAACAGAACTACTAATAACAAAACTGAATTTGTCTACTAGTAACTATAGTTATGTAGTCACTATTCTTTTGTAATAGGTTACTCAATTGTTTGTTGTTTGTTACTCAAAACTTTTTTCAGTGCGAAAATTAAATATAATATATATATTATGGTGACTGGTAATTAGTGACCGATACTTAAACACGTGATTCTACTCATGATAACAAACAACTTTCCCAAAGAAACATTTTTTTTTAAATTCAGTTAATTTTATCACAATAACACAACAGCTGTATGAAATTCCCACGCGCGCGCTTTTGACCTATCAATTGGTAGCCGCGTGACGCCGTTATGTCTCATTACAATGGGTGGGTAAGCAGAGGCCGCCACGTGATGTTATCGGTGCACGTAAGCAGTGTAGGTAGGTACCTACATGTTTAAGTAGCCGCTAAATTAAAAAATAATATCCAAAGACTGCGTGTTCCACAGTAGTCTTAAGTATAACTACTTTTAATATGCAACGTATGTCCGCATTACTACAAAATATCTAGGAACGCGCGCGCCCAACATAAAAAGTAGGCACTATCTATCAGCTGATAGTCTGACCTCGGGAAGGGGCAAAAATGTACTCGTACTAGTAGCGTCTCGCGCTCCCCACCCGCCCGCACCCTTTGCCTCAGTGCAATAATGACGTAAAACACTAAAAACAGTTACCCCGGAGAGCGCGTCGCAGGCGCATGTTTAGATTTTCTTTGATGCCCATGCGCACAATTACACAGCGAGTGAGTACAGTGATATGGTGATGTGTTACTACTCGGAAGGCGGTAATGGCGAAGCGTTAAAATACATACATTTTGATTGCCATGCTTCTGATTCAGACTCAAATATCGTTAACAGACTGCTAGTCCAAAACCTAGAAAAGTGTGATGGGAAACTTGGAATAACTTGAACAATTCCCGGTGTCGAGAAGTCAGGTGGTAATGTAGCTGTATCTTTGCCGTTTCTAAACATCGTGTAGGTAACAAAACAAACGCAATTTCTGAAGTTAGTTTGTTAGTTTAGATAGAAAGATAATGCATTTAGGTATTTATAAAGTGCCAAAATACTAGATAATTTATTATTTATTTTACTCTCACCGTGTCGTAAACAGAGAAGCTTTATGTAGGTCCATCACTGTGTACCTAAATGGCCACGCGGCGGCCGGAGTGTCGTCGCGTCTGCAGCGTAGGCCTACGCTCCGTGGCTCAGTTTTTGCGTTTTAGCGGCTACCTAAACATGTAGGTACCTACCTACACTGCTTATGTACACCGATAACGTCACGTGGCGGCCGGCCTGTGTGGTCGGGCGCAGGCGCCGCTTACGGAGCGGGCTTGCGAGCCGCGCGGGTGCTCTGCTTACCCACCTATTGTAATGAGATATAACGGCGTCACGCGGCTACCAGTTGATAGGTCAAAAGCGCGCGCGTGGGAATTTCATACAGCTGTTGTGTTATTGTGATAAAATTAAATGAGTTTAAAAAAAAAAGTTTCTTTGGGAAAGTTGTTTGTTATCATGAGTAGAATCACGTGTTTAAGTATCGGTCACTAATTACCAGTCACCCTATATATATATATATATATATACATAATATATACATATATACGAAAATTAATAGTGAAATTATTATAAAAATGTTACTTATATTTGAATCGGATTTTGTTAACCATTTCAATTTAACGAAATCTGTAGCATGCGCACCAAAGACGAAATAGCAGGTGTGGCTTTTTGCTATAAGGAACACAGCGATGGCGGTCAAAATACGATGTTCAAAAACTCCACAGAATGTCAATAGCAAATAAAGTGCATACACGTACCTTGGACTGCTACGACACACGCTGAGCCTTCCACCTCCGATGGTTCTAGGGCAGGAAATTAAGACAACGTAATAGATAATTAAGGTTCCTGCTTCTTTCTAGGACTTTATTTCCATTTTCCTGCCTTTAGCAGTTATCTCGCTATTATTTGCTCCCCTATCATTCAAATCATTAATAAATAAATAAATATCGCTGGACATTACACACAGCGCCATCTAGGTGCCACACTAAGCAAGGAGGCTTGTGTCGTGGACACCAGATAGTTGATAATATTACATAGATACTTTTTGTTTGTAAATACATACTTATTATACATATAAACATCCATGACTCTGAAACAAATGTCCATGCTCATCACACAAACACACATTTGCTCCTACCGGGATTCGAACCCAGGACCCTAAGAACGTAAGGCAGCCTCACTACCGCTGCGCCATTCGGGTCGTCGTTCTATATAATACGTCATCTATTGGATGTAAAAATACCCTTAACAAAGCCGAAAGGTACTTGTTCTGCCCGTCATTGCGATATTTTGTTTGTTCTAGACCCTACCTGGGCTGGGAACCTTTTAGTTACGGAGATTATTGGAGGTCAAAGTTTCAACTAAGTTTTATTTTAAATATATGTTTTTGATGTTATTACTTTACTTGAAATGCTTCCATGACCCCTGCACTATTCCAAGCATCCATGCCAGCCCAATGTTTTGATTGCGTTATATTGAGTTCTACTGTAAACATGATTTATCACCCCAAAAAAAGAAAATCTTTTGCCAGCAACCATTTTTGCGAGAGTTACTATAGTTTGATGTTCAGAATGCTTGATTGACAGCTTCGTGAAGGGTCCTACTACCTCACAAAGTTATACTAATCTACTTTATCTATTAAATCACTTTTCCGTGTCATAATGCTAAATCGATCTATCAGATTACAGGCAGGTATTTCCGGATCTATTTAAACGGTGCAAAACCGCGGACTTAAACAAGGAAATTTCCTTTTAAGATTGATAAAATGCAGGCACGTGCACTTATATTTTTTATTTTATTTTATTTTATTTATTCGGGAAAATAAACAGTTATACATTAAAATCTTACATTATGTTATAAATATATAAAGTTTATAAATGTATAACCTACGACATTTTCCACAACATATTTAAAAGTTATATTTAAAAATGCGCTATTCTAATATTTTAATACAGAAAAACAGTTAAAAATGAACTTACACATAGACAGGCATGCAAACAACAAAAAAAGAGAGAGAGATAATGAGCAAATAATATAAATAACTAAACTAACTATTATATTCTAAAATTATTTTGTTGGTAAGATTTCTAAATTTTTGAGCAGAGACAAAGAAGAAGTCGATGTCTTCAAAGATCTTATTATATTGGCTGGTAAGGCGGCGTAAGGGCGCTCGCAAGCCCGCGTTTGTGCGACAGGAACTTACTGCAAATAAAGGTCTGGCGCGCACCCCACGGCATATAGTTGTTCTGGGTACTACGTAGCTGATTTTGTTGCGAATATCAATACAGTCATAAGTATTACACAGATCAAACAAGAACATTGTTTCCAACATAATTCGTCTGGACTTTAAACTTTGCAGGTTATACTTCCGCAAAAGGTCATTGTAGGATGCATAGGTACGATGGCAACGAAAATGCATGGCCTTTAAAAATTTTCTCTGTACCTTTTCGATCATATCGGAATATTTACCATAGTGGGGATTCCATACCGAAATAGCATACTCTAGCTGAGAGCGAACTAACGACCGATACAAGTACAAATAGGTTGAGGACCTGGTAAATACTGTAGCCGTTCTCATGATGAAACCGAACATACGGAAGGCATTATTAACAATTTTGTTAATATGGGAATCTAAATGGAGTTTGTCATCCAACAGAATTCCAAGATCACGGACCAGAGTTTCTCTTTTTAGATTTTCATTTTGTAAGGTGTAGGGATATAGTATTTTATTTTTATTTTTGGTAAAACTAATGACATAACACTTGGATACACTAAGTTGAAGTTTATTGCGTGTACAGTAAGCTGAAAACGCATCTAAATCTTCCTGTAAGAGTGAGCAATCACGGTGGCTTTTGATAGACCTAAATATTTTAATGTCGTCAGCGTACAACAGTAATTTTGAATTCTTAAAACATTTGTCGACGTCATTGATAAATAAAATGAATAGGAGAGGTCCCAAAATGGAACCCTGTGGTACTCCAGAAGTAACATCTACAGTGGTAGAGCAAAAACCATTTATTACAACTCTCTGTGTTCTGTTGCAAACATATGAATGAAACCATCTTAGCAAGTCCCCACGTATCCCATTAAACGCAATTTTCTGCAAAAGCAGTTCATGGTCAACTTTGTCAAAGGCTTTCTTGAAATCAGTATATATGGTATCAGTTTGAGTACGGGCATCCAAGTTGTTAAACAAATAATCTGCGAAAGTCACCAGGTTCGTCGCGGTTGATCTCTTTTTGACAAAACCATGTTGCTGTGGTAATAGAATGCTGTGAAGTAGAGGGTACATTTTGTCGTGTACTAATCTCTCAAAAACCTTTGACAAAGCTGACAATATAGAAATTGGTCGATAGTTCTCGACGTCATGCCTGGGTCCTGACTTGTAGACCGGGGTTATGTTTGCGAGTTTCCAAGCTTGTGGAAATATCCCCTTTGAAATGGATAAATTAAAAATGGTATGCAATGGTATACAGAGATTAGTGGCAGTCTTCTTAATAAAGATTGCTGGCAAACCATCTGGGCCAGGTCCTTTTGAAGGGTCTAATGACTCGAGCCCTCTCAGTAAATCAGCCACTGAAAATTCAATGTCACTTATAAGCGAGCAGGCAGGGGAGCAGTCGGTATGCGAGGATGTTACATTTGTTAAGGTAGATGGTTCATATACCGAATGAAAAAAGTCAGAAAAAATATTGCAAATGTCTTCGGGGTTATTAGAAGGTTGATTTTTATATTTCATGGTGGAAGGAATTCCCGTAGTGGATTTTTGTTTGGAAATGAACGTCCAGAAATGTTTAATGTTGTCTCGAATACCATCTTCTACAGAATTAATGTATTTTCTATATGATTCTTTGCACTCAGACTGAAATCTCATGCGGTATAGTTTAAACAGCTCGTAGTCCGTTAAATTCTTGTACGTTTTCCATCTAACCCATGCTTTGGATTTGTTCTTGTAAATGTGTATCAGAGATTTTGAAAACCACACAGGAAACTTCAAAGACCTAGTACTGACCAAAGGCACATGTTTTCTTATTATGCCAAAAATTGTGTTATAAAACGTGCCTAAATACTCGTCAGGTGTTTGATCATTTAAAAACGTATCTTCCCAATTTATTTCTTTTAAGTCATGGTTAATGTTTTCATAATTGGCTTTAAAATAATTATATTTTTTAATTGTCTTACGAACCATTGAACAACTGGGTAATGAAACAGATATCAACACACAACATGGGGGATGATGGTTATCTAACTGCAGTAAATAATCCGTGGGCGAGTATGTGGTGCAGTCGTCGTTACTAATGACCAAATCCAATATTCTCCCATTCAGATTCCTTGTATTATTAAATTGATGTGCGCCGAGAAAGGACATGAACTGACATAAGTGGATACCTGTCGGAGAATTCCCTCTACAAGTCAGAGCAGTTTGTGAGGTACCCGCGGTGCACGTGACCCAGTCGATTTCGGGTAAATTAAAGTCTCCTAACAGATAAAAATGTTCAAGATTATTATGCCCAAGTAGGGATTGTAATAAATCGAAATAATCAACATATATACTTTCAGGCGCTTTAGGTGGTATATAAACTGCAGCAATAATTAAATTTTCACCTCGACCTGAGCATGGCAACTGTATTAGTACGTGCTCAATATGCGTATGTACAGAGGAACATGGAAGTAATCTCACTGAGCGCAGTCCCTTTAACACAGCGACAAGAACGCCACCTCCGTCTTTCCTTTTGGTGGCAGCGCGATCTCTGTCACATCGGTGTACAGTATATCGTTCATCGATGAACTCGCTGTCAGCTATATCGGGCGTTAGCCAAGTCTCGGTCAAAATTATTACGTCATAAGAATTAGCAAGGATATTCATATATAGTGTATGCAGTTTCGTACGGATTCCCCTGCAATTTTGGTAATATATTATTAAATTATCCGTAACTGTAACTTTGAGCTACCCGGAATAAAATAGTGCCAGCGTTATGCATTCCGAATATTAAGATCATGAATAGTGTTGTAGTCTTAGGATATTCATTAAATATCAACATAGAATAATATAACCTCGAATGAAACATGTTATAGGCATGATACAATGTAAGTTTGTAGTTCAAAAAGAATTGTACAGAGTCCGGGCAAATATGATCTGATAGTTCTGATATGCCACCAACGCTTAGCGAGAAATACATTGCAATCACGTCGAAGAGGTTATTTACTACAAAATGAATTATTTCCATTTCAAAAGTTAATCCATTCATCTCCAATGCCAAGTACAACTGTATACAAAAACTGAAAAAAACATAACGCAATACAAATATAAACATGTAGTTCAAGAACAGTGAGAATCTCATTTTATAATCCAGGTAAATATTATGTGATGTGCCACCAACGCCTAGACAAAAGCGCATAGCAATTACATATAAACGACTTTTGACTTTAATTATTATAAAGGCAGAACATATTAAGATAAGGGCTTTACACGTAAGATCACTTATTATTATGAATACAAGAAGTGTCTTTCTCTCAAAAACTAGAACTGATACAATAAGGAAGTCTATGATAGAAATGCATGCAATAATGTACAGTGCAATCAAAGAAGTAACATAAAAAAAGTATTTGCTGTAAGTAGCATAATTATAGCAACTTTGTCTCTTAAATTTTTGCAGAGCCAGGCTTGATTTTAGCGATGTCCTGTGGGATCCGAACTGCAATGGCCTTAGTGCCTTCTTTTTCACGGACAAGTATGGTTCCATGCTTGACCCAGATAAACTTATAATCATGCTTTTTGGCTGCGTCCCGGCATTCACGAAACAATTGTTTGTTTTTTAAGGTTAGGTGTTCGTGCATGTAAATTGTCAGTGAGGTACCCGATACTCCCAGTTGCTCCGTTGTGAGCCCCTTGCAGAGTCGATGAGCGCTCAGGATGTTGTCGCGTAATATTCTCGAAGCAAACTTCACTATAATATTTTTAGGCATGTTATTATGCTGGTGCGCGTGTGGGACTCGATGAATAGATATTATATCGTTTTGTTGAATGTTGCACTTGACAGCAGAGCCAATATTCAGCATTAAATTAATAAGATTTTCATTACGCCTTTCCGGTATATTGCATATTTCTATATTACAATTTCGTGCGCCCTGTTCGAGGCAATCAATCTTGGACACCAAATCCGACACCAGCTTATTTAAACCAGCGGACTCTTGAATTTGTTTACAACAGTATTCTATCTTTTTGCTGAGATCGGTGTGATCGTCAGCCACAAACTGGACTGAGTTCTTAAGGGAATCGACTTGACACGTCAGACTTTCATGTTTCTCATCTAGTTCAGATACTCGCTGGCGCAAAAGAAGATACATAAATACATAACAAACAACAATTAGTACTTGGTTACTGGAAGTTATTAGCATTACGATTGAGAGCTATATTGATCAGTGGTGCTCAACATTCAAGACAGCCGGCATGGCAGCGGCAACCAGTCTGGTTGCTGTTTTACGGAAAGCCATTACGGTTACAATTTTTGACTGATAGATAGATAGACATAAGTAGTGAAGCTTACAAATTTGCCGTTTCTAGGGTTCCGTAGCAGATTGGCAAAAAACGGAACACTTATAGATTCGCCATGTCTGTCTGTCCGTGTATGTCACAGCCACTTTATTCGGAAACTATTAAGACATTTCAAAATGTATATGGTAGATGTATTCTGTAAACCGCTTTACGATTTTTATACAAAAATAAAAGATTGAGGGGGGCTCCCACTTGGAACTAAAACTTTTTTTTTTCTTCAAATCTATTCGTGCGGGGTGTCTATAGTTAGGTCTTTAAAAATTACATGGAGGTGTGTGAGTCTATCTGGCCCCAACGAGATTTATCAACAAGTGATAGGTTTACGACATTATTTTGTACCCATAAAAAATAAATAAGATACATTTTGTACCTCGACAGTTTTTGATTAAATAACGTTTCCATGAGGCGTCTAGCTAGCGGGCCCCCTACGATTATTGTTATTGTTATTATACTTTCAGATCGCCCAATAGTGCTCGGAGATAGAAACTATTATGTACCTTACAAATCCAAAATATCGAATTTCTGTGAGTAACACTTCAGAAGATATTCGTTATTTAAATAAGTATTCAACCAACCAACCTTCTATGTTCTATAATATATCGTTCTATAGTAATATCTTCTGAAGTATAGCTCACAGAATCTTGAAATTTTGGATTTGTAAGGTATGTATTCTATAGGTACAAAATAATGTGTTTATGTAAACCTATCACTTGTTGATAAATCTCGTTGGGGCCTGCCAGATGGACCCACACCATGGAGGTTCCTACAACCATTGCTTCTCAAAGTCAATCGTTTGAAAGATAGACACTTCCAAAGTGGTAAGATGTGTGTCCCCCCCCTCTAATTTCTAAAGTAAGAGGAGGAAAATTCTGAAAACATGTATTATACAAAAACAACAATAACAACAACAACAACAAACAACAACAACAACATATTATTGTAGAACGTAACAAAACTTTCTACCAAAATTGGTTTGAATAAAATTTGATGATTGGTTTTCGAGATATGGGGCTTTTACATCACACTGCAACAGTAACTTTGTTTTTCGTTAACATACTATGAAAAACAAATTTAGTTTTGATGCTGAATGTAAAAAAATACCTACAACATAAGAATGACCCTTCAAAATATTTTTATTGTATTGTTTGCTGGTACGGAACCCTATGTGCGTGTGAGTACGACTCGCACTTGGCCGATTTTTAATTAAAGAAACAAAGCTCATTTTAACAACCTGACCTCATTTGACAACCTGAACTTTATTAGGCGTAGTCAGTAAGCTACCCTTTAGATCCCCTTTCTTGGGGAAGTCTGCATAATTAATTCATGTCCAGGTTAACTTCAGTCACCATTATGTTTTCAGATGACCAAAAATGTTGGCGATCTGTGACAAGTACTAAAACTACATACCAAGCAATAAACCACTTCTATAAGTCAACCAGTTCAATAAAAAACTGCAATGTGCAAACAAGTATTTAATTGTTTCTCAGGACTAACTTAATTAAATGTTTTTTATATGTGATTTTAATTTGCAGAGATATTATCGTTAGTAGAGTTAAACATAAACGTAAAAGAGGAGCTCGCAGCTAACATATAATTACAGCCACTTGGGTCGTACTTTAGGTTAAGCCGCACACACCAACCTAGGCAAGGTTGGTCCGTGGATGGGTGACAAGTGACAACCCATTACTTATTTCCTCCGTGCCTTTGAAAGCACTGCTGTTGGCTCGGTCTGTCATTTGTAACTCTTTGATGGCATTACAGGGTGTTAGTGGCCCGAAAGTTTGACTACGGCCAGCCAAGGCAAATCACATTACCCAGTACTAACTGGGTTGTGGAGGTCGAGTATTTACATAGAGCCGAGAGCGACTGCCAGTCGCTCATGTAAAATACAGATATTCAGCTGCAGCCGGGTAGATTGGAAACCGACTCGAACATAGTTGAGAAAAGGCTAGGCTCTGATCAGAGTTAAACATAAAAGTAATATAAGAACAACCTTGCAAGATCAGACACCTAAAGGGAAGCCCCAAACCTTTCCTTTTTTAAAGTTTCGAGATTCTCTTAGTTATTATTATCCTTATCTATCTAACTTTAGAGAGAAGCAAAACAACTATGGTTACTGAATACTAAAGCTGTCTTCGCCGCACAAAAGTGTTCATATTCCTATTATTTTATTCCTTAATATAAATGAATCACTCGAAACAATTCTGGGTTTTCGGCACATACATTTTTGGAAATCTCCTCAGGCCTACCATGATCTAATTAAAAACTATTCAAAAGCAAGACATTTCAGTTTAGGTTCCTAAACTGTATCGATTGAAATCGTACCATGACATCCAATTCGCTCAGCGGCACTTGGATCGCTAAAAGTGAATGAAAGATCGCAATTTGTGGCTGAACCGCGTTTGAAACGTTTTTGGTGAAAAAGAGATAACGCTGTTATGATCGAATAACTTTGTTTCGCTCACATTTTAGTGTCAGACACGTTCAGAAGCAAGTAATGTTATAATTGTTTTTAACTCGATATCATTACTTATAGTAAAAAAGACACTCAACAGTTGTTTTTAAGATTCCACGTTAATGCGGCAACTATTGTTAAAATAATTCCTAATCAAAGTAGATATTTATATACCTTTTGCTGTTTATTATACGAAAGAAATATTTTTATTTCGAACGTACCAGAGTAAAAAAAGTTGTGTGGGTTGTCACGTCAGTGTCAGTTTGACTAGATGCTTAGTTAGTCTGCGGAGTTGTAATTACGGTGGGAAAATTTAAAGTGAAGTGTAGTTTTGAATTCGTTAAAAACATTATTTCAAGGAATGTCGTAAGTATTAAACATTGTGTTATTTGTTTATGTACTGTCAATCTCCTATTTTATAGTCACTACGCGTGTACGCCTTAGAATAAGTCCAATTGTAATAACTTGCCTTGCCTCGAGAAGCCACTTAGTTTGTCTTTGTAACAAGAATTTCAAGTGCTTTTTTTGTTGCACTCTAGTCGAAAGCGGAGAGTAACATTTACCCATTTAACCAGCTCGAGACTTTGTGGGAGATTTTAAATGAGAACAGAGCTCTCGCAACTGGCTACAACAAATCTTCCCAAGCCCGAGAATATTCCAAAAGGATGTGATTAATTCTTTGGATAGCCTTTAGTGCCTAATGAATTCGGCATTCTCAAAGTTATTGAAAGGGTCCAATTGGCCGCGTAACTGGAGCCTCTTACGTTTTTGGGCATTGTGTGAGGCAGAATCTTCCTCAAAAAACTCAAACAAAAGTAATTCATCAGACATCTGTTAAAGAAAAACAAATGCGGTTAAAAATGCATGTAAAATAGGTATTTTAGACTTTAGAAGAAAGATTAAAGTACCTACACTTACACTGGTTTTTGTAAAATTCCACTATGTTAGCATTAAAAAACTTTATTTTCGTCAATAATTCACCAAACATTTCAGTTTAGGTTAGAGAAATAGTAACTTTTATTGAATCGCTTATTTTGACAGTTGAGCGTTTCAGTTGAGCTGCTCTATGGACGTCATGGTACCAAACAAGTACAAAATTGAATGAATGAAACCAAAACTTGCGACTCAGTTTAGGAAAATCGCTGTCAGATGGCATGGCCTAAACTGAATCGATAAACTGTCGGCATGGTACGAATTAGCAGGATGCCTACCACGAGCTCTTAACGCGATCCATTTTAGGACCTAAACTGAACTGTTCTCCTAATTCAATAGCTATTCATGAAAAAGTCACTTTTTGAGATTATATGAACTTGGAGGGTTGTATTGATGATTGGAATGATTATAATTCTATAACTCCATACGCGTTACTGGCGCGATTCATATTTTCATCAACATACAACCTGACACTGACCTGCAAATTGCAATAAACGTAAGAAAATTTAAAATTCGCGGGCTACCCTTGCGCATCCACCTTAAGCATCTAGTCAAACTGACACTGACGCGACAACACAATTTTTTTTACTCTGGTACGTTCGAAACATTAAACATAATTTGTTTAATTACGTCGAAATAAAAATATTTCTTTCGTATAATAAACTGCAAAAGGTATATAAATATCTACTTTGATTAGGAATTATTTTAACAATAGTTGCCGCATTAATGTGGAATCTTAAAAACAACTGTTGAGTGTCTTTTTTACTTTAAGTAATGATACCGAGTTAAAAACAATTATAACATTACTTGCTTCTGAGCGTGTCTGACACTAAAATGTGAGCGAAACAAAGTTATTCGATCATAATAGCGTTATCTCTTTTTCACCAAAAACGTTTCAAACGCGGTTCAGCCACAAATTGCGATCTTTCATTCACTTTTAGCGATCCAAGTGCCGCTGAGCAAATTGGATGTCATGGTACGATTTGAAGCGATACAGTTTAGGAACCTAAACTGAAATGTCTTGCTTTTGAATAGTTTTTAATTAGATCATGGAAGGCCTGGTTCAGTTTAGGTCCTAAAATGGATCGCGTTAAGAGCTCGTGGTAGGCATCCATCTACATTACGTTTTATGTAGATGTAACATAGATTTTGTAAGAAATTAGAACAACGGACTCATTTACTATCTTGCGATGTAAATGTAACTAATAACTGAACAATACCAAACCCATGACCAAGTTTTAACCAAACGGTTTTGTATAGCGCTAACAATAAAATGTGGCTATTTTTACATTTTTATTTACAACACTTTTGTTCTTAATACACATATTAAGTTATTTATTAAAGAAAACTTTGGTACAACGTGAATTATTTTGTTAGGAAGTTATCATTTTTGTCGAGCCACTAATAACAGAACTGAATTTGTCTACTAGGAACTAGTGAAATTATTATAAAAATGTTACTTCCCTATTTGAATCGGATTTTGTTAACAATTTCAATTTAACGAAATCTGTAGCATGCGCACCAAAGACGGAATAGCAGGTGTGGCTTTTTGCTATAAGGAACACAACGATCGCGGTCAAAATACGATGTTCAAAAACTCCACAGAATGTCAATAGCAAATAAAGTGCATACACGTACCTTGGACTGCTACGACACACGCTGAGCCTTCCACCTCCGATGGTTCTAGGGCAGGAACACAGGAATTCCGGGACGCGAGTCTTATATTTACGCGCGTAGAAGAAACAAAACGATGGTTTGTTCAGTATCGGGACAGGAGAACGTTAAGCGCGAAAGGAGATTGGTGAGGCGTGTAAATAGCCTGCACCTTTGTGAAGGTTGTGAGAAAAAAATTGAATTAAGAACCTATGTTAAAAGTGTAATGGCGTACCTCAAGAATGAAACCAATTTCCATATTGGCGAATCCTCTAGAAACCAATACCAAAGAATTATTAGCAGCAAAAGATGCACGTACCTTGGCAATCCAGAGATCCCACTCAGACCCAGGAAGATGGGAGGATACCTCGTTCATGCGCGTGTGATGGCTTGCATGGTTAAATCTCCAAAAATGAACACTGGACGATAAGTTCTCAATGAAGCACAGCTGCAGGTCCATTTATATTACGAGTATCATCAAGGTTTCACCAAAACAGGAATTTTCAAAAAGCGGAGTTATGAGCACACACGTTGTCTTGCGAACGGCGGCGAAAAGAAGCTCCTCGCTAATGCCATCTATTGGTCAAATTACGAGAAATCTAGAAAGTTTCGATACATGGGCGCTGCGGCAACAAATATTCGTGCGAGGATTCATCAATTAAGAAGCTAAAATGTTTAATTTGAAATACTAACATGTTATATTGTAGGGCAAAATCCAAAAATATTATTTTTATATATTTTTTTATATTGAAAAAGGCATTGACGTTTCACCAGATGTGTTCTCACACACACGGGCTTTTCGAAAGTGTTTTCGCTCCAACTTTTTCACGAGTCACGGTATGCACCACAGACTATAGAAGGTCTGCGTTTTGTTTTCGCAAACTGATTGAGAGTTCAGCATCGATTAAAAATTATTTGTAAAATTAGAATAAATTATGTTCAGTTTTGTACGATGACGGAATAAAATCCTAATCGTTTTTCTAAAATAAAAGTAGCCCTTTTTATTTAAAAAGGTTAGTATGATGTAGGTACATTATATTGTATACAGACTACAAATAGAACTAAAATAATGATAATAAAAAGAAGACTAAGTAGCGTTACATCTAATAACATAACCTATATGCCAGTAAAAGTTCCGTCAAAATCAGTCTAGCCGTTTCGGAGATTAGCCGGAACAAACAGAAAGACAGACAGACAAAAATATTTTTTTGTACATATACTTTCATATGCATCAGTAAAAATCTGATATTTTGAAATTACAAACATACTCTTCAATTTTATTTATATCTCTTCAATTGTATATTACACCACGATTCTAACCTGATTGGTGCCAATACTTGAACGAGGTTACTTACCGAGGCAGTTCCTAGGTCCATTACTAAAAGGCATGTAACTGCAAGGATTTTTCAAGTTGAACCTTTCGGGCAAGAACCTGTCGGGGTCGAATTCCTCGGCGTCTGGACCCCAGTACTTGGGGTCTCGGTGAACTCCCCATATCGAGCAGGCCACGCCTGAACCAGCGGGCAGCACGCGACCGGACGCTGTAAAAAATGTGTGATGTTAGTACCTGCAAAATCTTTTTGTTTTGTTAACTTAGTAGGGCACGAAACAACAGTACAATGTTTGTATAAATGCGACTGTCGATTCAAGTATGTTTCCCCGGTGTCCCCTTATTTCGAAAACAGAAATTTAATAGAATTTCGTTTCGCCAAAAATGTTTCATATAATATTTGGTTCTTGTATTTTTATTTCGAATATTATTGTTTTAACGACTGATACGAAATGTTCGTACCACTTGCTCAAAAAAGTGACAGTATACATATATCTCCTTAGAAATAGAAAAAAATACTTACGCAGTGTAATATCTTCTAAGACTTTCCTAATAATGAGTGGCACAGGCGGGAACAATCGTATCGTCTCCTTGACTACTCTCTCCAAATACTTTAACTTTACTAAATCTTCTTTTACTAACATGCGATCGTCGTCGAATACCTCGCAGAGCCTGTAAAAAAGAACAAAGAAGAACCCCTGAGCAATCAAAAAGTCACTTGTTTATTCATATTAAGTTGTTAATTAGTACTGTTTGAATGTACAAAAGAACTAATTCTAATACCAATCATAAAACTGTCTCGTAAAACCTTTCACAACTTCTTTGTAATTCCGCTGGGGAGAAGTGGAGCCACCAGCTCCCCAGCTTATCATAGCCAACCAATTTTACTATGGGACTGACGATAAAATCGCGAAAAAATAACTCGAAAAAATATAAGCAGATGGTCGGTCCCATAATAAAAGTTGTTCATTTTCATGAGTGAACCGCTTTTAAAGTATTGCCAACATTTAAAAAATCACCCGGTATAATCAAGTTTTATTTTAAGAAGACTTATATCTTCTTGACGGCCCTCTGAGCTTCAATAAATTCTTCTAAACAATTAAACCTGTTGCGAACAAGAAACTGCACAATAAATATTGATAGTTCTTATACTTAGTTATGTACAGGAAAAACGTGAACAATATTTCTAAGATTATTCAACGCCATCCTATCAACCAAGATGTTTTATGCTACTTGTTAATGAACAAAGAAATCAACATAAAATACGGAAGAAGTTTTAAGTAAGTCGGTTTATAAACATACCATCACGCTTGTAATCCCCGAAGGGGCAATGTACCTAATAGTACAGCAACATTTCGCCAGTTATGTTTAAGTCCCATGTTATAGGGAACGAGCCTATTGCCATCAACCGGGCACAAATCCAGACTCCGTGGCTGCTACTGAGAAATTCCTGATGAAAAAACCCAATAACACCTTGCCCGACTCGGGAATCGAACCCAGGACCTCATGCTCAGCAGCCGCGCTTGCGACCACTTGACTAACGAGGTATGTCGGTTTATTTATTATCATATCCCCTTCGTAACTTAGTTTTCTTAGAATAATAACTACGGTAATAAACTCGTATAGTGGTTTCTTACTACAATGGTTTGTTTATTTTGCAAGATTATCATTATACGGGGTGGTAGGGCCACCGACGCGAAGACGGTGCCAACGTATTCAGTACATCATTCTGAGACTGACTCATCACATTAAAAATCATCGGTTATTAAAAAAACAGCCGTTTCCTAAAAGTGCAATACCCACACGCTCAAAATGTATGGATCAGCTGGTTTTTTTTTTTTTTTTTCTGCCAATTTTGCGGGACTGTTCGAAAGAGATACCGCGGCCCTGGAACACAAAGGGCAAAGGAACGAACATGGATGGGTTTTAGTCAGTAAAAGTCTGACACTCCCTCCTGCTCAGCCCAGATCGGGAGGGGTTATTTGATGATTACCCATAGGTAAAAAAAAAAAAACAAAACTGTTTTTTTTTCGTCTCGTCGTTGTCCCTTACACCCTGATGTATAGTAAACTCATCATATGATATATTTTTCGTACTAGTGCTTCACGATGTTTTAAGAGCAGTTGTGGTGAAATTTTACACCACCATTACAGCAAAAACATATTAATACTCGTACAATAAAAAAGGCCACTTACTCTTCATACACTTTCTCCTGAATATCCGGGTATTTAGCCATCAGCTGTAGTGTATACCCCAGGGCAACGGCAGAGGTATCCGTTCCAGCTACAGTCAGGGTCAACACTTCCTCTCTTAACTCCTCATTTGTATATCCATTCTCACCTCCAGATAAATGGATTAACAAGTCTAGGAAGGACTGTTTCTTGTATGATCCCAAATCTGCAATTGCAAATATGTATATGTCGATTATAAACCAATTTTGGGTGAAAGCTCATCGTAGTTAGTTAGATTCTCTCTTACCAAATTCATGATCAACCTCTGTTCTTGATAGTTTTTCAAGTTTTAAATCTTCTCTCTTCTTTTCAATAACCTGTACAATAATCTATTCGTTAACTTATGGGTAATACCTAAAGATAATGACCAAAAGTGGTACCAAAAAGTCTCATGCGTCAATATTCCAATTTCATAGTAATTATTATTATTTTTTTTTCTCGACAATACGCTCGATGGATTTGATTTTTGAATAGGGAATTTAATTTAAAGTATAGAAGTATGAATATTGTTTTACTCCCTTTACAAGACGTTCACACAATCGGTCTTAGAGATGTAGAATGCAATAATGCAGTCATTCCACGATAATTACCATAACGTTTGTTTCAAAAACATTTTACGATTTATAGTTACTATACTACCTTTGCTTTCTTTTTGTTGAACAACAGTAATAATTAAGTAAAGCCAGTACACCAAATCGATTCGTTATTGCTAATTGACACAAAATCGATTTTCTTACTAAAGATTTTGATTTATCGATCTCATCCCTAAATCCCGGCAGGTATATTTCTGACATTTGATCTGACGTTTACGTTCGTTTGTGTTTTTAGAGTTGAGATTAATTAATTTTTATATTGTGTGTAGAGAAGTAGGATTTGTTTGTATTTTGTGGACTTATTTCTGTGTATTTCATTGTGCAAATATCTCGAGTCAGGGTCAACCGAATGACGCCGTCAGTCACTCGGCAAAACCGATGTATCAATTGTTCATTTTCTAGGTGCCTGGTTTTGAGGTTATTTCGACTTTATAAAATTACTCCGAAACTCGGGTTTTGTTTACAAAAAGAGCTACTGTAGAAGTTAATTATGATAAGTGTAGACTAAAAAACAAAGTTTGATTTTGATGGAGCATGGTACAGGATTCCATATATCTATTTGCATTAACCTTTATGTTTAAATAGTATGCAAAATAGTTATTTTTTATTCCGCGAAAAAGATCCAGGCCTATGGATGCAGGATGCAGCACCACCCGCAAAAATATGCTAATAAAAAAGCAAATTGGCACGTCATGCACCCAAACCTATACTCGACACGGGGTATCCTCAGGAAGTATTGGCTCGGGCTCGGATATGGCGGTGTTGCAGCCTGCATCCAGAACTGAATCTTTTTCGTGGAATTAAAACTCTATATTTTGCATAACATTTAATGTCTTGGATTTCCGCAAAGAAACGACTGATTCTAAATATAACTTAAATGAATGTAGCTGAAGAAGCCCTATGCCCAGCAGTCGGCAGCATACCGAGCCTGATGGTGATCAACCAACTCCTATAATTAAACAACCAATTCTAATAAACCCAAACACTCCAAGAAGCTCTGAGAATACAGGGTGGAAAAGACACCGTCGTACAAATCATACCAACCCTTTTGGAAAGGTAATTAAAAAAATGTTTTCTGTACAATTTGGCAGGTATCAAAAGGAGATTGCTCGCGGGCAGGCCCCACTTTGTGGCACCGTGTCTTTTAACTATAGGCCATACAAAATTTACATCTTATTTTTTCATGTACATGTGTTTTTTTCATAACATTTATCCTAGCATTGAAAAACGTAATCAATGTTTATATAACTGAATCTCGGTACATCCGCCAACGAAACCTAACTTAATGTTGTCAGATGTCAAACAATATTTCAATAAAAATCGGAATTGATTGATTGATATCGATACTTCATTTCAGTCTCGTTTACATCAAACACAGACTTACAGTATTTTTAGTAAAGTTTTACTATTGCTAGGCCCGCTTATATGACATAAAAACAAAAGAAATTACAAAAATAACTATATGTACAAGTTAACTTTTTTGTACCAAGTAACAGGAATATTCCGTACATCAATATGCATGTGCCATAATAGACATTAAAACATCAGAATGACCTAAAAAAATTATATTAATGAATAAACCTAAAAGCTTGAACAGAGAGTAACGTAATTTTAAAAAATACGTTCATAATCGATATTGAAAATCGATTGAACAATAATTATACCTGGCAACACTATACATGGTGTAAGACAGAGATCTATTTGTCAAATCAAACAAATCAATAGTCGGTTAATTGTTACGTGGTGTTTGTTTTGCGTCAAGTTGAATTATATTCCTCTGTATTTACGTCTGTTATGTCAGGATTGCTAACGAGTTGAGCGTTTGCGTTCCTCAAGTGGTTTTGTTGTGAGATATCCGACATTTGTTTTATTGTTAAGTGAGCGAAATCGAATTGACTCTAGTTTTAACGAGAAAATGTCAACGCCGGGTCGAGATCGGACAAACCGTCCGGTCTCTCGCCGGTGTGTAAATTGTTCCCTTCGTTTTGCGCTTATTCTTTGTTCTTCGTTTTATAAACTCAATTTAAGTAACCTAAAAAAATTGATTTCTGTTAAATCAGGGTGCATAAATGGAAATTGTTTCCATAATATGAAAATATATTTACTAATCTTCAAAATAAAATTGAAAACACCGTGACACGACAATCTTTTATCGGGGCCTAAAGCTCCTAAGACAATGGGCAATCTCCTTTGTAGAAAAAAACAGTTTTTTTTTACAGAAGAGCTTTTATGTGGTGTCTTCGGGCGCTCACCCATCCAAATACACAGTTAAAGACCTTAGTGATATTTTGAGAGCTTTAATTACAGTGTGAATTTTGAAAAAAAAAATGAAATTTTGAATGTAAAATGTTTTTCATACTTCTTTTTCCACTCCACCTCTTTCGTTAAGCCTGGAGCTGAAGATAAACCTTGTTTGTACTGGTCATGTTGTTGCACAACACATACATACCATCACGTCTTTAATCCTTGAAGGGCTAGGCAGAGGTGTACCTAATAGTGGACCAAACATAGCATATAGCATACAGCATAGCATATGTGCATAGTGTGTGTGTGTGTTTCATCAATCATGTAATAGTGGGCAAGCCTATTGCTACCAACCGAGCACATATCCAAACTCCGTAGCTCCTACTGAGAAATTTCTGATGGAAAAACCCAATAACACTTTGATTATTTGGCATTCGATTTGGCATTCGATTTGGCACAGTACACCCGCGGTCAACAGCTAGTTAGAAGTAATTTGAACGGGTGTGTTCTTTTTAGGGTTCCGTAGCAGAATGGCAAAAAACGGAATCCTTATAGATTCGCCAAGTCTGTCTGTTTGTCTGTCTGTCTGTGTATGTCACAGCCACTTTATTCCGAAACCATTAGGACTACACAGTTCAAACTTAGTAGGTAGATGTATTCTGTACACCGCTTTTATGGTTTTTACACAAAAAAAAAAATAAGATTAAGGGACCTCTCCACATACATGGAACTGAAACTAAAAAATATTTTTTCACCAAACCTATACGTGCGGGGTGTTTATAGATAGGTCTATAAAAATAACATTGAGGTTCCTAAAACCATTTTCTCTCAAAGTCAATCGTTTGAAAGATAGACACTTCCAAAGTGGTAAAATGTGTGACCCCCCCTCTAATTTCTAAAGTAAGAGGATGAAAATTCTGAAAAAAAATATAGGATAGGGATAGGAAAATATAGAACGTAAAAAAAACTTTTAACCGAAATTGGTTTGAATAACACCCTCTCTAGCCTCTCTAGCCACTCCTCAAAGAGGGGACTTATCGCCGCTATTGTGGCGTGCCCTGCACGGGGTTGCGACAGTCATTGTAGTCATACCTTAACGTTAAGTTTTTGCCCAATTTTATTTGTAATTTCTTTGTTTAAGTCTTTGACAAATTCAACCATGGAGAGGTACACAATTGAGCAGCGCGTTAAGATTGTTGAAATGAGGTCGGTCGGCCAAGCAGTTACCGTAAATGGTGTTTTATTTACAATTAACATCGTGCATTATGGTTGGACCATCCTTTACTATGAAAAACAAATTTTGTTTTGTTGTTGAATGTAAAACAATACAACATGAATGAATGAACCTTCAAAATATTTTTATCATGTTGTTTGGTGCTACGGAACCCTAGGTGCGTGTGAATACGACTCGCACTTGGCCAGTTTTTTTTTCTAAAATTGGAGCTATATGAACGTCTACGTACTGTTCGATATAATTACCTTATCAGTAAAGCCATGCATGAGTGCTACACACTCCTGGTGTTGCTTATACTGAGGGAACCACTGGTACAGCCAGTCAGGTTGCAGCCACAAGTGGAAGATCCTCTGACACACCAGGTTGAGGACGCAGCACATCGCGTTCAAGAACGGTTGGTCTGGATTCTCTTGTGCGTTGATTTTTACTCCTATTGTTGTTTCTGTTAATAAACAGTCGGATCAGTAAACTCTTTGTGCCTAATTTCTAGTAAGGAATTCCTCTGACCCTTTTATTAGATTGGTAGTAGTTTCCCTAAGCAATCGTCGCGCGTGTATCATGTACGCGATTATCGTACGTATGCGCGATTGTCGTGTTCATTTGTTAGGTACTATTATTGTACACGTCTATGCAAAAACCTGAACAAATAAGCGATTATCAAATGCAACGACTGCTTATACGGCCTTTCTAGGCTATTTTGAGTTTGACAAAAGTATGCATAGTCCTGAAAACATCATCTAAAGTTTTAGCCGCGGGTGACTAATAAGGATGTTCCCACAGAATTATAACTCGAAACGTTCTAGACAAAATTAGGCACGGAGCTCGTGTGTAGGCACTTTCTCCTATCGGAAACACATTACAGTCTAACCAAGAAACTATAAATACATAAACAGAACAATATAATTCACAAACTTCGCACAAATGAAGTTAAATTGCCTAAACAATGGCCATGTTTGCGTTTAGAAATAATTATTATGACAAATGGATCTAGACTAAGCCGTAGTATAATAAACTACGGTAATTTAAACTATCATCAATCTTAATCACGTAAGCACAAAGTTCAACGATTTATTTGCCAAAAATTGCAAATAACAAACGGTGAATATGCCTTCGGTTCTGACCTGTAAGGTTAAAAATAGATGTTCGATATTTATATGCTGAATCTAAAATAAGACTATCCTAAATTATTCATCCATTTAGCAACTTAACATTTTTTTTAAATGAAGCTATAGAGAAACATTTTTAAACAGATCCAATCATTTGAATGCTACTGCAATTTCATTTCCATTTAAAGGAAAATTACCAAAAGTGGTACCAAAAAGTCTCATGCGTCAAGATCGAAATTTTATAGTAATTGTTTTCATAATTTTTTACGACATTATGCTTCATGGATTTGATTTTTGAATAGGGATTATAATTTAAAGTATTTATGTATGAATATTGTTTTACTCCCTTTACGTCATAGAGCTGTAGAATGCAATAGAAACTATATTGATGAATCGACTAACTAGTCATTCTAATCGTTTCTTTTTTTAATTAAATAACTTTAACGTTTGCTTCTAAAACAGGTTCATTAATTATTTGTATTACCTTTGCTTTCTTTTTGTTTAATCGATTTGTTGTTGCTAATTGACACAAAATCGATTTTCTTACTAAAGATTTTGATTTATCGACCTCATCCCTAAATCCCGGCAGGTATATTTCTGACATTTGATCAAAATCAAAATCAAAATCAAAGCATTTATTTCAAGTAGGCCAGTTACAGGCACTTTTGAACTGTCGAAACAAAGATAACAATGAAATGTAGCTACAGTCCCAGTCACAAGGCATAAAAACTGTGAAAGTACTGTAGTTGCCCATTCCCTAGCGTAGATCTCTATGGAGAAGAACGGGCAAGAAACTCCATGGACACTCTTTTAAATCAGCATATTGTTACAAAACCTTGGTTACATCATTCATATTGAGATGGTACATTATGTGAGAACGATGTAGCAAGATGTGCACGTTAAAAGTGTCCATAGTAAACACAAAAAAGACAATTAAAAAAAAATTAAAATAATTAATTCAAATAAGCCGTGGCAACTAAGAGATGACCAGTCACAACTGACAGCGCCCGTTCACGAACATGACGCATGGATCAGCACCATTCAACTCAACCATTTTGAAGGGAACTAAATGATCCGACACACGCGCCACCATCAGCGAGACATTGAGTGAGCATGACATACTCTCAACCGCCAGGGCACATTCAAGTCGGGAAAGGACGTAGGTTTCCAGTGAACGATAGCTCTTTAGTACATAGCACTCACACAATATGGGCTTTATATAATACTAAAGATATTGAATCTATACAATGCAAAGATAGTTGTACAATCTTCAGCAGCTCCAACAATACTATTTAATGTTATCAATTTATGCGTCCCTGTCCTTGTGGAGCAGGACCGGCATTGAGCCAAGCATTTTTGTCAGCGATATAATCGTCCAACTTGTAATATGCTTGCTTACATAGTGTGCGTTTAATGCATGTTTTAAATTTCGTCTCATTCAGTTCAAGAATACTTTGTGGAATTTTATTATAGCATCTCAAACAGTACCCCATGAAAGATGAATCTACTTTAGCGAGTCTGAAGCCCGGCTGAACTAATTGGTCTCTATTTCTAGTACTGTAACTGTGTCTGTCACCTCTTTTACTAAAAAGATGCAGATTTTTTCTTACGTACATTATGTTTTCGTAGATGTATTGACAATGTACCGTCATGATGTTAATGTCCTTAAACAGTTCCCTTAGAGAATCGCACCTACGAAGATTATATATAGCTCTGATGGCTCTTTTTTGCAGAATAAATATTGAGTGAATGTCTGCAGCTCGTCCCCATAACAAAATGCCATAAGACATTATACTATGAAAGTAACTAAAATAGACCAGTCTAGCGGTATCAACATCTGTAAATTGACGGATTTTTCTAATAGCATATGCTGCTGAACTTAGCCGCCCGGCAAGAGACGTTAAATGAGAACTCCATTGTAGCCTTGAATCAAGCGTAATCCCCAGGAAAACCGTTTTATCTACGAATTCAAGTTTCTCTTTATTCAATATTATATCACAATTACTACTTTTAACATTCGGTAAAGCAAATCTAATGCATTTAGTCTTTTTTTCGTTTAATACTAAATTGTTTGCTGTGAACCAATTTTGAACCTGAAGTAGGGCATTATTCACGTCATCTAGAATTTGGGCCCGTCTATTTATCTTAAAAATTAGAGAAGTGTCATCAGCAAATAACACCATATTTTGAGGTTGGTTTTTCAGTAAATAAGGTAGATCATTTATGTATACTAGAAAGAGGAAAGGACCCAATATTGAGCCTTGCGGAACCCCCATTTTTACTTTTAAACCCTGTGAATTGATACCATTTATTTGAACATGTTGAGGTCTATCACTCAAATAAGATTTTACCAAACTAAGTGCAAGTTTTCCTAGTCCGTAATGCTCAAGTTTCAAAAGTAATGTGTCGTGATTTACGCAATCAAACGCTTTGGAGAGATCACAAAAAATTCCTATGGCGTCTTGGGACTCTTCCCATGCAGTAAATATGTGCTTTAATAAGGTTACACCGGCGTCAGTCGTACAACGTCCCTTGGTGAAACCATACTGTTGATCGTGTAGGATTTTGTTGGTGTTAAAATGATTAAGCATTTGATTCAGCATTACCTTTTCAAAAACCTTGCTAAAAACTGGCAACACGGATACAGGTCTATAATTATTAGTATCTTTACTATCCCCGGATTTGAAAAGTGGTATGACTTTACTGTATTTCATTAAATCAGGGAAAGCTCCTTGGTCTACACACAAATTAAAAATTAAAGCTAAGTAAGGCGCTATAGTCTCAACTATGGATGTACAAACTTTGATAGACATTCCCCATAGATCTTCGGTCACTTTGATTTTGATTTGCCGGAAAGCTTTGATAACTATCACAGGGCTTATGTGTTTAAATTTAAATTCAGCCGGGCATCCAGACACGTTGGCCCTTAATAAACCAATTGAGACTTCAGGTGAGGAATTTAGAGCTTCCGTAGTTTTTAACGGGATATCGGTAAAGAAGTTTACAAATTCTTGAGCTACTTCCAAATTAGAGCTTTTAGGACCACATGCTGTATCTAATGTGTAGCTAGTGTTACGTATTTTCTTCCTGTTTGTCTCGTTATTTATGACTTTCCAAACAGTCTTTATTTTATTTTCTGCTGTTTTGATCTTGTTGCTAATGTGCAGGGCTTTAGCAACCTTGCATGTATTTCTGAAAATGTTTGAATACTTAGCAACATACTTGTTGAAAGTTTCAGTGTTTATGTAAGGCTTAAGGCCATAAAGCTCAAATAGTCTTTCCCTACTTTTCCTGATACCTTTAGTAGCCCAATCACTAAATATAAATTTAGGGCAAATACTTTTTGTCTTCTTTTCAAATGTTTTGTTGAATTCAGTTCGAACTATTGAAAAGAAATTATCATACAATTGATTTATATTAATATCGTCCATGTGATGGCTCATAACATTTAACTTGTTCTGTAGGGAAATATTATACCTATTTAATTTGCTAGTAGTTATAGGTCTAAATTTAATCAGAACTTTTTGCAATGGTGTGTTACACCTAAAAGTTACAGTTTGTCCGCTGTGGTCAGATGATCTGACGTTTACGTTCGTTTGTGTTTTTAGAGTTGATATTAATTAATTATTATATTGTGGAAAGGTATATTAATCTATGATATTGTGTGTAGAGAAGTAGGATTTGTTTGTATTATGTGAACTTATTCCTGTGTTTTTCATTGTGCAAATATGTCGAGTCGTCGAGTCAACCGATGTATCAATTGTTCATTTTCTAGGTGCCTAGTTTTGAGATTATTTCGACTAAAATGATTCCGAAACTCGGGTTTTGTTTACAAAAAGAACTTTGGTAGAAGTTAATGATGATAAGTGTAGACTATAAAAAACAAAGTTTGATTTTGATGTAGCATGGTACAGGATTCCATACATCCATGAGTATTGTCCTTTATAACTAAAAAAATTGTAAAGTTCGCAATTTTTTTTTCGATCTTTTTACCTAAAAAACGTTTTTTTTTTACTTTGCGATAAGATTTTTATTTCCAGTTAGAATGTGATCAATATACCACAAAATGAGCAATATAAAGAACTTACATGCTAAGATAATCGCATTATAGTGGACCGGAATGTTTGCGCCGTGGTACGGCGCATTTCAAATGACTGTAATCCTAAGTCGGCGTGGTACGACAAACGTCACGTGAGGGGGAATTATACATACCACACACAGAATCCAGGGTGTAAGTGCTAAGAAACGGCCAGATGCTGAACTTCCCTTTACCCGTAGACTTCGTCAGTTGCTTCACCAGTTTTTGACTCTGTTCAGCAAAGACGTGGACAAAGTTCTCTATTATCCTAGGACTGAAGGCGGGCACTAGGATCTTTCTTCGACGTCGCCAGATTGCAACTGTTTAGGAAAGAAAATATTATTACACTGTCTTCTTTCTTCTTTTTCGTGTGGTTAGTGCCTAACCTGGTCTCAGAGTTTTTATGCAGCCCATGGGCCTCTGACTCGGCTTTACATGCCGTCGAGAAATATCTCACTGTAACCCAAAGATCGTGCCAGGTACTTTGTTTAATTTATTTTATCAGCATTTCTCTCAAAAAACGGTAAAAGAAAACATAGTGATCATTCACCATCATGTCCAAGAACCAAAAATTCGAAGACATGACATGTTCACTTCAGAACTTTTATGCTTGTTAAAAAATAATTATATATCTAAAAGAATTAGATCATTTGTCAAGGGTATACAGCAAAGCAAAAGCAAAATCATGTAAATTTTGGAACTGATGGTCACTAAAACTAAAAACGGGATATTTACTATTAATTTTGAGTTCCCGATATTGCGGCAGTGTTGCAAGCATCATGATCACGGATAAACTGAAGTTCGAAGATAGTTCGTTGATGCAAAATAAATAGTAAATATGTAAATATGGTAAATTTTTAGTGTCAATGAATATACAAAATCTGCCTACATTATTATTATGATTGAGACTAAAGGTCACCTCTGTGGGAGAGATAGTGGGCCGAGAATCCACCAAGAGGTCCTTGAGCTGGTTCGTAGAAAACAGACATGTCTTTGAAGATGCGTCAACCTTACATCTCACACTGACTGCACGTGCCTAGTCACGTGAGGTATTGCATCAGTGGTATGGAGATGTAGAAAGGGAGAGCGAACATATTACCTACCTATACAACTTGCGAAAGCCTTGCCGAGCCAGTTAGAAAAGCAATACGTGACTAACAAAAACCTGTGTCCGTATACTTCACACCCATCAAACATTTTGAAGAATAATGTCAATGATAGACTGTGATAACTAGCACTGCATAGTGTCGCATAACACTATTTAAGATTCTTCGTGCCGATTTTATTTCAGGTGCCAGTTCATGTTTAATCAGGCATAACTTGCTTTTTCAGTGGAAGGTGCAGTTATTGCTGCATGCGATGGGAACCAATTAACCAAATTTTAATTGTGATTTTAGAACTTTCAGACGAGTACCATTGAGTGCTAATATGGAGCTGTTCCAAAAATATACAGGATAATTGGTTGAATAGATGATTGGTAATAATTTCCAAAATACCCAGTTTAGAATCCATGTAATATCCATGTGATAAAAGTGTTGCAAATTAGCTCATGTATCACCCATTTCTAGGAATCAAATTACCAATCACTCTGTTTATACAAGGTGTTAATGGACCCGTCACGAAGCCGTCAACCAAGCATTTTGTACATCAGCCTAAGCAACTCTACGGAAAAATCATTGCTAGGAAACGACTTTTTTTTTGGGGGTATATAAATCACGTTTTACGGTAGGACACAATGTAATTTACACGAAATATTGTGCCTACATTATAATTAGATAGTATGTAGCAAAGTACTAGTTTATCACGCTACGGATAAGAAGCTTTGTCCCAGTTGTGTCACCAACATCTGCGATTTTTCCAGATGATCGTCATGACACATCACACGTTTACAACATGGCCCGATTTACCTTGTTGTTGGCATTTCTTATGTTCTTTTTGGCTCAGTTAGAAATATAAGAAATATTCTGTTGTACTGCATGCGTGAGTGACCTCAGAAAAGACGGCGGCACAGTGGCGCAGTTAAGAGGAAACGGTGCCTCCTCCCATGTGCGGATGGTGACCACCGGGGTGGTTTTAGTGAGGTATAAATCCCACTCGCTGGTCTTATTCCTAAGACCGGTCGCAAGGTACTGCAGGTACTGCATGCATGTCACTGCTAGTATTATTTTCCTTATTGTTCTAACGCCGAATTATTACGAATTCGCTCGCATTTGTTCTTTAGGTGGCACATTTCGATACAGACGCGACTCGAAGACGTATGGGCTCATCAACATTGATAATGTTACTATTATGGCTATTGACATTTTACTCAGGTGTCATAAAAACCTATAATGTGCAAAGACGCTTTCACACATTATAAACTATGTAGCAGTATAACGAAGGACAAAGCCTAGAGATCCTAGAGGTGATAAATGGCTTGAACCAAGTGTAAATCCAAGCGTAAACCTAACATGGCAATAAAAAAATTTAGAAACCCTTATTAGTTGCTACTTAAAGTAACTTTTTGCTATTATTACGTTGTTAGGTATACGGTATTTTTTGTGGGGGTCCCTCCCACGCATATTTGGGAAGTGTAAAAGAGGCTTTCAAGAGGTCTCATATGATCGAACCTAGACAATGTCTAGACTAGTATATTATCGAGTATCATCGGTCTGGAGTTTTACAGAGACTGACATCTGACATTTGAGTTTGTTATCGATGTTTGTTCTCAAAATACTCAGATAGACACCGACCGTCAAGTCGTTCAAACAAAACTAATCGTGAAGTTTAAAAGTGTTTGTAAAAAGTTACAGATATAATAGTATAATAGTAGATTATGCACCAAGGGGATGAAGCAGTGTCCTAAGTCACGGGCGCTATTTTGAATTCCGAACGCAACGAGGGATTCTAAGACTCACGAGTGGAGGGAGGGGTTTTATATATACAACCTGTTTTTTTTGACATCCCATAACTCTAGGGTTATATTCTGTAGGTAAAAATAATACTAAATTTCCTCGAATAGGTGGTCCAAAAATGCATCGTTTCGGAGATATTATCAATAATAATTAAATTAGGTCAAAAATTGTCACCAGTATGACGAATCTTTACTTTTGCGAGGTTGCCAAACTTCGCAGTAGTGTAGTAAAATAAAATATGTAGGTAGGTAATTCATTTTTATTCAAACCAATCATTCATATTTAAAGCTAAGAAAATGCGACGTTGTCATATTTCACGTAAGGGTGTTTTACATTAATAATCGTGACTTTGCCGAATTATTTTGTATGAAAAATAAAAAATAAAAATAACGAAGGATTGGAACATAACTCATATGCCAGTTGATTCTTTGATATGGCCTCAATCATACCCTAGAGTTATGGGATATCAAAAAAAACACGTTGTATATTGTGAGTATTGCGTATATTATATTTTATGTTTTAGTTTAGTAAAAATAAGTTAATTAAAGTTTTGAAATGTTCGTTTGTGCACCTAAGTTTATCCTCATCCGCAAATTTCACAATCAAAAAAAGGTTTGCTGTTAGAAAACCTAATTCTGGGTTAAGCTCGCCGTTTTACAAATATTGTAATTTTGTATGTTCCTACTTTTAACTTTTGCGTGTGCAATAAAGAATAAGAATAGAGGAAATTTTCGGGAAAAGAAATCCTTGGAGAAAGTTACAATACTAAAAATAGGGTAAGATTTAAGAAAATAAGAAACAGTTTACAACCAAAGATTTACAAAACTTATTTTTTACAAGTAACAATAATTTGCGTATAATATAATAATTAATAATTTGCGTACCATAAATAATTCGTTGGTTTCATTTTAGGGGAAAATAACAAACTGGGTAAAATCTGCTAGATCGAGAGCAACACCATATTTTTTTTTCGGATGGGTTGTCATCAAATAACTCCTCCCGCTCTGCGCTGAGCAGGAGGGAGTGTCAGACTTTTACTGACTAAAACCCATCCATGTTCCTTCATCACCCTTTGTGTTCCGGAGCCACGGTATCTCTTTCGAACAGTCCCGCAACCCTGGCGGGCATCGGTCCTTTCGGACCCCTTCCCGTTTGCTGACGTCTCTCTGAGGCGCGCGTGGAAAACCAACGCGCCGTCCACACGGCCTGTCGTCATAAGACGGACGGACGGCGAGCTAGCCCATAGCTCACTGTCCAAAGGCCCGCGCCTACGGTGGCCCCCGGCCACCGTAGGCGCGGGCGACTTGGCGCCGGCCATTTTTTAAATTACCATTTTTTTTTTTATTGAATAATTTTTATTTTGATATACCCAGTGTCACTCTCACAGTAAATACGAATCTAACGACACCTCTCAAGCTAAAATCCATCGAGCGTTCAGGCCACAGAGCGTGCCAAACAATTATACATACATACATACATACTCTCGGAAAACATAACCCTCCTTCTGGCGCAGTCGGGTAAAAAAGCTTAGCGCGACTCAAATATTGATTTTTTTGTTAAAAAAAGGACAATTTTTAATATTGTTTCCTCTTATCTCAGGATAATACGATAAAGTTGCGCATTTTAAATATTTTGGTCGTTGACGGCAATTAAATTAGTAAGCGGAAATCATGCAAAATATGTATCATATATTTGTTTTTTTCGCGGAATTAAAACTACATTATTTTGCATAACATTTAATAAATACTCTTTGATAAATATTACACACTAATTTTTATTTGAGATTCTAAATTCAAATCACATTATTGACCGGCGCGGGCAGTTAGTAACACAGAGCCATAGAGCATCTTAATGTTAGTAATGAAATTCAATGCAAGGCATATAATTTGACATTATCGGGCAGGTGAGGTGGTATGAAATTATAATTTTCTGCAAATGCGACGGTTTGATGACCTGCTGATTATCTGTCTCATCGTCATCACAAGCTTGTGGGGGCTTAGAGTTCCCACTGCAAGGCAAAGATTTAACTTTTCTCAATTTATTGCTATTTTGGACCAGTTTTTATTGAAGGAGTCCAGCGGCACATTCCACCCTTCCCGCCTGGACCTGCTACCGTCTGATTAGTTGCCAGTGCCAAAAAAACAAGCTACTCACCTGGAGCATATATTCCACCATTCCCTATAACTTTTTTGATGAATCTGTGGAGATCGTCTTTTTCCAGGCACGTCTTCAATACCATCTCGAGATCCACGGGGTCCACTACCACTGCACAAAGATGACATTTCAATTAGGTATGAGACGCGTCTACTTTTTCTCTGATTTGTAGATATTTTTCAAGCACATAAGGAAGATTAACAAAGCGGGTTTTTTGTATTTAAGAAATCAGTATTCTGCAAAAGATAACGTTAGACAGATTAATTGTTAAGCTTATTGACACCCGACGTGTCATAGCCATTCAAAACAACTCTTAGATAATGGCAGTTCTGATAAGTACCTACAGACAGACGTCAGCACATCAAGCTACCCAAAACTGTGAAAACAATCCAATAAAAAAATAAATAAAAACTATTAGGGTTTTAATTAAAATTTTCTTACGTTGATTGCAATTTGCAGGTCAGTGTCAAGTTGTATGTTGATAAAAATAACCAGTAGGTAACAAGTATGGAGTTACAGAATTATAATCATTCAAATCATCAATACAACCCACCAAGTTCATTTAACCCCATTGTTTGACTTTTTCATGAAATAGTTATTGAATGGGGTCACTTCCACCTTAAAGAAATTTGATAGATTGTAGTAGCTTGATGTGCTGGCGTCTGTATAATAATTAACTTCCCTGACTTTACGTATTTTGAAAAATGAATACTTACTGAAGAAAAGCATATGTCCCATCCAACCTCTAATAATCCCTTCATTTTGCATGCTCTCATAGCTCAATTTTTGCAGTTGTTTCATGATAACTGAAAGCCGTTTTAAGTAAGATTAGGTCGTGTTCACACCATTGTAGGCAGAGATGTATATTTGGCCGTCATTTCGCCCATTATATTTATGTCCCGTGTAATAGTGATAAATTCCTAACCGGAACACCCAATAACATTTAGTTTCCCGACTTGGTGATCAAAGCTTGAACCTCATGGTCTGCACTTTCAACCTCAAGATATCAAGAGAACGGGACAATTGTTGGTTTCGTAGTCGTCAGCGCGAACTGCTGATTGCTGGTTCTTTTCGTCCCTCATACGGGTGGTTCCCGCAATTCTAACGATATCGACCCAGAAATATCTTATTGTTAATCAAAATGAAACGTCAGTTTTTAAATGTAATTAGTCTGGTTTATCAGCACTTTGTGAACGTCCAAATTATCAAGAGATGGTCCCCCAAAACGCTCGCCCTGGTGGGACGCTCGCTCTTGATGGGACTTTAACATAACGGGCCAAAAATGGGCGTTTTATAGAAACACCTCTGCCTTACCCTTTTTTTTATGGGAAATCATCAAATGACTCCTCCCGCTCTAGGCGGAGCAGGAGGAAGTGTCAGACTTTTACTGACTAAAACCCATCCAGGTTCCTTCATCGCCCTTCGTGTTCCGGGGCCACGGTATCTCTTTCGAACAGTCCCTCAGCCCTGGTGCCTTATCCTTCGGGGATTGCAGATGTTATGGCCGCTGTGCCCGAAATTCAGTCGGGAGGATATTATTAGGTAAACAGGGCTAACGGCTTTAGTGACTGACTTTATTTTAAACATTAAATGTAGCCCAATTATTGGTAGACAACTTTTCATATACAGGAAGTAACAAGACCCTTCACGAAGCCGTCAACCAAGCATTATGTACATCAAATTATGTAACTTTACGCAAAAAAAATTGCTGGGAAACTACTCACGTTTTACGATAAGACTCAATGAAAACATTGTGCTGATGGATAGATTGAATAGTAAGGGGGTCGTGGAGGTGTTTACAGTAAAAATTGTCGTTAAAAACATGTAATTAAAAAAAAAAAACTTGTGAAAAAGTTGGAACTTTGACCCCCAATATCTCCGTAACTAGAAGGTTCCCAGGTATGGTCTAAAAATGATCGCAATGACGGGGAGAACAAGTACCTTTCGGCTTCGTTAAGGGTCTTTGTTACTTCCAGTATATGAAAAGTTTATATAGGTAAGTGTATATTAAAAATAATATTTTAATATTAATATTTTATATTTTTAAAAAAGTATAAAATATTATAAAATATACTTGATTATAATTATAACACAGCGAAAACTTAGCTGACAAGATAAAACCCTTTGTCATCACGTCACATCTAAACCTATGCACTATTTGAAACTTACCCTCAGTATTCCCGATCAGCGTGTGCCCCATTCCAATCAAAGGCAGCTCATCTTTGGACTGAGGTAAAGCCGAAGCCAGCTTATTCATGTGCCTCCGTCTGTACCAAAACCTCACCGACCACAACACTATAACCAGAAGAAATAACCACACAAACATTTTGTCACTTATTAATAGGACACTTGTAACAAAAGTACGTGTAGAAAAACAATAAGTTAGCAAAGGAACATGGTGTGCGCGCGCGCCTCCTCGCGTGTCAGCCCGCAGAAAATGTGCAACGATTTATATGGACATTTTCCTCAGGTCGGCCGTCGCGTCGCTGCCTGCACTAACTCTACTCTGGTAAACAATCTGTCAATCAGCTAATTGTCAGTCTGCTAATTTCCGGGTGTGGTTATCATACAACCTTCAGACCCGAGGAAGCGACAACTATTATTATATTTAAGCGTTAAATGTGTAACAACTGTCGCAAATGCAATGAAGTGGGAAATACTACCTCACATAACTATATTTTTCGTATTCGTATTTGTATAATCTGGTGTCGTATATGGTTATGAAAGAAGCTAAAAGTATGTCTTGTTTAAAAAAAAATGCTGATGTAATACATCGACACCTGCAAGGAATAACATCGTAACTCAGTTTTAGGCAATTTTGAGTTACAATCATATTCTTGCCGTACAAAAAATGCAGTTTTTTTGTGTGCTCACCCCTGCGGCTAAATTCCTTTACGTAAAGATTTTCATAGTGTAAAAACATTGTAAGTTCTCACTTACAATAGACATAGTTAACTCTCGATAACTGTAGTTAATACAAGGGCATAATTAGTTACACAATCATCATCGTTATTATTTATGCTCGCCATTATTAATATTACATTGTATTACAAGATACAATCTTGTTCTTGGAAATTATTATTACGTAATAAATAAGCTTATGCATACTTAAGCAATAATTGTATGTCTGAGTTCAAATGCCATTTTATACAGTGTATGTTATTGTACTGTGATTGTCATTGTAACTTACAAAAATACTTAAAATATACATAATAATAATAGTCCTCCTGACTGTTTTCGGCCACGGCGGCCATTATAGTGCACAAGTGTGTGCGCTGGCACAGGTGCAGTCTCTGTTCCTTTACTCTCATAGTCCGATGGGACGGCAATCTGACACGACCGGAGAGAGATCAGGCGCAGGACCAACTGCTTAACGTACTTTCCAAGGCACGGGGGTATCATATACCGCCAACTTCCAAGCTCCAGGCAACTATTGAGAAATTTTGAATAAAAAGCCAATAGCACTTTTTGCCCGACCCGGGAATCGAACCCAGGACCCCACGCTCAGCAGTCGCGCTTGCGACCACGAGACCAACGGGTCAGTTAAAAAATGGGGCGGGGAAATATATATATTTAGAATAATAAAATCATACTTAAGTGTTGCTATTCCCTCGTTGACATAAAATTTTAAAGTTGGCTGTGAGATTTTTTAAAATCTTTGACGCGCTCTACTATAAAGTTGCTAAATATTAGTTACAATGTTACCCAACTAGCAAAATCAGTACTTGTAACGCTCTCAAGACTACTTTTATTTTTACTTATAAATTGTTTATAATACGCTACAAGCCTGGATTTGGGCGCAGTTATAGGAGCGTTTATTTCTATAACTATCTTATAATCAACTTATTAAATGTTACTGAGCTCTATAATATACTTGACGAAGCGCAATAGCTTCTATAATGATCTGAGACTACACAATTACAAGCACAAACGCTCTTGTTAGTATCTGACATAAGTATCTTACCAAAGCAATCTTGTTTATAATGCACTAGTAACGTACTTAGTTTTTGGTTATAAATATATTTTTGTTGAGTTTGTTGTTGCTTCGGCTGGTGGTTCCGGTTGTTTTGTGGTAAAACTAAATAATAACATAAGTTTCTATTACTATTATTGTAGAATATTAATTACAAAATATATCGTTATTATAGTGTATAAACTCGTGGGGAAGTCATTTTTACTGTAAATATGTACCGCAATTTAGTTAGTTTTTACAATCCCCTCCGAAAAATAGCACATTAGTATATTGTTGAAAATAAAATATTTCATCAATTCCTATGAATATTCGCCATTGCTCTTCATTAGGTACTTTGTAGAACTTTATAAGTAAATTAGTACTTGTAGCAAGTAAGTAAGTACTTAATAGGTAAATGAGTACTTGTAGCAGTTTCAGCCCAGATAACTCGCCTCCATCGGCCTCCATTTTAAAACAAATTAGGGTTCCCTTGGAATATGCCTGCTTTACCTATTTTTAACTTTTCTCCTGTATCCGCCACTCGTTTTCAATCGTTTCCAATCGCTTAAATTCATGTTTAGCTTATTCACTCAACAACTTAAATTCGACAAAATGGCTGAGGTTTACTAATAAAGTTATTGATCTAGTAACTTATAAGATTTTTTGATCATGAAGCGCTCTTATCAAGTACTATTAGATTTAAAAGAGTCTTGAGCAAAACCATAACGCCGCAAACTTAAAGTGATCTCAGCTAAGTATGTTATAATATCTTGTTCACTCACAAAATGCTATTATAGGATCAAAATGTTATTCTAGATTATTTAGTTTTACTGTAGACAATTATAAGAGACTTATTCTTAAAAGTGTCTTATAAGATAATCTTGTAGCTAACTACAGGACTGAGATATAAAAGCAAATGCACTTGAGAATATCTACGCTTTTGAAATGCTATTACTGGTAAAAGTGTCCTATACATGTTTTATAGGTAAGTCTTGTAGCTAACTACAAGACCGAGATATAAAAACTAATGCGCTTGAGTATGTTAAGGCTTGGCAAATTCTATTACAAGTTAAATAGTATACCGCAATGCCTTTATAAGAACGTTATTAGTAATGATAGACTTATAGTCTTTTTTATAGGATTTACCGCAATGCCTTTATAAGAACGTTATTAGTAATGATAGACTTATAGTCTTTTTTATAGGATTACTTTGCTTACTCCTTGCAGGTGTCGACATAATGAGAAAACAAAAAATAAATTAAAAAAATAACTTTAGGTTGCCATGTATTGCCACATCTAGTATAACGACTCACTTGTACTTTAGATCCGTGTTTGCTTGGTTGGTGATTAGCTACTAATACATTTGTTTTTTGGTGTTGTGATCGCTTACCCTCATATTTGTTATTTTTGACAAGAACGTAGATTCTGTACTCTCATAAACATTATTTAAATCTAGTTTCTCAGTAGGCGGTCAACACGCGTAAAAGTGCTGTTGTAGATTTTCGTAATGCTGAGTGTAAAACTGCATAACAGTGTTTAGAAATGCCATAAAACTATACTTTTGTTAGTGATAATTAAGTGTAATTGTTAGTAGCAAAAAGTGTTTGTGATCTAAAAAGAAAACAGTGATCAAAACTAGGAAGTGACAATCGTTTTTTCGAAGTTTTCTTCACATACCCACATAACTATTTGCTTTTCCCTGACAATCTAACTCGTCATGTCAATATGTCATCTAACATTTGGAAAAGTGTTGCCACAGTGAAATTTTAATATCTACTATGACTAACGAAAATAGTAGAAATATGACTGGAGTGGAGCATCAGGCTCTTAGTCAAATAAACACTACTGATGAATCGCTGTCACCTAAGCAACCAGCGCGTGCTGCCACCGCCACAAGCAGCAAAAAGGTCTTAACTCAACAAGCATTCCATCCTGGCCTATTCCTACAAAGACCACGATCTGCATCAATTGGAAGTTGTCCAACACAACCACCTACTGAAGACATGAAATCTAAAAATGTGCCCTTGCCACCTACAGATTCACCGCATCCTCCTTCATGGCAGAAAGTGCCCAGTAGTATGAATCAAAAAAGAAAGCTGTCTACCAGCCCTCACGTAGATTCAACCAAAACATCAAATCGTTATGATGGACTACCTATTGGCATAACTGATGAAACGGAGAAATCAACGAAGCAAAGTAAACCACCACCAATCATTCTCTATGGAATTGAAGACCTAAAAGAATTAACAAATCTCTTAGAAACAGCAGCCAACAAAAATCAATTTACATATAAAATTGTCAACAAAACCCAGCTTAGGATTAGTACTGCAGATATAGACGTCTACAAAAAACTTATCTCCCTGGTTAGAGAAAAAGGCTTGATAGGGCACACTTTTAACAGGAAAGATAATAGATGTTTCCGAATTGTTATAAGAAACTTACATCCATCTACACCAGTGAACATTATCAAAGAAGATATAGAAGCAACAGGAAACGCAGTAACTGGAGAGATAATAAATGCAAGGTATGGACCAAACAAGAATCCGACATCTACCTTCTTTGTTAACCTGGCTAGTTGTCCCCACAATAAGGTTATTAGAGATCTGAAATATCTACCACCTAAGTGTCACTATAGAAGAACCAAGAAAAAAGAAAAGAATAGTTCAGTGTCAGAGATGTCAACAGTATGGTCACATCAAGAATTATTGTATGAGACCATACAGGTGTGTGAAATGTGGGCAATCACACAAGACTTCCGAATGTCAAAAACGTGACCGGAGCACTCCAGCACTGTGTGCCTTATGTGATGGACCACATTCAGCTAATTACAAGGGTTGTGAAGTTTATAGGGAAATCCAAGCTAGAAAACATAAAAATAATATCCCTCCGATAGAAAACAAAACAGCATCTAAAACAGATATGACGAATGAACTGATTACTAGTACAGAGCCAAAGAGTCAAGAACAGAGAAGGTCTTACGCAGAAACCGTAAAATCAGCCCAAATAAACACCACTTCTCAGAACACTTTTGATAATACTCACATCCCAGGTCAAATAAACGCGACCCTAGAACAAGTCATTATAAAACAGACTGAAAAGTTTGATATCATCCTCCAACAAATGAGTACTCTTATGAGTCTCATAGCTAAGCTCGTCGACAAACTGACAAAATGACTTCACTACGGATTGCGACCTGGAACATCAATGGTCTTGCCACTAATAACCATGAAGTTAAGCTGTTCATGACTCAACATAAACTAGACATTCTCCTTATCTCTGAGGCCCACTGTAAAGCTAATTCCATAGTAAGGTTTCCAGACTATCACTGCTACATTACCACCCAGACGGTACAAGCCATGCGGTATCGGCCATCATTATAAAAAAGACTATCAAACATCATCAAATGCCTAACTATGAAGCTGAGCACATCCAAGCAACCACGATAACCGTTAATGACAAATCAGGAGACATCAATGTGGCAGCAGTGTACTGCCCACCTAACACAATATGACTGAGTTAATGTACTCCGACTTCTTTGACACTCTGGGACACCGCTATATTGTAGGTGGAGATTGGAATGCCAAACAGACTTCCTGGGGCTCCAGATTAACGAATACAAGAGGCAAACAGCTGAAACTGAGCGTAGATAAAAACAAATTAAGCACCATATCCACAGGAGAACCTAATAATTGGCCAACTGCACATTGAGGAATCGATAAACATGAAAACGGCCCTTAACACACCTGAAGATATAGATGAGGCAGCTAAATATATAACATCGCTCATACAGGAAGCATGCTGGATGAGTACACCTGAAATCCAAACTTGCAACAGCAGTGGAGTAAATAACTATCCTCTATAAATAAAAAAGGCTGTTCTAGAAAAGAGACGACTTCGAAGAGTTTGGCATTTAAGTAGGCGTATTGAAGATAAAACTAATCTTAACAGAGCTGTAGAAGATCTCAAGCTGGCATGATAACTCATTCCAAGAAAACTAGAAAACTTAACTGCTACAGAGTCTACAAACTATTCGCTCTGGAAAATAATAAAGGATTTTGACAGACCGCAAGTCGCTAAACCACCATTGAACTGCGATAAAGGATGGATGAGAAAGTCACAGCAAAAAGTAGACCTATTTGCTGAACATCTTGCAAAAGTATTCCACCCAAATGATTCTGTGGATGAAGAGTTCGATGACCAAGTAAATACAGCTCTAAATTACGTCAATTTTTTTTGAAATACAAGCTGGTGTACCGCAGGGGTCAGTGTTGGGCTCTATACTCTACACTATGTTCACAGCTGACCTCCCATGCTCGAATAACATAACAACAGCTACATTCGCCGATGATACCGCTATCCTGGCGAGTCACAAGGACCCAGTAATAGCCTCAAAAATCCTACAGAAAGGCCTAGACGAGACAACCAAATGGCTCGGAAACTGGCGGATTAAAGCTAGTACCTCGAAATCAGTGCAGGTTACTTATACCCTACGCAAAGGCAATTGCCCCTCGGTGAAACTAGAAAACGCCACCCTTCCTCATGAGAACTCTGTCAGATACCTTGGTCTTCATCTTGATAGGCGTATGACATGGAATGAGCACATCAAGAAGAAACGAGATGAGCTGAATATTAAATACAAAAGCTTCTTGTGGTTGCTAGGTCGAAACAGCAAACTGTCAGTAGACAATAAATTACTAGTGTATAAGACGATCTTGAAACCTGTGTGGATGTATGGCCTACAGCTGTGGGGTAGTGCTTGTAACTCCTCCATCACACGAATCCAAAGAATACAGAACATAATCCTCCGAACAATCAGTAATGTTCCCTGGTATGTGACTAATGCTGAGATCCACGAACACCTGAAAATGCTCACAGTGAGAGAAGAAATTTCCAACGTCAAGACTAGATACAGGGAACGGCTAGAAGCCCACCCCAATTCCCTTGCACGACAGCTCACATCTCTCAGCTATGCTAAACGTCTCAAAAGAAAAGACATCCTATAGGGTAAAGAATTACGAGTAGATGTTCTCGCTGGAGGACACACTCTGAATGAGAGAAGCATGCAACACATCTGCTTAAAGTGAATGCACTGATTGCAGATGCAATAGAGAAAAAAAAAAAAAAATGTAAAATACTGGTATTCGCCTGAATCATGTAAGACTGGAAGCCGGCCCCAACATAGTTGGGAGAAGGCTAGGCAAATGATGATGGTGTGGTTAGGAACACCGTGTTTGCATTGACGATAGCTTTAAGTCCGCCTTACGTTTTCATAATACTATGCTTTATCACCAGGTCGAGCCCGATACGGCGGCGGTTCAGGCTCTGACGGCGAGTCAGGATCCTCGCGATCCCACTCCCGATCCGGTTCAGAATCCCGCTCATTATCCGGGCACGAGCCGGACAACGAGTCGTCGGACGGCGGCGCGCGCACTCCGGACGATGACGACGGTTCCGGCGTGTACTTGCCGCATGCGTACGCGCATAGGCCTGTCGATGTGGAGTATATGAACCATGGAGTGTCGTATTATAATACATTTGTTGGATTCGACCGGGATAGGCAGCCGTCGCCTGGGATTCATAGAGTGAGTATGCAATATTGGATTGGTTCATTGTAATTTGGTGGCAGATGATCTAAATGCGTATTTGTCTCTCAAGGCAAGAAATTTATGAAGGCGTAGAATTAAGTACAAGTTCTGGTTTCAAGACTTAGGTTGCCTTTGTTTAAGAAATAATCATTGTTATATGGCTATACGCGTCAATGTAACATTTTAATTTCTTTTATCTAAGTTAGTGTTTGGAACCATTGAATATTAAAAAATTAAAACGTATACTTACTTAAAAATTACGAGTGGCGATTTAAATTCGTACAGAGTTTGAAGAAGCCCTGAGATTGATGAAGAAGAAACAGGTAGCGCTTGGAACTATTTCCGGCTATTATTATTAAAATAGGCAGGATCATTACGTAATAGTTATACAAGTTTTCTCCCATCAGACATCATCCCTGGGCGGCGGCGGTGCTACAGCAGGCGGCGCGGCCAGCGAGGCGGGCGGCGCGGGCGGCGCGGGCGCGCTCTACAGCCCCGTGCGCGCGCACGCGCCGCGCCCGCCCGTGGAGCAGGACATCGAGATCTTCGCCAAGGACAACCTCAACTTTAACAAGGGAATCTTCCGGAGAAAGGTCAGTAGATTCATCCCGATATTTCTCGACAGAATGTCGGACAGAACATTGAGACATTTGTGGTTCAACGTACGCAACACTGTTGTTGCAACGTCCCTTAATTGTCAAAAATCGACGAATGATAGCTGTCATTGACAATGTCAAAGATTTGTCAGGATACTCATGTTCAGTTTATAAAACGCTGCACACCGTTCACTAAACAAACATCAGACTTCTCCGTTTCCAAGCTAACGAGACGAGATGTGTAAATAACGAAATTCTATTGGTGGTTTAAAACACATCTCCTCTCGTCTCGTCCTCGCTTCGGTGGAGTCCGGGCCTTACGCTGTACCATTAGTACGGCCACGGCGTAACCTGGTAACTGATTGACCCGACAATTCGGGTTCTACTCTGCTTGTAATAATATAATTCAATCACGATTCGAAACAGACGTCCCGCCATCCATTATCATAAGAACTTTATTGTTGTTTTACAGTACTTTTTTTCGGGATGAAAGGTGACCCTATATCCGTTTCTGTACACCTGACAACGTATATACAAAGTTTCAGGATGATCGGTTCAGTGCTTTAGGCGTGAAAAGGTAACAAACAAACTTAATTTCGCATTTATAATAATACTATATATATATATAGTTAGGATGGAAACGACGTCCCCAAGCCCAACATCAGTTGACAAAAGGTTAGACATGTTATGTAATCAGACCAAACATAAACTCTCATCATACATCAGACAGGTTGACCGGTAGAAAATGCCCATGGCGTTGTTTGGTTAAAGTACGATATAATTAATAAAAAAAACATCATTTGATTTCTTCTAGGCATCAGTCCGCGACTTACTGTCATGGACATCATCATCGATCAGCGCACCGATGGTGGGCGCGGAGTGGGACAAGGCGCACAAGAAGGCGGCCATAGACCTGTTCCGGTTGGTGCAGATCTACATGGGCGACCGCAAGGCTAGGCCCGGCATGACGCTCAACTCCGTCGCGCAGGATATCTTGCACGCTACTTTTTCTAACGAAAAGTGAGTATGGAACTCTTTATACACCGTGATTTTTTACACGGCAGCTCACTCCATGTATCCAATAACAACAAAGAATTCATAAAAAAAATAGGTACGGCATTATAATAATTTAAAAATAAAAATATTATTCATTATTATGACGCATGACGTAGTTGGAACAGCCTTTGCGAGCTATGATCTATTCGACTCGTGCGCTGGGTTAGTATGTTCTACCGTTTGACACGTAAACATAATTATCACGATGTTTCATTATTCTAATGTATTATTTATTTTGCTTTGCACCTATTATCTTAATTAATGGTAAAATAAAAATAATCGCGCCTAAAGGTATTTTATGTCGGTGACATTGAATGAACTGTTTAGTCGTCTTACAAAGGTGGTCCCACCTTTGTAAGACGACTAAACAGTTACGGTGTATATTGAATTGAAACAACGTTGAACCAATCACTGCTTATTAATTGATTTATGAATCACTAATCTGACGCCCCTCAGTCCTTTCTCCTTAGCCTAGCTAGCCTCGCTCGTTAGCCTAGTTGGTCGCAAGCGCGACTGCCGAGCAGGAAGTCCTGGGTTTGATTCCCAGGTCGGGCAAAGTGTTATTGGGTTATTTCATCAGGAATTTCTCAGTAGCAGCCACGGATTCTGGATTTGTGGCATGCTGTGCTTTTCTGTAAGTGATGAGGCGCTTAGACTTAAGTTTGCAATGTACAAATTATAATGTAACAGTGTACTTATTGTTGAGAAGCCTAATAATAAATAAACTCATGACGCATGACGAGAACCTCGTGAAAGCTGAGAAAGAGAAACAAATAAAGTATCTCGACTTGGCACACGAGGTTGTCGACATGTGGAATGTGAACTCGGCTATCATTGTGCCGATTGTCGTGACGGCCAATGGCCTTATAGCCAAGAGCCTCGACGAACATCTTTCGAGGCTCTCCTTAGGCAGTTGGATCAAGGGCCTGATTCAGAAGGCAGTACTCCTCGATACGGCTCGCATTGTGAGGAGGTTCCTGTCTCTGGAGCCCTAACCACCGGTAGCTTGGACCCTGCTCCCGACACCGGCGGAAACCTATTTTTTATATTTTTAAATGTTTTTTTTTTTTTTTTTTTGTTTTGAAAAAATGTGTAAAAATATAAAGACTGCATAAAAATGAATAAACGAGAATAAACTCGCACCCTATTACAATTACTTAAAACATAGCTGGCAAATTGTTTACCTAATGTATTCTTACATACATCTTTTTTATATTTTTAAATTGATTTATTTAGCTTACAAATCTAAACGTTACAGGTTTAGATCTAAACGTGTGAAGCAAAATAAATTAATTTGAAATACCTATTCCACTGAAGAAGGAATTTGTATACTTTCTGCTGTGAAAGGAATTTTTATGAGGTCATGAATTTATCATATGATATATATAGTCAACAGAGAAAAGCCGAAATTTTGATATTTGATAACATTTTTTTTGCTAAAATTCTTTGGGTTACAATTATTACTATCCGTGATATGTTATTGTCCGAGATTTCTATTAATCTTTCCTTCTACTATTACGACGTTTCGGATTGTACTACTATTTTATTAACTATCGTTTTATTTCCAGACTACGTGACGAGCTGTACGTGCAGCTATGCAGACAAACGACCGAGAACCCACTGCGCGACTCATTGCTCCGCGGCTGGGAGCTCCTAGCCGTGTGCTTAGCCTTTGTGCCGCCTTCGTCTACGTTCCAGCCGGCGTTGACGAACTATGTGAACAGGCATCGAGACCCTGCATTCGCGGATGCGTTTCCTGAGGTGAGGTTTATTCTATTAGCAGGTTCATCATTATTTTAAGCTGAAACGCGTTCACTGGACCTAAACCTTGGTTACATGGAGTAAAATATAACTTAAAAAATGTTAAAAATTTTATACCCAGTGCTAAAATACCGGAAAAGTCATTTTGGAGTCCTCAGTCGATATTCGTCCAACAACTCTAAATAGATTTATATGATCTTAAGGATCGTCTGTTCTCTCTGTTCTAGACTGGGACGCGTCATTCAACGACAAACTCGCTATCCAGTCCTTAAGTAATTGTTGCTTTTAATTGTTTTGGAGAGTTTCTGCTGGGTAGGACATTAAGGACCGCCCAATTCATAACCTGATAATTTGGCAGGTACTCAGAAACACCCTTCTCAATATTAATGAATTAATACATAATTGTACAGGTTGGCAAGTGGCCTATTCACGTGCAAGTATCACATTATGCGGGCGTGGCGTGCAAGCGGCTGGAGAGGATCGGCTTCGGAGGCAAGAGACAGCCCAGGAAACCTACCACTGACGACATCGATCAGGCTAGGGTGAGTCATACTAATACAACTCGTTTCACTAAGAAGTGTGGTGGGATAAACTGGGTAAATCTGTAGTATCAGAGTTAATAACGTCTCACTGATCATTACAAATCCATTGTGTTGTGAGACACTTGGAGAAGAGTTGCTTACCAAACTGCCTTAGCACAATTGGCTTATGCTTACTCAGAATAAGTGTAACTGGTCACGTAGCTAAACGTAGCCACTAGGGCATCGAAAATGGGCCATTTTTCGAGACCGTTTTTTTTCGATTTCGGGTTTTCTTCAAAACCGGGTACCCGGTTTTTTCGGTCATTTTCGTTTTTTTTTGTATTAATTTACAATATTCACCAGGCGTTCGACCAAATAGTTAAAATCCTCAGGGAGACCGACGCGTCCATCCTCGGACGCGTTTTTGCAAAATGCGGCTTACGGGCAGGAAGTCCAAACACTCGAAGGAGACTTTGGAGCTTCTATCCATCACTTCAGCAGAGCTAGCTACAGGCACTAAACAATAAGAAAATTGGTACGACGCGACCTTCGATGCTCCAGCACACAGCAAAACCGGAGGTTGAAAGTGTTCGTCCAATCACTTGGGAGGAGCCACTTGACGATATTGACCAAATCTCGTTGGGATATCGTCGTTCCGAAGTCTGAGATTGTTTCAGAAGTCGAAAACTTCCACGGTCAGTTGTAGGCGTCGCAAGCATCTCGATCTTATCACATTTCACAGAAGACCCGCCAGAAGTCAGCCAAGGTGAAATGGAGGCGGCTCTTAGACAGCTTAAGAATGGAAAAGCCCCTGGTGAGGATCAGTTAACGACTGAGCTTCTGAAACCGTGAGGAAGTCCTCTATTAAGAGAGCTTTGGGAGCTTTTCAACTCGATCCTGTTCTCTGGGAGAAATCCAGAAGCGTGGAGAAATAACGTGTTCGTTATTTTCTTTAAAAAAGGGAACAAGACCCTATTAAAGAATTACAGACCTATTTCGCTCCTTAGCCACATGTTTAAGCTGTTTGCAAGAGTCGTCACAAATCATGTAGCGAGAAGACTCGACGACTTACACCGCCGACTACCGGACAAGTCGGGTTTAGTAGAGGATACAGCATCAGAGATCACATTCACACAGAGCGGCAAATTATACTGAATTTCGAAGGGAATAATCGTCTTTCGGTGTCTTGCATTTGCGGACTATGAGAGAAGGCTTTTAACTCTATCGAGACTTGGTTTGTTCTGGATGCCAAGTAGGCTGGCGATACTTCCAAGTGCTGAAAAGTCTTTAGAAAAACGCCATAAATAATGACCGTCCAGACTCAGAACCAGCAGACAGTGCACATCCCATTGTGTTGGGGTGTGAGGCAAAGGCTCAATTTCACCGATATTGTTCACCAACGAACTGGAGGATGTGTTTAAGACGCTGAACTGGGAATGGCATTAACATCTACGGCGAGTACATCTCACACTTGAGATTTGCAGATGACATCATACTGACTGAATCGCTGCACGACTTACAGCAGATCTAGATGGCCTAGTTAATACGCATTGGTCTCAGGGTGAACTCGACAAATCCAGGTTATGTTCAACGGACTCGTCACCCCAGCATCTATTGTTGTCAATGGCGGTCCTCTCGAGGTGGTTCGAGAATATATGAATAAGTCGTGGGAATAATAGAAAAAAATGACTTAGTCATGTTTCTACATTTTAAACGACCTACGACGTGTGTGTGTCTGATTTGCGAAGTTCACAGATCAATAATTAAAGGATTTAAAAAAGAACCAAAAAAAACCGAAAACCCGAAAAGACCGGGTTTTATACGAAATAACCGTTTTTTTTTTACAAAGCTAACATCCTGGAATTCCGGGTTTTTTCAGGACCGGGAAAAACCGGTCCGTATGGCCCTAGTAGCCACGTTTCGGTATATACTTGATAAAAATGTTACTGTATATCGATTAATAGTAGGGTCTATAATAGGAATTGCATTACTTGGTGAACATAATGCACATTCAATGCGGAAGGCAACCGTAAATCTAATGGCGCTAGCATAGCTTGTACCAAGCAATGTTATTGGCTGAAGATCTGTCAATGTCATTTTATAGTTCGAAATAGCTTGACCTCATTGGTCAGCTTGGCACTAAGCTATGGACACGCCATCTACAATCAGCTTTGACTTGCCTTCCCCATTACAAGCAGTTGTAATGTCAAATGTTTTCGATTACCTGTTGAGAAAGTTGCTCGAGGAAAGTTATCTTTATTATAAGTTTACTCGTGCCAGTTTTCAACCTCACCATATCCCCTAATACTTTGCTAATCTTAAAACTATTAACTCGGTCAAGGTCTCAGCACATATTGACGCACAAAAGACTTATGTCACATTTGTTTGGCAGATACAAATATTCCGTCAGTCGATGTTCGGCAACACGCTGTCGGAGGTGATGACGCTGCAGAAGGAGCGCTTCCCGGCGCGGCAGCTGCCGTGGGTGCAGGTGGCGCTGTCGCAGCAGGTGCTCGCGCTCAGCGGCCGCGACACCGAGGGGATCTTCCGCGTCTCCGCCGATGTGGATGAGGTTAATGCGCTCAAGGCGAAGATCGATAACTGGGAACTGCCTGATGCCTCTACTTTGACTGGTAAGTTTTCTTGGACAATCGGTTGTTAACTTATTTTCCTCACCCTCCGGGTAATTAAGTGTAAGCAAATTGACATGCTATGTCAATTTGCCATGTTATAGTCATTTGATACGACATTTAAGTGCGACACTTTTGCCTATTTCTCCCTGAACTAGAACTCCTGAAAATTCGAACCATCTTGAAATCATTGGCGTTTTGGTTCTTCTCACTATGTGTTAAGACTTTTTTAACTTCAAAAAAATTGAAAATCTCAGCTTAACTTTAAAACAAATCTCAATCATGATAACAATTTGCTATTGGCGGCGCATTTAAAACGTTTGTTACATTATTAATGTATCGTCAGTAAAGCCGGTTTCCGAAGTTCAAGACGATCATACTCCAATTTGAATAATCTCTCGTGCTATCATCAATTTTTGTTGTAACATTCTGCAGACGCGCACGCCCCGGCCAGCCTGCTCAAGCTGTGGTACCGCGAGCTGTACGAGCCGCTGATCCCGGACGCGCTGTACGCGGCCTGCGTGGCGGCCGGCACGGACTTCGCCGCCTGCACCCGCGCGCTGCACCGGCTGCCGCCTATCAACAGACTGGTCAGTAGTATCTATAACCACCGAAGGGTTACGAAGAGGCGAAGGGCGAGCATCTTGGGGATTTTCAACCTAAGCGAAAAGCCCATTAACATACCTGGAAACCGAATCCAAAAACTCATGCTCAGCAGCAGCGATATCAACCACAATAACGAGGGACAATAATGAAATTAATACAGGGTGAAAAGTATCCATCACCAAGCTTACACCTGACGTCGGTGGCGGTCTAGTTAGTGGCAATCCAACACACTACTGTTTTTTTTTTGCATTTAAACTTAAAATTGTACATAAGTATAATTGAATAAAATAATAGAATAAAGGCTGAATACATTTCACAATAACTTATTTTGTTTCAGGTACTCACCTATCTCATAAGTTTCCTCCAACAATTCACGGCACCGGAAGTGGTAAGTCAAACCAAAATGGATTCAGCGAACCTCGCCATGGTATTCGCGCCCAACTGCTTGCGCTGCACGTCACAGGACCCGCGCGTCATACTGGAGAACGCGCGCAAAGAAATGACCTTCCTCAAGACCCTCATCACCAACCTCGACACATCTCACGTCCAAGATCTTCTGTGACCTATGAATCTCAGCTACTGCAACAATAACGTCGCTTCCGAGAGGCTGACGGACTTCTAGGGGACGAGAACCTTCGAGAACTTTCCAGGCAGCTGATGAATGTGACGTCCCCATATCAAAGGACCTCTTTGTGTACCATATCCCTTCATAACAATGTGTCTAGTCTGTGCGTTCTATCGACCCATCGGTGGACTCCATGTGGTATGCTCCCCAAACTCCCCTTATAATTACGTATATTTGACATTCTTGTATATTTTTTGTATTTTTGTACGCTATAAATGAATAATTTTATTTGGTTGTACCCAAAGATATTTAATGAGATGTGATTTTAATTATATTAGACTTGAGCTTTACAAAAATGTATTTGCAATGTGTTTTGAAAGAGTTTGTTGTAGATGCGGCTGCGTGATTGTTTTTATTAGTTACGAATTAGGAGTATTGTTGAGCGTGGGAGAGTGAGCGGTTACTTTTGTATCATTTGCAAGATGTTGATGAACTACTTTGAAGTGTATCTAAATATTATGGTGCTCTGGAAATGAGAAGAAGCGCCTCTAATAAAAAAAAAATACGAAACGTGTGTTCACTATCCTGAAATATTATACTTACACTGCCTACTGACTGGAGAGTGCCAGTTTAGACGTGTGCTTTATTCGATGTAATGAAAATTAAAAAATAAAAGTATAACCAAAAGTGATATTTACGCGAAACATTTTACAATAATAAAAATAAAAAATAGATATATTGCGGCAACTAAATAATTAAAATATATTAGAAGGAAATATAAATATAAAGCGAGGTAGTGAACACAGGGTTTGTGAAAAGAAACTAACACATCTCAATTAATCAAATAGAATAGTTTAAAATAACTGTTTCAGAAAGCACTTCGCATGAACGCTTGAACACGTTATTTATTAAACGTAACATCACACAACTAGTGTAATACCAGTTCCATATATATATAACATCAATTTTAATACTTTATTATGAAATATTTAAGTGGTATTATTAGGCGAATAGAATTTATCATCACAAACATCACCTTCTATTTTAAGTTAATAAACATTTGTTGAAGTATAATTTACATTACCAAATTAAGACCACAATACGCATTTATTTTTCACTATGTAAGTTTAAAATGTAGTATAAGTTGGTACAGAGTCTCAAATATTACTTGCTGGAGGTGCTCTACTTACCTAGGTAGAATTCTAAATATAACTTCGCTTAACTGTTACCTAAAATACCATGAGTGAAGAGTTATGAAATATGTCCACCTAGGAAGTAGTGTTACAGTCCTTCTCTAATGAAAGAATATGTCAAGTAAAGAGTTACTATTATAGAATAGATGAATTTAAAGGGCAGCTTTAAACTAGAAAAGCTTAAAAGAAGTATAATGTAAAAGATTCCTAATGGCACGGTTTGTGATTATCTCTATTATTTTTATTCAAACTTTATGAAAATCCTTGCATTTTTTTCTTTTTATTGATAAAGTAATTTAAAAGTTCGTCATTGACGTGTTCACTTTTTACTTTTTCACGTCACAAATGTTTGTCTAGATATGTAAAATTCGGTTGAAAACAGAATTCCCATTCTTCACTATTAAGCCTGTTCTAAGAGTTATGTCACCGCAGTTTTATGATTACCAATACATTGTTATTTGACACTAATATTTAAATGCCTAGACATTTTAATAGATTGTCCGTAGTTTTAAAATAATTAAAAAACTTATTAAACCTACCTAAAGTTTCATATTCTGCTACGCAAGAATAGTTAGTCCAAACCCAGTTCGTAGAAAGTTAATTCTTATAGCTTATGCAGTACCTACTTTTGTCGAAGGGAAATTTTAATTAAAAGTTTTAATGCAAAGACTACTTTATGATAAAGACTACTGAATCGATTACTTTTACCACCGTATCTATATTTGACTACATAAATTTAGTAAACCCTAGCGTTTTCGTAGATCAATCGTGCGCAAGAGTAAAGTGGGCGGGGCCTATAACCCAAGCTTCGTTTTTCAGCTCGGTACATGAATCCAAGCTGACGCGTTCCTATTTTAAATGCTATCGACAATTAGACTTTTTTTTTAATTTATAGTTTATACGATGTGGCGACCGTGAAAATGCCAGTATCTTTTGCGTACGGAGTAGGTACAAAGTTGCAATATACATATATAAAGATTTATATAGATAGCATGCGTAAATTCCGTAGGATATTATTTTTGTAAACTATTAAGAGTGCTGGCAGCAATCTTCAATGCCAATGCCAATGTAGCAATATCCAGACCTTGTCCAGATGATCTGAAACATGTGACTCTTTTGTGTGTAAATGTGTTTTATAAGAATTATATTACTTTAGATGTTGAATGTGCATGTTCAGGCCTGGTCAAGGTTAAAATAGAGAGAGTATTTTGACTTCCTCGAGGGTCACAATGTATAATAAGTATTAAATTCAATTTAGTTGACAGAGGCAGCTTTATATTTTGTTACGATATTTTTTTTACAATAAATCTCGTATTTTTTAAGCATGCATTCAGGCCGCGAGTGGTACCTTCTGACTAACATTACTAACTTATCTCTTGATCTCAAAATCAAAGTTTCTATTTTATTGGTATTCTTTACTGAAGTATGAATGTCTGAAAATGATAATATTCTCCTTATATGAAATATGTGTGTATTATGGAATATTGGCATAATCATACAAATAAGAGCAAAATATTATGTCTGCTTACATTTGGCGGTGCTGACGATGAAAATTAAGCTTCGAAAAGTTACTGAACTTTTTAAACTGAACTAAAATAATTATAAAACCACCGCTTGTGTCTACACAGTACCCCAAGACAAAGAATTGTAATGTACCAGAAAATAAGCTTTCAATTATAACGGGACGCAAATTATTATAAAAATATATTTGTACATCAATGTTACCGTAAAGAAACCTATATATTAGTGCCATATAATAAAAACAATAACTAGTTACTGACACAGTGATCTTTTTGTATACTCTAGCTACAGGGTGTAACAGAAAAAGTGCAATACCTATTCGGTGGGCTCTTCATACTAATACTGCGTCAGCGATGCGATATTTTGTATAAGAAATATTTTTTTATAAGTTTAACATATTTAACTTGCCTTGTAGTTAGTATGTATTGGTCAAATTTTACAACTGAATTCCAAACCAGTTCCCCATAATCGATTGAGCTAAAATTTTGCTCACACCTTTGGTTCTGGTGACAATAGACCTAAATTGATCCTGCAGCCAGCATTGCCATTTGCCTCCTGACTTAAGAACTACTCGACGGTTTCACTACGGACAAAAACTTTGTATAACCGTTCAATTTTGATGGATAAACCAAATGTGCTTCTTTTCATTTTAATAAAAGCAAAAAAAAAGCTATATTAGTTTTATTTTCGACCAATGATCTTTAGGGAAAGTGGTCTAGTTTGATGGCTTGAATCACTAACTAAAGAGGTATTGCGCTGTTTCCGTTACACTTTGAATATCTCCATAATCTTTACGATAGTTTAGTTGCTAGATATGAAGATTTGTTTTAGAATGCTTCTCAAGAAATGGCTGTCGAAGATCAACGGTTTTCTAGGATAGGAACGGAGGATAAAGTAAGCTCTCAATATTCCCTATATTATATTATATACGTTCTAAGGGTTACGATAGAGCACAATTTATTTTTTGTGTACATTGTTAGTTAGCTATTTATCAAAATATAGCTATTACATAGTTCTATTATCGCCGACGCGACGCAGCGAAGCTACTATACTATATTATTAGTATACCAATGTGCTTGTAATTTCTCATGTAAAATTATTGTATAGTGCTTTTAAATAGTTCCCAACAAATAATTTTCGTCAACCTTAAATATTCCTTTGTACATAACATGCCTTTATTCCTGTATTGTTTATTAAGACAATATAATAATGCCTATGATGTTCATAATGTAGATTGTCACTGTAAATGTGAACGTTCAGGAGAAATAAATTACTAAATATCCGGTGGATATACTGCGAATACCAATATTTTGTTTTATTTACTTTCCAATTTCCTAAAAAATCATGTTTAATATGTGTGTCGTCAGACTTAGGTTCGAATTTACTGACCCAAATGTAGGGTTAAGTAAATAATAACAGGTCTTTCCCTTCCTGTAGACACTGATTTGCAATTTACAATTTCTAAAGAAAATAAAATAAAATGTTCCAGTACCGTCAAACGGGGTGAATAAGAACGCAGGGGTGAATCGAGACAAAACTGAATGGAATTTTAACGTTAAATGATAAATGATGTTTATTTTGCAAATACACAGTGTCTAGGGATCAAGCATTTTTATGTGGATTTCTTGAGATTGAGATGTGGCTTTGTAATAAATTTATGATTTTATAAATTTATATGGATCTTTTTTGGTGCATTTCATAATTTGAATCAGGAACTGTGAATCAAATTCGAGTAAAAGATGAAAATCAGCTGTCAATATTTTCCCTATAAAAACATACAACGCATTGAAGACATTATTAGTGCTACTGTTTCCCTACTACTGATTAAAACCAACGTTATTATGGAGCGGCGACGTCATTTAAGCAGGGAAGAAATGCTCAGAGCCGTGGGAATGATAGAAGCTGGTTCCCGGCAACGTACTGTGGCTTTAGCTCTGAATACAAGTCAGAGTGTTATCAGTCGACTTTGGACACGTTACCGAAGCACTGGTACCGTGGCTGAGCGCCATGGAGGACGGTATCGCTGCACCACACGGAGACAAGACCGATACATTCAAATCTTAACTCGAAGAGCTCCAACAATAACCGCCATGATGTTAGCCGTGAGGCTTCATCACTCTTCAGGGAACTTAATTAGCGACCAAACAGTCAGAAACCGCTTGCATGAAGTGAACCTTCATTCCCGAAGACCGCTACGGGTACCACCTATAGCAATGCACAATCGTAGGATACGATATCAATGGGCTCTTGAACACAGAAATTGGGCAGAAGAACAATGGCGTTTCGTGTGCTTTTCTGATGAGTCTCGTTTTGGTATGAGACCGGATACAAGACGTATACGACACTGGAGAACCCCTGGACGCCAACAGCGATTAAAATCCTGCCAGGAAGTCCATCCTTATAGTGGTGGAACCATCATGGTATGGGCGGGTATTTGGATCGGCGGAAGAACTGAGTTGATTTGGATCAGAGGCAACCTCAACGCTCAAATTTATGCTGAGACGATTGTATCAGACGTCATCGTTCCTCTACAAGTGCAAATCGGTCCCTTATTTCAGTTAATGCATGATAATGCACGACCGCACACCGCAAGAGTTGTAAGACAGACTCTCGCCGCAGCTAACATCAATGTCCTGCCCTGGCCTGCTCAGTCGCCAGACTTGAATCCGATTGAGCATGCATGGGATATGCTACAGAGAAGAGCTCTGCCGAATATGGAGGGTATCCAGTCGCAAGAAGACCTTTTTTTGTTGTTGCAACGAACATGGGCGGCCATTCCACAGCGTGATTTGGATGAACTCATTTTGAGTATGCCAAACCGATGTTCTTGTGTTGTTAGTGTTCGCGGTAGAAACACGGATTATTAATTGTTTAAGTTACCCAATAAAATTTTAAAGAAAACTGTTATTTCAGTCTTTTTTTCGAACTTTTGTGTTAGTGGTTCAAATGTCAAAAATCCCTTTATTAGGAAATTGGCAAATTTCTTTATTAATGCAAAGGTGACTTGGTTTATCGTTACTGTGACAAACGAAAACACTTTATTTGATGAATCCTTAAAGAAAATTTTAATTAATATCAATCAGGAGAAAAGTTATTGCAAAAATATATGTTGATCCCTAGACAATTTTGATGTGTGTAAGTCTCTTTTAAAGTCCAGACATAATCTTGGTTAACTCACATGAGGACTATGCAGATTAGAGTCTGAGATGGTCTCTTGAAGAAAGAACCACACAGATTTGAGTGGACCTGTCCAGTCAGTGCAAGCATTTGTCAGTTATCGTGTAGCTCGACTTATAACTCAAGGAGCTCAACGACACGACGAACAATACCAAAGAAAGGACATTTGGGTAGGTCGCTTATAGTATTCAAACTGCCAGACAATCGTGGAAAAAGATACACATGGTCCTCACATTCACAATAATCAAATAAAATTAATACAAAATACTCTACAAAATAAATGTCGTTAAATGTGACCATTAACAATAAAAAATAAAAATAAAATACTTAGCAAAGTAAGTATTCATGTCAAATCATTAAATATAACAATAAGAAAAATATAAAACAAAATAATAAAAAAAAAAAAAAAAACTAAAAGTATTCATGTCAAATAATTTAAATGTCAGTGTATATGAGAAAGGAATCAATAATAAACAAGCGAAGTCCGAAATTTCGACATTCACAGAGTAAATTTAATTGGAGCAGCTTAATCCCAAGCCTTTTTATCTTCGAGATAGTGATTAATGTTACAGTAGGCTTTCAGACATATCTTCCGTTTTATAAACGATTTGAATTTATTTAGGCTTAGTAATTGAATGTGACTCGGAAGTTTATTGTAAAAACGTATACATTGGCACCTGAACGTACCCGCTATTTTTTTTAGCCTCGTTGCAGGAACAACATATTTGTGTTTATTCCTCGTATTTACGTTGTGGATATCACTGTATTTTTTAAACAAATTAATATTTTTATGTGCGTACAAAAGGTTTTCATAAATCAATTGAAGAAATCAAGTCGACGTATGCTACGCTGAATCATCTGAATGATTTAAAGGATGAAGTTTTACACCTTAAGAACGATTCGCTACCCCCTGCATCTGTGTCTAAAGTGAATACCAAGCGTGGTGCATGGTTATTAGATAGTGGTCCTGTGGGATTATCCTATTTACATGATGCACAAAATAATACGGATTACGCCTCTAGAGAAAATTTACCACAATATCGAGAAATTGAGCGGGTGGAAGGTAAACAAACTGAGCGTGAGTCATGTACAGCGATGTCGAGCGAAAACGAAACCGGTGTGACAAGTTACGTATCGGTGGCGCGTACAGCGGCGCGGGCGGTGACGTCATCGCGCTCGAGCCCCGCACCTGCGCAAGTAGCAGCACCTGTGAGTCAGCTGTGTCCCACTGATAAAGAAAACGATAATAATGGTAATCGTTTAATGAAGCAACCGGGTATGGATATGATGTGTGGGAACGAAACTGATTTGATTGTAAATCCTGATCCTGATAATGAAGGATGGAGGAGTGTGACATATCGTAAAAAACAATCCAAATATCGTTATCTGGGTAAATCTGGCATAGCGAGTGATATGAATTGTAATTTTAAAGCAGCTGACAAGAAAGTTCCTGTCTTTATAACGAATATACATAGTGAAACCACTGAGAATGACATAATTGTATATATACGCGGTAAGACTCAGGAAACGGTATCCCTAGAGAAAGTAACTATGGAAAAGGAAAAAGGATACAAGGCATTCAAATTCTTCATTTCTGAATCGAAATTACCTATTTACCTAGACGAAAATATATGGCCTAAAGGTATTATATTCAGACGTTTTATGTTTTTCAAACGCCGTCATACGAGCAGATTATCGTCTGCGCCCGGCCATAGTGAAATGAATAATGGATAATAATTCTACTTGTCGGTTCGCCAGCTTTAACTGTAAAAATGTGAAACGCTCCATTGATAGCATAAGGGAGTTATGTGACACCTGTGATCTGATTGCCTTGCAAGAGACATGGTTGCTACCAGATGATATACCATATTTAAACACGATCAACAGTGGCTTCGGGTGCACGGGAACGTCTGCGATCGACACGTCCGCTGGCATACTGCGCGGCAGACCGTATGGCGGTGTCGCTCTGTTGTGGAGAAACAGTGTCTTCCAGCAAGTAACAGTGTTGCAATGTGACAGTGCGCGTATATGTGCTATTAAAATAACTAGTGTTCGACCAGCGATTGTGGTAATTAGTATATACATGCCCACGAATTCAGTGGAAAACTTGCCTGAGTTTACTGACTGTCTAAGTACAGTGTCTGCAATTATAGATGAGTACGGTGTTGAGTCTGTGTTTGTATTAGGCGACTTCAATGCTGATATACACGAATTATTTTTTAATGAACTTGGACATTTCTGTGGTGAGCAGTGCTGGTCGTGTGTTGATGTTGATTTTCTGGGTACTGATTCAGGGGCTTACACATTTATTAGTGAGGCGCACGGGTCATGTAGCTGGCTAGATCACTGTATTGTGACTCGGGCGGCAAAGCGAGCTGTTGTGAATGTTTTTATTGTTTATGAAGCTAGTTGGTCCGACCATTTCCCCCTAGTTCTTGAATGCGACTTAAATTTATTGACACCAAACTTACCCAATACTACAAGTACTTATAATAACTTTGTGTGGGGTGTTAGAAATGATAAACAGATTGTTACATATACCGATGAGTGTCATAAGCGTCTGAAGTTAATTGATTTTCCTGTTGAGTGTATGAATTGTGCTGATAAATATTGTAATGAGTTTGTTCATACTCGTGCCCTGGACAGTTTGTACTCTGACATTGTGTCTGCCCTTCGTGGTGCGTCTTTGGTGGGTCGAGGTGACACCGGGGCCGGTGGGAGTGGTCCGCGTGTAGTGGGATGGAACGAGCTTGTCAGAGAGGCTCACAGAAGGGCTCGGTTGAAGTTTTCTGAGTGGGTAGCTTGTGGTAGGCCCAGGTCTGGCATCATGTACACAGAAATGTGTGAGACCAGAAGGGTGTTTAAATCACGATTGAAGGCATGTCAAGATCGTGAAGTACAGGTGAGGATGGACACTCTTGCGGAGAAGCATGCCAGTGGTGACTTCCGTGGGTTTTGGAAACACACAAGCAAAGCAAACGGTAGGCCGAGTCTTCCTGTGAGCGTCGATGGAGTTAGTGACCATAAGGGCATTGCGAATGTTTTTAGGGAGCATTTTTCTGTACAGTCCCCCCTGGGGTCGGCAAGTGGAGTGTTCAATGCTGGGTTGCATAATGAGGTTGTTGGGACTCGATACTTGGCCAAAGATGTGGACTCAATTATCAAGAATATGACGAGAGGCAAATCCCCTGGGCATGACGGTCTCAGCATTGAACACCTGCAACATGCTGGACCTCATATCAATAGAGTCCTCGCGATGTTTTTCTCACTGTGCGTGAGCCACTCTTACCTGCCTTCGGATCTTATGAGGTCTGTGGTGGTGCCTGTTGTGAAAAATAAAACCGGTGACCTTGCTGATAAAGCGAACTATAGGCCTATTTCGCTGGCCACCATCATAGCCAAAGTGTTTGACGGTTTGCTTAATACACAGCTGGGTAAGTACGTAAACCTGCATGATAACCAATTTGGTTTCAGACCACACCTGTCTACAGAGAGTGCCATACTGTGTCTTAAGCACACCGTCAGATACTATACGGACCGTAGGACCCCCGTATACGCGTGTTTCCTCGACTTATCCAAAGCTTTCGACCTGGTCGCGTATGATATCCTGTGGGATAAGCTCGCGAGCATTAATATGCCGCGTGAACTTGTGGCTATCTTCAGGTATTGGTATACGCATCAGATCAACAGTGTCAGATGGGCGGAGGCAGTGTCGGAGCCGTATCGGTTGGAGTGTGGGGTGAGGCAGGGCGGCCTGACCTCGCCAACCCTTTTTAACCTCTACATGGATGCACTCATCGTCGCGCTCAGCAGTGAGCATGTCGGTTGTCATGTTGACGGTGTATGCGTCAACAATTTAAGCTATGCTGACGACATGGTCCTGTTGAGCGCATCGGTCTGTGGTCTGAGGAGGTTACTACGAATATGTGAGGATTACGCAGGTGAGCATGGTCTAAAATATAATGTCTCGAAAAGCCAATGCATGGTCTTTGCGGCAGGTGGTGCTAAGTGCCCTGAAACGGTACCTCCGCTCTATCTGAATGGTTTACCTCTGGACAGAGTGGATCAATTTAAGTACCTTGGGCATCTGGTCACGTCTGATCTCCGGGACCATGCAGACATCGAACGGGAGCGGAGGGCGTTGTCGAGAAGAGCAAACATGCTCGCCCGCAGGTTTGCACGTTGCTCTAATCAAGTTAAAATCACCCTATTTAAGGCCTACTGCACCTCTTTATACACGTGCAGCCTGTGGGCTCGCTACACACAAGCTAGCTGCAGCGCCCTCCGCGTCCAGTATAACAATGCGTTCAGGGCAGTGTTGGGGCTGCCTCGATTCTGCAGTGCTTCGGGCATGTTTGCGGAAGCGCGCACCGACTGTTTCCACGCCACCATGCGCAAGCGGTGCGCGTCCTTGGTGCGCAGGGTGCGAGCCAGCTCCAACGCTGTCCTGGCGATGATTGCGGGGAGACTTGATTGTCCCTATATGAGGCACTGCTGTAACCGGCATGTTCTAAACACACAATATTTCAGTTGAGTTGACAATTTCCTTCTTGTAAATTAAAAATTTTTAAGTAATCTTTTATTAATATTATGATAAATTATTTTGACATTTATTTATTTATTATGAAACAATTGTGTTTAACCTGTTATTTAATCCCGTATAATTCAATAATTTTAATGTAATTCTGACTTTTCAATTATTTATGTGTTGTGTTTGTGTCTATTTTTTGTTTTATATGGGTCTCGGACCTGAATTAAATGATTTTATTTTATTTATTTATTTATAAATAAATTGAGAGGGGACAGTAAGTATATTAATCTCTTTAAATTTTTCTCTGAGGGTGTGTCTAGGAATTGAACTAATTGCCCTTTTTTGCAAAACAAATATTGTCTGAATATCGGCGGCATTGCCCCACAAGAGAATACCGTACGACATCACACTGTGGAAATAACTAAAGTAAACTAAACGGGCTGTCTCTAAATCAGTTAAATCACGAATTTTTCTAACGGCGTATGCTGCAGAGCTAAGTTTTTTTGACAATTTGTCTATATGGGGGCCCCACTGAAGCTTGGCATCCAAAGTTAAGCCTGAGAACACTGTGTTATCTTCCGGTTTCAACTCTTCATCCTTGATTAGTACACTAGTTTCCACTTGTCTTACATGGGGTATCGTAAACTTAATACATTTCGTTTTTTTCTCATTTAGGAGTAGATTGTTAACATTAAACCAATTAACGACTTTTGCCAGGGCGCTATTAACATCGTCCGTAACTAGCTGCTGACGTTTGAGTTTAAATAAAAGAGAGGTATCGTCTGCAAACAACACTATGTCATGATTATCCTTTAGGAGGTAAGGCAAGTCATTTATATAAATAAGAAACAAAAATGGGCCAAGAATTGAGCCCTGGGGTACCCCCATTCTTACTACGGATTCGGGGGATCTTTTCCCGTTAACATCAACTCTCTGAATCCTATCGCTCAAATATGACGCAAGAAGATCCAGAGAGGCGTTCCGGATTCCGTAGTGGTGTAGTTTCCTGATTAATGTTTCATGAAGAACGCAATCGAAAGCCTTAGACAAATCGCAAAAAATGCCCAAAGCATCGCATTTATCTTCCCATGCATTATAAATGTGCCCTAAAAGTTCAACATCAGTAGTTGAACGACCCCTTGTAAAACCGAACTGTTTCTTATGCAATAACTTATGTTTATTGAAAAATCTTTGCATTTGTTCTAAAATTAGTTTTTCAAAGATTTTACTGAAGGTGGGTAGTACAGAAATGGGTCTATAATTAGTGGGGTCTGATTTACTACCCGATTTAAACAATGGTATTATTTTACTATTTTTCATTAGATCAGGAAACTCACCACGGTCAATACAATCGTTAAATATTACAGCTAAAGAAGGAGCTACAATGGTTATAATGGACTTAGCAACGTCCACAGAATGACCCCATAGATCGGCGGTCTTCTTAACATTTAACGTGTGAAAAGTTTTAATTATATCTTTACAGGTGACATATTGAAAATTAAATTCGAAATCACAGACTGAAATGTTTTCCCTTAATAAAGACTCGGCAGCGGCAGGTGACGAGTTTAGCGATTTAGTAGTCGATACGGGAATATCCGCAAAGAAATTTTCAAATGCTGTGGCAACTTGAGTGTTTGTTTTCAAAATATTATCGCCAATAGCAAGGCTGTAGTCACTATCTCGATTGCAAGACTTTCCCGTTTCGCTATTAATAATGTTCCATGTCATTTTAATTACATTACTACTGTTTTTAATTTTTGAACTCAAATAATGTGACTTTGCTATAAAACAAACTTTTTTAAATACCTTAGAATAATTCTTAACATATAACTTAAATTCTACAGTGTTTATATACGTCCGTTCTTCATACAGCTCATAAAGTCGTTTTCGACTTTTATGAATACCAATGGTGGCCCAGTCGCTAAAAGAAGCGTTACTATTAACCGAGATTGTCTTAGGAACAAACGTGGTTTTAAATTGTGTGCAATACATACTAAAAAAATCGTTATATTGTTGGTTGGGATCACCGTTATTTGGCAAAGGTGGTAATTTTGACAAAAGTTTAGTTTTAAAAGTTTCCAGGCGATTTTTAGTTTTTGGATTAACAATGATATCCTTCTTAGTGACTTTCTTGTTTACATTAGGAATTGTGATCAATTGCCCACAATGATCTGAATCTATTAAGTTAATAATTACTGTGTGGGTAGGTATAACATCTGTGTAAATATTATCGAGGCAAGTGGCACTAGTGGGGGTTATTCTAGTGGGCTCCAGAAATTGGTTTTCAAGATTGTATGACTGAAACAGGCTTATATTTTTAGTACTTAGCCCAGATTTTTCTAACAAATTAATATTAAAATCACCACAAGTGATTATGGACTTCTTAGAATTACAGATTTTATGCAACACTTCATCCATTACCTTTGAATGCGCGATGCTTGAATATAATTAAAAAATAACGCAAAATAAATCTAGGCACACAGAAGTAATATGGCAAGTAGGAAATGGAAGGAAAAAATTAGGTACCTCGCACAGTCGATTCTCTTGATCCCTGGATTTTCGGGGCGCCCCTCTTCTTTCACTAAATGCACACAAATTGTCTCCAAAATGACGATTGCTATGTACATACGATAATTTGGTATATACTGATTTAAATTAATTATATTTCTAATTAGACGCACTTTGAACGGTGACGTGACACGAACTGATTCGTGATGACGGCTATGCATTGTCTTTTAGGTGCGACAGGGGTGGGGAATAGAGTAAATGGGTGAGAGGGAAAAGGACAGGAAGTTACCAGCCATTTTTGCAGTTTCTAACCCAATTTGAATTTAGAATTAACGATTTAGCGTTAACATCTTCCCCGGCTTGACAGGACGATAGACCTTCAATAATACAAGGCACATTCAAAATTAAGTCACTTCGACGCACCTTAATTAGGTAAATGAAAGCAATACAATACGCATTAATATTCGCAATTTAAAACTATTTATTTGAAATTTTAGTAACTACATTATTCGTAACTTATTTATTAACTTATGTACTTCGTTAAACTATTAACTATTCGATAGCTAAACTAGAAATGTGGACTGTATTTTTTTTTTTTTTTTTATTGGGTAGGTAATGGGTAAAGTTTTACCACGGGTCTGCGGTAAAGACCTGATTTCGTGCGGACGTCCGCAACTCTCACGACACTGTCCTTACCTTCGAACGTGCGCTCGACCACTCCAAGAGGCCAATTAAGAGGAGCGCTGTTGTCTGATTCGAGCAGCACAACAGTTCCAGGTTGGATAGAAGTGTTAGACTTCGTCCACTTGTTACGCACTTGAAGAGTGTTAAGGTATTCGACCTTCCATCTTTTCCAAAATGATTGGACAAGATGGTCGATTGCGCGTTTTCTACTTATAAGATTGACATTTTCGCGAGATAGGTCTTCTGCAGGTAATGATTTAAGAGGTGTTAACACGAGAAAGTGGGCTGGCGTTAGAGCTAGAGGTTCCGCAGGGTCACTACTCAAAACCGAAAGGGGCCGCGAGTTTAACAGCGCCTCTATTTGAGTGAGCACTGTCAACATCTCCTCAAATGTGAGAAGCTGAGTTCCTACTACCTTTGTTAAATGATTTTTAACAGCCTTCACGTTAATCTCCCAAATGCCGCCAAAATGCGGTGCCGCCGCTGGGTTAAACCTAAACTGGATGCGATTTTCACGCAACTCGTTCGCGAATTCATCGCGATACTTTTCTGACTCGAGTAAGTTATATATATTATCAAGATAAGATTTCGCGCCTATGAAATTTGTACCTCTATCGGCGTATATGACACTCACTGGCCCCCGTCTAGCCAAAAATCGTCTAAACGAATTCATGAATGCTTCAGTGCTAAGATCTGAGGACAATTCTAGGTGGATCGCTTTAGTAACGAGACATACAAATAAACAAATGTACGCCTTAATGCTGCGAATGCCCCGACCGCGATGCAGGGTAATAGACAAAGGCCCGGCGTAATCGACGCCTGTATGACAGAATGCCTTGGCTTCCGTGACTCGACATGCAGGCAAGCTTGCCATAATGGGGAACTGGTTGACAGGTCGCGTCTTAAAGCAAACATTGCATTTGTGTACCCTGCTGCGTACTATGTCGCGAGCTGCTAAGATCCAGTACTTTTGTCGCAGTAAAGACATTAAGAGTTGCGGCCCAGTGTGCAAATTTTTACGGTGATAATAATCGATAATAAGGTCGACGATGTGATCGCGTCGCGGTAATAAAATAGGGTGTTGACTATCATACCCAATTGGGGCATTGGTCAAACGGCCACCTACGCGTAGAACGCCAACGTCGTCTAAGAATGCCCGAAGTTTTTGAAAAGCAGGAGGCATAACTTTCCCTGCCTTAAATTTGGCAATTTCATCAGCGAAATGTACGCTTTGAAGATTCCTTATAACAATAAGTTCCGCATATTCAAGATGGGATAGTTCAAATTTCGACGGTAATTTTTTAATAAATCTAAGGACATACATTACTATTCGGAGTAATTTGTTCCATGATGAGATTCGATTAGCGAGCTCATAAAAAATAGGCGGTGATGGTGGACATACTTCAGTTGTGGTCATCACAGTTACCTTAGCTTCAGGTATTTCACCTGTAATGTTAAAATCTTTGTCAAGTGGCCATTCGGAGCGAGGCTGATTAGCAAACCTCGGTCCGTTAAACCATAATGGATGCACAAGTAGTTGTGCAGGGGTTAAACCGCGACTTAAACAGTCAGCGGGGTTATCTACGCCGGCAATATGGTAGAAATGCTTCTGATCTATATTTTCTTGTATCTGAGAAACTCTATTAGCAACGAACGTCTGCCATCGGCTGGGTGTTGCATGAATCCACGCGAGAGCTACCTTACTATCGGTAAACGCATAAACGGAACATGCTGGTAATGAATAGGTATTTATCACCAGACGCATTAGCTTGGCCAAAATTAAGTTCGCGCATAGTTCCAATCGAGCGAGAGTAACAAGAGTTTTCGACGGTGCAACTCGGGATTTAGCGCACACTAAATTTACCAAGGTATGACCATATTGAGGGAAGTACACGTGAATATAAACTACTCCACCGTACGCCTTCTCCGAGGCATCCGCGAACCCCAGTAAAGAGATGACGCAACCATCTGTGACTCCCACGTGACGCGGCAATTTAATATTTTGCAATAAAGGCAATTCCGATTCAAAGTTTTGCCATAATTTAATAATGTGAGATGGTGGCATCTCATCCCAATCAATGTTGTCGTTCCAAAGTGATTTTACAATTAATTTTGCCGAAAGTGTAACGGGTGCAATAAAACCTACCAAGTCCCAAAGACGGGCAATTACGGAAAGTACATTACGTTTCGTACACTCGCGAGGTTCAAGATTTACGCGAAACGTGAATACGTCTTCGGCCGGTAACCAATGTAAGCCCAATATTTTTAGATGATCGCTCGGACTAAATTCTACAACCTCGGAAACGCGATGATTGGCAGGAATACTAGCCATGACCTCAGGTGAATTACTAGAAAATTTTACAAGTTCGAATCCGCCGGCCGCGAACATTTTAATCAGCTGATCGGACAATTCAATACCTCGGTCAACCGAAGAGCAGCTAGTAGCCAAGTCATCCACGTAAATATCCGTGTCAACCACTTTGGCTGCAGCTGGATAACGAGAGCTCTCATCATTGGCCAACTGGCGAACCGATCGCACGGCTAGATACGGGCTACAACACAACCCGAATGGAACGCGAGTTATTTCAAAAATTTGAATCGGATCATCAGGGTTAAAGCGATACAACAATCGTTGAAAACGCAAGTCGTTATTATTCATAATTAGTCGCAAATACATTTGTCGAATATCTGCGCTAATAGCGATGGGCAGTAACCGAAACCGCAGCAATATTTGAAATAAATCATTTAATACTTTGGGTCCGGAATGTAAAATATCATTTAGCGATAAACCGGACGAAGTCGTGCTACTTCCGTCTAGAACGACACGTAGACGAGACGTACTTTTATCAGTACGCACCACGCCATGGTGAGGTATTACGTAATGCGGTTTATCAAAGTCGGCGTCAGTATTATCGACAGTACGCAAATATCCCTTTTCTAAGTACTCAATAAATACATTATCGTATTCCTTTTTAATCGCGGGGTCGGTCAACAGCTTGCGCTCTAGTGCTAGATACCTACGCTTGGCAAGACGTATGGAATCGCCTAAGGCAGACGCGTCGCGTTTGAAAGGTAGGGATACTACAAAGCGGCCTAATTCATCGCGACGAGTAGTACTTGCATAAAACGCTTCGCACTCCTTTTCGTCAGGAGAAAGTGTATTTTTAATGATAGGCACTTCTTCCAATTCAAAGAACCGATTCACGCGATTGTCAAGCGATTCGTTTATTGTGCAATAGGAACGAACAATATTACAAACAGGATTAATCACGGGCGCCTGACCGACTACAATATAACCGAGCAAAGTTTCTATAGCTACCGGTTCGCCGGGCGAACGCGCTACGGTGCGCGGGCGCAATATACGCGCGAACAAATCCGACCCTAGAATAATATCTATGGCGGCCGGTGAGCTATAACAACTATCTGCTAAAGGCAAGTCTTTTAAATAATCTAACTGAGTGGTATCAATTTTTGAGACCGGCAGGGCATCCGTTATACGACTGACAATTAACGGTTGAATGGTAAATTTCAATTCATCGTTGTGGCGGGAATTGAATGTTAGGCAAGTGATGCCATCAATCGGGTTTGTGACGTCACCAACACCCGATACAAATTTATTTGCGGTCGCATAGACCGGCAGTTTTAAACGCTTACAACATTCGGTTGTAATAAAATCGCGTTGCGACGCGCTATCAATAATAGCGCGGATAATTGACACATTACCCATCGCATCAGTCACGTGACATTGAGCCGTCCCTAACAAGACTGAAGTCGAGGGTTTAATATCTGCCGTGCTAACAGCGGCGCAAGACGCACCTACAGTACACAAGGAAACGGGGCGGTCGGTGGCACTGCAATGTCCATTCTGACCGTCACCACGTGTATCAGGCCGCGCGGTAATATGACGCTCGTCTGCAGGCGACGAGGTGCATTGTTTCAGTTCGGTCATATCAGACAGCGGGGTTGTATTCTGATTTAATGCAGAAGAACCGTTACGCTGATTAGTATCATTCCTATTTGGTGAGGAAAAGCCGTTATTGTTAAAGTGTAACAAGGTATGATGACTTCGAGAACAAGTCGTACACCTGTTTGTTGATTGGCAATCAAACAGCGCATGTTTATTAGAGAAACAAAGAACGCACAATTTATTACGCTTTACTAACGAGAACCTATTATGAGGAGACATTGACAGGAATGTAGGGCACTGAACCAATTTAATGTGGTCCGTTTTTCCACAAATATCACATTTACCGTGATCCTGCACATTTACAAATGTCTTAACATTATTATGAGTACGTGATCCCGGGATTTTACCAGACGATTGGTTGGTAGTCGAAACCATATTTTTACGAGAAATTGATTTTACGTTTGTGACGTTATGTGCTCGTTGTAATATTTGGGCATGTTTACGCATGAAGTTTACAAACTCGGTACAGGTAGGTGTTTTTTCATTACCGATATCATCTAACGACATCTCAAACGCCTTAACTGTCTCGAGATTAATTTTCTTGCAACCAATATGGATAAACAATATATCTTCCAAGCTTGTAACCTCCAATTGTCGCAACGCCGAAATAATTGACGAAAACTTATCGACAAATTCTTCCAAACTGCCCGCCGAACCTGAGTCGACGGTAGGTAAATCTAACAATTTATCTAAATACGACGATGCCAATAAACGTTTATCGTTGTACTTATTTATTAACGCATTCCAAATAATTTCATAATTTTCGGCAGACGGTAATATACCCTGACAAATAGCTAACGCCTTGCCTTGTAATCTACCCACTAAATATTGTATTCTCTCGCCGTCGGTAAGTTCCGGATTATCATGAACGACCGCACGAAAGGTCTCATAAAAAAACGTCCAATTTTCATGTTCACCGTCAAATGAACGCATTTCTAATCTAGGTAATCGCATAGTACCTACATGACCCTTACTAGTCGAGGGTTTTACATAAGTCTGTTCGCGTGATAACAATCGTATTTTATACTTAATTTGCGAATAAAGTTGTTCAAACGACAATAACGCTTTATACGAAGGTAAACTTGCATCGATTAATGACGTTTCATAACGACAACGTTCCTCTAACGCGTCAACATATTTCTGTTGTATTGAATCGATAGTGAAACTAGCCGCCAGAAATGTTTCAATGTTATCTGGATTACTAAAATCTAGTTTTTTCATCATGTCGTAAATCGATTGAACATGTTCGAAATAAACCGTTAATTTGCCTTGAATTCTTTCAAATTCACGATCAGTACCCTCTTTTACCCTGGACATTGTATTATACAATGAAATACCACGGTAAGATCAGTATTGACTTACACTTGAAACTTACTAGAAGTTAAAAGATCGACCGGTAATTAATAACCAAAGCAAAATGGCGGGCGTTAATTATGAACACAACGCTCGGCAGCGTGCCTAAAATTTTGCAACATTTACGTATCCGGCTCGAAGTGACCAAAAAAATGAATGCGCGATGCTTGAATATAATTAAAAAATAACGCAAAATAAATCTAGGCACACAGAAGTAATATGGCAAGTAGGAAATGGAAGGAAAAAATTAGGTACCTCGCACAGTCGATTCTCTTGATCCCTGGATTTTCGGGGCGCCCCTCTTCTTTCACTAAATGCACACAAATTGTCTCCAAAATGACGATTGCTATGTACATACGATAATTTGGTATATACTGATTTAAATTAATTATATTTCTAATTAGACGCACTTTGAACGGTGACGTGACACGAACTGATTCGTGATGACGGCTATGCATTGTCTTTTAGGTGCGACAGGGGTGGGGAATAGAGTAAATGGGTGAGAGGGAAAAGGACAGGAAGTTACCAGCCATTTTTGCAGTTTCTAACCCAATTTGAATTTAGAATTAACGATTTAGCGTTAACAACCTTTTCAAACCTATCATACAACCCTGAAGGAGGTCTATATACACTTTATGATAAACTGCTCCAATTCTATACAGGCTATTTCAACTGTTCGCTCAACAGATAGGCTTACAATATCCTTGCGGTCTTTAAATTTAAGCTGATTATTTACTAAGATTAATGCGCCGCCATGTATAGCATTTTCCCTGCAGAATGAACTACCAACCTGGTGATTACTAAAATTGAAAATTAATTGGTGACACTTAAGCCAATGCTCCGTTATACAAAGAATATCTACGTTGTTACAATTCAGGAAAAGTTCTACTTCTAATTCTTTGTTCAAAAATCCTTGAATATTTTGATGCACCAGGTTAATACTATTGAAATCCTCTAAACATTCTCTTGGTTTATTATCTGGCTTCCTTAAAATATTGCAAGAGGTTGCCTCTGTTGTTTCATTTTCCAATTTAAATGATTGACTGATTCATTAATTGTGATCAAACTATTGGCAGAGTAATTTAACTGAATATTGCATTGCTCAACAGAGGCAACTCGATTAGCCAAGTTCTTGGCTGTAATAGAAAAATAATATGATAGAGATACAGCTACCTGTCTTCTACAATAGTTTGTTAGATAGCACCGATCCACAAGATATCTATCTTTTGTCAAATAAAAATTATTGAATTGATATGCTATCAAAAAGTACCTACTCCATTTTATTTACTTAGTTATAGTTAATTATTTAGAGACGAGGATGAGGAGTTCGTGGCAAAATAATAATAATAACAGCCGCTTGGGTCGATCTTTAGGTTAAGCCCTGCTTGCCTAGGTTGCTCTGTGGATGGGTGACCGCCCATTACATACCGAGTTTCCTCCGTGCCTCGGAAAGCACGTTAAGTCGTTGGTCCTGGCTGTCATCTGTAGATCTTTGACAGTCGTTACCGGTAGTCAGTGACCCAAAAAGTCTGACAACCAACCGGAAATCCCGAAAAAAAAAACAGCTTTTCAGTGCATTTTGACGAGTTAATGCGATCATATTGTAGGGAACAGCTGATTTTTTTTTTCGCGATTTCAAGGTTGGTCCCATAGTAAAAGTTGTTCATAATAATGAGTACAATGACCACTTAAGTGATTTCGTGTATGAATAGATAGACCCTATACAGCGTGTAACAGAAGGGGTATAATCATATGGAATACTGTGGTACGGACCATCAAACTGAACAACTTTATCTTTGGGACAACCATGGAAATCGTAAAAATATAATCAGCTGTCCTATCATCATCATCATCATTTCAGCCGAAAGACGTCCACTGCTGGACATAGGCCTCCCCCAAGTATCGCCACACTGACCGGTCCCGTGTAACTCGCATCCAGCGGATCCCCGCAACCTTCACCAGGTCATCGGTCCACCTAGTGGGAGGCCTTCCGATGCAACGTCTTCCGATTCGCGGTCGCCACTCCAGAACTTTTCGGCGCCATCGGCCATCCGTTCTGCGAGCAATGTGCCCTGCCCATTGCCACTTCAGTTTGGCAACTCTTCGGGCTACGTCGGTAACCTTGGTTCTCTTGCGGATGTCTTCAATTCTGATTCGATCACGCAAGGAAACTCCGAGCATAGCCCTCTCCATTGCCCTTTGGGTGACTTTAAGCCTTCGAATGAGGCCCATTGTGAGCGACCACGTTTCGGTCCCGTATGTAATCACTGGCAACACACATTGGTCATAGACTTTTGTCTTGAGACACTGCGGTAAGTTGGACGAGAAGATACCGCGCAGCTTCACGAATGCTGCCCAGCCGAGTCGGATTCGACGGTTGACCTCTTTCTCGAAGTTAGACCTACCTAGCTGGCAGTGGCGTGCAATGCTTCCTGACGGCGGGTAGGCCACACAAAAAAATAAACTCGCAACATCACAGCGTCGCTCTACTTAGGATGACCCTCAAAGTAGTCACATCTATTGATATATTCACTCACCCTTCCGGGCCCCCGCATCTGCCCTGGTGTTTTTAGTAAGCGTATGAGAAACAACGCCATCTAGCTTAAATATAAAGAATTTCAATGGTATTCTGTCAATACAAGAAGGAAGGATGTCGCTTCGTTACAAAAAATTCTACAAAATAAAACAGAGTGCGCTGTAAACAAAAAAAAAATAGTTTAGTTTTCGTTCCGTACCCAATTTTGAGCGTCTGACCGGAATATTTGAAAAGCAAACATTGAAAATAAGCCTGTAAAAACCAAAGTTATAAATACAAGAACTCACCACATTAATCAAGGTTCAAATCACGATTTTCTGACAATGCAAACAGAAGAAAGATTCATTTGAAATACCGAGTACGAGATGAATTTTTTCCTTTAGACACAACTTGAATCTTAACATCAAACAATCGTGAATACTTATTGTTTTTAACTTCTGGCAAACACATTATCAGCGCAAACTTCACAACAGAACACCATTTTTAAGTAAATAAACAAATACAACAAATAATATTTACACTACTGTACGTTTCAAAACGAATTACAACCGTCAGATATTATAATAATCAAAACATTCAAGATCACGAAATAAATTTTGCCTGTCACATGAAACAAATATGGCTTCTAAGAAAAATACAATTGTTATTTTGTCAATGAAAAAAACACTACCAAATATAATTGCATCACCGCATACCGTTTTAGCCGGATAATACTTTGCGGGGCAGCCAATCAGTGGCCAGCTACACTCGCAGGAGTTTACGCCCCTACTCTAGCATGTGTGCCGTATATATACACGAAAATACGCATCAGTGTGCTTAAATTTATCAATGGAAATTAGGCCGGCTGGGGCCTTGCCTAGACGGCCGGGAGCGAGCGTCGTAGTATTATTACCAGTTACGTCACAAGGCCGCGACAAGTTGCTTTAAGTATTATAACAGGCGTTTTATTTTTTTATTTTTGATTGATATAGTTATAATAAATGCATTTGTTGCGTTGTTGGTAGGAATGGTAGGGTAGGCTATGCCTAATTGCCTCTATGGACGGCACGCCCCTGCTAGCTGGACCGTTTGTCCCAGGTAGACATAATCGTCTACAACTTCGAGTATAGAGTCTCCGATCTTGATAGGAGTGGGTGTTACATGGGCATTCAACATAACCTTGGTTTTGTCCATTTTCATTTTAAGACCCACTCTTTCGGAGGCTCTAGTGAAATCATCGAGCATTGTACTGAGGTCCTCCATGGTCTCAGCCATGACAACTATATCGTCGGCAAACCGAAGGTGAGTGATGTACTCGCCATTAACGTTGATTCCTAGCCCACTCCAGTCCAGAACCTTGAAGACATCCTCCAGTGCAGCGGTGAACAGTTTCGGAGATATGACGTCTCCCTGTCTCACACCTCGCTGCAGAAGGATAGGTTCCGAGGTCTGGTCCTGAAGTCGGACTGACATGGTGGCGTTTTTGTACAAACACTTCAACACCTCGATGTACCGATAGTCGATTTAGCACCGTTGGAGAGACTGCAGTACAGCCCAAGTCTCGATCGAATCGAAGGCTTTCTCGTAGTCCACAAACGCTAAACAGAGAGGCAGGTTATACTCTTCGGTTTTCTGTATAACCTGCCGCAGCGTATGTATGTGATTTACGGTGCTGAAGCCTTTTCGGAATCCGGCTTGTTCGGGAGGCTGAAAATCGCCAAACCTGCGCGCGAGACGATTTGTGATGACTCTTGACAGCTGAGCTGTCCTATACAAAATTTCAATACCTACTCGACCCAAATGTACGGGACAGCTGATTATTTTTTTACGATTTCGATGGTGGTCCCATAGAGCAAGTTGTTCAGTTTGATGGTCCGTACCACAGCATTCCATATGATTATACCCTTTCTGTTACACGGTGTATATGCGAGAAAATAAAGGCGTGTGCGAAAATATACGGTATGCTGTACAAAGTGTGTGCCTCTACCAACAGAATGTTCGGGGCCATATTGATGTTGACCTTATTCACGAGCCTAAGTTGCATTGTCTTCTACATGTTTTACTTCATGGAGGCGACAGCAGCTGGCTTGTTCCACGATGTAGAGTCACTCATTTATATTGGATGGCAAATCGCTTATGGAGTCGTCATAATATTTTTGATAGTTTTCGTTTCTGAAAAAGCCGCGTACGCGGTGAGTTTTAAACTTATTAATACTTTTAGATATCTAAAATTCATAAATATATATTTTACAAATTAACTAAATTTAAAATAATATTACTCATATATTGTTGCAGGCCCTAAATACATCGTTTATTTTACATGAAATCATGAACAGCGATTTCAGTCCGGCAGTTAACGCAGAGGTAAATCACCGATCTTGTACAAACTCACGGGTGTTACGGGTAATGCTTCTTAGTGCAGTAATTCTATCTACATTCTAATCTTTGATGGAATACTTACTTAGCTGTATAAAACATAACAAATATCATACCTACGAGCCAGTGACTATTGCAGCCAACCTGGGCACATTCCGACTCCGAGCTACTAGGTACTGACGAATTCGTAGGTACCTAAAGAGTGGAACTACGGAACGGAACGTTGTCCGAATCGAAACGCTGTCCAGTTCCACTACGTGACCACGTGTTCATTTCATCATTCCGAATACATCGAAATTTTTACACTGGTAATTTAAATAGTAACCGCATACTTCCTAGAAAAGTGCAAGAGGTACTACACGGTCAAAATGTATGGAACAGCAGATTTATTTCTATGTTCCCATTCCCAGATCTAGACGGTTCGGAATGATGAAATGAATACGTAGTAACCGCTAAAATTTAACCTTTTCCTTAAATTTGCCGCCGGACCCACCGTACCCCTGGCTCTATACCCAACCGTACCACCAGGGGTAGCGCCAGGGGTACGGTGGGTCCAGTGAAATTTGATCCCTATTAGACACTATCGAATGGTGTAATAATACAGTGTTTTTTATCAAGATCAACGAGTTCGACTCCTGGCTAGGAATATTGATTTTCCATAAATCTAATAATGCAGTTAAAAAATTCACCCTGTATATAACACTGCCCGACTTGGCAGTCGAAAACGCTGATTTTGAAAAAAAATAAAATAATGGCAGCACCCAAATACTCCGAAATATTTAATTCCGAATTTCGATGTTCCGATTTTCAAAAGTCCGAATTTTAATTTTTGTAAACAATCTATGCAATTATGAGTAGGAAAACGCATCTGTCATTAGTTTTTTAATTCTACCTCCTCATACTAAATATAATATTATACTTCTCTGGCGAGCAATTATGTGTTTATTTGTCTTGCTATTCAGTTCTACAAGGCGTTTTTATTTCTGAATTGGAGTTATCGGTATTTTAATCATCGGAATTCGGATTCGTATTTTGAATTATTATTAAGTCGGACTTTTTGTTTTTTGATCTATTGAAACTCGGTATTTTGAGAATAGTAATTATAAACGTTAGGAATATTGAAATTTAGGAATTATAAAAATAGGAGTAATGATAAGTCGGACTTGTTTTAATCGGAATTATGAAAATCGGTATTTTGAAATTCGTATTTGTGACTGACGGAATAAAGCTTTTCGTATTTATCTAGTGTACCCAAAAAAATTGTTCTACGACGCAGATAGAACCAATCGGGTTATTTATCGATGATTCTACGGGTTCTTCTTTTTCAGGCAATGCAGCTTTCGATACAAACCCTACATCAGAAACCAATATTTACGGCGAATGGACCAAAATTAACTCCTGGAAGACAGACTCACCTGGTACAATAAAGGATAATCTAATGTGTAGAATTAGATTATCCTTTATAGGGGTTAATTTTGGCTATAGGGTCACACCGCAGATAACTGCACATCGTAGGTATCGAGATCGCCCAAAGAGGTGGCGCGCTATGGTTCCTGCGCGCCTTCATCGAAGAACGTGCGGTCAATGTATAGGTCGCACTTGGTGATGGGATCTGACGGCTGATACCAGTCGGAGGTGCGCCAGAATGTACTTGTATCTCCCGTACTCTCGACACACGGAAGAAGTCGGAAAAGTGGGTTTTTAGTCTGTTGGTAAGAGTTCGACATAAACCTCCGCTCGCCCCAGACGGAAAAACGGGAACTTCCACACGGATTATCCTACTTTAAAAAAAAGCAATTGAGATCAAGTTGACACTCCATATTTCTCATCTTTATTATTATCATCATCTATTATAGGTAAAATTGAATTGTCAAGACGACTACACACCTCACCTGATCGTTATTTAAATATGTATGACAAGCTTAAAAAAAATATGTAATGTTTTCTTTTGGGGTCAGTCTAAAGCTTACGGAATCAGATTTATTTTATCTGATTTATAAGACAATTTGATATCCCTCACGTCGGTGAAGTTCCGCTTGCTAACTTAATTTGTTCCTGCATATCTTAGTGTTTTTTTAGACGGGCTTTTGGCTCAATAATAGCAGCTGCTCGAGTCGAGGTTAAGCCGGCTTGCCTAGGTTGGTTCGTGGATGGGTGACCTGACCATCCATCACATATCGAGTTTCCTCCGTGCCTCGGAAAGCACGTTAAGCCGTTGGTCCCGGCTGTCATTAGATTTTTGACAGTCGTTACAAGTAGTGGCCCGAAAGTCTGAGAACCAGTCTTACCAAGGGGTATCGAACTACCCAGTATTAACTGGGTTGTAGCAGTCGCTTCATGTAAAATACTAGTATTAAGCTGCATCCGGCTGGACTGGACGCTGACCCCAACATAGTTGGGAAAAGGCTGGGCAGATATCTCAGTCAAAAAAGACTGAGATATCTGCCCAGCATTTTCTGGTTCCCGGTTCTATCTGTGTGTGTCTATAGTCCCTATGAGGTGTATCAAGGCGTCTCAGTATAGAGACGTCGTTTAAAGGTTTTCGAAAAAACAAAATTCGATGAAACGGCTTTCGCATTCAAGTAGGTATTCCATCAAAATCAAGGTCCAGGTACCATGACGTCTTAAAGCAGGTGTAATTCCACTGTGGGAAAGAGATGGCGCTACACGACCTGTCTGTCTCTCTCCCACACTGGAATAACTCCTGCTTTAAGATGTCACAGTAACCCCCCTGAGTCAACACGATACAATAAGTCAGCAATATTCTTTTGTCTATCCTGAAAATAAAAAATTAGTAGATGGTTGAGATTTTTTTAAACTTATTTTTGGTTGTTCTGGAAGCAGATACCAGCTTTGTTCTCATTGAGGTCCAAAGAAACACTTACAAACTTTACAAGAAAACAACGCTACGGTTATTTCGATAGCAGGAAACTGCATCGTTACTCCTTTATAATATTTCTTACAAAATAAAATAACATCACGCCTGTTACCCCCGAAGGGTTAGGTAGAGGTGTACCTAATAGTATACCCACATTTCGCCACTTATGTTTTAAGTCCAATTTAATAGGGGGCGAGCCTATTCCCATCAACCGGCCCCGAATCCAGACTATGTGACTGCTTCTGAGAAATTTCTGATGGAAAAACCCAACAACTCTGCCCGACCCTGGAATCGAACCCAGGACCTCATGCTCAACGCTTGCGACAGCTAGACCAACGAGCCGGTCCTCTAGCCAGAATAAAAATAACTAAACTAACTACAGTAGGAATAATATGTTTAATATTGTAAATATTATACTTTCTTTTTATAGCTAAATTAATAAATTGCTAAATTAATTAGTTTTGATTTAAACCCATCATAAATAAACTACAGTTACGATTTAGCATTAAACTGATTCTAATGGGTTGCAATTCCGTCTTTGTGCTGACAGTAGTTGTCATGATTTGGAACATCGTGCTATTATTGATAATATGTATCATTGCATTATTTCTATTTTGAGTGATGCGGCGTCCCATAGTTATGAGAAACCTCGCTGTACCAGAAAGGGGGGCTATGTTAGGGGATGGAATAAGCATGTTACTGGATCGCACAGGGAAGCTAGACTTAGGTTTCAGTTGTGGCTGGAAGCCGGTAAACCGTTGGGTGGCCAGCTTTATAAAAATATGGTGCAATCAAGAAAGGAATTTAAGTCTAAATTGAAATGGTGCCAAGATAATCAGGAACAAATAGTGATGGATAAGATAGCCTGTCTCCACAGTGATAATAACTTTAAGAACTTCTGGAAGAGTACAAACAACTTAAACCATAGGTCTAGCTTTCCTAAGAGCGTTGACGGTCTTACTGATAATGCGGAGATCTCGAACCTGTTCAAAGATTTGTTTACCGTGAAATCACCACTGGGCCTGTCGTGTGGCGAGAGTGAACTTGACCAGCTTCTGACACAAATTTTTACAATCAGGTACTCAGCAAACGAAGTAAAAAACGTCATAGTACGCATGATGCGAGGAAAGTCCCCGGGGCACGACGGGCTCAGTGTGGAACACTTAAAGCACGCGGGTATTCACCTGCCCCGTGTTCTGCCTTTGTTTTTTAACTGTTGTTTGTCGCACGCTTATCTGCCACGGGAGATGATGAGAACTATTGTCGTCCCGATTGTAAAAAACAGGACTAGTGAAATTTCAGATAAAGGGAACTATAGGCCAATCTCTTTAGCCACAATTGTAGCTAAAGTATTTGACTCTCCGCTCAACATGGTTTTAGAGAGGACCTATATACTGAAACTGCAGTTCTATGTCTGAAAAAGACTGTAAATTATTATAAAGGCAATCAAACTCCTGTTTTTGTGTGTTTCTTAGATATATGTCAAAAGCATTTGACATGGTGTCTTATGACAAGTTGTGGTCTAAGCTCTGTGGCGCGAATGTACCTAGTGAGGTGATAATTTTTTTCAAATATTGGTAGGTACTCCCATCAACTAAATTGTGTAAGATGGGCAAATGTACTTTCGGATGAGTAATTGAGAATTAAAGAGATTATTATTATTAATTCTATATATATATAGTGCAATTACTAGTCGAGCAATGGATTTTTGTCAATAAAATAAATGGTTGTGAAAGTTCGAAGGTCGGGGGAAAAATTGTCGAACACAGTAGTGTAATGTAAGGGTGAGGTTACACTACCTACTCGGCTACTCCTACCTGGCATATATTGCAATTTCTTTGCTGTAGTTTCTCTCCACTTTATTGGAATAAAGAGTATTAAAGAGCAATTCGAGGACTTGTTAATAGTGAGGTTAACTCTGCTTATCCTACTGAGACATTTTGCAATTTCTGTGCTGTACTTTCTCTCTATTTTATTGGAACAAAAGGGTATTAATGGGCGATTCGAGGACTTATTATTTGTGAGGTTAATTCTGCTACTCCTGCCTGAGACATTTTGCAATTTCTGTGCTGTAGTTTCTCTCCATTTTATTGGAATAAAGGATATTAAAAGACGATACGAGGACTATAAGCATTGTTAAGTTTGGATACAAATCTCTTTAATAGTATTATAACCATTAAGAAGTTAAGTTTGTAGATTGACTGCTTCGTTAGTCTAGTGGTCTCAAGTACGACTGCTGAGCATGAGGTCCTGGGTTCCATACCCGGGTCGGGCGAAGTGTTACTAGGTTTTAACATCAGGAATGTCTCACTAGCAGCTATAACTTTAACACCTTTTACACTGGCAAAATGTGGGTGTACCTTCTATTAGGAACACCCTGCCTAACCCGTCGGGGATTGCAGGAGTGATTTTATGTGATGTAAAGTTTATAGGTTTGGATGTAGGAGGTAATCTCTGAAACTAATCATTGGATTTAAAACTTGTGCCTTAGGACTGTTTTTCACGTGGGCGAAGTCGCAGGTCGGTAAAACAGTTTTTAGAAAAAATTATCTCTTTGATCTGGCCTTCTTCTTCGTGTAGACGATTCCTAGCTTTATTTAATTATATTTGTTTCGAACAGAACTCTGCCACATCGATGGCGTTGGTGGTGGCTTCGGACAGGTCCCTTAAAGTGCTGGTGGAGTTGCACAAAGAGCAGGTCAGGAGGTGGGCCATGGTTTAGGATGAGACTCCGCACTACTCCGCAGTCACACTCAGCTTTATCGGAATAGTATACCCCACCGGACCAAGATGTACCTGCAACGGCCCATCTGGCTTCGAAGTCGCTTTAGAGTCTTCCAGTTGGGCCATGGCAGTTAGAGACCTGTTGGGAGCTTTTCTGCAGGCTCAGCATAGTGAGCCGGAGGGGATGTCTGAGGAGCTACAACTTTTTACGAGCTTCACCAACCCTATTCTGGTCGATTGGTGGAATAATCGACCTAAGGAAGCAGTTCTGTTTGATCTGGTTCAAAAAATCTAATTTATTCTATAATCTATACATTGCCATAGCTTGACAACAAACGTAGACACATTGTGAATGTTCATAATTGTGTGTATTATCATTATCATCATTAGACTGTTGCAGTCCACTGCAGGATATGCTCCTACCCAGTCGCATGCTATTTCATTCGATCTTCGGCTTTTCCTATCCAGCTACTGCCAGCCACCTTGTGAAGATTACCGCTCCACCTAGCTTGAGGACCGTCCTTTCTTTTGATTTGAATCACGGTGTCAATGGCCATCGGGTCGTGTGTGGACGCACCACACATGGGATGAGTGTAATTAACAGGGAGAGATCTTATGGCCGTTATCATTAGTCGATAACCCGGTCGTTAAATAGCATGCAGGGACTATTCGTTTGACTACATGCTAAAACTTATGGGCCCTATAACATGCTTTACAAAAATCTCCCGTAACCTAAAATGAGCCTTTAATTACTGTTAGTCTGTGTTTTCCCACTGCTGCGCAAAGGCCTCTCCCCGTGACTTCCAAATGTCGATCGATCCAGGGCTAATGTGGATCACTGGTCGTTGGTTCTGTTCAGCTCGTCCCGACATCTCCTGCGAGGTCTACCGCGTAGCCTTCTGGCTGTGGCAGGGCTCTACATCGTGGTTATTTTGGCCCACAGTTCGATTACTAAAAACTTGCAATTATTGCCACTGGTTTAATATTTTTTTCTGTGACACGTTATTTACGAAACCACGCCTCGAGCCCTTTAAACAGGTCTAGTATGAAAACCTTTCTTTGCTTTTAAAAATAACGAACCACATAATTTAACAAGGAAATAGCTACGGTAATAGATGCTAGGGACGCACGAGCATCGGGAAAGTGCAAGGCCGTACTAGCGTAGGCGTAGGCGTTGCAGTTGTTCAAGTAGGTATATCACAATGAAAGTAGTTCAGCTTGCCTTATCAGTAATGATTTAAGTCCACGTAGATTTGTAGACGTTTGAAGGCAAAATCTTTGTTTTAAGACATATTTTGAAATAAACGGCAATTTGTTTTTTGACGTCTTGAGCAATCTTCTGTCAGCATCAATTAGATAGCGCAGCAAAAAATGTTAGGAATTTACTTTATGGAAACTTCTTGCATAAAACTATTTTTTATGTTTTGCGCAGTCGCCTTCGCATTATAATACTTCTAGCAGTCATGGACACTATTCAAGACATTTCAAAAGTATAATAAAGTTCATCATAATAAAACTTTCATCATGAATAGTTTTGTATAAATAAAAAAAAAAAAAACTAAAATATTGAAAATATTTTAATTAAAATAATACTTCCATTCAACTGGAGCAATAATGTTTACGTAAAGTTACTTAGTTTGATGTACATAATGCTTGGTTGATGGCTTCGTGAAGGGTCTTGTTATACCATGTATACAAGAACGCAATAAAAAAAAAACAATAGATATTTCCTAGATAGCTGTCAGGTACAGACGCCAGCAGTTCAAGCTACCCGTAACTATCAAATTTTCCCAATCTATCTTGAACCTAATGCTTGGGCAATAAAGTTGAAAATCTATTAAAGAAATTTGTCAGATTGTAGTAGCTTGATGTGCTGGCGTCTCTACAAAAAAAAAGCAAATTCAAAAAGTCAAACTGTCACTTTTCCCCGCGCTTTTTAGTGACGTCACTTCGGAACTTTGTCTCTTCTTTCCAATGCCACTTGATAGCCGTCCACAGCCTTCATCATTATATCGATTTTGACCCTAATTTTAGGTACAGGACCATCTTCTCTGTCTTCTACAACCTTATAATGTCGCAGCACCGTTGACAACGCTGTTTTGACTGACATCAACGCGTATTGGTAGCCTGTGGACAAGAGAATTGAAATTAAGACAACGTAATAGATAATTAAGGTTCCTGCTTCTTACTAGGACTTTATTACCATTTTCCTGCCTTTAGCAGTTATCTCGCTATTATTTGCTCCCCTATCATTCAAATCATTAATAAATAAATAAATATCGCTGGACATTACACACAGCGCCATCTAGGTGCCACACTAAGCAAGGAGGCTTGTGTCGTGGACACCAGATAGTTGATAATATTACATAGATACTTTTTGTTTGTAAATACATACTTATTATACATATAAACATCCATGACTCGGAAACAAATGTCCATGCTCATCACACAAACACACATTTGCTCCTACCGGGATTCGAACCCAGGACCCTAAGAACGTAAGGCAGCCTCACTACCGCTGCGCCATTCGGGTCGTCGTTCTATATAATACATCTATTGGATGTAAAAATACCCTTAACAAAGCCGAAAGGTACTTGTTCTGCCCGTCATTGCGATATTTTGTTTGTTCTAGACCAGGGATCCCCAAACTATTTTGGACAAGTGACCCCTTTTCCAAAATGAACTGTTACCTCAGACCCCCATGGCCAAATTACCTACTTTTAAGATCAACCCCCTTATTCATAATGGTCCGCTAACTTAAAACAGCTGCTACAGTGTGTTATTTTTCATTCTGACTTAGGTCAATAGAAGAAGACAGAGTGAGAATTAGCAATGCTTTAAGTTAGCAGACTATTATGAATAAGGGGGCCTATCTTTAGTTTTTTCCTATTGACACAAAATACCTAGGTACTAAGGTACCAATTGGAAAACTTTGCACTTGGTTAAGTGAGTAAAATTGACTTCATTTTCGTATCAAAATTTAACAAAATAAAAAGACATACAATTCAGTAAATATCAAGTTTAATTTATAACGATTATTACAAATTAGGTACTTAAAGAATTTTAAGTAGGTAGGAAATTATATTTAAAAAAGTATTAATTCGCAAAGAGAAAATAAAACATTCAGTGTGATGGATGAACCTGGTGACTATCTACCAATCTAGCTACATCCGGTTCAATATTGGTGAGTTGCAGCCTTAAATCTCCACGTTCGTTGATTTTCAAACGGTTTCTTTGTTTCGTCAAAATGTTTGTTACCACACTGAAGCTTTTTTCAACTAGGTATGATGATGGAAAAGCGATAAGGTATTTTTCAGCAATGTTCCACAATGTAGGATACTGTGTTTCAATGTTGCGTTGCAACCAGAACTTCTGATAGCCTTGGTTGAACTTCTGCTTAAGCTCTTCGTCTGTGCTGATGGTAATCAACTCTTCTTGCATTATCACATTGGCTTCTTCTATGGCTGTGGTATTGTACGGATTTATTATCCATTGAGGAATTTGTAAATTTAAAAGATCCTCAAACCTCTCCGTAAAATCCTTGTGTGATGCGTCCAAGTGAGTGACATATAATAAAATGTCATCATCTTGAAGCGTTTCTGGTAATTTTGACAAATGCAGAAACTGCGAATATTCTTTTCTGCCTAAATTTTGTTTATAAAGGATTAGTTTACCCACGAAGGCCGATATTATTGATTTTGTTTTAATCAAGTTAAGATCGTCACCCTGCAGCTGCAAATTAACTTTGTTGAACATTCCAAAGATATCAGTCAAGTAATAAATATCTGTTTTACAATTGTTCAGATTTTCTTTCAAATTCGGATCTTTTTCTTGTAAAAACTCCAACACAGATTCAAAAACGGCTGAAAATCTTTCTAAGCAAGAGCCTCTTGATAGCCAGCGAACTTCAGTGTGAAGAAGTAATCGAGTAAAGACTTCGTCGTTTTCCTCACATAGCTGAGCAAATAACCGAGAGTTCAAAGAATTGCTTCGAATCTTGTTGATAGCATTTATTACATATTGTAAAGACTTATGCAATCTAGGACTCAGCTTTTTTGCTACTAAATGCTGCCTGTGAATCACGCAGTGAATGACCAGTACATCAGGCAGTTGTCGCTTTAAGTGAGCTATAAAACCACGATGACGACCAACCATAGACGGTGCACCATCAGTCGCAACAGAAACAATGTTCTTCCATGGAATAGCTTTGTCAGTAAAAAAATGTTCCACGGCCTGAAAAATTGATTCTCCTCTGGTATCAGTCTCTAAATATGTAGCAAAAAGCAGTTCTTGGCACATATTTTCATCTTTGATATATCGAACATATCCTAACAACAGAGCTTCATTGCCGGGTAATGTAGACTCGTCCAACTGGAGAGAGAATCTGTTGGTCTGTAAGAACTTGCATAAAATGTTTTCCACATCGCGTCCCATCTCGTCTATGCGTCTCTGAACGGTGTTATTGCTCAAAGGTATTCTCTTTAAAATATCATGTGCGGGTTTGTGCAATACATTGTTAAGGACCTCCGCAATGGCTGGTAAGATAAGCTGCTCTCCAATTGTGTGGGGTTTCCCCGACTTCGCTATTAGTAAAGATATATTATAGGACGCTCGTAAACCATCATCGTCTTTAATAGATGATGACGCAAACATCGATCTTATGGATGGCCTTTTGTCTAGTTTTTCTTTAAGTGCTTGAAAAAATGTCAAGGGCTTACTTTTTTTGTCAGCATGTACTCTCGATAAGTGGTCATCCATTTTTGAAGGCTTCATGGCATCGTTACTGAATACTTTTTCACATATGAGACACATCGGCAAGTGTTGATTTGATGGAGATGCAATAAATCCGAACTTCAAGTAGTCCAAACTGTATTGTCTGCATTTTTTTTTCGTGTCCGCCATCATAAAACTCTCAGTAATCCTGCAAATAAAAAAATAAGAAACTAAGTACCTAAATTAAAAACAATACCTAATAAACTGTTAAATTTACTGGTAAATTTTTACAATTGAAACAACTGAGGCAACTGCAAACTGTTGCAAACAATCTACAGATAGCTCAACTGATCACTATCACACAGTGTGCAGTGGGGCAATGCTGATGCGCTGTGCCGGATAAAAACTGTTTGGTACTTACCCTGTTAATTTTTCATAAACTGCAGATATTGTGTGGTTACGCTATTAACTCGCGTAGGGAGCTCAGCATTTTGTAAATTATTTTTCAGTCACTTTACTTCACTTAAATTTTCTGTGAGCTATACTTTAGAAGGTATTCGTTATTTAGACAAAGGTCTAGCCAGCGAGCCCCTTTTTTAAATACTTCTTTTATATCATACAATAGCGTTAGGAGCTTGATACTATTATGTAGCTTACAAATCCAAAATATCGAATTTCTGTGAGTTACACTTCAGAAAATATTCGTTATTTAAATAAGTATTCAACCAACCAACCTTCTATGTTCTATAATATATCGTTCTATAGTAATATCTTCTGAAGTATAGCTTACAGAAACTTGAAATTTTGGATTTGTAAGGTATGTATTCTATAGGTACAAAAAAATGTGTTTATGTAAACCTATCACTTGTTGATAAATCTCGTTGGGGCCTGCCAGATGGACCCACACCATGGAGGTTCCTACAACCATTGCTTCTCAAAGTCAATCGTTTGAAAGATAGACACTTCCAAAGTGGTAAGATGTGTCCCCCCCCCTCTAATTTCTAAAGTAAGAGGAGGAAAATTCTGAAAACATGTATTATACAAAAACAACAATAACAACAACAACAACAACATATTATTGTAGAACGTAAAAAAACTTTCTACCAAAATTGGTTTGAATAAAATTTGATGATTGGTTTTCGAGATATGGGGCTTTTACATCACACTGCAGCAGTAACTTTGTTTTTCATTAATATACTATGAAAAACAAATTTAGTTTTGATGTTGAATGTAAAAAAATACCTACAACATAAGAATGACCCTTCAAAATATTTTTATTGTATTGTTTGCTGGTACGGAACCCTATGTGCGTGTGAGTACGACTCGCACTTGGCCGATTTTTAATTAAAGAAACAAAGCTCATTTTAACAACCTGACCTGATTTGACAACCTGAACTTTATTAGGCGTAGTCAGTAAGCTACCCTTTAGATCCCCTTTCTTGGGGAAGTCTGCATAATTAATTCATAACTTCAGTCACCATTATGTTTTCAGATGACCAAAAATGTTGGCGATCTGTGACAAGTACATACCAAGCAATAAAACACTTTTATAAGTCAACCAGTTCAATAAAAAACTGCAATGTGCAAACAAGTATTTAATTGTTTCTCAGGACTAACTTAATTAAATGTTTTTTATATGTGATTTTAATTTGCAGAGATATTATCGTTAGTAGAGTTAAACATAAACGTAAAAGAGGAGCTCGCAGCTAACATATAATTACAGCCACTTGGGTCGTACTTTAGGTTAAGCCGCACACACCAACCTAGGCAAGGTTGGTCCGTGGATGGGTGACAAGTGACAACCCATTACTTATTTCCTCCGTGCCTTTGAAAGCACTGCTGTTGGCTCGGTCTGTCATTTGTAACTCTTTGATGGCATTACAGGGTGTTAGTGGCCCGAAAGTTTGACTACGGCCAGCCAAGGCAAATCACATTACCCAGTACTAACTGGGTTGTGGAGGTCGAGTATTTACATAGAGCCGAGAGCGACTGCCAGTCGCTCATGTAAAATACAGATATTCAGCTGCAGCCGGGTAGATTGGAAACCGACTCGAACATAGTTGAGAAAAGGCTAGACTCTGATCAGAGTTAAACATAAAAGTAATATAAGAACAACCTTGCAAGATCAGACACCTAAAGGGAAGCCCCAAACCTTTCCTTTTTTAAAGTTTCGAGATTCTCTTAGTTATTATTATCCTTATCTATCTAACTTTAGAGAGAAACAAAACAACTATGGTTACTGAATACTAAAGCTGTCTTCGCCGCACAAAAGTGTTCATATTCCTATTATTTTTTTTCCTTAATATAAATGAATCACTCGAAACAATTCTGGGTTTTCGGCACATACATTTTTGAAAATCTCCTTTAGACATCTGTTCTGACATCTACATTACGTTTTATGTAGGTGTAACATAGGCTTTGTAAGAAATTAGAACAACGGACTCATTTACTATCTTGCGATGTAAATGTAACTAATAACTGAACAATATCAAACCCATGACCAAGTTTTAACCAAACGGTTTTGTAAGCGCTAACAATAAAATGTGGCTATTTTTACATAACACTTTTGTTCTTAATACACATATTAAGTTATTTATTAAAGAAAACTTTGGTACAACGTGAATTATAAATTTGTTAGGAAGTTATCATTTTTGTCGAGCCACTAATAACAGATCTACTATAACAAAACTGAATTTGTCTACTAGGAACTATAGTTATGTAGTCACTATTTTTTTGTAATAGGTTACTCAATTGTTTGATATTTGTTACTCAAAACTTTTTTCAGTGCGAAAATTAAATATAATATATATATACGAAAATTAATAGTGAAATTATTATAAAAATGTTACTTCCCTATTTGAATCGGATTTTGTTAACAATTTCAATTTAACAAAATCTGTAGCATGCGCACCAAAGACGAAATAGCAGGTGTGGCTTTTTGCTATAAGGAACACAACGATCGCGGTCAAAATATGATGTTCAAAAACTCCACAGAATGTCAATAGCAAATAAAGTGCATACACGTACCTTGGACTGCTACGACACACGCTGAGCCTTCCACCTCCGATGGTTCTAGGGCAGGAACACAGGAATTCCGGGACGCGAGTCTTAGATTTACGCGCGTAGAAGAAAGAAAACGATGGTTTGTTCAGTATCGGGACAGGAGAACGTTAAGCGCGAAAGGAGATTGGTGATGCGTGTAAATAGCCTGCACCTTTGTGAAGGTTGTGAGAAAAAAATTGAATTAAGAACCTATGTTAAAAGTGTAATGGCGTACCTCAAGAATAAAACAAATTTCCGTATTGGCGAATCCTCTAGAAACCAATACCAAAGAATTATTAGCAGCAAAACATGCCCACGTACCTTGGCAATCCAGAGATCCCACTCAGACCCAGGAAGATGGGAGGATACCTCGTTCATGCGCGTGTGATGGCTTGTAGGAATAGGCTGCCGGCCGGAGAGCAAAATCTTCTTAAATCCACCGGTGGAATGGTTAAATCTCCAAAAATCAACACTGGACGATAAGTTCTCAATGAAGCACAGCTGCAGGTCCATTTATATTACGAGTATCATCAAGGTTTCACCAAAACAGGAATTTTCAAAAAGCGGAGTTATGAGCACACGTTGTCTTGCGAACGGCGGCGGAAAGAAGCTCCTCGCTAATGCCATCTATTGGCCAAATTACGAGAAATCAAGAAAGTTTCGATACATGGGCGCTGCGGCAACAAATATTCGTGCGAGGATTCATCAATTAAGAAGCTAAAATGTTTAATTTGAAATACTAACATGTTATATTATAGGGCAAAATCCAAAAATATTATTTTTATATATTTTTTTTATATTGAAAAAGGCATTGACGTTTCACCAGAGATGTTCTCACACACACGGGCTTTTCGAAAGTGTTTTCGCTCACTATTTCACGAGTCACGGTATGCACCACAGACTATACAAGGTCTGCGTTTTGTTTTCGCAAACTGATGGGGAGTTCAATATCGATTAAAAATTATTTGTAAAATTAGAATAAATTACGTTTAGTTTTGTACGATGACGGAATAAAATCGTAATCGTTTTTCTAAAATAAAAGTAGCCCTTTTATTTAAAAAGGTTAGTATGATGTAGGTACATTATATTGTATACAGACTACAAATAGAACTAAAATAATGATAATAAAAAGAAGACTAAGTAGCGTTACATCTAATAACATAACCTATATGCCAGTAAAAGTTCCGTCAAAATCAGTCTAGCCGTTTCGGAGATTAGCCGGAACAAACAGAAAGACAGACAGACAAAAATATTTTTTTTGTACATATACTTTCATATGCATCAGTAAAAATCTGATATTTTGAAATTACAAACAGACTCTTCAATTTTATTTATTTGTATAGATTAGCTAATCTACACCACGATTCTATCCTGATTGGTGCCAATACTTGAACGAGGTTACTTACCGAGGCAGTTCCTAGGTCCATTACTAAAAGGCATGTAACTGCAAGGATTTTTCAAGTTGAACCTTTCGGGCAAGAACCTGTCGGGGTCGAATTCCTCGGCGTCTGGACCCCAGTACTTGGGGTCTCGGTGAACTCCCCATATCGAGCAGGCCACGCCTGAACCAGCGGGCAGCACGCGACCGGACGCTGTAAAAAATGTGTGATGTTAGTACCTGCAAAATCTTTTTGTTTTGTTAACTTACTAGGGCACGAAACAACAGTACAATGTTTGTATAAATGCGACTGTCGATTCAGAATGTTTCCCCGGTGTCCCCTTATTTCGAAAACAGAAATTTAATAGAATTTCGTTTCGCCAAAAATGTTTCATATAATATTTGGTTCGTATTTATTTATTTATTTATGTACACACAAAATACTCAATAGGACATTACATTAAGATAAAAGAGCACAAAGGTACTGCTTATTTCATTAGAAATTTCTTCCAGCAGACCTGCGAGAGGAAAGTTGGATTAGAAATGTAGATACAGTTCTTGTATTTTTATTTCGAATATTATTGTTTTAACGACTGATACGAAATTTTCGTACCACTTGCTCAAAAAAGTGACATTCTATGCCACAAAAAGCGAACTTAACAATAGTCATTTTTAATCTGTTAAAAACAGGGAAAGAAAATTGTACTGAATTTCATTCATCCTCTAGGGGGAAGGAAATGTCAGGAATAGGGAGAATGTGATTTAAATTTGGAATACTTACCGAAATTTATACTGAACTACATCTGTGTTTACACCATTGAGTTTGTATATAAAGCATTATACATCTTTTTGAAAAAGGAATACGCATTTATTATGCAGTTATGATTATTAAATAAAATTACGAAAACCGACGAGGCAGTATGAGCTTGATGCCTTTGCTTTTCCGACAAAAAAATATTACTCTAGGAATTTGCCGCGTTTTTGTTTTTTTCAAATACATAAACGTTAAGTTTATTTTAATTTATTTTTATAAATAAGTTAATGTTCTAAATACGTTACGATGTTAAATCAAAGCGACAGTGACAGTGAATTGTCGGATTCCATCAGTGCAAATGCTGCCGCAATTATAAATAATTTGTTTCCAACAAAATCCAAGGAAAATTATTTAAAAACTCATGAAGAATTTTCAACGTGGAGAAGTGCGAAAGGCCTATCAATTTCAGAATCAGTACTTCTTGTCTATTTTGATTATTTATCCAAGACAAAGAATCCGAATACACTTTGGTGCATATACTCAAAACTGAAAGCTACAATAAGCATCAAACACAGCATTGAAATAAATAGATTCATGAACTTACTGGCTTTTTTAAAAAGAAAATCAGAAGGGCATTGCGCAAAGAAGTCTAAAATTTTTACGACTCAAAAGACAAGCCATCGGCAAAATTAGCAATATGCCAAAGGAAATTGCTAAATATTTAAAACTTAAAGATGTTATACTCTACACCGGTCACTGCTTTAGAAGAACTTCGGCAACTTTCTTGGCGGATTCAGGGGCGGATATTACGTCAATAAAAAGACACGGTGGTTGGAGCTCTGATAGAGTAGCTGAGGGTTATATCGAAAGCTCAATGGCGAATAAAACCATATTAAGCAGTCAAATTAACAAAAACATAAAACTTAATCCATTAGAGCCACAACCATCAACTTCCGGCATCTTATCTTCGTCCGTAACTTGTGAGTTACGGACGAAGATAGTGGAGATAGTGGTGGTGGTGCATTGTGATGCACTACCACCACTATCTCCGACGTATACCATCTACAATGAAACGCAAGTTCCTCAGACGCAAGAACAGAGAAATACTAAATCAACTCATCAATAATAAATGTACCAAACAAAAATGTAACTCTCTCTATTAATAACTGGACCAATGTTTCGAATGTTAACTTTTACTTTTAATTGTCATTATTTTTAATAAATGCTTATCTCATATTATTATTGTGTTATTTTTTTCGCAAATTGTACGAAAAGTAGAGTATTTTCCTCGGTGATAAAGCTGTCTTAGTCTTGGGTGAACTTAAATCCCTCGCTACACTCAGGACTCGTTTTTAACACCCAACAGAAGACACTGCTTTATCCCCTTGGTTAATAATCTACTAATGTGTAACAATATCAAATCAATGATTTAATTTCGAAGTAAGTGTTCTGCGTATTGATTATTCTATAAAAATATAATATGAGAAAAAATTTATATTAAACTTTTGTCTGTAAAACAGTGTACAACCAACTTTCCCCACTTTCCAGGTTAACAGGAGACGAAAAAAAACGTCAGCGAAAGCTGGTGACTTTTATTCCAAGAGAGCTGTTTTGGCGTTACAAACCCTAATCCCTCCAATTGTAGAAAGTTTACTCTCTGTTTCGTCAAAAAGCTCAGAGTAACCTACTCAGCATTCGTTTTGTCCAAACAACTTAAAAGTCTTTATTGAACTTTTACATCATCATTTTTAGGGTTCAGTACCCAAGGGGTAAAAACGGAACCCTATAAATTACTAAGACTCCACTGTCCGTCTGTCTGTCTGTCTGACAGTTGAAATTTTCACAGATGATGTAGTTCTGTTGCCGCTATAACAACAAATACTAAAAATAGAATAAAAAATATTTAAGGAAGGATACAAGAAACATGTTTTTTTTTAGATAATGATATATTGACCCCAGGAACCCTTCGTGCGCGAGTCCGACTCGCACTTGGCCGGTTTTTGCAATTGTTCTAACTTGTGTCTATACAAAATACTTACGCAGTGTAATATCTTCTAAGACTTTCCTAATAATGAGCGGCACAGGCGGGAACAATCGTATCGTCTCCTTGACTACTCTTTCCAAATACTTTAACTTTACTAAATCTTCTTTTACTAACATGCGATCGTCGTCGAATACCTCGCAGAGTCTGTAAAAAAGAACAAAGAAGAACCCCTGAGCAATCAAAAAGTCACTTGTTTATTCATATTAGCTTGATAATTAGTACTGTTTGAACGTACAAAAGAACTAATTCTAATACCAATCATAAAACTGTCTCGTAAAACCTTTCACAACTTCTTTGTAATTCCGCTGGGGAGAAGTGGAGCCACCAGCTCCCCAGCTTATCATAGCCAACCAATTTTACTATGGGACTGACGATAAAATCGCGAAAAAATTAAAAGCTGCTCCATAGGTACCTACCTACATTGTTGGGCGCGTAACTCGAAAATATATAAGCAGATGGTCGGTCCCATAATAAAAGTTGTTCATTTTCATGAGTGAACCGCTTTTAAAGTATTGCCAACATTTAAAAAATCACCCGGTATAATCAAGTTTTATTTTAAGAAGACTTATATCTTCTTGACGGCCCTCTGAGCTTCAATAAATTCTTCTAAACAATTAAACCTGTTGCGAACATGTGTTAAGTTACATAACAAGAAACTGCACAATAAATATTGATAGTTCTTATACTTAGTTAAGTACAGGAAAAACGTGAACAATATTTCTAAGATTATTCAACGCCATCCTATCAACCAAGATGTTTTATGCTACTTGTTAATGAACAAAGAAATCAACATAAAATACGGAAGAAGTTTTAAGCAAGTCGGTTTATAAACATAATATCACGCTTGTAATCCTCGAAGGGTCAGGCAGAGGTGTACCTAATAGTACAGCAACATTTCGCCAGTTATGTTTAAGTCCCATGTTATAGGGAACGAGCCTATTGCCATCAACCGGGCACAAATCCAGGCTCCGTAGCTGCTACTGAGAAATTCCTGATGAAAAAACCCAATAACACCTTGCCCGACTCGGGAATCGAACCCAGGACCTCATGCTCAGCAGCCGCGCTTGCGACCACTTGACTAACGAGGTATGTCAGTTTATTCATTATCATATCCCCTTCGTAACTTAGTTTTCTTAGAATAATAACTACGGTAATAAACTCGTATAGTGGTTTCTTACTACAATGGTTTGTTTATTTTGCAAGATTATCATTATACGGGGTGGTAGGGCCACCGACGCGAAGACGGTGCCAACGTATTCAGTACATCATTCTGAGACTGACTCGTCACATTAAAAATCATCGGTTATTAAAAAAACAGCCGTTTCCTAAAAGTGCAATACCCACACGCACAAAATGTATGGATCAGCTGGTTCTTTTTTTTTTTTTTTTTTTTTTTCTGCCAGGGTTGCGGGACTGTTCGAAAGAGATACCGCGGCCCTGGAACACAAAGGGCAAAGGAAGGAACATGGATGGGTTTTAGTCAGTAAAAGTCTGACACTCCCTCCTGCTTAGCCCAGAGCGGGAGGGGTTATTTGATGACATCCTACCGGTAAAAAAAAAAAAAAAAAAACTGTTTTTTTTTCGGCTCATCGTTGTCCCTTACACCCTGATGTATAGTAAACTCATCATAAGATATATTTTTCGTTCTAGTGCTTCACGATGTTTTAAGAGCAGTTGTGGTGAAATTTTACACCACCATTACAGCAAAAGCATATTAATACTCGTACAATAAAAAAGGCCACGTACTCTTCATACACTTTCTCCTGAATCTCCGGGTATTTAGCCATCAGCTGTAGTGTATACCCCAGGGCAACGGCAGAGGTATCCGTTCCAGCTACAGTCAGGGTCAACACTTCCTCTCTTAACTCCTCATTGGTATATCCATTCTCACCTCCAGATAAATGGATTAACAAGTCTAGGAAGGAATGTTTCTTGTATGATCCCAAATCTGCAATTTTAAATACGTATATGTCGATTATAAACCAATTTTGGGTGAGAGCTCATTGAGTTAGTTAGATTCTCTCTTACCAAATTCATGATCAACCTCTGTTCTTGATAGTTTTTCAAGTTTTAAATCTTCTCTCTTCTTTTCAATAACCTGTACAATAATCTATTCGTTAACTTATGGGTAATACCTAAAGATAATGACCAAAAGTGGTACCAAAAAGTCTCATGCGTCAATATTCCAATTTCATAGTAATTATTTAATTTTTTTTTTCGACAATACGCTCGATGGATTTGATTTTTGAATAGGGAATTTAATTTAAAGTATAGAAGTATGAATATTGTTTTACTCCCTTTACATGACGTTCACACAATCGGTCTTAGAGATGTAGAATGCAATAATGCAGTCATTCCACGATAATTACCATAACGTTTGCTTCAAAAACATTTTACGATTTATAGTTACTATTCTACCTTTGCTTTCTTTTTGTTGAACAACAGTAATAATTAAGTAAAGCCAGTACACCAAATCGATTCGTTATTGTTAATTGACACAAAATCGATTTTCTTACTAAAGATTTTGATTTATCGATCTCATCCCTAAATCCCGGCAGGTATATTTCTGACATTTGATCTGACGTTTACGTTCGTTTGTGTTTTTAGAGTTGAGATTAATTAATTATTATATTGTGTGTAGAGAAGTAGGATTTGTTTATATTTTGTGGACTTATTTCTGTGTATTTCATTGTGCAAATATCTCGAGTCAGGGTCAACCGAATGACGCCGTCAGTCACTCGGCAAAACCGATGTATCAATTGTTCATTTTCTAGGTGCCTGGTTTTGAGGTTATTTCGACTTTATAAAATTACTCCGAAACTCAGGTTTTGTTTACAAAAAGAGCTACTGTAGAAGTTAATAATGATAAGTGTAGACTAAAAAACAAAGTTTGATTTTGATGGAGCATGGTACAGGATTCCATATATCTATTTGCATTAACCTTTATGTTTAAATGGTATGCAAAATAGTTATTTTTTATTCCGCGAAAAAGATCCAGGCCTATGGATGCAGGATGCAGCACCATCCGCAAAAATATGCACATAAAAAAGCAAATTGGCACGTCATGCATCCAAACCTATACTCGATACGGGGTATCCTCAGGAAGTATTGGCTCGGGCTCGGATATGGCGGTGTTGCTTCCTGCATCCAGAACTGAATCTTTTTCGTGGAATTAAAACTCTATAGTTTGCATAACATTTAATGTCATGGATTTCCGCAAAGAAACGACTGATTCTAAATATAACTTAAATGAATGTAGCTGAAGAAGCCCAGCAGTCGGCAGCATACCTAGCCTGATGGTGATCAACCAACTCCTATAATTAAAACAACCAATTCTAATAAACCCAAACACTCCAAGAAGCTCTGAGTATACAGGGTGGAAAAGAGACCGTCGTACAAATCATACCAACCCTTTTGGAAAGGTAATTAAAAAAATGTTTTCCGTACAATTTGGCAGGTATCAAAAGGAGATTGCTCGCGGGCAGGCCCCACTTTGTGGCACCGTGTCTTTTAACTGTAGGCCATACAAAATTTACATCTTATTTTTTCATGTACATGTGTTTTTTTCATAACATTTATATTACCCTAGCATTGAAAAACGTAATAAATGTTTATATAACTGAATCTCGGTACATCCGCCAACGAAACCTAACTTAATGTTGCCAGATGTCAAACAATATTACAATAAAAATCGGAATTGATTGATTGATATCGATACTTAATTTCAGTCTCGTTTACATCAAACACTGACTTACAGTATTTTTAGTAAAGTTTTACTATTGCTAGGCCCGCTTATATGACATAAAAACAAAAGAAATTACAAAAATAACTATATGTATGTACAAGTTAACTTTTTTGTACCAAGTAACAAGAATATTCCGTACATCAATATGCATGTGCCATAATAGACATTAAAACATCAGAATGACCAAAAAAAATTATATTAGTGAATAAACCTAAAAGCTTGAACAGAGAGTAACGTAATTTTGAAAAATACGTTCATAATCGATATTGAAAATCGATTGAACAATAATTATACCTGGCAACACTATACATGGTGTAAGACAGAGATCTATTTGTCAAATCAAACAAATCAATAGTCGGTTAATCGTTACGTGGTGTTTGTTTTGCGTCAAGTTGAATTATATTCCTCTGTATTTACGTCTGTTACGTCAGGATTGCTAACGAGTTGAGCGTTTGCGTTCCTCAAGTGGTTTTGTTGTGAGATATCGGACATTTGTTTTATTGTTAAGTGAGCGAAATCGAATTGACTCTAGTTTTAACGAGAAAATGTCAACACCGGGTCGAGATCGGACAAACCGTCCGGTCTCTCGACGGTGTGTAAATTGTTCCCTTCGTTTTGCGCTTATTCTTTGTTCTTCGTTTTATAAACTCAATTTAAGTAACCTAAAAAAAACGATTTCTCTTAAATCAGGGTGCATAAATGGAAATTGTTTCCATAATATGAAAATATATTTATTTATCTTCAAAATAAAATTGAAAACACCGTGACACGACAATCTTTTATCGGGGCCTAAAGCTCCTAAGACAATGGGCAATCTCCTTTGTAGAAAAAACCATTTTTTTTTACAGAAGAGCTTTTATGTGGTGTCTCCGGGCGCACACCCATCCAAATACACAGTTAAAGACCTTAGTGATATTTTGAGAGCTTTAATTACAGTGTGAATTTTGAAAAAAAAAAAAAATGGAATTTTGAATGTAAAATGTTTTTCATACTTCTTTTTCCACTCCACCTCTTTCGTTAAGCCTGGAGCTGAAGATAAACCTTGTTTGTACTGGTCATGTTGTTGCACAACACATACATACCATCACGTCTTTAATCCTCGAAGGGTTAGGCAGAGGTGTACCTAATAGTGCACCAAACATAGCATATAGCATACAGCATAGCATATGTGCATAGTGTGTGTGTGTGTTTCATCAATCATGTAATAGTGGGCAAGCCTATTGCTACCAACCGAGCACATATCCAAACTCCGTAGCTCATACTGAGAAATTTCTGATGGAAAAACCCAATAACACTTTGATTATTTGGCATTCGATTTGGCATTCGATTTGGCATTCGATTTGGCATTCGATTTGGCATTCGATTTGGCATAGTACACCCGCGGTCAACAGCTAGTTAGAAGTAATTTGAACGGGTGTGTTCTTTTTAGGGTTCCGTAGCAGAATGGCAAAAAACGGAATCCTTGTAGATTCGCCAAGTCTGTCTGTTTGTCTGTCTGTCTGTGTATGTCACAGCCACTTTATTCCGAAACCATTAGGACTACACAGTTGAAACTTAGTAGGTAGATGTATTCTGTAAACCGCTTTACGGTTTTTACACAAAAAAAAAAATAAGATTAAGGGAAAAAATATTTTTTTATCAAACCTATACGTGCGAGGTGTTTATAGATAGGTCTATAAAATAACATTGAGGTTCCTAAAACCATTTTCTCTCAAAGTCAATCGTTTGAAAGATAGACACTTCCAAAGTGGTAAAATGTGTGACCGGGGGGTCACACATTTTACCACTTTGGAAGTGTCTATCTAATTTCTAAAGTAAGAGGATGAAAATTCTGAAAAAAATATAGGATAGGGATAGGAAAATATAGAACATAAAAAAAAACTTTTAACCGAAATTGGTTTGAATAACACCCTCTCTAGCCTCTCTAGCCACTCCTCAAAGAGGGGACTTATCGCCGCTATTGTGGCGTGCCCTGCACGGGGTTGCGACAGTCATTGTAGTCACACCTTAACGTTAAGTTTTTGCCCAATTTTATTTGTAATTTCTTTGTTTAAGTCTTTGACAAATTCTACCATGGAGAGGTACACAATTGAGCAGCGCGTTAAGATTGTTGAAATGAGGTCGGTCGGCCAAGCAGTTACCGTAAATGGTGTTCGCCATCGCGAGATGATAACGGACTTTTTGTGGCCAGGAATTGAGTATGTGGAACTGGATGTCATGTGGTTCCAACAGGACGGCGCCAATTGCCACACAGCTGACGAGACAATGGCTCTTTTGCGCGAGAAATTCAATGGCCGTGTTATCTCACGTCGCGGCGATGTCAATTGGCCGCCACGATCATGTGATTTGACACCATTGGACTTATTTCTTTGGGGATATTTAAAAGAAAAAATGTACGTCAATAAGCCAAAAACAATTCAAGAGCTAATGATGAGGATGAGATAATTCTCTCAAAACTTTTTATTTTATTTACAATTAACATCGTGCATTATGGTTGGACCATCCTTTACTATGAAAAACAAATTTAGTTTTGTTGTTGAATGTAAAACAATACAACATGAATGAATGAACCTTCAAAATATTTTTATCATATTGTTTGGTGCTACGGAACCCTATGTGCGTGTGAATACGACTCGCACTTGGCCAGTTTTTTTTTTCTAAAATTGGAGCTATATGAACGTCTACGTACTGTTCGATATAATTACCTTATCAGTAAAGCCATGCATGAGTGCTATACACTCCTGGTGTTGCTTATACTGAGGGAACCACTGGTACAGCCAGTCAGGTTGCAGCCACAAGTGGAAGATCCTCTGACACACCAGGTTGAGGACGCGGCACATCGCGTTCAAGAACGGTTGGTCTGGATTCTCTTGTGCGTTGATTTTTACTCCTATTGTGGTTTCTGTTAATAAACAGTCGGATCAGTAAACTCTTTGTGCCTAATTTCTAGTAAGGAATTCCTCTGACCCTTTTATTAGATTGGTAGTAGTTTCCCTAAGCAATCGTCGCGCGTGTATCATGTACGCGATTGTCGTACGTATGCGCGATTGTCGTGTTCATTTGTTAGGTACTATTATTGTACACGTCTATGCAAAAACCTGAACAAATAAGCGATTATCAAATGCAACGACTGCTTATACGGCCTTTCTAGGCTATTTTGAGTTTGACAAAAGTATGCATAGTCCTGAAAACATCATCTAAAGTTTTAGCCGCGGGTGACTAGACAAAATTAGGCACAGAGCTCGTGTGTAGGCACTTTCTCCTATCGGAAACACATTACAGTCTAACCAAGAAACTATAAATACATAAACAGAACAATATAATTCACAAACTTCGCACAAATGAAGTTAAATTGCCTAAACAATGGCCATGTTTGCGTTTAGAAATAATTATTATGACAAATGGATCTAGTTACCGTACTATGATAAACTACGGTAATTTAAACTATTATCAATCTTAATCACGTAGGCACAAAGTTCAACGATGTACTTGCCAAAATTAGCTATTAACTAACGGTGAATATGCCTTCGGTTCTGACCTGTAAGGTTAAAAATAGATGTTCGATTTTTATATGCTGAATCTAAAATAAGACTATCCTAAATTATTCATCCATTTAGCAACTTGGCATTTTCTTTAAATGAAGCTATAGAGAAACATTTTTAATCAGATCCAATCATTTGAATGCTACTGCAATTTAATTTCCATTTAAAGGAAAATTACCAAAAGTGGTACCAAAAAAGTCTCATGCGTCAAGATCGAAATTTTATAGTAATTATTTTCATAATTTTTTACGACATTATGCTTCATGGATTTGATTTTTGAATAGGGATTATAATTTAAAGTATTTATGTATGAATATTGTTTTACTCCCTTTACATGGCGTTCACACAACCGGTCACAGAGCTGTAGAATGCAATAGAAACTATTTTGATGAATCGACTAACTAGTCATTCCAATCGTTTCTTTTTTTAATTAAATAACTTCAACGTTTGCTTCTAAAAAAGGTTTACTAATTATTTGTATTACCTTTGCTTTCTTTTTGTTTAATCGATTTGTTGTTGCTAATTGACACAAAATCGATTTTCTTAATAAAGATTTTGATTTATCGATCTCATCCCTAAATCCCGGCAGGTATATTTCTGACATTTGATCTGACGTTTAAGTTCGTTTGTGTTTTTAGAGTTGAGATTAATTAATTATTATATTGTGGAAAAGTATATTAATCTATGATATTGTGTGTAGAGAAGTAGGATTTGTTTGTATTTTGTGAACTTATTTTTGTGTTTTTCATTGTGCAAATATGTCGAGTCGTCGAGTCAACCGATGTATCAATTGTTCATTTTCTAGGTGCCTAGTTTTGAGATTATTTCGACTTCATAAAATTACTCCGAAACTCGGGTTTTGTTTGCAAAAAGAACTTTGGTAGAAGTTAATAATGATAAGTGTAGACTATAAAAAACAAAGTTTGATTTTAACGCAGCATAGTACGGGATTCCATACATCTATTTGCATTAACCTTTATGTTTAAATGGTATGCAAAATAGTTGTTATTTTACTAAAAAAGTTGTAAAGTTCGCAATTATTTTTTCGATCTTTTTACCTAAAAACTTTTTTTTTTTACTTTGCGATAAGATTTTTATTTCCAGTTAGAATGTGATCAATATACTACAAAATTAGCAATATAAAGGACTTACATGCTAAGATAATCGCATTATAGTGGACCGGAATGTTTGCGCTGAGGATGTTACGGAAGTGGTTTTATCGGAATCGGAGTCGGAATCGGAGCTTTCAAATTTAGTTTATAGGACTCGGAACCGGAACCGGAACCGTAACCGGAACCGGAACCGGAATCGGAGTCGGAGTCTGAGATGGTGACAAAAAAGAGATGTGTTAAGGATACATAATAAAATACAACATAATGTAATCAGCCTCTTTAATTTCAATTAAAAACGATAAAAATTATTATAATTATGTTTCAGCACACACAGCTATTTAATTATACTATTAATTTACACTAACTTCACTGAAGTAGTTCCATATAAAACTAGATTTTGGCTTCATTGTCCAAAAATCCAAAATTCCAAATCAAACACAGTTACACAAACTAGTAGATAACTCAATACTTAATTGACACGTTCGTCGCGCAACCACAAAACAATAACAAACCTTCATCAAGATTGCGTAACAAGGAGTGAAATAGTAAGTACATAATCGACGACAGAAAGCACACGGGGAGTGGGGCTGCGCGACCTGCAAAAACCTGTTCATACGTGTTGACCGCGACCGCCGCTATGCTTCGACCTCCGATTAAAACTTCCGATTTAAAGTATCGGAGCCGAAGGCGGAACCAGATGTGTAATATCAATCGGAAGTTCCGACTTATCGGAATCGGAGTCGGAGCTCCGTAACATCCCTAGTTTGCGCCTTGGTACGGCGCATTTCAAATGACTGTAATCCTAAGTCGGCGTGGTACGACAAACGTCACGTGAGGGGGAATTATACATACCACACACAGAATCCAGGGTGTAAGTGCTAAGAAACGGCCAGATGCTGAACTTCCCTTTACCCGTAGACTTCGTCAGTTGCTTCACCAGTTTTTGACTCTGTTCAGCAAAGACGTGGACAAAGTTCTCTATTATCCTAGGACTGAAGGCGGGCACTAGGATCTTTCTTCGACGTCGCCAGATTGCAACTGTTTAGGAAAGAAAATATTATTACACTGTCTTCTTTCTTCTTTTTCGTGTGGTTAGTGCCTAACCTGGTCTCAGAGTTTTTATGCAGCCCATGGGCCTCTGACTCGGCTTTACATGCCGTCGAGAAATATCTCACTGTAACCCAAAGATCGTGCCAGGTACTTTGTTTAATTTATTTTATCAGCATTTCTCTCAAAAAACGGTAAGAGAAAACATAGTGATCATTCACCATCATGTCCAAGAACCAAAAATTCGAAGACATGACATGTGGTATCTAGTGATCTGGATTTCGAAGGTCGCCACTTCAGAACTTTTATGCTTGTTAAAAAAATAATTATATATCTAAAAGAATTAGATCATTTGTCAAGGGTATACAGCAAAGCAAAAGCAAAATCATGTAAATTTTGGAACTGACATGGTCACTTACACAACTAAACTACTGTCTACTAAAAACGGGATATTTACTATGAATTTTGAGTTCCCGATATTTCGGCAGTGTTGCAAGCATCATGATCACGGATAAACTGAAGTTCGAAGATAGTTCGTTGATGCAAAATAAATAATAAATATGGTAAATATCCCAGTTTTAGTGTCAATGAATATACAAAATCTGCCTAAATTATTATTATGATTGAGACTAAAGGTCACCTCTGTGGGAGAGATAGTGGGCCGAGAATCCACCAAGAGGTCCTTGAGCTGGTTCGTAGAAAACAGACATGTCTTTGAAGATGCGTCAACCTTACATCTCACACTGACTGCACGTGCCTAGTCACGTGAGGTATTGCATCAGTGGTATGGAGATGTAGAAAGGGAGAGCGAACATATTACCTACCTATACAACTTGCGAAAGCCTTGCCGAGCCAGTTAGAAAAGCAATACGTGACTAACAAAAACCTGTGTCCGTATACTTCACACCCATCAAACATTTTGAAGGATAATGTCAATGATAGACTGTGATAACTAGCACTGCATAGTGTCGCATAACACTATTTAAGATTCTTCGTGCCGATTCTATTTCAGGTGCCAGTTCATGTTTAATCAGGCATAACTTGCTTTTTCAGTGGAAGGTGCAGTTATTGCTGCATGCGATGGGAACCAATTAACCAAATTTTAATTGTGATTTTAGAACTTTCAGACGAGTACCATTGAGTGCTAATATGGAGCTGTTCCAAAATTATACAGGATGATTGGTTGAATAGATGATTGGTAATAATTTCCAAAATACCCAGTTTAGAATCCATGTAATATCCATGTGATAAAAGTGTTGCAAATTAGCTCATGTATCACCCATTTCTAGGAATCAAATTACCAATCACTCTGTTTATACAGGGTGTTAATGGACCCGTCACGAAGCCGTCAACCAAGCATTTTGTACATCAGCCTAAGCAACTCTACGGAAAAATCATTGCTAGGAAACGACTTTTTTTTTGGGGGTATATAAATCACGTTTTACGGTAGGACACAATGTAATTTACACGAAATATTGTGCCTACATTATAATTAGATAGTATGTAGCAAAGTACTAGTTTATCACGCTACGGATAAGAAGCTTTGTCCCAGTTGTGTCACCAACATCTGCGATTTTTCCAGATGATCGTCATGACACATCACACGTTTACAACATGGCCCGATTTACCTTGTTGTTGGCATTTCTTATGTTCTTTTTGGCTCAGTTAGAAATATAAGAAATATCCTGTTGTACTGCATGCGTGAGTGACCTCAGAAAAGACGGCGGCACAGTGGCGCAGTTAAGAGGAAACGGTGCCTCCTCCCATGTGCGGATGGTGACCACCGGGGTGGTTTTAGTGAGGTATAAATCCAACTCGCCGGTCTTATTCCTAAGACCGGTCGCAAGGTACTGCAGGTACTGCATGCATGTCACTGCTAATATTATTTTCCTTATTGTTCTAACGCCGAATTATTACGAATTCGCTCGCATTTGTTCTTTAGGTGGCACATTTCGATACAGACGCGACTCGAAGACGTATGGGCTCATCAACATTGATAATGTTACTATTATGGGTGGGTTTGTTCTGGGTATGGTAGGGTATAGCACTCTAAGAGTACGACGGGAGTTTTCGCTCGTAGCGTATGTAGTGAAACTACTACGTGGCGTGGCGCATAACCCGGGAGTGCTGCGACACCTACAGCTGTGGAGGCGGCAACGCCCGCCCCTGCTCGCTGTGCCTGCAGCCAGGACCAACCTACTGGCGAGAACTCCTCTCACTAGAGCCATACGCGTGGTGAATGAGGTTCACGGGAGGGTTGATGTATTGTGGTGCAACTTGAGTGAATTCGCAAAAGTTACACTTTATGTAATAAGTTATTTAGATTAAGATTTTTTTTTTTAACTAGGTATATGGTGTAGATTTAGGATTTAGTTAGTAAGGCCACTCTGTCGCATTGGATTATAGATCTGTAATGATAGTGTAGGTAAGATTGTTATAAATAAATAAATAATAAATAAATAAATAATAAATGGCTATTGACATTTTACTCAGGTGTCATAAAAACCTATAATGTGCAAAGACGCTTTCACACATTATAAACTATGTAGCAGTATAACGAAGGACAAAGCCTAGAGATCCTAGAGGTGATAAATGACTTGAACCAAGTGTAAATCCAAGCGTAAACCTAACATGGCAATAAAAAAATTTAGAAACCCTTATTAGTCGCTACTTAAAGTAACTTTTTGCTATTATTACGTTGTTAGGTATACGGTATTTTTTGTGGTGGTCCCTCCCACGCATATTTGGGAAGTGTAAAAGAGGCTTTCAAGAGGTCTCATATGATCGAACCTAGACAATGTCTAGACTAGTATATTATCGAGTATCATCGGTCTGGAGTTTTACAGAGACTGACATCTGACATTTGAGTTTGTTATCGATGTTTGTTCTCAAAATACTCAGATAGACACCGACCGTCAAGTCGTTCAAACAAAACTAATCGTGAAGTTTAAAAGTGTTTGTACAAAGTTAAAGATACAATAGTCTTAGCAAGTTCCCCCACAACCGAGTCTGAGGCGAGCGAAACGTTATAAAAAGGCGGCGTCACTTGGACTCGGCTCACTTTACGTGCGGTGCTCGGATGCGACGGACGTTACTTTGGTTGTGTGATTATAGTGCTCCTCTATATTTTATTTTCTATTGTGTTAATCTAATTATTATTGTGTTGATTTAAAATATTTTGAAGTTAAATAAAAGTGTTAGGTTGTTGTAGACCGTTATTTTTTTTAAACGATTTTCGCTTCTGGTTTGTAAAATCAGAAGTGGGATTCACTACGCGTTCTGTTAACTTGTTTTGCCATCCGATAGTTTAGTTTTCGTGATTATCCGATAAAGTGCCGCGTGTTTTGTGATTATCCGATAAAGTGCTACGTGTTTAGTTTTGTGAATTCCTTTGTTTCCTCTTTCATTTAATTAAGATGTCAGGACGTTCCTCAAGACCTGTAGATCGTGATTGTCGTGATAAAAACCGACGTTCTAGGGACCCGTCTCGTGAACGTCGTGGTCACCGTTCCTCCAATACGCCGCCGTTGCCCAGGCGTGATGATCGTTCGGTAGACTATAGAAGCAGGTCTAATAGGCGTTATAATGCTTCGCATAGCTCGCAAAATCGAACTCACGATCATAGTAACAGCTCAAGTGACCGCCGCGAGAGCTTGCAAGGTATGGCGCTCGATCGAATTCTCACTAGATTAGATGCTATTGAAAATAGGCTACAACAACCTAAGATAACACCAACGGTTGAAAGTCCGTCGCATCTTCCTGGTGACCGCACGCCCACGCCATCACTTGTCGTGGCGCCGGCCCTCACCAGCGAGCAGGGTTCCGGCATTACCGATAGGGTGACTATGGGTACAGCGCAGGATACTGACGCTAGTACCAACGCAGAGAAGGGCATAGCGGACAGGATTGTTGGAGCTCTCTCATCCTTGGTACAAGTAAGGTCTCATAATTATTATATTTCTCCTTTTGACCCGTGTATACATGATTTTGATATGTGGTGTGCGGAAGTAGACCGCGGTCGGCAATTAAACAATTGGGACGATCGAGAATGCCTCGGACGCATTGGGGGTTGCCTGCGGGGTGACGCAAAATCATGGTTGAATGATTGGACCACGAATAATCGTACGTGGACCAATTTTAAAACCGAGTTTCGATCATTGTGTCCGCGTAACATTGATTTCGCAACTATACTTTTTGAAGTAATGTGTACCAATTCAGATAAATATTCAACCTATGCTGAATATGCCCGCAAGTCACTGCTGCGTCTTAATATTGTTAGAGGCTTGTCTGATGAACTTAAAACTTCTATTGTTATACGGGGTATTGCCGATCCTCAAGTCAAGGCCGCGGCTACCAATGCTAAGCTACTGTCAAAGGATTTAGTAGAGTTTTTATCTGTATACGTTAAACCAAAACGTGAATCACAAGCTTCCAACAATGCTGTCCGTTCGTCAAACCACTCAGGGCCAATGCATTCGCGTAAGCGAGATGCACCTAGGTTTGCAGACAATTTTAAGTGCCTCGCTTGTGGCAAGCCTGGTCACAAAAAATGGAATTGCCCAAAAAAGTCTAAGACTGATACGACTAGTACTCAGGCTACTTCCTCCCCTTCTAAAGCAGCCCCTTCATCATCCAATGACGACAAAAAGTCAAACAAATTTTGTACTTTTTGCAAACGCAAGGGTCATCTTATTGATTCATGTTTTCTTAAACAACGTTCTGATAATGATAATGATAAAAACAAAAAATCAAGTGATGTAAATTTTTGCTCCAACCCGAATCCAGACAAAGCAATGTAATGTCAGCTCTCATTCAGAAGGTACCTGTTGATGTCTTGATCGATAGCGGTTCCGTTATTTCACTTATTTCACAATCAATTTTAAAACATTTTAATTTTAATAGAATCCCAACCTATCGTTTATTGCGTGGCATAGGAAGTCAGGAGATTGAGACGACTTCTTATGTCACTGCTATTTTAGAGTTTCCCGAAATTTCATTAGAAGTTGATTTATACGTGGTACCTGATGAATGCATTAGTGCCCCAATATTGATGGGCACAGATGTTTTGAACCGAGTAGGACTGACATACATAAGGACTAATGACGAGCAAAGATTGGTTCGAGCTGATGATTTTGCCATAGTGCAGCACGTGAACACCGTGGAAGTCGAATCTATTAAGACGCCTTTGGTTGGGCATGATAAAGACCGCCTTTTGGAAATAATTAAAACATTTTCGAGTTCTTTTATTACCGGCACAGCCACCTCCACGGTGAACACGGGCAGCATGGAAATAAAGTTGACCTCGAACTCTACGATCTGTCATCGTCCCTATAAGCTCTCAGTTGATGAGAAAAACAGAGTTCGCGGTATAATTAATGATTTGCTTAGTAAGGGCATAATTAGAGAGTCCCAGTCAGACTATGCAAGCCCTATCATTCTCGTCAAGAAAAAGGACGGGAGTGATAGGATGTGTGTGGACTACCGTGCACTTAATGCCATTACTGTCAAGGAAAGATTTCCCTTGCCGCTCATTGATGACCACATCGATAAGCTTGGTAAGTTTAGATATTTCACCAGTCTAGACATGGCTACTGGTTTTCACCAAGTGCCAATGAAAGATGATGTCTCAATTGGCAAAACGGCCTTCGTAACGCCCGAGGGGCATTATGAGTACCTCAAAATGCCCTACGGGTTAGCGAATGCGCCGATTGTGTACCAAAGAATCATCTCCAGAACCCTTAAGCCATTAATTGACGCTGGTGTGGTCTTAACTTACATAGATGATGTACTAATTCTGGCTAATACGATTGAAGAAGGGTTGTGTAATTTAGTCGATGTCCTTAAAATTCTAACTGCTTCTGGTTTCTCCATAAATTTGAAAAAGTGCACCTTTTTAGACACTGAAATTGAATATTTAGGCCGTCTCATAGGTCATGGTCAGGTGCGGCCGAGCCCTGTAAAAATAGAAGCCCTAGTAAAGTCGACAAAACCCAGTAACGTCCGAGAGGTCCGCCAATTTTTGGGACTTGCAGGTTATTTCAGGCGTTACATTGCCAACTACTCTTCTAAAACTGCTTGCATAGCTAGATTACTCCGTAAAGGGGAGCCATTCCTTTGGAGCGACGAGCAAGATCGTGCTCGCGAATATATTATCCATTGCCTGACTAACGAGCCTGTCTTGGCTATCTTTGACCCCCAACTACCCACTGAGCTTCATACCGATGCCAGTGCTATCGGCCTCGGTGCTGTTCTGCTCCAGGAACATCCTAATAAGAGAAAGAGGGTTGTGGCATACTTCAGCAAATCCACTCAGGGCGCTGAAGCTAAGTATCACAGTTATGAACTGGAAACCTTGGCCATAGTTCGAGCCCTTCAGCACTTCCGCCACTACCTTGTTGGCATTAACTTTAAGATAGTAACGGACTGCAACTCCTTAAAAATGACTGAGCACAAAAAAGATCTATTACCAAGGGTTGCACGCTGGTGGGTTTACCTTCAGGATTTCACATTCACCCTCGAGTATAGGAAAGGATGTATGATGCAACACGCTGATTATTTGAGCAGAAATCCTCCAGCACAGGTCTACCAGATACGCAATCCGGTCAATTGGGCAAAGATTGCTCAGACTGCTGATCTGGAGACACAGGAGTTGATGACTAAACTCCGGGAAGGTCAGTTGGACCAAAACAGGTATTTTATTAAAAATGAACTTTTATTTTATAAACATACACCTACTGGTGAAGAGTCGCGTCTCTTGTGTTTTATACCTAAAGGTCACAGGTTAAGTCTACTTCGGGTTTTTCATGATGACCACGATCACATTGGCATTGATAAAACCATTGATCTTATTTTACGTCATTTCTGGTTTCCAAACTTAAGGCCTTTTGTTCGGAAATACATTAATCACTGCCTTGTTTGCCTATCTCACAAAAGGGTGCCTAAAGCTCCTTCGCAACCGATTCAATCGTGGACTAAACCAGACGTCCCTTTTTCGACACTTCATACTGACGTTCTCGGACCGCTTCCGGAATCACATGGTTACAAATACATTTTGATTATTGTAGACGCGTTTTCAAAATTTTGTTTACTCTACTCACTGTATCGACAAGACTCCGATGAACTGAAACGCGTGTTTACAAATGCAGTAGCTCTATTTGGTACCCCAAGCCTCATAGTTTGTGACCGGGGAAGAATGTATGAAAGTACTGCATTTCAAAAGTGGTGTAATGACCAGGGGTGCCAAGTGCACTTTATTACTCCGGGCATGCACCGTGAAAACGGTCAAGCAGAAAGGTACTGTAGAACCGTCCTCAATATGTTGCGTGTCGAGGTGGGTAACAAGGGCTCCGACTGGTCAGAAGTCCTATGGAGGATGCAGCTCACGTTAAACATCACGAGGCAAGCTACAACACAAGCCTCACCCCTGCAGCTGCTGGTGGGTATTGATGCCGCGACTCCTGCCATCAGGACCCTGGTGAGAGATGTAGCGCTAAGTGACTGCCAACCTAATCGAGAAGCTTTAATGACCCTCAGAAGACAGCGGGCGTCTGAACTCCTGACTGCCAATCAACAGCATCAGGACGCCTACGTCAACGAAGATCGCCGACAGCCACGCAGTTTTGAATTGGGTGATCAAGTGTTTGTGAGCAAGGCCACTCAAAGCACTGGCAAGCTGGACTCTGGCATGCGCGGGCCATACAAGGTACTGCGTGCGCTGCCCCATCAGCGCTACGAGCTCGAACTGTTGGCTGGATCGTACGGCAAAAAGACGCAAGCTGCTGCTGAACACATGGTTCTGTGGCGCGGCGAGTGGACGCCGGAAACTTGCTCCACTTTCTTTGAGTGTGGTGAGTGACGACGACGACATGCGAACTTTGGGCCTCTGTCGTGATTACATGTATGACATGCGAACTTTGGGCCTCTGTCGTGATTACATGTGTGACATGCGAACTGTGGGCCTCTGTCGCGACTACACCTATGACATGCGAACTTGGGGCCTCTGTCATACCCTACCATGAAATCCATAACAGCTTTATACTCCTCATATGAATTACTACTTCATGAACCCATATATGCGAACTTGGGGCCTAGGTATGTGTTCATGTGGGTGACACGCAAACTTGGGGCCTCTGTCATAAAAGACTATGAAGTGTGTAGGGCGTTATGCTTTTCATGTGCATTTAACTTTTTACGGGTGTTCGACTGATGGAAGTCCGGAATCCCATCATTCGAATTTACTCGCTTACAGTTGTTTTTTTTTGCTTTCTGAAGTTGCTTGTGATCCTTTGCTTGTGGGCGCTTGAGTGCACGCTTGCGCCTGCGGCAGGGGATCAGTTCAAGTAATACTCTTAGAGTTTACCATAGCTGTGACCTTCAATAACTTAATTGCTTTAAATTTAGTTTTCATGTATAGCTGAAGGTCAAATTAAACCTTGCTGGTCTCACCTTTTCTAACGTGTTATGCTTTTCACATTGCAGAAGGTGACATAACAAATTGTGATCAGGACATAGCTGGAGCTAGCATGTCAAGTGGAACAGCAAGTGCGGTCGAGGACGCCTCGCTGTCAGGAACGGCCGTCTTAGCAAGTTCCCCCACAACCGAGTCTGAGGCGAGCGAAACGTTATAAAAAGGCGGCGTCACTTGGACTCGGCTCACTTTACGTGCGGTGCTCGGATGCGACGGACGTTACTTTGGTTGTGTGATTATAGTGCTCCTCTATATTTTATTTTCTATTGTGTTAATCTAATTATTATTGTGTTGATTTAAAATATTTTGAAGTTAAATAAAAGTGTTAGGTTGTTGTAGACCGTTATTTTTTTTAAACGATTTTCGCTTCTGGTTTGTAAAAATAGTATAATAGTAGATTATGCACCAAGGGGATGAAGCAGTGTCCTAAGTCAGGGGCGCTATTTTGAATTCCGAACGCAACGAGGTATTCTAAGACTCACGAGTGGAGGGAGGGGTTTTATATATATATATTGTGAGCATTGCGTATATTATATTTTATGTATTAGTTTAGTAAAAATAAGTTAATTAAAGTTTTGAAATGTTCGTTTGTGCACCTAAGTTTATCCTCATCCGCAAATTTCACAATCAAAAAAAGGTTTGCTGTTAGAAAACCTAATTCTGGGTTAAGCTCGCCGTTTTACAAATATTGTAATTTTGTATGTTCCTACTTTTAACTTTTGCGTGTGCATAAAGAATAAGAATAGAGGAAATTTTCGGGAAAAGAAATCCTTGGAGAAAGTTACAATACTAAAAATAGGGTAAGATTTAAGAAAATAAGAAACAGTTTACAACCAAAGATTTACAAAACTTATTTTTTACAAGTAACAATAATTTGCGTATAATATAATAATTAATAATTTGCGTACCATAAATAATTCGTTGGTTTCATTTTAGGGGAAAAATAACAAATTGGGTAAAATCTGCTAGATCGAGAGCAACACCATATTTTTTTTTCGGATGGGTTGTCATCAAATAACTCCTCCCGCTCTGCGCTGAGCAGGAGGGAGTGTCAGACTTTTACTGACTAAAACCCATCCATGTTCCTTCATCACCCTTTGTGTTCCGGAGCCACGGTATCTCTTTCGAACAGTCCCGCAACCCTGGCGGGCATCGGTCCTTTCGGACCCCTTCCCGTTTGCTGACGTCTCTCTGAGGCGCGCGTGGAAAACCAACGCGCCGTCCACACGGCCTGTCGTCATAAGACGGACGGACGGCGAGCTAGCCCATAGCTCACCGTCCACAGGCCTGCGCGTAGGCGCGGGCGACTTGGCGCCGGCCATTTTTTAAATTACCATATTTTTTTTATTTTATTGAATAATTTTTATTTTGATATACCCAGTGTCACTCTCACAGTAAATACGAATCTAACGACACCTCTCAAGCTAAAATCCATCGAGCCGTTCAGGCCTCAGAGCGTGCCAAACAATTATACATACATACATACATACTCTCGAAAAACATAACCCTCCTTCTGGCGCAGTCGGGTAAAAAAGCTTAGCGCGACTCAATTATTGATTTTTTTGTTAAAAAAAGAACAATTTTTAATATTGTTTCCTCTTATCTTAGGATAATACGATAAAGTTGCGCATTTTAAATATTTTGGTCGTTGACGGCAATTAAATTAGTAAGCGGAAATCATGCAAAATATGTATCATATATTTGTTTTTTTCGCGGAATTAAAACTACATTATTTTGCATAACATTTAATAAATACTCTTTGATAAATATTACACACTAATTTTTATTTGAGATTCTAAATTCAAATCACATTATTGACCGGCGCGGGCAGTTAGTAACACAGAGCCATAGAGCATCTTAATGTTAGTAATGAAATTCAATGCAAGGCATATAATTTGACATTATCGGGCAGGTGAGGTGGTATGAAATTATAATTTTCGGCAAATGCGACGGTTTGATGACCTGCTGATTATCTGTCTCATCGTCATCACAAGCTTGTGGGGGCTTAGAGTTCCCACTGCAAGGCAAAGATTTAACTTTTCTCAATTTATTGCTATTTTGGACCAGTTTTTATTGAAGGAGTCCAGCGGCACATTCCACCCTTCCCGCCTGGACCTGCTACCGTCTGATTAGTTGCCAGTGCCAAAAAAACAAGGTACCCACCTGGAGCATATATTCCACCATTCCCTATAACTTTTTTGATGAACCTGTGGAGATCGTCTTTTTCCAGGCACGTCTTCAATACCATCTCGAGATCCACGGGGTCCACTACCACTGCACAAAGATGACATTTCAATTAGGTATGAGACGCGTCTACTTATTCTCTGATTTGTAGATATTTTTCAAGCACATAAGGAAGATTAACAAAGCGGGTTTTTTTGTATTTAAGAAATCAGTATTCTGCAAAAGATAACGTTAGACAGATTAATTGTTAAGCTTATTGACACCCGACGTGTCATAGCCATTCAAAACAACTCTTAGATAATGGCAGTTTTGATAAGTACCTACAGACAGACGTCAGCACATCAAGCTACCCAAAACTGTGAAAAAAAATCCAATAAAAAAAAAACTATTAGGGTTTTAATTAAAATTTTCTTACGTTGATTGCAATTTGCAGGTCAGTGTCAAGTTGTATGTTGATAAAAATAACCAGTAACAAGTATGGAGTTACAGAATTATAATCATTCAAATCATCAATACAACCCTCCAAGTTCATTTAACCCCATTGTTTGACTTTTTCATGAAATTGTTATTGAATGGGGTCACTTCCACCTTAAAGAAATTTGATAGATTGTAGTAGCTTGATGTGCTGGCGTCTGTATAATAATTAACTTCCCTGACTTTACGTATTTTGAAAAATGAATACTTACTGAAGAAAAGCTTAGGTCCCATCCAACCTCTAATAATCCCTTCATTTTGCATGCTCTCATAGCTCAATTTTTGCAGTTGTTTCATGATAACTGAAAGCCGTTTTAAGTAAGATTAGGTCGTGTTCACACCATTGTAGGCAGAGATGTAAATTTGGCCGTCATTTCGCCCATTATATTTATGTCCCGTGTAATAGTGATAAATTCCTAACCGGAGAACCCAATAACATTTAGTTTCCCGACTTGGTGATCAAAGCTTGAACCTCATGGTCTGCACTTTCAACCTCAAGATATCAAGAGAACGGGACAATTGTTGGTTTCGTAGTCGTCAGCCCGAACTGCTGATTGCTTGTTCTTTTCGTCCCTCATACAGGTGGTTCCCGCAATTCTAACGATATCGACCCAGAAATATCTTATTGTTAATCAAAATGAAACGTCAGTTTTTAAATGTAATTAGTCTGGTTTATCAGCACTTTGTGAACGTCCAAATTATCAAGAGATGGTCCCCCAAAACGCTCGCCCTGGTGGGACGCTCGCTCTTGATGGGACTTTAACATAACGGGCCAAAAATGGGCGTTTTATAGAAACACCTCTGCCTTACCCTTTTTTTTATGGGAAATCATCAAATGACTCCTCCCGCTCTAGGCGGAGCAGGAGGAAGTGTCAGACTTTTACTGACTAAAACCCATCCAGGTTCCTTCATCGCCCTTCGTGTTCCGGGGCCACGGTATCTCTTTCGAACAGTCCCTCAGCCCTGGTGCCTTATCCTTCGGGGATTGCAGATGTTATGGCCGCTGTGCCCGAAATTCAGTCGGGAGGATATTATTAGGTAAACAGGGCTAACGGCTTTAGTGACTGACTTTATTTTAAACATTAAATGTAGCCCAATTATTGGTAGACTACTTTTCATATACAGGAAGTAACAAGACCCTTCACGAAGCCGTCAACCAAGCATTATGTACATCAAATTATGTAACTTTACGCAAAAAAAATTGCTGGGAAACTACTCACGTTTTACGATAAGACTCAATGAAAACATTGTGCTGATGGATAGATTGAATAGTAAGGGGGTCGTGGAGGTGTTTACAGTAAAAATTGTCGTTAAAAACATGTAATTAAAAAAAAAAAGTTGTGAAAAAGTTGGAACTTTGACCCCCAATATCTCCGTAACTAGAAGGTTCCCAGGTATGGTCTAAAAATGATCGCAATGACGGGGAGAACAAGTACCTTTCGGCTTCGTTAAGGGTCTTTGTTACTTCCAGTATATGAAAAGTTTATATAGGTAAGTGTATATTAAAAATAATATTTTAATATTAATATTTTATATTTTTAAAAAAGTATAAAATATTATAAAATATACTTGATTATAATTATAACATAGCGAAAACTTAGCTGACAAGATAAAACCCTTTGTCATCACGTCACATCTAAACCTATGCACTATTTGAAACTTACCCTCAGTATTCCCGATCAGCGTGTGCCCCATTCCAATCAAAGGCAGCTCATCTTTGGACTGAGGTAAAGCCGAAGCCAGCTTATTCATGTGCCTCCGTCTATACCAAAACCTTACCGACCACAACACTATAACCAGAAGAAATAACCACACAAACATTTTGTCACTTATTAATAGGACACTTGTTACAAAAGTACGTGTAGAAAAACAATAAGTTAGCAAAGGAACATGGTGTGCGCGCGCGCCTCCTCGCGTGTCAGCCCGCAGAAAATGTGCAACGATTTATATGGACATTTTCCTCAGGTCGGCCGTCGCGTCGCTGCCTGCACTAACTCTACTCTGGTAAACAATCTGTCAATCAGCTAATTGTCAGTCTGCTAATTTCCGGGTGTGGTTATCATACAACCTTCAGACCCGAGGAAGCGACAACTATTATTATATTTAAGCGTTAAATGTGTAACAACTGTCGCAAATGCAATGAAGTGGGAAATACTACCTCACATAACTATATTTTTCGTATTCGTATTTGTATAATCTGGTGTCGTATATGGTTATGAAAGAAGCTAAAAGTATGTCTTGTTTAAAAAAAAATGCTGATGTAATACATCGACACCTGCAAGGAATAACATCGTAACTCAGTTTTAGGCAATTTTGAGTTACAATCATATTCTTGCCGTACAAAAAATGCAGTTTTTTTGTGTGCTCACCCCTGCGGCTAAATTCCTTTACGTAAAGATTTTCATAGTGTAAAAACATTGTAAGTTCTCACTTACAATAGACATAGTTAACTCTCGATAACTGTAGTTAATACAAGGGCATAATTAGTTACACAATCATCATCGTTATTATTTATGCTCGCCATTATTAATATTACATTGTATTACAAGATACAATCTTGTTCTTGGAAATTATTATTACGTTATAAATAAGCTTATGCATACTTAAGCAATAATTATATGTCTGAGTTCAAATGCCATTTTATACAGTGTATGTTATTGTAATGTGATTGTCATTGTAACTTACAAAAATACTTAAAATATACATAATAATAATAGTCCTCCTGACTGTTTTCGGCCACGGCGGCCATTATAGTGCACAAGTGTGTGCGCTGGCACAGGTGCAGTCTCTGTTCCTTTACTCTCATAGTCCGATGGGACGGCAATCTGACACAACCGGAGAGAGATCAGGCGCAGGACCAACTGCTTAACGTACTTTCCAAGGCACGGGGGTATCATATACCGCCAACTTCCAAGCTCCAGGCAACTATTGAGAAAAAGCCAATAGCACTTTTTGCCCGACCCGGGAATCGAACCCAGGACCCCACGCTCAGCAGTCGCGCTTGCGACCACGAGACCAACGGGTCAGTTAAAAAATGGGGCGGGGAAATATATATATTTAGAATAATAAAATCATACTTAAGTGTTGCTATTCCCTCGTAGACATAAAATTTTAAAGTTGGCTGTGAGATTTTTTAAAATCTTTGACGCGCTCTCCTATAAAGTTGCTAAATATTAGTTACAATGTTACTCCTTGCAGGTGTCGACATAATGAGCAAATAAAAAATAAATTTAAAAAATAACTCTAGGTTGCCATGTATTGCCACATCTAGTATAACGACTCACTTGTACTTTAGATCCGTGTTTGCTTGGTTGGTGATTAGCTACTAATACATTTGTTTTTTGGTGTTGTGATCGCTTACCCTCATATTTGTTATTTTTGACAATGAACGTAGATTCTGTACTCTCATAAACATTATTTAAATCTAGTTTCTCAGTAGGCGGTCAACACGCGTAAAAGTGCTGTTGTAGATTTTTGTAACGTTGAGTGTAAAACTGCACAGCAGTGTTTAGAAATGCAATAAAATTATACTTTTGTTAGTGATAATTAAGTGTAATTGTTAGTAGCAAAAAATGTTTGTGATCTAAAAAGAAAACAGTGATCAAAACTAGGAAGTGACAATCGTTTTTTCGAAGTTTTCTTCACATACCCACATAACTATTTACTTTTCCCTGACAATCTAACTCGTCATGTCTATATGTCATCTGACATTTGGAAAAGTGTTGCCACAGTGAAATTTTAATATCTACTATGACTAACGAAAATAGTAGAAATATGACTGGAGTGGAGCATCAGGCTCTTAGTCAAATAAACACTACTGATGAATCGCTGTCACCTAAGCAACCAGCGCGTGCTACCACCGCCACAAGCAGCAAAAAGGTCTTAACTCAACAAGCATTCCATCCTAGCCTATTCCTACAAAGACCACGATCTGCATCAATTGGAAGTTGTCCAACACAACCACCTACTGAAGACATGAAATCTAACAATGTGCCCTTGCCACCTACAGATTCACCGCATCCTCCTTCATGGCAGAAAGTGCCCAGTAGTATGAATAAAAAAAGAAAGCTGTCTACCAGCCCTCACGTAGATTCAACCAAAACATCAAATCGTTATGATGGACTACCTATTGACATAACTGATGAAACGGAGAAATCAACGAAGCAAAGTAAACCACCACCAATCATTCTCTATGGAATTGAAGACCTAAAAGAATTAACAAATCTCTTAGAAACAGCAGCCAACAAAAATCAATTTACATATAAAATTGTCAACAAAACCCAGCTTAGGATTAGTGCTGCAGATATAGACGTCTACAAAAAACTTATCTCCCTGGTTAGAGAAAAAGGCTTGATAGGGCACACTTTTAACAGGAAAGATAATAGATGTTTCTGAATTGTAATAAAAAACTTACATCCATCTACACCAGTGAACATTATCATTATTATTTTTGTGTATCTATCTATATATACAGCGTGTAACAGAGAGGGTATAATCATATGGAATACTGTGGTATGGACCATCAAACTGAACAACTTTCTCTATGGGACCACCATCGAAATCGTAAAAAAATAATCAGCTGTCCTATACAAAATTTCAATACCTACTCGACCCAAATGTATGGGACAGCTGATTATTTTTTTACGATTTCGATGGTGGTCCCATAGAGAAAGTTGTTCAGTTTGATTGTCCGTACCACATTATTCCATATAATTATATCCTTTCTGTTACACGCTGTATATGTATTACGTTTATTATATTTTATGTATTACTTTAGTAAAAATAAGTAAATTTAAGTTTTAAAATGTTCGTTTGTGCACATAGGTTTATCCTCATTCGCAAATCTCACTATCAAACGTAAGGTTTGCTGTAAGAAAACCCAATTCTGGGTTAAGCTCGCCGTTGTACATAAGTTATATATTGTAATTTTGTGTGTCCTACTTTTATATTTTGTGTGCAATAAAGAATAAGAATAAGAATAAGAATTATCAAAGAAGATATAGAGGCAACAGGAAACACAGTAACTGGAGAGATAATAAATGCAAGGTATGGACCAAACAAGAATCCGACATCTACCTTCTTTGTTAACCTGGCTAGTTGTCCCCACAATAAGGTTATTAGAGATCTGAAATATCTACCACCAAAGTGTACCACTATAGAAGAACCAAGAAAAAAGAAAACAATAGTTCAGTGTCAGAGATGTCAACAGTATGGTCACATCAAGAATTATTGTATGAGACCATACAGGTGTGTGAAATGTGGGCAATCACACAAGACTTCCGAATGTCAAAAACGTGACCGGAGCACTACAGCACTGTGTGCCTTATGTGATGGACCACATTCAGCTAATTACAAGGGTTGTGAAGTTTATAGGGAAATCCAAGCTAGAAAACATAAAAATAATATCCCTCCGATAGTAAACAAAACAGCATCTAAAACAGATATGACGAATGAACTGATTACTAGTACAGAGCCAAAGAGTCAAGAACAGAGAAGGTCTTACGCAGAAACCGTAAAATCAGCCCAAATAAACACCACTTCTCAGTACACTTTTGATAATACTCACATCCCAGGACAAATAAACGCGACCCTAGAACAAGTCATTATAAAACAGACTGAAAAGTTTGATATCATCCTCCAACGAATGAGTACTCTTATGAGTCATACAGGAAGCATGCTGGATGAGTACACCTGAAATCCAAACTTGCAACAGCAGTGGAGTAAATAACTATCCTCTATAAATAAAAAAGGCTGTTCTAGAAAAGAGACGACTTCGAAGAGTTTGGCATTTAAGTAGGCGTATTGAAGATAAAACTAATCTTAACAGAGCTGTAGAAGATCTCAAGCTGGCATGATAACTCATTCCAAGAAAACTAGAAAACTTAACTGCTACAGAGTCTACAAACTATTCGCTCTGGTAAATAACAAAGGATTTTGACAGACCGCAAGTCGCTAAACCACCATTGAACTGCGATAAAGGATGGATGAGAAAGCCACAGCAAAAAGCAGACCTATTTGCTGAACATCTTGCAAAAGTATTCCACCCAAATGATTCTGTGGATGAAGAGTTCGATGACCAAGTAAATACAGCTCTAAACCAAGACTTCCAGATGGACCTGCCGCCAAAACCTGTATCAGTACGGGAAGTGTGGAGAGTAATAAAGGAGCTAAAGGATAAAAAAGCGCCGGGTTTTGACCTAACAACCAAATAAATTATTAGGCAACTGCCCCGAAAAGCTTTAATGGGATATTACGAGTCCAACATTTCCCTGCAACATGGAAAGTATCCCAAATAATTATGGTCTACAAAGACGGAAAACCACCAAGTGAGGTCACATCTTATAGACCTATAACTTTGCTCCCGATATTATCATTTTTTTTTGAAAAACTCCTCCTTCGGCGAATCCTTCCTACTCTAACGGAAAATGGTATCATACCAAGCTATCAATTTGGCTTTAGACAGCAACACTCCACTGTGGAACAGGTGCATAGAGTCTGCGACAAGATAAGGAAGACACTGGAGGAAAAAGAATACTGCTCTGCAGTTTTCTTGGATATACAACAGGCTTTTGATAGAGTCTGGCACAAGGGCCTGCTATGTAAAATTAAAAGTTGTCTTCCACACAGCTACTTTTTAATATTCAGTTCGTACTTCTCAGGAAGACTGTTCCAGGTCAAAGAAGGTGAAATTACGTCAATTTTTTTTGAAATACAAGCTGGTGTACCGCAGGGGTCAGTGTTGGGCTCTATACTCTACACTATGTTCACAGCTGACCTCCCATGCTCGAATAACATAACAACAGCTACATTCGCCGATGATACCGCTATCCTGGCGAGTCACAAGGACCCAGTAATAGCCTCAAAAATCCTACAGAAAGGCTTAGACGAGACAACCAAATGGCTCGGAAACTGGCAGATTAAAGCTAGTACCTCGAAATCAGTGCGGGTTACTTATACCCTACGCAAAAGCAATTGCCCCTCGGTGAAACTAGAAAACGCCACCCTTCCTCATGAGAACTCTGTCAGATACCTTGGTCTTTATCTTGATAGGCGTATGACATGGAATGAGCACATCAAGAAGAAACGAGATGAGCTGAATATTAAATACAAAAGCTTCTTGTGGTTGCTAGGTCGAAACAGCAAACTGTCAGTGGACAATAAATTACTAGTGTATAAGACGATCCTGAAACCTGTGTGGATGTATGGCCTACAGCTGTGGGGTCGTGCTTGTAACTCCTCCATCATACGAATCCAAAGAATACAGAACATAATCCTCCGAACAATCAGTAATGTCCCCTGGTATGTGAGTAATGCTGAGATCCACGAACACGTGGAAATGCTCACAGTGAGAGAAGAAATTTCCAACGTCAAGACTAGATACAGGGAACGGCTAGAAGCCCACCCCAATACCCTTGCACGACAGCTCACATCTCTCAGCTATGCTAAACGTCTCAAAAGAAAAGACATCCTATAGGGTGAATAATTACGAGTAGATGTTCTCGCTGGAGGACACACTCTGAATGAGAGAAGCATGCAACACATCTGCTTAAAGTGAATGCACTGATTGCAGATGCAATAGAGAGAGAAAAAAAAAAGTTTCTCAGTAAGTGAATTATTGTTAATTCTTTCTCTTTCTGTTATTTCAAAAATCACCACACGATATCGGTCACGTGCAAAACATTAAACCTCTACTTTATGACTTGACAAGTTATCGTAATTAATGGAGAAACGTCTTTCTCCCTTTGAATTGTAAAACAATGTTGGATTTTTTGGGAACACAAATTCATTAGTTGGTTCTGGTTCTGACAGGCCAAATGTAATAATTTAACAAACTCTTATGAAAACGTTAAAAGATCCGATTTATACGCGCAACTCACAATAGCCGAGCAACATCTGGTTGCAATATACCATGGTCAAAGTACTTTATGGGATTAAAACAATTGAGACATTTGTACAAAAAAGGACCATTAAACCATTTCTGGGACGAAATGCGTGGTGTTTTTAGAGAGGCTGAGGCCGGAGGAAGTGTGGTGAACTGAAGACAGTTGATTTTAGATCGCGGAAGGGTCCGGACGTTGAGGCTAGTCGAGCTAAGTCAGGGTAGTGAGTCAAATATGTCAAAGTGGTAGGACGTAGGTTAGACTAATGAAGTTAGCGTAGTCTTGGTACCAAGATGCACAAGCGAAGCAAAGAGTGAATTATATTTTATGTTAAATATTAGTAGTAGTAATAACGTAATAAGTCTAGTTGAGGTATCTGTCGAGAAGTGGAAGGAGACGAGCTGAGGCGGAGGCGAAACTCGTAAAGTGTGCAGTAGGTAGTCTGCATGTGAGTTGTAGAGTTCTCTATTTTCAACGTAAGACAGTGTTAACTATAATTAACTCCTAGCTTAACTAGCAAGTTGGCGGTAGCGCAGAGAAGCTGCATATAATCATTTATTTCAGCATGACACAATGTATACTAATATCTCATGTGTTAAGTGTCCACATCCTAATCCGCACCTCGGCAAATATCAGTCATCTGCGTTTGGTTATGGGGAGCGAGGAACGCCTTTTGCTACACTATTCACACATTTCATGCATATGACATTTACGAAGTACACTAATACACCCGACTATTGACGAATGTTGACTTATACTTATACTGACGCACCACAAATGGAAGGCAGAATCGTAATAATTACATTTCGACTAGAACAATCTATATTATCTAGTCAGTGGTGAAGGCAACACCGTATTCAGATTGATTGAAACAAATTACATTGTTTAGTAATATAAAGCCGACTTGTACTAGTGGTACAAAGCTGTTGATGATATTGCGTCCTAAAAGGTCTAGCTCAGAAACATTGCGTAGGCATTGTTGGCGCGGATTTCGGGAGAGCCTATATGCCTATTACTGAATCGACAATAATTAACGAGACACGCAACCACGACAAGGGGTAGAGTAAAGAAATGTGGAGTGACGATATATTACCACTCTCGCGTCCACCAATAACAAACGCAATATGTTCTGCTAAGGACTGAATCTACAATATATATAGGTACTACTAAATCTTGTGCAAGTTATGTATTATCATAGTCAAGGTGTAGATTGCCGTAAGGGTGTTACTAACATGAATACGTTACATGCCATATAAATGGGTTTGTAGTATATATAATACATAAAAGTAACATAACTCTAAATGATTAATTTCTTAAGCACAAGCGTAACGTTTCCCTTACCAACCGTTTCGTCATATATATTATCATGGCGTCCCCTTGTCTTATTTGCTTCATACATTATTGTGATTTGGTTTTATATGATTTGATATTATTCATGTATATGTCCTAATTGTGAATTCCCAGTATTAACTTTACCTAGTATCCGCTCCCTGTCCCCTAGCTTTCAAAGTCGGGACAGGGCTGGAATCCACCCTCTCAGTCGGTGGGAAGGCGATCAGTCTTGGACGGTCCTTACAGGGACGTGCGGAAGGCGGGGCACGGCATTTTCCCTTTCGGGGGAAACCGACACTAATACTAATATTTACATGATTTAGGAAAAACGAAAAATTTTATCAGCTTAGGGTAATTTAGGAACGGTCACATTATGGAATAATAAAGTTCTTAAACCAGTCATATACTCTATTGTTATGTTGTTGTTATTCAGATAGTTCCAGTTTAGGATCTTCCGGCCCCGGGTCGTTTCCGACTTTTGGTGTGTCAAACCTTTTTTTTTTTTTTTACCGATGGGAAATCGTCAAATAACCCCCTCCCGCTCTGGGCTGAGCAGGAGGGAGTGTCAGACTTTTACTGACTAAAACCCATCCATGTTCTTTCCTTTGCCCTTTGTGTTCCAGGGCCGCGGTATCTCTTTCGAACAGTCCCGCAACCCTGGCAGGCGTCGGTCCTTACGGACCGCTCCCTGTTTGCTGACTCTACTTGAGGCGCGCGTGGAACACGAACGCGGCGTCGACACGGCCTGTCGTCATAAGACGGACGGACGGCGAGCTAGCCCATAGCTCACCGTCCACAGGCCCGCGCCTACGGTGGCCGGGGGCCACCACGTGGCCCGTGGTGTGTCATGCCTACGGTATTAAAGTTTCTCAGTCGAAGCATACTAAACTTTGCATTCCATTTCTGGCAGACCTCGTGACCCCGTACTCTAACCTTTCCTAGAATAAGCACGTGGACTTACACGAGGACTGATCGCACGTGTGAACGTGAAGCTAAAGCACAGAGCAGACAAGGGACTGCCCCGCGGAATTTCGTAGGTTTAAAAAAAAAACCATGGCGACTTAGAGCCGTTTGTGATTGGCCGGAGAAAACCGCAAAGACAATATAGGCTAAGAAAAAAAAAACTGTTCCACACATTTTGAGTGCTGAATTCGTGCCTAACACTTTGTGTGACGATACTGACAATGTCCTTTACACCCTATAAGTATACCTTCGGAAAATAAAAATACGAGAAGTTTTTTTATTTTCCAAAGGTATACTTACAGGGTGTGTGTAAAGGACAAGTTGAAATCATGGCTACTTCAAAAGACTTTTTACTCAGTAAAAGTATATAAGGTAGATACTGGATATTGTTATACACTTTGTTATGTTTTTATTTTATTTTTTTATTATATCCAAGGTTAATGTTAATGTTGTGTTTTATATTTTATGTATTAGATTATAAAGAGTTTAGACATTTAGTTTTGTTTTTTTTTTGTTGCTTTATTCTAATAGAGTGTAAAATTTTAGTGTTTTCAAGTGTAAATAATGTAAATATTCGTATGCCGCGTCTAGCGGCGGATATGTCCTGAACTATGCTATTTCTATTTAACAACTTTGTGCCTACCGTATCCTACGAATAAATGTCTTTGTCTTGACATCGTTAGATTTTTCGTATTATTTTTAAGGACACTATAGTACCCCGCAGGAGTGTGAAGTGATCTGGGCCTAGAAACAATGCTCGAATGGGTGTACTATTAGGTACACCTCTGCCTATCCCTTCGGAGACTACAGACGTGATGTTACGTTATGTAAAACAAATGACGTCAAATTATTATCAACGTTGTGTAAATATTGATGGGCGAACCAAATATGAATCTGAATTAATCTGTTGAAAGTGTAATCTATTATGTTAATTATGAAATGATATAAATAACATTAGGTTAGGTCCAATAAAAAAACAACATTTTGATTAATGTCTTTATTCTTCTTCCACAAAAACATCATTTAAATACTGAGCTGGTAGTAAAATGTTATCCTGATACCTTGCCCATCCCAAATACCAAACAACTGTCATTACCTACATGGCATGGGCACAACAACCGAGCGTTCGGCGACCAACTATGCAATTACAGCAATATTCTAGGATGCCACTTCGCTCAGATAAATTCGTTGTAGTCAAAATATAAACATAATAATACATTTTTCTTCCCATTATGTGCTAATCCAGGTTATAAACTATATGTGTGCTAAATATCATCTAAATCCGTTCAGGTGTTTTTGCGTAAAAGAGTAACAAACATCCAACCATCCATCCTCACAAACTTTTACATTTATAATATTAGTAGGAAGTAGGATTATTCGTCGATCCATTAGGTATTCTAGTCGGGCATAAGCCTGCTGAAGGACCAATACTTTTAAATAATATCAACCTGAGTTTATTTATTATGCACGGCTCTTTCTGAGGCATGGAGGAAACTCGGTATGTAATGGGTGGTCACCCATCCACGGACCAACCGAGGCAAGCGCGGCTTAACCTAAAGATCGACCCGAGCGACTATTTAGCTACAAGCTCCTCAAGAATAAGAAAAGAACAGTATCGTTTATTAACAAACTTGTAAAGTTTTTTTTCCAATATACTTATTTATAGCTTTTCTAAGTTGCATCTCATTTATATGCTCATTTTTGTAGAAGTGATACAATGTTAAATTACAGTTAGGACCTTTACTAAGTTAAAGAAGTAAAAAGTTGTAATGTATGTACAACATATTATATTAATTATAGTGTACCGGATTGAGGCGCCGCGCGCCGGTACAGGATTTTGGCGTATCTGTGGCCTGGTTTCTGGGCCTTTTTGAGGTTAATTTTCAGGAGTAAAAAATCAAAATGGTTCGACGTTGAAAACCATAATGGCGTGTGTTAAAATTAAAATGGTTACATGGATCGAGGAGAGTGGGGTAGAGGGACAATGTATTAGCCAATGCCAAAGCCGTATTTATTGTATCGCGTGATATTTAAGCGTTCTGATTGGTTCGGGGATCTTGAAGGTGAATATGAACAAGTGGGAAGCGCACGAAGATTAAAATAGTTAACGTAATCCTAAACATGCCTCCGGCCTTGGAAGCAGTCGCTTTCAATGTCCTTGAAGTTTGAAGAACCCTCACTGCTCAGCGTGATCTTGAAGGAGAGGACAGATCTTTGCGTAGGCCCGTCGAACAAGGCCCGAAGCAGTCTGTATGTCTGCCACCCTTGAGATCCCGTCCTTGTCTGGGATGGTTTTAGGGACTCGACCCATGTGCCACTCTGGAGGTGGAAGGTTGTTGTCCTTGATCAGCACAAGTGAATTGTCCTTTAGCTCCGCCTTATTTTGGGTCCATTTAATCCGCACCTGCAACTCAGTCACATAAGTATTCTTTGGACCAGCGAGTCCGAAACTGCTGGCGAATTTGCTCCACTCTCTGGTACCACTTCAGCCTGTGCTCAGGAACGTTGTTGAGGTCATCGCAGGCGGGTGCAGTCAGCGGTCGACAACATTCATGGAATATTAAATAATAGTTGATAGCTCAAAATGTATAACAAAAGAACTGAAATATAATAATACTTAATGAATTGATAAAAGCATGCAATATTATAAGTTATACAAATCATGACAATATTATGGAAAATTATGGTACTATATATAGGTAAATGATAATAATGATTACGCTAATTGGACCCTTTTTCGGGTAAAGACCTCCTCCAGAGAGTGCCAATTTTCGCAATCTTTGACGACATCTGCTCAGTCTTTTCCTGCGATTGCCTCTACTTCGTCTTTCCATCTCGCTTTCGGTCTACCTCTACGTCTATAACCAGGGGGGACAGTTCCCTACATGTACACCGCAATTGTTTTTGGCGCGACATCTATCTTTCTTGTGCTCAACTTTAATTCACATAGGACGTACTAGATGTCTCTACAAAGCTACTTATACCTAATAGTTGTTAAAAATTGCTATTTAATTTTCTTATTTATTTTAGTATTTCAAACTCTTCAAATTTTGAAATGACCTTGATTGGATTTTGGCAGTCTATAGTTTCCTTAACTTCCTGATTCCACTCTTCGGAGGCGCTGTATAGTTGTCTGTAAATTTCTGTCGCTGTGTCGATAACGTCTGCACGACTTTGGTGTTTAGTGATGGCTTTGGAATTTAGTGATGGAATCCATTGTTTTTCTGTGGCTAGTGCTTTGAATCCCTTCTTTAAACTACCAGAAGATTTTAAAAGTTTTGTGAAAATAGCTTCTTTATGGTCTTAGTAATTTTTCTGTATTTCTTTGTTTGTTTGTTTGTTGTGTTTTGATTTCAAAAACTGTCTGTAATAGCAAATTTTGGCTCACTTATCGTCTACTCAGTGTTAAAAACAAACAATACGTGTAGTGTAGCACAAGAACAGGACCTCTTGCAAGATTGACGTGAAAATTAAATGTTGTAAACAGAAGCAAAGTAAACATTGAATCAGTGACGAAACTAACCACTTAAGTTTGAGGGAAAGTGAAACTGACTGTTAATAGTGTTTCCTTAAAAGTACTGGCCACACCGCAATCATAAAGGTTAAATGATGTAAATAAACATAAAACATAACCAGAAAAGTGACCATTACATGTAATGGTCACTTTTCTGGTTATATTTTATGTTTACATGTATGTATACATAAATATAACAAAAATGCTATACATGTATGTATAGCATTTTTGTTCCTATGCTCAAAACATAAAACAGCGCCATCTATGTACAAGTAGCAAAACTTCTTTCACAACTTGTCAACCATCAACGCGGTTACGCGGTACAGCGATTATTAACGCCATCTATCGCCAAAAGCACTAACTATATATTACCGTGTTTGATTGATTTGGCAAATCTTCAATATAATATTTCAACATGGAAGACCTTAAAAAAATGTTAGGGAATATACAAAAAGTACTAGCGGGACAAAAAGAAGATATTAAACAAATGGAAACAAATATTACTGAACTTAAAGTTAAATACATGGACCAAAAAATCAACTTCATGGATAAAAAATATAATCAACTGGAATCTCTCGTCAAAAAACAAGAACAAAAGACTAAATTTCCTAGAACGACAGAACATGAAAAATAACGTTGTACTCTTTGATGTATAGAAGAATCGGAAGAAAAATACCATCAACTAGAAGTTATAGTACTAAATTTATTTAACAAAGTCATAAAAGTACCGTGCCAAAGATCGGAGTTAGAAATGATTATAAGATTCGACAGGAAAGGTCCTAGACCAATTTCTGTAACGATTTCGACTTTGGGAAAGAAAATATTGATCCCGACCAACAAAAAAAAACCTAGAAAACACTACCTACTATTTGTATAATACAAACGATAATTTTTGATTGAAAAAATGAATTTATTGAAATCCACCTAATTTAATATAAATAGAAAAAATAGCAGTAGTGGTTGTAGCAAAAGGCGGAAGCAAGAGAGCCAGTGTTCCTATTGCAGAAAAATAGATTATGAACATATTTAACAGAGCTATCTAGTCTGTGTTTAACAGAAAAGATAAAATAAATGTTGCTAGTTAAAGACAGATAAAAAATATATGTTTAATTGTACTAAACATAAGTAGTTGGGCGGGCCAGCAAGAACAATAAATATCCAAATACAGAAAGTACAATAATTGCCCAACTAGTGAAACTAATTTTCATGAATATTCACTTGTACAGAGAAAAAATAAAAGGTTTTACAAACTGACCAAAGTATTCAACAATAAAGAATTTGGTACAAAAATTGCCTGCCCTAAAGTTAACAACCAGATATTCAGAGGCAAAACAACTGAATGTGAAAAAAAACAGTGAATTAATTGAGTATGTAACTTAAAAATAACATACTACTAAATACAACCAGTAAGTATTTGAATACAACTCGTCACTCTAGTCAGACAGAATTATCTATCTAAAATAAAATAAACAATCTTTTATACTTTTTGTGTTATTACCTACAGCATAATGTCTTGGTATCTAAATAAAATTCCTGAATTATAAATTTCATTACAAAACAGCTTAATTTGTTTTATTTGTTTTTCACAAGTCACAGCATACAAAAATGAGTATACGTATTACAATTTAATAAAAGCACTAGGTATTACAACTTTTCACTCTGTTGGAAGAGGACATAACTTAGGTAAAGACCTTAAATAAATCTTATTATTATATTTAACCTCAGTCACCCTTACTCTCCCATCCTTACCGGGACATATATTATTAATTTGGACCATCGGCCACTCCAATGGAGGCGTATATAAGATCCTAACAAGTACAAGATCTCCTTCCTTTAAATTAGGGGAGGTGTATTTCCATTTGGGACGACTCTGGAGTTGTGTAAGGTAGTCAGCTGACCACGCCTTCCAAAAATGTTGTTTTAGCTTAGATACAACTTTCCAAAATTTTAAACGGTTTATTGGAGTTTTCAATAAATCCACCTCAGGATAAGTACACAGAGCCGTTCCAATTAGAAAATGACCTTTTTTTTTACCGATGGGAAATCATCAAATAACCCCTCCCGCTCTGGGCTGAGCAGGAGGGAGTGTCAGGCTTTTACTGACTAAAACCCATCCATGTTCCTTCCTTTGCCCTTTGTGTTCCAGGGCCGCGGTATCTCTTTCGAACAGTCCCGCAACCCTGGCAGGAGTCGGTCCTTACGGACCCCTTCCTGTTTGCTGACTCTCTTTGAGGCGCGCGTGGAACACGAACGCGCCGTCGACACGGCCTATCGTCATAAGACGTACGGACGGCGAGCTAGCCCATAGCTCACCGTCCACAGGCCCGCATTAGAAAATGACCTGGCGGTAAATAACTATTTTCATTAGGGTTGGAAAGCAGTGGTCTAGAGTATATACAATACACCCTCTATTTGTACTACCATGGTGTTAAATTCTTCGTAAGTCACAGAAAGATTACCAACGACTCGCTTAAGATGGTGTTTGACACTCTTGACCCCTGCTTCCCAGAGCCCGTCGAATTCAGGAGAGTAGCTGGGAATAAACATGAATTTTATGTATTTTGTTTTACAATAGTTATAAACTGAGTCTCTATGAACCTTTGAGGATTGCAAGTCATACAATTCCTTTAACTTATTTTCGGCACCTTTAAAGGTTTTACCATTATCACAAAAAACCTTGGAAGGCATTCCACGCCTTGATATAAATCGATCAAAACATGCCAAAAATGTTTCAGTTTTAAGGTCTGACACGACTTCTGCATGTACAGCCTTTGTTGAAAAACATACAAAAAATGCCACATACCCCTTGGTTACGAGTGGTTTTCGAATTCTGGCAACCTTAATATGAAATGGACCACAAAAATCGATGCCTACATGCTGAAATGGTCTAGTAGCAGTGACACGTTCCTCCGGAAGTGAGCCCATGAGCTGCCTCGCACACTGCGCCTTTAGGCGGAAGCACCTTAAACATTTGTGCACCACCTTCTTGACCTACCGAATGCTATTGATAATCCAGAATCTCTGGGACAACGAACTAAGTACCAACCTGGGACCTGCATGCAGTAATCGTAGATGTTCCCTTTCAATGATTAATGAAGTAAGGTAACATTTTTTTGGTAATATGATGGGGTGCATTTTATTACGCGGAATACCTGCATTTTGCAGCCTTCCCCCCACCCGAAGTAAGCCACTACTGTCAATAAATGGATGTAAGGCAGCTAGAGCTGATGTTATTTTTGTATTATTTTGAATAGCTACTATCTCTTTTCTTTAAAAAAAAAAATCTTTTGTATGCAACGTATGATAATTAGTAGTGCTGAATCTAATTCTTTTGAACTTAAATTGGTATCATTAATTACTTGTTTTTTTAATGAATTATTATAGAATCTATAAATATATGCTACCACGCTTTGTAATTTAATCAACCTTGAAAATCGATTGAATAAGTCAAATACATAATTTAAGTCCATTGTGTTATGAACAAGGCAAGAAGCTTCCTCTTGTGAAACTTCTGGTTCACACTTGTGTAGTGTGCGAGAAATCAAGTTGCATTAAAAATTCAGGACCATGTCACCATAGTTGACTGTTTTTTAATAACTGTGGCTCACTACCCCTTGAGATAATGTCTGTATGGTTGTTGCAAGATCTGACATAATACCAGCCTGCTTTGTTTGTGAGATTATTTATTTGATGTACCCTATTGTTTACATAAGTGTTACCTTTTACATTACCAGCTTGTATCCATGGAAGTACAATTTGGGAATCACTATATGGATAAACGAAATGTGGAAAACTAGAGGAAAGTATTTTACTAACTCCACTTATTAACTGTGCAAGCAAGAGAGCGCTTGAGAGAGACATTGAATGTAGCGTGGGATTGTAATTTTGCCCATCAATTTTAAGTTGTCAATAAATTTTCCCCATTTCTTTAAATAATCTACAGGCAACATCGTCCCAACCTACCTTTATAGACCACAGTTCCTGCATGAACATCTTAGCAACCAATGTGACAGGGCCAATAATACCTAGTGGATCAAAGATTTTCCCTATGTAGCTGAGAACTTTTCCTTTTGTTATCAACTGCTCATCACATTGTGATGGAGTTTCAAAACAAAACTTATCATCTACAACATTATATTTTAAACCTAAAGCTTTTAGAAAACTATCTTTATTGAGGTCAACTTCTTCAAAATACCTGTGTTCAATTGGAACATTGTCCAACACAGGCGGATAATTAGAGCACCATTTGTGCAAAGCAAAGCTACCCAATTAGAGATGTTCGACTAATTATTTTTTTAATAAAGAAAGTTCTTCTACGTTATTACAACCACAAAGAACATCATCAACATAAGTATTAGAATACATGGCTTCTGCAGCAAGAGGAAACTTTTCTTTGTTTTTATTAGCTAGTTCAATTAAACATCGGGTGGCCAAGAAGCTGGAGGACTTTAAACCATATGTGACTGTTTGCAGTTGCAAACAGACCACGGGCTCACCTGGATCGCCACGCCAGAGAATATTCTGGAGACGTATACTGACTGTTGACTAAAATACATCTAAACATCTTCTCTATGTCACATATTAGAGTAAATATGTAAGTACGAAGCCTCAGAAGTATGTCAAACAGCTCGATTTGTACTACAGGGCCACTCAGCAAGACATCATTTAGTGAAGTTTTGTTTCTTGACTTCATGCTGCCATCGAAAACCACTCGTAACTTCGTGGTTTTGCTGTCTTCCTTCAAGACTGCATGGTGAGCTAGAAAATAAGTAAAGCCACTATTAATATCATAGGTATTAATATCAATCTCCTTGGAATATATTGTTTTATAAAAGAACTATATTTTTCTAATAATGACGGATCTTGTTATACTTTCTTTCTAATGCTAAAAATATTTGAAATGCAACAGAAAAGGAGTCACCAAGTTGCAGCTCCTCTTTGGGACAAATGAGCGGCAAGCCAACATGAAATTTGTTGTCTTTATGTTCTACAGACTGTTGGAAAATAGCCTCAGCTTTCTGACACTCATCTGTCACCGGAGCTACAGCTTCAGGATTTTTTTCTGACTGCCAAAATCTTTCTATCACTGACTCTAGTTTAGTTTCATTTGATATAGCAAAGTTATACTAAGTTTTTATCTCTTTATTTAACCAAGAATATTAATATACATAATATACAGACTTATTAATTAAAATAACCTAAAGTAAATAACCTAGCAACAAACTTAAAAAATGGCGTCAAAAAACTCCTCCTCAACGCTGTCAACTGGTAATGTACCCAAGAGACTGGCGGCGTTGCCACGTTGTATGGCAACGCTAAGCCTTTGGCCAAGGTAAAAGCCAGCCCTTGGGTCACGGGAAGTGTCAACTAAACGTTTAGAAATATCCTTGAAAAGGCTGTGAGCGCTCGGACCCCACGGTATAAGTTTATATAAGTTCGTTCATACCTCTTGATTACATGTTTGTAATTTTCCGACAACTATATACCCAAATACAGTGTTTTGGAGCACAGGCCCCTTTGATAGCTTACAGTTTCTGTCTAGAATTGAATTAAAGTATATGTCAGCCCCTAACAACATAGAAATATCAGAAGGAACATTAACATCATTATCTGACAAGATTACATTTTCTGGCAATGACAATTTATTTAGATATGTCTACATGATACTGTGGCTGTGGTGTAGTAATAACGTCGACTACAAAACAAGTAACATTATATTTAATTTCTTTGTGTAAACATGAATTAATAAGTAAGTTAACAGTTTGATTTATTTTTGTAGACCTATTTTCTACCCTTTCCTTTTTAGTTAAAAAACCTGTAATAAAGGAAGCCTGACTGCCACTGTTAAGCAAAGCTCTTATAAAAATACCACGACCATATTTGTCGGTGACATGAACTTTCACAGTAGGTAGCAACACGCTGTCACCAACGCTTGAGGTGACATTATTAGTACATAAATTCACAGAATCCTTCTCCTTTTCTTTGTCATCATCTTTGTCACTATGTAAAAGAGTATTATGTGCCGTGTCTTTGCAAATCTTACACTTAAATTTGAATTTACAAACCTTGTCTGTATGAAGCTTTAAACAAATAGAACACAATTTGTGATCTTTTACAAAACATAAGCGAGTCTCTGCTGGCACCATTTTAATTTTAGGACACCGAAATAAAGCATAATCTTTGTCACAATACTTACAAGTTAGCTTTGTATTTCCGGCTACATTAGCAGACCGCACTGCACTTGCATTTGGTTTGCTACCCCCGGACTGCACCTTTTGGGATACAGTATCCTCTAGCGCCATTGCGCATTTTTCTAGAAAATCACAAAATTCTTTAACAGTCGGCTTATCCTCTGGATTACGATCTAAATTGAATGCGTTATGTGTACACGTATCTAATTTTCTAAACAAAATAGATAATAATAAGCTATCCCAATAGTCTACAGGCTCTTCGAGATTATTGAGCGCATGCAAGTGCTGCTTAACCTGCGAGACAAAGCTCCTAATTGCAGCTGGTGCACCATTTTGAATGATAGGTAAATCCAATATGAAATGAATGAATGAAATGAAATGAAATATGTTATGAATTTACAAATGATTCAAAATGAGCCTTCTAGCATTACCATATCGCTTTTCCAACAGATGTACAGCTTCTTTATAAGATTTAGAGACTAACGGCAAGTTTACAATAGTTGACAGTGCCCCGTCTTGGAGGTATTTACGTAAATAAAATAATTTTTGAACATCTGTCAGCGTGTTATTACTATGAATGACCGCAATAAGAAACTCATAGAACGGCTTGAATTTCGTAAAATCTTTACCATCAAATGATGGTATATCAATGTTAGGCAATTTGGAAGAGTGAGGGTCAGTGTCAGAGGAAACTGAGGTTGCAAGTTCCCTTATTTTTGTTTTTAACTTTGACAGAACTAAGAAATATTTTTCTTCACATATGTTTACATCCTCATAATCCTCCGCATCTAAGGCTAGTATTTCAATTTGAAGTGACTCATATTTCTTCATTGATGCAACTAACTTTTCCTTTCGAAGTTCCAACGCGTCCACGGTGAACTTACTGTTTGGGTCATCTAGAAACTTTTCAATTCGTGTTATGCATCCTTTGCATGCTGCTCTTGACAGCGTTAACCTTTTTAATTCTTGACTTTCCATTTTCCTTAATATTATTTGTTATTTAATACACTTTTTACGAGCACTTTCACTTTTTATTGATTTAATACTTGGATCAAAATAACACGATACACTCGTTGTGATTAGGATGTGGCGCACTGCGGCACTGCGCTGTACTGTAATGGCGGCCGGTGCCGGCCGGCGTCCAATGGTGGCGACAACCACACCGCACCAAAATGACGACCACAGCAGACTGATGATTATTCGATGCACTCGGTATTATTATAGAAATTTTTTATACTCATTCACTATCACAATGACACAACAGCCGTATGAAATTCGCGCGCCGCGCGGTTTCTCTGCGTACCCATTGTTGCACGGTACTATAGTAATGAGACAGAACGGGCTGCTTTAAGTATCGGATCGGTCACTAATTACCAGTCACCCTATATGTATAGGTATCTGAGAAAAAAGTTACTGTACATCGATCAATAGTAGGATCTATATTAGGTTTCATTACTTGGTGAACATAATGCACATTTAATTACAAGCAGTCGTAATGTCAAATGTTTTCGATTACCTGTTGAGAAAGTGGCTCGAGGAAAGTTAAGTTTACTTTATGTCGTGCCCGTTTTAAACCACACTATCCCCTAATACTTCGCTAACCTTAAAACTATTAAAACTCAAGGTCAAGGTCTCAGCGCATCTGCCAGCGTCGCGGCACTGTTCGAAAGAGATACCGCGGCTCTGGAAAACAAAGCGCAAAAGATGGAACATGGATGGGTTTCAGTTAGTACAAGTCTGACACTCCTTCCACACCGCCCAGAGTGGGAGGGGTCATTTGATGATTTCCCAGGGTCTCAGCAAATATTGAGGCATAAAAGACTTATGTCACATTTGTTTGACAGATACAAATATTCCGTCAGTCGATGTTCGGCAACACGCTGTCGGAGGTGATGACGCTGCAGGAGGAGCGTTTCCCGGCGCGGCAGCTGCCGTGGGTGCAGGTGGCGCTGTCGCAGCAGGTGCTAGCGCTCAGCGGCCGGTACACCGAGGGGATCTTCCGCGTCTCCGCCGATGTGGATGAGGTGAATGCACTCAAGGCGAAGATCGATAACTGGGAATTGCCTGATGCCTCTACTTTGACTGGTAAGTTTTCTTGGATAGTCGGTTAACAACTTATTTTCCTCACCCAGGGGTAATGAAGTGTAAGCAAATTAACACCCTATCAATTTGCCATGTTATAGTAACTATGTTATAGTACTACTGTCAAAGTGCAACAGTTTTGCCTATATATGTTTCTAGTCAAATTACGGAAATCCCTGACTCAAAATTCGAAACATCTTGAAATCTGACTTTTTGGTTCCTCTCGTGCTATGACACTTTAACTTCTAAAAAATTGAAAATCTCAGCTTAATTTTAGAACAAATCTTTTTAAACAGTAAAGTAGTATCTTTAGTATCTTTTTATTTTTATTTCGTTTATTCATTTATATATACACATTTTTTATATTTTTACATATTTTTTAAAAATATTGAAAATAAAAACATTTAAAAATATAAATATATTATTACTATTATAGATTACAGATTTGTAGTTTGTAAATAATATAAATAGCCAGATCTTAAATAAATAATTATAGTTGTAAATAAAAGCTTTTAAATGGTTCATGATAACAATTTGTAATCGGCGGCGCATTTAAAACGTTTGTTACATTATTAATGTATCGTCAATAAAGCCGGTTTCCGTAGTTCAAGACGATCATACTCCAATTTTAAAATAATTATTGTGCCAACATCATTTTTGTTGTACCTTCCGCAGAGGCACACGCCCCGGCCAGCCTGCTCAAGCTACCTGTACGAGCCGCTGATCCCGGACGCGCTGTACGCGGCCTGCGTGGCGGCCGGCACGGATTTCGCCGCCTGCACCCGTGCGCTGCACCGGCTGCCGCCTATCAACAGACTGGTCAGTAGTATCTATAACCACCGAAGGGTTACGAAGAGGCGAAGGGCGAGCATCTTGGGGATAATAACACCTGGAAACCGAACCCAAGAACTCACGTTGAGCAGTAGCGTTACAACCACAATTCTTTTATTTATTTATCGTGTGGTTAATTAAACAATACGCACATGAATCCTAAAATTCGAGGTTTTGGGTTCGAACTTGAGACCTTATGAGCAGTCCGACGGTTACACCACCAGGCTATCACTGCTTACAACCACAATCAAGAGGGCCAATATTAACACTAATAAATTGTGAAAAATATGCATCACCAAGCCTACACCTAACGTCGGTCTAGTTAGTGGCAATCCAACACACTACTTGCACAGAAATATGATTGAATAAAATTATAGAATAATATAAGACTGAATACATTTCACAATGTCTTATTTGGTTTCAGGTACTCACCTATCTCATAAGTTTCCTCCAACAATTCACGGCACCGGAAGTGGTAAGTCAAACCAAAATGGATTCGGCGAACCTCGCCATGGTGTTCGCGCCCAACTGCTTGCGCTGCACGTCACAGGACCCGCGCGTCATACTGGAGAACGCGCGCAAAGAAATGACCTTCCTCAAGACCCTCATCACCAACCTCGACACATCTCACGTCCAAGATCTTCTGTGACCTATGAATCTCAGCTACTGCAACAATAACGTCGCTTCCGAGAGGCTGACGGACTTCTAGGGGACGAGAACCTTCGAGAACTTTCCAGGCAGCTGATGAATGTGACGTCCCCATATCAAAGGACCTCTTTGTGTACCATATCCCTTCATAACAATGTGTCTAGTCTGTGCGTTCTATCGACCCATCGGTGGACTCCATGTGGTATGCTCCCCAAACTCCCCTTATAATTACGTATATTTGACATTCTTGTATATTTTTTGTATTTTTGTACGCTATAAATGAATAATTTTATTTGGTTGTACCCAAAGATATTTAATGAGATGTGATTTTAATTATATTAGACTTGAGCTTTACAAAAATGTATTTGCAATGTGTTTTGAAAGAATTTGTTGTAGATGCGGCTGCGTGATTGTTTTTATTAGTTACGAATTAGGAGTATTGTTGAGCGTGGGAGAGTGAGCGGTTACTTTTGTATCATTTGCAAGATGTTGATGAACTACTTTGAAGTGTATCTAAATATTATGGTGCTCTGGAAATTAGAAGAAGCGCCTCCAATAAAAAAAAAAAAACGAAACGTGTGTTCACTATCCTGAAATATTATACTTACACTGCCTACTGACTGGAGAGTGCCAGTTTAGACGTGTGCTTTATTCGATGTAATGGAAATTAAAAAATAAAAGTAAACCAAAAGTGATATTTACGCGAAACATTTTACAATAATAAAAATAAAAAATAAATATATTGCGGCAACTAAATAATTAAAATATATTAGAGGGAAATATAAATATAAAGCGAGGTAGTGAACACAGGGTTTGTGAAAAGAAACTAACACATCTCAATTAATCAAATAGAATAGTTTAAAATAACTGTTTCAGAAAGCACTTCGCATGAACGCTTGAACACGTTATTTATTAAACATAACATCACGCAACTAGTGTAATACCAGTTCCATATATATATAACATCAATTTTAATACTTTATTATGAAATATTTAAGTGGTATTATTAGGCGAATAGAATTTATCATCACAAACATCACCGTCTATTTTAAGTTAATAAACATTTGTTGAAGTATAATTTACATTACCAAATTAAGACCACAATACGCATTTATTTTTCACTATGTAAGTTTAAAATGTAGTATAAGTTGGTACAGAGTCTCAAATATTACTTGCTGGAGGTGCTCTACTTACCTAGGTAGAATAACTAAATATAACTTCGCTTAACTGTTACCTAAAATACCATGAGTGAAGAGTTATGAAATATGTCCACCTAGGAAGTTGTGTTACAGTCCTTCTCTAATGAAAGAATATGTCAAGTAAAGAGTTAATATTATAGAATAGGTGAATTTAAAGGGCAGCTTTAAACTAGAAAAGCTTAAAGGAAGTATATTGTAAAATATTCCTAATGGCACGGTTTGTGATTACTACCTTTTACATTTTGACCTAATTTAATTATGATTGATGATATCTCCGAAACGATGCATTTTTGGACCACCTATTCTAGGAGTTTTAGTATTATTTTTACCTACAGAATATAACCCTAGAGTTATGGGATATCAAAAAAAACACGTTGTATATTAGTGCCATATAATAAAAACAATAACTAGTTACTGACACAGTGATTTTTTTGTATACTCTAGCTACAGGGTGTAACAGAAAAAGTGCAAAACCTATTCGGTGGGCTCTTCATACTAATACTGCGTCAGCGATGCGATATTTTGTATAAGAAATATTTTTTATAAGTTTAACATATTTAACTTGCCTTGTAGCTATTATGTATTGGTCAAATTTTACAACTGAATTCCAAACCAGTTCCCCATAATCGATTGAGCTAAAATTTTGCTCACACCTTTGGTTCTGGTGACAATAGACCTAAATGTTTGTGACAAACATGACTTGATCCTGCAGCCAGCATTGCCATTTGCCTCCTGACTTAAGAACTACTCGACGGTTTAAGTACGGACACAAAACTTTGTATAACCGTTCAATTTTGATGGATAAACCAAATGTTCTTCTTTTCATTTTAATAAAAGCAAAAAAAAGCTGTATTATTTTTATTTTCGACCAATGATCTTTAGGGAAAGTGGTCTAGTTTGATGGCTTGAATCACTAACTAAAGAGGTATTGCGCTGTTTCCGTTACACTTTGAATATCTCCATAATCTTTACGATAGTTTAGTTGCTAGATATGAAGATTTGTTTTAGAATGTTTCTCAAGAAATGGCTATCGAAGATCAACGGTTTTCTACGATAGGAACGGAGGATAAAGTAAGCTATTAATATTCCCTATATTATATTATATACGTTCTAAGGGTTACGATAGAGCACAATTTATTTTTTGTGTACATTGTTAGTTAGCTATTTATCAAAATATAGCTATTACATAGTTCTATTATCGCCGACGCGACGCAGCGAAGCTACTATACTATATTATTAGTATACCAATGTGCTTGTAATTTCTCATGTAAAATTATTGTATAGTGCTTTTAAATAGTTCCCAACAAATAATTTTCGTCATCCTTAAATATTCCTTTGTACATAACATGCCTTTATTCCTGTATTGTTTATTAAGACAATATAATAATGCCTATGATGTTCATAATGTAGATTGTCACTGTAAATGTGAACGTTCAGGAGAAATAAATTACTAAATATCCGGTGGATATACTGCGAATACCAATATTTTTTTTAATTTACAATTTCCTAAAAAATCATGTTTAATATGTGTGTCGTCAAACTTAGGTTAGAATTTATTGACACAAATAAAATTATATGTTCCAGTACCGTCAAACGGGGTGAATAAGAACGCCCCCTGCGTTTGAATCGTTCGTTGAATCGAGACAAAACTGAATGGAATTTTAATGTTGAATTGATATGCTACCAAAAAGTACCTACTCTATTTTATTTACTTAGTTATAGTTAATTATTTAGAGACGAGGAGGAGGAGGAGCTCGTGGCAAAATAATAATAACAGCCGCTCGGGGTCGATCTTTAGGTTAAGCCGTGCTTGCCTAGGTTGTTCTGTCGATGGGTGACCGCCCATTACATACCGAGTTTCCTCCGTGCCTCAGAAAGCACGTTAAGTCGTTGGTCCTGGCTGTCATCTGTAGATCTTTGACAGTCGTTACAGGTAGTCAGTGACCCAAAAAGTCTGACAACCAGTCTTACCAAGGGGTATCGTATTAGCCAGTACTAACTGGGTTGTAGAGGTCAGATAGGCAGTCGCTCCATGTAAAATACTGGTATTCAGCTGCATCTGGTTAGACTGGAAGCCGACCCCAACGTATTTAGGAAAAGGCTAGCCAGATGATGAGTTAATTATTTAGAGATCTTGTTGGCAACTATCATATTAACCTTTCGTATGCCGAGTATACACCGTGTTCTTCACGTTATCCATAAACTTTGGCAAACGCTTCTGTAGCTTTTACAAATCAAATATAACAAAGAGAGTAGTACTTAAAAAGGCTTCGTTACAAAGATATTTGTAATTTGGTTTTATGAAATTTAATTGAGTTATGCAGTATGAAAGGGTCTTAATTTGGCCTATGTTGCCGCTTAGTGCAAATCTATCAATACTATTTGCACCTCATTTGCACGTACGAGAGGAACCCGAGAGATAGCGAAGAAGTACGATCACTTTAAATAACAGATCAGCTATCAAAGAGATTAAAATGGTCTCCATGGATACATAAGTTGTTATTTGTCATGCATGATTTAACTGTCAGATTTGTTGTTTATTGTAATTTGCTATTGGTTTTCCGATTAATTTAATAACATTCACTATGCCGTACTAGTATTCGGCGCAACGCCAAGCTGATATTCACTTCGTCTTCGGTTTCTGTGACGGAAATGCTACAGCGGCTGTACGAGAGTACCAACGGCGCGTTTCTGATATACGAACATTTATTAACATACACAGAAGATTTTATGAGATCGGAATTAGACCACGCCGCGCTCTTCCAGGGCGGCGGCAATCAATTTGAGCGTCGCTCAAGAAAACAGAATAATGGACCTTATTATTCATGATCCTAACTCTCGACGAGACGCTTTAGGAGAATGGGTGTATTCCATAGGCTAGTGTGGAAACTCTGGAAACGATATGGTTTGCATGCCTACCACTACAGAAAATCCCAAGGCATACTACCACCTGATCACTCTGTTGTCACTTCTCTGTCTTGATCAATAAAAATCTTGATGTGTGGTTTTTTTGTGAATAGTTGTGCATTTTATTTCTTTACCAATCTTATTTGTATTATGGTGAAGTATACAACACGACAAATGTACAGTCAAGGTGTGCAGAGATGATAGAGGCTACCACAATGCCATTGAGTACAGTAGCTGCTAGCATGTGTGAGGAGCATCATGTAGTGAATATACTTCGTAATAATGTTGTATTTTTGATTAGTCCATGGAGGAATTACACTGGTTCCCTACTTGATTTCGAAAGTTGATGATGCACATATTCACATGGTCGTTTGCCCGAATATGATTGCCTAAGGAATTCCGAATTCATCAAACGGCCAAGTGTAAATGAACGCGCCCGTCTTCATACTCGTCCAGCATCATTGTAGTTTGTTTTTTTAGCAATTGTAAGCTTGTATGTATTCCATTGCGATGACTAGTGTAATTGCGCCATTAATAAGCCGACCAAAATCATAAGACAATGATGTGATGGGTTATGCAAGTCCGGGCTCCGTAGGCTAAATACAGGCTATGCAATCTTAGTTGAAGTAATATGGTAACAACAGCACTGCTATAGTGCTAATTTTAGAAGAATAGACTTACTGGTTAATTCAATTGGAACTTGCATCTTTTAAGTTTAGTAGCATTATAATTTGTAGCTTCCATAAAACAAATACAGATGGCATTCTACACGTTTGAATAACATCAAAAATGATAGGTACTCGCTAATGAAAGCGTTCAAAGTGTTAAGCGACTTCTAAAATTAGAGGTATTATTTTTGAGACGATGCTCCTTATTATTCCAATTTTAATTACCAATGAAGATGGTCCACACTCTCAGTCTATGTCACATGAAGGAAATTAAAAACTCATTGCTGAGGGTCGTGATCCTCCCTTGAAATTAGTTTTTCCCTGACGATATTCCGCCATCTCCGTCTATCCTTGGCCAAGTGAAGCGCATCATGAAATTTCGTTTCGAGAGAAGAGCTTATCTGGTCGGACCATCGCAAAGGGCTGCGACCTCTTGGACGTTTACCATCCACCTTGCCGGTAACCATCAGTTGTTCGAGGTTACTGCCATCTTTCCTCGCTATATGGCCGAAAAATTCCAAAACCCTGCGGAGGCAGGTCGTAGAGAGTCTGGTTTTTATTTTGAGCTCGCGTAGGATGGACTCATTGGTGCGGAATGCCGTCCAAGGTATCTGAAGCAACTTCCTCCAACACCACATCTCGAAGGCGTCTACACGAGCCCGGTCGGCTTTTCTCAAGGTCCAAGTTTCTGCCCCGTATCCAAAAATTGAAAAGACCAGCGTGTTCACCAATTTCATTTCACCTACATCTAATATAGATAGGTATATCCAAGTTAACGACATCATAAACTTTATAGCGTAAACTTTAAGCCTTTAAGTAAATGTAATTACCTTATTTCAATAAACTGTAGGCTATTGCTTACTTAGGTTGATTAAATCTAAATGAATTTGTTTATGCTTGCGGGCGGGTCCACTCGAACCAGACGTTACAGTGAAAATTCAAATGTTTGGAGCATTTTTTTCCGAAAACGACCACAAAATGAAAATGGGCCCCATGAACATGAAAAATTTTTACAAGACAAATATTAAACCTCGTCGATTCAAGAACCTCATCGAAGCATTAGATCTGTCGAATACCATACGGAAGCTAAGTGGGATTTCAATATTTGTGTTAAAAGTCCACCCGGACAACCGCATGACCAGGAAGATAAGTTGGTTCGGATTGACGATTTTTCTGCTTTCTTATGCTGTTTATGTCTATTGCACATACAAAGCTCACGTTGAAGACCAGACTGTGCTGCGTATTTTATACAATACAAAAGTGCAACGATATGGCGATGACTACGAGAGGATATCTTCAGCACTGTACGTTATCTTCTCTTTGTGGAAGATACCATTCGATCTTAATGCTAAAAACCATTTTATGCAGATCATGGTAGTGGTGGATAAGAATTTAGAGGGCCTCGGCGAAAATATAGATTATACTAAAGATGCACGTCTGGCACTCAATTTGTCTATTTGTCAGCTGGTTGTCTACTTATTTCGGGTGCTGAGCATTTGGACGTCGCTTACCCGTTTGAACGTGGCAATACCAGTAGAGAGACTGTATCAAGTCATATTCTCCGATGCTATCGCGTTCGTTTTAACAGCTCATTATTGCTTCTTTCTCAAAGTTGTGAGAGGCAGATATGAGCTCATAAATAAAGTGCTTGAAGAGATTAAATGTCACAAAGCTTGGGAATATAAGTTGTTTGCTCGAGGTAACATGCTGGGTAATGTTCAAAAGCCAGTTGGTCTTCAAGACAAATATATATGCGAGAAAATAAAGGCGTGTGCGAAAATATACGGTATGCTGTACAAAGTGTGTGCCTCTACCAACAGAATGTTCGGGGCCATATTGATGTTGACCTTATTCACGAGCCTAAGTTGCATTGTCTTCTGCATGTTTTACTTCATGGAGGCGACAGCAGCTGGCTTGTTCCACGATGTAGAGAAATACATTGTATTTCTCATTTATATTGGATGGCAAATCGCCTATGGAGTCGTCGTAATATTTTTGATAGTTTTCGTTTCTGAACAAGCCGTGTACGCGGTGAGTTTTAAACTTAGGTATCTAAAATTCATAAATGTATATCTTACATAGTATCACATTTTAAAATAATGTTACCACTATATTGTTGCAGGCCCAAAATACATCGTTTATTTTACATGAAATCATGAACAGCGATTTTAGCCCGGCAGTTAATGCAGAGGTAAATCTTATACAAACTCTCGGGTGTTATGGGTAATGCTCCATATTGCAGTCATTCATGTCATTCTAATCTTTTTGATGGAATAGTCACTTAGCTATCTAAAACATAAACATAACAAACGTCATAACTGCGAGCCAGTGGCTATTGTAGCCAACCAGGGGCAAATCCCGGCTCCGAGCTACTACTGATGAAGGTACCTAATGGAAATATAGAGTGGAAGGGAATATCGACATCGAAACGGAACGGAACGAACCGAAACGGTGTCCAGTTCCACCACGTGTCCACGTGTTCAGTTCATCATTCCGAACCGGCTTCCCCACATCGATATTTTTACACCGATAATTTAAATAAAAAACTATTGTTTATTTCCTATAAAAGTGCAATAGGTACCTACACAGTCAAAATGTATGGAACAGTAGATTTTTTTTCTATGTTGTGGGTTCGGAATGATGCACTGAATACGTAGTAACCGTCGCGTTTGTGCACCGCTGTCCCTTCACAGTACACAGGAACAGGACCCTTAACGAAGCCGTCAACCAAGCATTATGTACATCAAAGTACCTAACTTTACAAAAAAAATACTTGAGAGACTTTTATTGGGGGTGATAATTCACGTTTTTCGATATGACTCGATGTAACGGACTCAAAATATTGTGCTGATGTATGGATTGAATAGCACGAGGGTTGTGGAGGTGTTTAAAGTAAAAATCTTACATTAAAAACATGTAGGTACTTCAAAATTAAACTTGTGAAATAGTTGGAAGTTTGACCCCCGGGCCAATATTTCCGTAACTAGAAGGGTCTTTTATGTCTCGGATGGGAAATCATCAAATAACCCCTCCCGCTCTGGGCTGAGCAGGAGGGAGTGTCAGACTGTTACTGACTAAAACCCATCCATGTTCCTTCCTTTGCCCTTTGTGTTCCAGGGCCGCGGTATCTCTTTCGAACAGTCCCGCAACCCTGGCAGGCATCGGTCCTTTCGGACCCCTTCCTGTTTGCTGACTCTCTTGAGGCGCGCGTGGAACACGAACGCGCCGTCGACACGGCCTGTCGTCATAAGACGGACGGACGGTGTGCTAGCCCATAGCTCACCGTCCACAGGCCCGCGCCTACGGTGGCCGGCTGGTCACGTGGTGGCCACCACGTGGCCCCCGACGCCCGGTGCGTCTCCCGCGGCGGCTGGGACGTGAGGTTCTCTCCCTCTCACGTTACACCACCTCCTTCGCTAGCATGACTGCTTCGCAAAAGGAGGTGACGCCGTCCCATTCCGTCTCGCTCCGGACCATGGATTGAACCAAAGCCGGACGCGAGAGGTCGCCGCCGAACTAGAAGGGTCTAGAACAAAAAGATGAACGCAATGACGGGGAGAAGAAGTGTCTTTCGGCTTCGTTAAGGGTCTTGTTTCACCCTTTATGACACTGCTCGACCTGGGAGTCGAACCCAGGACCTCTTGCTCAGCAATAGCGCTTGCGACCACTAGATCTACGATGCAAAGAGCATCAATGGGGTAGGCCTGACCTAACTTTTATTTATCGATGATTCTACGAGGTTCTTCTTTTTCAGGCGATGCAGCTTTCAATACAAACCTTACATCAGAAACCAATATTTACGGCGAATGGACTCTACGCATTAGATTATCCTTTATTGTACCAGGTGAGTCTGTCTTCCAGGGGTTAATTTTGACTATAGCATCACACAGCAGACAACTGCACATCGTAGGAATCGAGATAGCCCAAAGAGGTGGCGCGCAATGCTTCCTGCGCGCCCTCATGAAGAACGTGCGGTCAATTATACAGTGGTCGCATTTGGCGATGGGACCCGCCGGGAATCGGGGGCTGATACCAGTTGGAGGTGCCCCAGAATATACCCGGGCCCCCGTCACATGGTAGTAGTAGGAACAGTGGGTTTTTAGCAGTGGCGTAGCTAGGCCTAATAGACCCCTGTATCAAAATGGTTTGGGGGCACTAACGAAACCGAGTGCGGCGAAAACCATATAAAAAATATATTAAAACTATTATTTGGGCGTTGCGCGAGGTGCAAGCACCTCGCGTGCTTGTGGTGGTAGATCTTTCACTTTTAAAACCACTAAATTTAGTAAAAATGTCAAACATAACCCGGGGGACGCTTCACCCACTCAACCTTCGTTAAGCTACGGAGGTCGCCGGCTCACTTCGCTCCACTTGGTCTCGCAGGTTCGCTAAGGCTATTTCAGTTTTAGGGGAGGTTGGGGAGGGGAGGGTATACAAATTTCAATGCCCCTCAATAATAAAGAACAGTAGTAAAAATCAAAAAGCTTTGAAAAAAGATTTTTACTTTTCCGAGCCTCCTCTATACGAATCCGTAAAAAAAAGAACAAGGGTCTCATAGTTTCCGAGATACGATAGGGAGAGGGGGGAAGAGGGGCGAAAGGGGGGGTTTGAGACTTGTCCCATACTTGCGAGAGTTACTCGTTTACGAATCTGTCAAAATATGCCCACCTCCCCATCCACCATCTGGGAGAACAATTATGTCAGTCAGTGAGTGAGTGAGTGGTAATCGAGCTTTATTCGAGCTTTATATAGTATAAACGACTTGCGTCGCATAAGCTGTCATTGATTTTACTAAGATAATGTAAGAGCGAGCAAAGTTTTTCACTTTGCTCGCTCTTACATTAGCATAACCACGATCATGGCTTGCACAGTTAAAGGCATTCATCGAAAAGCCAGAAAAGCGAGGTCGAAAAAGGATCGCGACGGGCCAGGGCTTCATTCCAGAACGAGCGAAGCGAGCTCGAAATATTTCAGCCTTTTAAACTGCGATAAGTTAAATATTCATTATTTAACCCTAACGGGCCTCTTATCAATAACCATTTTAGGTTATTGGAAGATTTTATGATTTTTTCCTCTACACGTCGGGGCCCTTGTTACTCGGGGGCCCCGTATAATTGATACGGCGGTAGCTATGCTCCTAGATTTTAGTCTGTTGGTAAGATTTCGACATAACCCTCCCCTCCCCCAGACGGAAAAACGGGAAATACCTCATGGACAATCCAACTCCAAAATAAAAGGGTTTGAGCTAGAATTGCCACTCCTATCTGTCTTCATTATTTTCCTGTTAAAGGTAAAATTGAAATGGTTAGTAAGACTACACACATGATCGATATTTAAATATGTATGACTAGCTTATACCTGCGCGTTCGCCCGCGTGGAGTTCGATAATTGTCCCACGTGATTATACTACCGGGGGAAAAATCTTATGTGTTAATCCAGGCTATAAACTATCTGTGTGCTATTTTAATACACCAATACACTACATACTTGGGCCCAATCCACTTCCCCGCTATTTGGCACATAAAATTAGCTTATTCGGAGGACAACAATATTGTTTTTCGTTAACATTGCGAAATAATGGGTTCACATATTTCTAACTTTCAGAAAAAAGACTAAACTCGAAAAATCATCCAAAAATCTTGCAAATCGAGCATTTTTTTGTGAATAAACGAACAATTTTTTTGTCAACAAATTCTTTGCAAATCAACAAATTTGTGTATTAAAACAGTTGATAAATAAGAATCTAGAATATCGCTAGTCCATGCCCATGACCGGACACTTTGTATATTAGTTAGTAGGATAAATGAAACAAAAAAATATGACTGTGATGATTTTTTTGGGATCAGTTACTGCAGTTAGTAAGCTTACGAAATCACTTTATTTTATCTGGTTTTATGACAATTTGATATCCATCACGACGCGTCGCTGAAGATCTTCTAGCTAATTTAATTCAAACCTGTATAACTCAGTGTTTTTATGTCTTTGTTTTGTTTTGGTGCGGTCCCGCTGGTGGACATACGGGAGCATGGGGCACAAGGGTTTGAATTTCATCAAACTACCACGTGGGATAGGTACTTACAAAATGAACGTAGGAATGATTAAATACGTATTTTCTGTTTCAGTTGGCGCGTGCGGTGTCTACTTACCTGATCATACTGCTGCAGTTTGTCACCGATGCGAAGCAGCCTGATTCCATCGACTAATAACAGACATGTTTAGATCTATTTAAGTGTTGCTGCTGTTGTGTTGCTTTTCACAACTTTGAAACTTCTGTAAGAATGAAGACCGGTCTTGTGGTGATATTTTTACGGATCAATTTTTAGTGTGTAGTTGATGTCCCTGATTATACTTCTGCAGTTCGTCGGTGGCGCCAAGCAGGTTGATCTCACTAATGCTTATTTATGTACAGTTTCAAAAACGAAAGCTGATTAACATTTACAATTGTGTACAAGTGCTTAGATGTATCAATAAATATTGATGTGAAAAAAATGAAGTCTTCTTGAAAGAATATACGTATTATGAGTTTAATACACAAAGCAGTAGGTAGCATTTGGTTTTTGAATGACATTACAAAAAAAGATGGCGGCGTTCGTTCTGATTTTTGCCATGCACCAAAATCCAGATTTTGTTAAGTTAACTCCTGTTTAAATACTTCTAATCCTTTAACTTCAACTAAAGGTACGAGTCCATTAGCTCGCGCCGCCGGACGCACCGCACGCACGGCACGCAACGGATTGACTGGATTTGCTGATAGCATGCGTCCACTGTTTCCAGATTTTTTATTTAGTTTCGAGTGTTTTTTTGTTGACATATAGTGTTAGGGTATAGTATTTGGTCATGGAGATTGATGAAGATATTATATTTCCTTTATTTACAAATCAATTACATTTTTAAATATTCCCTATCCGCTCGCTTGCTTCTGGCAACAATCGTTTCCAAAGCCAACACTCGAACTTTGCTCTTGGCAACGATTGTTGCCAAAAAATATTTTTTATTAAACGACTCTAAACTCTATTTTAAAGTCTGTAAAGTTCTTGCAAAACGCCTTTAAACCATAGACTATAGATTATCTAACATTTAGACGCAAGTTTGCAACATCATACCATGATAATATTGTAACACCAAATGATTTGAAAAGAGTAACCATGGAGTTTCTTGCCGGTTCTTCTCCATAGGAAACGACCAACCCGAACCGTGCACCTTTTTGTCGACGTTTTATAAGTGCCCATCTAGGCCTATGTGAAGTAAAAATATTTTGATTTTGATTGATTTTGTTTTTTTTTTACAATTATTAAATGAAGTTAGTCGGCCATGATGGTCCATCTAGTTTTAGTGATGAATTGTGCAATGGCACGTGAATTATTTTATGGTTTTAATGAAGATTTTCTACCACAATCGTTTTTGTGTCTGGTTCAATAGTACAAGTAACTATTCTAGTTTGTAAAAATGATGAAAAAAAAAATAGATACTAATCGCGCAAATGTTTTAACAATTTCAGTCAATTTTTTTCATAATAAATTTTATGTTATTACATAAAATTTATTATGAAAAAAATAGACTGAAACCGGCAAAATATGCTCGACCTTAACTTTAGTGTCATTTATAATATTATCCACACAACTTTTGTCAAAATAACAAACGTTACTTTTTTTCTTATCGTAGGTAACGTCAACACAAAACAGTAAACAAAATTACGCTAGCCAATTAGAGCCATTCGGATCGATTGTAAATCAAGTTATAATGGCCGCGCCGAGTATATAGTGTCTTTCATGAGCAAAGTTCGACGGTTTTTTTTGCAATCGAAAGCAAGCGAGCGGATATGGAGAAGAATCGGCAAGAAACTCCATGGTTACTGTCGCCAACCATGTTGCACTTGCAGATGTCCTCTCGGTTCTGCTTTACTTGAATGAATTTGATTTTTGATTTGACGTACCTACTCGTACGACCAAAACGATTTGGGAGTCTTAGGCAGACACATCTAGAGCTCTATGATCATTGATGGATCAGCAACTACTTGCTTCTGAAACCTCGCTTTTAGATAAAACTAAGTATAGTATTTTGTTGTCGCCATTTAGATCTTTTTATAGTAAACTAGCTGTTGCCCGCGGCTTCGCTCGCGTTTTGGTCGGAAATTATCCCACGGGCACGTTGTAATTATGGCCTATGGCACACGGGGATAATGTAGCTTCCTATTAGTGAAAAAAATTACAAAATCGGAGTAGATCCGGACAAATTTTACCTCTTTATAATATTAGTATAGATAGGCTTTTGATAGGCCTTTGGCCGCAACTCACCTGATGCGAAGCAAAGATGCGGCCATAAGAGCACGCTTGCCTGGAAGTAATCGATTCACTCGAACTTTGAGAAGATTCAAATTATAATGCTCGGAAAACAGAGAAGCCAGCAGTCAATTCCACAGACTGGCTGTTTTCACAATAAATGTGGAAGCCTATGCGCTTTGTTTTGTTTGGGTCCTTGGAACTGCAATCATATAACGATGACGCTTTGCCGTAGCTCTGCTCGTCAGATACACTACATGGATAGAATGGGGATGGGGGAAATTAGATTCTGTAATTCCAAAGCAACCTCTCCGAAATAGACTGCTGTTGTAGCCGTTGGTCCTGGCTGTCATCTGTAGATCTTTGACAGTCCCCGTCCGTTTGAAAGTCCCCGTCACCGTGACGCTATAGCTAGTATAGTATATAGTATACTAGCTATAGCGTCTATATAGATATAAATTTTGTAAACACACATTCAGGGGTTCGCAACCTTTGGATAAAATAAAATAAAAACAGTTTAGTACTGTGCTGTGCTATCTATCTTTTCATCAATATTTTGCCATAAAAGTTATTTTCTTCCTTGAAGACGTGCCCCACATAACGCTTCCACCTTTCAACAGTAATATGCTGCAGTCCTTGTTGCAGCGAATTCAACTCCTCAAATTTAAAATTTGTGTTGTGGCGAGCAACATATCCCTTAACATGGGCCCAAACAAGCCCAATTGGATTAAGCTCGCAATGATAAGACGGAAGCCTTAAGACTTCCACCTTATATTTTTTTGCGAGCTAATCCACTGCATAACTTTTAAAATTATCTTTAATGATTTTAACCTTTTGCAGTAATTCGGTTTTAATTTCATTTTGATCAAAAGATATATTCTTAGTTAAAAGCCAGTTTTCTATATCTCCTTTTCTCCAGGCAGTAGTAGGGTCTTTTCAAGACGCCTTGAATGATATGGTGCATTGTCCATTACCACCACAGCATTTTCTCCATGTGTAGGTAGCACCTTTTCAAACCATTGTTCGAAATGTGTAGCGTCCATTGCCTCATGGTAAACCTGTCTTCTTAGATTCAAATATATTTTCAGCTCCATCTACAAAACCATTTTCACTTCCTATGTGTGTGATTTATTTAATCGTCCACCCTTTGATGTTGGGTTGCGGGCACCAATACTAAGTCCTTCTAGGAAAGCCTGCTTCTTGCTTTTTATTTCCTTGTCTACCCAAGTTTTTTTTACAGTGTGTCCTGTTAATGAAAATAATGCCGTCATTAACTCAATCAAATCACATTAGCATGAGCATGAGCGCAATAATTTCTCTGTCGTTTTATATATTATGTAAAGAGAAAATTCTTCATTAGCCGCCTGAGAGTTGTTTCGCAAAAATTTGGTAATTCAACATCACATTCTACTTTGGTATTGTAGGCAATTCACCTCTTAAAAAGAAACTGTGTTTTTTTTTTCCTGATCGCACTTTTATCAAAGTCATCAACCTTTTCAAAATACTTAGGTCTCACTTTGGTTTTAACTGGTGACTTTATTCCCTCCTCGGATTTGTACTCCCTTAAAATATTATACGCAGACGCTATGCCAATTCCAAGAATATTTGCTTTATTTTTAGTAATTTCTGTTTTGTACGGATATTGATCAGACGGCCAAGTTTCTTTCACATACTTATACACGTTAATAACCATGTTTTTTTTCATTAACCGTAAAGCTCGTTACCTGTTAAAAATATTATACAAATGTACAAATAACAAAATTTATACACTCGAAAAACCATTACTCTTTTTTTGACGCAATCGGTCAAATAAGCACATACCTTTTGACGTTTTTTTCGTGGCGAAATAATTTCCTTGGACGTACTGGGTCCTGAATCCATTATAGGTAGTAAAAAACTAACAATTCCTTATACAATAAAAACAATAACAAACAATATAACCTAATCCGCGAAAACACCACAAACAAACAGACGCATTCGAAACTCGAATGACAGCAGAGACAGCGTCAGCGTGAACTTACTTCGGAATCGTGAAATTCAAAATCGTGGCTCAAATGTTTAGGTTCCATGAATCAGATGCGTTCCAGTACCACAAAACATTAGACGACAGCGCTTTATATCGCTAAAATATAACCCGATCAAGTGAAATTGCTCATTAGTTTCGTTGCTCATTAGTTTCGACGTTGAAATACCTAGGACTCGTCCTCGACAGCTGATGGAACTTCCTGGAGCACTTCCGACGTTTGGCCCCCAAACTGGAACGGGCCGGGGCTGCCTTCTGGCCGCTCCTGCCCAACCTAGGGGGTCCAAACGCCTCCTGCCGGAGGCTCTACCCAGAGATCGTGCGGTCCATGGCCCTTTACGGGACCCCGTGGGCGGCGGCGACCTCTCGCGTCCGGCCTTGTTTCAATCCATGGTCCAGAGCGAGACGGAATGGGACGCCGTCACCTCCTGCACCTTCTGCAAAGCAGTCATGCTAGTGAAGGAGGTGGCAGAACGTGAGAGGAAGAGAACCTCACATCCCAGCCACCGCGGGAGACGCACCGGGCATCTGGGGCCACGTGGTGGCCCCCGGCCACCGTAGGCTCGGGCCTGTGGACGGTGAGCTATGGCCTAGCTTGCCGTCCGTCCGTCTTATGACGACAGGCCGTGTCGACGGCGCGTTCGTGTTCCACGCGCGGCTCAAAGAGAGTCATTATCTGCATAGCCTTTTTCCAAATATGTTGGGGTCGGCTTCCAGTCTAACCGGATGCAGCTGAATACCAGTATATTACATGGAGCGACTATCTGACCTCCACAACTCAGCCAGTCGTTACAGGTAGTCGGTGGCCCAAAAAGTCTGACAACCAGTCTTACCTAAAGTCCCCGTCACGAGAAGCTATAATTTTTGTAAATAAATAACTTCTACCTAGTTACGTAGCGACAATTTAATCAACAACAAATAATCCCAAATTCAATGAACTCAAAGTAACATACGTCGACTCGATGCCAATGGAAACCCCTCCTACCGTCAATAAGTATCCCGGCGGTGGCGCATTCCTAGGCCTATGAAAACACATGGCCTCGGACTTATGCAGTGCCACCTCGAGAGGCAGTTGCCGGATCCTCTCAACGACTATCGCAACCCCGCGTGTCATGGTTTCAGCCGCCGCCTCGTGCGACCTCCCCTGTGCCAGCACCAGCGTGTCGTCAGCGTAGCAAACCACGCTGACGCCACTAGAGAGGTCGGCGCGCAGCACCCAGTCGTAACCGATGTTCCACAGGGGCGGTCCCAGAACCGATCCCAGTGGAACACCGCACGACACATCTCACCGTTTCCACTCTCCGCTGTGACCGGATTAGATGATGGCCCTGACCATCAATAGTCCTCGACCACACGACGAAGGTAGGTCGGCATCCGGTGATATCGGAGTGCCTCCCTAATTGGATGGAGCATGATGATGGGCAGATGGGCATGGAGTTGAAGGCGTTGGCGACGTCGAGAGACACCGCCAAGACAACCTCACCCGGGACACAGCATACCCCGTTACATTTTCATTTAGTTACGTTATGAGTAATCCAGAAGTCTTCGGCAGACGAGAACCACTCTGACAAGTTCACGTCACACTGCAATAAGCACACTACCCCCAAAGTTTGTTTCGTTAATGTAGAATGTAGAATAACACTGTAAATGTGAACATTCAGGAGAATTAAATTATATAGGTAGGTAGGTACTAAATATCTGCTGGATATATTTTACTACGAATCACACCATTTTGTTTTATTTGCTTTCCAATTTAAAAACACTTAATGTTATTAGATGTGGGGCGTAGATCATATAGTTGTTGACATTTAAAGTTTTTAAAATTAATTCGTATAATTATAATATTGAAAGTAGCCTCCTTTCTGGTCACACACAGAGTGCTCAATCTGGTGAGCGTGAGGTCACTCAAGATCACCCCTCAATGAGATAAGACGTCCGGGGAAGTGCCGTGTGAGCCAGATTTAGCAACCTGTGGTTATTTGGTATGGGGATCCTTGGTGTATACCGATCGTCCAAAAACCCTGGGTGAGCTGAAGAACAATATGCATGCTGCTATTGCCAACATTGATGCTGACATGCTAGACAATGTAGACTGAAACTTCAGATTTTGACATTCCCCCTGTATTGACCAGAACGGAGGCATCTTTTAAGATATCCTTTTTAATTAAGAAGTACTTAATTTAAAAAAAATATATATGTATGTAAAATACAAAGACATAAAATGATTTAACTTGGATTTAACTAATTCTGTTTTAATATTTTTTAAATAAGGAAGTCCCCGCGCCTCATATATATCAACGTTACGATAGCACGTAAACTTTAAGCCTTTAATCAAATATAAATTACTTATTTCGACAACTGGTAATAGACTATAATTGGTGTGCCTACCTAAGTTGATTAAAACTTAATTTTGGATAGGCTCTTAGGCGGTTCCACTCGAACCAGACGTTAGAGTGAGAATTAAAATGTTTGGAGAATACATTGTCGAAAACGACCACAAAATGAAAGTGAGAGCCATGAACATGAATAAATATTTCAAGACGAATATGAAACCCCGTCAATATAAAAACATCATAGAAGCATTAGATCTATCGAATGTGATACGGAAGTTAAGTGGGATTTCAATTTTTGTTCTAAAAGTCAGTCCAGACAACCGCATCACCAGGAAGTTTAGTTGGTTCGGATTGACAGCTTTTCTGCTTTGGTACGCTTTTTATCTGTATTGCACATACATAGCTCACTTTGAAGACCAGACTGTACTGCGTATTTTGTACAATACAAAAGTGCAACGATATGGCGACGACTACGAGAGGATATCTTCAACAGTGTACGTTATCATCTCCTTGTGGAAGATACCATTCAGTCTCAATACCAACAACCACTTTATGGAGATCATAGTAAGCGTGGATAAGACTTTAGAGGGCCTCGGCGAAAATGTAGATTATACTAAAGATGCACGTCTGGCACTCAATATGTCGATTTGTCAGCTGGTTGTCTACTTATTTCGGGGGCTAAGCATTTGGACGTCGCTTACCCGTTTGAACGTGGCTATACCAGCAGAGAGACTGTATCAAGTCATTTATTCCGATGCTCTCGCGTTCATTTTAACAGCTCATTATTGCTTCTTCCTCAAAGTCGTGAGAGGCAGATATGAGCACATAAACAAAGTGCTTGAGGAGATAAAAAGTCAAAAATCTTGGGAATATAAGTTGTTTTCTCGAGGAGACGTGGTGGGTAACGTTCAAAAGCCAGTTGGTCTTCAAGACAAGTATGTCATTGAGAAAATAAAGGCGTGTGCGAAGATGTACGGTATGCTGTACAAAGTGTGTGACGCTAACAACAGAATGTTCGGGGTCATATTGATGTTGACCATATTTGTGAGTCATAGTTACATTATCATCTACATGTTTTACTTCATGGAGGCGACAGCAGCTGGCTTGTTCCACGATGTAGAGAAGTACATTGTATTTCTCATTTATGTTGGATGGGAAATCGGCTATGGAGTCGTCATAATATTTTTGATAATTTTCGTTTCTGAACGCGCCGTGTACGCAGTAAGTGCATAACTTCGTAAAACCTAATTTTAGATATCTAAAATGCACTTGAATTTAGTATAACTTTTTAAAATAACATTACTTTTAAATTACAGGCCCAAAGTACATCGTTTATTTTACATGAAATCATGAACAGCGATTTTAGTCCAGCAGTTAATGCAGAGGTAAATTACCAATCTTATATACAGTCAGGTTCCTATGTCTGTACAGACATCTATCAAATTTATTTAATAAATTTTCAAATTTATCGCTAAAGCATTAGAAAAGCAAAAGAAAGCATTAGATTTTTCGATTAAGAAAATTTGACAGTTTCGGGTAGTTTGATGTGGTGGCGTCTGTAACTACGTTAGTTATCAACATGTCTAATTGAGTTGACCTATGTCTTAAGTTCCAGCTGTTTATAAGCTGTAGCAACGTATACGGCAAAATTGTGAAAATGCTCTAAATTGAAATTCTAGCAACATTATCTTTTCTTCATTGTCGCCTCGTTAAATGAACTTTGTCCAGAATTATTTTCATTCTGAAAAAAAATTCTTCTTTCTTTTTCTTACCTACCTTTCTATTTATCGATGATTCTACGGGTTCTTCTTTTTCAGGCGATGCAGCTTTCGATACAAACGCTACATCAGAAACCAATATTTACGGCACATGGACTCTACGAGCTCAACTATCCTTTATTGCACCAGGTAAGACTGTTTTTCAGAGGTGTCTTTTTGGTATAGAAGGGGTGCAAAACTCCACGATGTACATAACCGCGCTCACTTTTCACCCTTATGCCCTGAGTGATAAGGTTGAAAAGTGGTCGACTAGATTGTGTTGTCGGTAGTACCAACTAGATTGTATCATTACTTATAAAAGGTCAAATTAAATGAGGTAGCGAAACTCCACAAATGTGACGGGATATCTAGTCTAAACATGACAAAATAAACAAAAAGTGATTTGTGTTTTTTTACATTTATATAATATGTTTCTATGTTATTTTGTCATGTTAATTACTAAAAGCTGTTGTAACTAACTTTAAGTAAAGTAACTAATTTAATTTGTACCTGTAAATCTCAGTGTTTCTGATAGGCTTTGCCGCAGTGGTATGCTACTTGCATACGAGTTTGATGTAGGTAGGTACTTATTTTGGCCATCCCGCTGATGAACATACGGGGATTTCAACGGCAAAATATCTAAGTAGTAGGTTAGGAAAGGTACCTACATGATTATAGTTAGTAGTTAATATTTATAGGTATTTTTTGTTTCAGCTGTCGCGTTCAGTGTCTACCCAACTAGCAAAATATGTCATAAAAAAGGCAGCATTACGTTTCTATTTCAGCTATTGGTGGTGAGATAGATCTTTAAAATGTTGAAAGAAAGATCTGTGCACGTTCTCTCAACGGGATTTGGGCGCACTTCTCTCAGCTTGAAATGCTGTAAATATCGTAAGAGTATCGCATGAATAGCCAAATAGTTGAAAGAATATAGAGTAATCGCAACTTGAATGCTACTAGTTCTATGATAGACATCTGTATGCCATTATTCCACACATTAGCCTTATACAAGTCGGTATAATCTCTTTCATTCGACTTACTTATGGTAATATAGCAGCGCGGCTGCAATCATTCGACTCTCTGGTCGTGAAAGTGCAAGCAAACGGAACGAACATAGAACGGGCATAGAACGTTTAATTTATGTTGAGATCGTTTGCAAAACTTGGAGTAACAGAAAAATAAAGTAATAGTATTTTGCTCATGATGTTATATTTTATACCAGCCATAAATTATAGGTCGTAGGTCTTACTTTCATGTACGGATTTAAATTTTTCGTCTACATTTCTTAAATTTTAGTTAATATTTTCATGGGCCGCAAGATTTTTCAGCAGAAAATTGGTCTGAAATAATATTAATTATAAAGTTAAAATTAATTCGCCATTATTATCATCTCACTCGTCATCCTAAAGCATTCACTAAGCTTTGAGTGGAAAAATAGAATTGAGAATGCCTTTTTACGACTTAAGTAGTGCCATTTTGTGTTAGTTTAGGGGTCTTTAGTGGTGAATGTTAAACAATTATCATTTTATCTTTTTTATGTGATAGTAAAATGGTAGTTTACTTTGATGTGGACAAATTCATAAATACTCGTAAAACTGATTTAAAGCAGCTTGAGGAATATAAATTGGAGCGACTCATCATTCAAATTTTGAGTGTCTTCGGATTCTAAACTATCTTTGCTTTCAAACTCTGATTTCTCACTGTCTTTATCAGTACTATCAATTGTAGGATCCGAGTTTTGATTAATGGGGATATTTCTGGTACAAGAACTAATAGACGTTTCAAAAATTTCATGTTCAGTAGAATCGTGAATATTTCCTACTGAACCCTCGTTAAAATTATTTGATGACACTTCACCCGTGGCTGAACCCGATGTAGCTGTTGTATGACGTAATACAGTGCTGTAAAAGATTTCATCCCACTATTACGCTGTATGATAGCCGTCCAATAGTATTTACAGCACCTTTGGCGCTGTAATAGATCAATTGAAGGCGTTTTCTCAACTTCAATATTCAAGTCGAAAGAAAATCTTGCAGACAGCTATTATATGATATTAAGTGCTATAAAAGTAACTGAAATGCTATTTTGTTGAATGAACCACTTTTACTCAGCAATTGTGCCGTAATAACTGAATGTCGAAATATGGTGCTGTAAAAGCTAGTTTGACAACAAATTAGTAATTTGGTTACTTTTATAGAACCGTCATAAGACATACAGTCGTAAGAAGGCGATCGATAGATATCTTTATACAATTATCGAGTACATGCGATATGACTTTGTCGAGAGCACGTTTAATAGTCAAGTTTAAGCAGCAAAAAAGCGTTCAATGCTAAACAATCTAGAGAGTTGCTTTAATACGGCTTTTTGATAACGATAGATCTTTCACACTAGCGTTTTTCGACTTACAGCCGTAAAAGTGAAGCTTATACGGTTTAGTTTGCTAGTTGGGTACTTACCTGATCATACTTCTGCAGTTTGTCACGGATGCGAAGCAGTCTAAACCTATCGACTATTTTAATAAAAATATTTAGAATTTTAAATATGAGTTGCTTTCCACGAGTTTAAACCTTTTGTAATAATAAACCCAGTTTCGTAGAGATATTTTCACGGATACTTTTGAAATTTGTACATCCATAAACTCACACTTTTTTCGCATGGGGGTAGGTAGAAACCTAGGACACCAGTCGCCACCTGCTATGATCGCAGACGCTCTTAATGTGCACGTCTTTCTACATCGTTTTCACTTAAATATATATATAATCTCAACATGAACGATGTATTAACCAAGATCTTGTATCAATATTTTGATTTAAAAGAGTCTATCCATGGAGTTTCTTGCCCATTCTTCTCCATAGAGATCTACGTTGTGGAATGGGCAACTACAGTTATTTCACAAGTTATTATGCCTTGTGACTGGGACTGTGTAACATATGGCATGAGGAATGGAACGCACTTAAGCTTAAGAGGTTAGGAGGCGAGCGCTGGAACGTGGCCACTGACATAAGCATGTACCTAGCCAAGACACGCATACATCATTGTAACTTTGTAAGAACTTAACATTATAATTTAATTAATAATAAACCTTTTGTTAAGATATCTTTGGCGTATATTATTAATACTAAACAATACAGACTGTAGCTTCATCCTTTTGTTTTTGACTTTTAAAAGTGTCTTATTACAAAAAGTGGCTTGTAATAGACCGTTTGCTTCGTCCACTTCGTACAAATCTGGTCATACACGCACGCTAGGAACGAGGTGTGAGTTTATGTGTGTAATTGTGTACGTTTTATAATTAAAGTTGTCGATGTGTGTAATGTAATATTCCTTGTTTCAGTTGTCAGAAGCAGTCTATACGTCCCTGATTATACTTCTGCAGTTTGTGGATGGCGCGAAGCAGGTTGATCTCACGAATGCTTATTTAAATGCACAGTCAACTACGACAGCTGACTAAGATTTTATAAATGTTCAAGTGTTTCGATGTGTCTTCATGTTTTCTTTCCGGAAGTTTTAAATGTTAAAACCTGCATAAGGGGATAATCTTCGGTATTTAGCTTTAGGATGTGTAGAGATGTATCCACGGTATTTTCACATGATCAAGTTAAGTGACAACCATAAAGTGGTTGATCCACCTACAGTCTGTGCTCCGGAAATCACGTCAAGCCGTTGGTCATTTGCAGATATTTGACAGTCGTTACCAGTACGAGCAGTAGCGCTTGTGTACACTAGACCACATAATCAGTCAGCAGAAATAAATAAATATATCCTTTCTTTGTCGTGTGGTTAGTGCTTAACCTGGTGTCAGAGTTTTTAGGCCGCCCATGGGCCTCTGACTTGACTTTAAATGCCGTCAAGAAATATCTCTCAGGCATGCTGGTGCCCTCATAATGTGTGTGAAATGATATTGAAATAACAGGATTGCGACCATAAGCGACCGGCGTAAGCTAAAATTTTGACCACGCCCCAAAATATATACTAAGGTTGAAATTATTTTAAAAAATTGGTCCTTCAGCAATACCAAATGGATCGACGAATAATCCTACTTCATACGAATATTATAAATGCAAAAGTTTGTGAGGATGGGTGGTTGGGTGTTTCTTACTCTTAAAAAATCCTGAACGGAATTATATGAAATTTTGCACACACATAGTTTATAACCTGGATTAACACAAAGGATACTTTTTATCCCGCTAGTATGATGTCATGGGACAATTATAGAACTTCACGCGGGTGAAGCCGCGGGCATGAACTAGTCACCACTAATTTACACCCATCCGCTGAAACGTAGACTCACCAACTTAAGCGTAGCGGCAAGGTCGCCGGCGAAACTCCATTTTTCTCACGTTTTTTTAGAATTTGCAGGTCACTGGCAGGTATGTTGATTAAAATATGAAATGAATGGAATGATCAAATTTTGTTCAACATACAGCCTGACTCAAACTCAAACTCAAAGCGTTTATTTCAATTAGACCTTAGCAGGCACTTTTGAAAGTCAGAAAACCTGACACTGACCGACACTGGCAGATTGCAAAAAACGTAAGAAAAATTGTATTTCTCGGGCTGCCCTGGCGCTTCAACCACAGACAAAGCCAGTTTATTGGTTATGGTCAGGTACAAATTGGTACTTAGTAAACAATTAATTTATTCATCGAATCGTAAATGTGTTTTACAACAATGTAAATCTAGTTCCATCCAAGCCCGTTCATTGATGGAACTATAAAAACGAACCATTAATGACTACCAAGATGTAGTTAAGTTAGTTTGCTATTGATGTTAAGAAGAACAAAGTTATGATAACTACTCGGGACAACTTCTAAGTTACCCGTTACCGTATAATTGCTAGATTGACATTTACGATCTTTAAAGGCACTTAAAGTTCCTGGTAGTCTTGTGGTTGGTATTATCTACTTAAATAATTACTTCTACGCAACCATATATTATTTTAAATTGCGTAGCTGAACAATTAAATGTAAAACAACGCCTACTTGTAGCTTTGTCCTATCTAAAAGAAAAAAAAAATACTACAGTGTACTTATCTAAGTATTTATCTTCTTGTATGATCATTTTCATTAAATTATTAAAGATTAAGAAATGTTTGTCTTTGCAATCAGGTGTATTATTTATTCCTCCTTCCGCTTTCCGCTTTTCTTTCGTGACTCGCGTTTTTGAAAGTTATCATCTGCACTTTCTCGGTTAACTTTTGTTCATCATTAAACAAAAAATACGCGCAAAAAGGCATCCTGTATAGTGTATATCAATTATTTACTTTTAAATATAAATATAGGTTCATAGGTACCTACAAAAACTGAGTCAGGCCTCTAAACATAACGTACAAAGATTTTGTTCACAAGATTTTGATGATGGATTTACCAAGTTAAGTACCTATAATTCTAGTTTGTTTAGCTCTTGTTTAGCTCTTTTGTGTAATTTGTCTTTATTGAAAGAAAATAAAGAAAGAATAAAGTTTATTTGACGTCAGTTCCAAATGAATCAAACAAAGGTTAAGCTTCGAAGTCGGTGACCTTCGATTGATTTTGTGTTTTTGTCACCGACTTCTGAAGCTTGACCTTTGTTCGATTGATTTGGTGTTTTTGTCACCGGCTTCTGAAGCTAAAGTTATTTTTCACTTTTTTGTGTTTTGGTTTGTTATTTTTTATTGTGTTTTTTTTTTTAAGTCGGTTTTATTTTTTTGTTCTGTGTGCTTAAGGAACTGACATCAAATAAACTTAATTCTTTCTTTATTTTTTTTTTATTTTTTGCAAAAAACGTTTTTATTTTACCATTTTTAGTTATTCCCATGACACCATGCATTTATTTCACATTATTTTACATTATTAAATACGCGTCTAAATGACAACAACAGTTATTTTCTTAAAGTCGGCTAAAATGGTTAATGATTATTTTGATTTTAGTTTCTAGCACTCACTGTGTTGTCTCTAGAGAAATCAACTATCGATATTAACAAGTCGCATTATTTATACATTATTCTAGAACAAGAAATCACCTAACTCCTAACCGTTAAAGAGTTGTACCTTCCTTCATCAGCTCAGCGTCATGAGATGATGATGACCATACGCAAATGTCTCAATAGCTTTAGAAAATATTTTTTACTACCATTTATGTCGTGGCTATTGTGTTGTGTATAAAATGCTGGTATTCAGCTGCAACCGGTAAGACTGGAAGCCGACCACAAAATAGTTGGGAAAATGATGCAGATGATGAACAATACATGTCATGGTAATGGGCTTATCTCCAATAATTGGAAATCTGGGTGTATTGTACACATCTGCGTACCCCCTCAGAGCATACAGGCGTGAAGTTACGTCATGATGTTGTATAAACAATAAACATCCAAGCGATTTCAGCAATCACGACCGATTTGCCGTCTATTTTTGAAGAGTTCCATAGTATATCTCCGAAGATCAGCATCAGATCTTCACCAAATTTAAGTGGGACCACCTCAGAAGTATAATTGTTCAAATAAAAAAAATAATTTTGAGAATCGGTCCACAAATGGGGGAAAAATCAGGTAACATACATTACAACAAAAAATACATACACACGAACATATAACCTCCTCCTTTTTTTAAATCGGTTAAAAAAGAAACAAAATAAAAAATAAATGACGAATTAAAAACTAAAAAAAAACCGGCTAAGTGCGAGTCTTACTCACACGCACATAGGGTTCCGTACCACCAAACAATATTATAAAAATATTTGGAAGGCTCATTCATATGTTTATTTGTTTTTCAAAGTATGTTAATGAAAAACAAAGTTATTGCTGCAGTTTGATGAAAAAGTCCCATATCTCAAAAAACAAACATCAAATCTTATTCAAACCAATTACGGTTGAAAGTTTTTTTTACGTTCTATAATCCTATATTCTTTTCAGAATTTTCTTCCTCTTACTTTAGAAATTAGAGGGGTGGGGACACACATTTTACCACTTTGGAAGAGTCTATCTTTCAAACGATTGACTTTGAGAGAAAATGGTTTTAGGAACCTCAATGACATTTTTAAAGACCTATCTACAGACACTTCGCACGTACAGGTTTGATGAAAAAAATATTTTTTAGTTTCAGTTCCATAAGGGGAATAATCCCCCTTAATCTTATATTTTTTTTAGTTTTGAATAAAAACCGTAAAGCGGTTCACAGAATATATCTACCTACTAAGTTTCAACTGTGTAGTCTTAATAGTTTCGGCGTAAAGTGGCTGTGACATACTCGGACTGACAGACAGACTTGGCGAATCATAAGGGTAAGTATAACGGTTTTATTTTTTGCCATTTGGCAACGGAACCCTAAAAAAAGAGAATATACATAATATTTGTGCTGTGTGCTTCAAAGGCTGCGTCAAAAAGGTCCATTTCAGCATTGGACTACTAAACGTAACGTAACGTGAGTGTAACGTGTATAAGGCGTAGAAGGGATATGACTCACAAACGATTACCACGCATTCAGTACATCATTCTGAATTCACACCCAGATATAAATTTTTCATGAGTATTTAATTAAAAAAATATATCTGTTGTTTTCTACAAAAATACCTACACGGTCAAAAAATATATAAAACGTTTTCTATGTGGGTTGGAGTTATCCACTGAATAACAGTTTGTGCCCCTTATCCCTATCACCGTATGCAATGTTAAATTTAAGTCGTTTAAATCCTTTGAAGGGGTCATTGTACTCATTATAACAAGCAATTTTACTATGGGACAAAACCTGAAAACGCGAAAAAAAACACAGCTGTTTAGTACATTTATGTTCGCCTAACTCGTTAAAATTTGTATAATGCTGTGTCTGCGAGAATTATACACTTCAAGGAGCATAGCATGTAAGCTTTCCAAAACGATTCTAGTCTAACACCTAGACAGGTGTAGACACTTAGATCATAATTTGAACAGGCACGCGACGACGACGGTAACTTGGTTATGTGCCCGTCTTTGTCGTTTCAATGCATTTTTGGTAAAACGCAGAATTTTTCTCTCCAGTTGTGTCGGCCGATAGCTTTATCAGCATGTGACTATCACTATCTACCGCATGCAAGGCACTCAGAGAGCTATGGAACGTATCATGTTGGGCATCTCCCTCCAAGACCGGGTGAAAAACACCGAAATGCGGAGACGAACGAGATTTAGGACATAGCAGAAGTAAATGCCGTAGACTGGATGGAAGATGGGGGAAAAAGTGCTGGAGTGGAGACCACGGATGGGACGGAGGAATGTGGGAAGACAACCGACTAGGTGGACAGATGATCTCTTTAAAGTGGCCGGAACACAAAACCGCCAAAAGTGGAGAGATTTTGAAGAGACCGACAATCAGCATTGGATGGCCAAAGGTTGAAGAAAAAGACTAAATAAATGATGAGTTGATGGATGGAGAGGAACTTGTAAAAGTCAAAATAAAAGAGGAAATTCAAGAAAAAGAAGTAAATGATAGCCCGTTAACATGAGACACGGGCACTAAGAGGTTAACTACTTGATTGCTACATGTTAGTAGGTATATAAGGTTTGTTTACTTACAGTTTGCACGTTTTAACCTCGTGCGAAACTAAACAATTAAATTAATAACTAGTACCACAAGGGGTAATACCTACCTACCTTTGTACGCTACTAATCACAATTAGAGGAAATTTAGTTGAACAACATGTGACCGTTACTGAGTCGGTAATCATCACTGGACAGACTGAAGAACTCCTGAAATGAAAAAGAAAACGGGGCTAAAGCATCTGTTTTAAACAGGGTGTAACATGACCCTTCACGAAGCCGTCAACCAAGCATCTGTATGTACATCAAACTAAGTAACTTTACGCAAAAGTTATTGCTGGGAAACGACTTTTTTTTGGGGAGAAAAAATACGTTTTATGGTAGTACTCAATGTAACGCACTCAAAAAAATGTGCTGATGGATAGATTGAATAGTACGGGGGCTGTGGAGGTATTTAAAGTAAAAATCTTCCATTATGCTCAGTGATAGCTTAATGGTGTGACCGTCGGACTGCCAAGTCACCTATGACTTGGCAGTCCGAGACCTATCTCGAGTTCGAACCCAAGGCACGCACCTCTGATTTTTCGAATTCATGTGCTTATTGTTTAATTATCACTTGTACCGGTGAAGGGAAACATCTTGAGGAAACCAGCATGCATTAGAGATATATCTTGACGGCATGTAAAGCAAAGTCAGAGGCCCAAAAACTCTGACACCAGGTTAGATCGATAAAGAAGAAGGAAGAGTCTATTAGACATGTAGAGCAGTGATTCTAAGCCCAGATCACTTCACACTCCTGCGGAATACGTTTATGTCTTCGATCAATAATAGTACTAGATTCAGGATCAGGAACAAAAATGAGTCGCTCAAGTGGCCACGTTTGCACACACGTAAACATCTACATTTCTTAGAAAAAAGTTTAATAATATTAACAACTTCAGTTTATTATAAACCTTAATGCTTAAACATAAAGTTTAATTACCATTGCAAAATATATTTATTTAAGTCCTTTCATCGGAGAAAGGTTAGAAGCAATAAATTTAAAATGTCGCTTGAAAATAAGAAAGTCATCAGTACAAACATATTTATTCTAAAATGAAACTTAAGTCTAAGTAATAAGGTTAAAAACAATTATTTACAATTTCGTGCTTATTCTATTGTGGAACTAGACTTAGTTCTTGGTATTATATTTCAATGCTCAGAACACAGTAAGTATTGAAAGACGTAGAGCAGCAGAATATTTTTTTTAAGGTTCGTTTTGTATGGTGGCAAATACACACATCAAAAGTGTCTAGGGATCAACATATATTTTTGCAATAACTTTTCTCCTGATTGATATTAATTAAAATTTTCTTTAAGGATTCATCAAATAAAGTGTTTTCGTTTGTCACAGTAACGATAAACCAAGTCACCTTTGCATTAATAAAGAAATTTGCCATTTTCCTAATAAAGGGATTTTTGACATTTGAACCACTAACACAAAAGTTCGAAAAAAAGACTGAAATAACAGTTTTCTTTAAAATTTTATTGGGTAACTTAAACAATTAATAATCCGTGTTTCTACCGCGAACACTAACAACACAAGAACATCGGTTTGGCATACTCAAAATGAGTTCATCCAAATCACGCTGTGGAATGGCCGCCCATGTTCGTTGCAACAACAAAAAAAGGTCTTCTTGCGACTGGATACCCTCCATATTCGGCAGAACTCTTCTCTGTAGCATATCCCATGCATGCTCAATCGGATTCAAGTCTGGCGACTGAGCAGGCCAGGGCAGGACATTGATGTTAGCTGCGGCGAGAGTCTGTCTTACAACTCTTGCGGTGTGCGGTCGTGCATTATCATGCATTAACTGAAATAAGGGACCGATTTGCACTTGTAGAGGAACGATGACGTCTGATACAATCGTCTCAGCATAAATTTGAGCGTTGAGGTTGCCTCTGATCCAAATCAACACAGTTCTTCCGCCGATCCAAATACCCGCCCATACCATGATGGTTCCACCACTATAAGGATGGACTTCCTGGCAGGATTTTAATCGCTGTTGGCGTCCAGGGGTTCTCCAGTGTCGTATACGTCTTGTATCCGGTCTCATACCAAAACGAGACTCATCAGAAAAGCACACGAAACGCCATTGTTCTTCTGCCCAATTTCTGTGTTCAAGAGCCCATTGATATCGTATCCTACGATTGTGCATTGCTATAGGTGGTACCCGTAGCGGTCTTCGGGAATGAAGGTTCACTTCATGCAAGCGGTTTCTGACTGTTTGGTCGCTAATTAAGTTCCCTGAAGAGTGATGAAGCCTCACGGCTAACATCATGGCGGTTATTGTTGGAGCTCTTCGAGTTAAGATTTGAATGTATCGGTCTTGTCTCCGTGTGGTGCAGCGATACCGTCCTCCATGGCGCTCAGCCACGGTACCAGTGCTTCGGTAACGTGTCCAAAGTCGACTGATAACACTCTGACTTGTATTCAGAGCTAAAGCCACAGTACGTTGCCGGGAACCAGCTTCTATCATTCCCACGGCTCTGAGCATTTCTTCCCTGCTTAAATGACGTCGCCGCTCCATAATAACGTTGGTTTTAATCAGTAGTAGGGAAACAGTAGCACTAATAATGTCTTCAATGCGTTGTATGTTTTTATAGGGAAAATATTGACAGCTGATTTTCATCTTTTACTCGAATTTGATTCACAGTTCCTGATTCAAATTATGAAATGCACCAAAAAGGATCCATATAAATTTATAAAATCATAAATTTATTACAAAGCCACATCTCAATCTCAAGAAATCCACATAAAAATGCTTGATCCCTAGACACTTTTGATGTGTGTATTTTTGACCGATTAAAAAAAATAGTAAATCTATACTCTTTTACATTGCCGCTTTTACAACAAATAGGTAATATAAAAAATAAAGTAAAAAAAATATAAAGGCAATCAAGAAACGTGTTTTCGGCGTATTCTATAAACAAAGTATATAAAATAGTAATCTTGGTATGTTTAATTCCCTTTAAACAGATTCAGCTTGTTATAAAGCTGCCTTTTAGAAGTCATTTTTATTTGAGCGGTTTCTTTTTTACAAATATAATGCAATCTTACATCAATGAATTTTTCTATAATGAGTTTAATTAAGCTTATTTTATGGCTGTGTTCGTGTCCACCAGAAAACACATCCTTTTCAATATATGCTTTTAAAACATTTACACATATAAAGTTTTTATCATACTGTTTTTGCATTGATTTGCCACCACTCATGCGAAGACAGTTGCGTATAACACGTTCGGTTTTCATGCATATGTCAAACACATCATTTGAAGCATAACATAAACCACCCATGTCTCTTACATCTATTAATTTGTGGAACCATAATTTTTCTTTAGCCCACAAATCCATTTTACAGTCCTCACAATTAATTTTCTTAACAAGGCTACTGACTACAAAACCAGAAATGTAACCTACTATTTGCGGAACAATATCTGAAGTTGGATTATAATCTAGTTTTTCAATCAGTTCAGTGCAGTTTGTCTGATATTTATCAAAACTCTGTTGTGTGGATCTATTGTTTAAAATTTCTGCAGAACTTAAATTTTTCTCCTCGGTGTCTTCAAAACGGTAACCTATTGACAAGTTATTAATCTTGTTGAGTGATGATGATCCTGATAAAATTGGTATGTTCTCTATAGGTATACAATTTCCAGTAAATTTAGAGCCCAGTTCTAAATGAGACAGCAGTTTTTTAAAACTGGCTTGAAATTGTCTAGTGTTGGGATTATTATTATGTCCATTTTGACTACGTATGTTCCCAAAAAATAGCTCGACATGGTCTTGGCTGAGTTTATACGTTAATAAAAAAGAAAGAATGTCAGTTGCAACTAAATTTTTAATTGTTATTATTTTTAATGTACATTTCATTGAATAATTCCGCAACTTCAACATTTTTTGCCAAGTCGAAAAATATTGAATCATCAATGGATTGTTTCTTTTGAAGCAAATTAATTATGTTTTTTAAAGAACTATTTTTTTTATTTAGACGCTTATTTACTTTTTGTAAATTTTGTATTTTCTTCGATTTTGTGTCTATAATTCTGCGACATGTCGTCAATTTCTTTTTTAAATACCCTTTTCTCGGAGTGTCACTAACAGATATTAGATCTGATAGTGATGCATCAGGAGACTTAAAATCAACTGTATCAGCCCGAGGCACGTCATGAGTATCTTTAAAACTTGAAGTTGTTGAAGATGTGGCCTGTAAAGAAACACACAGTTTATTGAACACATTTTAAAAATACCTACGTCGAAATAGTTTTCTTCGAAGATTTTTACAAAATTTACCTGATTTGATAAATCTTTCGTCAATTCTGAAGATATAGCTGATTGCACTCTTATTGGTCCGTGAATCTAAAAAAAAGTTATAATCAACTTACTATTTTATCAAAACGTTATCTTACACCAACTATTTTAATACTTTATGATAATTACCTGCAATTTGGGAACCGCTGTTTTTAGTAATCTACGCCTTTGCGTGTTTCCAGTTATGTCTATTCTATCAAAATGAATCGAACATATTCTTGAATTTTTACAAGAGTTATATATTTCTTCTCCTCTTTCTTTCGCGACAATAGATACCCATTCTGCACAGCGAAATGGGTTACTAGGAAATCTACAAACAAAAAATACATTATAAAATAACAACACTACTCCATGCATTCCCTGTCCAAGAACAGTCGACGTTTGATACAATAGTTGGAGCGTTGTAGCCAACATTGGCCAAACAATTATAATATTAGCAAATTGAATTATTTTACAATTTAATTCTGTTTTTATTTTATGAAAAATACATAATGATCTAAACTTACCGAAAAAAAGATATTCCTTCCAAATCCTTGGTGTTACGGTGGTTATTTACACAGTTTTTAAACGCGCACTGCGGCATTTTGACGTCTTAATGTTGGCTATGATTGGACCATACTAATTTGAAATAAGACCACAAAAGTATTCGTGGTCTTATTTTTCGGGCCGTTTTTGAAGCGCTTATCGGGAATCTAGTACATTATTGATCGAAGGTTTATGTCCTTAAAAATACGATGTTAATTTTATTTTCCGAAGGTATACTTACAAGGTGTAAAGGACATCGTCAGTATCGTCACACAAAGTGTTAGGCACGAATCCAGCACTCAAAATGTGTGGAACAGTTTTTTTTTTCCTTAGCCTATATTGTTTGTGCGGTTTTTTCTGGCCAATTACAAACGCCTCTAAGTCGCCAACAGTATGGAATAGTTTACTGTTTTTTTTTAAACTTACGAAATTCCGCGGGGCAGTACCTTGTCTGCTCTGTGCTTTAGCTTCACGTCCACACGTGCGATCAGGGGCCTTAGTCTGCTATAGCAATAGTGTCAGAATGGTCTATAATTGATTTAATAAGGCCCCCAGCCCACGGCGTATTGAAGCGCGTTCGAAATTCGTTTGACTTGCGTACAAAGGGTAATTCGTCTGCGCGGGGCCTTGTAAAATCAATGATAGACCATTCTGACACTATTGCAATAGCAGACTAAGGCCCCAGTCGGCGTGTAAGTCCACGTGCTTATTCTAAGAAAGGTTAGATTACGGGGTCAAGAGGTTTGCTTTCTAGAATAATGCAAAGTATAGTATGCTTCGACTGACTATGATACTTTACTGTGTTCTAATTTGAGATTTTTAGACACAAGCAAAGTTGTATTTTAGATTTCAGAGAGCATGATAGATAGATTCTAGTGTCTGTTTAGTGTCAAACATTCAGGTTAGCTCCTTTAGGGCTGCGGGTCTTACGGGCCCTCTCTGTAGCCCTACAGAGAAACGTTACTACCCAGTATGACACACAAAAAGCTTGAATGGCCCGGGGGTGGAAGATCCTAAACTGGAAATACCTGGATAACATTAGGCAATAGAGTATGCGATACCAGATTAAACAGATACGTATACATAAAATATACAGGCTGTAACAGGACCCTTCACGAAGCCATCAAGCAAGCATTATGTACATCAAACTAAGTAACTTTACGCAAAAAATATTGCTGGGAAATAACTTTTTTTTTAAGGTGTAAAATCACGTTTTATGGTAGTACTCAATTTAACGCACTCAAATCATTGTGCGGGGGTCGCGGAGTTGTTTAAAGTAAAAAAATGTATATATATTTTTTATATATATATAAAATAATGTATTAAAAAAATTAGTTTGACCTTGAACTTTGACCTCCAATATCTCCGTAACTAGTTGGTTCCCAGGTATTGTCAAGAAAAAAATCATCGCAATGACAGTGAGAATAAGTGCCTTTCGGCTTCGTAAAGGGTCTTGTTACATCCTTTATATGAGGTGGTATTTCCCACTCCATTGCATTTGCGACAGTTGTAACACATATAATAATAGTTGTCGCTTCCTCGTGTTTGAAGGTTTTTATGTTAACCACACCGTGAACTTATCGACCCCACTGTTTACCAGAGTAGAATCAGTGCGGGCAGCGACGGCCGACCTGAGGAAAATGTCCATATAAATCGTTGCACATTTTCTGCGGGCTGACACGCGAGGAGGCGCGCGCGCACACCATGTTCCTTTGCTAACTTATTGCTTTTCTACACGTACTTTTGTTACAAGTGTCCTATTAATAAGTGACAAAATGTTTGTGTGGTTATTTCTTCTGGTTATAGTGTTGTGGTCGGTGAGGTTTTGGTATAGACGGAGGCACATGAATAAGCTGGCTTCGGCTTTACCTCCGCCCGAAGATGAGCTGCCTTTAATTGGAATTGGGCACACGCTGGTCGGGAATACTGAGGGTAAGTTAAAAATAGTGCATAGGTTTAGGTGTGACGTGATGACAAAGGGTTTTATCTTGTCAGCTAAGTTATCGCTATGTTAAGATTATAATCAAGTATATTTTATCATGTTTTATATTTTTTAATGTTATTTTTTCCAATGTTTTTTAAAATATTTAAATATTTAAAAATGAAGGTAAATTTTATATGTTAAGAAAGTGAACAAACGGTTTCTCATTAAAATAATATTATTAATATATTTACCAATAATTGGGGCCACATTTAATATTTAAAATAAAGTCAGTTTACCTAATAATATCCCCCCGACTGAATTTCGGGCACAGCGGCCAATTTCAATGGAGATTCAAATTCAAATATTTAACATAACATTACGTCAGTAATCCCCGATGGGTAAGACAGAGGTGTTGCTATAATACGCCCACTTTTGGACAGTTATGTTTAAGTCCCATCAAGAGCCTATTGCCATCATGGCGAGCGTTTTGGGGCACCATCTCTTGGTAATTTAGACGTTCAAAAATTGCTGATAAACCAAAATAATTAGATTAAAAAAATGACGTTTCATTTTGATTAATAATAAGATATTTCTGGGTCGATATCGTTAGAATTGCGGGAACCACCTGTATGAGGGACGAAAAGAACCAGCAATCAGCAGTTCGCGCTGACGACTACGAAACCAACAACTATGTCTCGTTCTCTGTTAGGACTGCTCCGTTGATCTTGAGTGCTGACTGATTCAAGTTTTCATTTCCAAGTTAGGAACCAAAATATTCTTGGGTTTTCCGGTGGTTAGGACATAAACATAACGGGTGAAATGAGGGTTAAATATGCATCTCTGTCTGTGTATGTATGTTTGTCTGTCATCACACCAGTGTAGGACTGGTGTGATGACAGGTATACAGGGTGTAACAGGACCCTTCACGAAGCCGTCCACCAAGCATTATGTACATCAAACTAAGTAACTTTACGCAAAAGTTATTGCTGGGAAACTACTTTACTACTTTTTATTTTACGGTGGGACTCAAAGTAAAGCACTCAAAACATTGTGCTGATGGGTGGATTGAATAGTACGGGGGTGCTGAGGTGTTTAAAGTATAAATATTAAATGTTAAAAAAAACTTGTGAAAAAGTTGAAACTTTGACCCCCAATATCTCCGTAAGGTTCCCAGGTATTGTCTAAAACAAAAAAATGATCGCAATGAGGGGGAGAACAACTGCTTTTCGGCTGTTCTAGACCATACCTAGGAACCTTCTAGTTACGGAGATATTGGGGGTCAAAGTTCCAACTTTCCACAAGTGTTCTTTTTTTTTAATTCAAGTTTTTAATGTTATAATTTTACTGTAAGTACCTCCACGAGCCCTGTACTATTCAAAGCATACATCAGCAACATGTTTTGAGTGCGTTGCATTGAGTCCTACCGTAAAACGTGATTTTTTACCCCAAAAAAGCAGTTATTTCCCAGCAATAATTTTGCGTAGAGTTACTAGTTTGACGTACAGAATGCTTGGTGTCTACCAGCTATGTAGCTTCGTGAAGGTTCCATTTATACATCGTATTAAGACACGACCTAATCTTACTTAAAACGGCTTTCAGTTATCATGAAACAACTGCAAAAATTGAGCTATGAGAGCATGCAAAATGAAGGGATTATTAGAGGTTGGATGGGACATATACTTTTCTTCGGTAAGTATTCATTTTTCAAAATACGTAAAGTCAGGGAAGTTAATTATTAAGCAACTTGAGTACCAATAAAGTTAAATAATCTACTTGTCCAGATGCCAGCACATCAAGCTACTAGAATCTGTCAAATTTCTTTAAAAGATTTTTGAATATTTTTTTCCTTGGATTTTTACAGTTTTGGGTAGCTTGATTTGCTGGCGTCTGTACTTATCAGAAGCCATTCTCTAAGAGTTGTTTTAAATGGCTATGACAAGTGGGATGTCAATTGGCTTAACAATTAATTTGTCTAACGTTACTTTTGCAAAATACCCTTTTAAAGTTACCTAAAAATCTCGCTTTTTTATCTTCCTTATGTGCTTGAAAAATGTCTACAAATCAGAGAATAAGTAGACACGCCTCATACCTAATTCAAATGTCATCTTTGTGCAGTCGTAGTGGACCCCGTCGATCTCGAGATGGTATTGAAGACGTGCCTGGAAAAAGACGACCTCCACAGGTTCATCAGAAAAATTATAGGGAATGGTGGAATATTTGCTCCAGGTGAGTACATTGTATTGTGAGTGCACTGGCAACTAAACAGACGGTAGCTGGTCCAGGCGGGAAGGGTTGGACGAGCCGCTGGACTCTTTCCATAAAAACTGGTCCAAAATAGGAATAAATTGAGAAAATTTAAATCTTTGCCTTGCAGTGGGAACTCTAAGCTCCCACCAGCTTGTGATGACGATGAGACAGATAATCAGCAGGTCATCAAACCGTCGCATTTGCAGAAAATTATAATTTCATACTACCTCACCTGCTCGAAAATGTCAAATTATATGTCTTGCATTGAATTTCATTACTAACTGCCCGCGCTGGTCAATAATGTAATTTGAATTTGGAATTTCAAATAAAAATTAGTATGAAATATTTATCAAAGAGTACTTAGTAAATGATATGTAAAATAATGTAGTTTTAATGGGCCATTGCGTGTGAATTCGCCGCTAGAGGCGCTAGCGTAGCGCGAGGCCACCGAAATATCAGATTTCATAGAAAGTTCACGCGTTGCGTGCTTTTTTATCACGTATTTTTATTAATATTCACGATTGTGCTCTAGATTGAGCTATTCCTGATTAATGAAGACTTGAAGATTTTAAGTAGCAACTTAGAATTTTATTTGTTAGTACTTGGAGGTAAAATTATTTTTAAATGTTTTGTGCTTGCTAATTTTAGGGAGAATATTGTAAATATCTAAATGTATCTGAAGTTAACACTATGTTTTTATACGTAATAAAATAATCTTTTACGGAGTTATTGGTACTGCAAAGTATAAAATAAAAATTTTGACATAGCCTTACGCGACAGTAGCGCCATCTGGTGAGCTCAAAAAAGACAGTTCACATTCTGTGAAAAAAACAAATATGATACATATTTTGTATGATTTCCGCATACTAATTTAGTTGCCGTCGAAGACCAAAATATTTAAATTACGCAACTTTATCGTATTATCGTGAGATAGTAGGAAACAATAATAATAGTTATTTGTGCAACAAGAGAGCAAAGTCGTTTTTTACTGCGAGTGCAGATTTTGAATCCTGAGCGTGGCGAGGGATTGAAATAACTACACACATCAAAAGTGTCTAGGGATCAACATATATTTTTGCAATAACTTTTCTCCTGATTGATATTAATTAAAATTTTCTTTAAGGATTCATCAAATAAAGTGTTTTCGTTTGTCACAGTAACGATAAACCAAGTCACCTTTGCATTAATAAAGAAATTTGCCATTTTCCTAATAAAGGGATTTTTGACATTTGAACCACTAACACAAAAGTTCGAAAAAAAGACTGAAATAACAGTTTTCTTTAAAATTTTATTGGGTAACTTAAACAATTAATAATCCGTGTTTCTACCGCGAACACTAACAACACAAGAACATCGGTTTGGCATACTCAAAATGAGTTCATCCAAATCACGCTGTGGAATGGCCGCCCATGTTCGTTGCAACAACAAAAAAAGGTCTTCTTGCGACTGGATACCCTCCATATTCGGCAGAGCTCTTCTCTGTAGCATATCCCATGCATGCTCAATCGGATTCAAGTCTGGCGACTGAGCAGGCCAGGGCAGGACATTGATGTTAGCTGCGGCGAGAGTCTGTCTTACAACTCTTGCGGTGTGCGGTCGTGCATTATCATGCATTAACTGAAATAAGGGACCGATTTGCACTTGTAGAGGAACGATGACGTCTGATACAATCGTCTCAGCATAAATTTGAGCGTTGAGGTTGCCTCTGATCCAAATCAACTCAGTTCTTCCGCCGATCCAAATACCCGCCCATACCATGATGGTTCCACCACTATAAGGATGGACTTCCTGGCAGGATTTTAATCGCTGTTGGCGTCCAGGGGTTCTCCAGTGTCGTATACGTCTTGTATCCGGTCTCATACCAAAACGAGACTCATCAGAAAAGCACACGAAACGCCATTGTTCTTCTGCCCAATTTCTGTGTTCAAGAGCCCATTGATATCGTATCCTACGATTGTGCATTGCTATAGGTGGTACCCGTAGCGGTCTTCGGGAATGAAGGTTCACTTCATGCAAGCGGTTTCTGACTGTTTGGTCGCTAATTAAGTTCCCTGAAGAGTGATGAAGCCTCACGGCTAACATCATGGCGGTTATTGTTGGAGCTCTTCGAGTTAAGATTTGAATGTATCGGTCTTGTCTCCGTGTGGTGCAGCGATACCGTCCTCCATGGCGCTCAGCCACGGTACCAGTGCTTCGGTAACGTGTCCAAAGTCGACTGATAACACTCTGACTTGTATTCAGAGCTAAAGCCACAGTACGTTGCCGGGAACCAGCTTCTATCATTCCCACGGCTCTGAGCATTTCTTCCCTGCTTAAATGACGTCGCCGCTCCATAATAACGTTGGTTTTAATCAGTAGTAGGGAAACAGTAGCACTAATAATGTCTTCAATGCGTTGTATGTTTTTATAGGGAAAATATTGACAGCTGATTTTCATCTTTTACTCGAATTTGATTCACAGTTCCTGATTCAAATTATGAAATGCACCAAAAAGGATCCATATAAATTTATAAAATCATAAATTTATTACAAAGCCACATCTCAATCTCAAGAAATCCACATAAAAATGCTTGATCCCTAGACACTTTTGATGTGTGTATTTATTGTGAATCAAAATAATAAATATTGTAGTTAGAGGTACCAATTCAATAAAATGGAACATTTTAAAAGTTAAAAGTAAAATTACTGCAATTCTGCAAATTAAAAGTAACAGATTTATTTGGCAATGGAGTTTGATTATCTGGGGTTAAGGTTTCTGTTTCGGTGGCGGATTGAGAAGGACCAACGGTGAACGTTGGTGACTCTGATCGGCTTTCTGTATAAGTACACTGTGCGTCGTTGGAAGTGGATGGGCGTGGGTGAGACCAAGGGTCCGAGGTTGAATTCAGGCTTATTGTTTCCACTATACGCTTACAGATTAGTAATTTTACTAATTTTAATAACTACTATAACAACATAGATTCATAGGTAACACTTACTTTAGCGGCAAGAAAATTGCAGTCCGGAGCTTCATTAACAAATGTTTCTATGTTAAGGGCCGCCAAAATTTTGGACTTTTTAGCCTTATGCCCAACTGACATTATTTTTAGAAAAGATACGAGTTTTGCGTATGTTTCAATATGCACGTTATGTTTTGGTTTTTAAAGTAGCTTTCAACATTGAGTAAATACTCCACATTGTAGATGATCGCCTCGTCTGTGATAAATCTAAAAAATAAGATATCAACACCGTCTCCGAAAAACTGCTTGCGCCCTTTGTAAGTCTCCATTCATTGAAGACATGGTATGCTTTCAGATATTTCTCGCGAGACTTCTCAGGTAGGAAACTTAATTCTGCATTAATAACGTGTTGTTTTGACTGTTCCGGTGTTAAAATACTGTTCTCGTCGCTAGTTTCACTCATATTTTACGATTATTTTAATATTTTTTACTTACTCAACTCTTTACGCCAGCCACGAAATTTTATTCCCGCTCTTTTATTTAAATTAAGGCGTGTTCGGAAATAGCACCCATGATATTTTATTATTCAAAATCAAGGAAATTATATAAACTAACTAGAAAGATGACGTGCAATGCAAAGGCGTTCCAAGCGAGAAAACTTCGAGAATGGATGTCATCCCTTTCTAATAGGGTATCCAATATTTTTACTTACATTCGGGACAGTTATTCTGTTATAACTTACAAGCATCCCGCGCCCGTTAGGTTACGTCCTTTATTTGTCGACAGATTTCAAAGCAAACAGGGCTGCAATATACACATAGAGCATGTAGCATATTCAAACTACATAATAGTATTTGAAAAATTTATTAATCACACCACACATTATTAAACGTATAGTTTTATGTAATTATTGTTGACTTTTGTATGAGTCAGTAATCTTAAAATTAAATCTAAGTACGAAGATGCTGATGATGGATAACGGCTGCAAACCAGGCAATAAGTTGAATACTTCTTATTTAAAACGGAATCGGGAAGAGAAAGCAAAAATACGAGTTCAAGTCTATCGGCCATATTTTTAATGTTTTTTTTTTTTTAATTTATTTCATGACCATAGAGTTTTTATATGAGTTTCATGAATTTTGGCTTTCATAAATTGCAAGTTGATAATTCAATTTCAAAGTATTTGAATATTAAATTAATCGCGATACGATTTATGTGCTAGTTTAGCTATCAACGTGATTTCCGATTAAAGTATACATTTTTATTTTTAGTTTACTGGCAATTATTACACAAGGACACAATCCATTCTTGTCGCTTTCTCGCTCTGAAGGTTTCTTCCCCCTTTGATTGAGTTAAAGTAATACGAACTCTACGTGTTTGAGATAAAGTTCATTTTCAATCGGTTATTTGATATCCAGATTTTGTTTGTAATCATTCCAGTTACTTTATATAATTTCCTTGTTCAAAATATATTACGTAACATTGTTGAAACTAGAAATAAATATTTACAGGTTAAATATCAGTTTTATTTGCAGTAAATACTTACTTTCGTTTAAATACAACAATAAGTTAAAAATTCAATAAATTACATTAAAAGACATAATTATCTTTTTGCAAAATTTCTTTAGTTAGTACGAAATTCCGAACGTGTTTGTCTTTGAGGTCGAATTCAAAATCGGAACTTCGAAAGGGCTGGTCTTTGTCTCTCTCTCTTTCTAATGGCGGGAAAGAGATAAGAGTGTGAATGTTTCGAATTGTATGATTAACCCAAGGCTGAATAAGATATTCGCGGCTTTCTGAAAACAAAAATTAACAAAAAATTCAATAATTGATTCGCCCTAAGCTTTTTTATCTGTAGCGGTAATGGCGCCAACATATCGCAATAGCTGATCAGCTGCTGTAATGTGCACTCCAGAGGTTGCTCTCGATCTAGCAGATTTTACCCAATATTGACATTTTTCCCCCAAAATGAAACGAACAAACTTTTTTCCTCATTCTATTTTTAAATGGGAAATGAAACTAGATACTAAAACCAGATAAATAAAACTATGTTATCTCTCAAAAAGTACCACTTGGTATCGAATTTTCGAAGATTCCGTTCACGCACGACACCACGCAATCGATTTATTATATTGTACGCAAGTTATCGTTACTTGTAAAAAATAATTATTGTAAATCGTTGTAAATTGTTTCTTATTTTCTTAAGGCTTCACAAAGGGTCGGTCAACTACAGACGCGGGCGTGGAATTACTTAAGAGCATATTCGAGGCCTGGGAGGAATCGCAGGATGCTCTTGGTGTCTTCTGCGACTTGTCCAAGGCCTTCGATTGCGTGCAGCATGAAACGCTTATCAGGAAACTATACCACTATGGTATGAGGGACAAGGCTCTAGACCTTCTGACTTCTTATTTAAATAACAGAACTCATAGGGTTGATGTTAATGGCAAGAGATCTTCAGGGTCTGCAGTCACTATGGGCGTCCCACAGGGCTCAATTCTAGGTCCATTCTTATTTTTAATATATATAAATGACTTACCTTATCATGTAAGGGATAATCACAAGATTGTATTGTTCGCGGATGACACATCTCTCATTTTTAAAATTAAACGTCAATCAGTAAACTTTGACGAAGTGAACAATGCACTATCTAAGATTGTCCATTGGTTCAATGTAAATAATCTACTCCTGAATGGAAAAAAGACCAAGTTGATTAAATTCTCAACTCCAAATGTGAGGCAGTTATGTGCAAATGTTCAACTTAATGGAATAGAGTTGGATCCTGTTGAGTCAACGGTTTTTCTTGGAATAACTGTTGATTCAAAATTACAGTGGGGCCCACATATTGAAAAATTGTCAAAAAAACTTAGTTCGGCCGCCTACGCTGTCAAGAAAATTAGACAAGTTACTGATGTTGATACGGCCAGAATTGTTTATTTCAGTTATTTTCATAGCGTCATGACGTATGGGATTCTTCTCTGGGGTGCCTGTGCGGACATCCACGCTATCTTTGTTCTACAGAAAAGGGCTGTTAGGGCCATTTACAATCTAGGTCCTAGGGATTCCCTCCGAGAGAAGTTCAAAGATATGAATATTCTGACCGTAGCCTCTCAATACATTTTTGAAAATTTATTGTACGTTCATAAAAATATATCTAATTTTAAGAAAATGTCTGATATTCATAACTTGAATACTAGGAATAAGCACAACCTCGCTGTACATCGCACACGCCTCCACAGAATAGGCAACTCATTCATGGGCCAATGCATACGCTTTTACAATAAACTTCCCATTGACATTAGAAATTTATCAATCAATCGATTTAAAATTTGCATTAAAACCAAACTATGTAAGAAAGGCTACTATAAAATAATTGATTATTTAGATGACAAAAAGGCTTGGGATTGAACTGCTCGCTCTGCTAAGCTTTGTGTAATTCCTATACAATATTGACATAAAAATCTGATATAATATCCTATTGTATATTTCCTTTTTATAATTAATTCTTTTACAATTTTTGACATGTAAATTTGACATTACAATTATTATCTTATTTTGTATGTTCAAATTATTATTTAATTCATTATAAAACATGAAACATATTGTACATGCTTTAAAACAGACTTTGATCCCTGAGTTTGTTTCGCCATTTCTTCTCAGGGTAGTCAGATACGAAATGTCGACCCCATCTAGCTTAAGTTTAAATTGTGATGACGTGTAAAAGTGATACCTACATCCTATTTACTGAATAAACAATTTCATTTAATTTCATTTCTTAAATTTTACCCTATTTTTAGTATTCTAACTTTCTCCAAGGATTTCTTTTCCCAAAAATTTCCTCGAGATCGATTTGTTTCCTTATAAAAGTGGAAAAACTCCACAATCTACCAAGACTGGCACACCTCCGCGGTAGAATGTTGGTGAACGACACCATATTTCGAGAATCTTATTGTTTTTATTTCCTCGCAGTAGGTGTGAAAAGTAGAGTACGCTCCTTGGAGACAAACATGTTTTTTTGCGCGGGCTTAAATTCCTCGCTGCTCTCATGATTCTATATTTAACTCCCTCGCTTTGCACGGGAGTAAACTTAAAGCTCCTTCGCTCCACTCGGGAGTCTTAGAACCCCTCGTTGCGTTCGGAATTCGAAATAGCGCCCGTGGTTTAAGACTGTTTTATCCCCTTGGTGCATAATCTACTATTATATCTGTAAGTTTGTACAACCACTTCTTAAACTTCAAGTTAAGTATTTTTTGAACGAGATGACGGTCGGTGTTTCCTATCTGAGTATTTTGAGAACAAACATCGATAACAAACTCAGATTTCACAGTCTCTGTAAAAATCTAGACCGTTAATACTCGATAATATACTAGTCTAGACATTGTCTAGGTTCGATCATACTCGTATGAGTCGCCTCTTGAAAGCCTCTTTAACACTTTTCAAATATGAGTGGGAGCACCACAAAAAAAACCGTAGGTATATCTAACAATGTATTATTAGCAAAAAGTTGCTATAAGTAGTGACTAATAAGGGTGTCTCATTTTTGCTGTTGATGCCATGTTAGACTTACGCTTGGATAATATAAACACTTGGGTCAAGCCATTTATCACGTGGATGTAGGCTTTGTCCTTCGTTATACTGCTACATAGTTTATAATGTGTGAAAGCGTCTTTGTACATAATAGGTATTTATGAAACCTGAGTAAAATATCAATAGCCATAATAGTAACATTATCAATGTTAATGAGCCCATACGTCTTCGAGTCACGTCTGTGTCCAAATGTTGGGTTGTTGTTTAGGTGGCCCTAAAGAACAAATGCGAGCGAATTCTTAATAATTCGGCGTTAGAACAATAAGGAAAATAATATTAGCAGATACACGCATGCAGTACCTAACAACAGGATATTTCGTAACTGAGCTAAAAAGGACATAAAAATGCCAACAACAAGGTAAATCGGGCCGTGTTGTAAACGTGTGATGTGTCATGACGATCATCTGGAAAAATAGCAGATGTTGGTGACACAACTGAGGCAAAGCTTCTTTTCCGTAGCGTGATAAACAAGTACTTCACTACATACTAACTATCTAATTATAATGCAGGCACAATATTTCGAGTGCGTAACATTGAGTCCTGCCGTAAAACGTGATTTTTAATCCCCCAAAAAAAAAAGTCGTTTTCTAGCAATTATTTTTGCGTAGGGTTGCTTAGGCTGATGTACAGAATGCTTGGTTGAATGCTCGTCTTCGTGACGGGTCCGTATACACCTCGTATAAACAGGGTGATTAGTAATTGATTGCACTCCTTGAAATGGGTGATACGTGAGCTAATTTGCAACAATTTTTTTATCCCCGCTAACTTGGATTCTTACCTGGGTTATTTTGAAAATTATTACCAATCATTTTATTCAACCAATTATGCTGTGTATTTTTGGAATAGCTTCACATTAGCACTCAGTGGTCTGAAAAATCTAAACTCACAATTAAAATTTGGTTAATAAGTTCCCATGCAGCAACATCACCTTGCACTGACATTCAAAAGCATGTTATGTCTGATTTAACAAGAACTGGCACCTGAAATAGAATCAGCACGATGAATCATAAATAGTGTTATGCAACACTATGCAGTGCTAGTTATCACAGTCTATCATTGACCTTATCCTTCAAAATGTTTGATGGGTATGAAGTATACGGGCAAAGGTTTTTGTTAGGCACGTTTTGCTTTTCTAACTGGCTCGCCCAGGCGTTTGCAAGTAATATAGGTAGGTATAATGTTCGCTCTCCCTTTCTACATCTCCATACCACTGATGCAATACATCACATGACTAGAGATGTGCAATGTGTGCATTAGTCAGTTTGAGATGTAAGGTTGACGCATCTTCAAAGACATGACTGTTTTCTACGACCCCGCTTTGGACCCTCTTGGTGTATTCTCAGCCCATTGTCTCTCCCAAGAAGGCGACCTTTGTCTCAGCCATGATAATATTTTAGGCAGATTTTGCATAATCATTGACATTGTACCTTCTCTGTAGAGAAAAGGCCTTTGCCCAGCAGTGGGACAGTAATAGGCTGGTATTATTATTATTGACATTGAAACCATCCGGATATTGATTATTGACATTGAACTTCAGTTTATCCGTGATCATGATGCTTGCAACACTGCCGAAATATCGGGAACTCAAAATTAATAGTAAAAAAGGTAAATGTCCCGTTTTTAGTGTTAGTGGCCATGTCAGTTCCAAAATTTACATGATTTTACGTTGCTTTGCTGTACGTAGATGTATAAATAGCATACAAGTTATGGAGTGGCGACCGCGAACCGGAACGAGTTGCGTTGGAAGGCTTCCCACTAGTTGGACCGATGACCTGGTGAAGGTTGCGGGGATCCGTTGGATGTGAGACCGGGACCGGTCAATGGCGACACTTGGCGACACTTGGTGGGAGGCCTATGTTTAACAGTGTATGTCTTTCGGCTAAAATGATGAATAAGCATAGGCAGCCGTGTGACACAAGACACAGGCCTCTTTCTTAAAGGGAACGGGCAGTAATCCACCCAGTGGGCTAACTCCAGATCACTAGATACCACATGTCATGTCTTCGAATTTTTGGTTTTTGGACATGATGGTGAATGATTACTCTGTTTCCTTTTACCGTTTTTTGAGAGAAATACTGATAAAATAAATTAAACAAAGTACCTGACACGATTTTTGGGTTACAGTGAGATATTTCTCAACGGCATGTAAAGCCAAGTCAGAGGCCCATGGGCTGCATAAAAACTCTGAGACCAGGTTAGGCACTAACCACACAAAAAAGAAGGAAGAAGACAGCGTAATAATATTTTCTTTCCTTAACAGTTGCAATCTGGCGACGTCGAAGGAAGATCCTAGTACCCGCCTTCAGTCCTAGGATAGTCGAGAATTTTGTCCACGTCTTCGCTGAACAGAGTCAAAAACTGGTGAAGCAACTGACGAAGTCTACTGGTAAAGGGAAGTTCAGCATCTGGCCGTTTCTTAGCACTTACACCCTGGATTCTGTGTGTGGTATGTATAATTGCCCCCTTTTTTTTTCGGATGGGAAATCATCAAATAACTCCTCCCGCTCTGGGCTGAGCAGGAGGGAGTGTCAGACTTTTACTGACTAAAACCCATCCATGTTCCTTCATCACCCTTTGTGTTCCGGGGCCACGGTATCTCTTTCGAACAGTCCCGCAGCCCCGGTGTATAATTCCCCCTCACGTGACATTTGTCGTACCATGCTGACTTAGGATTACAGTCATTTCAAATGCGCCGTACGGCGCGAAAATTCCGGTTCAATATAATGCGATTATCTTAGCATCCAAGTCCCTCTATCTAACTAACTATTCTAACTGGAAATAAAAATCTTGTCGCAAAGTAAAAGACAACTGTTTTTAGGTAAAAATATCGCAAATAAAAAAATAAAATAAAAATAAAAAGCATAGAACATAGCGACTTAAACAGTCGGGACCCATTATTGGGGCGATTTAAGCCGTTATGTTAATGGGTCCCGACTGTTAAGTCGCTATGTTCTATGCTTTTTATATTATTTTATTTTTTTACGCAGTTTTTTTTTTTTTGATATACCCAGTGTCACTTGACTCTCACAGTAAATAAGAATCTAACGACACCTCTCAAGCTAAAATCCATCGAGCCGTTCAGACCACAGTGCGTGCCAAACAATTATACATAAATACATAAATACACACTCTCGAAAAACATAACCCTCCTTCTGGCGCAGTCGGGTAAAAAACTGCGAACGTTGCCAATTATATAATTATAAATTTAAATCGAAATGAAATGTCAGTAGCATTCGAATGATTGGATCTGTTTAAAAATCTTCATTAAAAAAATTGCCAAATAGCTGAATGGAATAATAATTTAGTATGTTTCGTATGTCAAGAACATACTAAATTTAGATTCAGCATATAAAAATCGAACATCTATTTTTAACCCTAAAGGTCAGAACCGAAGGCAAATTCACCGTTAGTTATTTGCTAATTTTGGCAAGTAAATCGTTGAACTTTGTGCTTACGTGATTAAGATTGATGATAGTTTAAATTACCGTAGTTTATTATACTACGGCTTAGTCTAGATCCATTTGTCATGATAATTATTTCTACACGCAAACATGGCCATTGTTTAGGCAATTTAACTTCATTTGTGCGAAGTTTGTGAATTATATGTTTTGTTTATCTATTTATAGTTTATTGTATAGACTGTAATGTGGTTCCGATAGGAGAAAGTGCCTACACACGAACTCTGAGCCTAATTTTGTCAAGAACATCTCGACATATAATTCCGTGGGAACATATTTTGTCAAACTCAAAATATATACCTAGAATAATAATTATGATAATCGCTTATTTGTTCAGGTTTTTGCATAGACGTGTACAAAAATAGTAACAAATGAACACGACAATCGTGCGTACGTACGACAATCGCCTAAACATGACACACGCGGGACGATTGCTTGGGGAAACTACTACCAATCTAAAAAAAGGTCATTCCTTATTAGAAATTAGGCACAAAGAGTTCACTGATCCGACGGTTTATTAACAGAAACAACAATAGGAGTAAAAATCAACGCACAAGAGAATCCAGACCAACCGTTCTTGAACGCGATGTGCTGCGTCCTCAACCTGGTATGTCAGAGGATCTTCCACTTGTGGCTGCAACCTGACTGGCTGTACCAGTGGTTCCCTCAGTATAAGCAACACCAGGAGTGTGTAGCACTCATGCATGGCTTTACTGATAAGGTAATTATATCGATCAGTACGTAGACGTTCATATAGCTCCAATTTTAGAAGAAAAAAATGCATGTATAGCGTTTATGTAAAAAAAATCTGCTGTTTTCTAAAAAAGTGCTATACCTGCAGAGCCAAATTGTACGGAAAAGCATTTTTTTTGTAAATTACGTTCCCAAAAGGGTTCGGTATGATTTGTTCGTCGGTGGTCCTTCCACCCTGTATACTCAGAGCTTCTTGTTGGACTTGAGTTTTTGGGTCTACTGGAAATGGTTGTTTTAATTATAGGAGTTGGTTGATCATCATCAGGGCTTCTTCAGCTACATTAATTAAAGTTATAGAATCAGTCGTTACATTGCGGAAATTTAAGCAAAATATAGAGTTTTAATTCCACGAAAAAGGTTCAGTCCTTGATGCAGGATGCAACACCGCCTTATTCGCGCCCGAGTCAATACTTCCTGAGGATGCCCGGTGTCGAGTATAGGTTTGTGCATATTTTTGCGGGCGGTGCTGCATCCTGCATCCATAGGCCTAGATCTTTTTCGAGGAATATTTAGTTTTAAATAAATATTTTGCATACCATTTAATACATTTTAGGTGCTACCACCCATATGATAACGAATTCATTAATGTACAGGTTATCAAAAAGAAGAGAGAAGATTTAAAACTTGAAAAACTATCAAGAACAGAGGTTGATCATGAATTTGGTAAGAGAGAATCTAACTAACTACAATGAGCTCTCACCCAAAATTGGTTTATAATCGACATATATTTGCAATTGCAGATTTGGGATCATACAAGAAACAGTCCTTCCTAGACTTGTTAATCCATTTATCTGGAGGTGAGAACGGTTATACTAATGTGGAGTTAAGAGAGGAAGTGTTGACCCTGACTGTAGCTGGAACGGATACCTCTGCCGTAGCCCTGGGGTACACACTACAGCTGATGGCTAAATACCCGGAGATTCAGGAGAAAGTGTATAAAGAGTAAGTGGTCTTTTTACCCGACTGAGGAGGGTAATGTATTTATCAGCCTCTAAAGGGTGTAACAAGACTCTTAACGAAGCCTAAAGGTACTAGTTCATCCCGTTGCGATATTTTTTTTGGTCTAGACCGTACCTGGGAACCTTCTAGTTACGAAGCTGTTGGGGATCAAAGTTCCAACTTCTTCACAAGTTTTTTTTTTTTTAATTACATATTTTTAACTTAAGATTTTTACTGTTAACACCTCAACGACCCCCGTACTATTCAATCCAATCTGCACAATGTTTTGAGTGCGTTACATTGGTTCCTACCGTAAAACGTGATTTTTCACCACTAAAAAAAAAGTCCCTTCCCAGCTATAATTGCGCAAAGTTACTTAGTTTGATGAACATAATGCTTGAGGGCTTCGTGAAGGGTTTTGTTACACCCTGTATATGTACGAGTACGTTTGCTCCTTTGTGGCGCTCCAGAGACCAAACGCTTGTGCCGATTTTTATGATTCTTACGACAATCGATTTTTATTGGATTCGGATTTTCGTTTTATTTTTGGGGTGTAACGTTTCATTCATCACAATTCACAACTGCTGTGAATTAAAACATCTTGACGAAACCGGAACTAGAACGAAAAATATATCTTATGATGAGTGTACGATATAATTATAATCAATTGCAAAATTAACAAACCATTTTGTAGTAAGAAGCCATTAGAAAAGTTTATGACCGCAGTTATTATTCTTATAAAATTAACCATGAAGTTACGAAGGGGATTTGATAATGAATAAATAGGTATGAACCGACATACCCGTTGGTCGAGTGGTCGCAAGCGCGATTGCTGAGCATGAAGTCCTGGGTTCAATTCTCGGGTCGGTCAAAGTGTTATTGTGTTTTTTCATCAGGAATTGCTCAGTAGCAGCCACGGAGTCTGGATTTGTGCCCGGTTGATGGCAATAGGCTCGCCCCCTATTACATGGCGCTTAATACAACTGGTGAAATGTAGGTGTATAGGTACTATTAGGTACACCTCTGCCTAGCCCTTCGAGGATTACAAGCGTGAAGTTATGTTTATAAACCGACTTGCTTAAAACTTCTTCCGTATTTTATGTTGATTTCTTTGTTTATTACCAAGTAACATAAAACAACTTGATTGATAGATTGACGCCTATGAATAATCAAAGACATAATGTTCACGTTTTTCCTGTAGGTATCTAACTTAGATTAATTGTAAGCTCAATTAGTACAAGATAAGATAAAACAATCAATATCGTGCAATTATAAAAAATATGTAAGGACAAGAACTATCAATATTTATTATGTGTAGTTGGTCGTTATGTAACTTAGCACATGTTCGTAACAGCTTTAATTGTTTAGAAGAATTTATTGAAGCTCAGGGGGCTGTCAAGGACAAAATATGTCTTCTTAAAACAAAACTTGATTATACAGGTTGATTTTTTAAACGTTGGCAATACTTTAAGGGTGTTTAGCACTCATGAAAATGAACAACTGTTAATATAGGACCGACCTTGATGCCTAAATTTTTTCGAGTTACGCGCCCAACCATATATGGAGCACTTGATAATTTTACGCGATTTTATGGTTAATTCCATAGTAAATGTTGTTCATTTTCGTGAGTACTAAACGCCCTTAAAGTATTGCCAACGTTTAAAAAATCATCTTGTATAAACTAGTATATTAGTGATTATAAATAGGGATATTGGTTATGATGAGCTGGGGAGCTGGTGGACTTCTCCCCAGCTAGCTACGAGACAGCTTTATGATTCGTATTACAATTAGCTCTTTTGGACGTTCAAACAGTACTAATTATCAACCTAATTTGTTAAATAAGTGACTTTCAGTTGCTCAGGAGTTCTTCTTTGTTCTTTTTTACAGGCTCTGCGAGGTATTCGACGACGATCGTATGTTAGTAAAAGAAGATTTAGTGAAGTTAAAGTATTTGGAGAGAGTAGTCAAGGAGACGATACGATTGTTCCCGCCTGTGCCGCTCATTATTAGGAAAGTCTTAGAAGATATTACACTGCGTAAGTATTTTGTATAGACACAAGTTAGAACCATTGCACAAATGATGATGTAAAAGTTCAATAAAGACTTTTAAGTTGTTTGGACAAAACTTATGCTGAAGTACTCTTCAGAGCTTTTTGACGAAACAGCTAAGTACTCTTTCTACACTGGAGGGATTAGAGTTTACGCCAAAAAAGTTCTCTTGGAATATAAGTCACTAGCTTTCTCTGAGGTTCTTTTTCGTCTTCTTTTAACCTGGAAAGTGGGGAAATTTACCTGAATTGACAGTTGATTTTTAAGGTTCTATACCCAAGGAGTAAAAACGGAACATTATTACTAAGACTCTACTGTCCGTCCGTCTATCTGTCTGTCTCTCTAGCTGTCAGTCATCAGGCTGTATCTCATGAACCGTGATAGCTAGAGAGTTGGAATTTTCACAGATGATGTATTTCTGTTGGCGCTTTATCAACAAATACTAAAAATAAAATAAATATTACAAAAACTTTTTTTTTTACATAATGTTACGGAACCCTTCATGCGCGAGTCCGACTCGCAATTTACCTTTTTTTTTTCAAACAGTGAGAGCAGCGGTGGCCCAGTGGTGGCGGCTCCGACTTACGAACAGTAAGTCGTGGGTTCGATCCCAGGCAGGCGCATTACTTTGTGTAATTTATTTCATCACCACTGCTCTCAAAACGGTGAAGGAAAACATCGTGAGGAAACCGGCATGTCCTAGAACCAAAAACTCGAAGACATGTGACATCTACCAACCCGCACTGGGCCCGCGTGGTGGATTATAGCCCATTCCCTCTCATAGAGAGGAGGCCGAGTGTCCCAGCAGTGGGAACATTAAAAGCTGATTATGATTTTCAAACATTGTACTGTATTTCGTGCCCTACGAATTTAACAATGCAAAAAGATTATGCAGGTACTAACATCAGACATTTTCTACAGCGTCCGGTCGCGTGCTGCCCGCTGGTTCGGGCGTAGCCTGCTCAATATGGGGTGTCCACCGAGACCCCAAGTACTGGGGTCCAGACGCCGAGGAATTCGACCCTGACAGGTTCTTGCCCGAAAGATTCAACCTGGAACATCCTTGCAGTTACATGCCTTTTAGTAATGGACCTAGGAACTGCCTCGGTAAGTAACTTCGTTCAAGTATTGGCACCGATCAGGACAGAATCGTGGTGTAGATCAGTTAATCTTTAAAAATAAATATTTAAGAGTCTGTCGGTAATTTCAAAATAACAGCTTTTTACTGAATGCAAATGAAAGTACACGGAACTTATATAAAAAAAATATTACACTATTTATAGCTCGTCTATCTATATTTTTGTTTGTTTCGGCTCCGAAACGACTAGACTGATTTTGACGGAATTTACTGGCAGATAGCTGATGTTATACGGAGTAACTTAGGCTACTTTTATTTTAGAAAAATAATTAGGGTTCCGTGAAAGAAAATTAAAACCCTTGAAATGGTTCGACGATTCAAATAGGGAAGTATAATTTTAAGTACAATAATTTCACGCGGACGAAGGTCGCGGCAACACCTAGTTAGAAATAATTTGGACACTAAGTTTGTGTTCCTTATAATTCTATAGATTACTTTTCGTATAAACGACGCCTTCTACAGTAATATGCTAGATGTAAGAAAGGAGATGCCCGAAATTGTATGTGTCGAAAACCCAGATTTTGCTTAGAGTGATTCATATAACAAGGAAATAGGAATTTGAACACGGGGGCTTTTGTGCAGTGAATAACTGAAGATAGCTTTAGTATTCAGTAACAGTGTTTCTGTCTACAGTTAGATGGTAGATAGATAGATAAGGATAATCATTATAAAGAGAATCTTGAAACATATAAAGGTTTGAGGTGTCTGAGCTTTCGTAGCGGCAATCGGCGGCGGCGACCTCTCGCGTCCGGCCCTGGTTCAATCCATGGTCCGGAGCGAGAGGGAATGGGACGCCGTCACCTCCTTCTGCGAAGCAGTCATGCTAGCGAAGGAGGTGGCGGGACGTGAGAGGGAAGAACCTCACGTCTCAGCCGCCGCGGGAGACGCACTGGGCGTCGGGGGCCACGTGGTGGCCCCCGGCCACAGTAGCCGCGGACCTGTGGCCGGCGAGCTATGGGCTAGCTCGCCGTCCGTCCGTCTTATGACGACAGGCCGTGTCGACGGCGCGTTCGTGCGCCTCAAAGAGAGTCAGCAAACAGGAAGGGGTCTGAAAGGACCGATGCCTGCCAGGGTTGCGGGACTGTTCGAAAGAGATACCGCGGCCCTGGAACACAAAAGGCAAAGGAAGAAACATGGATGGGTTTTACCCATCCATGTTCCTTCCTTTGCCTTTGTCAGTAAAAGTCTGACACTCCCTCCTGCTCAGCCCAGAGCAGCAGCGAGAGGGCTTATTTGATGATTTCCCAAGCGAAAAAAAAAAAAACGTGTCTGAGCTTGCAAGGTTATTCTATAACTTTTATGTTAAACTCTGATCATCTGCCGAGCCTTGTCTCAACTATTTTGAGGTCGGCTTCAGTCTAACCGTATCAGTATTTTACATGGAGCGACTGGGCAGTCGCTCTATGTAAAATACTCGACCTCCGCAACCCAGTTAGTACTGGATAATGCGATACCCCTTGGTTGACTGATTGTCAGACTTTATGGCCACTGACTACCTGTAATGCCGTCAAAGATCCACAAATGACAGCCTGAGCCAACGACTGTGGTTTCAAGGGCACGGAGAAAATTCTACATGCTAACAAGCTACATATTTTCAGGAGTAGATCAAGCAAATCAATGGATCATTTGGCGTGTGATCAAAATAGCTTTGTCATCTTGATTTATAATAAACTGGCTTTTGCCGGCGGCTTCGCCCGCGTGGATGTCGAACGATGGGAACGTACTACCGGGGGGTACCCCTTTGTGTTAGTTAGTTAGTGTTAGACCAACCTAGGCAAGCGTGGCTTAACCTAAAGATCTACCCGAGCCGCTGTTATTAACCAGCCACGAGCTCCTCTTTTTATGTTTGACTCTGTTAACGATATTAATTTATCCGCAAATTAAAATCATGAAAAAAGACATTTAATTAGATAGTCCTGAGAAACAATTACATAGGTGTTTGCACATGTGCATCTTTCTATTGAACTGATTGACATAAAAAGTGGCATATTGCTTGGTATGTATTTGTCAGAGATCGCCAACATTTTTGGTAATCTGAAAACATAATGGTGACTGAAGCTATACTGGACAACTCCATGTACAGTCACGAGCACCAATTTTAAAAGTGTTTTTCTCGTACTATTCCAGTTAATTTTAACTGGAATAGTACGAGAAAAACACTTTTTTTTTCATGATGTTACGAACATAGTATTCTGGAACTCATATTTTTATGACAAGAATCCTATATCCCAGTTACAATCGTTATTTCTCGCGAAAATTGCTTTTAAATTTAGGAAAGTGTATACATATTGGTGCTCGTGACTGTTCAAAATTACGCAGACTTCCCCAAGAAAGGGGATCTAAAGGGCAGCTTACTGACTACGTGCAAGAAAGTTCAGGTTGACAAATCAGGTTCATTAGGCTCTGGTTGTTAAAATAAACTTTGTTTCTTTAATTAAAAATCTGCATATTTTTTAGGCTTCACTGCATAAGTCTGTCTTACAATCAAATATTGTAACCGTTCAACTCCTACGGCTTTCCGTAAAACAGCAACCAGACTGGTTGCCGCGCCGCCGCGCCGCGCCGGCTCGATGTTGAGCACCACTGATCAATATAGCTCTCAATCGTAATGATAATTACTTCCAGTAACCACGTACTAATTGTTGTTTGTTATGTATTTATGTATCAATAAGTGCACGTGCCTGCATTTTATCAATCGTAAAAGGGACTTCCCTTCTTTAAGTCCGCGGTTTCGCACCGTTTTAGATAGATCCGGAAATACCTGCCTGTAATGTGTTGTAGATCGATTTAGCATTGATGACACGGAAAAGTGATTTCTTAGTAGATGAAGTAGATAAGCATTATAAAACATAGACTGACTTAACTTTGTGAGGTAGTTGGTAAACAGAAATAGTGAATATTCCACAATGTTATAAGATGTTGAAGGAACCCTTCACGAAGCTGTCAACCAAGCATTCTCTACATCAAACTAAGTAACTCTTTGCAAAAATTGTTGCTGGTAAAACATTTTCTTTTTTTTTGGGTGATAAATCACTTTTTACAGTAGAACTGAATACAACGCAATCTAAACATTGTGCTGATGGATGTATTGAATAATGCAGGGGTCATGGAAGCATTTCAAGTAAAGTTATAACATAAAAAAAAAACTTATGAAGAAGTTGAAACTTTGACCTCTAATAATCTCCGTAACTAGAAGGTTCCCAGGTATGGTCTAGTCTAGAACAAACAAAATACAATGCAATGCAACAAACAAAACGCAATGACCGGTAGAACAAGTACCTTATGGCTTCGTTAAGGGTATTTTTACATCCAGTAGATGTATTTATGATAGATATGATAATATGAACCCCTATCAAGGGGAGCAAATGATAGCAAGATAACTGCTAACGACAGGAAAATGGAAAAAAAAATATTCCTAATAAGAAGCCCGCGTAGCATGACCACCGTAGAAATGGGTTTTGTCGACGAAGAGTCGAATTGAATTGTAATTTTATGACAACTTGTGGAATGTGGATTTCTATCGTCGCAAGCGTGTCGATGTTAGAAATGTATGAAATAAATGACAAGACATGTCAAGTTGTATAGAAAGAGCTTTGTCGAGTCTTGATAGAGTAGAGAGAGTATTGCCATGCTAGGGCTTAATTATCTATTACGTTGTCTTAATTTTAATTCTCTTGTCCACAGGCTACCAATACGCGCTGATGTCAGTCAAAACAGCGTTGTCAACGGTGCTGCGACATTATAAGGTTGTAGAAGACAGAGAAGATGGTCCTGTACCTAAAATTAGGGTCAAAATCGATATTATGATGAAGGCTGTGGACGGCTATCAAGTGGCATTGGAAAGAAGAGACAGTTCCGAAGTGACGTCACTAAAAAGCGCGGGAAAAAGTGACAGTTAGGCTTTTTGTATTTGCTTTTTTGTACCTGACAGCTATTTATGAAATATTTATTGAATTTTTATTTGTATTGCGTTCTAGTATATACAGCCAGGTTAATATGGAAGTATTATTTTAGAATAAAATATGATTTAATATTTTAGTTGTTTTTTTTATTTAAACAAAACTATTGCTGTTGAAAGTTTTAGAACTCTAATATACTTTTGAATAAATTGTCCTGAATAGTTTCCATGACTGCTAGAAGTATTATAATGCCAAGGCGACTGCGCAAATCATAAACAATAATTTTATGCAAGAAGTTTCTTGTATGCAGACTGATGCAGACTTTTACTATTCATAAAGTAAATTCGCAACATTTTTTGCTACGCTATTAAATTGATGCTGACAGAAGAATTCTCAAGACGTCAAAAAGCAAATTGCCGTTTATTTCAAAATATGTCTTAGAACAAATAAAAGAATTTCGCCTTCAAACGTCTAAAAATCTACGTGGATTTTACCAGATACTTGAGTCATTACTGGTAAGGCAAGCATTTTCATTGTGATATACCTACTTGAACAATTACGTACGCTAAGTACGGCCTTGCACTTTCCCGATGCACGTGCGTCCCTAGCATCTATTACAGTAGCTATTTCCTTGATAAATTATATGGTTCGTTATTTTTAAAAGCAAAGAAAGGTGTTTTCATACTGGACCTATTTAAAGGGCTAGAAGTGGCGTGGTTTCGTAAAAAACGTGTTGCAGAAGAAAATTTAAAACCAGTTGAGCTGTGGGCCAAAACAACCACGATGTGGAGCCCTGTTACAACCAGAAGGCGACGTGGTAGACCTCGCAGGAGATGGCGGGACGAGCTGGACATAACCAACGACCAGTGGTTTACATTAGCCCTGGATCGATACATTTGGAAGTCATGGGGAGAGACCTATGCCCAGCAGTGGGAAACAAAGGCTAACTAAAGCAATTAAAGGCTCATTCTAGGCTACGGGAAATTTTTGTAACGCATGTCATAGGGCCAAAGTCTGAAATCGCCAACTCGTCTTGAGCAAGCGTGGTAATCAATGCTCGTGCCTTCTCTGTTGAGAAGCCTTTGCCCAGCAGTGGGACAGTAATAGGCTGGTATTATTATATTATTATGTCATAGGGCCGATACGTTTTAGCATGTGCGAATCAGTCAAACGAGGAGTCCCTGCATGCTATTTAATGACCGGGTTATCGACCAATGAAAATGAGCCATATCGAGCTTTCCCCATTAATTACACTTCCCCTACGCACCACACATGACCTGATGGCCATTGACACCGTGATTCGAATCAAAAGAAAGGTCGGCCCTCAGGCTAGGTGGAGCGGTAATTTTCACAAGGTGGCTGGCAGCAGCTGGATGACTTCTGTATAATACTAGTAAAGAGCAATACAAATATAACAATGCTTGTAGTCCTCGTATCGTCGTATAATATCCCTTATTCCAATAAAATGGACAGAAACTACAGCATAGAAATTGCAAAATGTCTCAGGTAGGAGTAGCCGAGTTAACCTCACTATTAACAAGTCCTCGTATCGTGCTTTAATACCCTTTATTCCAATGAAATGGACAGAAACTACAGAATAGAAATTGCAAAATGTCTCAGGTAGGAGTAGCAGAGTTAACCTCACTATTAACAAGTCCTCGTATCGTGCTTTAATACCCTTTATTCCAATGAAATGGACAGAAACTACAGAATAGAAATTGCAAAATGTCTCAGGTAGGAGTAGCAGAGTTAACCTCACTATTAACAAGTCCTCGTATCGTGCTTTAATACCCTTTATCTCAATAAAATGGAGAGAAACTACAGCACAGAAATTGCAAAATGTCTCAGTAGGATAAGCAGAGTTAACCTCACTAATAATAAGTCCCCGTATCGTCCTTTAATACCCTTTATTCCAATAAAATGGAGAGAAACTACAGCATAGAAATTGCAATATATCTCAGGTAGGAGTAGCCGAGTAGGTAGTGTAACCTCACCCTTACATTACACTACTGTGTTCGAAAATTTTTCCCCCGACCTTCGAACTTTCACAACCATTTATTTTAATGACAAAAATCCATTGCTCGACTAGTAATAGCACTATACATAGAATTCCAAGCCATTAGAATCAGTTTAATGCTAAATCGTAACTGTAGTTTATTTATGTTGGGTTGTAGTTATGGCTTTAAATCAAAACTAATTAATTTTGCTATAAAACTAAGTACATTATTAAAAATATTAAACATGTTCTTCTTATTGTAAGTAGTTAGTTTAGTTATTTTTATTCCGGATACTGAACTGGCTCACTCGTTGGGCTAGTTGTCGCAAGCGTTGAGCATGAGGTCCTGGGGTTCGATTCTCGGGTCGGGCAGTGTTATTGGGTTTTTCCATCAGAAATTTCTCAGTAGCAGCCAGGAGTCTGGATTCGGGCTCGGATGGTAATAGGCTCGCCCCCTATTACATTGGACTTAAAACATAATTGGCGAAATGTGGGTGTACTTACAGGCGCGATGTTCTTTTATTTTGCAAGAAATATTTTAAAGGAGTATCTATGGAGTTTCCTGCTCAATCTTCTAAAAACGAAATAACCGTAGCTTTGTTTTCTTGTAAAGTTTTGAAGTTTTTTTTAAATGAGAACAAAGCTAAAAAACTAAAAATTCTCAACCATATTTTTTTGTTTTCAGGATAGACAAAAGAATATTATTGATTCTGTCTTTTAAAAGTACAATAAAAATCCAGACAAATAATTCAGATTTCAATATTTATTAGTCTAATATATACTTACTGTACTTTATTTAGATATCTTCAGTTCGAGTCAATAGCCTTGTCAGGTTTCATTATTGTTATTAGTCTTATTATTAAAGTCGTGCTGTTACTTGAAGGTCTAAGAACTCTAGTCTAGCGTAGGACATCAGTAGTATTACTTGCGCTTCGGAAGTTACCCTTGCTGCTACGACCATAGATACACCAGATGTAACATAATAAACGCAAGACCTCCCGTGTGGTCTCTTGGACCATGAAACTGAACAACTTTTGTTCTAGGAGTTCTTGAAACTTGCAAAAAAATGGACTTTGTATAGGAACTGACGCGATCAGTGGATGGACACTCATAGAACAAAAATTTTTCAGTGTCAAGGTCTGAGACACCACACGAGAGGACTTGCGTTTATTATGTTACACTTTGTAAAATAAAGAATTTTTATAGATTTCTATGGCTACGACTTATGAACGGTAACGTCAAGCTGCAACCACGACTGTTGTGCAGTTGACTCTACAACAAAAACTAAAAAAAAACAGACGAATGATGATAAATGTTGAAAGTTACGACTACTATATCCGTGATTCATAAAGATATAACATAACATAACATCACGGCCGTAATCCCGGAAGGGTTAGACAGGGGTTTACCTAATAGTACACCCCCATTTCGCCAGTTCAAGTACAATTAAATATTACCTGCATTCAATTTAGAAATAAATTAAACTTAATTCCTTGCTCTTGGCTATTATAAAGGATATACCAATAGAATAAGTAGGTCATGGTAAGTGTATGATTATTTTTACAGCAGTTATTCTTAACATGATGGGCAGACTTCCAAAAGGTATCAACATCATTTAGAAGGTACTCACAGCTAAATTTAGATGTGTGTGAATGGCCGTACCAGTGGCGAAGGCTCCACACAACTCGATTCCTACCGGCTTCCCTTTGAAAAATGGCACAGTCAGTATTTTCCACTTTCAATACATTTGTGCCAACCATAACAGGAGTCTGCGCTCATCGCATAACCGAGTTCTGCAATGTCCCTCTCACCGCACTGACTTCATTCATCGATAATTCTTCGTTCAATCTATTGCTCTGTGGAATGCGCTTCCCCAGGAAATCAGGATGGCAACCAATCGTCGTATCTTTTAAAATTAAAGTTCGTGAGTACATTCGGAAGAAGCTGGCAGTTTCGTCACAACGTTAATGTTTTCTCCATTTTTTAACTTTCTTCTAATTTAGTATATTTGTGTAAATGTCTATTTACACACTTACCTCTTACAAAAATTGACCCTTCGTTACTGGGCCGTACCATAGTTATGTAGGAAGTTGGGTTTCATGTTGAGTCTGTGAGTCATCATTGTAAGTACTTAGATCCCTGAACTTGGGACAGTTTAAAAGTCTTATATCTTTTATTTTATTTTGATTTCGTGCTTTGTTTCTCGTAACAAAACACAGCGGACCTTCGCCGGGACCTACAAGGTGTAAACGGAAGTCGCCCACCAAGCATTCTGTACATCAAATTAAGTAAGTCTATGCAAAAGCTATTGCTGGGAAATGTCTTCTTTGCACAGCTGTAGGAACAGCTCTGTGCTGCAACAAAATAAATGAAAAGGTCCCGATTACACCAACATGACTTAATATTAGATATTTTCGTCTGAAAATATAATAATTATTAAATAAAAATAATTTTATAATTATTAAGATATCTCTTCAGTCCATTCCATTGAAATGACCAGGAAGTAGATTATCATTTACTGTATAATTGGCTAGATCATTGTATTCATACAAACTTTAAACGTGCAAAAAGTTTGTGTGAATACTCGTACAATGATCTAGCCAATTATACAGTAAATGATAATCTAGATAAATTAATCAAAAATCGAGATAAAATAATTTAAATTCAAATGACACGTCTCTTGTTTTTTTGTTTAGTTATGTTAATAGATAATTCGGAAGGGACGTCGAGACACGCAACCGTAGCCTAAGTAACTTGGCTAATGAAATATTTTGCCCTTTTTATGCAAAGGCAAAAGTGAATGACAACTGACAACGGCCTGTAGGTTTTTAAAGAGGGCATTTTATACTGTAACAACCTTTAGCACGCAAGCTGTTTGCCATTAAACTGGGTTACAGGAAGCCGCGGGAATTTCAATTTAAAGTTTTATAGATTTTAATTATAAAGTACAATGTATATGGTCTTTTATAGCCGATATTAGTGTTCTATTTAGCATTCGAAACGTTTTTATGGCATTGACGTAATGCAGGCAATTAAAATGGACACTTCTAGTCGCACGGAGGTTGTCTGTGTTGAAAGAAAAGGAAAAGTTTAAAGGCGTTACATGATTTAACTTATCATTGATGACGTCATCACTATGTATACTTTACTTACAGAATAACAAAAGTACAAGATTTTTTTTAATGATATTTATTCAGAGCTCGGGTTTTAATGGTAAAAAACATCCCCATAAACATAATTCAATCAAAATTCTCTCATGAAATCCAGTCGTTCGAAACTGTATAAAAATATAACCGTCCGTGTCGCATTCATCAAAAATGTTATTCAACTTTACCGAACTTGTTCGGTTTAATATAAAAAGCGACGCGTCATTAGACTAAACAAAATGCATTATCGTTGTTACGTTGCTTTTTACAGGAGACTCGTGTCACGAACGGGGGTTAATAAATCACTGGGGGTTGGGCATCAGCTTGCAACCTAACAAACTTGGAGAATCGGAGACAGTATAGGGTGGGCGGTGGAGTGCGCCAGTCGACCCGCGTCGAACCGCTCGCTCGCCGAACTGACTTAACGTAAACGTGTCTCGAACGATATCACGACTCCAGCCAATATTACGATTGTGATGATAAGCAGACATGCGATTCACGCGTTCACATACACGAGTATATTCCATTGAAGGCGCAGATGTATCGCGGCTGATATGAATAAAGTTGGAAACATTCCTGATGGGTCGTGTCCAATTTTGAAAAATAAAAAGGCATGTTTCTAGGGCTGTGCTGAAGAATGGACGGCAGCTTTGATGATGACGAGCCTTTCATATTCAGACTCAATGACAGCGGATCAGGACCCGGCTTGCTGGTCAAGGTATCACATATAACTTTTAAGGAAACACGTAGCTTCTTAGATGGCTTCTGTACAATAGGTATGGTAGTAATGATTTAACTTTAAGTTATTATACAGTAAATAACTAGTCATTAAATAGAATGAATAGTAAATTGACAATTCAAGGAGTATACATAATTAGTGGTATGTCTTTTATTTATCATTAGATTGTAAATAAAAGTTTACGTAAGCTGTACATTTTACGCTTGTAGTGAATAGTTTCACCCTGGGTCTTTGACTAGGTATATAAACCTTTACGTAAGATTATGTGTAGTATAGTTTAAGAGCTATAATAACACGCTAATAATTCATTGACACAATTATTAGTTGTTTTGTTGTAAACTGGTCAATAAGTCCAACTCAAAGGTCGTACACTGATGCAGTTATTATAAAACAGTTATTGTTGATACTTTGATTTTATGAAGTTAAATTGTTACTGTTTTATTTGTATGTATTAAACATACAAATAGGTAGATATATACAAATATATATATATATATAGGGTGACTGGTAATTAGTGTACGATCCTTAAACACGTGATTGTGCTCATGATAACCAACAACTTTTACTATGGGAACAAACCTGAAATCGCGGAAAAAAAATCAGCTGTTCAGTACATTTATGTTTGCCTAATGTACTGAACAGCTGATATTTTTTTCGCGATTTCGGCTTTGCTCCCATAATAAAAATAGTTTGTTATCATGAGCGCAATCAATGTTTAAGTATCGTACACTAATTGCCAGTCACCCTATATATATAGATATTTTGTATTAAAAGCTGTAACATTATTTAAGTGGGTATACGATATTTATTGGCGATAATTGCGCCTATATTATTAATAATTAATTGATTAATCGTAATTACCTATGAGACAGTAATTAACGTGTAGCTTGTGAGCATTTTATTATAATTAATGACAAATAAAATGGTGTCTGCACGTGTTAAATGCGTATCATTATGCGTATAACTGGTAGCCAGAGAAATTATTAACGTTACTTATAAGTTATTAATATATGCTAAATGAACAGTATAGGTAATAATCTTTTTATTTTTTTTATTACATTTAATACAGCATAAAGTAATCCTACTCGGTCTTCTCACAGAACCACAATAGTACATTATGATATAAGTGCGGTAAGTTGAAAATTACAGCCGAGGCGATATTGCTAGCCCGAGCCGTAGGCGAGGGCTACAAGAAAGCAGAGGCTGCAATTATCAAAGCGCACGTATGTCATACGACGTTTTATAACATATTTGCGAGGAAATAAATAAAACTGCCTCTGAGACTTCTGGCGGTGTCGAATTAATACATTCATAATTACTTAACGATATTTTCAAATAGAAACAATACAGCGAAAAGAAAAAGCGCGCGGAATATTTTTCACTTGTTCAAAAATTAGCGATGGGCGCGCATCAGCGCTTCTTTTTAAGACAAAGTCACAAAAACAGCCAGTATTACTAATAAAGTAAATTAATATTTTTATGTTTTTGTTATACATAAATAGTTGTAATTTATTGTCAAAATTAATTAAATTAAAGAAATAATTGTTTATTTATTTTATTTTATGTCCCAAAGTTAATTTTATTGATAAAATGTTCACCACTTTTCTGACATAAAACCTCTTTGCTAAGATTACAAAAAATACCGTTCGTTTTAGACGGAGCATCTGATAAACCGTGCGTTTTACATTACATTACCGCACAAGTCCGTAAGGAGATACAATACGATAAATTGGTGAAATAAGAGACCCTTTACGAGCAAATGTGTTATAAACATTCTTACACTATCGTCTTCCATTCATCAGCAAACAAGTTCAATCCAGGGTTGGTCTCCACGAGCGCGTTGAGCATCGACAACCAATGCGGTGTAGCCTATCCCGCGTATGTTGTCGGGAAGGTGGATCGAGCTCCAGTGTGACAAAATGGGACATTAAACAATTTATGCTTTCTAGAGCGATTATAATTATTTGGAGCAAATAACGAGATTTGCAATATTGAAGACCTTTTTACTTACGTCTTTTTCGTTTAGAATTCGGTGAGACAGCCAGCCTGGAACGCTCTATGGCGCTCCCGAAGCTACATTCATCCATTCAAATGTAAAACCTAATATATGAAGTCAAACATTGTTAGCATGAATTAGAACTGAAAATTCCAAGACAAGTGTCATTCACAACGCGGGCTTGTGGACGGCGAGCTATACGGCCGTGTCGACGGTGCCTTCGTGTTCCACACGCGCCTCAAAGAGATGTCAGCAAACAGGCAGGGGTCCGAAAGGACCGATGCCTGCCAGGGTTGCGGGACTATTCGAAAGAGATACCGCGGCCCTGGAACACAAAGGGCAAAAGAAGGAACATGGATGGGTTTTAGTCAGTAAAAGTCTGACACTCCCTCCTACTCAGCCCAGAGCGGTAGGAGTTATTTGATGATTTCCAAATAGAAAAAAAAAGTGTCATTCACAAACTCCGGGTTGACGCGGAAACGAGGCAGTGTGGTGGCAGACCGCCTACTGCCATGCTGGACGCAAGCGACGTGGAAGACTGAGGAAGAGGCTTTTATCCTGCAGTGGGAATTATCCGGCAGAAACAAATAAATCCAGCCCAACCACTTCATATAACGGGAACTAGTAATTAAGTTACCAAGACCTTCGCATATTATATATGTACAGGCGTACTGTGAACAGGGTATCAAAAGGGACTGAAAACTGTGTCAATGGATTTTTCTATTGCTTATGCGGTTTTGAATTCCTCCTTGCGACTGTAATAAGGCAGGTAGGTACAACGTGAATACATTGGCTGATAAAAAACTTGAAACAGGCAAAAACATAATGCCCAACTGGTTGAGGAGGTCTAAGGGTAAAGACTAAGCTTTCAAAAGGACCCGGACTCCATTAAAGTGGAGACGAGCGGAGCGGAGAGATGTGCAAGATTCCACCAATCATAGGAGAGACGAAAGACGCGATGTAGACTTTAGGGTGGAAGAGTCAGGTTGGCGTGCGAAAATTGAAAAATTTCTTACCTTTTTTGCAATTTGCAGGTAATAAGAATGTATGTTCATAAAAATGAGTCGCGCCAGTTACACGAATGTAGTTATAGAATTATAATCATTAATGAAACCCTATAAGTTTATTTAAACCTATTCTATAACTATTTCATGAAAAAGTCATTCATTTTCATCAACATACAACCTGACAGTGACCTGCAAATTGCAAAACGCATAAGAAAATTTGAATTTCGCGGGTTACCCTGACATTTCCACCTTAACCAATGTGATTGTTCGATTTCCGCATGTCTTTCATCAGCTCCGCTCGCTTCTGCGTTGGAGTCCGGGCCTAAAGGATGACTGTTTCAAAGACATCAACTGAGGATGACTCTCGCTCAACTTAGTTTATCAGTTTCAATGTTCACTCATTCAGGGAAACAAAGGAGTTTGAACTACTGTTACTATTTACCGAAATGGTGGTGCTATTAAAAGGGATATATTAAGGCAACTCGAAGCTATCTATGAAAAATTGCCATGCCTTTACGTCATTGGTCTGGTGATCGCAAGTGTTGCAAGAGGTTTTAGATTCGATTCCCAGGTCGAGCAAAGTGTTATTGGGTTTTCCAATCAAGTTTTTTTCAAATAATTTTTTTTTTTTTCGGATGGGAAATCATCAAATGACTCCTCCCGCTGTGGGCTGAGCAGGAGGGAGTGTCAGACTTTTACTGACTAAAACTCATCCATGTTCCTTCATCGCCCTTTGTGTTCCGGGGCCACGGTATCTCTTTCGAACAGTCCCGCAGCCCCGGCAGGCATCAGCCCTTGCGGACCCCTTCCTGTTGCTGACATCTCTTTGAGGCGCGCGTGGAACACGAACGCGCCGTCGACACGGCCTGTCGTCAAAAGACGGACGGACGGCGAGCTAGCCCATAGCTCGCCGTCCACAAGCCCGCGCCTACGGTGGCCGGGGGTCACCACGTGGCCCTCGACGCCCGGTGCGTCTCTCGCGGCGGCTGGGACGTGAGGCTCTCTCCCTCTCACGTTCCGCCGCCTCCTTCGCTAGCATGACTGCTTCGCAGAAGGAGGCGACGGCGTCCCATTCCGTCTCGCTCCGGACCATGGAATGAACCAAGGCCGGACGCGAGAGGTCGCCGCCGCCGACCGCCGCAACGAGGACACGGCGGTGCTCCGCCCACGCGGGGCAGACCTCCACCGTGTGCTCCACCGTGTCCTCCGGTCGATCCTCACAGTGGTAACACCCGGGCGTTTCCTCCCGCCCGATCCGGTGCAGGTACCTCCCGAAACAACCGTGTCCGGTGAGGACCTGTGTCAGGCGGAAGGTGAGGACGCCGTGGCGCCTCTCAAGCCACTCCTCAAAGAGGGGCCTTATCGCCACTATTGTGGCGTGCCCTACACGGGGTTGCGACAGTCGTTCTCTCCATGTCGCCATGAGATCACGCCGGAAGTCTGTCCGCTGAGCGGCAATTTGCCGCGGCAGCGGAGTTTCCCCCCGGCGTAGAGCCTCCGCGCGCCATTCGTGCAGGCGCGCGAGGGTTATTGCCTCTAGATCCCATGGTGGCAATCCGGCAAGGAGGCTCGCCGCCTCGCGGGAGATCGTGCGGTAACCACGGACCAGCCTTACGGCTACCACCTTTTGGGGCACGTTCAGGTAGTGGGCGGCCCGCAGCCTCAAAGAACGCGCCCACACCGGGGCCCCGTAAAGGGCCATGGACCGCAGGATCCCCGCGTAGAGCCTCCGGCAGGAGGCGTTTGGACCCCCCAGGTTGGGCAGGAGCCGCTTGGGATCTAGATTAGTGTTCGGTAATTAGGCTCGCCCCTATTACAGACGAAATAGGGGTGTACCTTTTTTCTATTTTACGGATGAGAAATCTTCAAATGAGGGTCCCACTCTGGGCGGAGCGGCAGGGAGTGTCAGACTTGTACTGACTAAAACCCATCCATGTTCCTTTTGCCCTTTGTGTTCCAGGGCCGCGGTATCTCTTTCGAACCGTCCCGCAACCGTGGCAGGGATAAGGGTGTACTAGGTACTATATGCATGTATTCCTCTATCTAAACTTTCGGGGAACTGACAGGCATGATGTTATTTTACGAAGGATTTAATACAGATGCCATCCATTCTGAATTGAATGGTGTTTCAGTAACACAACTTTTAACGTACGGTCTCATTTGGCAGGTGTGTGCAGAGCGTGGATGGAGAATGTACCCCGGCTACCACAGCGGGTTGGAGGAGCGCTGGAATCTGTGGTGGAAGACCAGCGCCTTCCCTGCAGCCAGCTACAAGACCTTGGGTGACTGGCAGGTTAGCAGTTCTTATTTATACTTACTAGCTTTTACCTACTGACTGCTGCTGCTTTTTTTGAAAGCCTCGTTGGTCTAGTGGTCGCGACTGCAGGGCAAGAGGTCTTGGGTTCGATTACCGGGTCGGGCAAAGTGTTTTTGAGTTTTTCCATCAGAAATTTCTCAGTAGCAGCCACGGAGTCTGGATTTGTGGACTGTTGGTGGCAATCGGCTCGCCCCCTATTACATAGGACTTACCTATAAACAAAACTGGCGACATGTGGGTGTCTCTGTTGTACCCTTCGGGGATTACATGCTTGATGTTATAAATCTTGCTTTCGCGCTGTATCAGAATAATCATGTACACACGGCTACACATCAAGCTATACATTTCCAGTTTACGCTGATCTCGCATTGTATATGATTTCCGTACAATGCGAGGTCAGCTTATACTGGAAATGTATAGCTTGATGTGTAGCCGTGTGTACATGTATAACAGTGATAGCCTAGTGGTGTGACCGTCGGACTACCAAGTCATAGGTGTAGAGTTCGAACCCAAGACACGCACCTCTGACTTTTCGGATTCATGTGCGTATTGTACAATTATCACTTGCTCCGGTGAAGGGAAACATCGTGAGGAAACCAGCATGACTGAGAGATATTTCGCGACGGCATGTAAAGCTAAGTCAGAGGCCCATGGGCGGCATAACAACTCTGACACCAGGTTAGGCACTAACCACAGAATAAAGAAAGAGAAGAATAATCATGCAACATTTTTCGGGTAATGTTTCACATTCTGCATGATAGAAGGGCAAACTAAATACTAAGGAGACATAAAATATTAAAGGGTTCAAAGTTTTCTTTCTGATTATAAAAATAACTAAACATAGAACAAGAACACCACCTATTCTCAACTGAAGAAGTGATGAAGGATGGGCGAAAAAGATTGCTTCCTTGTGAAGCAATCTTTTTGAGGTTTTCTCGTTGAAAAAGTGATGGATAGCAATATAATAGTCTCACCCCTTATTAAATGCGACTTAAACTGACCCAACAAAATGTAGGTGCCCGCCTAACCCTATACAGGGTTAATTTCCAAAGACTATCCAAATTCTCAGATATGATGCAGCACGACATTCTGAGCCCCCCCACATAGAAATTTTTCTTCGGTTATTAAAAAAAAAATCTGCTGTTTCCTACAAAAGTGCAATACCTACATGGTCAAAATGTATGGAACAGCTGTTTATTTTTTTAATAACCGATGAAAAATTTCTATGTGGGGGGGCTCAGAATGTCGTGCTGCATCATATCTGAGAATTTGGATAGTCTTTGGAAACTAACGATCAGAGGCGTGTCATCTTACTTTAATTTAAGATTAAATCACAATTTCCGTGATTAACTGTCGCCAAGTCATAATTTAATCGAACATCCGTTTTTATTGTCCTCTGAAAGAAAACTTTTATTGAATTTGTTACCACAGAAATATGATTATTACTAAAACAACAAAGACACAAAATATCGTGGTACTAACGTTAAATATTTGTCTAGACATAAAATGGATGATGTTGGCAACCCAAATGTTTTACTCTACGATGGCACATTAAAAGTAACTGATGTCATTTATTCTTATATTAGAACAAAGGGTTATGTAACTTAGGATTACATATTTTAGCTTACATTATGTGCTTCTGGTTACATAAATTCTAATTATTAAAAATTATTCGATAATAACAAGTATCTAAGCAATATTACCTATTTTGAAAACACATTTGGGACATCAACGTAGTAAATTTCACCTTCCAAATGCTACTCTTTCTTTTTACCCGACTGAGCAGGGTAATGTGTTTATTAGCCTACAGGTACATATTTATGTATATTTGTTATTATTCCTTTTTGGCACTCTAGAGACCAAACGCGTGGGCTTATTTTGATGATTCTTACGTCAATCGATTGCGAGTGCCACTAAAGACATGACAGTAATCAAAATTCAATTTGGCGACAATCAGACGCATATTGTGAAAAAAAAAGTCTACGAACTAAGTTGGTGGGTTGGTTATCATTGAATATGGTATGTGAAAATCATTAGGTATTTGAAAATCATTTTTAGGTTTCTCATATTATTTTTTATTTCGAATGCCCATTTTGGATTCATACGATTTAAAATTGGTTATTCGAAGTGAAAAATATCAAGAAGTTAAATCGTCTGCGAAATTTTTCCCATTACTAAACTAAAACCAAACTGAAAAGCTGAAAATAAAAAAAGTAATTAAGTTATTATATGTTTAACCCATTTAAATATAAAATTATTAAAACATGCACCTGCTTTTTTGCTTTTCCGTCGAGTTTTGAAGTATATATATTTATTTCTTTTTTGAATGTCGAAAATGACGTCGAATTTTTTAACGAACCTTTGGTATATTTTTAATTATAATGTTTCTACATTCTAAATGTTTAAGATAGTATTTTTTTTCCAGTTCATGAACCACATACCGAAAGGTGGATCCATATGCAGAAAAGATAATCTGTCCCGTCTTCTTCGGTGTATGAAGAGGATCTACGGAACTGTGTATGATTTCAGGTAAATAAAGTCTTTGGTACATCATAATTATTATTCTACATTGCTCTACTTTAAGTTAATTAAGCTAGAAGATTTTTACTACAAAGATTTGCTTTGTCTGTCGTTTTAAAATATGGGATTTGTTCATGAAAATTTCCAAACTAAATACAATATATTTTATTGAATTAATCTGATGATAAGTAAAAACTGGTGCTCAACTTCTAGCAACGTATGTGTTTATTTATTTTTTACTAGCTGTTGTCCCTCGCGTTTTGGTCGGAAATTATACGTTGTAAATATAGCCTATTGCACTCCGGGATAATGTAGCTATAATGTGGCTAAATCGGTCCAGTAGATCCAGAGATTACCCCCTACAACCTCACAAACTTTCCCTCTTTATTATATTAGTATAGATAGTATAGACTAGGTAAAATATTTTTTTTTAACTGTCAATGTGCGTCAAAAATACCTAATTATTCATTTATTGTTTCTAATTACTGTCTTCGTGTGTTATTATAATTATTTTAACTGTTTTTTCCTAATTGCCAAACCTTGACCGAGGAAACTGGTGTATCATGGAAGTGTGCATTGTTCATGCCAGTACTAACTTATATAAACTGCTGACGTGTAAAGGCGTCTAACAAGACGTAACGTACTGGCGTGCCGTGAACTTCGGTGCACTTGTTAGCCCGTTCTAAGGTTAAGTGGTTTTGACACCTCCCTCGTGTTGCTTTGCAATTGTTGCAAATAATCGGTGTCAGGCACTTTCTGTATGTCAACTTCTTTATATGAGCTTGAAGAAGATTGAGTTTTCAGATAATAAAAAGCCGGCCAAGTGCGAGTCGTACTCGCGCACGAAGGATTCCGAACAATTAGCTAAAAAAAAAAAACTTTTTTTTGTATGGGAATTAAATATTTATTTTATTCTATTTTTAGTATTTATTGTTATAGCGGCAACAGAAATACAATCATCTGTGAAAATTTCAACTGTCTAGCTATCACGGTTCATTAGATACAGCCTAGTGACAGACAGCCAGACATGACGGACAGTGGACTCAGGGTAATGGGTATAGGGTCTCGTTTTTACCCCTTGGGTACAGAATCCAAAAAAATCAGTTGTCTTCGTTAGGCAGTATTTCTCCGTTTTTTTTTATTGACTGCCTTGTTGGTCTAGTGGTCGCAAGTGCGTCTGCTGAGCATGAGGTCCTGGGTTCGATTGCCAGGTCGAGCAAAGTGTTATTGGGTTTTTCGATCAGGAATTTCTTAGTAGGAACCACGGAGTCCGGATTTGCGCTCGGCTAATCGCAATAGGCTCGCTCCCTATTAAATGGGACTTAAACACAACTGGCGACATGTGGGTGTATTAGGTACACCTCTGCCCAGCCCTTCGGGAATTTATGCGAGATGTTATGGTATGTTTATTGAAAATTAACTTTGCACTTTGCATAGCCTTCATAATACGAATTTAAGTAAAATTGTGGAGTAATTACCAACATTACAAGACTATCATTAGGAACAGTATAATAACATATATTAAAAGGCCATTGTACTGTAATAAATAACCATTAAAAACGAGTGTGAATAATATATATTTATTGTAAAACCACAAATTATAATTTATAGGTAACTTACATCGAGACGTCTAGATCACATTGAAACTACACCTCTGTATCCTAAATATATAGAAAGGATCAAACATAAAGATATAATTATTAGAGTTATACGAGCGATAAGGTTATTACAAGTATACAGAAGTCGGTGGCGACCTCTCGCGTCCGGCCGTGGTTTAATCCATGGTCCGGAGTGAGAGGGAATGGGACACCGTCACCTCCTTCTGCGAAGCAGTCATGCTAGCGAAGGAGGTGGTGGGACGTGAGAGGGAGATAGCCTCAAGTCTCAGCCGCCGCGGGAGACGCACCGGGCATCGGGGGCCACGTGGTGGCCCCCGGCCACCGTAGGCGCGGGCCTGTGGACGGCGAGTAATGGGCTAACTCGCCGTCCGTCCGTCTTATGACGACAGGCCGTGTCGACGGCGCGTTCGGGTTCCACGCGCGCCTCAAAGAGATGTCAGCAAACAGGAAGGGGTCCGAAAGGACAGATGCCTGCCAGGGTTGCGGGACTGTTCGAAAGAGATACCGCGGCCTAGGAACACAAAGGGCAAAAGAAGGAATATGGATGTGTTTTAGTCAGTAAAAGTCTGACACTCCCTCCTGCTCAGCCCAGAGCGGGAAGAGTTATTCAATGACTATTACCATAAGAAAAAAAAAAAACAAACGTTTGTTAGTAGACCATGAGACACAACATCCGTCTGATCGAAATATCCTCCCTTAACTATATAGGATGAGGAGCTTTCCAGCCTGAGGGTCTAAAATGGCCGCTTTACGTAAAAAATGTAAAACTCTTAAAATGGACTTTATGTTTATGATCACAAAGTCCATTTCGGCGGCGATTTTAGACCCCCTGATCCTCATACCCCAAAACTCGTATGTAGGCTGTCTACTTAACCTGTAGGTAGCTACAACAGTGGGAAGAAAAACTTTCATCCCATTATAACTCGCCGATACCGCCTGATGTAATTTATGGCATCTCCCTTAGGGGAGGGAATATTCGGAAGGCATACGTTACTTAAAACTGACAGGCTACTTAATCTTCTGTCCCCCATACCTGGAGAAATAACGGGAAAATAAATAAACTCGAAAAATAAATACGTTATAACAGACACACGGGTTGATCTTCAAGGTTAAGCCGTCCTTGCCAAGGTCGGTCCGTGGATGGGTGACCATCCATTACCCTCCGTGCCTCGGAAAATCCGTTTATCCCGGATTTTATTCGTAGATTTATGACAGTCGTCCAAGGTAGCAAATGGCCTTAAAGTCTGACAACCAGTGTTAGCAGGGGTATTGTTTTACCCATTACCCATCACCCATTTAAAAATGGTACAGAATTATTTCGTACTAGCTGTTGCCCGCGGCTTCGCTCGCTTTTTGGTCGGAAATTATCCCATGGGCACGTTGTAAATATAGCCTATGGAACTCGGGGATAATGTAGCTTCCTATTAGTGAAAGAATTTTCAAAATCGGTTCAGTAGATCCAGAGATTACCCACTACAAACTCACAAACTTTAAGTCTTTATAATATTAGAGTATAGACTAGGTAATGTGCGTCAAAAATACCTAATTATTCATTTATTGATTCTAATTACTGTCTTCGTGTGTTATTATAATTATTTTAACTGGTTTTTCCTAATAATACAAACACAAACAAATTTTACCTCTTTATAATATTATTATTTTAGTATAATAGTATTAGATATAGATTAATTTGGTTGTGGAGGTGAGACAGGCAGTTGCTCCATGTAAAATACTGGTATTCAGCTGTTTCTGGTTAGTATGTAAGCCGACCCCAACATAGTTTAGAAAAGGTTAAGCACACGATGACGAGTCTTCGACATAGAAAATGCTAATGTCTTCGATATAAGTAGGTATTGTATTGTCATAAAATTACCTGTCTTTTCATTAAAGGTATTTTTTGCTGTCAAACACTGTGACAGAATGATGGACGCTAATGAATCGATTAATAGGTTTTTTTATCTTGATTTAACAATCAATAATCAAGAGATGATTTATGTAGTATTAATAGTATTATGTCAACACAACAGTTTCCATTTTTTGTGACAATCAAGAATTATTTTTTCTGTCTTCGACTTGACAACAAGGTTTTTCTAATGCTTTATGCCAATTATTATCATTTAATACGATTATTGGTTGACTAGCTCTGTCTCGCGGTTTTTATTTAACTTGATTTCAATTAATTATCCTATAACCTGAGGAATCAAGAATTTGGCTATCAAATGCAAAAATATTTTTTCAAATTCGTTTCCAGAACGTGCAAAAAAAAAAAAACAAACTTCAGTTTTATTATCTTAATATAAAAAACTCACAGGTTCGTACACGCAAATCTCCGAAACTACGGAACCTATTTCAATGAAATTTGTGATTGTGTATGGATTCGTTCCGACTTGAAAGATAGAATAGTTATAGACTTGATAAACGGCGCCGTGCGAAGCAGACGCGGGTCGCTACTATTAGTTTAGATTAATCGATGCGATAAAATCGGAATCTATTAATTACGTGCGTATCAGGTACAAGATGCCGATCCTTACCTTATCTGGTTTGATTACATTCTTGACAGCCGCATTACATACAGTTGCAATTAAAATTTTTGCAAGTCTTTCCACTTTTCATGTATTAGCAAACTGATGCAATGCTTTTATGGGCAATATTATCTTTATGGGTAGACTGTTTCTAGGTCAGGCGGAAAAGCATCAGAAAGACCTTAGATATTGAGAGTTGGTATCGCAGGGCAGGGGTATCACACTTCGTTGTCATTTTCCTATATTCATTTTTTTACATAACCCGCGATGTAAGCCGTACCTTCCAAGATATAATGACCGTAGTGGTATCGCCCTGGCTGGAGGCCTTTCAAGGCATCCACAGGATTAGGCCGGTTAAGCAGTAGGCAGCCTCATAGGCTGAACTGCGAGATGGCATTAACAAAAAAAAAAACCGTAGTGGTACCTGAATTGTTTACCGATTCTTTTTTTTAATTTCATATTATTGCTTCGTTCTGCCACAGATACAGACTGTGTATAAATATGATCTTTGAGATTTACACAATAAAATAAGTACTTGATGTTTTAATAGTTTTATATAGAATATATAATTAAAATGCCACTAATTGCTTAGGTCCCGAGATAGGACCAACAAAGGTTAATTATATACATTTGATGAATGAATACTTGTCGACGTCAATAAAAGTAATGATATTTCACGTACCATTCCGCTGCAAATCACCATAGATGTTATCATTTAATTTCTAACATTGCGTGTTAAGAGAAGACGTGAAATATTATCATAATTCGTTTACCTATCGTATCTTTTGACTAGTTGAAAGGCATAATTTCGAAGGTTTAATTTGATTTCGGGAGCTGAATTAAGTTCGGGAATGGGGTTTTAAATATCTCTTTAAACGAGGGAAGGAAATTGAAATTATTATTAAAATTGTGTGGCCGTTAAAATACGGAAAACAACGTTGTCTTATATTTGTTTTCACCATAAATAAATGTTTGGAAAACAAACCTGAAATGTAAACCTCATTTCATTGCTCACGACAATAATGAAAACGGTTTAATATCGGGTCATTTTTACAAATTTAAAGCAATAAAAACGGGCTGAAACCATTTTTGTACACGCAGCCCACCAAGCCACCGATGTTGTAAATTGTAATTTTATCCTGATGGGAATTAACAACCGGGGAAGCGAAATGTTTACAAAGATTAATAAAATTGATTTAAAATTGTCGTAAAATTCAGAAGCTATTATTTTGTTTATCTTTTTATTTTCGAGAACGCTTGGGAATTGTAAATCAGGAAAATAAAAGTTGCACGATTGCTGGGTAAATTAGGTTTATTGCGTCACAATTTACGAAATACCCGAAAAATAACATGAATAACATGAAAAGGTTATTTATTTTGATAATGTTACCGTTTCAGGATAATACCGCATTCTTATTCATCATAAAAAGTACGTTTTGATAAAATTACCTCACATGCAATTTTGATTTATTGCCGTACCGATTCCCCTTTAACGTAGAAAGAATTTTGACAAATACAACGTTGTTTGGGAACTCATATAATGTCGGGAACGTAAAAATAAATTATGGAAGTCTATCCATCAATCATAAAAGTTACCTTCAATCATAGAGTTAATATGGCCAGACGGTTGGAAGTTTACATTCTTATGATACATGCGATTCCCTACTGCAAAGGACTTAAGTTGTTTTTGTTAGACAACTTCATAATTGACTGTTTACCTTTGGTAGTATATTATGTATTGTGTGTGAAGAGAGAATAAATTAAATGAAAATGAAATGTGACGATTTTTTCATTTTATACAAAGCAACTGCACTCAGTCTTTAGTACTTAATCTAGAAGTAGGAGAGACTAGATTAGGTAAGTACGAGTATAGCAGTTGGCAGTACAGCGTGTTCCATAGCATCAATTATCATGAAGTAGTGGTGCTCTGCTACTGTTACGTCACTTCATAATCATTCTCTTGGCCTTATCCCAATTCATTTGGGGTAAGGCCAGCAGCAGCAGCATTTCTTCTTCTTCCATACTTCTCTATTACTCGTCACCTCATGAGACACCTCCTTTCTTGCCATATCATCCTTTACACAGTCCATCCATCGTTTCTTTGGTCTTCCTCTACTCTTAGATCCATCTACATTCATTCTCAAAACTTTCCTCACGACATTTTCCTCCTACGCTACGTCACAAAATGTAGGCACCAAACGTAACCTAACCTATCTGTACTTAATTAATCTATGTGTAGCGTGTACGTACTCAGTACGTATATAAAGGTCGTTCTCCATTGTCGTGTACCGTGGTCCGGGGTCACGAGTCAATCGTTCACGTCACCGGGTATTTGAATGAACCCACGCGTTGGTTCGCGTGTCTCACGGCAGTACCTTGCATTACCTATTCTTGCTGAGGTAAGAAAAAGAATTTGCGCCCGAACGTTTAGTGTGTGTAATTTAATGCGATGTAGTGGGTATACGACTTTAGCGTGATAAATGTATGTTAGTTGGGATTAGGGATTTGGTCTGTGGATTTAGTGCATTGTGGGTTAGATTCATCTATACCAATATTATAAAGAGGTAAAGTTTGTAAGGTTGTAGGGGGTAATCTCTGGATCTGCTAGACCGATTTTGACAATTCTTTCACTAATAGGAAGCTACATTATCCCCGAGTGCCATAGGCTATATTTTCTAGGTGCCCGTGTGATAATTTCAGACCAAAACGCGAGCGAAGCCGCGGGCAACAACAAGTGAATTCATATGGGTAGTTCCGAGAACCCACCACGAGCGCGCGGTGTAAACGTAAGGTAAATACGTCGATTTAAAAATTAAACATACTCGTCTTATAAATAATATTTTCATCAAATTCAAATTCATTTATTTGCATAATACAGGTTTATGGGATGTTACAGAGGGTTCAGTCAGACACACCGTATTATAACCTTTTCGGGTGTGCAAATACATATTCGTTAACTTATTATGATCATAATTAAATATTTAAGACATATTTTTATACAGACAAAATTAAAAAAAAAATTGAAAGTCAAACAAAATGAAATTAAAAAGAGAATGTTAGATAAATATAATTTTGGTCATAATTTTAAAGAAATGGATCACATCCTGTAATTGATTAAATAATAATTATTGCTTGGTAACAGTTAAAATCATCATTAATCACCATCATTTTAAGAATTTATTCTTATTCTTCTGGATGATACAGATTGTGCTTGGTGCAAACAATTTAACTGAAATGCCCTAAGATAATCATATTTTCGATTCAATAATCGACGTTTTTACATTACGTTTGCATGCACCGTTCGCTCGTGCCTACCTCTGTTCTTGAGTCCTTCGTAACTACTTTAATTTATAGCCTATTAAACAAACGACATTCCTGATGATCGTACTCCGGTACAATTCTTTCCAGAATGCAATGTCATGCCAGCGCAATATTTGTTCCAAAGATTTGACTGCAGTTAATAGTTTCTAAGGGTAGACTTGACATTCAATTTGACTCTGTATTCCTTGTCAACTTATAGTAGAAAATTACAATTTATTGCATTCAATTACAGTCACGCTAAATGCTATTGCAATTAATTTATAGTTAGAACTAAAAACTGAAATATTTGTTGCTGAAAGAGCATAACTGAAAAAGGCCTTCGGTTTAATCACTTCATGGTTAGCATCGGACACCTAAAGTTTCCCTGCCAAGTTTTTAAAGGTCGTATTAAAAATTCCTGCATCGTGTCTTAAGGTGAAAGTTCACGGTAATACGAAATTATTGTTTTGAATATTAATTGCGAACTTATTTTCAGCAATTACCCCCAAGTGGTACCGGCAAGATCGCGTGACGATTGGACAAAGGAAAAGGAATCAATGTCATAGTTTAGTTTTGTTTTGGATATTAGTATTCTGTATTCATTGTTGAACCACAAAACTGACTGGATCACCCCAAACATTTGTATTAGGGGTGTGTGAGCGAGATAGAGAAAGTAGTAAAATTAAATGGATAATAACTCGGGGTAGTGAAAAAGTAATGCTTCGTGTACGATGCAAACAGAAATTTGAATTTTAATGCCCTTGTGGTTTGAATGATTTCTGAATGTCGATCAGTGACTCAAAAAAGGTTGTGGAATAAAAATAGACTTGGGATTCGTATTATACTCGCATCAATAATCGTAAATTTCAAGTATTGATAAGATACAAATGACGCAGTTAAGCACTGAATTTGTGACATTACCTACGACTTTTATTTATAAATACTAGAAACATATTTGACTATTTGTTACGATTGTAGATATTGCGTGCACACAAGGTCGTACAACTATGCCTGCATTTAACGTGAAATAAATACGGCCGGCATTTTACGATATACAGGGTGTTGCTACTTGTGAACATTCATATATTTACTTGTAAATTCTTATCGCCAATCAGTGCTGGCGAAATTTTATGGTGTGGTGCAGAAGGAAGGCAGGTATTATCGGCCCGTGTATTTTCGGTGTTTCCCTGCTATTATCCGCACGCCTGAAAAGTTTACGTTCCGAAATTTTCTATGTATACCGGCAGTTACTTTTACATCCTCGATTGGCTTGTCAGTCGTAAAATTACGGGATTTTATTTCCTACCCGAACGTAAAATGGTAAATCGTTTACTGAAATTCTTTGAGACTATTTTTGGAGAACATTATTTTGGGAAAGTTATTTATAGTCATTGCTGGTAGATTTCTTTAAATAGATAACTGTGACGTTATTTCTAGTTTTGGTGTAGTTACTCATTCATATTTCAAACATTGATTTGGTTACCCATACTTTGTTAAGTAATCCCGTCCGCAATAGATCGACTTCATCATGACTGTACAAACTGACATTAGTCAGGGAATGTATGGCTTGGGGAGATCAAACGGTCTTAACCTGTCTTAAGGAATCGATCAGTTAACTCCGTCGTCTAAACAGATAGGTCCGAGTTGGCGTCGCGTGGTGGCTCCGCGTGCCTCTTACATTGAATGACAGGGCGAGTAGCAACTCGCTCCTCCTCTTTACCTGAGACGGGGTTTGTCGTAACCCAGTAATTTTTGTTTTGCTCTAACACTTGTAGTTTACGATCGACTTTTGTTTTTATCTCAAAGGTCAAATGGTGTCAAGTTACATGTCATAAATTTTGGCGTTCTGTGCGGTAGTCACATAACTGACGTTAGAGCTAACGCGCGAGTGGGTAAGCAAACTGTCACTGATTGGGTGATTGTGGAGAACACAATTATGTCCCCGCACCCCACCCCGGTTTTAGTCAGTAGGAGTCTGACAGACCCCTCCGTCGGCCCCACGGCGGAAGACCACCATTGAGATTTCCATACGTAAAAAAAAGAAAAGTGAATCGACCTGTTTGCTCTAGAACTTGACTGTTTATTGGAAGAAACCGCGCGAACTGTGAACAGACACCCTCTTTTCTATGAAACTGCAACAGCCTGTCTGACCTCCCACACCATACTGGGTAACATGTCAGGTTGCTCAGACTTTTGGTGCTGCTGACTACTTGTAGCGTCTTCGAAATTGATGAATTTACTCTCAACTAACTAAATAATCCTTTATTCTCCAGCCCACCATGTTATCACCTGCCCCTGGAGTACGCAAAGCTGGTGTCAGAGTGCTCCCGATTGCGAAGAGACGAGGACGGGGCGGGGGCCAACGTCGTGTGGATACACAAGCCTGTAGCTCAGAGCCAGGGGAGAGGGATCTTCTTGTTCAGGGTATGTAGTCTTAAATAGTTGATTGTTGAGAGTTACATAAATGAAACATACAAAGTATCCAAAGTGTTATAGATCTCAGACATCAGATTATGTCTTCTCACAAGGTGCGGTGGCATTTTTATTCATAGTTGGTGACAAGACCTGTAGCTAATGAATGGTGTAACAGTTTATTGGATGATCATCTCCTAACGAAGGTAATATTTCCCTTATCATCAGATTTTGCAAATTGATTTGTGCTCGAAGAATAGCAATTACTTTTTTGATGAAATCTTTATTTGCTTTTACCGTACCCGTAAACGACACCAAGTCCGTAGAGAAATTGTTCAAAACGAATACTCTAAATGTGCTTTTAATTGCAAAGCCGACCTGACTTGAAAACTAAGCAAAGTCAAAGTCGAATGAACTGCGGATTCTCCACACAATATCAACATTGCACTATCGTAAAACGAATTAGTTTCACTTAAGTCAGGATGAAGCCGGCTTTGCTGACTGACCCTTAAACGCATTCCAGAGCCTCTGCGAGATGAACTGCGGTACTTCGGCAGTGGTGCAACGGTACATAGAGCGGCCGCTGCTGATCGCGGGCTACAAGTTTGACCTCCGGCTGTACGTCTGTGTGCCGGGCTACAGGCCGCTCACCGCCTACATGTATGCTGAGGGACTCGCGAGATTTGGTACTGAATTCTTCTGTACTTCCACCAATAATAACAAGGGTTTCCGACATAGCCTTGGTTGTTTTTGCGTATCGAGTTTGGTTCCATGGTAGCAATTGCGACTGTTGAGAACCACGTCCATCAGTTTTGCTGAGATTCCCAAAGTAACAGTCCGGTCCTGATCTATTTTGATGTAATGCCTGGTCTTTCTCCGGTCGTGGTTGATTGCAGTCCTATAGAACTGTGTAAATAACGGAATAGAAAAACCATCTGTGTAAATGCACATACTGCAAACTTACGCAAGAAAAACAAGAAAGACAACGTGACTAGAATTTTTTGAGATTTGCCAGCATGTCCGAAACTCAGCCTTGGTAATTTAACAATTATGGCTATTCAGCAATCAAAATTGCTGCTAACTTGAAGCAAAAAATCCCTTAGCATGAATGATTTCTGAATGTCGATCAGTGACTCAAAAAATAGGATTCGATTATGCAAAGTTCAGTTCCAGGTTCTATGATGGTCGACACATCACAAAGTTCCATTAACTAACCCTTCCCATCTCCATCTTCCAGGCACAGACAAGTACACCCTCTCGGACATCCACAACCCGTACCGCCACCTGACGAACTCCTCACTCAACAAGAGCGGCCCCCGATACGCTGAATGTAAGGACCGAATCGGTAGCGGTGAGTGTTGCCACGTCACTGAAGACGCCCGGTCTCCTTTACACCGGGCGTCTTGCCAACCGTGACTGACGTGTATTGACGGTTTTCTTTTTCATTTTCTTATATCTTGATTGAAAAGCTCAGCGGTTTATGTAGTGTATATGAAGTAGCTAGAGTGCTTAGTTAGTTATATTATGGAAGACATTGAGTGCTGTAGTTTTTTTTGGAATTTGATTTTTGTCTAAGACTAATTTCTTCACCAATAATATATTTCACTTCCAAACAGTGTTTACTTGTAGTCACAGAGTTAACAAAACTAACACTGTCACTTACGAGATCTCTTCAGTGATTTTCAACTATTGCGAGCTCCCGATATTTTGACGATGTTGCAAGCGCCATGAGGGCGTAATAAAAAAAATAAAGAAGAAGATATCTCGTAAGTGACAGTTAAATATTAAACCGTGAAAGCTTATAAAAGTGTTATTTCAACGATTTTTTTAATAAGCATAGAAACGCGCAAAATATTTCATAGAATCAGTGAATCAGTATGATTGTTTTGCTGTAAGGAGTCAGATTAGTTCATGCGTTGCTTTTGAAGACATTTGTACAATTTAGCTTAGCTCGAAATTAGTAGAAATGGCATTCTTATTTACCATTGAGATTGATTGTCAAAACTTTTATTAGAGAACTCATAACAAAAAAAACACGTTGCAAAACATACATCACATATTTCGAAAACAAAAAATCATCTGCGTATACAACAACCCATTACATGAGACCCGTTTCCAAAATTGCAGGGTGCAAATGGACATTAACACAAGTTCGTAAAGCCCTCATAGGGCGTTGGGGAGCGGCAGAGTGGGTAGTCTGGCAACGAATCAGGGCTCTGGTGACGTTGACGCTGCTGGCACAGGCGGCTGGTACTCCACCTGCAAGGAACTGCTTCGAGTTCTACGGGTTCGATGTCCTGCTGGATGATTGTTTGAAGCCTTGGCTATTGGAGGTAAGTTGGAGAAAACTATACATCGATTTGTATTTTCGAGCTGGACCAAGACCGAGCCTGAAAATCTTTTCTGCTTTAACAGCGGCTTTCTTTGCGTATTTGATATTCATATTTTGATCTATGTTGCCATTTGGAGACGTTTCATAGGTCATACAGAGACCTGGATTTATAAATTCACACAGAGCAGCCATAGTGACAGCTGAGAACGAGCTATCAATGGACCTTATTTTTTTGCTTAGCGATTCACGAGCCCAAAGAAATTTAAATCGCAGGTACCTACTCAAACTGGATGTTCAAGACTTTATTCTATCGTATCCCTCTCTCTCTGTCTTCTACAACAGGTAGATCCATCCAATGCTCAGTGTATCCCTCGTCCATTGCACGCCACGTTACGTTAGCCGGTCATGGGCATCCCACATCCAACTCTTGCCTTTTAATTTGATCAGGTCGTCGGTGCACCTTGTTAGTCACTCTATCATACTACCATCCAAAGCGCTAAATCTGAAGTATTTTTGTGGTATACTTCCAGGTGAATCTCTCGCCAGCGCTAGCGTCAGACTGTGAGGCAGACGTGATGGTGAAGCAACCGATGCTACACGAGCTGTTTGACTTGCTGGGGCTGCCCATGAAGCACACCGGACTGGCCAAGTTGAAGGCACCTCCTCCACCAACGCCAAATAATAATAGGTGACTACTACTGCTACTAGCAATAGGCGGCTTAGATATCTAAATGGAAATCGAATAGAAGGTAAGCACGAATCTTTGCGTTTTGACGCTAACTAAGACTCTTCTGGAACAGTCCATAAAGCACACCGGTCTGGCCAAGTTGAAGGTATCGCTTCCACCAACGCCAAACTCCATCTGGTGACTTGATAGTTTAGAGACTTAAGTGGTAGTCGATTGCATGATCTTTGCATTTTGTCGCCGACTAACTGGAACTGTCTGCTGGGACATCTGGGTGCTCATGAAGCATACTGGACTGACCAAGTTAAGGGCTTTGAACAATGCCAAATACTACTAATGTTTGACTTTAAGGTCTAGAGAACTAAGTTGAAGTAAGGTTCACGCGTCGATCTTCAAGGTTAAGCAGCGCTTTCAATAATCGGTGTGCAGATGGGTGGCCATCAGTGGCGAAGATTCCATACAACTCGATTCCTACCGGATTCTCTTTGAAAAATGGCACAGTCACTATTTTATAGATAAACTAGCGACCCGCCCCGGCTTCGCACGGGTGCAATGTTATACATATAAACTTTCCTCTTGAATCACTCTATCTATTAAAAAAAACGCATCAAAATCCGTTGCGTAGTTTCAAAGATTTAAGCATACAAAGGGACATAGGGACAGAGAAAGCGACTTTGTTTTATACTATGTAGTGATAATCACATTAAATAAATCACATTAAATAATATGTACCCCGGCTTACCTCTTACAAAAATTGACCCTTCGCTACTGGTCCATCCATTACTTACCGAGGTACACATAAGCTGTCACTTACGGGATATCTTCCGTGATTGTCTGTAATTTTGAGCTCCCTATATTTCGACGCTGTTGCAAGCGCTATGATCGCGGGTTGACTTACCGAGTTTATTTCGTGGCTAATTCGTTAAGCTTTGTCTGTCTCAGCTATCATTTATAGATCTTTGACAGTCGATACAGGTAGTCGGTGGCCCGAAAGTCCGCCAACCAATCCTGTCAAGAGGTATTACCCAGTATTAACTGGGTTGTGAAGGTCAGATAGGCAGTCGCTCTATGCAAAAAAGACGGCCAAGTGCGAGTCGTACTCACACGCACATAGGGTTCCGTAGCACCAAACAATATAATAAAAATATTTTGTAGGCATTCGTTCATATGTTGTATTGTTTTACATTCATCAACAAAACTAAATTTCTTATTCATTGTATGTTCATGAAAAACAAAGTTGCTGCTGTAGTTTCAGAATTTTTCTCCTCTTTAGAAATTAGAGGGCGGACACACATTTTACCACTTTGATGTTTATCTTTCAAACGATTGACTTTTAGAGACAATGGTTTTAGGAGCTTCAATGTCATTTTTAAAGACCTATCTATAGACACCCCGCACGTATAGATGTTTTTTTTTTTTTTAATTCAGTTCCATGTATGGGGAGACCCCCTTAATCTTATATTTTTGTATAAAAACCTTATAGCGGTTCCCAGAATACATCTACCTACTAAGTTTCAACTAGTCCTAATAGTTTCGGAGTAAAGTGGCTGTGACATACACGGACAGACAGACAGACAGACTTGGCGAATCTATAAGGGTTCCATTTTTTGCCATTCGGCTACGGAACCCTAAAAAACTGGCATTTAACTGCATCTGGTAAGACTGGAAGGCAACCCGAACTTTGTAGGGAAAAGGCAGGCATATGATAAAGAGACGAGAGAGAGAGAGAGAGAGAGAGAGAGAGAGAGTTGAAGTTGAATGCATGTCTTGTCTTTGCATTTAGCCCGACTTTTTCACTCAGAAGGTAACACGAATTTGTTATCATTTTTTTAGATCAATAATTACTGAATCCAGTCGCGCAGCATCAGGGATATTGTTAGTACTTATAAGTATTTTGAACAGATTAAGTAGTTAGTTATATCCTTTTTGACAAGACTTATTAGATCTCAAATGGTTGATTTCAGCCTCATTCATTTTGCATTACAAAAAAGTATTTCATTACATTAGCTTTTGAAACACTGTAATTGCCACGATCAAGATATAGGTACTTAGGGTGTCAGTCAGTCATGTAGGTAACTATTATTTGCGATTTTTTAAAAACACTAAGAAATATTGAACACAGTATCGTGCCTAATTCCAAAGGTATCTTGCACGTACACCTTATGTTAGTTGTACACTCTCGACCTAGAGCTCTCTATGTATGTCTCTCGCGAAAAAAATACACGGGACGAAGGCGAAGCGAGGAACACCGAGACTTGAAAAAACACTCACCTGCCTTGGTTGACTGCCTTTATGGGTATTTACAACAGTGTGTTAAGTTCTTTATCCCACATAGAAAAAGGAACACCCTTTTTTTTTTTTTTTTACCGATGGGAAATCATCAAATAACCCCTCCCGCTCTGGGCTGAGCAGGAGGGAGTGTCAGACTTTCTACTGACTAAAACCCATCCATGTTCCTTCCTTTGCCCTTTATGTTCCAGGGCCGCGGTATCTCTTTCGAACAGTCCCGCAACCCTGGCAGGCGTCGGCCCTTACGGACCCCTTCCTGTTTGCTGACTCTCTTTGAGGCGCGCGTGGAACACGAACGCGCCGTCGACACGGCCTGTCGTCATAAGACGGACGGACGGCGAGCTAGCCCATAGCTCACCGTCCACAGGCCCGCGTCTACGGTGGTCGGGAGCCACCACGTGGCCCCCGACGCCCGGTGCGTCTCCCGCGGCGGCTGGGACGTGAGGTTCTCTCCCTCTCACGTCCCGCCACCTCCTTCGCTAGCATGACTGCTTCGCAGAAGGAGGTGACGGCGTCCCATTCCGTCTCGCTCCGGACCATGGATTGAACCAGGGCCGGACGAAAAGGAACACCCTCAGACAAGACGGGTGTTGTTTCTAGTCAGCTACTGCCCAACGGTTTTAGTCGGGTTTTTCTACATGATCTCTCACGGATAACTTTAATATCGCGATTCAGGATATTGTTGTTAGTTCTTCATTGGCGTCATAGATGTCGCTAGCGTTATTTTAGTCGACTTCATTGTATCCGTTAAAGAGTGTCTGTCTCGAGCTCGTGGCAAAATAATAATATCCGTTCGAGTCGATCTTTAGGTAAAGCCGTACTTGCTTAGGTTGGTCTGTGGATGGGTGACCGCCTATTACATACCAAGTTTCCTCCGTGCCTCGGAAAGCACGTAAAGGCGTTGGTCCCGGCTGCCATCTGTAGATCTTTGACAGTCGTTACAGGTAGTCACAGTGACACAAAAAGTCTGACAATCAGTCTTACCGAGGGGTATCGTATTACCCAGTACTAACTTGGTTGTGGAGGTCGGATAAGCAGTCGCTCCATGTAAAATATTGGTATTCAGCTGCATCCGGTTAGACTGGAAGCCGACCCCAACCCCATAGTTGGGAAGAGACTAGGCATATGATGAAAGAGTGTCTCGTCGAGAGTGTACAGCCGCCATGTATACAACGTGTAACAGAAAGGGTATAATCATATGGAATACTGTGGTACGGACCATCAAACTGATCAACTTTCTCTATGGGACCGTCATCGAAATCGTAAAAAAATAATCATTTATCCCATACATTTGGGTCGAGTAGGTATTGAAATTTTGTATAGGACAGCTGATTATTTTTTTACGATTTCGATGTTGGTTCCATAGATAAAGTTGTTTAGTTTGATGGTCCGTGCTACAGTATTCCATATGATTATACCCTTTCTGTTACACGCTGTATAGTAGACAAAGAAAAGGGGAGGTAACGCAACATTTGTTTACAAAGCAGTTTGGTACTCATAACAGTTGCAGCTCGGAGGAGGAGGGCGGGGGCGCGCGGGGGCGCACGCGCTCGGCGCCGCGCCGCGCCGCGCGCGCTGCCCGGCGGCGCCGCGCGCTGCCCCTGCACTGCGTCACGCTGGCCGCGCCCGGCGCGCCCGCCGCCAGCGTGCCCGCCACGCCTGACAAGTCTGCTGCTGGAACTGAGAAGGCTGATAAGGTTCGTGATTCCTTTGCTTTTGCATCAAGCTATAGCATACAAATTTAAAATTCTTAAAATGGTCTTACGGTTATGACCACAAAGTCCATTTTAAGAGTTTTGAATTTTTAACGTGATTCATATTCGTGAGATTTTGATAAAGCGGCCATTTTAGGCCGCCTGATCTCTCAACATGATCACTTCAGAGACACAGGTCTCTCTTGGAGAAGGAGAAAGCCAGAATCCACCGAGCGGGCTCAGGGTAGGTTAGGTGCTACACGTCTTCTCTTTGAATGATGAAATCATGAAATTTTTCCTTCAACGTTTTGAGTTTATAATTCAGGCTTAAATGGGGAAATCATTAGGCTTTATTTTTCCAATGATTATACTAGTGTGTTTACATTTTATATTAAAACAGTATCGTATAAAGATGTACCCAAAAAACAAGACGACTAACAATCTCATAAAACAGTCAAGTTAATCTTTTTTTCCAAATTTAACTAAACTCCATAATATTGGCTTAATTTTTCATGACACTAACAACCCAAAAATGCAGGAGTCGACCGAAAAAGGCAAGGAGTTACACAACGGACGATACAAAACGGACGCAAGCAGTGAAACTGACGCTCAGGTAAAACCTACTTCTAGCTAGCTAAGATATATTTGTAGATGAGATGAGGATAGTATTCAGGATATAAAAGGGTGACCACGTATTCAGTACCTACATCGTTCTGAACACCCAGCAATTTTTCGTCAGTTATTTAAAAAAAAAAACAACTATCTTAAAAATCTGCAATAGCTACACGGTCAAAATGTATGGTCACTCTGCGAGACTAAAGTACACATGTTTATTTTATTGGCTTGATACCAAACTACAGACCGAGGCTCTTCAAAAACGTAGTTTAAACAATGTACGTTTTAAGTCACTTAAGTAACATGAAGGAGTGGTCATCTCTTAGCTACCACGGCTTATTTTAATTACTTTATTTTTTAATTGTTGATTATTTTAATGTTTTACTCTGGACGCTCTTAATGCGCACGTCTTTCTACATCGTTCTCACCTAAATATATAATCTCAACATGAATGATGTAACCAAGATTTTGTAACAATATTTTGGCCCATTCTTCTCCATAGAGATCTACGCTTTGGAGTGTGCAACTACAATAATTTCTCAAGTTATTATGCCTTGTGACTGTGACAGTTAGCTTAGCATTTTTTTTGTTTGACATTCAAAAGCACCTGTAATGGTCTAATTGAAATAAATGCTTTGAGTTTGACGTGACGATTCACGGCTCAAATGCACTCATGAGACCTCGGTTATCCCAAGCTAGGAATATGAATAGTGTTTCAAGAAGTATTGTTTTGAAACTCAAAATTCAACCTATCAATCAATTCACCTCTGCCTTAGCTATTTATACACACATTTCCTTTAATACTCTCCTGCGTGTTGCCAGCCGGCACGAAGCCATCGTTAAATCGAAACATAATTCCCAATGTCAATCGACAGAAATAAAAACGAATTCCTCCATCAAAAACTATTCGATACTATTAACATAAAATGTAAATCACGTGTTTGTATTTTTTTTTACAAAATCTCGCGTTTTCCACCCTCCCTAAGTTTGCGGCCTTGAAGTATAAAGACAAGGATGAATACACAATTATTATGTCGCAAAACCTCGAATGCCTGAAATAGAACAGTTCGATTTGATTAGAAAAAAACGTCTTCCGTGACTCTGTCGCTTAGGAATTAAATGGTACAAGGTTTCATTGAGTTCGTTATATCTAGACATTGTCGTTTAATTAAGATGTCTAACGGTCGTAAAGTTTATACAGGGTGGAACACTGACGCATTACCATGAATTCTGTACATTATTCTGAAGTCATTTTTTTTTTTCTGTATTGGCCACAGATAATTTTATCATTGGTATTTTTTTTTAGATCAACCGTTCCCTACAATAGAGCAATACCTACAGGTCAAAATGTATGGAACAGCTGATTTTTAAGGTCCCGTACCCAAGGGGTAAAACGGGACCCTATTTACTAAGACTCCACTGTCCGTCTGTCTGTCTATCACCAGGCTGTATCTTATGAACCGTGATAGTTATACAGTTGAAATTTTCACAGATGATGTATTTCTGGTGCAGCTGTAACAAAAAATACTAAAAACAGATCAAATAATTATTTTAGGGGGGCTCCCATATAACAAACGTGTTTACGGAACCCTTCGTGCGCGAGTGCTAGAGACCTGCACTTGGTGTTTAAAAAACAAAAAAAAAAAACAATAAAAATTTTCTTTGCACCAAAAGTACATTTTGATATAAGTGGGGAAACTTTGTTATTGCATTCGAGCGCGGAATTAACACCCGAGCTGTAGGGTGTTATGGAGCCGAGAACCACTATTAAAACAGAAAGTATTTTTGGCGGAAATTATTATGAAACTATGATTTAGTTTGCTTTTTTTCCGCCCTTTGCTTTCGCCAGGCTAAAGAAAAAGCAAAGGTATGATGCCGCTATACAGCCTGATATGTAAAAATGAAATATTTTTGCATTTAGAACACAAAGAAATGTTAATTTGTTCATAAAAGTAAATATTTGTTTTAAATAATCATGTATATCTATGATATACATGGACGACCCGAATGGCGCAGCGGTAGTGAGGCTGCCTTAGGTTCTTAGGGTCCCGGGTTCGAATCCCGGTAGGAGCAAATGTTTGTGTGATGAGCATGGACATTTGTCTCCGAGTCATGGACGTTTATATGTATAATAAGTATGTATTTACAAACAAAAAGTATCTATGTAGTATTAACAACTATCTGGTGTCCACGACACAAGCCTCGTTGCTTAGTGTGGCACCTAGATGGCGCTGTGTGTAATGTCCAGCGATATTTATTTTATTTATTTATTTATATTCTATTTATAAACACAATTTAGATACTAAAAAAATATTTACGCCGTATAGACGCATATCTCTTTGCCGAGATTAAAAAAAAACAATCACCACCGATTAAAGCTATAGTCATTGAACCCATCTGTGGAATGTTTTATTTCTTTTAATTTTTTTTTTTTTTAAATATTAAAAGTCCACGGGTGTGAAATACATTGCATGTTGAACCTAATCGTAGTGCGATAAGAACCAGTTTTCGAGAAAGTGTATTGAAAAAGATTTTTTTTTTTTCCTGAACACCCATGTCTTCAGAATGATGTATTGAATATATGATAACCGTTTGTTTGTCGGAGAGGTAGTGATAATTTGAGTGTAGTAGCATGGTATGTAGTCACTTGCACATACACAGCACTATTTAAATGTGGTAGTTACATGAAATGAGAAGTCTACACCTACTCCTTTTACATAAATGCAGTCGGGAACTCGAGATGTTGTCTACAAAGCTACTAATATACCCGTCTGATTTGTGTTGAGACAGAACCATGCAGAATCCACAATATAAATCATATAACATCACAGTGAGCCAAAAGGCCAAAAACTATTGTTTTTTTTTCCTCATATTCTACACTCAAAGCATTTATTTTAAATATGCCAGTTACAGGAACTTTTGAATTGCCAAAAACAAAAAAGATGGAGCTGTGCTCCTGCCACAAGGAATAAAAACTGTGAAAGAACCGAAGTTGCCCATTTCAAAGCGCAGATCTCTATGGAGATGAATGCACGACATATTATGACCTTAGGCTCTGCTACTTTCTTTACATGTCCGAGTCAAACTTATTTCCCTAACAAGACATTGAATTCCATTCCAGTCAACATCGACCGTGCCGATAGCGCCAACGGAGAGCGTAGACGAGTCCTGGCGCGGAGGATACTCGACCGCCGCGTCCAGACGTCGGGTGATGACTGCCTGCCAGTGGGGAAATGGGGTCTGTTGGAACAGGGCCATTGGGAGAGTGGGACACTGGGTCAGGATATACCCGCACTCGCTGCCTAAGGATGAAAATGAGGTGAGGTTTTGATCAAATGTAATAGAACTTGTTTACTTGAGAGCAGCGGTGGCCCAGTGGTGACGGCCCCGACTTACGAACAATAAGTCGTAGGTTTGAACCCTCGCAGGCGCATTACTTTGAGTAATTTATTTCATCACCACTGCTCTCAAAACGGTGAAGGAAAACATCGTGAGGAAACTGGCATGTCCTAGAACCAGAAATTCAAAGACATGTGACATCTACCAACCCGCATTGGGCCCGCGTGGTGGATTATAGCCCATTCCCTCTCATAGAGAGGAGACCGAGTGTCCCAGCAGTGGGAACATGAAAGGCTGATTATGCTTATGCTAATAGAACTTGTATAAGGGTCCATGTACAGTTATAGCACTGCACAAGGTCACGGTCGAGTCAAGTGCAACGAACACATCATAACAGCATCGTCTCGGCTCGGGGTCAGCGAGTAAACGACCAACGAGTCGATCAACCGAGACCATGGTACTTCTGTGCAGTGCTGTCAAGTTTGTTTTGACTTTTGGGCTAAAATTGCCCTTGCCAGAAAACTAGGAGTCAGTTCGGTAGGCAAAGGGATTGGTAAAGATAGTCTCAATGATGGTGTTGATGCATATTGCTGGCAAGGGCTCATCTGCGTTGTCAAAGTAAATATATCAAGCCCTGACTTTCACTCAAGACGGTCCACCAGTCATCAAAACTTAGTGTATCAGTTACAGCATTTCACTGATATGGTGGCCTACCATGACGTCTTAAAGGAGTAATTGTATTAAAGTAAACGCAGTGGAATTGGGTTTTCATAAAATATATATTGCGTGCGATATCAAAAGCTACATAACAGACAAGTCGCCTAGCAACCACAACACAGATCATGCATTCATCTAGAAGGGGAGACTTCAAAGAGTAACGCTGGAAGTGCTTTCCTAACAAATTCCAGTGTGGGAAAGAGTTGGCGCTAGACGACCTGCATAGCTCTGTCTCTTTCCCACACTGGAATTATTCCTGCTTTAAGACGTCATAGTAACCCCCATGAGCTGTGTCCACGGAATCATGGTCAGGCTCCACTTTGCTGTATACTCGTTCCCTTTAAATTTTTTAGACATACATAGATGAAGCTCTCTGAAGATATTTCTAAATGACACATGCACATGTCAGCTAACTTGTTCATTGAAAATTACAGTTACCAGTGGAAGACGTCCGTGAAAGCGTGGCCCAAGTATCTAGGTTCGTGCGAGCGGCCCGCGAGGTGAGTCGCGAGTGCGGCAAGGATACCTCGGGGCCCCGCGACGCATCCAGGGACGCAGTCTTCGAAGAGGCTCTCAGAAAGAAGTTAGACTTTGGGCCCCACTTTCAAGTGTGGCTGCCCCCCTTCTAATGTGTTCATATTTAAGCCATAATTGGTTAACTTTAAGCGTATTGTTAGATAGACGAATAAATGCTTACTATACAATATTTTGTGTTTGTTTTAAAATCAACATATATTACTTTAAATAATGAGTTGTGGCCCGAAATATTAACTATGTGTAGCCCTGACACAGCCAAAAGAGGGAGCGACAAAGCTTGTTGACGATGGTGCGTCGAGTGGACAAAAAAAAACGACCAAATAGCCTACCATGACGTCTTAAAGCAGGAGTAATTCCAGTGTAAGAAAGAGATGGCGCTATACGCATTGTACAGCTCTGTCCCTTTCCCACACTGGAATTACTCTTGCTTTAAGACGTCATAGTAACCCCCAGAGGTCCACATTGGCTCTGGATCAGAACAACTAGGACAACAACAACAACTACAACAACAAAACAACAACAACTAACAACACAACAACAACAAACAACTAGGCCTTTACCCTTTTTTATTACAAAATTTCCCTAAGCCACAATGGAAGGGCCATCCCCGAAAGTGGTTAAATAGGCAATGAAAGGGGGAAATTCGTCGTTTTTGCCGATAGCAATCTAGGCACGCTGCAATTTACACTTAATAATCGTAATTATTTTATTTCACACAGCTTGTGAGACCGTAAGTTTTGACCTAAGGTTAAAACTTTTATACTCCTAAGGGCCAATCATACCCACTAATTACAGCTCTTTGTACTAAGAGCTTATTAAAATAACGTGACGTATTCATCAGCCCCTGGACATAATACCTGCTATCATTTAAGTAATTACACCGTCACGAGTTAATAAAGTTGAACTTGTATGATTAAAAACCTGTAATTAACATCGGTACTGAGGTCACAAATTAAGTGATAGCTCCTGACTTTTAATTAAAAACTTAATGTGACGATTACAATTGTGTTTTTATCGTAATCCTAGAATCTTATATCTACTCCGGATTTGTTTTTTGTGCGTTTTTATTGACAAGTGATATAAATGTTGAGTAAATTAAGGAAATACCGGGAATTTGCGGGGTAATTGAGTAACACACGGCATTGCCATCGCACAATAACAATTCCTTTCATTTTAACAATTTCACAATATGCATAGTGTTAAAGCGTTGTTAATGTTGTCAATGCAATGGATCAAGAATTTCCGTCAAAATCGTTCGGAATGTGTTTGAAATTTTGATATGCAAATATGGCGCTAGTCGCATATTCCAGAGTGTTATCAAAATTTATCAGTTTGGTCCAATAATAAAGGTTAAAGTAGGGATATATGGAACGGGGGAACATTTCTATCAAAGCGAGAATCAAACTCACTCCTGTCGTAAAAGAAAATGTAAAGACTACTGCGCCATTGTTGTTTTACACGTAGCAAATGAATAAAAAACGACGCTCCAATTAATCACATGGTGAGTAAAACCCTACGATTAAAAATGATTAATGAGTTCTTCCATTCATCTAATCAATTAATAGAACTCATCACCAAACGGTAATTGAATAGTCATCGTTGAACTTTCATGAAGATAATACAAATTACAAAATATAATCCTCTTTTTGTAACAGTCGAGTAAAGATGAGTGACGATAAAATTAATCCCTTTGATTCGTTTTCTGAGGTTTATAAAGTATTGGTGTGGACAGGTTATTTCAAGCTTCTGAAAAAGCCGAAGAACAGGTTTAAATGGATATGCCATCAAATATACAGATCTATCGCTTTTATGATTACAGTTTTGTACAATTTAGCGCATATTATATTTATAATACAGGTACGATTCATTCATACTATTTATTGGTTATCATCATCATCATTTCAGCCGAAAGACGTCCACTGCTGGACATAGTCCTCCCCCAAGTGTCGCCACATTGACCGGTCCCGTGCGTGTCGCATCCAGCGGATCCCTGTAACCTTCACCAGGTCATCGGTCCATATTATTGGGTATATTTCATTTGATTTTTTTCTGTAACAGGTTGGTTTCTGGATTTGATTGCAATAGGCTCGCTCCGAATTACATGGAAATTAACCATGACTATTGAAATGTAGGTTTACCGTAAAAACAACTTTGTTTAGCTCTACCTGGTTATGATTCATTCACAATGTATTTTTTATATACCGAATACCAATGTGACTTTTTCAATTCAAATGTACTTTCTAAGTTTATCTTGGACATCGCAGACATCGGTGAAGGAAAACATCGTGAGGAACCCTAGACTTACAAATAATAAAAGTCTGAAATCGTCAACCTATCTTGAGCAAGCATGGTGATCAATGCTCGTGCCTTCTCTGATTGAGAAGACGCCTTTGCCCAGCAGTGGGACAGTAATAGGCTGGTACTATTCCGAATGGTCAACAATGTTACTAGGTACACGGCGTGGTTCAACTAGAGCCTAGCCAAACAATTTGCAGTTTATTGTGAGCACCCAATAACGCTAACAGACCAGTCACACTACAGTGCTTACAATGCCTATGTACATTGTGCAGTACATATTAACAACAGAACAAACCGTTTGCCTAGCTGGCTACTAGGTTATGCATACTGGGCGAGCGACTTGCGTTGATCAACATAGCACTGAAATCTCGGAGAAGTTAATGAGTAGCGTTTCATACAAAGTTTGAACTCATTTGTTTTCGAAATGATTGAACCGATTTCATAAGAAACTTCATACGCATAAGCAGGATACATATGTCTACAGTTTGGCCGCTGAGAGAATGCGTTCCTGATGTCTGTCAGTTGGTCATGACTAGTGATCGGCAATAAGTAACACTACTAATAGATATGATTTTCAACCGACCCATGAAAAAAATAAAATTGTAGCTATAGTATTTGTTGGTCTAATTTCTAATTTCTGAATTTAACTAGCGTAAAGAAAATACAAATGCAATAGTAATATTCTGAAATATTTAAAATAAAATAAAACAATATTATTATGAGTAGTAACACATTTAACCTGACTCCGATTCGCTCGAGGAGATGCTGTCTTCATCAACTTCGCCAACGTGTTTTAGTATATGATTAACAATCAAAGCGTCAATTCTGATATCTCAGTTAAAGTTTTTGAAAATTAAATTTTTGGTTTTTTCGACGACTTTGCCCAGTCATCTTTTGTGACTTTCCCCCAGCTTTCTTTTAATAGGTTTATCATCTTCTTCGTGCCGAATGGCGGAGAAGTACTGTGCCGGGCTGCGTAACCTTTGACTTGAATGCGTATTATTATATAGTTTAATGACAGATAACGTTTCAACTGCCTAGTTATTTTTGGCACATCACTACAAAATAAACATTTGACGTAACCTTTTAACAACGCAAGATGAATTAAAAAATAAAATTGTTTTCTTATTGATTAAACAAATTTAGCGCGAAATTAGAACATTTATTGTTACTTGATTAAATTATATTGTTTTTAATAATATTATTTGTTGATAGGGCAAAAAAACGAAAGTTATATATTTATCGTAAATTCTTCGCCACTTCAAAGTTACATACGTCGTCCTTTCGCTCACGACCTGTCAGGAACGCATTCTCTCAGCGGCCAAACTGTAGAAAGTTGACAGAGAAAATTTTGGAAATGTATGTTTCTATGGTATAAAATTCGTCTAATTTAGCTGTAAAACTATTTTTCGAAAATGTTCTCTGTCAACTTTTTAGACCTATGTATCCTACATACGCGTATGAAGTTTCTTATAAAAACGGTTCATTCATTTCGAAAATAAAAGAGTTCAAACTTTGTATAAAATGCCGTGCACACAATACCGAACATAATCTTACTACTATAGAATCAGAGGCGGTCCAGTAGTACACTGTGTATTAACTGAATGGTGATAGGATGTCCAGCAGAGATGTTGACTCAGTTACATTTTTCAACGATTCTTATTGATCCTGTATTAATTTTTTAACATATTATTTACATTTTTAAATTGTTTAGTAACAAAAATTAAATAAAAAAACATAAATAGTAGCCCACCGGCTTCGGGAACCCGATCTGAGCTACCGGTGGTCAGGGCTCTTGAGAGAGGAACCTCCGAACAATAAGCGCCGTGTCCAGAAGTACGGCTTTCTGAATCAAGCCCTTGATCCAGCTGCCAAACGAGAGCCTCCTCAGAGGTCGAGGCTAGTGGTATTAAGCCATTGGCCGACACGACTATCGGTACAATGACTGCTGTACTTATTATTGCGTCGTCGTTTTTAGTCATCGAAGAGTGTAATTGTAGGTGGGTAAATTATATTGACTATTTTTAATTACAGCGGCGTCACAACTGGGAAGAAGTGTTCGATGTTTCGATGATTGAAATACCGCAGTTTAACTTACTTATAAAAATCCTTGCGCTGAACTTCAATATTTCGAGGGTTGATAAAATGAATGAAATGTTAAATGGTAAGTGAGTAATAAAACATGACATATACGGGCCAAAGTGAGACTTAAAAAAAAAGGTAAAAAGAAACTTATTTAAAGATACATTGTTACCTCACTATCTGCTCAACCTTTTTTCGAATAAGTGGGATCGGTTTTTAGTCTAACCGGATGTAGTTGAACACCAGTTTATTAGGGGGGGCAACTGCTTGTCAAGAAAAATGAAAAATGCATCAATATCTCAAAGCTAATTTCTTGTTACATTTATTTTAGCTCTGTGTTTTTCTGCCTGCGCAGATAAGTTGGTTGAAGTATGCAATGATATCGCTTCAATACTGACGCGCTTGTGACTTTTCGTAACGACTGTCAAACATCTACGAATGACAGCCGTGATCTCTTACCTGCCTAGTATATATGTTACCGGCCAAACCCGATTTCAGGCCAAACTAGTTTGTCCTAGGCCAAACCGGTTTACTGGTTTATCGTGTCTAAACCAAACAAAGCAATTACAATGCGCCCATCTTGGATGTGGCGCTCGCCGGCTGCTGCAGCGGCGCCGCTCGCTACGCTCGCTCGGCTCGCGCTTCGTTTGCAACCAACCTAGCTTAACCTAACCCATTTAGCCGGGGTAAAGCGGTTTTGCCTAGGACAAACTAGTTTGGCCTGAAATCGGGTTTGGCCGTTAACATATATATGGTCCAATTAAAATAGGTGAACAATCTTTAACACAGCGTTCAGAACGTCTTACCAATGATATCCAAGCAAAAAAAACACTGATTAAAGTGATTTTATTCTGACCTAAAATAATAAATTGCCGGCGACACTCTAGAATAAACACATCCATTATGTCAAAATAAAATCACTTTAATCAATTTTTTTTTGCTTCGATATCTTTGGTCAGACGTACTGAACGCTGTGTTAAAATTTGTCCACCTATTTTAATGGGACCTTATATGTATAAAGTTTTTTTATTTTGACCTAATGGATGTGTTTATTCTAGAGTGCCGCCGGCAATTTATTATTTTGGGTCAAAATAAAATCACTTTAGTCAGTGTTTTTTTTGCTTGGATATCTTTGGTTAGACGTACTGAACGCTGTGTTAAAATTTGTCCATCTATTTTAATGGGACCTTATATGCAGAGTGGAATTTTTCAATGCCACCTGGAGGGAAAAAACAACCTGTATTATTATGGAATCAATCGATGGTCAATCATACGGATCCAATCTCTCTAACACACATGATAAATTCAATGAAAGGAAAACCATGAAATCTTAACAACAGGTTAAGATTTCATGGTTTTCCTATCATTTCTCAAAATGAGCTCCATTTTGTTGGATACACAAAATTCTTTTAGCGAATTCATTTCTAGTAACTTTAAATAGAGAGGTGTGATGAATACTGAAAATTGTATTGCGAACCTCAATTCTTAACTCGTGTACAGTTGCATAGGATTTTTGATCAACTTTATTTTTAACATACCCCATAAAAAAATATCTAAAGGGGTGAGGTCTGGTGATCTCGCAGGCCATCAGATTGTGCCGTTTATACCAATCCAAGTATTGAAGTGGTTATTAGCATAGACAGGGGTGATTCTGCTGTTATGGGCCGGAGCACCATTGGTCATTTTAAAAATAAATGACGTCAAAGATAATTGTTAATTAGGTACTAACATAAGTAATCGGATGGACCTTTGCGTAAAAATGATTTATCTTATCCCATTGCATTTATAAGTTAAAGTTTCCTTTTATTTATCATGATTGTTAGAGAAATTTGATCCTTATGATTGACCCTATGGATTAATGCCATAAAAGTACAGGGATTTATTTTTTTAGAATTTACCCGGTTCGATTCCCGAGTGTGACAAGCGAATTGTCGAAAATCTTTGAATGCAGATTTATTTCTTTTTAAAAATAAAAGGAATGTTTCCTTTAAGTAAAATTTTCTATCTCCAGTATTTAGAGTGCCTACTGTCCCTCCAGGTGGCGTTGAAAAATTCCACCCCGTATAGTAGTCTATGCTTACCTGCTTCTTCTTTGACGAACAACATAATATTCCCACTGCTTTACTACGTTCTTTACAGTATTGCACATTTTCAGGCCCAATTTTCGCAGCGTACACAAAAAAAGACGAAGAGATGCTTCTGGACACGACAAAACACATGCACCGTGGTGTGAAGATCATGAAGATCAGCATTACAGTCGTTGGATTCACGTGGCCAGCCTCATTCTTCGTCAGGAGGTACCAGGACCCAACCGCTATTGTTTCTGTATACACGCCTTTCGAAACTGTTACTTGGAATGGGTGAGTTAAAAATGTTACTTTATTTATTTATTTAAGGACAACCAACAAAGCTTACACCAAAATACATGTTAAACTACACATACTATTTTACCGACCCGGACGACGTGCCCGCTTTTATGGCGAAGGAGCTTCATAAGCTGCTCCCAGTCACGTTTTACCACGTCGACGTCACCAGGTTGCTGAAGGACTTCACAACTCTCAAGGCAAGCCTGGCCGAGGTACAGTCCACGTTGGAGGTATCGAATAACACCATTGGTGAGCTACGTGCCGAAGTGGAGTTGTTGCGCAGCGCCGTTACGGTAAATAGGTCACCTGATGCCACCAACGTGAGCACGCGTCGCGAAGCAAGAAACGCTAGCGTCGGCAGTTTCGAGTCGGCGAGCTCTACTACGTCACCCGCTGCTGATACCGCACGCGTTGCAACTTGCGCCGCCGCCGTCGCTGACTCGATGCCGGTCGAAGTAGTGACTTGTGTGGATACGTTGACCCCTAAACGTGCCTACGCTGATATCGTCGCCACGCATAAACCTGTGTCGCAGACCAAGAAGAAGCGATAAGAAGAGCTGCTGTGAACCTACCAACAGGGGTTCTAAACAGCAAGGCCCAGCTACGGGCGCGTGTGACAAGGAGGGCTTCGTGAAGGTAGAGAGGAAGAAGAAGAAGAACCCCCCCCCCTAGTCGGAACCGGTGCGGGATTGCTCTCGCTGGACCCAGTGGGCTGCGTCCGGCAATACCAACGACGCAGCTTTATGTATCCCGGCTACATCACACCAGGAAGGTTGAGGAGATCGTGGAGTATGTCCAATCGAAGACCTGGTGGACCTTGAGGGTTGAGAAGTTGGAGTCGCGCCACAACACGAATTTCAAGTCGTTCGTGGTGCGAGTTCCGACTCATCATATTGAGACCATAACTCTTCTTTGAGGAATCAAGAAAGAGTTTTGGCCGAAGGGTGTCATGTATCGACGTTTCTACGGAAGGCTACGTGACACCACGCAGCGCAACACGACGCCGTCACTTCGTGTACAATAGTTATTTTTCTGGTTTTTATAAATATGTATGATAGTCTTTAAGGTATTTATGTTATTGGTCTTTGTAACCTGAAATAAACGATATACAATTTATAGTGTTGCCTTAATTAAAGGCTGCCACGGCATGCATTTATTTAACATAGCAGTATGACAACAGAAATCAGATTTTACTTATTTAGTTACATAAATACAGACAATTGTTACATAAATCCAACACACAAATACAATTAATTTATTAAATTTTGTTCGACGTTGTGCCAACCAACAAAAATAAAACAAAAAAGAACAAACACAATCTAAATCTTTAGGCAAGTGAAAAACACAATAGTAACTACAGTATTCCTTTTTTTTTAGTTCGATGATAATTCCTTAAGCAAGACAGACTTGACCTTATGTAATGAATAAGACTTAAGCATACACACATTTATATTTGAAAAAGTTACAAAAAAAAAGAGAAATTACATAGTATGTCCGTACTGTGTGCCTCACGGCTGCGCCAAAAAATACAATGATGTTGGAAAATCTATGTGAAAGAAAACCGATATAAAACTGTGTGATTAAAGATATAATAAGACAATTAAGTAATTGTCTAATAACTCATTGCGTAACACTGATGAACAATTACCAGACGCCTGGTTCAGTAGGTCGGCCCCAAGATTGCATAACGATACCATGTTAGCAAAACGGGGATCTTTGCTATAAATTCACAAAAATAACTATAAATAAAATGTACAATTTGAGTATTTTGAAACATTCAGACTTCAATTTTTTTTCCTATTTAACTAATTGAGTAAATAATCCCTCTTCTATTAAAGTTCCTTGCTGCAAAATGGCACTGAATGACATTTTTTTTATATTATACAAGTTGTGCCACCGGGTATGCACTACAATTTTTTTTTTTCAGAAAGCAAAATTTCTTTAAAATCGGTTCAGTAGTTTAGGAATCTATCATAGGGTACGAACAGACGAACCAACGAACAGACACTGATTTTTATAATACTAGATAGATTCGTTCATATCTGTCTATCAGAGGTCGAGAGACAGATATCTCAAATAATTAACAAATCAATAAATTACCACGACTCAAAGAATTCACGGATTCATTTTGCGACAAAGACTTAACTTTATTTTTAGAAGCAAGTATTGTCGATACAAATTCAAAATAATTGAATGCTTGTCCACAGATTTATATGCTCAGTGATACTGGAAGTGGCACCCGTACTGGTGGTCGGGTATGGCCACTTGGCTCTGGATTGCCTCGTCGCAACGTATTATGCACAGGCGGAAGTCCAATTGAAGATCATCAAGTACAATTTAGAGCATTTGTTCGATACGGAAGGCGCATCCAGGGGCTATTGGGATTATAGGGATGTAGTTGACAAGGATCTGAGGAGTCGCTTTGTGCATTATGTGCAGAGATATGAAGCTGTCGCGTGGTATGTGATAATTTGGATTAAAAACACTGCTAATGGGTACTAGGGAATGCAATTTTGATCTGTCGGTACGGTATGGTCGCGAGCTCGACTAATATTGTCCATATTCTAAACGAGATCACAAGAGCGACCGTTCGCGTGTACACTATGCTTCTTCAGATGTCAGTTGGCACAGTCAGAGAAATTAGTTGTTTATCAAATTGACAAATTACATCAATTTGCTGTGTTATAGCCATTTTATGCAAATATCAAAGAAAAAAAGACGTGATTTGATTATAAGGACAATTTAAGTTGGACGTCAATTTGCCAAACATTTTTTTTTTGATTTTTAAACTGATATAACATAACATAACATCGCGATTATAATTCCCGAAGGGTTAGGTAGAGATGTACCTAATACCTAGTACACCAACACTTCGCCAGTTCTGTTTAAGTCCCATGTAATAGGGGGCGAGCCTATTACCATTAACCGGGCACAGAATCCGTGACTGCATCTGAGAAATTCCTGATAGAAAACCCGATTAACACTTTGCCTGACCCGGAAATCAAACCCAGGACCTGATGCTCAGCAGTCGCGATTGCGACCACTAGACTACGAGGCAGTCTTATAACTTGAAATGGTTCCTTAAAATATTGCTAGGACTAATTTGATAGTTTTATTGGGACCACACTTCGCTGATGATCACTCAGTTGCCCATATGCATCTTTATTCTCTCCATGTTTCAGGTACACTAAGGAAATCGGCGAAGTATTTAACAGTGGCATGTCCTTTGAATTCTTCAGTTCCAGTGCCACTATCTGTGTGGTGACATACAAACTGAGTTCTGTTGTAAGTCGCGTCATATTATTATCATTGTTTTTATCATACCAATTGTTACTCAATCTTTAAAGTCAGGAACTACACAAAATGTTTCCTGAATTATAATAGCCACTTTTCTGCACATGTTGGTCTCGTTAAAAGCGCCTGTAAAGTCTTCTTTAAAAGAATGACCAGCTCAGTGCCCTATTTATATGTTTTACTTCTTTTTCCAGACTTCTCTCTTATCAGTGCCGGTTGTGTTTCTGATACTCGTGCTGATAATATTATTAGCTCAGGTTTTATTGTACTGCTACTTCGGTAACTTGGTGCAATACGAGGTAAGTTATTTAAAGTTACATAACATGCCACGCCACTAATCCATGAAGGGTTGACCTGAAATGTAGGTACCCAGCACAGTACAACCCACATTTTGCCAGTTAAGGGCGAGCCAATTGACATCAATCGGGCACAAATCTTGACACCAGCATTGCTTCTTGTATTTAAAATAAGCTCTTCAAAATAAAATGTGTTCAGTGGTGACTGCTTTCAATTCTTTCATATTTCTACAAAGAATTTCAGCTGGATTAAGAAAGTTTATATAATTGTTTGTGGTCGGTGTCGTGGGTTCGATTCCCAGGTCGAGCAAAGTGTTATTGGGTTGTTCTATCAGGAATTTTTCAGTAGCAGCCACGAAGTCTTGATCTGTGCCCTATCACATAGGACTTAAACAAAACTGGGGTAATGTGTGTGTATTGATTGAGTACACCTCTGCCTCGGGGATAGCAGGCGTGATATTATGTTTATGTATATAGTTTCAAACTGTCTTATGGGGAAAAATTCTGGTACAACATGATTGATGTCCTTTGATCTGAATGTTGCATTAAGGGTGTTACCACACCAATCGATCGATGCCATCGATCGATGGTAGAATGGATTAGTCGATGTCGATCGATAGTTACTCTCTTTCGACTAACCGATTCTACCATCGAACGATGGCATTGACAGATTGGTGTGGTAACATCTTAACTTCAACCGTGCACTGTGCACTTTTCACAGAGTGATTCAGTTATAACTGCAGTATACCTGAGTGACTGGCTGTCAGCGTCCCCAGAATTTCGTCGTCTAATCCGGATTGCCATGCTGCGCTGGTCACAGACCATCACTCCAAGAGTTTCTGGGATTGTGCCGCTTTCACTCGCCACTTTTGTTTCAGTAAGTAAGAAATGGGTGTTTAAGTACCCTTAACGAAGCCGAAAGGCACTTGTTCTCCCCGTCATTATTAGAGTGGGAGGTTATTTCTTTTAATTCGGTTTCTATTATTGTATCTATTTTATTAATTTGATATCGTTATTATTTATAATAGTCGTTTTGCGATTTTTTTTTTGTTCTCGACCATACCTGGGAACGTTTTAGTTGCGGAGATACTGAGGGTCAAACTTCCAACATTTTCACTTTTTTTTTTAAATACATGTTATTAATGTTATAACTTAACTTTAAATATCTCCACGACCCCCGCACTATCCAATGCACTAAGTCACACCGTAAAACGTGATTGTCACCCCAAAAAAAATCGTCTCCCAGCAATCTTTTTTGCGTAGAGTTACTTAGTTTGATGTTCAGAATGAAAGAAAGAAAATACATTTATTTGGCACATGCCAAAAGTGCAAAAAAATGAGAATAAAAGAAAACCAAAAAAAAAAAAAAACTTAAATCTAAACAAAAAAATAATAATGTGACACCGTGTGTCTCAGGCCGCGCCAAACAGGCCCAGTTCAGCAAAATGCCGGTTTGTGCCGGTGAATGCTTGGTTGACAGCTTCGTGAATAGTCCGTTTAGACCTTGTATATTTTTCTTGTAAATTAATTTGGTTTTTCATGCAATAGAATGAAAGATTGCATAAAAGCGGTTTTTTTTTTCAGGTTCTTAGGTCTGCCTACAGCATGTTTGCGGTACTGAGTACAAAATAAACTTTTTAAAAGTAAATCACTGTTAAATTAGCTTTATTTTAACCTAAGAATTGGTAGAAGTAATGTCAATTAAATAAAGTAGATAAAAGAGATAATACGTAGGTATATTCCGTAGCAAGTTTGTTCACAGCCATCCACAAAGATTGCAAATAAATTTATGGAGAAAGAAAATGCTTTAATTTAGTATTTTGTTTTGTTTGAAACAGAGATAGTTTTATAATAGCCTTTTCCCAACTATGTTAAGGTCGGCTTCCAGTCTAACCGGACGCAGCTGAATAACAGTATTTTACATGGAGCGACTGCCTATCTGACCTGGCACTGGGTAATACGATAGATGCCCTTTGCAAAGACTGGTTGTCAACTTTCGGGCCACTGACAACCTGTAACGACTGTCAAAGATCTACAAATGACATCCAGTACCAGCGGCTTAGCTTGCTTTCCGAGGCACATAGGAAACTCAGTATGTAATGGGTGATGGTAACCCATAGACCAACCTAGGCAAGCGCGGTTTAACCTGAAGATCGACCCCAGTGGCTGTTATTATTTGGCCACGAACTCCTCAATGCCTTTATGAAAACTAAAAGAACTGCCTGGTGCAATGGTCAACGAGAAGGAAAATAACAAATGCAACATTGCGTCAAATTAATCTCAGTATCAGATCTACATAATCAGTAGATGGGCCATGGTCCATGTACAATGAGAGAGCGCAATAAGTGTGTGTGTGTGTTGCGCCTGTTTCCAGGTATTTCGGATTTCAAATGGAGCAAATGATATGTTGTGCTCGTTAGATCGAGACTCACAATACGGCACGAGCTCGGGGATGTATAAGTGCTTGGAACTTCTAGAGAGGGGTTTTTAGAGAAGGTCTTAAGTACTCATACCAAATCAAATTATTGAAATGGCTTCAAATAAAGGTCTCTCAGGGAGGACGCCTATGTCCCAGCTGTGGGAACGCTATGCTAGAAAAGAAAAATCTAAATAAAGTCTGCACTTTTAGAGTCTTTGCCAATATAATGTTAAAGTTTGAACTGTTTTTTTATTAATTCTCACTGTCAGATAACGCAAAGCCTAAACTGCTGGGTCTAGAAGCATGAAATGGTTCACGAAAGTTTCTTATTATTCATCGACCCCTTTTTTTTTCGCATGGGGAATCATCAAATAACCCCCTCCCGCTCTGGGCTGAGCAAGAGGGAGTGTCAGACTTTTACTGACTAAAACCCATCCATGTTCCTTCCTTTTCCCTTTGTGTTCCAGGGCCGCGGTATCTCTTTCGAACAGTCCCGCAACCCTGGCAAATTCATCGACCCCTAAAGGCGTTAAATTAGGGATGACATTTTGTATGGGGCATTTTTGCCCATTGCAAGCGGGCAAGGGTCTTGAGTCTTGAGTGACGCAGACACAGTGCATAAATGAAGTGCACTGTGTCTACGTCTACAATGCATTCACCTTCGCACTTGATGATCTATTTACTGCATCAGTGACCGGGGTTCACGTGGCTAAGTTTTGGGCTAAACACATTTGAACTTTTTGCCATCGATACGGTAAGAAGAAGACCATAAAAAATGAAAATATTTTAGGCCAGAGGAGGTAACATTAACCTTAGTCCTGGGGGATTACTATGACGTCATAAAGCAGGAGTAATTACAGTCTTCTTCTTCGTGTCGCTGGCACGACAATTCTTATATTTTGTTAGCCCAGAACTTCGCCACTTCCACCGTGTCGTCGGTAGCAGCGCAGAAGTCACTTGGGCTACATGTTTTTGGGCTAAGAGGGCAGGCCGGTGTGGGGAAGAGACAGAGCTATAGAGGTCGTCTAGCGCCATCTCTTTCCCACAGTGGAATTGCTCCTGCTTTAAGACGTCATGGTAGGCTACCTGGTGACTAAGGTAAGGAAGATACAAGGGTAGGTAAAGAAAACAGCAAAAAAAAAAAACCGTCGTCTCTGTGAGCTTGCGAGGTCTGTGTTGAAGTCCACAGGTAGCCCGAAGGGTTGTCTATTATTACCTAACGTAGCGGCGGCCGCTGTTTCCTCCATATTGTGTAGATTATTATCTTATCTCTGATACATGATGCATTATGAATGTATCTCTTGCTTTGCTCACGGCCATGTCGGCCATATGAGGTTAGAGTGAAAGATTATTGCAGTAGGTTTAAATAAAACGGTTTTTCTACCGCTCTTTCAGTTTACGTACGGCATGACGTTATTTCAGTAGTATACAGCTAGGTTCTTTCATAATTACTTGATAATTTTTAACTTATCCGTACTTCCATTATAATATTAAAAAATAAATAAAGGAAGTAATTCTGTCTGTCTGTTGTCCCACCTGTCTGTTGCGTTTCCACGCATTTCCAAGAGGTTTTATTAGCAGTATTTTCCCGTTGAATATTTTTTGAAAACCACACGTATCCTCGATCTCTTGGACCAGTAACATCAAATAGTCCTTTAATATTACAAATATTTAAAATACTCTGGAAACTGACAGTGGCCTTTATTCTTAATCAGCGCCTATTAGGTTATTTTTACGAAAACTTAGGTCAAAGAAAATGCAAAGACTTATCGATGAACAGTCCTAAAGGGTGTAACAAGACCCTTAATGAAGCCGAAAGGCACTTGTTCTCCTCATCATTGCGATCATTTTTTTTGTTCTAGACCATACCTGGAAATCTTCTAGTTACATGGTTATATGGGGTCCAAGTTCCAACTTTTCGGAACTTTTTTTTAAAATACATGTTTTTTAATGTAAAATGTTAACCTCCACGACCCCCGTACTATTCAATCCATCCATCAGCACAATGTTTTGAGTCCGTTACATTGAGTCCTACCGTAAATTGTGATTTTTCACCCCAAAAAAAAAGTCGTTTTCAGCAATAATTTTTGCATAAAGCTACTTAGTTTGTTGTACATAATGCTTGGTTGACGGCTTCGTTAAGGGTCTTGTTACACCCTGTAGTTCATGCATGTCGCAAATAAAGTGTTTGAGTAATGTTATGCAGTATTATTTTATGCAGTTGTTAGGTTTCAAGGACCTTAAAAATTAGTTATATTGTTCTGTTATTTTATTATCTAACTATTATAAATCGGTTTAAAAGGTCCGGTTGGCTTTCACAAGTTGTAAGATAAAATAAACAGACCATCAGAGATTTGTTTTTCTTTAATATCAGTGAGAAAGAGGTCCTTCGCCCAGACCTAAAATTAGCAGGGATACTAAAATAACTGTACTGAAATTTCATAAGGATAGGAACCCACCTAGCGACCCACACTGAAATGGGATCTAGATTGTAATTAAAACTTTTTTTGGAATACCTGTTTTAAACTGGAACGGAGAGAAAGTGTCCGTATTTGTTTAGACTCTTAAAATCATTTTTGAATTATCATTTTTTGAAGAAACAGTCAATTTAACTACTATTACAAATGGGAATGTTTGTCAGGATGTATGTGTTTGTTCCTCTTTCACACCAAAACGGTTGAATGGCTTTGGGTGAAATTTGGCACACAGACACTTTATAACCTGAATTATTACATACGATACTTTTTATCTCGGTACTACAATCCCATGGGATAATTACCTAACTCAGCACGGGTGAAGCCGCGGACATAAGATAGTTAAATAATAAGAAAGTTTACTTTTCTACAGATTTTCGAGTAAGGGGCCAACTTTTTTCTTACTTAATTTCTATATACAATGTGTCCGGTCATAAACTAGCGATATTCTAGGTACTTCTTTATCAACTGTTATAAATGTTATAAATTTAATGCTACAAATTTGTTGATGTGCGAAGAATTTGTTTATTTATTTACAAAAAAATTGACGATTTGCAAAATTTTTGGATGGTTTTTTGAGTTTAATCTTTTTTTCTGAAAGTTACAAATATGTGAACCCATTATTTCGCAATTTTAACGAGAAACAATATTGTTGCCCTCCGAATAAGCTTAATTTTAACTCAGTAAGACTAAAACTTGAAATGTCAGCCAAATAGCGGGGAAGTGGATTGGACTCAAGTATGTAGTGTATTTGTGTATTAAAATAGTTGTTATATACCGATGTATCTAAAATATCGCTAGTCCATGACCGGACACACTGTATATATGACAGATTCAATTAACTAGAAACATTCTCGTACAAAGCTGTATACCTACTCCAATCCATATCATCCGAAGCTTCTGTAAAGGGCACTATAGCTGTATCAAGAGTCAAGACGTCTGAAATGAAATGACGTGTGGCGCAAACAAGCCGAGCTTAGTTAATGGAGTCAAGGCACACGCTACGAGAACGACTAGCTTTGGTACCTCCCTTGTCTTGTGTCATGTGCTGCACAGTTATGCTACCCTAGTACTTCACCTCGTTAGAAGTGAGGGATTATACCAGGGGAGAAGCAGTGATGTCCATTGTGAATGACTAATAACCACGGGTGATCAACTCCTCTACTATAAGATGGTGCATATGTTAAAACAACCATCACTTTGTCTGCCCATTGTGTTATTAAAACCAAATATATATCTTGAAGTTATTACAGGCTGACATTTTGTAGAACTTTAAGAAAAACGATATCTAGCAGTAATTTTAAAAAAGAAAAGTAGGTAAAGTCACGAGCACCAATATGTATAAAATTATATACACTTTCCTAAATAATTTAAAAGCAATTTTCGCGAGAAATAACGATTGTAACTTGGAGAAAGGATCTTTTCATAAAAATATGAGTTCCAGAATAACTACTATAGTACTACGTTCGTAACAACATGAAATTTTAATCAGAACAGTAGGAGAAAAACTTTTGAAAAAGTGGTTATGTGTACTGGTACTGTATGTATACTGGTGCTCGTGACTGTACTTATTGTTTGTATTTTGAACTTATTCTTAAACCACACCCATGCCCCCATTGAGAAGGTGATAAGATATTTCACCTAGGATAAAAAATAGACAGCCTTCTCAAATATTATTATTAATATAGCATTTATTTCGGGCTACGCCTTTAGTGTTAGTGACAATAGATATCATTAGCAGTTTACTCGTCAAGAAATTTACGAGCAAGTTTTTTCGCAGTCAGCTCTCGAATTTCATAAAGATCTTTGGCCATTGAATCTCTCCATAACGGCCTTATCAAAACAACAATACTACTAACAATACCATCACTTATCAACCGATTGATCCTGACTATAGTCCCAAAAATAGCCTCACATTACACCGTACGAAAAATGAAGGTAACATCGACTATCAGGGATAGATTTGAGTTTCGTGAACACTAAAATTTCCATTTTGTTCGCGACCGTTTAATACCGGTGAATAGTCCCTATTGTGTCGGGTCCATTGTATTTTTCTATTGACCAACGGCTCATACGAGAAATGGCTGCACTGCAACGTTCATGGATTTCAATTATTGTTGCGACTATGTAACTGAAATTGCTGGATTAGTTATTTTAATAGACTATCGGGCTGGCCAGGATTACCTTTTAGTTTAATTGAATTGCTTTTCGGTTTGAAAAGAATTGAATGTGTAAATTGCTTTTGGGTAGAGGTGTAGTTTGAATTGTTTTTTTTCTTACAGCGGTTCGTATGGATTGGTACTACAATGAAAATACATTGATAAATGATGTTTATTTTGCAAATAGGTTTTTACAAACAGTTTTACACGTAATTAGCTTGAATTTACTTGACTACTCTGAGAAGCGATCAGCCGAAACAAACTCACAGGTAATTCATAGTCTTTTTTAAGGTCTCCGATCTCTCAGACATAATCTTGGTCAACTCGCACGAGGTCTATGCAGATTGGTGTCTGAGATGGTCTTTTGAAGAAAGAAACTCACACATTTGAGTGGACCTGTCCTGTCAATGCAAGCATTAAAGCATTTATCAGTTATCATGTTGATCGACTTATAACTCAAAAAGCTGAACGACACGACGAACAATACCAAAGAAAAGACATTTCCTTTTTAAGTTTTTTTTTTCAAATATTATTGGAATCGCAAAAATGGTCAGCTAAGAAACCGTTTTTATGCGATTTGAGCTGTGTTCCTATTTTGATATATAACAGAGCAGGGGGTCTAAAATCGCCGCTTTATCAGAATCATAATACGAATCACGTTAAAAATTTAAAACTCTTAAAATGGACTTTGTGATAATAACCATAAAGTCCATTTTCCGTCAGTTTGTCACTTACGGAATATCTTCCATGATTTTCAATGATTGTGTTAATCACAGAAGATATCCCGTAAGTGACAGTGTAAGAAAAGGATCTATGCACAGAATTCATTTTCTCCATTATTAAAACATTAAACATAAATAACATCACACCTGTAGGTAATCCGCCAGGAGTCAGACAGAGGTGTACCTAATAGTACAACCCACATTTCGCCAGTTACGGATTTCTTTTAAGTCCCAAGCAATAGAGGGCGAGCCTATTACCATCAACCAGGCACAAATCCAGATTCAGTGGTATTATTATTTGTGGTATTGTATTGGATAACGGGCTGGTGACCGCAACTCCACGGCCAAGCGCGTATTTTACGTGCGGATATCATTTTTGGTATTATCTCCACAGTAATTATAAATAGCCCCCTTCACGCTCGCTAAATAGGTACAAACCTTCTCCCCACACTCGATATCCACTGATCCACCTTCCATCGCAACAATCCTAATGCGAAAACTATGTAACTAAGTACCTATAAGTGCCAATATGATCTCATTCGGCAAATTGATTCTTGACAGCACAATTATTGCAAATTAATCAATTAACATAGTTGTCAGCTTCGTGACTCGATTACTTGACATGACGTGTAAGTAGGTAGGAACTACTAATTAATAATTATTGGCGTATAGTAAACCTAATCTCATTATGATGTGCGGTAATTAGAACCTATGTATCTGATTGTTAATGACGACTGTCTAATAGTTTACTGGGAGTAGGTATCTACATATGTATAAACTTTATGGAGGAATTAGCTCTCGCTATTGACTTCGAGTTGGTGGGATAAAAAATATCCTTTGTCGTAATCTAGGTCATGGTAAATTCTTGTGTCAAATTTCATCCAAATTCGATCACCCGTCAGGGCGTGAAAAAGTGACATGCAAATATGTCAAACAGAGTTTCACATTCTTATGACATATTAATAGTTAGTATTCGTATGTATTTGGTGTCCATTAATTACTTTAATGTTGCCAAGACGACCTGCTTATTAGTTTTTTTTTGATATCCGTTACCCCTGTTCTCTTAAAATCTTAATTTTTAAACCGTTATTAACGTATCATACTTATATCAAGAGCTACCTACTATCTTATCGTAGCTTTTAAACAAACTATCAAATAAATTAATAACATTCTAAAATTAATCACAATAAGATCTCACATTTATTTTCGAAATTCCATCTATTCGATAAGCGACTACATTTCTCCACGTGTTATATTCTTAGAAAGAAAATCCAGAAACAAGAAAAAACAACACTCAATTAAACATGTTACCAAGTCACTAATACACAAAGCCAAATCGTACAAATCACTGCCGAAAGATCTACCCAAACAGGAAAACAAAACATACTCACTATATCTCGTAGCATCTTACTCCACATCAAGATGTACGCCCACTATATCATACTTTAAATCAATATCCTGGCTATTGTTCCTCTTCACAACACATATAATATGTGGCCAGTAAATCTTGTGCGACTGTTGAAAGCCCGGCTTAGATTAGGACGCGTTATTGAGCCGTACATCTTGTGGTACACACTCGACGCCGAGACGGGACAAGATACAGATGCAGCGTTGATTGAAGTATCAGTTCAGTCAAGATTTAAATACAAATGAATACAGGTTTATGGTTATAGAATGAAGAAAAGATTACAATTAGTAACTAAGTACAGGTATAGAGTGTGTAACAAGACCCTTCTCGAAGCCGAAAGGCATTTCACATCGTTTTGTTCTAGACCATACCATAGACATAAGTTCCAACTTTCTGACAAGTTTTTTTTGTATCATACGTGTTTTTAATGTCAGATTTTTAATTTGAACACCTCCACAACCCCCATACTATTCAATCTAATCAGCACAATGTTTTGAGTACGTTACAGTGACTACTAAAGTAAAACGTGACTTTTCACCCAAAAAAAAAAGTCGTTTCCCAGCAATACTTTTTGCGTAAAGTTACTTAGTTTGATGAACATAATGCTTGGTGGACGGCTTCGTGAAGGGTCTTGTTACACCCTGTATACATGTGAGTTGACCGAGATTATGTCTGAACCTTAAAAGAGATGGCCTTTGAGTTTGTTTCGGCTGTTTCTTCTCAGAGTAGTCAGGTATACGAAACACTGGCCTCATCTAAAGTTAAAGTGTTTGTAAAAACATATTTGCAAAATAAATATCATTTAATGATTTACATACAGAGATGGACAGCATCTCAGCTTTAGGTGCCTGATGGAGATCCAACTTTAATTGGAGTAGGTATTTGTATTTTTGGAAAATCTTAGAAGCCTGGCTAAAATTAGCACACGTTATTGAGCAGTAGATCTTGAGATACCGGTAGTACACACTCGACCCCGTACGGAACATATAACATTGGTCTGATAAAGATGCACAGTTGTTTGAAGTCTATTTTTAAATCGTTTGTATGTTCTTTTACAAGGTTTTTTTTTTGTTTTTATCTCGTTTAAAGTTAAGTAAAGGAAATAAGAAGCGCAGTTTAGATTAGGATTTATCAATATGCCGTCAATACTGACACTGGCCAAGACGCTGTTACTTTTAATTGAAGTATTTGTCAAATAAATACGTTGGTATTAGAACATATAGTTGGTTGGTTATTGAATTAAGCCGTGCATAGTGTAACACTGTAGTTGAGACTCTAAACTGCAGTGTTTTAGAGTTCAGAAACACCACGATGGGACAAAATACAGTTTTGATATGGTCAAAAAACTCTAAAAGTTAAAAATATATGTACTAGTGTTTTTTTTTTAATTCTTGTGTCTCATTTTTTTATTTCTGTGACCGATGTAATATCCCAAAGTCTTTGTAACGGTGATGCTGCACCTACCGTGACTAGAGGTGGAACTACTGCGATAGATTATAGAGCTTTACCAACATTCATGCCTACGTTGAATAAATGATTAGAATATGACAAAACAGTTTGTCAAATATGCAAAGATCCCCGATGGGACATGTTCCAGTAAGCTTGTGTCTGTACTGTCACACACAGTATTATTTTGCATTTCAAATACAAAATTACTAACTCACACAATTTACTGTAGGTATCTACATACATTTGCAACGATTTGATTGTGTAGTAGCAATTATCTACTTCAATGAACACTTTCGATCATATTTATTCTTGTATACATTATTTTTTTCAGTGTGGTGGCAAAGTTTACCATCATCATCTGCCTAGGCTTTTCCCAACTATGTTGGGGTAGGCTTCCAGTCTTACCGGATGCAGCTGAATACCAGTGTTTTACATGGAGCGACTGCCTATCTGACCTCCACAACCCAGTTAGTACTGGGTAATACGATACCCCTTGGTAAGACTGGTTGTCAGACTATTTGGGTAACTGACTACCTGTAACGACTGTCAAAGATCTACAGATGACAGCCGGGACCAACGGCTTAACGTGCTTTCCGAGGCACGGAGGAAACTCGGTATGTAATGGGCGGTCACCCATCCACAGACCAACCTAGGCAAGCACGGCTTAACCTCAAGATCGATCCGAGCGGCTGCTGACAAAGTTTACCAAATCAATATTTATGTTTTTAAGCAGGTCATGTTGACATTGACAAATCAAGGCATAAAAATTTATAGGCCTGAGCAAGTTTGACAATCCAAACACAACCACCCATCAGCCCGGAAAACAGTTAATTACAAAACAAAAACAAAAAACAATGCAACAAAAAAATCTAACTTTCAATGAGGCGTGAACCTTTACGCCCATACGGCATGAAATTATTAATTCCGTACTCCGTAATAACGGTGCGACACATGCCGACCGCGACAATTGAATGAGCGGCCACCGGACGAAGCGTTCGCCCAGCAATCCATTATGTAGATTGCTAGTCCGATTGCGGCATTGTCGTCGGCTCGCTCCGCCAGAATTACGTACCCAATGCGTACCCAATGCACGCCGACCTCCCGCGATCCATTTTATGGATATTGCGTCGTTGGATTAACGATTGATTGATGACTTGCAACCGAACGCGAAAAGCTGATTTGGCTTGTTTTGTTTTCAGTCGCTGTGGATTAATAAACAGGTACAGGTTGGCTGTAAATTGGGGGATTATCTTGTGTTTGTTACAAATTGGAGCCAACCGGAAATTGACGAGAATGCTTACCCTTCACAGTGTATTAAATTTTAATAAAAATGAACTAACTGAGGCATTTTCAATTAGGTAAGCCACAATAATCTGCCTAGTCTTACCGCATGCATCTGAATACCAGTATTTTACATGGAGCGACTGCATTCTGACCTCCACAACTCAGTATTGGATATTCTGGGTAATACGATACCCCTTAGAAAGTCTAGTTTTCAAACTTTTGGGCCACTTGCAACGACTGTCAAAGATCTACAAATGACACCCGGGACAAACGGCTTAACGTGCTTTCCAGGGCACGGAAGATACTCGGTATGTAATGGGTGGTCACCCATCCACAGACCAACCTAGGCAAGCGAGGCTTAATCTGAAGATTTGTCCGAGCGGCTGTAATTATTTAGCCAAGAGTTCCTCCTCCATCAATCCTCCATGCTCCTCAGTAATTAGGTAAGCCACCGTACGGACAATTACCTAACTCACATTTATTTCACACAAGCTGTTGCCCGCGGCTTCGCTCGCGTTTTGGTCGGAAATGATCCCACGGGCACGTTGTAAATATAGCCGATGGCACTCGGGGACAATGTAGCTTCCTATAGTCGTGAAAGAATTTTCAAAATCGGTTCAGTAGATCCAGAGATTACACCGTACAACCTCACAAACTTTACCTCTTTATAATATTAGTATGGATGACTCCATTTGTTATAATAATAATAATAATAATAATAATTATTTATTTGCAATAAGTATTGGTACATTTTGGTCTTAAAGTCAGTTGAGGTTCCTAATACATAGTCAGATTTAGATGACATGCAAAATTTCACAATATTTTCTATCACTCATTACTATCACAAACATTCAATATTCATTATATATAGTTACATTAATATTCTAGAATAGATCAATCATTAAAATTATGCATAAATTCATTAATAGAAAAATTACATGTGGAAACTTTGTGTTACATAAACTAAAGTACTAACTACTAAGTAACACAGTATAAATAACCTTGTAATTTAGGTTTCACTTAATGTAACCAAACGAGGTAAAAACCGCAGGTTAGTTACCTAGCACAATTTCCTAGGATAATGCACTATTATAGGATAATATATCTACTATGTACATTATATACAGACTACAAATAGAACTAAAATAATGCTAAAAAGAAGACTAAAAGTAAGTTCCTACAAATATACAACGACAACAATAGGACACTTAGGCGTCAAAGTACTCCTCCCCATCGATGTCATCCGAAACGTGCCCAGAAGACTGGCAGCATTGCCACGTTGAATGGCAATGCTAATTCTTTGACAAAAGAAAGAGCCAGCCCTCTGGTCACGCGAAATGTTGACCAGTCGGCGAGATATTTCTTTAAAAAATAGACGCACACTCGGGCCTCATGACCCGAGCGTTTCGAACCCAAACAGCTCAAAACTGTAGTTACCGTTATGGGAATTTAATTTACCTATTTGACTATTTTACTCTTGTGTTAACACAGCTTTAATTCGTTTTGTTAAATTCATTTATAATTTAATCATAATTATGGAGCCAAAATGGTGATTGTTGATAATCCGTGCACTTTATTAAAACTGTGTGGTTCAGCGAGGTCTGACCGTCAGCGGAGAGCGGAGACGCGGTGGCACTGCGGCGGTAGCGGTAGCGGGCGAGGTCGAGTGCTTCACCCAATCCCCACGGATTTAGTTTACCTCGATGCTTTAGCTCCACTTCATCCCCGACCGAGGCTGGAAGTCATGAATACATAATTATTTCTCGGCTATTAATATTTTTACCCGCCCCCGTGGCGTTGATTGCCTTTTGAATTTATTACTAACCTCGCGATAGGCCATTTTCGTATTTATTAAGACCACCTGCCATGCCCACGGTGCGCTGCTCTCTGAGTGAATTATGAGCCAACGGATTTTGCTAATAGAATATTTTATTTCGCCAGTCTCTCTCTGTGGCTAAGCGGATTTATTTTCGCGAATATTGTACTGAAACTATGTAACAGAGTTTTATATAGATTTGATAGCTTTGTACGCATTTAATGCGAAGCAGTTGCGACTTAAAATTGTAATCAAGATTCGTATAGGTCACGATTCGATATTGAGGAAGCAATAAAACTGAAAGTGATTTATTGGATGATAGACTGTTCGTCTGCTTACATTAGGAGTTCGTAGCTAAATAATATCAGCCGCTCGGGGTCGATCTTTAGGTTAAGCCGCGCTTACCTAGGTTGGTCCGTGGATGGGTGACCACTCATTACATACCGAGCTTTCTCCGTGCCTCGGAAAGCACATTAAGCCGTTGGTCCCGCTTGTCATTTGTAGATCTTTGACAGTCGTTACAGGTAGTTTGTGACCCGATAGTCTGACAACCAGTCTGACCAAGGGGTATCGTATTACCCAGTACTAAATTAGGTAGTGGAGGTCAGCTAGACAGTCACTCCATGTAAAATACTGGTATTCATCTGAATGCGGCTAGACTTATTTTTAGTTTTTGAATTGTCTTTTTTGTTTTTACTGTGGACACTTTTAATGTGCACATCTTGCTACATCGTTCTCACATAGTGTACCATCTCAACATGAATGATGTAACCAAGGTTTTGTAACAATATGCTGATTTAAAAGAGTGTCCATGGAGTTTCTTGCCCGTTCTTCTCCATAGAGATCTACGCTAGGGAATGGGCAACTACAGTACTTTCACAGTTTTTATGCCTTGTGACTGGGACTGTAGCTACATTTAATTGTTATCTTTGTTTCGACAATTCATAAGTGCCTGTAACTGGCCTACTTGAAATAAATGCTTTGATTTTGATTTTGACTGGAAGCCGACCTGACCGAAAAGGCTAGGCAGATGATGTATAGGTCACGAATCGATATTCGTTAACCAAAACACGGATTGAGGAAGCAGTAAAAGTGTAACGTGATTTATTGGAAGATGGTTTCGACAACAAGCAATTTTTTTTCCATGATAATTTTATAATTTGTATTAGGTACTGCAGTGCTGTCAATCCTTCACGTAGGTACTATTACTTCCTTCCTGGACAGGTAAGGTAGGTCATTTATTGAATTTTTATTAAATGGTATTTTGACTCAGGGTCAAGGTTTATATGAGCTGCATACCGATCACTTTTTGATGTCCATTGTCAATAAATGCATCTCAAATCATGAATATTTTATGATATTTTGGTTACCCTGTAGTAATGACTACTAATGAAATTGTCTCATCAAAATGAGAAAACTAATCAAGATAGAGTTGACGTTCGACGTTGAAGTTGGAACCTAGCACAATATACCTGTCTAACTTGACATGTTTTAGATAACAAAAATAAAGTAAATGACAATTCTTTTCTTCATTTTAATTTTCCTCGACATATTAAAACTAATTAAATTTTATTTCAAATACTGACATGTTTTTGTACTGGCATGGCATAGTGCACTCTTCCTTATAATAAGGTGTGAGTTTATGTATGTTTATAAAAAAAAACCAAAGTATGCAAAATCAAACCCCGAAAAGATGTCACACGACTTCCCCATTCACAAAATTATATCTACCTAGGTATATAAAAACTCCACCATTACTCTATAAAACAATACAAATCATTTATTTATTTATTTAAAAACATACCACTATCATCACAGGCTTACCTAATACAATAGTGTAGTTATAGTTACATTTATCAAGCTAGCTAACAAAGATTACTTACAATTACATTTATATTATTTAACAACCAAGAGTGATTTTACAAAATGCGGCCCGTGTGAATAAGACCAAACGTCCCTATATTGACATTTGACGTCCACCATTCGGCTCTAAGCTAGCAATATCAATTTTCCCCGAGTACATACTACTCGTACTATTGGCCGCATCGCTCCTGATTGCAAAGTGTTGCCAGTTAACTGATAAACAGCGGTGCATACGCAAATGTTTGTGGATTGCTCTCGTTAACGAAATGAGGTCGCTAATATAACTGCTAACCGTTAAATACTGAGTATGAGCTTCAACAAAGAGATAGTTTCACTCATTTGGAAATATACATGAAGCTGGCTGGAATTGTTGGTGCTTTGTGGGCGAAAATTTTGGAATAGTGAAGTTGTTTGTTTGTTTTTTTGTGGTATTGCTGTTGGTTTTGAAAGAAAACAAGCTACCCAGTGTGGGCCAAAAACCTACCAAAGAAAAAACATAACATCAATCGCTAGGCAGAGGTGATAAAATAGAAAAATCAAAATATTTGCGAAACTTTTTGCCGTCACAAAACTGACTGCAACATAGATCGTTTTAATAACCATGAATTTATAGAAACGATCTATTTTTACCATCTCTGTCCCTTGGCTGACACAAATTACAGAACTTTCAGAGCACCCACAAATATTTCACCTCACCCAATGCATTAACAAACCCCCTAGAAACAAAACTAACCAAAACACAATAGCAATAAAACTAAAACCCATCTGGAATCGCAATACATTAAAATCTACACTTGAATCCCTAATTCCCTTGATATACCTGGCCCCAGTGTTTCATGTTTAATTAGGCGAGAACAAATACGTACGATGAACAAATTGCCCCGGGCAACCTCCTTTATCCTCCTCTATGTACCTCACAACTTTCTTGCGGCCGCACCGAAGCGACTTTGAGACCGCACCCGCAACGTGAAACGGTTTAATTTTAATAATTCAGTGTAAAAGGTGCGTCTTTCGTTAGCTCTCGTAGAAATAATGGGTTCGGCACAAAGTTAACAGTAATTATAGTGTAACAGTTTAACAAAGAGCAGCTGGTAAGGTGTAGACTTGTGAAATTAGAGTAGATTTCTAAAGAATGTAGGTGTAATAAAATAAGTAATTAATAAATGGGCATACAAAATGAAAAATTCTATGAGAAACCTTAAGACGATTTTTCAAATACCTATTCAGTGATAGTTCGTCGACTCACATTATTTTTTAAATTTAACAATATGGCTTCTTATGGTCGCCATATTGAAATTTACTGTCGTGTGTGAAATGGCACTCGCAAGATTATGACAAATCTATTAACATAACAATCATCAAAATCGGTCTCTAGAGCCACAAAGGAACACACATATATATTTAGGCTGATAAACACATTACCCTCCTCAGTAGGATAAAAATACGGTGCTTCTTCTCCGTGTTGGTCAGATAAGGACCATAAGGATGTTCCACCCATTCCTTTTTCAGGGTGACATTAAGCATCTGTACCTAAGTAACAAAAAGCAGTGTGTGAGTGTTACGGTGACCTTGGCAGCGGCCTATGTCACGAAGGGGACTGCGATATGCGAAGTTGATTTAAAGCTATGACGAGCAGTATCCTCGAAAAAATCTCCCCTGAGCTTTAGCTGAACTTTACCAATTACCGACTAACTAGCTTTTACAAAACAATATCACAAACGCTCACCGTCCCATCGAGAACCTCTAACCATTTCAAAGTTGGTTAAACGAATCTTATGCACCTAAACTTTCGTACTTTTTGTTAATTTAGACAAAAGTTGGCATTTACTCTCATCTGCATACGACCAAGTTAACCGTTTTAGGGACCATTAAGAAGAGTATAGCGAAAGCGGAGTGCACTTGGGGCACAACTAAATGCTAATTTGATAGTCACTGAGTTCATTTTCGGAAATTTGTACATAATATTACTAGCTTCTGAGTTCTTAGTCCTTGTTGCTTTTTGTAGTGCTTCTACTTTCAATGGAGGCTACAGAATTTTACGACTTTAAGGCCAAATACTGTAAAAGTAAATGAGTGTTGTGTAGTTTATATACGCTCTTTCATCGCAACATAAACAACATCGCCATTGTGATTGGTGAGGTAAAAAATGTGAAGATCCTGATGAAATTAGGGTGGTTACCATGACGTATTAAAGCAGTAATGTTTTAATGTCACTTCAGTCTGGGAAAGAGACGGAGCTATAGAGGACGTCCAGCGCCATCTCTTTCCCACTCTGGAATAAGAATAAAACTAAACTACTTTAAGACGTCATGGTAGGCCACTTGGGGGGTTACTATGACGTCTTAAAGCAGTAGTAATTCCAGTGTGGGAAAGAGATGGCGCTAGACGACCTGTATCGCTGTGTCTCTTTCCCACACTGGAATTACTACTGCTATAAGACGTCATAGTAACCCCCCTGGCCACAAACTGCAGATAAACCTGACTACGGAAATTGTTTATGAAGAAAATATTAAGAAGAAAAGAAAGAAAAGAAGAAATGAGTGGACCTTGCAGAGGACTGCTGATAATACCTGAAAGAGATAGACACAGAACAAGGAAGCATTGTCGAAAAAGAAGAAAGCCTACTATTGAAATACGCTGAAAATGATGACGTTGGTTAGGAACCCCAGGTAACAACGAGACAACGATAGACAAAAAAAAACACGCCAAAAAGAAGAATACAATATAAATTCAACTTAAAATAATATAAAACTCCTACTTAAAAGATATAAAAGACAAAAAACAAATAAGGCAACGTTTTAAGAAGAGAAAAATATCCTCAGACCTTTATTCGTACTGTCGTATTTATTTTACGGTTATTTGCAGTTTGGATTTCATTTAGTTCTCTGCTTATTTAGGTTTTGGTACATTAAACTGAAATGTGCTAATAGACTGAGAGATGACTAGCTAAGTTTCGAGTGGTGTAGTCCATTTGTACGATGTGAATGCATTTGTTAGTAAAATTGATAATTAAGATTAAACAATAAATTAACAATGAAAAAGTCGAAAAGCTTATGTCAATCAATGGACTGGAATGGTGAACTTTTGCTTCGCTCGACTTAAGGTCTTGACACTTATCCCACGGAAACGTTTTTTATGACTATGACAGTCGGGAATAATTAAGCTATGGGAAGCTTAATTATTCCCGACTGTCATATTGAAAGAATTTTCGAAATCAGATCAGTAGTTTCGAAGATTACCCTACATACATACTTGCTCATCTTTTACCTCTTTATAATGTTAAGAATAGATGTCCCCAATCAGACATTGCGTATCTACGAGTATTTAATTAATTCCAAGGTAAAACCTATGAGCCGCGGTAAAAACCACCAATAAACCCGTCCATAAAATAAACGCAGTAGAAGCTACCGTTAGCATAAAATAAAGGCTTCAACACACATCACACGTCGCTTTTGTTAAAGATTCTAGCGTCATTATTTATGCAGCATCCCATTATGTGTAGCCTTAATAATAAAGACACGGCATCTCGTCATTTTCATCAGCTTAAGACTTCGTTTGATAGTGGACTTAGTCAACTTGTGAAACTCAAAGCCCTGCCAACTACTACATTGTTTAAAATTGGCAAGCTTGTTCGCTGGACAGGGTTTAAGTTGGTTTTAATTTTGTATGGTTTGTTAAACATCGTCATTAGTTTGTTATATAACTACAATGTCTGCTACTTTAAGGACAGTTTTGAGTATGAATTTGGATGGGTATAAGAGTAGAGAAAGACCTAAGAAACGATGGATGGACTGTGTGAAGGATGATACGGCAAAAAAGGAGGTGTCTGATGAGATGACGAGTAATAGAGAAGTATGCAAGAAGACCTGCTGTACCGACCCCAAATAAATCTGGATACGGGGCTGCAGAATGATGATGATTTGCTACTTTATTAATACCTTTTGCGCTCTTGTCAGTTCCTTGTCCTTTTCTAACTTAATCATGGATTCTGTACCGAAACAAAGACCACAGTTTTATTTTTGATGCAGTTAGTATTACTTCCCATAATGCCCTTGTAACTGAAAACACTGTAACCTTAATTACTTCAATATTGAAGTTACTGTGTTTTCAGGTAAGAGGGCAGTCTTGAAGGCCGGACTCTACCGAAGCGAAGACGAGACGAGAAGAGAGTAAATTACCAATAGAATTTCGTTATAGACACTTCTTCGTCTCCGCTAAGGTTTAGTGGAAACGGTTAGGCAGAGAGGAGAGTTGTCTCGTAATTGTTTAGGCCAACGGAGACAAAAATAAACTAAGCGGCGTGCAGTGAGCGGTGTATTGTGTGCGGTGTGCTGTGACGGGCGTGCAGCGAGCGGTGTATTGTGTGCGGTGTGCCATGAGGGGCGTGCGGTGAGCGGTGTACTGTGTGCGGTGTGCTGTGAGCGGCGTGCAGCGAGCGGTGTATTGTGTGCGGTGTGCCATGAGGGGCGTGCGGTGACTGGTGTACTGTTTACGGTGTGCAGTGAGTGGCGTGCAGTGAGCGGTGTGCAGTGAGTGGCGTGCAGTGAGCGGTGTGCGCTTTGCACATCTCCGCAAAGCTTCGGTGGATACACCCTAGGTTTTACGCATCTCCTCTCCTCTCCGCTTCGCACATCTCCGCTCGTATCCGCTTTGATGAAATTCGGGTCTGAAAGTCAGTCCTGTCTTTAGAAGTTTGCAGGAAAAGAGAGCCGTTTTTTATATTTAGTTTTAAAGTTCGCAGAAAATGAAACTGATTTTAGCCGACATCACGTTAGCACTCAATCAAGATTTGTAATATAATATTCACAGAATGTATGGCTATTTTTGATATAAAATGAATTTCCTGAAACTGCGCATTCATTCATTTCCAACCCTTACCAAATTCAATGAAAACAATGCCATTTAGAATAGCCTCTCGTATTTGTGTAGGACTGTTCCCATTTAATAGTAGTATTCCATTAAATTCTATTACGTTGTGATAGAATGTGAATGTCAGAAGTCCTCCACGTGTGCCTGGCGGCTGCTGGTCCCTCTAGATTCGTCTGCAGGGAAGAGCAGTTGCTGGGCCGGTGCACCCTGGGCGCGGCGGTATCCTTCCCCGGGGAATGAGGGGAAATGAGAATTTTCTCTTATCCCTCGGGGAGTGTTACTGCCGCGGCTAATTATTCTGACATGGGTGGGGTCCATTCTGGACCAAAGGTGCGTTCCTCTGCGTGACCCTCTGAAAAGCAGAGGGCATAGCAGAGGAGTAAGGGCGGGCTCGGTGTGCACTTACCCTGCCTCCGAGCAGACAGAGAAGGATGCGTCCTCCTCTGTCACCGTCGATATCGTAATCCCACCGTCGAAGTGCCGTGGATCACGTCTCGCGACTTCGATAGGGACCGAGGGTCTTGGCTTAACCGCCCGGACCGCGAGGTAGAAAACCTCTACAAAAAGTTACCCCGAATCCCAAGTGGCGGCGCACCGCGAGGGGATGTATGGCTGACGGGTGTTCCCATGGAACAAATCAGTCGCTAGTGCTCACCCTCGCCAGGGTAACTGCAGGCCCCCTGGCGAGTAATAAATATCAAAATCTGCTTATCTGGGTACAGGGGTCTCTGCCCAGATGGACTTTTATTTCCCCCATTCTCGTGGGTTCAAAATGGATAATACTATTAAAAAAACCAACACCGCCGGAAACGGCAAGGAAGAGGAGAGGAGGGATGCGCCGTCGGAGTCCGACGTCGCATCCAGCGATGTGAGCGCGGGAGGCTCAGAGAGCTCCCGGCGCGTGGGGGCCGGGACTGCTGTGGAGAACATTAAGTTCTTCCGCAAGCGGTCCCGGCGGGATGGCGACCGGGGGTCGTCATCTGGAGAGGAGGAGGCCTCGGCCCGAAAGATCCCCACCAACAAGCGTGGCGGGATCCGGGGCAAGGGTAGGGGGCTTGCTCCCTCTGGGAGGTCAGATGGGTCGGCAAAGCTTGCCGAGGAGGGGCGCCCTCCGGGCAATACTGCCCCCCCGTCTGCCGACGAGGCAGGCGCACCTGGCAGCTCCGAGGTGGAGCGTAAGGCCAGGTTCGCGAAGGAGGTAGAGGCCGCGATAAGGGGAGTGGCCCTGAAGATGAAGACTTCATCAAAACTCAGGGCCATACCCGCGGCTTCTGCCTCCATCATGGCGGCAGCAGAGGCCAACTTTGCTGGAACTCCTCCCCCTTCATCAGAGGGAGACGAAGTGGCCAAGCTGCGGGAGGAGGTAGCCCGCCTGACGGCCGCCACGGAGCGTCTCCAACAGGAGAACGCGAAGCTCCAGGCAGACCTGGCACGTCTGCTTGAGCCTAGCACCCGCGTGGTGGCTCAAAAGGCGGGCAAGCAGCAGCAGCAGCAGCAGCGGCAAAGCCAACCGGTGCCGGTGGAGAACCAGGTCCTGAACCTGGTTCGGCAGGAGTTGGCTTCCTTCCAGGCGCGGTTCTCCGTCCTGGAGGGAATTGTTTTGCGCCCCTCTCTGGGTGCGGGCAGGGTGGCTGCGAGCCAAGGCCCGGGTGCGGTGTCGTACGCGGCTGCTGCGGCTGCCGCGCCCGGACCGAGGCCGTCCGGTCGGCCCTCCGGCAGGGCTGTGGTGCCCCCCCCCGAAAAGCCGGCTCCGGCGAAACCGGCGCCGACTAAAAAGGAGGGCAAAAAGAAGGGCAAGGCGGCTGCACAGGCGGGTACTGTGCCGGCGCCAGTGCCAGCGGCGAGTGGGCCAGCGCCTGCGGCACGTCAGCCGCCGCCGCCGCCGCCCCCCCAGCTCCCTATACCTCCCTCGGCCGAAACCGGATGGCAGGTGGTCGGGGAGAAACAGAGGGGGCGAAAGGCCCGCAAAAAGGCCCGCAATCAGGAGCGGCAGCGCCAGCACAGGGCGCGAAAGGTCGCGGCTAGGCTCCGCGCCCCGAGAACCGCAGCTGTAGTGATAACACTACAGCCGGATGCGGAGAAGCGGGGTGTGTCCTACCGCGACTTGCTGGCGCAGGCTAAAGAGGCGGTAAACCTCGGGGAGCTCGGAATCACCGGGGGCCTCCGACTTCGAGTCACCGCAACGGGGGCTAGAATGTTGGAGATCCCCGGCGAAGCCAGTGGCTCGTCCGCTGATGCTCTGGCTGAGAAGCTCAGGGCGTCCCTAAACGCGGACGAGGCCCGAGTGTCCAGGCCCGTTAGATGCGCAGACCTGCGCATCCTGGGCCTGGACGACTCGGTGACCGAGGAGGAGGTGGTGGCCGCCGTCGCCAGGTCTGGAGGGTGCTCTGTGGAGCAGGTCAGGGCAGGCGCCCTTCGTCCGGACCCGTCGGGTATGCGAACCGCTATGGTTAGCTGCCCTGTGACGGCGGCAAAGACCATCGTGGAGGGCCGAAGGCTACTGGTGGGCTGGGTTTCAGCGCAGGTGAAGCTGCTGGAGCCCAGACCTCTGAGGTGCTATCGCTGCCACGTGGGGCACCACGTGTCAGTGCGATGCGCCTCGGAGGTTGATCGCAGCGGCCTCTGTTTCCGCTGCAGTCAGCCCGGTCACGTGTCCGCGACTTGCTGCGGGACGCCGCACTGCGCTGCATGTGCGGCGGCTGGCAAGCCGGCCGATCACCGGGCTGGGAGCAAGGCCTGCGTCCCACCCACCAAGGCCTCCAGAGGCAAGGGAAGGCCCCCCGCCGCCACCGCCACCGTCGCCACCGCCTCAGCCGCCGCCACTGTCGCCGCCGCTGCCGCCACCACCGCCGTCGCTGCTCCTTCCGCAGCGGGGCCCTCACAGGGGGCCCGAGAGGAGACCGTAATGGAGTGTCAATAACGGCCCCATTACGGCTCCTCCAGGCGAACATCAACCACTGCGCCTGCGCTCAGGATCTGTTGCTCCAGAGCATGGCGCAGTGGTCGATTAATGTCGCCGTGGTCGCTGAGCCCTACTTTGTCCCGCCCAGGGACGACTGGGTGGAGGACCTTAGTGGCTCAGTGGCCATAATTTCGTCGGCCGCCGCCGGTACCCCGACCCATGAAAGTGTCAGGAAGGGTCAGGGGTGCGTAGCAGCACGGTTCGGGGAGATCGTTGTAGCGGGTGTCTACTTCTCCCCGAGCCATACTCTCGCCGAGTTCCACAACTCCCTCAGGGAGTTGAGTGTCGTCATCGGAAGCCATTCCCTCCCCGTGCTTGTGCTCGGGGACTTCAATGCCAAGAACTTGGCTTGGGGTTCTCGTTGCACAGACGTGCGGGGCAGGATGGTGGAAGACTGGGCTCTGGAGGCAGGCCTGGTCGTCCTTAACAGGGGTTCTGTCCCAACGTGTGTGCGGATGCGGGGCGAGTCGGTGGTGGACATCACGTTCGCTAGCCCCGCTCTGTCACCGCGTGTCGTTGACTGGCGCGTCATGGAGGGGGTGGAGACCTATTCCGACCACCGGTATATCCGGTTCGACGTCTCCGCCCAGACCCCAAGCGCGCCGGTCCTACAGACCCCGAGTGGTCCGCGATGGGCGCTGAAGCAGCTGGACCGGGAGCTCCTCCTGGAAGCCTCGATCGTGCAGGCCTGGGTGACATCACCGGTCAGGCCTGCCGACGTGAACAATGAGGCGGGTTGGTTCCAGGAGGCCATGTCCGATATATGTGACGTGGCAATGCCCCGGGTTCGGTCTGAAAGCGCCCGGCGTCAGGTGTACTGGTGGTCGCGAGAGCTGACGTCTCTGCGCGAGGCGTGCGTCGCCGCACGACACCTGTACGCCAGGCATCGCAGGCTCCGCATTCGCCCTCCGAATGCGGCAGCCATTGAGGCGGAGCTGTATGAGGGATACAGAGTGGCGAAGACCGCCCTCCAAGAGGCTGTCCTGCGGGCCAAGGATGTGGCCCGCGAGGAGATGCTGGAGACTCTCGACAGAGATCCGTGGGGGCGCCCTTATAAGATGGTGCGGGATAAACTCCGCACCAGGGCCCCTCCGCTGACGCAGAGTCTCCGGCCTGAGCTCGTGGAGGACTTGGTGAGCGCTCTGTTCCCTTCGCGAGGGGAACATCCTCCCCCGCCCATGGCTCCGCCACTTGCGGTGCCGGAAGCGGACCACACTGAGGACGATGACGACATTCCAGAGGTGACTGGGGTAGACCTGAGAGTGGCGGTAGGCAGGCTTAAGGCCAAAACTGCCGCCCCAGGACCCGACGGCTTACCTGGCAAAGCCTGGGTCCTGGCCTTGCAGGCTCTCGGGCCCCGACTGGAGGGGCTCCTAAGCGCATGCTTGGAGAGAGGCCAGTTCCCGCTTCGTTGGAAGACGGGGAAGCTGGTCCTCATCCGGAAGCCGGGGCGCCCTGCGGACTCTCCGTCCGCATTCCGGCCCATTGTGTTGCTCGACGAGGTGGGCAAACTCTTCGAAAGAGTAATTGCCAACCGCCTCGCCGGGCACCTGGCGGGGATTGGGCCGGATCTTGCGGAACACCAGTTTGGTTTCCGCAGGGGGCGCTCGACGGTGGACGCCATCATGCGCGTGAGAGCCCTCACGACGGGGGATGCGGTGTCCCGGGGTGGGGTGGTCTTGGCGGTGTCTCTCGACATCGCCAACGCCTTCAACTCCATGCCCTGGAGCTGCATTAGGGAGGCACTCCGGTATCACCGGGTGCCGACCTACCTTCGTCGTGTGGTCGGGGACTACCTGACGGACAGGTACGTCATCTACCCTGGTTGCAGCGGAGAGTGGAACCGGCGAGAGATGTCGTGCGGTGTTCCACAGGGATCGGTTCTGGGGCCGCCCTTGTGGAACATCGGTTACGACTGGGTGCTGCGCGCCGACCTCCCTGACGGCGTCAGCGTAGTTTGCTACGCTGACGACACGCTGGTGCTGGCGCAAGGGAGGTCGCACGAGGCGGCGGCCGAGCTGATGACTCGCGGGGTTGCGATAGTCGCGGAGAGGATCCGGCAATTGGGTCTCGAGGTGGCATTGCACAAGTCCGAGGCCATGTGCTTTCATGGGCCTCGGAGTGCGCCACCGTCGGGATCCATGCTGACGGTAGGAGGGGTTTCCATCGGCGTCGAGCCGACGTTGAAGTACTTAGGTCTCGTCCTCGACAGCCGGTGGAACTTCGTGGAGCATTTCCGACGTTTGGCCCCCAAACTGGAACGGGCCGGGGCTGCCTTCAGGCGGCTCTTGCCCAACCTGGGGGGTCCAAACGCCTCCTGCCGGAGGCTCTACGCGGGGGTCGTGCGGTCCATGGCCCTTTACGGGGCCCCGGTGTGGGCGCGTTCTTTGAGGCGGCGAGCCGCCCATTATCTGAACGCGCCCCAAAGGGTGGTAGCCGTAAGGCTAATCCGGGGGTACCGCACGATCTCCGGCGAGGCGGCGAGCCTCCTTGCCGGATTGCCGCCATGGGATCTGGAGGCGATAGTCCTCGCGCGCCTGCACGAGTGGCGCGTGGAGGCACTACGCCGGGGGGAAACTCCGCTGCCGCGGCAAATTGTCGCTCAGCGGACAGACTTCCGGCGTGATCTCATGGCGACATGGAGAGAGCGACTGTCGCAACCCCGTGCAGGGCACCCCACTATAATGGCGGTAAGTCCCCTCTTTGAGGAGTGGCTGGAGAGGCGCCACGGCGCCCTCACCTTCCGCCTGACGCAGGTCCTCACCGGACATGGTTGTTTCGGGAGGTTCCTGCACCTAATCGGGCGGGAGGAAACGCCCGGGTGTCACCACTGCGAGGATCGACCGGAGGACACGGTGGAGCACACTGTGCAGGTCTGCTCCGCTTGGGCGGAGCAACGCCGTGTCCTCGTAGCGGCGATCGGCGGCGGCGATCAATCCATGGTCCGGAGCGAGACGGAATGGGACGCCGTCACCTCCTTCTGCGAAGCAGTCATGCTAGCGAAGGAGGTGGCGGGACGTGAGAGGGAGAGAACCTCACGTCCCAGCCGCCGCGGGAGACGCACCGGGCGTCGGGGGCCACGTGGTGGCCCCCGGCCACCGTAGACGCGGGCCTGTGGACGGTGAGCTATGGGCTAGCTCGCCGTCCGTCCGTCTTATGACGACAGGCCGTGTCGACGGCGCGTTCGTGTTCCACGCGCGCCTCAAAGAGAGTCAGCAAACAGGAAGGGGTCCGTAAGGGCCGACGCCTGCCAGGGTTGCGGGACTGTTCGAAAGAGATACCGCGGCCCTGGAACACAAAGGGCAAAGGAAGGAACATGGATGGGTTTTAGTCAGTACAAGTCTGACACTCCCTCCTGCTTAGCCCAGAGCGGGAGGGGTCATTTGATGATTTCCCATCGATAAAAAAAAAAAAAAAAAGGTTTTACGCATCTCCTCTCCTCTCCGCTTCGCACATCTCCGCTCGTATCCGCTTTGATGAAATTCGGGTCTGAAAGTCAGTCCTGTCTTTAGAAGTTTGCAGGAAAAGAGAGCCGTTTTTTATATTTAGTTTTAAAGTTCGCAGAAAATGAAACTGATTTTAGCCGACATCACGTTAGCACTCAATCAAGATTTGTAATATAATATTCACAGAATGTATGGCTATTTTTGATATAAAATGAATTTCCTGAAACTGCGCATTCATTCATTTCCAACCGTTACCAAATTCAATGAAAACAAAGCCATTTAGAATAGCCTCTCGTATTTGTGTAGGACTGTTCCCATTTAATAGTAGTATTCCATTAAATTCCATTACGTTGTGATAGTCGGCCACTAGTTTAGTTCGTGGGTTCGCTTGCCCCCGGGCTATACACCTCCAACAGAATGCTTTGTGAATTTAACTTAGGTTTCAAAAGTAAACTCAACTAATTGGAATATATATTTGAAATAACATGTTTAACTGAAGTTAGCTAGTGTTGTTTTAATGCGTTACCTTACTCTATTTCGATATGAAATAATTGTTATTTTAGAGGTGTTTCTTTAGGGAAATATGTTACAATGGCCGTAGTTATTTCAGTGAAAGGTCAGCTCTACTGCTTAATAAAATGAACTGAATAGGATGTTGTGTTGTATAGGTATTTATATATTTTTTTATGTCTGTACTCGCCAGTATTAATTTCTTTTAAGATTAGAATAGATCTTTACAAAGAGCAAATGGAAATGGTACAATTTGCAAATTCCCGATCATTATAATCTAAATCTATTCAAACGAGTCCGAGTGAATCGGTTTTTCCATGCCTCCATACTTCTAGTTTCAGCAGGCGAATTGCGGCCAAACGCAAGCCTATTTAGTTTTTTTTTCTAAACCATAAGAAAAGCATAAGCATAGCATAATCAGCCTTTAATGTTCCCACTGCTGGGACACTCGGCCTCCTCTCTATGAGAGGGAATAGGCTATAATCCACCACGCGGGCCCAGTGCGGGTTGGTAGACGTCACATGTCTTCGATTTTTTTGTTCTAGGACATGCCGGTTTCCTCACCATGTTTTCCTTTACCGTTTTTGAGAGTAGTGACGACTTACTGTTCGTAAGTCGGGGCCGCCACCACTGGGCCACCGCTGCTCTGTTTCTAAATCTATGTTACCTACACATAAACTGTCACTTACGGGATATCTTCCGTGATTGTCTGTAATTTTGAGCTCCCCATATTTCGACGCTGTTGCAAGCGCCATGATGCAATCACGGAAGAAATCCCCTAAGTGACAGTTTATGTGTAAGTGTAAACCGTGAAAGTTTAAAACAGTCTTTGTTACCTACTAACCACACCTTTATCATTACTAACCCACCTAATTTAATTTAATTTATTTGACATGAATACTTTTAGTATTTTATTATTATTATTTTTTTTTATTATTATTTTGTTTTATATTTTTCTTATTGTTATATTTAATGATTTGACATGAATACTTACTTTGCTAAGTATTTTACTTTTATTTTTATTTTTTATTGTTAATGGTCACATTTAATGACATTTATTTTGTAGAGTATTTTGTATTAATTTTATTTGATTATTGTGAATGTGAGAACCATGTGTATCTTTTTCCACTATTGTCTGGCAGTTTGAGTACTATAAGCGACCTACCCAAATGTCCTTTCTTTGGTATTGTTCGTCGTGTCGTTGAGCTCCTTGAGTTATAAGTCGAGCTACACGATAACTGACAAATGCTTGCACTGACTGGATAGGTCCACTCAAATCTGTGTGGTTCTTTCTTCAAGAGACCATCTCAGACACTAATCTGCATAGTCCTCATGTGAGTTAACCAAGATTATGTCTGGACTTTAAAAGAGACTATGACCTCTGAGTTTGTTTCGGCTGTTTCTTCTCAGAGTAGTCAGGTACGAAACACCGGCCCCATCTAGTTTAAAAAAGAGACGTGTAAAAGTGTTTTTAAAAAACCTATTTGCAAAATAAACATCATTTTTTTATCATTTACATCAAGGGACTAGATCACAACAAATCGTCGACACAATCGTGGTCGTATTCACCACACGGGAAGCAGGTTAAGCCTGTAACCTCTGCTGTCATCACGGAGGAGTTACTAAAGTACACAAGCTGGGGAAAGTTCGGTCATTGTGACTATCAATAATCGAATATGGACAAGGATTTACTGAAGTTTAAGATAGAGTTCTAAGATAATGTTCAAAAGAGAAGGTTTTTGATACCAGCATAAATGTGAAACCTAGACTACATTCATTTAGGTATTGCTTCTAGTTTTGCTGAACACGGATATAGGACTAACTTCTACTCATTATTACCTACTATTTAGTATTCAGGTAGATAATTTATTGGATTACATTTTGGGAGCTTTAATGTAGGTACCTTATTCTTATAGTCACATCGTTGTACATAGTACATGTGGTTTGTGTGCATATCTTATAAGTTTGAGTGAAAACGAATTATGGCATTTTCATCAACTGAGACCAAACTATTATCTTTTCAAATCCACATTACCTGTGCACTTGACGATTTTATGACTGCATCAGCAGAGTTTGCGTATCTGAATTTCGGGAGAAACAATATAATTGAACTTTTTGCTATCGATGTAATACGCTAAGAAGGTTCAAGTTACTCTACTAGAAGGAGGCGATGAAGCTGTGTCAGCAAAACTATCATGCTTATTCAAAACCTATCTTTTTTTAAATAGCCTTTTATGTCCACAGCTGGGCAAAGGCCTCTCCTATATCCTTCCAGGTACTCTTCTGCTGCGCCACCTTGAACTAGCCTTCGTGATGCACGTCTAGAAATAAATAAATATATCTGTCTTATCATATCATAAATAAAAAATCGAACACACTAAGCAATTTTCGGTGCATTGTTCACAATACCGTCGACCTATGGGCAACAAACAATATTTCTAACAATGGTCAGAATTGCCCGGGGAGGTTTATTTGCCGGGCAAATATCCCCGGAAGCAAACCGGCCGGTGCTGCGTCGCCGTCGACGCTCACTTCGCTGATTTCCAACCGAAAATTAAAACGGATATGGAGAACAATGCCCAAAAACAGGGGCTTACTACCAATGGATTGATGTGTGGTTAATAACGATGAAAGGTGGTTCAGTTGATTTTTTAGGGGAAGGTTAATTCATTAGGGAGGATTTGCTTGTTTGTGGGCCCGTTTATTTGTTGAATTTTTCATGAAAAAGTGCGGGCTGGGAATTGTTCTCTACCAAATTGGCAGTACCATGTTTTTCTTACTCCTACGCTATTCATTTCTGTTTAATTTCGTTGCGATATCCAACCGGGATATCATCGAGCTTCATTGTCTCGGCGGTTTTCTTGCGGTCATCATTGTTGATTCTGGTTTTCAGGAGTTACAGTGGTTTGCTGTAGTAGCATTTTAAGGCAGAATTAAATCTTCAGCGACTCAACAGTTGTATTTTTGTTTGGGAACAGTGTGGCGGACTAATCCAAAACAAAAAAATACAACTGTTGAGTCGCTGAAGATTTAGTTCTGCCTTAAAATGCTACCACAGCAAACCATCTTATGGGATAAATATTACGCGAAATACGTGCTTGGACGTGGAGTTGCGGACACCAGCCAGCTATACAATACAATAGATAAATATTTCTTCTAAAGTTCTAACATGATGACAAAGTGCTACGCACCAATAATATTATAAAATAAATCAGCTAACCATGCAGTTAAGTAATCCACCCTAGACACAAAAAGTCTAAGTACTTAAATCAGAAAATCAAAAAAATAAACTCAAAGAACACACAAAAGTAATGACGAAAGGTAAATTCAGAATGTTTTAACGAGGTTCCTAATAGACTTGTAATTGGGTTTCGCCGTAACCGTAAACCGAAGTCCGTTTTGGTAACAGACGAGCACAATGATCATTTAATTAGTGCACAGCAGAACAATTGTCTGTTCGCAACACGAAGCTCCGCTTCGGCTCACTGAGATTTAACCGTCTAACTCATTGGTTCCCATTTTCCCAACCTATGGCCCGCGAACCATCAGTGGTCCGCAAGGCATTAGGCTCACCCCCTTTACATGGGACTCAACCATAACTGGCTAAATGTGGGTGTAGCTTAATTAAGTACACCTCTGCAGAACCCTTCAGGGATTACAGACGTGGTGTTATGTTAAATAAAATAAAATATATATATTTCAGACCAAGTAATTGTCCATAATTGTTCGTAACAAAGATCTTTAAACTACGTTAGCATTGTATCGTTTAATAAAACTCAAATAGTAAATCATTCAAATGTAATAATACTCATGTTAGTTACAAAGGCAAATTATTATGATGTATTGGTTTATTCAAGCATTTTTTAGCACATACACAAATACGTTGGTGCAAACCGAATTTTAATTTTCTATTATTATTATTATATTATTATTTTTTATTTTATTATTATTTTTTATTTTTTTTTATTTTCTATTTTGTTGTGTTTTCAATTACAATAGTGTACTAATAATGTATTGTTAATGCATGGTACTTTGGAATTGAACAACTATGACATACATTTATTTTCTTTCGATTTATCTAGAACCTTATCGTTCTTATTAACAAAAAAGAAATCAATATGTTGACTGAGCAAGAAAAGGTTGAGAAACACTGCTCTAACTGCTATCAAAATTCATCCTCATTTAGACCCATAGTAACCCCAGGTTACAAGAGCAGTTATTTTGGGCGAAAAAACTCGAAATTCAAATCCACCAACCAACGAACGTATCGTATTCATCCATAGATTGGTTACACAGTTCCAAAGCCACAATTTTTAACAAACTCCGAACTCCGAACAAAAAGCTTTGTAATACTATACAACATACTCTTTGCACATAGGTGGGTACTCGATGAAATGTTCCAACGATACTTGGTAATTCATAATACATACAGAGCTTTATGAAAATGGCAACTTTCGCGAATTGTTTCTGAATGGAAATATTGAATTTCATAAACCAAACACACTACGCTCGTTCGAGGTTTAATCATGGAAATATCGCATCGATTTTCAATATGTTCCAGTTAATGAAAAAAAATACGGTTTTAGTTTTGCGTTGTGAACTTTTCTTCTGTGATTATTTAGATACGAACGATATTAATGCTTTTCTTAAAAGAAAGTTTTCTTATATTAAATAAACCTTGAATTATGAATCATAGTAAAGTGTGGACCAAAGATACGATGGACTGTGTGAACGATGATTTGGCAAGAATGAGTTGTCTGCTGAGATGACGAGTAATAGAGAAGTATGGAAGAAGAAGACACGCTGCACCGACCCCAAATAAATTGAGATGAGGGCAGGAGAATTTTTCCTTTTTGGGGTTCGCGTCCCCTATAGGATCACTCGCGTATCTGTCTGTCATAGCCAATTTACTCCGAAACTTATGAACCGATTGAGTTGAAATTTGGTAGACATAAATGTAAATCGGTGACCCAAAGACGGACGTGTAACGTAAATTAATGAATTCTAAACATGGGGCCACTTTTAGGCGGTAAATTAGAAAATGAGTAAAAAAACTGCATATAAACAATATATGTAGTTTTTTTTAGTTACAATATCAAATGAAAGGGCTCGTGAACATCACAATTTTTTTAATGATAATTTTAAGATAAATAGTTTTGAAGTTATTTAAGAAAATACGCGAAAATTTACCTTTCCCTCCCTTAATTCCGAAACCAGAGGCGACAACTTTTGAAAAAAAAAATACAAAAAATAGTACTTTGCCTACAGATAACAGGAAAACCAATAAGAAATCTATAAACGTACGGAGCCTTCTCCACGCTAGTCGAACTCGCACTTGTCCGGTTCTTGGTGTAGCCGTGTAGATACTACTTTTACCTATTATAAATCTGTATTTTTCTTTAAATGGGTTATGGGGAGATAGGTATTAAGATTACAAATGTCGTAAAAACCTAATTATCTCTTTCTGATTTCAGATTCCAGCATTCCTGACAATCAAAATACACAAGTTTGATGAAGCTGGAACAGCTCTAGAAAAACTTACTTTATTCCAGAAGAACACAGTTCCTTTTCCCTTCCAAGCACTTGGCCTAACTAGAACAGTTAAATTAAGAGATTAATATACGAGACGATTAATATCCATTATTCGTTTAGCGCGTATATACCTACGTAGAACGGCCTATTAGCCTTGATGCATTAGCTTAATTCAAATGGTTATTCATGATATGACGATTCAGCTAGGGGGGAAGGTAAAACCCAATATAGGTGACAGCGGGCGTATCAGATGGCAATGATGGTACGCTCGTACATTTTATAATTTCATGTGTGCTTGAAAAAGGGAGGGATGATGTTTCAGTTGTGAATTTGAAGCGACAATTATGTGTTGACGGGGCTACACATTTTTATGAGTGTAATAATGACTTCTGACGTTTGACATCTGACGGAAAAGATGCTGTTAGTGACAGTATACGTTTACCTTTTAAGAGTTTTAGGATTTTAGGATAAAGTATTTTAGAAAAAAATGTCTACCAAAATAATAGTATTCAACTAGCTGTAGCCCGCGACCTTCGTTCGCGTGAAATTAATATAAATTTTGTTACCAATTTTAAGGGTTTTTATTTTTTTTGCACGGGACCCCAATTCTAGCCTTAGTAACTCCTTCTAACATCAGCTTCTGCCAGTAAAAGTCTCGTCAAAATCGGTCCAGCCGTTTCGGAGATTAGCCGGAACAAACAGACAGGCCGACAGACAGACAGACAAAAATTTATATAAATGTGTTTTTGTTATAAGTGCCGTGTATATGTTCTTAAGCATTCAGTAAAAAGCTGTTATTGTGATATTACAAACAGACAATTTTATTTATTTGTATAGATGGAAAATAAAAATCTTATGACTTTTCAGAAGGTGACAATGTTACCACCCTAGGGGCAGAGTAGCCCCAGGTTACGGTTGTGTGGAGATGCAAAACCAACTAACCTGAAAATTATGAAAATCACATGATTAGATGCAACATTTAATCCGTTATTCGGCTGAAACAGTTCAGGCATCAGTATCATTGTGTTATTGAACACAAAGGGTATAATTTACCCCTAATTATGCTAATAATGCGATTCATCCAATATTCATGAGTTCAAGGCAATTGGCGCCGAGATGTCATTGATATCAAATCAATTGTGAAGCGAGCGCTAAACAATTGTTGTGATTGAATAGACGGCAAAACGGAGTTTAAAACTTTATTTGGATGATCTTTATCAAGTTCTAAAGGCTATAATTCGTAAAAGTTTTTCTAAACAAACGTTTGGGGAAAATATTCCACTGGAAAATATTACTGGGATGGAATCTATATCATTACTATGACTGTCGGGTGCACGGGATGACAGCTAAATCTTTTTTTTAAATTGAATATAAAGACAAAATATATGTGTAGGCTTCGACTGGAAATGTTTTTAATCGTATCATCGGTAGGCTCTAGGCAAAACAAAAACATAAAACTCACGGTAACTAGTAAATTCATAATCCAGATTTCCAAAACGGAAATCTCACTGAATGCATTGTATTGTGTAGCCTCCCACGCTGACAGGTGAGGATCAGATGACCGACATAGAGGGGGAAACTGGGGTACGCTACCCAACTTGCCAGTCTAAATACTAGTGAAAAGCTGACAGGCTCTGCAGTAGAAGGTTGCTTAGAATGGTACATGAATAAATAATCATTTTAATGAACGTGGATGAAGAAGGCATGTGTGAGGATCGTAGCAGGCGTTGTAGGTACAGTTTCTGCCAAAAAACGCGTGAGTGTATTATGTATAACTTTAATAATTGTGCTTATTTATTGTGCTAACCACCAGTCTGTGTAATTCACTGCTGGCTTTTCTGTTTCCCAATCATTATTAATCTAGATCTTTTTCAAGGTTCGAGTGAATCGGTTTCTACTAGGCAAGCGTGCTCCACCCTAGGCCGCTTCATCGCTTCACATCAGGGGGGTTACTATGACGTTTTAAAGCAGGTGTAATTCCAGTGTGGGAAGAGACAGAGTTATATAGGTCGTCTAACGCCATCTCTGTCCCACACTGGAATTCCTCCTGCTTTAAGACGTCATGGTAGGCCACAAGATGAGTTGCGGCCAAACGCAAGCTGACTTAGTGTAAAATAAACACAAAACCAAAAATAAAATCTAATAAGTCTAGGTAGTTAGGTATTCACCTACCTTATTAATTTTTACGGTCGCGAATTATATTTTGTTCAACATAATTATATTTATTTATAACCAACTTATAGTAACAGTTAACACCACACATACAAGTTATTGGTTGAACATAAAAATCAAGTAAAACTACATAAAATGAATCAAAATTAGAATTAAAAATAAAACAAAAATAGTTATATTACTAGGAACTAAACAATATGGTAAAAATAAGAATAAAATAATAAGTAAACAAAATATTTTTCTAATACAGAAATTAGAATAAACACAATGAAATAACAATAGAATGAACAGAATAATAAAACTATAATTATACTTTTTATGGGATACCTTTTTTTACCACGAAGAGATAGTACTGGGAGTGGCAATGGACTCTAGGTTTAGAGAAGCAGTGTTGAGGAGACTCAGTTCAGTACTTGCAAAAACATCTAAGATTCGTCATACATTAAAATGTTAATGATATGGGTAAGGGCTAGAAATAATGGCTCTTTAGGGTTGTGGTGCTGGATCGAGGAATTGAAAAAAGAGGACCTTGGCGTTGGCGAAGAGAGTATAGCCTCAAACTGACCTGCAAATTGCAATAAACGTAAAAAATACGTTGAATTTCACGGGCTACCCTGGCGATTTCACCTTGAACATAAGAATCATCGACAGGACAAGTAAAAGATCAACATATTATGTTTGTAAGTATCGATCTTTTGCCAAAACTCTGAAAGCGAAACAGAACACGCTTCAAAATCAGACACTGCTCATACTATGCCTCTGTTTACAATTTCAGCCTATATAAAATTTATAGATCCAAATGCGTTGTACGTATTAGACACAGACACAAGTTGAAAGGTTTCTCCGAAAGCTTACTAAGCTAGGTACCTACTCAATCATTCAAAAGCGTTAATTGCTTCTTCCAAAACTCGGATAATCCTGAATAAACCTTTTGCTAAAGCTAATGGCGCCTGTATTTTGTACATAGTTGCTGTTTTACATGCGTATGGTGTACTTTTTAGGGTTCCGTAGCCGAATGCAAAAAACGGAAACCTTATAGATTCGCCAAGTCTGTCTGTCTGTCTGTCCGTGTATGTCACAGCCACTTTACTCCGAAACTATTAGGACTAGATAGTTGAAACTTAGTACGTAGATGTATTCTTTGAACCGCTATAAGGTTTTTATACAAAAATAAAAAAATATAAGATTAAGGGAGTCTCTCCATATATGGAACTGAAACTAAAAAAATATTTTTTTTCATCAAACCTATACGTGCGGGGTGTTTATAGATAGGTCTTTAAAAATGACATTGAGGTTCCTAAAACCATTTTCTCTGAAAGTCAATTGTTTGAAAGATAAACACTTCCAAAGTGGTAAAAAGTGTTTCCCCCCCCTCTAATTTCTAAAGTAAGAGGACAAAAAATCTGAAAAAAATATAGGATTATAGAACGTAAAAAAATTTTCAACCAAAATTGGTTTGAATAAGATTTGATATTTATTTTTTGAGATATGGGACTTTTTCATCAAACTGCAGCAACAACTTTGTTTTCATTAACATACTATGAAAAACAAATTTATTTTTGTTGATGAATGTAAAACAATACAACATATGAACGAATGCCTTCAAAATATTTTTATTATATTGTGTGGTGCTACGGAACCCTATGTGCGTGTGACGACTTGTACTTGGGCGGTTTTATACTGTTTTTTTGTTGAAAGGGAGTTCGTGTTGATGTCTCCGAGTTTGAGTTTGGTGTCAGGCGGTAAATCAGGATAAAATGTGTTTTTTGCGCGTAATAAGTGAGAAGTAAAGAGTGTAAAAGTAAAGGAAATACAAAACAGTAAAATAGTCACATTAAAAATTAACAAATAAAAAAAATAAAAAAAAATTCTTTTTTATGCGTCAGCTGTCCTTTAAGTCACAATAAAAATTAACAAATAAAAAAAAAAAAATTTTAAGCGTCAGCTGTCCTGTAGATACCTATTTATTGAATTTAAGATGTAGCAGATAGGTACAGACGCCAGGACATTAAGCTATTCATCATCATCATATCAGCCCGGAATCACCCACTGCTGGGTATAGGCCTCCCCTTTTTTCTGCCACACTTCCCGGTTCCGTGCGTCCCTTGTCCAGGTGTTTCCCGCGACTTTGACGATGTCGTCGACCCAACGAGCTTTAGGACGGCCCTGGTTTCTATGGCCTAACCTTGGCCACCACTCGATCAAAGCCTTGCTCCATCGGCCATCTCCGCGTCTAGCCAGATGTCCTACCCAGGTTCATTTGAGGCGCTATTAAGCTACTAAAATCTGTTAAATGTCTTTAATAGATTTTCAACTTTATCGCTAAAACATAAAGTTCAAGGTTGATTGGGAAAATTTTCAGACAGTTTCAGATAGCTTGACGTACTGGCGTCTGTACGTCGTGTCAAAAGGGGGCTGTCGTTTTTGAGCTCACCAGATGGCGCCACTGTCGCTTATGGTCATGTCAATAATTCTATTTTATACTTAAAAGTACCAATATCTTCATAAAAAGTTTATTTTAATACGTATAACAATAGAGTGTAAACTTCAGATAATTTATTTATAATATTCTCCCTAAAATTAGCAAGCATGAAACATTAAAAAATAATTTTACCTCCAAGTATTATCAAATAAGACCCTAAGTTGCTGCTTAAAATCTTCAAGTCATAATTAATCAGGAATAGCTCAATCTAAACCACAATTGTTAATATTAGTAAAAATACGTGATAAAAAAGCACGCAACGCATGAATTTTCTATGACATCTGACATTCCTGTGCCCTCGCGCTACACTAGCGCGATTGAATTTAATTTTCTCAATTCTTTCAGACTTAGCTCGTCTGTTTTATTAATCACATCGATCGTCTATGTCGAGTCAAGACCTCTTGGTCTATCGATATAAATGAAACGAAATACTACTAACAAGAAAACTCACACACAACAAACACACAGTCTATGCTAAAAATATCAAAACATACCTACATAAAATTTTATCTTACGAAAAATTCAAACAAAAAACACTGTTTAAAATTCTTATCAGCTTTAAAAAAAAAACATAACAAATGTGAATAATACACAACGTGTAATAAAGACTAGGTGGTGACACGGATAATAAAATGAAACATAAAGCATTTCGATGGAGGCTGGCAACACTCCCCGAAATGCGTTTTAAATTTCGACCTCCTCGTAAAAGGTGGCAATTGAAACGATTTAATATTGCTCTCTGCGTAAATTTTTGGGGCCACTTTACGCGGTTGCAAAACCTACTATTTAATGTCTGTTTTATTATTTAATGTCTACTAATAAAACTATAAAAGCTGCGTTTTGATGCTTCACTTGCTATAAAAATATTTTGAATGTAGATCCAACGATTTTGAGGCTTATGCAATTTTGATAAGATTTGAAAATTTAGAGCTTACTTGATGAAATTATGGTAAGTCGTTCAAAGTGTAGGAATTCCTAGATTCTAGCGCTCTCTAGCGGTGGTCAGGACATTATCACTACACTTAGTATAAAATAAAGTCGCTTTCCGCTGTCTGTCCCTATGTATGCTTAGATTAAACTTTAACTACGCAACGGATTTTGATGCGGTTTTTTTTTAATATCCATGAGGAAGGTTATTATGCAACATTGCATTCGTGCGAAGCCGGGGCGGATCGTTAAGATAAAAGTAGGTACCTATATAAGTACTCCGATTAATATGTCACTACCTATTATACAATTTTCTTTTCTTTCTTTCTATTATATCTAAAACAGTGCATTAATAGTTGATCAGTTTGAAGTTCCATCATCTGCTTAGCCTTTTCCCAACTGATTCCAATTTAACCGGATGCAGCTGAATACCAGTAGGTACTTTACATGGAGCGACTGCCTATGTGATCTCCACTACCCAGTTAGTACTGGGTAATACAATACCCCTTGGTAAGAATGGTTGTCAGACTTTCGGGCCACTGACTACTTAAAGACTGTCAAAGACCTACAATTTTCGTAAAAATCAAAAGCACCGATAGCTTATTTTTATCCCAAATACAACTACATACATGTTGTAACAAAACCGAAAGGTACTCTTGTTCTCCCCGTCACGTCATTACAATATTTTTTTTTGTTCTTGACCATACCTGGGAACCTTCTAACTACGGAGATAATGTGGGTCAAAGTTCCAATTTTTCACAAGTTTTTTTTTAATACATGTTTTAAAGTAAATTTTTACTGTAAACACCTCCACGACCTCCGTACTATTCAAACCATCTATAAGTACAATGTTTTGAGTGCGTTACATTGAGTCCTGCCGTAAAACGTGATTTGTCACCCCAAAAAAAAAAGTCGTTTTCCAGCAATAATTTTTACGTAAAGTTACTTAGTTTGATGTACATAATGCTTGGTTGACGGCTTCGTAAACGAAGTTTTAGTAGAAACCCTGTATGTACCTATACTTATGTATAACACCCTCTCTTCAATCCACTAGTAAATCTGTAACATCCTGCCCGTCTATAAGTTAATTAATAATTCTTCACATATAGTAAGCCATATTGTTATCGAAATTGGCCATCAATTTATGCTGAACAGATTTTGCCATTAGATGTTATGAATAAGATATGTTCGGCCTGACTGACAAATACTCGGTACTCGATGTGCCTATGTACCTACATATTCTGCAAGCATTAAGCTTGATAGATTATACTGAATAGTTTATGTATTATGTGGCTTTAACTTAATGTATTACAGAGGTGTTACTTTTAATGTAAAAATAAGAATCTGACAGTAAAATTAATAGAAGGCAAGCTTTGTAATCATGCTTAATAAACTTTTGATGTAAAAGAAAAGCTCTAGGATATGTTGTTGTGTTAACAATGTTGTAAGTTATATATCTTTTTTCTTTCCTTAGTTTTACATCTTTTTATTCTGGACGCTCTTAACTTAAACGCCTTTTAACAATGTTCTGTCATACCTAAATGTTAAATCACAAAATGAATGATGTAACCAAGATTTTGTAAAAATATTTTGATTTAAAAGAGTTGTAGACATGGAGTTTCTTGAAAAAAAAAGATGAAACTACAATCCCATTCACAAGCCAGAGAAAGAGAAGAATGGGTTCTCCATAGAAATCTACTTTTTGAAACTGGCAACTTCAGTGCTTTCTCAAGTTATTAGGGCTTGTGACTGGGATTGTAGCTTCATCTTTTTGTTTTTTTTTCGTCATTCAAAAGTGCCTGTAATGGTCTAATTGGAATTAGCTTTGAGTTTGAGTTCTTAAACATAAGAAACTATCTTTTTCAGCTTATTTCAGAGTTTCAGAGTTGATTCTACCAGGGGCACCTGCAGGGACACCAATGATTTCAATTAAGTAGGTAAATACATCGTATAGATATACATTGTAATCAAAGGCATTTAAATATTTAGATGGGGCAAGATGAAGAAAATTGTAATCCAATACTTGTTACTACTTACTAACAAATCATTCTGTCTAGTGTCATACTCCCGCTTGTCAGGTAGCATTCGTGAGTCAAAAGCGAAAAGTATGGATCTATTTTGTATGTAAATATTCCCAATGTCCGCTCTATAATAAATTTAAGTAGGTATTGAAAGTGGGAATTTTCCCAAAAAGGGAAGTTCCTGAAAAATAACTATTCATAACAAAAGTTAAAAATCAAAATATTAAAACGTGACAAGACAAAGCCAACTTTAACACAAAGTACCAAAAACAAACAAAATATTTCAAACAAAACTTTTCACAAACAACAAAATACTTAAAATAACACCACAAAAATCACTAAGCTTATTAAAATGAAGAGGGGAGCAATTGAATAATGAACAAACACAATTTATTGTCGACAAAACAAGTTTCTTTGCTGCCTCGTGGTAAATAAATATGGGGCGGACTCCACAAGCCTCTTATCTGTCGATTGGAAAGTTCCAGTGGAAAAACTATGGAGCGGTACGATTGGAACTAGAATCGGACTCGAATGGAAATGCTTATTAGGTGAAATTGGTGTTACAGTTTCCTTGCAATGCATTTTGCTGGTGTTTGCTTGCGGATTTTGTTAGTGATTTATGTTGGTTGGGGATGGGGTTATTTATTGGAGGTTTTGAAGTTACAGCAACGTTGTGTTGCAGGCCCGAAGGCACCGAAGAAGCCGATTCTTGTCGGCTTCCGAATCGAAGCTTGTTCGTAGTGTCTACTGTAACCAAATAGTATATTATATACAATTATTGATGTGCGCCTCAATACGGTTTCTTAAGTTAAACGATATTAAATGGATGACATGTAACTATATACCCACCATAAACTGGCTACAGTACCAACATTGTCTGTTTCCGGTAAAAGCTCTTCTTCTCTCTTCGTTTCTGGAATACTCCAATAATAAGTATTAAGTAATACTCCAATTACAAATTAATTAAGACTACAACGATATCGTGTGACTTTACTTATGTTAGAATGATGAAACATTGAAACTTAGACGAAAAACGAAATGCTTTTATAATTGTGGCAATTATCAGACTTCTCTAGCCTATCTCAATTTCTAAAACAAATAGTAGATACCAACCGAGCATTTTTAACAAACTTCGAACAAATGGAACCATTAGTAGACCAGCAGGCTGTGCGGGAAAGAGGAAGCCGGCGGGTCGGCGCGCGGTGGGGCAATCGAGTCAACCGTTTAACGTAACCGCGACTCGGGGCGACACAAAAACGCTATTTGTAACTACCGCTCAGCCGATTGTCTCGAGAATTTTCTAGACTGTACTAGATTGTAGTTAGTTCTAGACTAGATAGGTTAGGTACTTAGGAAAGAGGCTTCAGTTTGTGATGTGTGCTTTGTTATAGGTACTTACAATTATTGTTGTAGAAGGTTACTTTGACGAATGTTTTTTGTGGTTGGTATTGTATTTGAGTACGTTGGAAAATTGTTAAGTATCTATTATATTATAAACTAGCGACCTGCCCGGCATCGCACGGGTGCAATGTTATACATACAGGGTGTAACGACACCCTTCACGAAGCCGCTAACCAAGCATTATTTACATCAAACTAAGTAACTTTACTGGATACGAAAAAAAAAATATTACTGGGAAACGACTTTTTTTTGGGTACGTTTTACGGTAGGACTCAATGTAACACACTCAAAACATTGTTCTGATGGATGGATTGAATAGTATGGGGGTCGTGGAGGTGTTTAAAGTAAAAATCTTACATTAAAACACGTATCTAAAAAACAACCTGTGAAAAAGTTAAACTTTGACCCCCAATATCTCCGAAACTAGAAGGTTCCCAGGCATGGTCTAGAACAAAAAAATTATCGCTATGATGGGGAGAACAAGTGGCTTTCGGCTTTGTGAAGGGTCTTGTTACACCCTGTATAAACCTTTCTCATGAATCACTCTATCTATTTCAAAAAACCGCATTTAATAATCTAAGCATACATACCAGTATGTAGTGACAATACATTTTGATGTTTTAAATTATTAACCTATCTTAATATTTGATAGGTCGTTGATTTTAACGTGTTGTCAAGTTCTTACATTGATTTTATTGCTGACTAACACAAACTTTTCACACTTCTTCACTTCTTTAAATATCTTTTTCATGTTAGGTACAGTCGCCAGCGCATCATGTTACCGGAAACTGTAAAATTTTCTCATTCGATTTTGAACTTAACAATCAACATTTCGTGGTTTAAAATCATTTAGAGTAATTTGGACAGTACTTACATGAAAAATATAAAAGGTGATTATTATAAGACTTAATTTTTCTTATAAAACCTACTACTTATAGTCATCATCATCATCATCATTAGCCGAAAGACGTCCACTGCTGGACATAGGCCTCCCCCAAGTGTCGCCACATTGACCGATCTCGTGCGTCTTGCATCCGGATCCCCGCAACCTTCACCGGTCGGTCCACCTAGTGGAAGGCCTTCCAACGCAACGTCTTCTGGTTCGCAGTCGCCACTCCCGAACTTTTAAGCCCCATTGGCCATCCGTTCTGCGAGCAAAGTGCCCTGCCCACTACTTAAAGTAAAAATAGGTAGGTACCTACGAGAGATATTTTTTATTTATTTATTTATAAATAGGAGAATATTTACTTACTATACACATAACGTCACGCCAGTAATCCCTGAAGGGTTAGGTAGAGGTGTACCTATAGTACACTAACATTTCGCCATGCAGTAATGTTTAAGTCCCAAGTAATAAGGGGTAAGCTTATTGCCATCCAAAAGGCACAAATCCAGACTCCGTGGCTGCTACTGAGAAATTCTTGTTGGAAAAAAACAATAACAATTTGCTATCATAGGTAGGTACACGTCCGCGGGAGACGCACAGCCGCGGGAGACGCACCGGCCGTCGGGGGCCACCGTAGGCGCGGGCCTGTAGACTGTGAGCTATGGGCTAGCTCGCCGTCCGTCCGTCTTATGACGACAGGCCGTGTCGACGGCGCGTTCGTGTTCCACGCGCGCCTCAAAGAGAGTCAGCAAACAGGGAGGGGTCCGTAAGGACCGATGCCTGCCAGGGTCGCGGGACTGTTCGAAAGAGATACCGTGGCCCTCGAACACAAAGGGCAAAGGAAGGAACATGGATGGGTTTTAGTCAGTAAAAGTCTGACACTCCGTCCTGCTCAGCCCAGAGCGGGAGGGGTTATCTGATGATTTCCCATCCGAAAAAAAAAAGGAAGGTAGGTACACGTAATTTTGCTATAGGAACTGAAAATAAAGTAGATAGGACTTTTACGTTGAAACTCTTGAGACCCCAGACCACACCTCGAAGAAATTAACAAAAACTAGAGCAACTCCATCATACTGTTATAACTCCTTTAATTCTTTTATAAATAGTAAAATACCGTTCCTTTCCGAGGTGGAGGCAAGCCCGCAGTGTGATCTGTCAATGTCGACCAACCCATTGTTATCCTTAAGAAATAAAGTGCACACAGCACACCGGACTTTAGAAAACTTTTATAAAATATTAGCCGGCCCCGGTTCAAGCTTCGCTTTTAAGTGGCTTATGCAACTGACCTCGACTTGCAAAGCGCCAAATTGATCTTTGCAATCCCGCAGCGCATTTTTCGAAGCACTCTCAACTTTTCTTGTGGGTGTGATTGGACGCGTTTTTTGTTTGTTTTTCAAACTTTATTTTTGGTTGAAAAAGTATTTAATCTGTAAATAAAGGAAGCATGTGTTAGTCTTGCATATTTTCTCAGATCTTTTGGCGGAAATCGTGATTACATCGTTTATTTTGGCGGAATGGCAATAAATCATTCGGACATTTTGTTACTTTTGTGTGATCGCATGGCCACTAGTTTTGCCAAATCGTTAAACTCGAAAATAATTTGTCATAGTATAAATATTATTATATTAAGAACATATTATTACACTACAATTTCTGTCATAGTTTTTATGTGTTTTACTGAAAAGAAATTAAGAGGAAAAACTATGTTAGTTTTGTTTGAGCAACACGCCATCTGCACGATTCAAGAGATACTAACACCAACTTAACCTAGTTTGCTATGTTTATAGTTTACCATAACTAGATGGCGCCCAGTGTAGAGCGGGAGCTACTTAATTTTTAAAATTTTGTTATTTTAACACAACTGATTTTTTGCTGAAAAAGGAAATGAGGAAATGTTCAATATGGTATTCTAATAAAGTACTCTTACTAGTTTTACAATACCTGCAGGTATGTTTGGACAAAATTAATTTGGATATTTCAATTAGTGAAAGTGTTATTTAATTGGTTTGAGAAAGTACTGTAATCTTGGTAATATTGATTCTCTCACAACTGTTCCGTTTAGTTTAGCGGTCCATGAGTTTAGCCATTATTCTCAGAACCATATTAGCGGTCATTAAAAAAGAAACACTTTCCTTAGCTCAGCATACAATTAAAATTACTTCAACGAATACATTATGAAGTTCTAATTAACTTCATTCAAATTGTACGTTTAGACGGCAAGAATATTCCTTAGCCCGGCTTATTCAGCCGCCACAGTTTTAAGCCTCGGTGCCGCGATATGAGCTGCGCTTTGTGACCGAATCCCGTCTTCATTATTTATTCCGTGTCACATACACATAATTCCCCAGGCGCTGTCTGTTTTCCAGTAACGTACACAGCCAAACACCGCCGCTGAGGTATCAAATGGAATATTTTATAGATCACTCGCGGGTTCGCGATCTTCGTCTCATTTAGTTAGAATGTTGGGATGACTAATTACTAGATTTCCCGCTCTCTAAGTGCTTCAGTACTAACACTGCAAAGTTCATATTTAAATTGATTTTCATAACACTTAAGCAGCCTATTTGTATCTATTTAGATGCATCGTTTGTTTGATTCATACTTAATGGGTTAATTTGCAAAGGTTGCATTGATCATTAAGTTAACTTAGAGAGATGTTGATTGCTGGAATAGGGGAAAATCGACCTTAACTAACCTTACTTATTAACATGCATTAGAAAAAAACTAAAATGTTTTAAGCACTGGTAATTTAAATCTCACGTGTACCATTAACAGTGTGGGGATGTCGACGCACAAACAATTACAAATATCTTCACAGCTGTTTCCTATAGTAATACATGCACCGTCAAAATGTATGGAACAGCTGTTTTTAGGGTTCCTCAATCGGCAAAACGGAACCCTTTAGGATTCCGTTTTAAAGGACTCTGTCGTCCGTCTGTCTATCTGACAAGACCTTTTTTCTCAGGAATGCGTAGCGGTATCAAGGTGAAATTATTACCAAATACTCAAGTCTGCTAAGTACCCCTTGGAGCAATTAAAAAAATCAAACTTGTAAGTCAACGCGATCAAAAGATATGACTGTTTAGGTCGCATATTATGCGATTTCACAAGGGAATCAAAACCTATAGGGTACATCCCTTTGACCTAGAATCATGAAATTTGGCAAAAAGCCAGGCCTTATAGCACAAATAAAGGAAACATTCCAAAAAATATAAAAAGTTGAAAAAAAATTATCAACCATACATACATGGTTGACGCCAATTAAGATATTTTTTTTTAGTTAATAGTGCGGATCCCTTCGTGCGCGAGTCCGACACGCACTTGCCCGGTTTTTTTTTTTTTCAATTTAACCCTCTTTGATGAATAAATTGGTACATAAATAAGTAGATTTATTGAGGTACCAGGTCAGAGATATTTTGCAACTCATCTTCTCCACGTATCGTATAAGATGTCTACAAACGTGGTGAGAAGCTATTTATTATATTTTTTGCGCAATTACTTTGACAACAGTTCAAAGTCCATCAATGGCTGTGGACCTCTATTAAACGGAAAATTACAGAGGTCCATGACCAGCAACTTACTTTATCAAGCCGTGATATGTCATACTTATCTAATTATAGCTGTGCAAGGATATTTTGGCGTGTGAACAAAATATTGCCTCAACTTTTTTCAATCATTTCAAAAAAGTATATCAGCGCTGGGATTAGAGTCATTCGAGCACAAAAAAGTTCTTATAGCACTATATGGCTTAGTCGAATAATGCCCAATTCTTAAAATGCCTAGCATTCTACAAATGCCTAGTTCTTAAAATGGCCAATTCCGCCTTAAGAAATGACAAAAACAAATAAACATCGTCAATTTATGTGCCACGTCTTCATACTCTTTAACGATTATAAATGATGTAGCATTGTACGAAACGCGATCTGCGTATGAAATGGAAACGCCCAAATTGTCGTGAATTACTTTATGTGAGAGCTAAGCCAGCAATTCGTTAGTAAGTGTGACATCTGAGTTAACCGGTGATGAAGTGTTTTGACGGCACTTGAAATTAATTAGTTTCTTTGTTGTAGTTATTTACGGGACAGACAGATGTATACAATGTTATGTCATATCATGTTTGAGGTGATTAAGGAATATTGTGAACCAATAATATGGGTTTAACAAGGCACGAGACGATGTTCAAGCGTTTGTGCCGTACCTAATATTGAAATCAAATATAACAGCTCACAGCTGAGACCCATTAATATTAATGACAATATTTATCCGCGTTGCTAGGCAACTGGGCTTATCCATTTGTGCCTGGTTTCATTTTGTCTGCTGCCGATATGGAGGGAAGTGGAAATTATGTTTTTTCTACTCCTCCGCTATTCTTTGCTGATTTTTTTCCAAGGCAGTTAAGTTGTTTCTGTGGGACTTCGTCGAGCTTCAAATTGTCTCGCCGGTTTTCTGGTGGTCGCCACTGTTGATTTTGACTTTCATGAGTTACACTGGTTTGGGAACTGTGTGGCGGGCTTGTCCCCAATAAAAATGATTTGTGGAAGTCAGATAGGAAGACTAACACTGGGCTTTGGACTTCAATTTAAAATACTGGACTGGATTACTGGAAGCGAAATACATAGTTGCGAGAAGGTTTACTAAATGATTAATATGGGCTTTAGGTACGTAATTTGACGAGTGAACCCTCAACTATGTATAAGTCTTTGATAAGTAAGTTTCTTATTTTTGAATAGAATGATGTTAACAAAAATAAGAGAAAATCAAGCGACAAACAAAAAAGTAAGTTTCAAGAAACCTCTAGCTATAAAGTCAATTATTTAGGTGACAAAATATGGAGGTCTTGTCTTGGGTCATTTTGCCAAAACAAAAACTACCTACAGGGAGACAACGGAAATAAAAAAAACCGCGATGAAAACACAAACATTACCTTGAAAATTCAACCCAAACTTGAAATTTTAAATCAAATCAAACATTACCTTTTATTGAACTAAAAAGTTTTAGATAAGTAGGTAACAACTCACAAAGAAGTGGCTACTTCCCTTAGGTAATTATATCAGTGGCAAAATTGTGTAAGTTTCAAGCAAAATTTTTCCCCCAAAATAATATCAAGAAGAGGAATATTTTACGACGCTATTACCTCAGAAACAGGCTTGATATAACAATTACAGAGTTCTATTCAATTCCCCGTAACTTCATGCCTATTAAAAGTTTTCTTTGAAACTTTAACAACATAGCTTGAAACAATGATCATTGTTACGCTAATGTAACACAGATTATTATAATTACTGCCAGATTTTGGATCAAATTGTTTAAATTTCTTTTATGTTACGTTTGTAATTTTAAAGGGTGAGTTACGGAGTTTGGGCACTTGTTTGTGATGCAGCATTTGAAGGTGGATGCGCAAGGGTAGCCCGCGAAATTTAAATTTTCTTACTTTTATTTCAATTTGCAGGTCAGTGTCAGGTTATATAATATGTTGATGAAAATATGAATCGCGCCAGTAACACGTATGGAGTTACAGAATTATAATCATTCAAATCATCAATACAACCCTCCAAGTTCATTTAACCCCATTGAGTGACTTTTTCATGAAATAGCTATTGAATGGGGTTATATGAACTTGGAGAGCTGTATTGATGATTTGAATGATTATAATTCTGTAATTCCATACGTGTTACTGGCGCGATTCAAATGTTCATCAACTTACAACCTGACACTGACCTGGAAATTGCAATAAACGTAAGAAAATTTAAATTTTGTGGGCTAACCTTGCGCTTCCACCTTAAGTACAAAAGTGATTCGAAATTTTGCTTGGCTATGTAAAGATCATCTGCCTAGCCTTTCCCCAACTATGTTAGGGTCGGCTTCCAGTCTAACCGGATGCAGCTGAATACCAGTATTTTACATAGACCCATGCCTATCTGACCTCCACAACCCAGTTAGTACTGGGTTATACGATTGGTTAAAATCGGGAAATCGTAGCACCAACAAACATCTACAATGATCTTTAGGTACTGATCCAGTTAATTGCGGAACGTTGATATTTAGCCATAGTATGCATGTACAACGTTCAAGTTGACGGCACGGTTGGCGCAGTGGCTGAGTGATTGTCTGCTGCGCAGGCGTGTTGTAAACACACCCACTTTACAGGTAGAAGAAGTTCCTAGTGTGGGGCAACGTTTTTTTAAAAAGAAAAGAAAAAAAGAAGTTCCCTAATCTATTGCCATTTTATTGCCTAAATAATATCTAGTTATCCAAGGTAATTGCTTTATTCAGAACCGTGTTCCTTCAATTACCAGCCAGTTGTATTACCGCTAAGACTATTACTTACTGACCCAGCAGCCCCAGTCATCAAAGTCTAGACCAAATTAGCAACTCATAATGAAACCTTCAATGAAAACAGCATTATATAGTTCTATTTCAGAGTTACGACAACAGTTAGATAAGCTTGAAAGTATCCATTAACATACTCACTTTATGGTTTTAGATTTAACCGCCTTTTTAATGCCCTCCTTTGAAACTAACAAAAGGCGTCAAAGGACTTTCTTATTGCTATGCATTTCAAGAATTTTTAAAAGCAGTGTGCCGTGTTATGTTATTGCTTTAAGCTTTAAAAGGGTTGAAATGCATTTTCTCATCTGTAATAAAGTATTAAAAGGATTGTGGCCGTGGGCACTGGACTGTTAAGCTAGATGTATGTACCTACCTGCTACTGTTCTTCTTCTTTATTGTGTGGTTAGAGGCTAACCTGGTGTCAGAGTTTTTATGCCGCCTATGGGCCTCTGACTTGGCTTTAAATTCCGTCGAGAAATATCTCTCAGGCATGCTGGTTCGCGGGCCTGTGGACGGTGAGCTATGGGCTAGCTCGCCGTCCGTCCGTCTTATGACGACAGGCCGTGTCGACGGCGCGTTCGTGTTCCACGCGCGCCTCAAAGAGAGTCAGCAAACAGGAAGGGGTCCGTAAGGGCCGACGCCTGCCAGGGTTGCGGGACTGTTCGAAAGAGATACCGCGGTCCTGGAACACAAAGGGCAAAAAAAGGAATATGGATGGGTTTTAGTCAGTAAAAGTCTGACACTCCCTCCTGCTCAGCCCAGAGCGGGAGGGGGGTTATTTGATGATTTCCCATCGGTAAAAAAAAAAAAAAAGGCATGCTGGTTTCCTCACGATGTTTTCCTTCACCGAAGCAAGTGATAAATATACAATACGCACGTGAATCCGAGAACTCAGATCAAGAATCAAGATCAGAAATTCTTGATCTGATTTTTCCGTTTGTTTTTCCATTATTCTGATTGTCTTGCCTTGTTTGTCTAGTGGTCGCAAGCGCCACAGCTGAGACCTAAACATAAGGCCTTGTCTTGGATTCCTAATGGAAGGAATTTCGGTCAGAGATTTCGGTACCTAGTCGCGGGTGGTTTGGAATTTTTCAGCACTAGCCCGAAGTTTGAATTGTATTCGATTGATGGCAATAGGTTACTAATAATTTCAACATAACTTTCAAAATGTGTGAACTATAGGAAAACCCTTCTTTCTTATATCTAAGGTATAGGTACCCCTGCCGTATCCTTCGAGGAAATACGGATGTGATGTTCTGTTATTAAATAATCATTAGAGAACTAAAATCTACACAAACAAACTAAAATCATCAAAAATGTAAAACTGTCCCCGCCAAACACTAGAACTCATAATAAACGCAAAGTATTTCGCACACGTGGACCGTGGACTACACGCCATCCAGCGCGGATGACAAATGACGGCCACGACCGGAGCCTCAAGAATGTGGCGAATTTATGTTCACATCTGTCCTGACATGTCGGCTCACGGAATAAACATGGCCGACTAGTGTTGTGGGTAGTTGTAGAACTTTTTCTGGTGAAGTATTTAAATAAAGGCAACATTCGCTAAATAGTCATAATTTTCAGCGTGTTGATTATGAGCTTTAAAAGCATTTGTTTACGTATCATATTGATATTCTATAAGCCTGTAAACTTTGCCTGTACAACATTAAGCTTAAGACCTGTTTTGGACATGAAAGTCCTCTATAATAGTGGCCTTTCTTACATTCGTGGAAACCCAGGTAATTTCCTGTGAGGAAACTAGACAAGTAGATTTTTTAGCAGATTAGATGCACTTTATTACACAAAAACAAGTAATGCATCAACAGATGTAGCACGAGATCGCGGTGTAAACGTAAGGTATACAGGGTGTAACAGGACGCTTCACGAAGCCGTCGACCAAGCATTATGTACATCAAACTAAGTAACTTTACGCAAAAATTATTGCTGGGAAACGACTTTTTTTTTGGGGGGAAATCACGTTTTACGGTAGGACTGAATGTAACGGACTCAAAACATTGTGCTGATGGATAGCTTCAATAGTAAGTGGGTTGTGGAAGTGTTTAAAGTAAAAATCGTACATTAGAAACATGTATTTAAAAAAAAAACTTGTGAAAAAGTTGGAACTTTGACCCGCAATATCTCCGTAACTAGAAGGTTCCCAAGTACGGTTTAGAACAAAAAAATAATCGCAATAACAGGGAGAACAAGTGCCTTTCGGCTTCGTTAAGGGTCTTGTTACACCCTATAAACATCGATTTAGAATCAAGAATACAATTATCGTACAGCAGTTTAATTACATTTTTAAAATTATGAAAATATTATACATGTTGCCCTCGGCTTCGCTCGCGTTTTGCTCGGAAATTATCCCACGGGCACATTGTAAATATATATAGGGTCTATCTATTCATACACGAAATCTCTTAAGGGGTCATTGTACTCATCATTATGAACAACTTTTACTATGGGACCAATCTCGAAATCGCGAAAAAAGAAATCAGCTGTTCCTTACAATATGATCGCATTAACTCGTCAAAATGTAAAAGGGAAAGTGGTCGTGAAAGGGTACAATCATATGGAATACTGTGGTACGGACCATCAAACTGAACAACTTTCTCTATGGGACCATCATCGAAATCGTAAAAAAATAATCAGCTGTCCCATACATTTGGGTCGAGTAGGTATTGGATTTTTTTATGGGACAGCTGATTATTTTTTTGGCACTACTGGCCTATGGCACTCGGGGATAATGTACCTTCCTATTAGTGAAGGAATTTTCAAAATCGGTTGTTGGCGACCAGCTACCAAACTCTTTTTAATAATTTACTTTTTCTTTTTTGCTATTGATCTTTTGTTTTCTCAAAAAGTCGGTCTGTAAAAAATATATGTGCTGCGCGACAAATAAAAAACTCACTTGTGGTTTCTTTGATTTTAAATACATCCTGTTCTCAACATTGGTGTCAGAAGTGAACGGTTATAATGCCCACCACAAGATCGCAGACAAAGGCAGCTATGGCGGAGACTGGTACAGCAGGTATCGTTCCAACAGGTGCTCCTCAGGAGGGTGGTGCCTCCACATTCGGTGCAATTGCGCCGGCGCCACCCTGTGCCAACCGTAACGAGACCTTACCACCCGCCAGCAGGACCTCATCAAGCATTGTGCCTCAGAGTGCACGGTCAGGCCATTCTTGTAGCACATTAAAAGCACAAATCCTGACTGCAAAGGCGGAGCACGCTCGTCGGCTCGCGAACGTCCAAGCCGACCGTGAACGCAGCCAAGCGGAACGTGAAACCGCAGTTGCGGAGTTGGAATTGCAGGCGAAGCTGGCCGTTATCCAGGCCAACTCTATAAGTGCAGGATCCCACCATCCCGGCAACTCCCACGGCACCAGATCACAGCACAGAGTCGAAGACTGGTTAGCTAAATCATTTACTATGTTTCCTAAGCGGGATAACAAAGCGCATTCATTTGTTGACAAGGGGGCAAACAAGCCGAGGTTTTCTAACGTTGTACCGCAGGACCGCCCGCGTTCGACGCCCCCCACAGCCTACGGAGATGGTCCAGTCACAGTTACACATCTTCCCCTTGATGTTCTGGACCGTACCCGCGGGACACGCCCTGACCTCAACTGCGCGCCACCGCACCAGGCTCCTGCTCACCCGCCAACGCATCCGGCCCCCGCCGGCACGTTGACGCACCCGGTCCCCTGTGTCTGTACGCTCCCTGTGGGCGCGTACTCATCAGTTGAGCCAGCTGAACATACACAACATGCACTAGGTTTAGGCACACTTACTAATGATGAAAATTGTTGCTACAAAAATAAAAATCATTGTTCAGATCTAAGTACATCATTTAATCAGCTGGTCGACGCAATTAGAGGCACAGGGAAGAAGACAACAAAGGTTTGTGATATAACTAAGTTTGATGGTCACGTCTCGGATTGGTTTCACTTCAAGAAGTCCTATGAACAATCCAAGGCGTACTTTTCTCCTAGCGACAACATCACACGACTTGGCGCGGCGCTGCACGGTGCTGCTAAAGAGGCAGTCTCCATCAGATTAATAGCAGCTGACGACCCGGAGCAGATTGTTTCAAGCGCTCGAGACCAGGTTCGCTCAGCCGGAAGTCATCGTACTACAGCAGATCTCTGAGGTCAAGTCCCTCCCTAAAATAAGTATGTACGAGTCTGCGCGAGAGCTGAACATCTTTGCCTGTCGCATCCGTAATTGTGTCGAAATCATCCGCTTGCTGGATCTGCCCGAGCACCTTGCTTCACCGGACCTTCTCAACATCACCTTAGGCAAGTTGACCCCACTCCTCAGATCTAAATGGAGAGATTTTGCATCGTCGAGAGTTGGTGGCTCTGGTAAGTTTAAGTTGGAAATTTTGGCCGATTTTCTCGAAATCGAAGCAAAATTACAAAATAAATTTGATGTCATAGTGTCAAAGCCGAATCTTGTTAAAAGTCAATGTCATTCCATCAAAACATCAAGAGACAAAACTTACGCAATTGCGACAGTGTCAAACGTCACGTCAAAGCCAAAAAGTTCTTATTCATGCCAATACTGCCATGACGGTAAGCACGAGGTTAGCGATTGTGAAGGTTTTAAGTCTCTGTCTCTGGACGATCGGTGGCAATGGGTGATGGAGAACAAGGTCTGCCGTAGATGTCTTAAAAAAGGTTCGCACCAATATCGCCATTGCAAGAAGAAGTGTGAGTTCGAAGGCTGCCCGGGCGAGAGGCGGCACCACACCCTCTTGCATAGACCCCAACCTGTGACGACAGCCCACGTTGAGATACACTCGGCCGCGGAAATCCTCGACCCCAAGGTGCAGAAACCAAGCACGTCGAAGGAAGAGCAGCGATCGGTCACCGTGGCCCACAACTCGTCTCCACTGAACTCATCCTGCCTAAAGCCACTCCTAAAGGTTTTAGCAGTCACTATTTCTGGACCCCTGGGAAGCGTTAATACGTATGCCCTTCTAGATGATGGGAGTTCCGTGACCTTATTGGACCAATCTGTGGCGGACTCAGTAGGAGCTGAGGGCCCTATGTGTAGGCTGAATATTGACTGCATTGGTGGATTGAGTACGCAAGCCGACGTGAGTTATGTTAATATCCTAGTAAAGGGTCGATATGGTACGGACAGTTTTGACATCAGAGCACGCACCATTCCCAATTTGGGCATCAAAAGGCAGACCGCACGTTTAGACGACGTAGCCAGGTACGATTACTTATCTGATTTAGTGGACGTCGTCTGTTATGATGATGCGAAGCCCATGTTGTTAATAGGTGCGGACAATTGGCACGTGTCGCTCTCTTCTGAGATTCGTCACGGCACTCGTAAACAACCTGCAGCCGCTCGCACCGCGCTTGGTTGGGTCCTCTACGGTTATATTTCTAGTAGATCTTACGCCGCCACTTCAGTCAATCATATTTCAGTCGCCGTCGACAATGATTCACTGGACAACCTCGTCAAGGAATACTTTCGACTGGACTCTATAGGGATAACAAAGGTAGACCATCGTAGCGCTAGCGAACAACGTGCTTTAAACATTCTAGAGGAGACTACCAAGCGCTTAAATTCTGGCAGGTACGAAGCGGGCCTATTATGGCGCGATAATATGCCTACCGTCCCTAAAAGCCGCGACCTAGCCTTGTCTAGATTTGTTAGCCTCGAGCGTAAAATGGCTAAGGATGGTGCTTATGCCGATGCATACAAGCAAAATATTCAGGGAATGATTAGCAAAGGGTACGCTGAATTATGTTCGGGTCCACCATCCGGCCAGGTCCCGTGGTATCTTCCACATTTTGGAGTTACTCACCCACATAAGAAGAAGCTGCGCGTTGTCCACGATGCAGCAGCGAAGTGTACAGGTGTCAGCCTCAATTCGCTCCTGCTGACTGGACCGGACCTATTGCAGCCGCTTCTTAGCATCGTGATGAGGTTTAGGGAAGGCCCGGTTGCCTTGACGGGAGATATCAGGGAGATGTTCCCGCAAATCTAGGGACTCCCAACGTTTTTTGTGGAGAGATAGCCCCGGTTTGCCGCTTCAGGAATACCGTATGTCCTCGATGATATTCGGCGCAGCATCTAGCCCGTGTACCGCGCTTTGGGTGAAAAATAAAAATGCTAGTCAATTTCGGTCACGATACCCGGACGCCGTGCGGTCTATCGTCGAGGACCATTACATGGACGACTTCTTAGGGAGTTTTGACAGCATCGGCGAGGCGGCTCAGCGAGCGTTTGAAATATGGTCCATACATAAAGCGGCTTGCTTCGAGATGCGTTCTTGGGTTTCGAATTGCAAGGAAGCCCTAGCGTTAATCCCTGCAGACCTATATGCAACAGACGCTACCACTGAGGTGAGCTTAGGTCCGACGTCTCCCTCACAAATTCGGGTATTAGGTCTTACGTGGAACATAAGTGAGGACAATCTTCATTTCATCAAAAATCTTCCAAAGGCTCCTACTAAGTATACAAAACGTTCAGCCTTGTCCCTGCTGATGTCTATCTACGATCCCTTAGGTTTTTTAACTCCCGTTATCATGAAAGGCCGCGCACTATTCCAGAAAACCTGGAAGTTTGGCATCGACTGGGATCACACACTGCCGGTTGATCTGATTGAAGACTGGAAAAGTTGGTTGCTTGAAATTCAAAAATTAAGCAACAGTTCCGTTCCCCGGTGCTATTTTTGCGGCACCGGGCACATTAAGAATGCCCAACTTCATGTTTTTGCAGACGCTAGTAAACGCGCGTACGCCTGTGTGGCCTACTGGCGCTTCACAGACGACGCTGACAACGTAGGCTTATCCCTGATAGGGGGAAAGGGTAGGCTGGCGCCCCTGAAACCCGTTTCAATCCCAAGATTGGAGCTCCAGGCTGCCCTGATCGCTTCGCGTTTCAGTGCGTACGTCACTGAAGCTCACAAACGAACACCAAATCAAGTTTATTTTTGGACGGATTCGCTCACCGTTTTAAAGTGGCTTCGTAGCGACGTTTGCACGTTTAAAGCCTTTGTTTCGTTCCGGTTGGGAGAGATAGCTGAAACAACAAACATCCACAGTTGGAGGTACGTCCCCACGGCTTTAAATGTCGCAGACGACGCTACGCGAGACATTCACAATTTCACGACTTCATCACGTTGGTTCACAGGACCCACATTTCTTTTGTCTCCACCCTCTGACTGGCCATGTGAACCGACGTGTGCTTTGCCTCCGGTAACCGAAGAACTTAAACGAGCTTCGGAATCGGTGGGACTGATAGTTGCCTCACCGCGACAGCTACCTTCACCGGTAGTAGCGGATCACCAACGCTTTAGCAGTTGGACCCGGTTTCTTCGTGCCACAGCGCGAACCCATCAGTGTGTTGACAAGTTTCGATCAATTTTGCGCCCAAATTCCAAATTCTCTCAAAGTGCACTTCGAGATGCTCGTAACCTTTTTGCCCTTTCCGTTGAAGACCTCAACGTTGCGGAGGTTCACTTATTTCGTAAAGTCCAAATAGATTCCTTTCCCGAAGCTTTGATGCGCGTTCTAACAGCACGTCCCGTTTCGAGTGATAGTAGGCTTAGGAACCTGTCGCTTTTGCTCGGTGAAGACGGGCTCCTTCGTCTTTCTGGCCGCACTGTCGTCGCAGAATATGTAGAGTCACGCCCGATTGTCCTGGACGGCCGACATCCTATCGTCAAGCTACTGATACAATCCTATCACGCCAGATACGCCCACGGACATAACGAGCTAGTGGTTAATGAACTGCGCCAGAGGTTCCACGTTCTAAGCCTCAGACCAGCCGTCAGAGGAACTTCGCAGAGATGCCAGTTTTGCCGCAACCGGAAGGCCAAGCCGGAATCACCACTAGAGGGAGACTTGCCAAAAGCCAGATTAGCACATCATCAGCGCCCTTTCACATACGTAGGGCTGGATTATTTTGGCCCTCTGAACGCTGCTATTGGCAGACGCATCGCCAAGAGATGGATTGCCCTTTTTACATGCTTGACCGTGCGAGTTGTGCATTTAGAGATCGTGGAGACACTATCGTCAGACTCCGCCCTGATGGCAATCAGGCGGTTCATTGCGAGAAAGGGATGCCCGACTAGGATATACTCCGACAACGGAACGTCATTCGTTGGCGCAGCAAAAATGCTGCCAGAGCTGTTCAACTTCTGCGCCAATAGAAGAATCGAATGGCGATTCATTCCCCCATCCGCACCTTTTATGGGGGGCTGTTGGGAGCGGCTAGTCCACTCGGTGAAAAATGCTATCGCCGTCACATTGAAGCAGCGGACTCCCAAGGAAGATGTGTTAAACACCCTGCTCTTAGAGGCTGAATGCACTATCAACTCAAGACCACTGACGCACGTCTCTGTGGATGCGGACGCAGAGTACGCCCTGACTCCATTCACTTTTTTGATCGGAAGTCCAAGCAGCGAGCCTGACATTAATGTCTTCGACGACGCCGACTTGCTTCGACGTGCTGACTGGAGGAAAGCGCAGAGGCTGGCAGACCACTTCTGGCAGCGCTTCGTGCTCGAGTACCTGCCCACGCTCACACCTAGGAGGCGGTTGCAGGAGACTCGTCCCTTAAGCGTGGGCGATCTAGTCTTCATCGCAGATGGCACGCTTCCCAGGAACCAGTGGCTCCGAGGGCGAAACGCGGCAGTGCACCCGGGGAAAGACGGCATCGTCAGAGTTGTGGACATCACCACGAAGGGGGGCGTGCTGCGACGACCCACTCGAAAGGTGGTATTGCTGGTCGCCGGCCAGTAAATTGGTGCCTCACACCGTCGGGGGCCATGTTGGCGACCAGCTACCAAACTCTTTTTAATAATTTACTTTTTCTTTTTTGCTATTGATCTTTTGTTTTCTCAAAAAGTCGGTCTGTAAAAAATATATGTGCTGCGCGACAAATAAAAAACTCACTTGTGGTTTCTTTGATTTTAAATACATCCTGTTCTCAACATCGGTAGATCCGGAGATTACCCCCTACAACTTCACAAACTCACAATCTCACAAACTTTACTTCTTTATAATATTTTATAGTATAATAGTATAGATATGTGAAACAAGTATTTTTAATTTTAAAATCGATGTATTCATTCACGTTACGTTTACACCGCGCGCCTCTGAAAACTCTATCCTTGAACACTTGCAAGGACTTTACCTGCTTTTTCTGATTGGCTCATATTGATTTCGTGTGTATAACCTACCTAACTAAGTAGAGGACTAGAAGTTGAAGTGCAATGGTTTTGAAACTGCTGTAGATAATTATAATATTGATTGTAATCTTTTGCCAACAAACCAATAGTACGGTCAGCAATAGAATTATCTTAACATTTCGGAATTTTAATTATTTGATATACAGGACTCCAGCTATTATTTTTAACGTTTCAGGAGATTCTTCTAAAAATATTCCTTACTCTTCACTATACCTTGTTAGTAACGAGTAATATCTACCAAGTTTTTATTAAAAAACCTGCTTTGAAAGTTTGAGTAGTGGTAATGTACTTCTGATGCTGACTGTACCAAGTAAGTACCCACTGAATCAGGGCTGGTTGATGAGCCATGCAAAATGTGTGCTAACGGGTCATACCATTATGTAAATACTTTCTTTATTGTATGTAATTACACTATACTTTAACACAGTATGCAGGCCGCATTCGGTTTTTATTAATATAATTAATTACAGCTTATTGCTTCGACTATCAATATTTGTTCTGCGCCATTTCCGAACGCTATGTAAATTGGCTTATGTATACAATTAAACAATAATATTAAACAACTGTGATTGTTTTAGTTGCTCCGTTTCAATAAAGTGCAGTGCTTTTATTGCTTATTTTTGTTGGAAATTTGTAGTGGAGTATTTTTAAGAAAAATAAGCTTGGGTAAATAGACAATTAGTCATATACATATTTATAAGCTTTTATTGAACTTGCAATGTTTTTATGTTGGTTTATATAAAATCTTGCAATTGAATTTTAATACAGTTATCCCCAACCGTGACCAACAAAATGTCTATACAATGTTTGGATGACAATGCATGGTTAGCTAAGTGACATCATTCTATCCAATATGGCGGACTCCCGAAGATGGTAGACTAGTTATTTTTCAAGCACCCCCATATATAGTATGGGTATCAATTAAAAGGGTTCCCCATGAAAAATACGAAAAAAAAATTAAAGACACGCTTAAATTTAAAAGCTTGATATTAAAACTGTTTTTTTTTTTTCTATAAGCTTGTTGTAATTTATTTATCTCTGCTCTCAAAATGGTGTAGGAAAACATTGGGGAAAACCAGCAATTTCACTTTGACATACACCAACCTGTACTTGGTCCACATGGTGGATAATTACACTGCCTCTCACAAGCAAAATGAGCTATGTAGATGCCTATGTTTTTTCTTTTTATGTTAGTAATTCCTTTTTCTTACGGAGTAAAAATAACATGATCTCTGGAAAAGGTCAACATTCCAGCGTCTATACCAACCTATAAGGAAAACTTTCAATAATTCCACCGTCAAGAAAACAGAGAGTAACATTTCCTGTTTCCACTCTTTTCCTTTAGTTTCCCGTTTAACGTGACCAATACCGTTTTATTTGACAACCACCGCAGTACGGGCAGCGGTCGACAGCCTGTCATTTGTCATATGCGGCGGTATGACGGATTTCAATTACCCCGAGCATTCCCGACGAGAGCCGAACCTTCCCGAAGTCCGGCGGGATGGCGCGCGAATTGTGGACGCACCATAATATGAAATTCGTTCTCATCCAAGATATTATTTTGTAATTTGTGCCAGTGACACTTCGTTTAGGAGTGAAGATTTTTTAACGGATCAGGGAATCTTGATATTTAGAGTGAAAATTTGAGTATTTGGTGTAAATCTTGAGTACCTCGCGTGGGTGTATGACCAGATGTATGAATGAGGATGAAGAAAAATGAGTGTGTGAAGACCGAAGCCGGTGGCATTCTATCATTTCTATCTACCCCCACGGAAAAAGCCCGAGAGTATATGTAAAAATGTACCCTAGTACATACAACTAGGGTACATTTTTATAAGAAAACGTTCATCAACAAAAAAACATGCCAACCTGAGGCTGAATTAAAATAAACTATGAATCAAAAATTGAATACAGTTGTCTACTAAAAACGATAACCGACTCGCATATGCAAGATAAAAAAAAAACCATTTAAAAGGCTAATTTATATCCAGAAGCCCAGCGTCAATACATCAAATGGAATCTATTTCGGCGTCGGTATACCAATAGACAGATAAAAATGCTACAGCTGGCCCCACATCAAGAGTTCGCGTTTTACACAACAAATCGTAAAAAGAACATTAGCATGGCCCGAATCACTCCGCCATTTTGATTCACAACAGGGTGTCCCAAATATTCTCTTTATGTAATTTCAGTACCCGAGCGTAAATATGACAGATCGAGGTTTGGAAAAAGATTCTCAGGTCAAGATCTACAAAGATGACATAGCTTGTGCTTGGACTGAGAGATGTTTCCGTCTCTGTCTTGTAATTGTAGTTTGACAGATGTGCGACAGTGATAGGAATAACGGTAAGTCAAAGTACGAACTAAATAATGTTTGTAGATCTCAGCATGGGACAGGTTTACCGGATACCAGATGTATTAAGTACACGGCGATACATCAAGCTATACTATATATTTCTAGTATAACGTGCCTTCGTTTTGTATAGATTTCCCGTACAATGAGAGATATGCGTATACTGGTTTAGTATAGCTTGATTTGTCGTTGTGCATACTGTAATGTGTGTCTGACAGTATCTGTCAAAATCCGGTGTCCGCAGCCAGTCCGAAGTCCAGTCCTGTCAGTTTGAATAAACCTTAACTCGATTTGTTCGTATTTAACAGCCAATTCCTGTATGCTATTTGCATTGGAGCGTATACATGGTGTAAAAGTTTTAACGTTGCGTTAAAGTTGTCAATAAATCAGTTTGAGTGTTTCGAAGCTTCGTTAATAAAACTACTCTTGTAGATTAAAGTACCTATCGTAAAAATGGTTGTGAAATCATTAGTTTTTGGACTAGAGCCACTGGTTGTACAGACGCCAGCACATCAAGCTACCCGAAACTGTAAATTTTTCCCAATCAACCTTGAACCAAATGCTTTATCGATAAAGTTGAAAATCTATTAAAGAAATTTGGCAGATTTAGCTTGATGTGATGGCGTCTACCTACCACGATAAAGCTACAGCCACTCTAAGCGCTCATTTACGGACACGCGGCGCGTTGTGCGGCGCGGCCCGCTTTAAATTCAAGCATATGGAAATGTATGAGAGCGTTTACGGAGAAGCGATTTTACGCGCGTTGCCCGCGGCGGCGAACGCGGCGCTTCCCGCAGCGGCACCCGCTGCGTCGCCCGCGGCGGTGAACGCGGCGGTGCCCGCGGCGGCACACGCGCTTATAGTCCTGGAGGTACCGTTGAAAATGAAAAAGTCATAGTAAACCGGCTGAAATTGACATAAATAGTTGATCTTATATGACTAATAAGAGAACCGACCGTCAGCTGCTCAAGGTTACGGAAGTTGTAAAAATATACCTACTATCTATGAAAAAAAGTTCAGCCGGCGTACTATGACTTATTTTTTTTTTCTCCCGCGCCGGGCGACGCGGCAGCCACCCCTTCTCCTCGCGCACCTCACCACGTGCCGCGTCTCCGTAAACAACATCGTACATTGCCATATGTTTGTGTTTGGGCGTGCGGTAACGCGGGCCGTTGCACGCGCCGCCTCTCCGTAAACGGAAAAAAAACGCTCAACGCGCCGCGCAACGCGCCGTCCGACGCGCCGCGTCTCCGTAAATGAGCACTAAGGTAAATCTCGCTTGAGATGCAGAACGAAACAGCGCCTGTCGATTGTTTTTATGACTAGGAGGCCACGCGACTATTCGCGCCAGGCAATTGAAAACCTCCAAACAAATTAGTTGACACAATCGGTGGGAACAAAGGCACCGGATTCGCTTCAGTTTAACCAAAGCTTGTTGGTTTCATAAACCTTCTTAGTTCTTACCTATACACTTTTTTAGATTTTATCTCAATAATCCCAACTCTTTTGCTATATCCTTTACAGTGCCGATATAATAAACTCATTCCATCATTGCAGATATCACATGTATGCCGATGATATTCAATTATATATATCGTTCAAGCCAACAGATACAACAGAGGCAGTACGAAAAATCAATGGGGATCTGGAGAGAGTGGTAGAATGGTCAGAAAGCAACTCACTAGTTTTAAACCCGTTAAAGTCAAAGTTTATGATTTTGGGGAGTACGAAAATGATCAGCGCAATACTGTCAGCTAAGCCACAAGTCATTATCAGGGGCGATAAAATCGACAGAGTAGAAACTGCTTGCAATCTTGGTCTAACTATGGATCCTCAACTACGTTTTGAGAAGCATATTAGTAACGCCATGAGGAATTGTTTTTATAGATTAAAGTTACTGTACTCCATTAGAGAATACCTGAGTGTTGAACTACGCAAGCAACTAGTAGACAGTCTTATTTTGTCTAGACTTAATTACTGTGACACCGTGTACGGACCATGTCTGTTAGAAAGAACCAATAAATTAATTCAACGAATACAAAATGCATGTACACGGTTTTGTGTTAATATCCCTCGTAGAAGTCATGTCACTCCTTTTAATAACGAAAATAATATTTTGAAAATGGCTGCTAGGAGAAGGTTGCATCTGGCTAGTCTGCTTTTTGGAGTGGTCACTACACAGAAACCACACTACCTTTTTGATAAGCTAAGTTGGAGACAGAGTAAATACGAGCCGCGTTATTCCACCCAACCGCTTTGTAATCCGCAACACAGAACTGCAGCATTCAGGGGTTGCTTCAAATTCGCAGCCACACACTGTTGGAATGACCTTCCACCACCAGTGAGAGTCCTGAAATCAAAAAGGTGTTTTTTAAATATTTTAAAGAAAAGATTCATGAAAATGCAGCAATCTGATGGTGGGTAAATCTTATTGCACCAGTGCACTTGGAGCTTACCTCAACGTCATGGCCTAAGGGCAATTGGAGAAGGTCACCAACAGAGTAGGGCGCGCTCACGGTTGATGCATTGCGCCTTTCAATGGATTAATCCATGGCAAATGCGTTTACTTCGTTTGAACAAGCGACGCCATATCATAAACCAAAATGCATATGGCCGCCACGCCCATGCTTCATTCCTGGAATTGTGTATTGTCCATTGTTGAAAATTTATTTTCATGCTGTGATCAGTGCTTGGAGATTAAATGGATATTTAATTTCAGATTTTAATAATTAGTTAATGTTAGTTGTTGAGCATCTTTCAATCTTAGCTTTGTGTTGGTTTTTGTATGTTGGCATAACATAAAGCATGTATTTTTATTTTGTTTCAAAATATTCTGTACACTTGCAAATATGATATTCGTGTTACAACTCACAATCATTATGTTTATATATTTATTTTCCAAATATACATACATTTAATATTAGTACTTACCATTATTCTTATTAGTGTATAAATAATGACTGAAACACCATAGCACACACCATGGCGGCGTCAATATGTCACTCCTTTGGTCTTTGCTGAAAATCAGCGCTGAGGACTTACGGTCCGTCCGAAGCCACAGCATTTAGCTGAGCATCGACCATTTTTGCACGGATGGGACGCGCATTTTCATTTATGTTTCACATAGTTATCTTGCCTTCATATTTATTGTAACGTTTTAAGTTTAGTTTTGTACATGCACTGATGTGATGTGAATGTTTTTGTTTTGGGATCTCCTTATGTCAACGTTGTGTCAAAATGTCGCGTCGAAAGTGCTTGTCTATGGTGTCACCAAAGCCAAAGACATGCACTTTCTAGGGTTCTCTATGGTGTGACCAAAGACTACAATATAATATAGGTGTGACCATAGGGGATCTCAAGACAGAATCGTAGATGTAGAATAGTATTCTCTGCGAAGGTAATATTAGATTTCATTTTATTTGTTTTTTGCTTTGATGTTCTTTTTCAATTTTTTTATGGTTATGTTTTATTATTGCGCGTTTCTAGTCGGTGCAAAATAAATGATTTTTCTTTCTTTCTTTCTTTCTTTCTTTTGATTCCCACAAAAATAACCGAACTTTGCGGCTATAACCTCTCAATTCACCATGCAGTTATATCGTGAGATGGATCGTAGGAAATGACGATCCAAATTGCACGCATTCAACCTGAGATATCGTTAGCGATATGTAAATACATACCAATTTGCCGGGTGATTTTGAAATCAGGACGGCTTGGTTACTCTAAATTAGTCGTTATGTGTAAACCTGTGTGTGAAAGTTTCTCGTAACCATTAGCAAGAATTGAGCTAAGACAACCATAAAAAAGTGAGAAAATCGGAGGACATATTAGTATTTTTTAAAATAAAAATTTACATTCGCGCTCCTGAGCCACAAGATACAAGCTACGATTAGTTTATTATTTAGTAGCGACGCGCGCCGGCTTCGCACGGGTGCAATGTTATACATATAAACCTTTCTCTTGAATCACTCCATCTATTAAAAAAGACCGCATCAAAATCCGTTGCGTAAAAAAGATCTAAGCATACATATGGACAGACAGCGGGAAGCGACTTTGTTTGATACTATGTAGTGATTAATATACAGGTTGGAATTTTTCAACGCCACCTGAAGGGAAAGTACCGACTCTAAATACTAGAGATCGATAATAAAGGAAACATTCCTTTATTTCTAAAAATAAATAAATCTGCATTCCAAGATTTTCGAAAATTCGCGTGCCACACTCGGCAATCGAACCAGCTAAATTCCAAAAAAATAACAACCTGTACTTTTATGGCATCAATAGATAGGGTCAATCATAAGGATCAAATCTCTCTAACAAACATGTTATATTAAATGAAAGGAAAACCATGAAATCTTAACTAATAAATTCAATGGGTTATGGTAAAGCACTTTTACTTAAAGGTCTATTAAATTACCTAAGTTAGTATTAATTAACAATTATTTTTGACGTCATTTATTTATTAAAATATCGAAGAATTATTTAGATAAGAAGATTGCAATTTGCACAAACAAACACGTGAAACACGTGCAAATTGCAATCTTCTTTTTCTAACACGAGTAATCGGATGGACCTTTGAGTAAAAGTGCATTTTCTTATCCCTTTGGCTTTATAAGTTTAGATTTCATGGTTTCCCTTTCATTTAATTAGACATGTTTGTTAGAGACATTTGATCTATATGATTGACCCTTCCTTTAAGTAAAATTTTCTGTCTCCAGTATTTCGAGTACTTTCCCTCCAGGTGGCGTTGAAAAATTCCACCCTGTCTACAATTTAATGAACAAGTAACAGAACTCAAATTAAGTTAGTAACAATATTTTTAAACTTAACACTGCCTTAAAGATATGAGAATCCCTGCTACAAGCTCAACACCGACGTAGAAAGCTTGCAGCAACGATTCACACACAAACAGTTTATGGTTCACCGAATATCACAATTGAAATGTAATCCTTGATGAATAAACTTTAGTTTACTTTACAATAATTCTGTTTTGTTTTAAATTCGAGGGATTACAATAATCAGAGTATTCACTAGCCCGCATTGTTGCAGCACACCAACATACTATCGCAAAGCTTCTGTTAAACAAGTAGGTTAGCCAGCAATGGACTAGACAGATTGATTTCGTTGCGGGAACCAAGACAGTTGAATAGCTTCCGAGTCTCGTCGCGCTTCAATGCCTCGGCGCTTTTCTACTGGTCGTCACTGTTGGTTCTGGTTTTCAAGAGTTCCAGTGATTAGAAATAATGTAGCAGGATTATACTAAAAAACTCGCGCACCGAGGGTTCCGTATAAACTTACTATCGTATCGTATTTTGTTATTAAACTACATAATTATGTACTGTTTTTAGATTTTTTCCTTTACATGCATGTGCTGTAAGACATTGCTTTTTGCCAAATTTCATGATTCTAGGCCACAGGGGAAGTACTCTATAGGTTTTGATTTACTTGTGAAATCGCAAAATATGCGACATAAAAGGACATATCTTTAGACCGCGTAGACATACAAGTTTGATTTTTCCGAGATCGTAGACTCGAGTATTTTATAAATCAAGACCCTTTTAGGAAAAGAGTCTTGACAGACTTGAGAATTGTATGATTGGCTGTCCACTAATAGTTTTTATACTGTAAAAGAATTTTTGGACTAAAATTTTTAATGACTAACTTGTATGCATGCACGAAAAATTTGCACGCTTATAATGTTAAGCAAAAACACGTATGCTCTGTATTTAATTTATGTACAGTGGCTACACATCAAGCTATACATTTCCAGTATAAGCTGACTTCGCATTGTACGGAAATCATATACAATGCGAGATCAGCGTAAACTGGAAATGTATAGCTTGATGTGTAGCCGTGTGTACCATCTTCTATATCATGTTTTTATGCAAATAAATTATATTCTATTCTATTCAGACAGACAGACAGACGGACAATAAAGTGATATTATGAAGATTCCTTTTTCCTTTTGAGGTATGGAACCCTAAAAATAACACAAAAACAAACTTAGGCTGTTGATGATAATATTTTTGAGTGCTACGCCATCTTAGATCTAAATTATAATAGGGCCGAAGATAGGCAACAACTTTATTTTGCTACAGAAAGACAACTTTTAATTACTTGGCAAACAAAAACGACAAGCTCTCGACTTTATATAATTTGATAACTTCAAGTTGAACGTTCCCATTCGAAGTCGGAGACTGTGATAAACAAATCCGTTCCATGATTATTCAGATTTATTGCTTATTATTGTATCTTCCTAAAGTCCTTATGAATTATACGGGTGGGTCTCACGAACTTGAGAAATCGCCCATACATTGCTGTTCTACATGTTTTTATTTATTCTTTTAAACAAAAACAACACTGTTTCTACTGTGCAGAACGAAAGATATCGATGAATTAAAAAAGAGGGAGATCTTCTGTTCCATGCCATGGAATTTTTTGCTGTTACTTCTCCAAAAAAAATCGCACAACCTGTACCGCATACCTTACTTCCACCATCTTTTAACGTTTCATAAATAATTAATAAACAGTAATTTTATTAATAACGTTTCATTGTTTTTATTTTTTAATGCATAAAGGGTGTAGCAAGACTCTTAACGAAGCCGAAATGCATTTCTCCCCGTCATTGCGCTATTTTTTGTATTCAAGACCATACCTGGGAATCTTCTAGTTAGGGAGATATTGGTATTGGTATTGTTTATTTATTTATTTATGTACACACAAAATACTTTATAGGACATTACATTAAGATAGATGAGCACAAAGGTACTGCTTATTTCGTAAGAAATTTCTTCCAGCAGACCTGCGAGAGGAAAGTTTGGTTAGAAATGTAGACACAGTGTGTAGAAAAGACAGAACAGGAAAATTTCAATTAAAACTTAAAACAAAAATATACCTATACAGCGTGTAACAGAAAGGGTATAATCTTAAGGAATACTGTGGTACTGACCATCAAACTGAACAACTTTCTGTATGGGATCACCATCGAAATCGTAAAAAAATAATCAGCTGTCCCATACATTTAGGTCGAGTAGGTATCGAAATTTTGTATAGGTCAGCTGATTATTTTTTTACGATTTCGATGGTGGTCCCATAGAGAAAGTTGTTCAGTTTGATGGTCCGTACCACAGTATTCCATATGATTATACCCTTTCTGTTACAGGCTGTATAATATAAACAATTGTTAATTTTATTTCAAGTGTATGCTGATCTTATATGGATTGAAATAAATGATTTTGAATTTAAATTGGGGGTCAAATTCCAACTTTTTTACAAGTTCTTTTTTTTAAATAGATGTATTTAATCTATGATTTTTACTTTAAACACCTCCACAACCCCCGTACTATTCAATCAATCCATCAGCACAATTTTTTGAGTGCATTACGTTGAGTCCTACTGTAAAACGTGATTTTTCACCCCAAAATAAGAAGTCGTTTCGCAATAATCGCAATATGTTTTGCGTAAAGTTACTTAGTTTAAATGTACATAATGCTTGGTTGATGCTTCGTTAAGGGTTCGTTTACATCCTGAATAGTTATTTAATTGAAAGAACAGGGACAACGATATTTCAAATTGGTATCACTGGCCTTACCCAAAATGTCACATTGTAACTTATATTTTATGCCAAGTGTGCGCGTAAAAGTAAAACGAGGAAAATATAAAACATATAAATATATGGCTTACCCCCGCACTCACAGATGTCTATTAACAGTAATGGCCCTTTAACTTTATATTAATTAGACACTTTAGTGAGGTTTGGTTTATCTGGCCTGGCGGTCAAATAAAGAACGTTAATGTTCTCAATTTGTCATATTTTAGGTGGTGTCCAGTACCAGTACCTAACGTTAATCGAAATCTCTGAGTAAGGTAACGCTATTTTCAGCAAATGTTGTTGATTTAAATACCTGTCACGAAATAGTCTCAGTGCTCTTCTGGCTCTTGAATAACCCACGTTTACCCGTGTATTAGTACATCTATTCAGTACGTCATCTGAAGCCCCTTAAATTGAAATTTTTCAACGGTAATTAAAAAAAAGAATCTACCGATATTCCATACATTGTGACCGTGTAGGTATTGCACTTTTTTATTTCAAAATGACGTTTTCTTATTGAACCCAAAGGTTGACTGGTAGAGAATGCCTTATGGGAATAAGTCCGCCTATGTACCACTATTGTACATGAAGTTTAAATAAATAAATAAAATTGTATTGAACATGTGGTAAGCGTTTACGCGTCGGTGTCTCTTGCATCCTGTAAACAAAGAGGCTTTATTGGTCAACATATCAGGAGGGTTTCTTTTATTCCAGTTTGGGAAGGAGACAGAGCTATACAGGTCGTCTAACGCATCTCTTTTCCACAATCGAATTGCTCCTGCTTTAAGACGTCATGGTAGGCCATCTGAAATTGTATTGAGATAAAAAAGATAGCATTAGTTCCGAAACTTCCGATATTGGTCAAAATATTCTGATTTTGGTATTTTTTTACTTTTAACTTTATCTTTTCAGGCTTTTGCTCAAGGAATGCAATGAAATGTCACCTCTTACGTAACAATTACCTACATCCTAACCAAGAAAGCCACGTTTGCTCGTCCCGACGCAAACACTACAATCTTTTATTCAGAGTGCTATAGTTACCGCACTGGTACTACTAAAGCTGTGGTACTGTAAGTAACAGAGCACATCTCGTAAAGGCCGGGAACTACCGGGTGGGAAGCTTGTGTATAAACTGTGGAGGGTATCTAAGCTGTTCTTAGTACAGCTTTTGTGAGCCTACGTCCAGAGGACTACACAGTGAAGTCTAAGCTTTCATATATCACGTCATATCATACTCTCTTAGGCCTTCGGTAATGCTAGGTGAATGCTAGGTTCAATGAATGCCTAAATGTAATTACTTAACATAATATTATTATTATTTTATTTTTAAATGTTTTTATAAGGAGTATTTAAAAATGTAAATAATTTGTAAAAAGATAAATAAAGGAAATAATAATATTATATTTTATTTTTAATCTAATATTTTTAACTGGGGTGGGGTGGGGTGGTGGTGTATTGAAGTCAAGTAATAGTACTTGACTTCGCAGTGAAGATCTATCGCGGTAACGTGCATCGGAGTGTAGTGGCTTCGCAGAGACGGTCTTTCGCAGTAACGTGCTTCGCAATTTTGTAGTATCGTACCATCATCATCATCGTTCATTTACCAATATTTTCTTATTCTCTTCTCTTATGGATCAATGTGCAAATAATTTTTGTTTTCTATTTATGGTAATAAATGTTTCAGTTATAATACGTGTAATTCCAATTAAAGTAACAAGTGTGACTTCTGTTATTGCTGGTTAGATGACAAATAAAAGAGGTTACTTTTAGTAGAATGCATGCTGAACTGAAGTCATCCGCCAAACGGTTTGTTAGTGAGTCAATGTTATTTATTTGAAAATCAAGATTCGCAGGCGTTACATAATAGGTATAACATCACGCCTGTAATTCTCGAAGGGTTAGGCAGAGCTGTGACTAATAGCATATCCACATTTTTCCAGTTATGTTAAAGGCCGATCTAATAGAAGCGAACCTATTGATATCAACCGGGCACATCGATGACTCACGGGCATATGTAGGTAGATGAAAATATGTATGTTTAAAATCGGTGGCGTGCCCACAATATGTCTTCGCCTGTGTCTCAGCTGTGCGAAAGATGTTCCCACAGTTGGGACTCGGACTTACTATGTGAGAACCACGCGGGTTTGGTTTATATTACAAGTCTTCGATTTTTTCGGTTCTAGCATTTGACGTTTCTAGTTTCGTCAATATGTTTTCCTTCATTATTTTGAGAGCAGCTCAATATCATTGCAAAGTTGAGATTGAAAATCTAACAGTACGTGTTTACTAAGGCATTAGCGAAGGGGCTTTAGTTTTTGTCCAAACTCGCTAGCTAGATATCGCTATCAGAGATAAGACCGCCACTGTAACCATAGAATTAGTAATATTGTAATACAGTTGTGTTTCAATTTTGGTGTACAATAAAGTATATTCTATTCTAGCAACATTGCTAGCAACCAAGGCTCATCACAATGAACTTCGATTTCTCATAGAATAACCCCCAAGCACATCCAAATTGAATTTCGAAGTAATACTTCCTACTTGTCAAGGAAATTTCGAGTTAAAAGATATACAGAAAGACATATCAATCAAGAATTTTCAACGTTTTCTCGGGATCAATCAATCATTGGTATGTTTTCCGTTCGGGATTGTTTCAAAGGATCATGTATCGTTCGCTATTGGCGGAAGTTAGAATTCATTTAATGGGAGTCAGGGAAGTCTTTGATAAAGTAATGAGATAAATATTATTGCTGCAACATTGGTCTAGTGGCCGCAAGGACGAAGGCTGAGCATGAGGTCCTGGGTTTGATTTGCAGGTCGGGCAAAGGTGCTATTGGGTTTTTCCATCAAGATTTTCTCAGTAGCAACCATGGAGGCTTGATTTATGCTCGGTTGATGGCAATAGGCTCGCTTTCTGATTCATCAAACTTAAACAAAACTAACAAAATGTGGCTGTAATATTAGTTACACTTCTGCCTAGCAATAATAAATATTGATTTACAGAGCTAATCATCATCATATTCTGCTTAGCCTTTTTTAACTATTTTGGGGTCGGCTTTCGGACTAACTGGATGCAGCTGAATTCCAATACATAGAGCGACTGCCTATCTGATCTCTACACCCCAGGCGCTGGTTAACACGATACCCAAAGTACAACCAGTACCCCCAGTCTTTACAAAGGTAAGACTGGTTGTCCGGATTTCGGGTAGAGATAATGTGGTAAAGAAAATTCAAAAAGGTAAGAGGTTAAATACTCGTGTCGTTAAAAACCCTCGCCTTCGGCTCGGGCTTGTTAATGACACCTCGTTTGCAATGACCTACTTTCCCTTGTATCACAATGTGCTATTTTAAGCTTAGCATAGTGTTATGAAAATACATAACAGAGTCAAAATCACAGAAAAGTAAATAACATTCGCGTCAAAACATCACAAGTCTGCCTCACAAACAAATGTGAAATATTGTAACATTTCGGCAATTGTTTGGGACCTTCCTCGGCTTTTCACAAACAAACAGCCCGAGGAGGCCGGGAAGAATGAAGGACCCTTTTCTTCAACTAATATTTTGACAATGAAATTCCGCAAAAAAAAAACACCTGATATATTATATCAACTTGTGTAAGAGCGAATAATGTACAAAGTAAAGGAACGACTAAGACGAACTGTGACTTTTATGCCCATTTTCATTAACGCAAGACTACACCTAAGTTTATGCCTAACTATTGTGTTTTCAGTGCTAATTTTGGAATCCATAGTTAAAATTTCAAACGGTGTACTATTAAGATGACCCTTAGTGGTCCCTTTATTAGTGGAAAGGAAACTAAAGACCCTTCTGAGCAACTAAACATTTCAATAGACACTGCCTATTTCAAGGATCCTAATGACTATCTCGATTACAACAAACCTTCATAGCTTTCTAATATTAAACTTGAAGCAACCAATCCGAAACATACTCAAATATACACAAACTAAGTACTGAGACAAACTAGTTTAAGTATATATTAATTCTGTGCAAAATAAACAGAATGTTTGCGAGGATCTGCGCAAATACCGAGTCTTAAAGAACAACGGATTAAGCCGAAATCCGTCGTAAACGGGAGATTTACTCCGTGCATCCAGACTACGTGAATCAACGCACATCATAAACTTAGGCAGATACATAATACTGCTCCACATATACTAACAATGTGGGTACGTGGGGCTGCCAGTGTTTAGAAGACTGCCTGAAACATGGGAGTTAGTTCAGGACTTATTTTTGAATGGGAATTTATAATGGGTGTAGATATGGATAAGAATAGAAATGAGCACATTCATATAACGAATTTATAGAGTTAGGTAAAGACAACAAATCTCTAATTATATTATAAAGCCGTAAAGTATATAAGTTGGGATGTAGTGGGAATAAATCTTCGGAACTACTGACCCCATGCCGATTTTTTTTTACTAATGGGACGCTTCATTATCCACTTGTGTCAGCGGCTATATTTAAAAAAAAAAAAAACAGGACGTTCCCAGGGGCTAAACGACCAAAACATGAGCGAAACCCGAGTTAAAGCTAGTACAAAATAAAAGACTACAGAATTGTTTAATGAAAATCTTATCGCCTCACTAGATATACCTAGCCTTGTATAGAATTATCTGTTGATAGCTTTTACTGCTTCATCGGATAGCAACGAGCGCAGATGGCTAATGGCTCTCAACCAACCAATTGAAAAATACTTCCCAATGGCCATAATTGGCGTTACCGACTTCGAGCACACAACTTTGCTAGCAGAAATAGAAATAAAGTAAATGAAAACAGCTAAGAATGCAAAGATTTGGAGAATTAAATCAATGGATGAAAATCAAACTTCCCCAGACTGTGAATACACGCTTCGCCGGGTTGGCCGAAAAAAGCTAAAACGGTTTAAAAGAATGTTGAAATACGAACGTCTTTTATAACCAACATTCCCGTCTGGGTGGATCAAAAATTTCTTATGGTGCTTTATTCCGTCTAGATTCCTGGAATTCATGACTTTTCTTTTTTACTCATTGTAGGATTTACTAATTCTTTGTCTTTGATCAGAATATTCATAAGGGAGAGAACGGAGTGGGCCCAGAAGTAAATTATAACTTGGCAGTCAAACCACGTGCTGTGAACTGACTTACAAAAATATGCATTCAGGCTCTACTGTCCATCGGCGGCGGCGACCTCTCGCTTCCGGCCTTGGTTCAATCCATGGTCCGGAGCGAGACGGAATGGGACGCCGTCACCTCCTTCTGCGAAGCAGTCATGCTAGCGAAGGAGGTGGCGGAACGTGAGAGGGAGAGAACCTCACGTCCCAGCCGCCGCGGGAGACGCACCGGGCGTCGGGGGCCACGTGGTGGCCTCCGGCCACCGTAGGCGCGGGCCTGTGGACGGTGAGCTATGGGCTAGCTCGCCGTCCGTCCGTCTTATGACGACAGGCCGTGTCGACGGCGCGTTTGTGTTCCACGCGCGCCTCAAAGAGAGTCAGCAAACAGGAAGGGGTCCGAAAGGACCGATGCCTGCCAGGGTTGCGGGACTGTTCGAAAGAGATACCGCGGCCCTGGAACATAAAGGGCAAAGGAAGGAACATGGATGGGTTTTAGTCAGTACAAGTCTGACACTCCCTCCTGCTCAGCCCAGAGCGGGAGGGGTCATTTGATGATTTCCCATCGATAAAAAAAAAAAAAAAAAAAAAAAAAAGGCTCTACTGTCCGTCCGAGTATATATATTTTTTTTTTAGCCCGTTTCGTGCTATTGCAGGGCAAAGGCCATTCTTTCTGCTTTTTCTTTTCTATCTTTTGGATCAATCCTCGTTGTAGGAGTCAAGATCGTTCTGGTAAAGTCAAATATAAAACCTATCTGTACAATGTTACCTTTCTGTAAACTGAAAACTCACAAAAAAACACGTAAACACCCTCACTTTCAAAAAATTCTCCACCGAACCAATTATTTCAATTCCCGGCTACTCCACCACTTTAGTGCAGCAACCCCGTACGTACACCCGGATTGTGTTGCCAGCAATCCGTCGGGTTGCCGACGAAGGCAAGGATTAGCTACCAATTACACTTCTCAGCCGGCTTTGTGCCGTAACGTGTCACCATGACTTGTGCACTTAAAACGTGTTATGAATTCCGGAATTTTTCCGTAAGCTTTCGCGTTGTGGAACGGAATTTTACAGGGTTTTTCGTGCTTCAGATGTTTTTAAATTATTTAGAGGAAACTGATTCTATTAGTAGCTTTATACGTGAGAAGTTATCAATAAGAAAATAAACTGCGTTCAAGAGTTGTAAGTGTCATCGTTGCTATGCATAATCAGCCTTTAATGTTCCCACTGCTGGGACACTCGGTCTTCTCTCTATGAGAAGGAATGGGCTACAATCCACCACGCGGGCCCAATGCGGGTTGGTATATGTCATTATATCTTCGAATTTTTGCTTCTATGACATGCCGGTTACCTCACGATGTTTTCCTTTACCTTTTGAGAGCAGTGGTTATGAAATAAATTACACAAAGTAATGCGCCTGCCTGGGTTCGAACCAACGACTTATTGTTCGTAAGTCGGGGCCGCCACCACTGGGCCACCGCTGCTCATCGTTGCTATAAAATGTTGGCATTTAAACATGGTTTAGATTCGGTGATCGCGTTCAGTTTCATTATTTTGTGAAATCCGCCGTAAGGACTTTATAGTGTATTTTTAATACGACAATCATATTCTACTAAGAATGTGATTTTCGAGGAAAGAGTGGAGACCACTGACGTAGCGGAGGAATGTGGGAAGACAACCGACTAGGTGGACAGGTGATCTCACTAAAGTGGCCAGAAGACACTGGATCACTGGATTGCCATGACTTAAAACCGCCAAACATTAAGAGTTTTGGAAGATACCTAAACTCAGAATTGGGTGGCCAAAGGCTGAAGAAGCTAAAGATTTTATTAAGGCTAAGGCTTTCGGGTTCGATGTGAAAACATTCGCAAAGATAAGCATTACCACAGAAACAGACAATTACAAATTCTCCCCAATATTAACCAATCTAGCTCACAGCCCAATGCACATCATTTAGGTAATCCGGCTTACGCCAATACCTATAATGATGGTCCGAATTAAGCTAGTAATATAATCATCGGTTAGGCTAAACGCGTGTGTAAACAAAACCTAGCCCATTGCGGTGAACGGACTAATCCGAGATTATACAGATAGATTGGCCACAGTCCTGGTTGTGGTGGGTTCCGTGATACCCAATTATCTGACTGTTTAGCACAATTTCAGTACATATTTATACTAATCAACCACGACCACATGATCAATCATTTATTTGTTCCGCGGTTACGGAAATGTTGGGTTATTTTTGTGGTTATTGAAAATTTGTTAATTCGAAAATTATTTTGCGCTATAATTATTAATTTAATAATGAGAAGGGGTAGGAAATTAATGTAGAAGGGCACTACATAGTACCCCAGAAGAAATTCGAAACTTCTGAAATATTCAACAAAACCAACAAAAATCGCAGGCTCGTAATATTTACGCCCATTAATGACATCTACTGCCTCGTTGGTCTATTGGTCGCAAGGACGAAGGCTGAGCATGAGGTCCTGAGTTCGATTCTCAGGACGGGCAAAGGTGTTATTGGGTTTTTCATCAGGAATTTCTTAGCAGTAGCCACGAAGTCGGATTGATGACAATAGGCTCGCCCCTTATTACATGGGACTTATACATAAATGTGGGTGTACTATTAGGTACACCTCTGCCTAACACTTCAGGTATTTCAAGCGTGATGTTATGTTATAACATTTATAAAGTTCTGTAGTTACTATAAAAAATATTAAATAGATTTTCACGTTAACCGCCTATTAATATTTAGAAAGAAGAAAGAAAGAAAGAAAATATATTTATTTGTCGCAGGGACATGACGTGCATCATACAAAATGATAAAAACACAAAAAAAAAATAACAATAAACATACAAAGCATAAAAAAAAGACGTTCGTAGCTTGCACGTCGTGACTGCGACAAGCAGGTTACCACTCAGCATGATGCTGTGCTATGGGGGACCCACAGCATAGCGCTGGTTTTCAGTGGTCACCCGTGAAAAAACGTACGGAAGCCAAAGCAGCATAAATAAATAAATTTTACATGAATAACAAAATAAAATAAACAGTACTTGGGTTAAAATAATAAAACAGCTACCTAGAAATATAATAAACACTACAAAAAATATACATGTGTGCAGGCTAAACAAAATGCATAAATACAGAATGAAGGCGCGTTTTTTTCGTCTCGCTCCCACCACGCGCGCGCGCTTTACTGTTACAAATCTAGCTAAAACTAAAATATTATTTCAGAAACGAAAACATTGTACAGTGTAACACATTGGCACAGATCCATAATAAACAGCTAGCAATAAAATGATAAAAGCTACTAAACTTTAATGGAATAAGTTTGGCTTGGAAACAGTGGGATCTGCATACATTATTAAGCACTGACTTAGCGCTTATTTTCTTCTTAGCGTGTCAATAGCAATCTAAATTGTGTCGGCCCAGAATTGAGCTACTAGTTTGGCGCTTTTGGTAGCGTCCATCAGTTCCTGTAGTGAACAAACAACAGGACACGCAGGACACGATATTAAGTGCCCCATCGTTTGTGGAACAGCACCACATGTACACTCCAGAGCAGAGTTATTAATGAATCTCCACCTGAGCAGGTTTTCCTTGCTGCGACCAACTGGGTCCGGAGTTTATTTAAAGACTTCCAGGGGGCCTAAAATGGCTCCTTTATCAGAATCATAGTACGAATCACGTTAAACATTTAAAACTCTTAAAATGGACTTTGTGCTCATTACAATAAAGGCCATTTTAAGAACTTTAAATTTTTAGCATGATTCATATTATGATTCTGATAAAGCTTCCATTTTAGGCCCCCAGATCAGCCATGGCAACTCATGTCCAGGTGGGAGATGCTCAGCAACGCTTATAGTAGTCTTGGAGACTGGAGAAAGACTAATAAAGGAGACTAGGAACACGTGAAACTTAAAGTTCCTTCTTTTTCTCTTTCGTGGAGTAAGTGCCTAACCTGGTGTCAGAGTTTTTATGCCGCCAATGGTCTCTGACTTGGCTTTACATGCCGTCGAGAAATATCTCTGAGAGATATTTCTCGACGGCAATTATCACTTGCTTCGGTGAAGAAAATCGGGAGGGTACCAACCCTCCCGATTTTCTTCACCGAAGCAAGTGATAATTATACAATACGCATATGAACCCGAAAATCACAGGTGCGTGTCTTGGGTTCGAACTCGAAACCTATGACTTGGTAGTCCGACGGTCACACCACTAGACTAGCTAAGAGGAGACAGTGAAAGGGTGAACTTGTTGTTTTTTTACCCGACTGCGTCAGAAGGAGGGTAATGTGTTTTCTGAATACACATAACGCAATTAAGGACCTTTAAAAATACTTGCTCGTTGATTCAGTGATCACAAATGCGAGTGAATAAGATGGGAGCGCTAGATCATTTTCTATCCCTAGGTCAGGCAAACTGTCACAACGAATGAGGGTCCAGTAAGAATATCTCAGTAGCAGTAGCAGCTCAATTCCGTTTTCACGGGTGGAAATGATCATGGATGTCCTCCGCCATGGAGCAGGTGGTGGGAACTTAACTTATCCATCGGAGTCTGTGCAAATATCCCAATTAACACACACACACACACCTGGTCACATCTGGTGAAATGTGAGTGTACCCAATTACCCATACTTACTTTACATCAGGGAAAACCGGTTCTGAACCGATTTTGAAAATTCTTTCACTAATAGGAAGCTACATTATCCCCTAGTGCCTTAGGCTATATTTACAACGTGCCCGTGGGATAATTTCCTACTAAAACGCTAACGAATCCGCGGACAACAGCTAGTGTGTAATAAAAATAAACTTTTACACACGTCTATCCTATCCATATCACAGATGTTTTCAAAGAAAGTAAATTCCCATTACCAGATCCAACTCGGGGTCAGCTCCGACCGCTTAAATCCAAGCATAAGAGAGATTTGCCGCCGCCATGATGTTTCTAATTTCAGACTAATCCGAGCTCGCCATGAAAGCCGCGGCCGACCACTGCGATGGCAACGAATCAACTAAACTTGTGTTTACATGCTACAGTGGAATTAATTGAATGGAAACAGTTTCAGCGTGTTTTTGGGGCTTAATTGGGTATAGTTACAAAATAGGAAAATCGGAATAGTAAAGAGTTTCAACGCAATCGCAACGCTTAAGAGCGGCCAACCCGTCATACTTTTCATACAAACGCTCGTACTTGATTATGCCGTTGTTACACATCTATATTTGATTTTTTTGAACTAATAATTATTTTGTGCACTATATCTAGGTTTCTATGGTTGCAAAAAATTAAAAAAAGTAGAAACAAATTCAGTATAAGCCTGCAAAATGTGCTGTTTTGCACAAACTTTACCTGAACTTTGGCCCATCATAATGTACTCATAAACTGTAAAAATAAAGAAAACATCACGATAGAAACCTTGCACATGTAATGCAGATTCTTAATAACAAATATTTATTTCACACACTTGTAAGACTTATTCAAAAACACGTATTTCCTGGAACAAGTTTAAGAAATTTTCGGACACTATTTTTCGTTCAATGTCATCGCGTTAGGCGGTATGAGGTGCGTGGGAGACGAGTTATGCGGGGTCAAGGCGGGGTACGACGGAGGAGTTGAAAGAAAATCGTCGCTGTGGCTCTGGATGAAACAAGAAGCTTTTTGACCATGCTCGCGTTGACGATAGACGGGCCGGGAAGGGCCCTCTTAAGTAACCCATAGAATAAATACGTCATCATCAGTCTACACCAGTCCACCCAATTAAGAAAGTAATATGCGATGAGAAATCAATTGATTTATTTATTTCAAATTATTATAATACATACAATACATTTAACTTAATCAATTTACATTTTATACTAGCATTAATAAAATTAAAATCAATTTATGCAATACTATTATCATTATATAAAATTAATTTATACAATACTATTTTAAATATATAAAAAAATAGGTATTTCATAAAAAAATCAAATTCAAATTGTGTTAGTATAAGACAAACTTTAAATCTTTGTATATTTTTTAAACTATCTTATCTAATGCATGAAATAAAAGGCTTTTTTATTTTTATTTTATTTTTATTTTATGCGATGAGAAGACTCGACGAAGCTTCCCAAACTAATTCTTCGGTTAGCATCCTTCTCAAAGTAGGTCTTACCAAACTGCAGTCTCACTGAGGTAAGCATATACTCGAACAACAAGAGGACCACCGTTGACAACAATCGGTTTTATCCAAGTTTACTTGGAGACCTATGAGTATTGACGAATCAATTAGGCCATCTAGCAAGTCCTGCAGCGAAAGGACCCGTGAAATTCAGAAAAAAATACGTGCGTTATTTCTGTGAAAGGTTAAGTTTAAAGTCAGTAACAGAATTACCTACTCGTAAAACAACGGAGATTGAATAACAATGACGGAACACTGGAAACAGTCTATAGTTCGTGGACGGAATGTTACTAACAATAATGATAGAGTAACTGTTATTTCAATCTATTACTTAGGTTAAATTGCTATGAGAAGTAAATGTAAAGCGCCATAAGACGGAAAAGATAATTTTTGAAGGTGAAATTGATCATGGCTTGGCTTATGGAACTAGGAAATGCGTTATATCGAAGTTTTTACTCCTTCTTAGAACTGCGAAATTATTAGATTTCCCGTGATTGTGGTTTTTTGGAAAGCTATTCACTTTTCCAGATAACGCTTTATGATGAGAATCATAATCCTACCACAAACAGGAACACAGGTAAATATTTGAAAAGGACTTCGTAATCAAGATATTAAAAACGATTTTCCAAAATTAACATGCCAAAGCTCAAACATAAAAGCTTCATTCAATACTAGCGTTTCTAAAGATCCACCTGACCTGTGTGATGTATACAAAAGCATAAAGCACACAAACAAACAGCCAAAGATATCAAAGCCAGCACACGACTTCCATCGAACTCAAAGGCATCTGCAGTCCATATAACCGTTACGTGCTTTCTGTCAATACATTAGAAATCCAATCACACATACGACACAGGCGCTCGTAATCCGACTGAGAAAGACATCAAAAGCGATTGTCCATGTGACGTCACGCAGTACTTAGAAAGGCCTGGCCTGGCCACGTATTTCGGTATTATTGCAGAACGGAATACAGGCAACGTCTAGTTATTCAGGACTACACCAAACATCTTCGTTGGCTTTAATCCAGGGGGCCAAGTTGGGGAATTAAAGTTACTGGAAGGTGCAGGGTGCTTCTTATTCGTATTTTGTTAACCCAGAACTTCGCCACTTCCACCGCTTCATCGGTGGCAGCGCAGAAGTCACTTTGGCTGCATGTTTTTGGGCTAAGAGGCAGCATACGAGTAAGTTAAGGGGTGCTGACTTTTGAGAAGAATAACTAGAACGCAACATCTGGACAGGACAATACAACATCAGGACTGATTCAACATTAAAAGTCATTTATCTACACTAATAATATAAAGGTCTCGCAGGTCTGCTGGAACAAATTTCTTATGAAATAAGCAGTACCTTTGTGCTCTTCTATCTTGATGTAATGTCCTGTTAAGTATTTTGTATGTACATAAATAAATAAATAAAGAGAAAAGATTTGTATTTTTGTGTGTATTTTTGTAATGAATAAACTCAAAAACTGCTGCGCCGATTTCAAAAATTCTTTCACCATTAGAAAGCTACATTCACCCTGAGTAACATAGGCACCAATGCAAAGCCGGGACGGGCCGCTAGTTCAATTTACGCTAAGAAATCTGCTCTATTTAAAAGTCAAGACAGTCTCCCAATAAGTCTCCTTCTTCTGATGTGGCAAAGCAGACTTTCCCAGAAAACGATAAACAAAAGCCGGCCAAGCGCGAGTCAGACTTGGGCATGAACGGTTCTGTACCATCTTAGTAGGGAGCCCCTTTTAATTTATTTTTATTATTTGCGGCAACAGAAATACACATTCTGTGAAAATTTCATCTATCTACCTATAACGGATCATGAGATACAGCCGTTGACTGACAGACGTACGGACGGACGGACAGCGGAAGCTTAGTAATAAGAAAGAAAGAAAGAAAGAAAAATATTTATTTGGGACAAGCACAGGAACAACAAAAATAACAATAAAAAAAAGAATCTGAAACTAAATAATAAAAAAAGACCAAATAATAAAATAAATAAAATAGTGTAACAAAACAGTGTGTGTAGTTAAATAGTGTGTGTGTAGTGTAGTAAATTGTAATAGTGTCCCGTTGGTTACCCTTCGGCTACGGAACCCTAAAAAGACCCATTGAAGAAAGACGAGATCGTAATTACCATTTAACGACACGTACTCACGGCTACACATCAAGCTATACATTTCCAGTTTATGCTGATCTCGCATTTTAAAGGATTTCCGTACCATGCGAGGTCAGCTTATACTGGAAATGTATAGCTTGATGTGTAGCCGTGTGTACATGAACATATTACTTGCATGAAAATTAATAGGTGTTTTTTATTATAAGTTGGATAGAGACCCAGTTACCATCACCCAATTATATCCATGTAATTACAATTAAGTAGTAATTTACTTTGCCCATCGAAAAAGTTACAAAAATATAATGCCGCGAGGAAAACAATGGTTGTTACCATGCTGACTTACAAATCTAATGTCTATTATTATTTCTACAACTTTTCGTTTTTTACTAAATACCGACATTATGAAGTCCAAAAACAAGTTAGAAATATTATCATATTTTTTTTTTTTTTTTTTATTCTTTGTAAACAGAAAGGGGTTTTTATCCAATCATATTTTTATAAACCTATTTTAATAATGGCTTCCAAATCAAACTTGTATTTTTTCGCCTTTACTTCATTTACATACCAAAAACGTTTGTGATCACAAATGGCCAATCAAGTTATTAAATCAAAAACTAGGTATTTCCACGATCCGTGATTCTTCCTAATTAATTTGGTATTTATGAAATGAATACTTATATATATATATATATTTTTTTTTTTGAGCAGCTCTTTGCAAAATAATAACAGCCTTTCGGGTCGATCTTTAGGTTAAGCCGTGCTTGCCTAGGTTGGTCTGTGGATGGGTGAGTGCGCCCATTACATTCCGAGTTTCCCCCGTGCCTCGGATACGTTAAGCCGTTGGTACCGGCTGTCATCTGTAGATCTTTGACAGTCGTTACAGGTAGTCAGTGGCCCAAAAAGTCTGACAACCAGTCTTACCAAGTGGTATCGTATTACCTAGTACTAACTGGGTTGTGGAGGTCAGATAGGCAGACGCTCCATGTAAAATACTGGTATTCAGCTGCATCTGGTTAGACTGGAAGCCGACCCCTACATAGTCGGGAAAAGGCTAGCCAGATGATGACTTAGGTATATTTATTTTTCTATTTCTATTACATAACAACATAGGTGTAAGTTTTCATAACAAAATCATGTCACACCTGCATCACTTTTCTGCTGTTCTTATTCCAATTTATTAAGGGGTTGGCACAGCATGTCTTCTTCCATTCTTCTTCTGTCCCACAGGGTAAAGGCCTCCCCATTCCTGCCAACTCTCCCGGTGCTCTGCTTTTTCTGGACAATCAGTCCAGAAAGAGTTCAAATAGCCACGCCAGCGTTTCTTGGGCCTGCCTCGGTGACGACGACAGTCTTCAGACCACTGCATCAACCATCGTCACACAGTGGGTACTGTGTGACGTTGGTTGATGCAGTGGTTCACCACGGAGGGTAGGCCACGATTCTGGCCCATCTGCCCTGACCCATCCTGTAAATGTGTTAGCGACGCCTGTCTTGGAGCGTGTTTCGAAATCGATCGGTGATTTTGATGTTTAAAATGCTACACTCCATCGCTCTTTGGCTAACCTTGAGTTTGGACTTCTGAAGTTCTGAGTCTCCGTCAAAGACCAAGTCTTCTATTACTTAGTTTATTACTTGTCATCTCAGCAGTTAACTTTTAACAACGTCTTTGAGAAAAAAATATATTTAATTATATTACTTACATTTAGAAAATACTGGGTGAGTGCACATTCCTTTGCCTAACCGTAGAGATATAATAACTCGCATGCTATTTATTATTCAAAGACATAGGTCTAGGTCATAGGTTCAGGGGGGTTACTATGACGTCTAAAACGGGAGTAATGAGTCTATAAAAGGGATGTGAGAAAGAGATGGCGCTAGACGACCTGTATAGCTCTGTCTCTTTCCCACCCTGGAATTACTCCACTATGGTAGCCTACCAGTTCTGAGAAACCTAATCAAAATTGTGGGAGGAAAACCCAAGAATATGTTCCACAACTTCCACAATTCTTACATCCGTGTTGTATGGCTCTCTTGCAATTAGTTTCCGCTCAAAGCACGTCTGCCGCAGACCGAAGTCTATGATCCAAGCTAAACCAACGGAAAACAGATTTCCTGTAGAAGTAAATCGCCGACAAAGTAAAGGAATGATTCATAAGCTCATTGCGATGAATATTCTGATTAAGGAAATAGTTATTTACTAACCAGTGAAATAACTCGGTCAGATTTTGATGTTTATAAAACTGATGGAAATAGACGATTTCCAAGCAACGTTGTAGTGTGTTTTTGAATGAAAATGTTGGTGAGTACCTATGTGAAACAATGTTAAAGCCTAATATACTCATTTAATAGCCGTTAAGTGCACATTTACTATCTAAAAGTTCTATCAATGTCCGATATAAATATGCAATTTTTTAAGGACGTCGCTTCGCTGGTGTTGGTAACCATGCCATGGTTAACGTACTAAGTACTTAGCAGTAGCTATTTTAAAAATAAAAAAAAAATCACTGGGAATCGGTAGTCTCACATACTAACAAAGTTACTATCGCATATTATAATATTAGCATGGATTAAAAAACCCGCCCGGTATTCGCCTCGATCTTCAAAGTTAAGCAGAGCTTGCGGAGGTTGATCCGTGGATGGATAAAAAAGCGTGTATTCTGTGAACATAGCCTTATCCCTTCAGTCATACTTGTATAGCATGACCACTTTAAATGTGCAGATCAAGATGGCGTTGCTTGTGTTAGGTTTCGGAATTTTACTGGTCAATCTCCTATGTTTTCAGAAAGAATTTTATTTAAATGTATTAATTTAATAGCTTTATTCGTGTGAACACGTCTTAAATGCTTTATATTTTATTATGTAGACTGGTAACATTAATTCCGTAAGAATGGCAATACTTCTATAATTTGATTGGTAAAATGTTTAGCGCGAGAATGAAGCGGTTCTCTGATTGGATCACGAGACTGACGTGGCGTGAAGTCGTGAGCCAATCAGGGCGCTGGATTTTCCCTCCAGAACGGCGGGCTTCTTGGTCAGGAGTAGATGCCCGAGCGAGCATTCTGGGGCTGAACGTTGAAAACGACTGACAATTATTAAGATAGTTGCTGATCCGTTATTGCTGTAATAGTGTGTACTGTGTAATGTAACAAAATTGTTAATAAACCTATTTAAAGTCGTTGGAGTTTTCCTTCAAGTGCTGCTGCCTTTTGGTTTACTATACTTGTCAAGGAAATTTGCATCGATATGTCAAACTTGGTACCTACAGGGGGCCTAAAATGCAAGCTTTATCAGAATCATAATATGAATCACGTTAAAAATTTAAAATTGTTAAAATGGTCTTTATGGTTATGAACACAAACTCCATTTTAAGAGTTTTAAATTTTTAACGTGATTCGTGTTATGTTTCTGATAAAGTGGCCATTTTAGGCCCTCAGACGCCAGCACATCAAGCTACTACAATGTGCTAAGATTCTTTAATAGATTTTCAGCTTATACTAGAGGATTAGGTTCAAGGTTGACGTCTGTACATTTTTTTAGTTCTCTGTTTTCCCGGCTTCACAGATAAGTTCGTTTGAAGTATACTTATGATACGGGGCAGTTCCTATTCTTGCATTCGGCATTAAATGTCGTATTCGACATTTATGCATCTTGTCAAACGTTGAGCCAAGCGCTGCACTAAATGTCCGAACGCTTATTGTAAATGTCAAGACAACATGCGAAGTCTAGGAGATATTGGATCGACGCGTTTAGAATATAACTATTACTATCGTAATGTAGATTATAGGTACTTACTAATTTCTAGATTTTATTCGAATAGAGGGCCTAGATATACATGCATAGACGAATACGATATTTGGAAAATTCAAAAATGTATTGGATTTACAAAAGCATCCGAAAAACCTTTGCGAAGCATTCGCTAAGTGACAATCGGTTTTGTAACGTTCAGGCCCTCTAGTATAAGAAAACCAATGGCCTACCCTTCTGAGTAAAACAGGTGTAATTTATTTACCAGACTACAAAGAGGTCCAATGCGTTAGTAACAGAATAACTTAACCTATGTTACTCATTAAAAAAAACTAGAATAGATCGGGTACGGGGACAATTTGTGAAGGCCCACACTATCGGGCTATCTGCCCGGGCGGCTATCGATGCAGGATAGTGTTGGGAATGCCACGCAGCCTGCGGAACAGTGAGGCAGATTTCTTACGTCACAACGCATCAAAACTGTCAGTGCACGCGCCGGCGTACATCGCTGAGGCACTACAAGCGTGGCAGTCGCAACAATACCCTTTTTTTTTCGGATGAGAAATCATCAAATAACCCCTCCCGCTCTGGGCTGAGCAGGAGGGAGTGTCAGACTTTTACTGACTATAACCCATCCATGTTCCTTTCTTTGCCCTTTGTGTTCCAGGGCCGTGGTATCTCTTTCAAACAGTCCCGCAACCCTGGCAGGCATCGGTCCTTTCGGACTCCTTCCTGTTTGCTGACTCTCTTTGAGGCGCGCGTGGAACACGAACGCGCCGTCGACACGGCCCGTCGTCATAAGACGGACGGACGGCGAGCTAGCCCATAGCTCACCGTGCACAGGCCCGCGCCTACGACGCCCAGTGCGTCTCCCGCGGCGGCTAGGACGTGAGGTTCTCTCCCTCTCACGTTCCGCCACCTCCTTCGCTAGCATGACTGCTTCGCAGAAGGAGGTGACGGCGTCCCATTCAGTCTCGCTCCGGACCATGGATTGAACGACGGCCGGACGCGAGAGGTCGCCGCCGCCGATCGCCGCTACGAGGACACGGCGGTGCTCCGCCCACGCGGGGCAGATCTCCACCGTATCCTCCGGTCGCAACAATACCCTGAATGCATTATTATATTGGTTACGCAGAATGTTACGTGTATGAGAATATACAATTAGTTGAATACTTCTATAATTATAAAAAATAAAATAAAGATCTGACATTTTCACGCCTGTAATCCCCGTAGGGTCAGTTAGAGGTGTACCCAATAGTAGGTACACTTCACTTGCGTAAGAAATGTACATCTCCAATTATGTTGTAGTCTATGTAATAGGGGGCGAGGCTATTGCCATCAACCGGTCACAAATCCAGGCTCCGAGGCAGGTGCTGAGAAATACGTGGCTGAAAAACCCAATAACACTTTGCCCGACCCGGGAATCGAACCCAGGACCTCATGCTCAGCAGTCGCGCTTGCGACCACTAAACCAACGAACTAACGAAGCATCGTTGGTCATCCAATTCTGCGTTTTACTCGTTTAAAAGAAAAACCTTATAAATATCGAGCATAGATATTAATTAAATTAACTTTTAAAACAAATTAGTTCAATGTTTAATTTCACTGTACAGATCCTGTTTTATAAAGCTTAAATGTTTATTCTACAAGCAAATGAACATCAAAAACGTATATTCTCGTAAATGAACCCCGAATGAATGAATGGGACCTCACTTCTGAGTGAAGATAAACGCACTTCACTCGGTTAATGTAATGAAATTTCATGTAATTTCAGGAAATTTGGTGTAAAATTATCTGGCTGAAAGAAACTTCCTGTAATATGTGGGGTTTTGTAAAGAAATCGAGGAGTTTCCTTAGAAGCATGCTCATGATATGGAAGAGGTTCCTTGTTATTTGATAGATTTTTTTTCATCAGTTTAAATATACTTTGCTATTCAACAAAAAAAAAAAATACAAAATGTAATACAAATCTAATAAAAACTGGAGGTCGAATTCTTGAAGTTATAACTTGAAGACTTGGAACTTAATTTTTTTACACATATTAGAGAATAGAAAGTTATTAGGTACCTACAGTAAGTTTTAGATTTTGTAGATCCTTCTACTTCGTCGCACGAAGTTTGCAAAATAAAACAGTGTTGAATTGTACTTATTGATGATGATTACAATATATGAAAATGACAAATACGATCAATCCTTATTAATATGGGAAACAGAATGTAAGAGTGAGCGAAAAGAAAGAAAGAAAGAAAACATATTTATTTGGCACAAGCCACAAGTGCACACAACAAAAAATAAAATTAAAAACTTAAGGCTAAAAAAATAGTATAAAAAACAAGACAAGCAAGACAAGACAAGAGATAATTTATCGAAAGGGAGGAATGTATCAGGAGTGAGAGAGTGAGAGTACGTTAGCAAGATGGCGTAAAACTATAAGACGACGAAGACGAGTGCTAGGCCTTTTGCGTTCAAATAAATTCAGTTAGTTGATAAAAACAAGTAGTTTTAACTACTTGTTTTAACTCTAAGCCCACTATCCCCCATTAATCTCTTCTCACTAAAAAAAAGAACATCGCAAACTCAAGTAGAAGAAATTATTGCAAAACATGAAAAAAACAAGTTCCTACTCCATACTTTCCCGCAACGCATTGGCCCAAAGACCGCCATTCACGAGGTGCCTACACATCTCCTGAGAAATCACGAGAGGTTATTCAGCCTCCACCTACCTGACTATACAGGGTTATATACAGGCCTATTGTAAGCCACATTACACGAACACCCTATATTCGAGAATTTTGTACCACAGAAAACTGGGTTGAAATATCTTTTCAATTTCAGAGGCCTTTTTCATTATGAGTAGTGTTGCGAATGTTGTGGTGGCGTTTTGTTAATTTATTTAACACTTTCGAGTTCATTTTCTTGTAGTCTCAAACGTTTTGATGTATATGTTACCGGCCTAACCCGATTTGAGGCCAAACTAGTTTGTCCTAGGCCAAACTAAGGATCACCACAAAAGGACAATCATAGAGCACCCCGACTAAACGGCGCGCTAGCAGAGCGAGCGTAGCGAGCGGTGCCGCGGCAGCGGCCTGCGAGCGCTACATCCAAGTTGGGCGCAGTTTAATTGCTTTGTTTGGGTTAGTGTACCCTGATAAGATAGAAGAGTAAACCGGTTTGGCCTAGGACAAACTAGTTTGGCCTGAAATCGGGTTTGGCCAGTAACATATACGTAGATTACTGAGATTCTGAAATGGAAAACTAAAATTACGATACTATTATTATTTGAGTATGGTTTGGCATGATTATAACTCTTGTTAGCTGTAACGTAACATAACATCAGGCCTGCAGTTTCCGAGGGTTAGGCAGAGGTGTACCGCCAGTTATGTTTTTAAGTAATATGTAATAGGGGGCGAGCCTAATTGCCATCAAGCGGGCACAAATCCAGCCTCCGTGGCTACTACTGAAAGCCCGCTAAGACTTTGGTCTAACCCGGGAATCGAACCCAGGACCATGCTCAGCAGTCGCGTATTCTTAAGTTCTATAAATAAAAAGCTTTTAGGGGGAGTATTCAGGAAATATCTAAATATAACCTTAACTAGGAATAAGAATCCTTTTCTGTTGTTTTCCTTGTGCTGGGACTATGTTACTGTTATGGTATCTTTTGCTTGTTCTATTTTAGTAACTGGGATTTATTTTGTTCTTCTAGTTTAGTAACCTTCCTTGTAAAAAATACGGGGTGTAACAGGACCCTTCACAAAGCCGTCAACCAAGCATTATGTACATCAAACTAAGTCACTTTACGCAAAAAATTATTGTTGGGAAACGACTTTTTTTTTTGGGGTGAAAAGTCACGTTTTACGGTAGAACTGAATGTAACGGACTCAAAACTGTGCTGATGGATAGCTTCAATAGTAAGGAGGTTGTGGAAGTGTTTAAAGTAAAAATCTTACATTAGAAACATGTATTTAAAAAAAAAAAAAACTTTTGAAAAAGTTGGAACTTTGACCCGCAATATCTCCGTAACTAGAAGGTTCCCAAGTATGGTCTAGAACAAAAAAATAATCGCAATAACAGGGAGAACAAGTGCCTTTCGGCTTCGTTAAGGGTCTTACACCCTTTAAGTGTTTTTTTTTTCATCAATTTTTATAGTAGAGGCAGTGTACGTGCCACCAACAAAATTATTCTTTTATACAGAAATATCACCTCTTTATTAAAGGCAGTGGCATATATTGGCATTTTCCACTTATTTGATAGGGGTAAAAAAAAAAAAAATTAAAAAGATTTTTTTTTAAATCTTAAATGTCATATAAAATACCCTGATTAAGGTGGACGTGTCTGGGTACCCTGGCGCTTCCCCCTTAACATACAAAAATTTACTTTTCCTACTACTTCCGGGTTTCTCTGCCTTAGAAAGGGTTAAGTTTAGCTTAGTCATCCTACATCTGTAATTATTGTGCATGGATTTGAGGACAATTAAAATAATGCATTATGTTTGAAAAGTTCGTGAGATCGACAGCAAAAATAACTCAGTATACGGGATGAATTTTTCGAGTTGGCATGGAAGGCCAAATCTGAAACTACGAGGAATAACAAAAAATATTCGCAGGAGTCTCGAGCTATATAAAAAAAGGCCTCTGCGGTCTCGCTTTTGATGAAAACTAAAACTGTATCATTGGATTTTTGAAAAACCAATATTCCTAATCAAAAATCGAACACATCGATTTTGTAAAAAAAAAACACTACTACTCCACGATTCGACAGTGCCGCTAATATTATTGTTGCGACGAATCAAGAATCATTTACTTGCTTAAAATGCAAATGAAGCAATCAGCTCCGATTCTGCTAGGTCGTCTTAACAAATAGATATGATAGCTATGGTAAAGTTTGCTTTTTTATGATCGTTCCCACAAGCACCATGACATTAACGGAAACCGCGCTATTGTTTAATATGGGCAATTGTACAGAAATCCCGCTGTTTATCAAACACAGCAAGCTGTAAAAATCATCCAAGGGTAACGTATTTCTACCTATTCTTAAGCACCATTGTTCTTACGACAAGGGGTAATGACTTCTTATCGCTCATGCAAAAGTTGGAAATTTCTCTATGTATGGATCTATGACCGCCGACCACTTTTGACCATTATGCCCTGAGTTATAAGGTAGAAAAGTTATCGACCGGTAGTGAACGCGGTAGTATATACCTGAATTCCTGCAATGGTTTACACAAAGTGCAATGGCAGAGAAAGACTGGAGGTGGGTAATTCTTGGGGCCACCGTGGGGAAAGGGTAACTATTCTAGGTATGGTGAATCCTTTCAACTTGTATAACAAACACTGGCGGAAGATGCTTTTAAGAACCAAATAGGCTCAGGTTATCATCATCGTCATTGCTCTGCCCTTATCATTATTTGGGGTCGTCGCAGCATGTCTTCTTCTTCCACACTTCTCTATTACCCGTCATCTTAGCAGTCACTTCATTTCTAGCCATATCATCCTTCACACAGTCCATCCTTCGTTTCTTTAGTTTTCCTCGACTCTTATTTTACATTCATACTCAAAATTTTCCTCAGATTAATGCAATATAAAAAATCCAAAGAGTGAAACAGCATATTATGAAAATTGAAAGAGAAAGAAGAACAAAAGTACTTAGACAGAAAAACAAACAAAAGAACGAACGAACGAAAGTACTTAGATATCCCATAAGTGACAGTTTATGTTTAGTTGTGAACCGTGAAAGTTTAAAAGGCTTAGTCGCAAAACGTCTCTTTCGCAAAATGTCATATTCATATTCATATCTTTATTTGCATTCCATAATGTGTGAAGATCTTACAATAGGCTTAAAGCTAAGGTACAATAACGGACCCTGTAGAGCACAGCAAAAAAAAGTTAAAAAAAAAAATGTGAAATAAAATTAATACTAAATTAATACAATTTTAAAACATGTGCTTAATATCTACTGTCATGTATATAATGTCTATTAGTGTTTACATAAACAACGTTGAAGAAAATGCACTTGCCCATATTTAGCTTAGATTATTTTCCAGTTCTACATTCCTGCCTCTTTTTTTTGTATTTGTAACCCTAGGGATTATTTTCTATGTTACGTATCCTATAGTTATTTGTGAACAGCGTTGTGGGCTGCAATATTATCAATAAGTTTTGTGTATTTCTTATCTCTATGTTTTATATTGCAGCTGTTTGTCGTTCCTTTTGAATAAAATTAAATAAAAAAAAGGTAAACTAGACATACAACGAAATAGCGAAACACCGCATCCACATTTTTTTTGTTTTAGATATCGATACCCATCAAATTTGTTGACCTGGTAGTTGCGAGCTGATGCACGCGACCTTTGTAAATTTTTAATTATATTTATTTATTTTTATATTTTTTTTATAAAAAATGTTTTTTTTGCACCGAACCCTTATCCTTATTCCAAAATAAAAGTTAGTTGCTCCTTATAACATAAGCTATATGCCAGTGTAAAAGTCCCGCCAAAATCAGTCAAGCCGTTTTGGAAATTAACCGGAACAAACAGACAAAGACAAAAAAATAAAACATAAAACAGACAATTCAATTTTATTTATTTGTAGGTTGTTTCACTACATAGTATAAAACAAAGTCGCTTCCCGCTGTTTGTACTTATGTATTCTTAGATCTTTAAAACTACGCACCGGATTTTGATGCGGTTGTTTTAATAGATAGAGTGATTCAAGAGGAAGGTTTATATGTATAACATTGCACCCGTGAGAAGCCGGGGTGGGTTGCTAGGAGATAATAAAATTACATGCAAAATGGTAGGCACATTCAAAGTGTACGCACGACAGCCAATCAAGCTATACAATACCAGTTTATACGCTCTCTTATTGTACGAGAAATCTACAGCGTGTAACAGAAAGGGTATAATCATATGGATACTGTGGTACGGACCATCAAACTGAACAACTTTCTCTACGGGACCACCATCGAAAACGTAAAAAAATAATTAGCTGTCCTATACAAAATTTCAATACCTACTCGATCCAAATGTATGGGACAGCTGATTATTTTTTTACGATTTCGATGGTGGTCCCATAGAGAAAGTTGTTCAGTTTGATGGTCCGTACCACAGTATTCCATATGATTATACCCTTTCTGTTTCACGCTGTATATAAAGTGAGGCCAAGTTATACTGGAAATGTACAGGTTCATGTGCCGCCGTGTGTACAACAATCACGTTCAGGCAAACAACGTAATTCTAGTCCTCAAATTTCTCGAAAGGGTAAGAAGTTGCAAAATACTTAATTGTTATGAAACGAAAGCTCGCGCTTCGGAAAATACATAGTTTAACTTGTTAACTGGCCAGTTAATCGCCGCTGTTAAACGTAATTATGTAAACCGTAGTTAAACAACGGTGAATCCGATACTTTGTTTGTGAAACAAACTGAAAACTGTTGATAATTAACACGGAGTTAAAACAGGAGATAGTGAGGCATGCTATCGAGTTTGCAAATCATTATGTGTCATCCTGTATCGTTGGTTTTTTTTTGAAATAGGACTACAATATTCATCATCATCTGCCCAGCCTGTTCCCAACTATGTATGTGGGGGTCGGCTTCCAGTCTAACCGGATGCAGCTGAATACCAGTATTTTACATGGAGCGACTGCCTATCTCACCTCCACAACCCAGTTAGTACTGGGTAATACGATACCCCTTGGTAAGACTGGCTATCAGACTTTCAGACCACTGATTACCTGTAACGACTGTCATAGATTTACAAATGACAGCCGGGAACAACGGCTTAACGTGCTTTCCGAGGCACGGAGGAAACTCGCTATGTAATGGCTTGTCATTGTGAGAGGGAGAGAGCCTCACGTCTCAGCCGCCGCGGGAGACGCACCGGCGGCGGAGACGTAGGCGCAGGTCTGTGGACGGTGAGCTATGGGCTAGCTCACCGTCCGTCCGTCTTATGACGACAAGCCGTGTTGACGGCGCGTTCGTGTTCCACGCGCGCCTCAAAGAGAGTCAGCAAACAGGAAAGAGTCCGAAAGGACCGACGCCTGCCAGGGTTGCGGGACTGTTCGAAAGAGATACCGCGGCCCTGGAATACAAAGGGCGATGAAGGAACATGGATGGGTTTTAGTCAGTAAAAGTCTGACACTCCCTCCTGCTCAGCTCAGAGCGGGAGGGGTTATTTGATGATCGCCAAGCCGAAAAAAAAAAAAACCCTGAAGATCTACCCGAGCAGCTGTTATTATTTAACCAGGAGCTCCTCAAAGCGGTCCGCAACATGGTTGGAAAAGGCTAGGCTGATGATAATGACATCCATAGACAACATATCAGAACTTTTTGATACCTAATTGTAGCTCAGCAGAATACCCAGCCAACTTTGGGAAAAAACTTGCTTTGAATAATTGTATGTTCCCATTATTCTTGCATTTATGAAACCAATATATACAGAATTTAAAATTCAGCCTTGAATAATTACCTACAAGTCCTTTGTAACACAGGGTCCATGTGTTCAGTCACAATTGGTTTCATTTCATGAATTCTTTATACCGATCCCGGTTTAATAATGAATGGAGTAGAAACAACAGTTAAGTTTAAATATTAAAACGTACTGATCAGGCTTGATTGTAAAGCAGTTAGAAAAGATCTTTGTGTTGTTTTTCCTTTACTAATACGCATTGCATTTATTTAGCTTTTACAAGTGTGTTCTTTTAGCTAAATTTCAGAGAACTCTAAACAAGGTGTAACATAATAAATGCAAGACCTGCCATGTGGTCTCTCAGACCATGATACTAAACAACTTTTGTTGTAAGAGTTCTTGATTTGAATTCGCAAAAAAAAAGTTGGACTTCTTACATGACGGTGAAGCGATCGGCTGATCGACATGTATGGTAAAATTTAAAAAAAGCAATGAATTTTCAAAAGTTATAGAACCAAAGTTGTTAAGTTTCGTGGTCTGAGACACCACACGAGAGATCTTGCGTTTATTTATACATCCTGTGTATTTAGGTAACAGTATGATAGGTGAAATATATATACCTACTTAAAAGGTACTCATTAAAATTATTTATGGCTTTCAAAAAGATAAAATAATATGAAAAAAATGTGCTGTACCCTTCATTTTTATAGCATAAGTCCGGGTCTGGGTCCGGTGGCGTGGGTACTTTGAATGGAACTGCAATTCTTTTTCATATTTTAGTTCAGTTTGATAGTTATAGCTATCTAACATTGCATGGATCACGACTGCAATCCCCGAAGGGTTTGGCAGAGATGTGCCTAATAGTACACCCACATTTCACCAGTTATGTTTTAAGCCCCATGCCATTGCCCATTGCCGTGGCTGCGACTGAGAAATTCCTGATGGTAAAATAACACCTCGCCCGACCCGGGAATCGAACCCAGGACCTCATGCTCAGCAGTCGCGCTGGTGACCACTCGACCAGGCCGTCAATGTCTTTATTATGTAATTGTTTGTATTATGTAATTCTTATTAAATTACGTGTTGACGTGACAACCAGGACCTTTAGCTACCTACTTTACAGATAACTGCCGCGTAATAACCACAAGTCACTCACAAAAGGTACCACTGTATACCGTGGTAGTGCCCTCATTAAAAGTAACAACTACCGACCTACAATAAATATTCAGTAGCCATCGGGAAGCCAACGGCAAAACTTTTAATACATTAATCCCACAACCAATGGGTTCCAATAAAAATATCGATTACGTGTGTAAAAAATACAAAAAAACCAATTAAAAGTTTTATGAAGTCTCCTCAAACTTCTCCCGTTGTTTATTCTTGGTAAAGGAGTTGCGACGTTTTGACATCAAATTAAATGTAAGGGATATATTAATAATGTTAAAGTTGTTTATTTTTAGCTTTTTTGTAACTAATTACAGAAGGTTTTGTTTACATCTGTTTGATCATAAGGCGAATTTTGTATAGAAATAGCTCATCCATTTTCTTATTGTCATGTCACCTTAGTATTTTTAACATGTCGCAGAATAATTGGATTTCTTTTTTCACAAAAATCTTTCTATATTATGATTTTCCGGTTATCGTTATGTGCATATGCGTATGTCAACATCTGCATCTGTTCTCAACTATGTTTTGGACGGCTTCCAATCTTACTAGATGCATCTGATTTTACTTGTAGCGACTGCTTTCTATCTACCTATATATTTTGCCACCATTACCTATAAGGATTGTTTTCTCATTTGTGATCATAAGTGTAGATCGTTTGGAAACCCATGGGCATCAATTTATCAAGACTTAGATAATAGAAGATCATAAATAGCTATGTCAACATACATAAATATTACGACACAATTCCTAAAAATGCTGAATAAGGGACTAGGTCTGAACACAAAAATAAACTACGAATAAAAGACGCAAAGTACTAGAAATAACCTAAATATATTGTACAATTTACACATAACAAGACCTATTTAGACCCACAATAAATACTGCTTTTGTTAACGCAGACACTATTCTATTCTATACTCAACGAATAGGGGATTCTATTTTCTATTCTACAATATAAATCTGTGGTTATTCAGAACGAGGGTCTCTTCACCTTTAAGAGGTATTCAATGATATTGCCTGTGAAATTGGTATCACAAATATGCCCAAATATGCCAGTATATTATGTTCAATATGCCAAGTATATTATGATCAATATGCCTATGATACCATCTCATTTCACCCGTCAATGTAGGCAGTACTTGTCAATCAATTATGTAGAAGTTTGGTACATACATTATCAGTTCAAGAAGAGGGGATGTTTTATCTCTTCTTGGTGATATGGGGAAGTGGAGATAAGTAAGAAACCTTCACTTTTGTTAATTATAAACTCACTTGACATATTTATGGGATCGTAACATACTCGACTGTTTCAAAATAAAACGGTACATCATTTCCTTGTTAGGAATGGAACTTATGGACTGCTTCTCTGATCTTGAGGTCGCATTATTGTAGTAATCGTTATTGGATTTTTTCTATTAGTAATTTCTCAGTACTAGCTGGGAGTCTGAATTAGTGCCGAGTTGTTGACAACCAGGCTCGCCCCCATGTCATGGGACTTTAAAATATAATAATGAATGGCCGTTTTCGGTCAGAGCGGCCAATCTTACCAGTGATTAGCCATCGGCGCAGGAGATATTATAGTGCTCAAGCGTGTGCGCAGACATCCAGGTGCACTCTCTGTTCCTTTACTCTCATAGTCCGATGGGACGGCAATCCGATACGACCGGAGAGAGATCAGGCGCAGGACCAACGGCTTTACGTGCTTTCCGATGGTATCATATCGCCAACTTTAAACTCCAGGCTACTATTGACGGTCGCGGGACTGTTCGAAAGAGATACCGCGGCCCTGGAACATAAAGGGCAAAGGAAGGAACATGGATGGGTTTTAGTCAGTACAAGTCTGACACTCCCTCCTGCTCAGCCCAGAACGGGAGGGGTCATTTGATGATTTCCCATCGATAAAAAAAAAAAGGCTACTATTGAAAAATTTCTAATAGAATAATCCAACAGCACTTTTTGCCCGACCCAGGAATCGAACCCAGGACCCAACGCTCAGCAGTAGCGCTTGCGACCACGAGACCAACGGGATAGTTAAGGGATTTTAACATAGCTGGCGAAATGTGGCCCAGGTACACCTCTGCCTAACTCTTGGCGTATAACAAGCGTGATCTTTTATGAGGATGTTAGGAACCTAGACATTCACACTCCTTTTAACCGACTTTCTTCAAAAAGAAGGAGGCGCTCGATTCGCCTTTATTTTTAAATGTTTGTAACCTCGTAACTCCGTCATTTATAAGCCGATTTGAAAAAATATTTTTTTATGTGAAGGAATATGCTTCCCGTTTGTTCCCATAGAAATTTCATCAAAATCGGTTCGGTAATTTGGTTTTCCTTTAATATATGTTTTTTTTTCTTGAGCTAGACTGACGACATGATGGTTCCTTAATAAATAGTTACAGTGGAAAAAAATGTTTCAGGACAAGAATTTACGTGAATAGTACAACTAAAAAGGGTCGGAAGTCGCAGAAACTTTTTTATGTTAACATAATGTTACTGTTTCAAGTTGCATGGCATAGTTGCTAGAGTTATTCGCTTCTCTGTTTCACGAGTACGCAGAGTTCAATTCAGTTTGACCTCCAGACAATTCTTCCAGGTCAAAGTGTGAGATTTATATCTACAAACACAACCCACGTCTTTAAAAACACCATCGATAAATACCGAAGATTTGAATAAAAGATACCGAACGTATTTCCTTTCGGTTTTTTACCAATACCGTGTAGATAAGCATTGTTTTCGAACAATGGACATAATTACAGAGCATCGATACTTCTGTGACGTCAGTAATTGGTAGCCATTTTGTTCGCACGTTACTTAGGTACAGTTGCCATCAGAAATATCGTAGCGGGCGTGGGTGGTACTCAAATATTTCGGAGAATCTCTACATTTCAATATATTCGGAACACTTACCAAGGTAAAAATATCAGAAAGCACAGAACTTCAAAGGTATTTACGCAGTCAAGATGATCATAAAGATCGAAAAATTTATGGACAATATACCTTAAGTCTGTACCACACAGTTTAAATTCGTTACTATATTGACTTTTATAGTTGTCAAAAACGATTTTGACAACTATTTTGGAAATAGTTGTGTTCCGAATTTATTGAAAAACCACTGCTCTTATATTTATGACATTTTGCTTGTGCGAAATATTTGAGTACCTCGCCCGCTACTATAAACTGATGGCGACTGTACTACTTAGGAACTCTTTTTTGTAATAAATCTGAATTAATTAATGTTTTCACTAGAGAAGTTACGGATGTATAGAAAGTAGCAATAGCAAAACTACCTTGGTCTAGTGGTCGCAAGCGCGACTGCTGAGCATGAGGTCCTGGGTTCGATTCCCGGGTCCCAACCCGAAATTATTATTTGGTTTTCCATCAGGAATTTCTCAGTAGCAGCCACGGTGGCTCCCAACCGATTGTGATCACTAGAATAACGAGGCAGGAGCTAATAAATAAATATCGGTGGACATTACACACAGCACCATCTAGGTGCCACACTAAGCAACGAAGCTTGTGTCGTGGACACCAGATAGTTGATAATACTACATAGATACTTTTTGTTTGTAAATACATACTTATTATACATATAAACATCTATGACTCGGAAACAAATGTCCATGCTCATCACAAAAACATTTGCTCCTACCGGGATTCGAACCCGGGACCCTAAGAAGTAAGGCAGCCTCACTACCGCTGCGCCATACGGGTCGTACGGGTCGTAATGACAACAATCTTAAATTAACCTTTCGTATGCCGAGTATATAGACACAATTAAAAACCTATTGTGTCTCGCGTGGATCTACGTTCCGGCCACACGAAGGGTTAAATCACCAAATTATTAATATTTATGGCAGTGGATGACGATCGATGGCCTGTGTGAACAAAAATATGGCAAGAAAGGAACTGTCTGATGAGATGACTAGTTATAGAGAAGTATGGAAGAAGTAGACATGTTGCGCCGACCCCAAATGAATTGGGATGAGGGCAATAGAATGATGATGTATGGCAATGAGAGCAATTACTTCTTCGACTTTTCAACCGTTATCCAAATAAATGCTAAATAAATAGAATATCAGTGTGTAGTTATCAGGTTTTCCACTCCGATCAACTGAACGAATCAACCAGGAGCCTTAGTCTGCTATTGCAATAGTGTCAGAATGGTCTATCATTGATTTAATAAGGCCCCGCGCAGACGAATTACCCTTTGTACGCAAGTCAAACGAGTTTCGAACGCGCTTCAATACGCCGTGGGCTAGGGGCCTTATTAAATCAATTATAGACCATTCTGACACTATTGCAATAGCAGACTAAGGCCCCAGTTGATCAAAGTGGAAGTCGATTCAGGCATAATTATGTTCCTATCGGATCAACTAATTGATTCGATACATTTTTTACTAAAATTTCTTTCCTTGATTTTTTTTTAGGCATCCACAGGGATTTGCCCGGTTAAGCAGTAGCCAGCCTCAGAGGCTGAACTGCGAGATGCCATCTCCAAAAAAAAAAAACCTTTTTGTTTCCATCGAATCAATTTTTATTTTAAAATAATAAAACCAAATTTGTGTATGTGTGTTGTGTGTGTGTGTGTGTGTTTAAGAGCTCGTGGCAAAATAATAACAGCCGCTCGGGTCGATCTTCAGGTTAAGCCGTGCTTGCCTAGGTTGGTCTGTGGATGGGTGACCGCCCATTGCATACCGAGTTTCCTCCGTGCCTCGGAAAGTACGGTAAGCCGTTGGTCCCGGCTGTCATCTGTAGATCTTTGACAGTTGTTACGGGTAGTCAGTGGCCCAAAAAGTCTGACAACCAGTCATACCAACGGGTATCGTATTACCCAGTACTAACTATGTTGTGGAGGTCAGATAGGCAGGCGCTCCGTGTAAAATACTGGTATTCAGCTACATCCGGTTAGACTGGAAGCCGACCCCAACATAGTTGGGAATAGGCTAGGCAGATGATGATGATCAGTGTGTATTTATCACCTACTAACTGTTGCCCGCGGCTTTGCTCGCTTTTAGATCGTAAATTATCCCACGGGCACGTTGTAAATATAACCTATGGCACTCGGAGATAATGTAGCTTCCTATTAGTGAAAGAATTTTCAAAATCGGTTCAGTAGATCCAGAGATTACCCCCTCAACCTTACAAACTTTACCTCTTTATAATATTATTAGTAATATTAGTAATTAGTTTAGATTTGTTACCCACTCATTGGCCTATGTTAATGAAACCAAGGATGAGGAACCTTTAAATTCCTCCTCCCTTTAAGAACTTCTTCTGTCGTCTTAACTACACCCTCGGGAATAGATGAAGATTTTCGAATTGAATTCACAATTAAAAAGTATTTTAAAACACTGCGAGTAGCTCGTTGGTGTAGTGGTTGCAATCGCAGACTACTGAGGATGAGGGTTCGATTCTCTGTGCAGGCAAAGTGTGTTGCGTTTTTCCATTTGAAATTTTTCAGTAAAAGCCATGGAGTCTGCATTTGAGCCCGGTGGATAGCGATAGGGTCGCCCCCTATTATATGAGACTTAAATACAACGGTGATGGATGAACTATAAGGTGCACCTCTGTCTAACCCTTTGGCGATTACGTTATGTTAAATTATAAACAAAATACTCACGTCTCACAGAAACAATTATTCATCATCACTTTGAATTCGCATTCTATGCAAAAGCTGCTCATTTAAGGTTTCTACATAGTAGCGAATACGAACAAAGGTCGAATAAACTTCGTGAGCGCTCTAATTTTGTGAAAACTGGAAATAGTTGAAGCGGGAAATTTCTCAGTGCGCTAAATACAATGCCCGACTGACTTGTATAAAGAGAGTTATTTATAATGTCGGCGCCGCGATGAATTTAACTCGTCATGTTATGCTCGCTTTGCGCGTTGTCCTAGTGGGGACATGACGGGGACAATTATTTCATGGTAGTAATGTGTAGCACAGTATAAAGACAACCAGTAAATCAAATATCAGTTAGTCTGCCAGCTCTTGTTTTACGACGATTCTCTCGGAAACCATTCAGTGACGGAGATCCGTCACTTAATGGAAGAAAACTTCTAATTAACTATACTCTAGACCAACCGCCTGATAGGTGAATAAAAAAAATCGTGGGTGAGACCTGGTTCAGACTCGCGCAGACCAGTGAAGAATGGCAGTACAGCCAATGCTGAGCAGTGGGTAGAACAAATCTGCCAATGATAATGATGTTGTCAACTAAACTGTACTTGTGCGGCTGCATAGCAGCATGTCGTATAGCTTGACTAAGACTACATGACTGAAACCAGCTGGCTTGGCAGTGCAGAATTGAACGAACGTGTTCGTGGAGCCAGAGCCCTCATCGGCAAATTAATCTGCTTCAGAGACGGCAATACTCGGTCTTGAGTAAGTTTACTAAGTCTTAAACTACTTTTGATGTTGGTGTTGCACTACACATATTAAACGTAACCACTTATCTTGACGCGATGACACTAAATATTGCTTACAAAAAAATTGCTTAATATTTTTTTTCTGCTTTTTCCGAATTATTTTTATAGTTGAAATACTGTATGTTTATGCTATGTCTACAATGTATTGAATGTATATGTGTCCACACAACGTTACTAATTGGAAACGGTGATAGGTGTCATGGCGACGTTGATGATTGATTGCAACGATTTTTGATGTCAGATAGCGTTAATGTTTTGGGTGGGGGTGTGTCCATGTTATTTTACTCGTAGGGGCTGTATTTTTTATGATTAGGTTAGACTGGTAGGTAAGTGTTACCTTATAAGTGATTATGGTTGAAAAGGCATAAAAGCAAATTAGAGAAGTAGTAGTATTAGTAGTGCCAAAGGATAATTATATACATTGCTTCGTCCACTTTCATACATCTGGGGGCTTAAAATGGCCGCTATAGTAGAATCATAAGATAATAATATGAATTACGTTACAATTCGTAAAATGGTCACAAAGTTCAAGACAATTCATAATAATAACTGACCATGCTAAGAATTTTAACGTCATTTAGAGTCGGCGCAGCACGTTTTCTCCTTCTATTCTCCCCTGTCAGACGTCAGGACATCATTTACTCCTTTCATTTCCATATCTTTCCTCACACAATCCATCCATCTTTTCTTTGACCTTCCTCTTCCCCTCCATCCATCAAGAATTTGAACGTGTTTCATAATTATCCTATTATAATTTTACAAAAGCGGCCATTTTAGACCCCCCGGCTGTACACGTACGCAGGTTGCGAGTACAACGCACCTGATTAAAAACAGTAAATAAAGTTGAATTTTCTTCCCGTAAATACTGAATTTCTTTCCTAGAAAACTTTTCTTACAAAAAATTGCCACACATAAATAAAATCATTTATTATTCAAAGTCCACATTATGGCGGGAAGACACGCATTTCAATTAAAGTAACGTTTAGAAGTTGGCTGAATGTTCAACAAATGGAATTATAAGCCCGTCTTACATCCGCGGTTACCTCCGCTGAAGATGCTGCGTTCCGAAATGTTGTACGTGCTGTTTAATCTTATTGTTGTTTAAAGTTGGATATAGATTAGTGATTTGCAAAATGAATTATAAGAATAATTCCATCATTAAAAGTGTAAAATTGTTAATTTACCGAAACAAAAAACTAATTAGACTCCTTATTTGTGACGCTAAGTTTTTGGCTAAGTTGGATTTCCAAAATCATTTGACACCTAAAAATATTGATGCATCTTTTAGCTAATTTATTTGTTAGGGTATTCTCTGTCGCATATCAAATCACTACATAGTTTAAAACAAAGTCACTTCCCGCTGTCTGTCTGTCCCTATGTATGCTTAGATCTTTAAAACTACGCAACGGATTTTGATACGGTTTTTTTTAATAGATAGAGTGATTCAAGAGAAAGGTTTATATGTATCTTAAATCATCTGGACCCTATAGCGGTGTAAGACCGACTGTCTCCAGTTCACCACCGTTCCTCCGGTCTAAGCCTCTCTAAAAACACCACGCATTTCTTCCCAGAAATGGTTTATTGGTGTTTTTTTTTGTACAAATGTCTCATATAACATTGCATCCGTGCGAAGCCGGGGCGGGTCGCTAGTGATCGATAAATAATAATAAGGTAGGTACTTATTGGACATTCTAATAATTTTCACTGCAACAAATTAAGGTAGGCCTCTCGCAGGTTGCTGGAAGAAATCTCTTATGAAATAAGCAGCAGGTTTTTTGTGGTCTTCTATCTTATTGTAATATCCTGTTAAGTATTTTGTGTGTCCTTAAATAAATAACATTTTCGTTTGAATCCAACACCACAACCCTTTATGTCAAAATCTGAAGAATTTTGAAGAAAATTCCATGTTTCACATTGCAAAATTAACGCAGACGTAATGCGCCAACGTAAATAATGCAATTAACATTGTCGTCGTTACTAGTCGGATAAATCTGTAATAAACATGCATAAAACTATGACCATTAATAAAAATGTTAATTTAATTCAGTAAACCTTTCGGCACGTTTCGGAATGCGCCCGTAAACATCGCACATAGAGTTGCGACGCGGCGCCACCCCCTGGTTACGTTGTTTACGTTTAGTGCTATTGTATCATGAAATGGCATTCGTATGGTTTAAATATACCTAAACATTTCAACGGGATGTGTTAAGGTAGCGCGCGAAATAAAAATTAAAATCATCAATACAACTTTTAAATTCAAATTAACCGTAAATAGAATGTACATTTTCATGAAATCATGATAATTGAGGCCAATCACTATTGCACGATGAGTCAAGTTGAGTACATCCATCGAGGATCTCAATTTAAATCCGTAATTTCCTATTACTAAGGGTGGAATTAGCACGAGCAAACATAGGGTATTTCATACTCAGCAGAATGGAATAGGCTCGCTCCCTATTAAATGGGACTTAAACACAATTGGCGAAATGTGGGTGTACTATTAGAGGTACACCTCTGCCAAACCCTTCGGGAATTATAGGCGTGATGTTATACATCATGCCTACATGTTATACATTATTTTGAAAGTGACTGGGTAAACACGGAATCCAATTAAGTAACCACATCGAACTAAAAATCCTAGTTCAGTTCCACTTTTATCTATATAAAATACAGGATTTCGAGTGAGGTGCAGCCGCTTGCTGCCACTTGATTGCTTGCCAATTTCAGCACGGGTACGGAAAACATATATTTTCTAACTGAATGAGTGAATGTGGATCAGGAACTTTAAGTGAAAATAACAGATTATACTTTCAGAGAAAAAAATGGGTTATCGTATTATGTTTCTGTTAGCTAAAGTATGAGAAACTTTGATGATAACTACGATAAAAGCGACAGCAAAATGGTGACGATTTGGCAAATTCTATTTGTCATACAGTTTCGCCTGCATATTTAGGATTATTGTGTAAAAACTTCTGGTATTTTATTGTTCAGAAAAAAAAAACATTTACAGTTGTAATTATGCAGTATGCCTGACCACGGCCAGGGGGTCTAAAATCGCCGCTTTATCAGAATCATAATAAGAATCACGTTAAAAATTTAAAATTCTTAAAATGTTCTTTATGGTTATGACCACAAAGTCCATTTTAAGAGTTTTAAATTTTTAACGTGATTCATATTATGATTCTGATAAAGCTTCCATTTTAGGCCCACAGGTACTGGTAGGTACAGAATTGTAGTAAATTCTTATATCTCTAACGCCCGTTTTCTCTAACTTACTTACGTAAAACGGTTAGTTAATATACCTTACTCTAGTAGCTATCGGTGTTTTTGTTTATACAAAGTTAGCAATTAATTGATGGGATATTCTTGCCAATTCATTGCTAACTTTGTTTTTGTTTATCCTATCCACGTCACTTATCTGTCTCTTGGAGGGTTGACAGTTGATGTTTCTTTAACTGTTTATCTGAGATAGCAACGTTCCGTTAACTGTTAACATAACATTACTACGATTAGTCAGAGGTGTACCTAATAGTACACCAGTCATGTTTAAATCGCATGTAATAGGGGGCGAGCTTCTTGCCATCAACCGGACACAAATTCAGACTCCATCATGGCTGCTACAGAGAATGAAATTACTGACCACGAAATAGAAATGGAAATGGACTAGACTAGACATGCTAAATGCGTCAGCCAATGCAATGTTTTTTATGGGAAGTTCAATTAATTATTTCTCCAACCAACCCGCGATCATGGCGCTTGTAACAGCGCCGAAATATCGGGAGCACAAAATAATAGACAATCACGGAAAATATCCCTTAAGTGACAGTATAAGTTTAATTAAATATTGCTTTCTTTCGCCCCGTGCATGTTCCATAAGAAAAGATGTCCAGTTTGATGGCCTGAATCACCTAAGAGGTAAATGTGGTGCTTTACCTTCCACAGGGTGAGGAGCTCGAGGCAAAATAATAACAGCCGCTCGGGTCGATCTTTAGGTTAAGCCGCGCTTGCCTAGGCTGGTCTGTGGATGGGTGACCACCCATTACATACCGAGTTTTCTCCGTGCCTCGAAAAGCACGTTAAGCCGTTGGTCCCGGCTGACATTTGTAGATCTTTGACAGTCGTTGTCAGTGGCCCAAAAAGTCTGACAACCAGTCTTACCAAGGGGTATCGTATTACGCAGTACTAACTGGGTTGTGATGGTCAGATAGGCAGTCGCTCCATGTAAAATACTGGTATTCAGCTGCATCCGGTTAGACAGGAAGCCGACCCCAGCATAGTTGGGAAAAGGCTCGGCAGATGATATGACCTTCTACAGGGTGTAATATGATTATCGCAAGACCTCTCGTGTGGTATCTCAGACCATGAAACTGAACAAATTTTGTTCTATGACACATATGGAACTTCATATAATTTTTTAGTTTTTCCATACAATGTTATGACCAGCTGGTCGCGTCAGTTCCTATAGAAAGTTTAATTATTCTTTGTTTGCGAATTCCAAGAACTCTTAGTACAAAAGTTGTTCAGTTTCATGGTCCGAGATACCACACTAGAGGTCTTGCGTTTATTATGTTACACCTTGTATAATAAGTTGGTACCAATAAACTAGTCTTTTTCACCTATTTCTATGTCAAGTAGCGCTATCAAAATAGCCCTACTTTAGTGTCTAACAACAGCACTTACAACCCCGAAAGGTAATCCTAATGGATATGAAATTCCCATTTTGCATTCCCAGATATGCAAAGCGGATCGGAGCTAATGGAAAATATTTTTTTATAACAGAGAGAAGCGAGCCGATACCGGATGTTAGCCGCTCCGGATAAAGTACGGATGTTCATTATTGAACATACTCGTAGTTTGTGCTCATAACTGAACATGCGAGTGGTATTTACTGTTTGTTCGTATTTACATAGAGATGTAAAGGAGTTTTATTGATTCGAAGGGGAGAAACTGTTTTGCTAAGGATCGTCAGCTAAGTTCGTATTTATAAGTTTTGGGAACAGAGGATCTAGTCCGAGTTTTTATACCTATTAGATCGCGTTAACTTTAAGTCCAATTTGCAATGAACAAGCGCCGTCTGGTGACAAAAAAAAACACAATTATTCCATAAATTAAAGTTTACTTCGATGATGATGATTGATGATTGAGCACCACACCCAGCCAGGAGCAAGCCGGATACACCAGGGGGCACAATTTTCTGAGGAAAGATATGCTCTGGGATGGGAAATGAAGCCCGGCCAACCGCAGCCAGTCGGCCAGCCTAGAGCCAATATAGGAATAGTGGTAAAGACAGGTAAAATCCATAGGACTGAGCATTGATGGTGTTTTGACCTTCGCTTGTTTGGTCTCTTCTATCATTGGAGAATCATGTTCGTTTCTGGTGGTTGCGATTTACTCGTTTTTGGCACGTCTTATTTTATAATATTAAGTTCGCGTATATGATCAAATAGTACGTTTTGTGTGATTAAATAAATAAAATAAAAACTTTTATTTCAGACCACAAGTCTATTTCGTTAGTACAACACACAACTTAGAAACTAGTGTTAGTATATAGGTACATCTACCAGAAAAAAACAAAACAATTATTTATTATACGCCACAATGGCATAATTATATTAATACTCGCACTAGGCCCACAGAGATAATTAACGGAAAATTAAGGATTTTTTAGTTGAAAACACATGTTTCGTACTCAGAATTAACTTTACGCTTGCTCCGTGCATCACGAATGCTAGGCCCACTATTGTCAACAACTTACTGCGATACCTAGTAGAATGTGAATAATATCTACAATGGAGGTATTCTATGTTTTCTCAAAACACCTGGACACCTAAAATTGCCGTTTTAGCAGAACCATAATAGGTTAATAATATGAATTACGTTACAATTCGTAAAATTGTCTCAAAGTGACAATTCGTAATATTAACTGCGTCTGTGACCATTATAAGAATTTTAGAAAGAAGCCATTTTAATCCCCCTGTTCAAAGTATTATTCCTCAGAGTTTTGCTATCAGTTCCCAATCAATACTGACTGTTAATTTCGACCTGACAACGCTGATCACCACTAGGTAGTAGGTACCTCAGAAAGAGTTTAGCTTTTTGGTACCTACCTTTGCACGCGCACTTGTAACACTACACCATGAAAATCCCCGTTTCCCATCCAGAAAATATGATTATTTAAATAATAAAGATGATTGATTATTCATGGAGCTGTGACAGTAGGAAACTGAACACCTCGAGAACTTCCAACGTTGAATAATAGATCCGATCAATTAACCAGGAGAACTGTTGGTAAGTTCGGCCGGTGGAAACTTTGTATAATTGCAATACCTTTCACAGTTTCCAGTATCCGTTATTCATTATGTATTCGCGTTAATAGTCTTGTGGCTAGCAACATAGCTGGGAAGTTTTCTTTTTGTTCTTCGTAACTATTATTCGGAGGTACTGGGTCTGGAGCAGAATAAAAGGGAATCAGTATAAAACATACTGTCCTGGTACTTCAAGCAGCTAACAATAATGTAAGTTACTGTTTTTTACTCGACTGCGCCAGAAGGAGGGTTATGTTTTTCAAGAGTATGTGTGTATGTATAATTGTTTGGCACGCTCTGTGGCCTGAACGGCTCGATGGATTTTAGCCTGAGAGGTGTCGTTAGATTCGTATAAAAACGGCTTAAATCGTCCCAATAATGGGTCCCGACTGTTAAGTCGCTATGTTCTATGCTTTTTTTTTTTTTACGCAGTCTGCTTTTTTATATTTTTAAATTACCGTGTTTTCAGACGAGGCCAGAGTACACAGTTACACACCCAATAAGTTGGACCGTTAACCTTATGAAGACCTCCAGAATCCGCTGGCGACGCTTGGATGGATGGCCAGCAGTCGACTTTTTTCGACTGAAATGATGATTATACCCAACATAGCCCGTAGAATTGCCTAAATCGAGTGGTAGTAGCGGGGCACATGACTCGGAGTTTGGATGACTGGTGAGGCCGAAAAGTTCAGAAGTGGTGCAGCGTGTACACCCTCATAACATGGACCGATGAACTGACAAAAGTCTAGAAAGAATATGTGATGAACGTTGGCAAAAGGAGCAATAGGTCAGGATCATAGTACGTTAGATATTATTATGTCTCAACAAGAGGTATGTTAACAAAAGATTGTTATGACTGATTGTTCCAAGATAGCTCTAGAAAGTTTCGATCCTTCTAGATCAATCTTGCAATATCAAAATATTATACCATTATTGATCATTGTTTTAGTAAAAGAACTGTTGGTTACTATAACAATTTATGAATGCCCTTGAGGTAATGACATAATATACTCAGGTGACTCCTTTAAGTATTTCACGATATTTCTGATCCTACGGATGTAGCCATCTTAAAAAATCAGGACAGGAGCTCGTGGCAAAATAATAACAGCCACTCGGGGTCGATCTTCAGGTTAAGCCGTGCTTACCTAGGTTGGTCTGTGGATGGGTGACCGCCCATTACATACTGAGTTTCCTCCGTGCCTCGGCAAGCACGCTAAGCCGTTGGTCACGGCTGTCATTTGTACATCTTTGACAGTCGTTAAAGGTAGTCAGTGGCCCAAAAAGTCTGACAATCAGTCTTACCAAGGGGTATCGTATTACTCAGTACTAACTGTGTTGTGGAGGTCAGATAGGCAGTCGTCCCATGTAAAACACTGGTATTCAGCTGCATCCGGTTAGACTGGAAGCCGGCCCCAGCGTAGTTGGGAAAAGGCTAGGCAGATGATGTAGCTATCTTAAAAAATAACCCCGTAAAACTAAAGCAAATTAGGATATTTTCTTTAGCCATTATTTTAGCATTAGCAAGCACTAGTTATATTTTGATTACATTTCAGAAGGTTCTAGGTACTGTAACAAAATGTAAATTGGGATTAAATTTTAATCCCCTCATCTACATTTTAATGCTAATGATTTTGGAATGAAAGAAAAACAGAATTAATCAGTTGTTGCCTCTCCTGAAGAAATTAGTTGGGGTAGATTGGTTACAGAAGAAGGAGGGGACTGAGGGTTCATTTGGGGAACTTGAGGAAGTCCAGCATTGGACTGCGATAAGCAGAGTTGATTGATTGATGAATAACATTTGATGCCATATTTATTCATTTTATTCATCATCAAGTTGTCGTGTAGGTACGTAAAAGGGTTTTTTTTAATTGCCTTAAGTCTGCTAGTTCCTTCCCAAAGTATTTTGACTTCTATTTTTTTTTTTAACTTCTATCAAGATTTGACATCCCCATAATCGTTACTGTTATGATGCCTCTAGCTTTTTAGTTTTCGTTAGCTCTATAGGAAATTCAGAAGTAAATGGATAGGTTTTCGATGGTATAATTTATGTAATGTATGTGTCCTTATCGCAGCTGAAAGGCAGTTATTCTTCCTGTCATTGTGACCATTCTTCTGTTCTGGGCCATGTCTTTTTTTTTTTTTTTTATTTTTTTTTTTTATCGATGGGAAATCATCAAATGACCCCTCCCGCTCTGGGCTGAGCAGGAGGGAGTGTCAGACTTGTACTGACTAAAACCCATCCATGTTCCTTCCTTTGTCTGGGCCATGTCTTCTAGTTACGAAGATACTGGAGGTCAAACTTCCAACTTTTTGACAAGTTTGTTATTTTTACATTTTTTTATCTTTACTTTAAATACCTCCTTGCTCCCTGTACTAGTCAATGCATCTATCAGCACCATGTTTTGAGTGCGTTACATCGAGTCCTACCGTAAAACCTAATTTTTAACCCAAAAAAATTCTGCAATATTTTTTGCGTCTATATAAAGATTGCTTGGTTGATGGCTTGGTGAACGGTCTGTTTACAAAATGTACACACTTACACAACACTTCACACCATGTATGTGTATGACACACGAGTTTGGGAAGAGTTTAGCACATCCTACGTAACAGAGGATGATGGTTCCTTTACTGTTCGGGCTGTGCGCCTTTGGAATTCGCTTCCACACTCCTTGCGGGATAGCCCTTCGTTAGATGTGTTCAAGAAAAGAATAAAGGAGCATTTCCTGTCAACAGGATAATAGTATATATATAGTATTTTGTGTATCTATCTATATATATATATGTATTACGTTTATTATATTTTATGTATTAGTTTAGTAAAAATAAGTAAATTTAAGTTTTAAAATGTTCGTTTGTGCACATAGGTTTATCCTCATTCGCAAATCTCACAATCAAACGTAAGGTTTGCTGTAAGAAAACCCAATTCTGGGTTAAGCTCGCCGTTGTACATAAGCTATATATTGTAATTTTGTGTGTCCTACTTTTATATTTTGTGTGCAATAAAGAATAAGAAGAGGATAATCGACTTTACACCTTTATGAAAGCCTTTCTTATTCATTGAGCCATATTTTTACATCCGGATATCCCTGTATCTGTATCCCGGGAATGCAGTATGAGTGCGTTCTGATATTCAACGTTCTGTCTCCTGCTCTCTTGTTTGATAAAATAATCCTTTTCCAATATGCCATTCATGGATGATGGAAGCGAAATCCATGGAACAATACAAAATATGGCGCTTCTGTACGTGCATGCCTTTGATTGTGAAATACCTGAACAATGTGCCCATGTTGTTTATTTATTGGCTGTAAAATTGAAGGATAGAATTTTATTGTTCAGTTAGATGTTTTTTGAAAACCTGTAAAATTCTCGTTGCAAAAGCATATTGATTGATATAGGGAATCTAAAAAGGATCAGTCAAACTGGTAAGGACAAATAATTCTGGACCTGCGGACAGTAAGCACTTGCATGAAGGTGTCCTTGTCCATGTCTGGAGCCGCGTCCGAAAAATGTCTGTACAGGTTTGTCTGTACTTTAATAGGGGAAAAAGACTTAAGAAGATACCTAATGACTTTCAGTACAACGCACGAATTATAATAGTAATTACAATTCACAAACCCGAAGAAATAATAGATTCCTCTTCTGATTAATTAGAATTCACGTCAAGCAAATAAGCATTTATGACTGAAACGACCTTACCTTTAACAGGCATAATTAACACAGAGATACACTAGCTTACGGGTCGCGGTCCGTACTATAGACGCATTACTCTTCGTTATTCCACAAAATGTAATGTGAATATCGGTGGCTTAGGTTTTTTATCAATAATCCAATGATCGTATTTTATTTAAACGTAAATAAGGTATTGTCTGTGGGTCGGCGGAGCCCGCGTCGTAAATTATCGGGGCTCGGGAGGATTGGCTCTCCTGACTCCAATATATATTAATCAACACTTAGAAATAAAGGTGTTAACAGAGAATTCTTTTATATATTTTGTGGAAGTATGGAAATGCGAGCTGGACAATGCACTGATTTTCTTGGTTTGTTTTTATTTTGTGGTTTTTGTTGGCTCGTGGTTAAATAATAACAGACGCTCGGGTCGATCTTAAGGTTAAGCCGCGCTTGCCTAGGTTGGTCTGTGGATGGGTGACCGCCCATTACATACCGAGTTTCTCCCGTGCCTCGGAAAGTACGTTAAGCCGTGGGTACCGACTGTCATTTGTAGATCTTTGTCAATCGTTACAAGTAGTCAGTGGCTCGAAAGTCGGACAACCATTCTTATCAAGTGGTATCGTATTACCTAGTACTAACTGGGTGGTGGGGGTCAGATAGGCAGTCGTTCCATGTAAAATACTGGTATTCAGCTGCGTCTGGTTAGACTGGAAGCCGACCCCAACATAGTTGGGAAAAGGCTCGGAAGATGATGGTTATTGTTGGTATTAAGGTTATTGAATATATAATGTAATATGTAAGAAAAGAGTTTGGCGATGGTTAGCTATGGGTTCTCCATCAATAAAATAAATAAAATTTAAATGTCTGTTTGTTATATAAACATAACAGCTGTTACTGAATGCATATGAAAGTATATACGGCACTTATAACAATTTTTTTTTTTTCTCTCTGTAGGTGTGTCTGTCTGTTTATTCCTTCTAACTCCGTAACGACAGGACCGATTTTGACGCGACTATTACTGACAGATAGCTGATGTTATTAGGTCTAACTTAGGCTACTTCTATTTTAGAAAAATAATTAGGGTTCCGTGCAAAAAAATAAAACCCTTGAAATCGTTAGCAAAATCCGATTCAAAAAGAGAAGTAATATTTTTTATAATAACTTCACGCGAGCAACTGCTGTTCCGTAAATATGCCTACTAGTTGACTTATTCGATTCTATAAATATTTAAAAAGAATAATCGTCACAAAATGATCGCAGCACCAAATAAGGTATACCGTACCTTAGAATAAGAAGTTCAAGTACTCAGCATAACGATGTAGGTACACTGTTGCCTGTGGGGCTGTGGTATTATGCAATAGGAACCCTGAGGTCCATCTTCGAAGTTCGCACCATAGGTATGAGTCGCGACCGACTTTCACCTAATAGAATTTCTAGATTAAAAGCAATAACCACTTGACCTGTTGATCATACTCAGGACCACAGTCGCGTTTATCGACCAATAGAACAACTTTAAACATACACTTCACGCAACCATTTAGTGAAAGTTACACAAGTGCAATATCAGCTGGCATCACCAATCACCATGTTTGTTCATCCTCTCACATTTCATTGATGTAGCACAAAGCCATGTTTATTTATCATCGCTTTCTTCAGCTTTCATAGGTCAAGGAATAGTTTTGAATAAACACTTTAGATTTAATAAAGCCAACCATTTTTAAAAGAAAACTATGATGGTTCGACAATGGAGTATATTAATATTGAATGCAACTAACACACCGGTTAATACGTTTGTATTTAAATAAGAACCCACTAAGCAAACAGTACATATGATGTTTTTAGCCAATATTAACTATCTTTATTTACTTCTCCAAAAAAATGTACAGGTTATTTCTAAGTGCTCATGTGACATGGCAGTAAGCAATGTCTTTTAAAATGTCATGTGTAAATAAGACTAGAAAATCGACCGTCACTTTTGCGTAAAACACAGAATTGCAGTCGTTTTGGACAACTTCATGGACCCCTGCCCTTGACTTCCCTTGGATCTGGATGACCTCCACATTCTGGGTAATACGCACATAAAAAGGAAAGAGACCTGTTTTAAGGCTTATGGAAACTTGAATAACCATGGGGCACGGGCTATCCCCTTTTTTATTTTTTTTCGGATTGGAAATCATCAAATGCCAGTCTGGGAGTGTCAGACTTGTACGGACTAAAACCCATCCATGTTCCTTCTTTTGCTCATTGTGTTCCAGGGCTGCCCTGGCAGGCATTGGTCCTTTCTGACCCCTTCCCGTCCACTGACATCTCTTTGAGGCGCACGTGGAACACGAACGCGCCGCCGACACGGCCCGGCCTGTCGTCATTAGACGGACGGCCGGTGAGTTAGCCCATCACTAACCGTCCACAGGACGGGCTACCCCCTTTATGTGTAAATAATAATAACCCATATTCCCTCCACAGACTGGCTGCAGCATGCGCAGTTTTACCCTGCAGATTTACCTACCAGTGCTCCTGAATGTAATTGAGACATCAACGAACAATCACACCAAATAATTCCAATAGCTACAAAATTATCCTACAAAGCATTCGCAAACCATTTGATTATCCAAAAGGCATATGCACTATCGGATTTCAATTAAAGTTAATTCAATCGAAATTTTGAAAAGGAAAATATTTTATTTCGCAAAATTGAGTGAATCCATTCCAGTGCGTTTGTACCGAAGCGGTCGAGGCCGGTGTGTCGTAGTAATTTTATTTGTAATGGCATAGAGTACGTATGTTACAGAAGCGAAACATTCGTTCCGAACGAATTCGCTCGAACGAAGTCGGGCAGTCCCCCGCTGTCAAGGTTGTATGACAAATGCCGACGAAGATAATACGCGTTGATTGGGTCCACGTTATGCGCTCGAGCAAATATTTTAAGAAAACCCTGTTTTGACTTTGGCATAGTTATTATTTTACTGGAACAAATGCTAGTCCAAACGGACTGGTGAGGACCTGCAGCGGCGGACAATCACTACACAGAACACGAGCGTAAATTTTAACATAACAATTATGACTGCAAATCGAGTTTTAGAACAAAACTGCAACACATTTATAGTATGTAAGTCACTCTAAAAAACTAAACTTTTTTAAAAACCGTTTACATTATTTAACATATATTATATTATTTTAACAGATATTTCTTGAATGTAAAGCCAAGTCAAAGGCCCATGGGCGCCATAAAAACTCCGACACCAGGTTGCACACTAACCACACAATAAAGAAGAAGAAGATCATTTATCGGCCTCGTAGGCTCGTTCTGGTCTGAAGTTTCGCTTCTACACAGTTTTATTATTCTGTGGTAATGGCCCTGTGGTTTCGGTTGGCTTGCAACCTATGCTGATGTATTTACCGTAAATAGATACAGGGAAACTGGGTTTCCGATCCCCTATGTGCATACTTTGCCACCTGGATGGAATATAGGAGATGATGTCACTGAATTTTTCATGCCTTCTTGGATACCATTTGTAAGCCAAAGCTGCTTAGCTGGGTTTACTGTAACCTGAAGCAAAACTACAGGGTGTAACAAGACCCTTGACGAACCCGTCAAGTAAGCATTATGTACTATCAAACTAGGTAACTTTACGCAAAAATTATTGCTAGAAAACGCATTTTTTGGGGTGAAAAATCACTTTTTACGGTAGGTACATTGAGTAATGTTACGGAAAAAAAACTTACATGTCAAAAAGTTGGTACTTCGACCCCCAATATCTCCGTAACTAGAAGATTCCCACATATGGTCTAGAACAAAAAATTATATCGCAATGACGAACCAGTGGCTTTCGACTTCTAAAAAAAAATCAAAGGATCTTCAAATAACATCCACACCACACGTACACTTATGGAGTATATCATAGGATTCTATGTAAAAGAATTGTAAAAGAGAATAGGGTCTTTTCTTTATAAGTGGTACCTTGACAAGTAATGTTTCACGGCTTTTAGTATGAGAAAAGATCACGTTCTCGACAAGTTTTCGTACGTATGGGAAGACATTTTCGTTTTCATAGTTCTGAAACTCTTAGAACAAAAGTTATTATTTCTGGGAGTTATTTTTATCACTCTTGAAAGTTTTTTCATCTAAAAAAAGTTACCGAGTATCCATTTTTAGTCTGTCTCATAAAACGTCATCAACTATTGATTATATACAGGGTGTAACAGGACCCTTCACGAAGCTGTCAACCAAGCAATATGTACATCAAACTAATTAACTTTACATAAAAAATATTGCTGGGAAGTGACTTTTTTTTTGGTCGAAACATCACGTTTTGCGGTAGGACTCAATGTAACGCACTCAAAGCATTGTGCTGATGGATGGATGAAATAGAACGGTGATCGTAGAGGTGTTTAAAGTAAAAAACTTACATTAAAAACCAGTAGGTATTAAAAAAAACCTTGTGAAAAAGTTGGAACTTTGACCCCCAATATCTCCGTAACTAGAAGGTTCCCAGGTATTAGTCTCTAGAACAAAAAAATGATCTCTTCGCAAAGACGGGGAGAAAAAGTACCGTTCGGCTTCGTTAAGGGTCTTGTTACACCCTTAATTTCGAGAATCTCATCCCAATGGCGTGTTTTTCTCCAACTGATCTGATTAAAATTGCATGTTGTTATGAATTTATTGTTATTTTGGAATTCGATCCCGATGAAAAAGATCCCTCCATGTTACAATCTTTATTTCTCGCGAAAATTGCTTTTATATTTACTAAAGTGTTTACATATTGGTGCTCGTGTTTAGTTTTAGGGTTTCTCCTTTTCAAGTTTCCTAAGATCACGTTTTTGGTCGTCTGACACAGATGAGGTTTTTTAAGTTTGTACACACGGCTACACATCAAGCTATACATTTCCAGTTTATGCTGATCTCGCACTGTAAAGGATTGTCGTACAATGCCAGGTCAGGTTTTACTGAAAATGTATAGCTTGATGTGTATCCGTGTGTACTACTCATGCCCCGAAATGGGTAATAAATCAATTTGGGAATTGCGAGGAAGAGAATTGTCAGGGATTGTGGGAAAAATGAGTGATGCAAAGTCCTCACTAATTTTTAAACATGAAAATTACGCCCCAGAGCAAAGAAGCAAGAAAAAATAATTTATCAGACGTTAATTAAAGTTACAGCTGCTAAAATAACACAAGTCATAGAGTAATCAGTTGGACTGACAAAGAAGGTGCGAAGGTGTGAAGAAAATGCCTATGGCATTAAGTCCGCCCCTGTACATTGTGCTTGAAGTGTTAAATAAATAAATACACACTACACACTATACACAGTTGTGTGAATTTTATACGGGTATAGTTAGCCGTCAGTGTACTGGGTACGTACTTAGTTTCCCCCTTTTCTTAATTCTAGTGTCTCCCGGCTAATTGCCAAGATCCGCATTGTTTAGAGCAACTACTGGTAGCCTCATTAGCAAGCTCATAATGTTCCTTCATCAATTATGTGGTGAGTTCGTACTGACTGACTGTAGAGAACCAGGGCAAAAAAACCCAGGAAACACTAATCATTTAACATATCTCATGTCTGTATCTACATCTGAATTAACGGTGGTTTGAAAACTGTAATTTGACCACTTATTCATTGTGATAAAATCCTTATCAGCATACTCGTATAAAATGACAATTCTTAATAGTCCAAAACTTCGTTTGAAATACTTCGTTGTCATCGCAGCGAGAAGCAGGCCACTGCTGGACAAAGATTCAAAGGGTCACGCATCTTCTAAACGACTGGTCCTCTAGATTTCTATGATTTTCTAACTCCATTTTTTTCTGTTTTTTTTTTTTACTTTAAACTGGCTTGTTACCATAACCTCCAATTTACTTAAAATAATAATAATTATAAATAATTACACCGCGAAAGGTATAACCTGGGATCAGGTTGTACCTTTATTCGGTTCGGTTACTTTGGTTATACCAAAGCATACCTGGAAAGAAGTGCCATCAAGTAACAGTTTAACGAGCTCTACCTATGCGGAATACATGAGATCAGGGGCCTTAGTCTGCTATTGCAATAGTGTTAGAATGGTCGTTCATTGATTTAATAAGGCCCCTAGCCCACGGCGTATTGAAGCGCGTTCGAAACTCGTTTGACGTGCCTACAAAGGGTAATTCGTCTGCGCGGGGCCTTTATTAAATCAATGATAGACCATTCTGACACTATTGCAATAGCAGACTAAGGCCACAGGGCTGTTTCTTCATAGTCGATCATATTCATACTAAAGTTAAGTCTATTTTTAATCACTAATGAATTATTTAGCACATCATTCAGACGGAATAAAACCCAACTTATTATATTAAACACTAGCTGTTACCCACGACCTTCATCCGTATTCTTTTTTTTTTTGATTAGCCGGAACAAACTTTTTTTTGTTATAATTACCGTATCTAACTTTCATACCTATATTTCAGAAAACGACAACATTTAATTGTGGTTCCCCCATATTACAATCACAAGTACGAAATAAATACAAAAAAAAAACACGAAACAAATACAATTTACAATATTAAAATAAATACAATGTCATCAAATCAGAAGTACAATGTCAAAAAAATCAAATCAACGTTAATGTCAAATAAAAATAAATTAATCGGAAATTAAAAATATAAAAAAAATAAAGTTTAAAAGATTATGGCAAATCTTGGACACAATAAAATAACATAAATTAATATTATTATTTGTAATTTTGAAATTACAAAGAGACACTCCGATTTTATTTATTTGTATAGAGTTACAGATCAGTATGCAAGACCCAACTAAAGACGTGTTACTCGCAAGATTCTCCAAACCACATTCTATATTAAGTATAGAATGAATTATACGCGACGTGAAGGTATGCGAAGCGAATAAAAACAGGTATAAGGTGGACGACGAAAATAAAATTCGTGAGTGGGTCAAGTTAGCCACCTCTCCCTTTGTTGCGGAGGGTTTAAGGAAACAATAAACAACAATACTCTCGATCTTGCTTCAATGGGCCCCCGGGCCCCACAAAATGATGTGCCGCAAGGCAGGAAGTACAATAACACCTTGTATAATAGATGGATAGGTAGCTCACAACGCAAGACAGATAGCCGAGCCGTAGCAAGAAGTGTGGCATGTTTTATTCATAATTCTTGAACCCGACGTAAGTGGCACTGGGCGAAATTTATTTCTTAAAACGCTTTTATTATGCGATTTAATTTAAGTAATAGGTTTTGATGGAGTTGTTTTTAGTTTGGTTTAGGCGCAGAAGGCCTAATTCTCAAAATGGCAACAGAGTCGCAGAAGGCCTAATTCTCAAAATGGCAACAGAGTCGCAGAAGGCCTAATTCTCAAAATGGCAACAGAGTCGCAAAAGGACTAGTTCTCAAAATGGCAAATTCACTAAAAGCCAAATTCTCGGAATGGCCAATTCTCTAAATGGCTAATTATCATAATTGCACATTTTCCACAATTGGGAGTATTCTTGAGATTAAGGGCTAGTTTCATACTAGTCTATTAGTGGTCGCAAGCACAAGTGCTGAGCATGAAGTGTAAATCCCAGGTCTGGCCAAGTTTTACTGGGTCTGCCTATCGGGAATTTCCCACGGAGCCTGGGTTTGTGCCTGGTTCATGAGAACAGGCTTATATTACATGGGGCTTAAAAATGACTGACGATGAACAAGGTAATGTGGGTGTACTGTACACACTTCGGCCTAACCCTCAGATTGATATTTATGTTATAACATAACTTAACATAACATCACGCATGTAATCCCCGATGGGATACGCAGTGGTGTACCTAATAGTACACCCACATTTCCAGTTATGTATTAGTCCCATGTAATAGGGGGTGAGCCTATTGCCATCAACCGGGCACAAAACCAGACTCTGTGGCTGCTACTGAGAAATTATTGATGGAAAACCCCAATAACTCTTTTCTCGAACCGGGAATCGAACTCAGGTCCTCATGCTCAGCAGACGCACTTGCGCACTACTAGTACAGTCGGATGATATTTATATATGTACTAGCTGTTGCATGGGACCTTCGTACGCGATTTAAATCGGAGTTTGTTAACAATTCATGGGGTTTTTATTTTGCACGGAGCCCTAATTCTTATTCTAAAATAAAAGTAATAATATATAATAATGTGTTTATTTTCTCATCACAAACGTTACACTGAACAGGAATTATTAAATCTAATACACAGGGTAAACATTTGTGAGAGACTGGTGCCCGAAATAGGCATACAATACCTGTGTTACGGGTCACCAGGCCCCCCAAGACTTAAAGGTATAAAACTTATTTAGATTAATAACTAACAACTCTTGCGTGATGAACTGATGATTGTACTTTAATACATGGTACAGAATGTTGTAAAATAAAAATAAAATAAGAAAATTATAATTACATTAGTAGCTTATGTTAGACCTTATAACTTAACTTATCAGCTATCTGGGGTAAAAGTCCCGTCAAAATCGGTCTAGCAGTTTCGGAGATTAGCCGGAACAAATAGACAGAAAGACAGACAAAAATTTAAAAAAAAAGTGTTTTTCTATAAGTGCCGTAATTATTTTCATAGGCATTCAGTAAAAAGCTGTTACTTTGATATAACAAACAGACAGACACTTCAATTTTTTTTTTGTTATAATTAATTAACAGCCAGATAAGTTACCCAAGGTGGTGAACTAGGTCATTAGTAATTTACTCACCGACCACTTCATGCATTAACCTTCACAAACAGTTCAAACCTAAGAGAGTTTGACTACTCTCTAGTCTTGAGATGCTATTCTAATGGGTTAACATTAATCTTTATTTATTCAAAATCTTGACCACAACCACAATGTTACCTCGGTGTAATCTGAATTAATTTTGAATTAGTTTATCGCGACCTTTGCCATTGATTAATTTGCATACTTTACAGAGGTCACCGACAAATTTGCAAATATTAAAATTTATATTAAACTACTAATAAAATATAGTTAATAATTCCAAAAGTTATTAAACACTCGTAAAACATGTTAACGAGATGGCGATGAAAACGAATAAGAGTTATAATTCAAGTTTCTTGAATAACTATCAACATCTTAAAAATTAATTGCCTAGATGTAAAAAACAATAAATAAGTATTGGAAAAAATCTTTACAAGTTTGTTAATAAACGATATTGTTCTTTTCTTATTCTTGAGGAGCTCGGGTCGATCTTCAGGTTAAGCGCTTGCCTGGGTTGGTCCGTGGATGGCTGACCACCCATTACATACCGAGTTTCCTCCGTGCCTCTGCCTCGGAAAGCCGTTGGTCGTGGCTGTCAATTGTCGATCTTTGACAGTCGTTACTGGTAGTCAGTGGTGCGAAAGTCTGGCAACCAGTCTTACCAATGGGTATCGTATTGGAAGCCGAAAGGCACTTGTTCTCCCCGTCATTGCGAATATTTTTTGTTCTAGACCATATTTTTTGTTCTAGACCTGGGAACCTTCTAGTTACGGAGATATTGAGGGTCGTTAGTTCCAAATTTTAGTTTTTAGTTCCAAAGTTCCAAATTTTTAACTTTTTTTTTTAATACATATTTCTAATGTAAGATTTTTACCTTATACATTTCCACGACCCTTTACTATTCAATCCATCCATTAGCACAATGTTTTGAGCGCGTTACATTGAAACCTACCGTAAAACGTGAATTTTCACCGCAAAAATAGTCATTTCCCAGCAATAATTTTTGCGTATAGTTACTTAGTTTGATGTACATAATGCTTAGTTGACGGCTTCGTTAAGGGTCTTGTTACACCCTGTAGATTAGATACCCATTTTCCTTCAAATATTATTCTACTCATTAAAAACTTGATTGTGGTTTTAAACCAAGAGTTAATTAGCTTACCTGAGTACTTTAAGCCACTGGCTTTCATCCTGTGAACAAACTAAGCTTGGCTTGAGTGGGCAGGGCTACTAAATATTCATAAGCTGTATGGGCTACCATAATTATTTTAACTAGACGAGTTAGTACTAACTTTGCTTAGTCGTTAATCCATTTTTTTCTTCAATAAATAAATGCCAGTAGTGCTTTCTTGCCCAAATATGTTGGGGTCTGCTTCGAGTCTAACCGGATGCAGCTGAATACCAGTATTTTACATGGATCGACTGCCTATCTGACCTCCGTAACCCAGTTAGTACTGGGTAATACGATACCTCTAGGTAAGACTGGTTGTCAGACTTGCGGGCTGACTACCTGTCAATGATCGATAACGACTGTCCAAGATCTACAAATAACGGAAGGGGCCAAGGAGGAGACTCGGTATGTTATGGGTGGTCACCCATCCATAGACCCACCTAGGCAAGGGCGGCTTAACCTTAAATATCGATCCGTGCATTTGTTATTATTTAGCTACGAGAACAACCCTAAATAATTAAAACTAATCAAATCAAGTGACAGCAAACTTAAAACATAAACTTAAACTGGTTAAGTTACACTTTGTTCTTCGTTGAGAATGAATAGAGGAATAAATAGCACACGTTTATAGTTGCAGAGGTAACAAATTACCCCACTAATGTCACTTTTCTTGACCCCTTTTGTACAAAAAGTGCAGAACACGCAATCTGGTTATTAATTGCAAAGCGAGTGTTAAGTTAAACAGTTTTCTAAGAATTATTTTCGAATTACCATTTTACTTGGCGATCCGATTTCATGGTAATAAGGTTTTTTGAAGAACCAGCCGAGTGCTCTAGAAATTGTGGAGAAAAATTCCTTGAGGAAACCATGTATAACATTAAGTTCAAAGACATAATTTTGATAAGGATGATAACGGTATAAAAGGAGGTGACTGCTGAGATGACGAGTAATGGAGAAGTATGGAAGAAGAAGACATGCTGCGCCGACCCCAAATGAATAGGGATAAGGGAAGGAGAATGATGTTGATGATATCCACTAACCGTCACTGGATTCGAGTGCTGGGTTTCCGCACACTCCTTCACGCAGTTGGCCCAAGTTCCAGCACATTACAGACTGATTGTAATAAAAATGTTCATTGTTTCATCCACTGAAGCACTAATCATCAAGGAATTTCTTTATTCCAGCTCATGATAGCATACCAAACAATGCCAAATAGCAACTGTTTCATATCTGACTGGTTCAAAAGCCACAATATGAATTGTGTATCTAAACAATTCTCAACAATACTGATCAATGCATGACTGTATCTTGGAGCCGTGAACACGTCACAGCATCGTCTTCAACGGCATGAATGAAACATGAGGGACTTCATGTGGATCCCTGCCTTTCACACATGTACGACCAGCTAAGGGAGGACACTCCTCCCCCCGCATTCACCGCAAGTAATGAGGGGAGAGGGAAACTTTCAGCAGTTGATGAAGGTCGAGGTAGACTGGACACAATAAGAGCCCTCCTTACGAAGTACGAATTGATAGTTGAATAGTTAGGCCGAAATTTATTAGTGTGGCACATTTCGTCTGTCCTGTATTCGCTGGTGACATAAGAAGGTAAATACAGGTAGGTTTCAAGGAAAGCTTCGCATGTTATAATGTCATCTGCAAAATCGCACCTCTTTAATGTAAATAACACATACTCATGTACGTGTTTTAGCACTGCAATTAAAATCCGGGGTCGAACAAACGTGGCAGTCGGTGAACCACTGGCGAGTTTTTATTGCCGCAACTCATATAACGATAAAATTTTACTGTTAATAAATTTGACTTTTGTTGACAGATTTGAATTTGAAACTTTACTGAAATAAGTTTGTTGGTTAAGTTCTGAAATGATATAATATCAGGCTTATTTATATTGAATAGGTAGGTAAGTGGATATGGTTATGAAATTAGTTCAGAAACTTTTCAGGGGACCCTCCCTGATAAGTGTTCGAGTGAGTTGTTTCACATGAAGTTAAGATTGATGTGGGCGATTCAGAAGTCGATGACAAGCGTAGGTTTCAGGGACGGTCGCCAACTGATTCGCAAAGCTCACAATAAACTTACAGAGGGACGCGCGGAAGATTAAAAATCGAGCGACTCGCAGACACAATGAAAATGTTTTTTCACAGGCCCCTTTCAGGCGCGCTTTTGTTTGTGAAACGAAGTTCGCCGTTTTTTCCACGCTTCATCGCGATTCTGTAGGACGGGGGAGAGAATATTGCGTAATGAATACCCGCTCTGATTTCACTACACGCTGATGCAGTTGCATTCGGGTGCATCGCTACGTTAATTTGGGCAATAACGTCGTGCGTAGATAGAATCCAATAACAATTGTCAGCGCGTTTAAACAGTTTGATGGGATATCGCATTGTTTTAAAGTGGAAACAATTTTGCAGGTGACGAATTTGATCTCGGTGGATCGCAACTCAGGTATTGTGCTGACTTACGTGTGTCATGTCGCTGTGGGGGATATAAATTAAGTTTCCCCGGTATGTAAGCACCTACGCGGGGATTATTTATTGATGTGTAAACCCGCTAGAACTTAAACTACCTTACCTAAATAATTTATAGGTTCTAACACTCGTGCGTTCTCAAGATTGTTCAAGAGTTTGAAGTGAAGGCGCGCACACATATAAAGTTATGGCTTCGTGTTCAAAGTTATGGGGAGCGGTGAACAGATATTAATATTGTTGACTCTACAATATAATTGAATGTTATTGGTGTCACAATTTTGAATAATTTATAGCCGTGAGAAACGCATTTTTCGGCGCGTTAGAGAAACAACTCTCTCGGAACTGAGTTCTTTCGAAACTATGATTAATATTTAAGTACTGAATCATTTATCATCATTATGAATGATTTCTTATCTCAAGAACTGCTCATCTTTCTTGTTCCAAGTACCTACGTTATAAATAAAGTTCCACGCATCGCGGGACATTTTTATTGCGTTCAAAAGTGCCAATTTGGGATCTCAATGTGATGCTATACTCGATAGCTGGTGTCATGTGGCTTTGCCACTTGAGATGGAGAACTTTTAACGAGAACTGTCTTTTTTGTAACTGTATGTTGGTACACTTGGTACTGAAAATGGGTTTTAATATGGAAGTTGGCTATTTAGAAAAAAACCGTCACTCATTCGGAAAAATGGCACTTTTCAAAGCAATAAAATTGTGTGTTCTGTTTATTATCAAACAATTTAATTTCCACGTATATTGCTGTCATGGTCATCATCATGTCATCTGTACATACTAATTAGGTACTTAATTTTATGATTTGTCAACACCAGCTTTTTTAATTACAAAGTTAGGTATGTTTATGAGTTACCTCATAAACCAGTGACATGACCTCAACATTTTTAACAGATTTTTCAATGGGAGTGATGGATGACGTCGTGTTATTTTCTTACAAAGTTTTAATTAACACCTTGGAGGTGTATGATATAGCCAGTGAGTGCATTGGACGTTGGGCAAAGGCCAAAGGGTTGATTTTGATAAAAGTTTCTTTCAAAGTAAGTTTTTACGGGTCTTATTTTGATGTCCCTTTCTGATAGTTACTTCCTACATCCGCTACCAGGGCTACAGATTTGCTTGGAGTCATTTTATCAGTGCAGTTTTCCTTACCATTTGTTCAATTAGTTTGCGAAGCTTGTTCTCAAAACAAACAACGAACGCTTTTGCTTTGTAGAATTGCAACATTTCAGATTGAGAGAGCCTTGTGTCTGTTTTGTTCCTCGCTAATCAACACAAAATCGACTTATCTATAAATCAAATCAAAAATCAAAATATATTTATTGACATAAAAACATTGTACACGGTTTATTGGATTCTCTGACTCCTGCGATAGTTGAAACTGTGTTACAGGAGCCAGTGTCCTCCCCTAATAAAATGATGTATTTGTTTTATGACAAAAAAAAAAGCTAACAAACGAAAACTTCTGCTTTGAAAAAAAAATACAAGAACATAATATATAAAAACTAAATGAACCACATGAGAGAGAATATTTAACTAAAGCGCAAGTGTTTGTTTACGTGTGTGTGCATGAGTATGGTGTATTTATGTGTGTGAGTATGTATGTGTGTATTAGTGCGAGTGTGTGTATGTGTGTGTGTGTGTGTGTGTGTGTGTGTGTGTGTGTGTGTGTGTGAGCCTGTATGTGTGTTTAGGCTTCAATGAATTGTTTGAAAGAGGCACTGTCCCATGCCAGCGACACATAACCTTAAATAAAAAGTCTTTACTTGTTTAGGAGGCAGTAACTAGACGAAGTAAAAAACCATCAACAGATAGATGTACCTTTCTTATTATATGACGCAGTAGAGAGAAAACAAAGGAAAAACAAAAGTTAAGTGACCACTGTTTGTAGATTCTCAACCGTTTCATAATCCAGCGACTTCATCCAACTTAAAATAACTTCCTTAAATTTATTGTTAATTTACGGACAGTATGGGGCGATGAAGTTAAAGTGCTTTTGGCCAAATGCAGTTCTTTGACTACTGTTGCCCGCGGCTTCGCTCGCGTTTTTGTCGGAAATACGTAATTATAGCCTATGGCACTCGGGGATAATGTAACTTACTATTAGTGAAAGAATTTTCAAAATCGGTTCAGTAGATCCAGAGATTACCCCCTATATACAAACTTACAAATTTTAACTCTTTATAATATTAGTATAAGTATAGAAGTATAGATAAAAAGCGAAGTAAATACATACATTACTATACAAGATGGACACCGACGCTAAAACAGCAGTTTTTTTAATAAACGACGAAAAATTTCTATGTCCGGACATAGAAATTTTTCGTCGTTTATTAAAAAAACTGCTGTTCAGAATGATGTACCTACTGAATACGTCTCAATTATTGTAGCGTCCCATTCACCTTGTATTTAACACTCTAAAAACTCTTTTTGTCTGATTGGATGTCTGGTCCAATGTGCAACCATCAATTCGATAGGTAGCATTTTTATTCGCTCATACTGTCCCACTGCTGGCCAAAGACCTCCTTCCATTCCTTTCATCGGTCATGATTCTGCGCTACTTCTTTCTAATCCTCAAGGAAGATATCTAGGTCGTGCCGCCATCTCCTTCGTAGTCTGCCGACAGCATATTTGCTTTAAAACAAGAAAAAAAATCTGCAAAGATTTTAAACAGTTTATTCACTTTAATCAACAGATTCCCGAGTACCTTAAAATATGCGTCAGCACTTATACCTTTGACACCACGGGAGTTTTACGAGAATTTTCAAGGTAAAAAAATATACGTAGGTCATAAGTCCTTGGATACGTAATATGTTTGAGTGACACGTTTTATGTTCGCCCCGAATTCAGGCCCTCTGATAGATTGAACCCGAATTAGTGTTGATGGGGCGAAAGTACCACTGATATTACCAAGGAAAGAAGCAAAAAAGATAAAGCCAACTTCCAAAAGAAAAAAGAGAGAATATTTAACAACTCCAAAGCGTAAACTTTACGAATATGTAATTTACAATTTCAAATGTAAATAAGAGTAATACAGAAAGACGTTACACATTTCAGTTTTATTACACGAACGGTTTAAATATCTCTGTTTATGAGGAGAGCATAAAACATTGAAATAGTTTACTTGTGATGAAAACGCGGGCTTATAATGTTGCCTCCGTATACGCCTTTTGAAGCGCAAAGTTGCGACCAAACAGCAACATGTACCAGGAGAGTATGAAATGATGAAGCTGATATAAAAGTCTTTGTGCGGGAATGTAGTCTGATATTATGCTGGGGAGACTGACAGGCTGTGCTGAACAGGATATTAAACTTCAGGATGAGCTTTAGAATATCACTCGTTGGTATTATTTACATGTATTCAGGTTTCGTCATCAGCATCAGAATGACTGATTGTCTTCTGTGTTGCCAGACTGTTATGGACAACTCTTTGAGGGACTAAAATAAAAGAATCTTCTGGCAAAAAGCTAGGCCTTTTTTCAACTATGTTCGGGTCATCTTCTGTTTAGTACCAGTATTTTCATGGAGCGACTGCATTTCATGACACATGACCTCCACACCAGAGAGACTAAAATGATGGATTTTCTTGCTAAGTCTAAACTTCCTTGGCTGTAGTTAAAAGTTATCGTTTAATCTTCCCGTAAAGGGAAACCAGAAAGGGAAATGCTGAAAAAATGGCTGAAGAAATATTTTTCCTGCACATTAAGCCGTATCTGGTAAAAGCAAGTTAATACATGAGAGTAAGTAATGTTTTTGTTAAGATTTAAGGCAATGGAGGCCACATTTATTTTACTACAAAATATACACAATTTTTAGAACGACATTAGACTTTCAACGGCACCGCTTATATTTTTTATGAAAAATTGCTTTTTAGGTGCCTGTATCACGTTGCGTGTTTATTATGCCTACATTATTATGATAATAATTGTTGGAGTTAATGCATTTTGCATGTATTTTGTGCCATTAATATTATTAAGGTACTGATTATTCACATTACCTATTTATAAATACAGGGTTGGATCATTTGTCATCTATAATTACCGGCCAAACCACCCCCAACACAACCTGTATCCATCATCTCATAAACTATACCGTTTTTAGGCGTTAGTCGGGTAAAGCAACTTTTATGAATAAAGGGTACTGTCCATTTCAGGATGTATGCTGGTCTTCCAACAGTTTTGCAAAAATGAGCAAAGTACATCATATTTAAGTTCCGTCGAGTCCCCGGGACCAATATGTAACACTAAGATGCCAAGATTAGATGTAGTCAAAAGTTTTGAAATAGATTTTCTAACTTAACCAAAGCACCTACACCTTCACGTGTTTTATAGTTGTTTGAGTACTTGCCTGTATCGTGAGTATAAGCTTATTGAATGGCAGAAAACTATTTGATTACACAAGCAGTTTTAATGTTGTCAAATAAACGTTTCAATCAAAGTTCCTGCTGCATATTTCTGTAGTAGTTTAGGGACCCACCCTATTCTCTGGTATTAAAAGACTTGAAAATGTTGTATTTTAGACACTTGTGGGTAGCTGGAGCCTTTCAAACATCTGTCAGTGGCGATGGTGGATTCATTAATATGCCAGCTGCGTTATTTCAGAGTGTATTATTTGAATTTGTTTAATCACCTCACAAATAGAATTATGCATGGCTAATTTATTGTGAATGGTCATCCCAATCCCTCAATTTTCAATCATAAAACAAAGATAAACATAACAAACATAACATAACAAACATTAAAAATTAACGTTATAATTGCAGAACTGGTTAAAGATCGCTTTAAATACTTGTAAATTATCTCCGATCAGATATTTAAAGGACGAGGGGTCGATCAATACCTTTATTTTTAATATTGAAAAGTCCAAACAAGTTTCGATGCAGCCTTAATCGTTTATCGGTATAATTGCTTGCAAACATCGAATTAATGTCGGCAAGTTGTAAATGAAATATATTGAAGGTACTTAATCATTGATTAAGGCTACGAAACTACGATATCAAGGTGTTACATTAGATCATCAAAGTTTTTTTTTTTATTGCTGATTGGATATTGAAATGCAATATTTGGATTCTGCTTCTTGCTGTTTTTTGAATATCATAGGATGAAGTTTACTTAAAGTTTACTTAACCCCTAATTGGTCGCGTAAAGTGTTACATACCCCAGCGGATCTTTGAAGGTTTAGAAGTTTTTAAATTCTGAATTTTTGCGCTGAAGCTCCCGTTAGCTTCATAAAAACACGTGTCCTTTACGATCAAGTATCGAGTATAATCGTGATTATGCATGTTTTCGTATTTGACTTATATGGTCGGTGTTACGTAGCCCACGTGACCGTTTACGTAACTTTTTAGGCGCGACCAATTATAAGTTAAGCTCGCCTTAACTCTTAGTCCTTTTTGACAAGGACTTGGTATAGCCAGAATTACAACGAGACAAAGACACGTCATGTGAAATTTAAGTAAATGTTCCAGAGCTCATATCCAAAACGAGGCGAATCTATTGATGGACTAAATTCAGGCTCCACCTTCTGGGCTGGTTCTGAGAAATTCTTAACGAAATACCCAATAACACTGTCTGATCCTGGAATCGAGACCAGGATCTCACGCTCTGTTAAGGATGCGTATGGCTAAGAACGTGCTACTTTCAGTTCAGTAAATTCAATGAAAAATTAATAATACTCTGCGAACTTGCAGCGCGGATGAGGTGCATTTAATAGGAGATACGCAGATTCATGCTTGACTGATCTGTGTTCATCTCACGAGTGATCGTGAGTTTATACACATTATACACAGAGGTACTTCATATAAACTTTTATATCCCTATAAATAAAGTATATTTCATAACAGTGATTAGAGTAAGTTATTTTTGAAATAGAAGGTGCACTACCTCACTAGTCACAACACAACCCACTGTCCAAAAGTTAAAAAAAAAAGTTATTTCAAATTAATTAAACATCGAAATCTCAAAACAGAAACAAGCTCTACTTTTGAATGGACCGGCTATGGTTTCTGCCATTTTTCCATAAGAGTAACATGGGGTCTGAATTTTTTTTTGTATACAATCTTTGTCATTTTTTGTTCCATCTGGCATATCGATAGTATCGATACCCATGGATTTTGTGGAGTTTCAACTAGCTAAAGGAAACTCGATATGTAAAAGTTGGTCACCCACCCACAGTCCAACCTAGGCAAGTGCGGCTTAACTTGAGGACTGATCCGAGCGCCTGTTATTATTCAGCCACGACCTCCTCAATTACGTCCTGCTAATGCGAATACGATAAGCAGAAAACTCATAAACCTTATCAAAATCTTCCCAGGCTTCTAATATCACCATATCTGGTGACGTTACAGAATACACACAGAACTTATCAAGGTAGACGTATGTTACATGTAGGTATCTATGTCATAGAGTGAACTCATAAAAAACTTAAAGTCTTAAGAGCAAACTACAAACGGTATGATGTAAAGCGATCTTGGGAGATTAAAATTCTTCGGTACCCAACTATTTTGACGTTATCGATCGCGATAAACTTATGTAGGTGATGTCCACTGTGCAGACAAGAGACGGTAGTATAACAATGTTTAAAATTGTAAAGAGTTTGGTCATGAGAGAAACAAAATCCTCTGATCACTCTTCCTATTAAGAAGTAGCAAGGGGAGCGTTTTTGGTGCATTTAAAAATACTTTGTAGTCCACAAATGTTAATAACCTGACGATTTAGTATGTCAAGGGGTATTCTGTTACTCAATAACTAGGCTTTAGAGGTCAGATTGGCAAGTCAGTCGCTCCACATCAAATGCTCACTCACTCAGCGCTTCAAAAACCTTACAGGCCTTTCCATTTCACCTCAGGTTTAAATGTTTATCAGACAGAAACATGGTCGTGCAGCCTGATGTGAATAAATGAATCATTAGCAGTTCTATCTCATTTTTTCTCAAATGCGATTATATTCATGATCACTGTGGAATGTTGATCTAGAAACTTGTTTACCAACGTAACCCATACATAAAGTTAAGGTGAAAGAATTCCAAAGTAAAAAACTTGAGCAGAAAGTTTTCTGCTTACGTTGTACGTGTGCCTGATAGGATATTCATGACTATTGACCGTGACCATGACCCTCGTTGTAACTTTGCCCTGGAGTTTGTTTGTCATTTTCATTATTCGTTTCCAGAATTTGGTCATCATCCTTTATGTTGTTGCGGATCTGTTGAAAACCAGCGCTATGTGCGCTGAAAAGATGGTATTCCTTTTTGCAGTCTTAACAAGTTTTTACTATCTTTAGTTTCTATATCTTAAAGAAAGCTACCGCAACCACAGCATTATTCAGCTACCGGAGGACACGGTGGAGCACACTGTGCAGGTCTGCTCCGCTTGGGCGGAGCAACGCCGTGTCCTCGTAGCGGCGATCGGCGGCGGCGACCTCTCGCGTCCGGCCCTGGTTCAATCCATGGTCCGGAGCGAGACGGAATGGGACGCCGTCACCTCCTTCTGCGAAGCAGTCATGCTAGCGAAGGAGGTGGCGGGACGTGAGAGGGAGAGAACCTCACGTCCCAGCCGCCGCGGGAGACGCACCGGGCGTCGGGGGCCACGTGGTGGCCCCCGGCCACCGTAGACGCGGGCCTGTGGACGGTGAGCTATGGGCTAGCTCGCCGTCCGTCCGTCTTATGACGACAGGCCGTGTCGACGGCGCGTTCGTGTTCCACGCGCGCCTCAAAGAGAGTCAGCAAACAGGAAGGGGTCCGTAAGGGCCGACGCCTGCCAGGGTTGCGGGACTGTTCGAAAGAGATACCGCGGCCCTGGAACACAAAGGGCAAAGGAAGGAACATGGATGGGTTTTAGTCAGTACAAGTCTGACACTCCCTCCTGCTCAGCCCAGAGCGGGAGGGGTCATTTGATGATTTCCCATCGATAAAAAAAAAAGCATTATTCAGCTCAATTTTGGAGTCTTTCAGAATTGTGTTAGTAGTTGGCGAGTGCTGAATAGGCAGTCACCACGCTGGGTCACGTAAGTCAATACAGCACTTTGAACTAGATGGGTTCGCGTTTGGCCATCTCACGGAACCTTAAGCAACGCTGCTGTCAAATATATTTAGTACACACTTTCAATGAAGCGTGAGTGCAGAAACCTAAACTAATCAGGTTACTTCTTCAGCTAAATGAAATGAGACAGGAAGAGGGTCTAAAAAATGACTTGTTTAATTATGTTCCTTTGCTTTACATGTCTTTTGGTTATCTTCATCATCACAATCGTTACTTTAATTCTACGTTATAATTGCCATTAACTAAAAGAAAAATAATCGTAGCCATTGAAAAAAGCGCGGCAACTTTGGCTAGTAAACGTTACCATTAAACAGTAAAAGATAAAATTAGATGTTATGTACTTACCTACGCAAGCTATCATCAGAGTTTCCATATCAATCCCATAATCCGTTTGCGTGGGAACCCTTAACAAACACAACTCGGCTCTTCATTATATTTGTATGAATAATTTAACCGTATCAGTCAAGTGAGTGTCAAACGTTAGGTATGAGGGGAGATAGTTGCGAGGGATAAGTGTGCTATCTCTTTCTATCAGACAATCATTCTATTACAGTTTACTATCTGTTGGTCGCGGTTTTACTGAAATCCTACTAAGTATAGATATTTTGTGCGAAATTAGTAAACTCATGATCATGATAGAATAGGTACCACCCGGACATAACACAAAAATGTCCGGACATTCTCTTTTTTGTATTATATTAAAATTTTATTTTTATTTTATATATGGACTAAATACGGTACAAAAAACTTAAAAAAAAACGACTTCCAAAAAAACTTGTTTTTTTTTGGAAGTCGTTATTAGTATAAAGTCTAATACAAGTTTACTTCCGGAAGTCGGTGACTTAGTTTGTTTCATTGACTTTTTGGCCACCAATTTAGTCCTACTTATACACGGATAACTTGGAACAGTTGGAAGAGATTCTGGTCGTTGAGCGAAGTAATGAAAAATAAAAAAATGCCTATGGCAGAGAAACAAAAAGTCTTCAATGCTTGCATACTGCCATGTCTTACATACGGATGCCAAACATGGGCCTTAACTGAACAACAACAAAATAAATTAAATATATGTCACAATGGGATAGAGAGAAGCGTATTGGGAGTAAGAAGAAGAGATAAAATACAATTAAAAAAGATCACAGGAAAGACTAAGTTTGGAAAAGTTCAATCAATATGCAGAAAATTAAAATGGCGTTGGACAGGACATATGCTGAGAGAAAAGAAAGAGAAATGGACCAGAATAATAACGGAATGGTACCCTAGAGAAAGCAGAAGAAGTAGAGGAAGACAGCCAAAACGATGGGAAGACCACTTGCAGCAAGTAGCCGGGCCAGAATGGTTACGTACAGCAAAGGACAGAAACAAATGGAAATCCTTAGAGGAGGCCTTTGTCGAAAGACAAGCTGTTAAGAGGAGAGATAAGCCGAATGCCGAGAATATGTTTTAGTTTAAGTTAATTTATAGTTTTCTTACCTCTATTGTTATCATTTTCATAAAAAAGTTATGTTTAGTTATATAAGTTTAAATCTAACAGCAATAAAGGCTCATTTTATTTTATTTATTTTATACCCGGATAAAAAAATCTGTCCCACTACCTACATCAAATTTGGATAAGCATCGACGTAAGATTTTACCTTATCCTATCTTTTTGCGAAATTTCATTTAAATTCGTGCAGCTGTCACAGCATGATTGATTAACAAACAAACATCCAAACTTTCACAATGAAAACTATAAATGATAGTGATATACTAGGATAACTGATCTTTATGCCCTTAATTTTATTGAGTGACCCGTATGGTGGATAATGGGATACGGGGCACAATTCCCGATAAATTGCTTTTGTCCGGTGCTTCAATTAACAAAATTTTCATTAAGCGCACTTGTATGTAATGTCACTGTCGTCAATTGTTTTACCATGTTGTTGAAAAAAGGGGAGTTGGGAACTTACTTTGACGAAAACCGACTGAATCCAGCTGAAAAAATTTCTCCATAAAACCAACATTCTTTTAGAATGTTTTAATACTACAGAACAATTAAAACTAAACATTTACAACAACGGACTTATTTAAATAAAATAAACTAAATAAACAACAGGATGCTTAGGAGTCTAAGTAGTCCTCCACATCGCCGTCATCCGGGGATGTGCCTAAAAGAATAGCAGCTACCACCGACCGGGTTAGGATTTCGGGGCAGATTCGACGTTGAATGGTAATGTTACCTAATTCTTCGGCCAAAGATAGAGCCAGCCCATTTGTGGTAATAGGTGCCATGGAGTCTTTCAGTTTGCACACACCCTTCAATATTGAAGGCTCTCTGGTCGTATGACCAGGGGCCTTAGTCTGCTATTGCAATAGTGTCAGAATGGTCTATCATTGATTTAATAAGGCCCCGCGCAGACGAATTACCCTTTGTACGCACGTCAAACGAATTTCGAACGCGCTTCAATACGCCGTGGGCTAGGGGCCTTATTAAATCAATTATAGACCATTCTGACATTATTGCAATAGCAGACTAAGGCCCCTGAACAATTTATATTGACCGTCTATCGCCTACCTTGAAATTGCTTTTAAAGCGTGACTTTGAACAGAGCTGATTTTTTTTCGATAGCTTATTTTTTCATATGTCAATAACTTAGAGTTTAGATTTAGTTAACATCGCTTCTTTTCCTTTCTGTGTTGTACTTCTGCAACGAAATTATCTAGTGGTGTTTGTTTCAGACAGCTGAGACGAACGTTGGAGATGATAGAAAGATAGTTAGGTATCGTATCACAAGATAAGTACAAGTAGGTACTTGTACCGATGACATGTGTCATTTCTCTTTACTTATTGAATGTTCATTGGAGAATTGGTATCGAAAAGACTAGTTTTCTGATAATAGAAAAAGTTATTAAATAGATTTATCGAATCTGAACAGGAGAAGTCTCAGACAGATTTTGTGTAGGTTAACCTTTTTCTAACCATCTGATTATAGAGAAGTAGGTACAGTCACCAGCGCCAGTTACCACAAACTGTCAAATTTTCTCATTCGATTTTGAACTTAACAGTCAACATTTTATGGTTTAAACTCATTTGGACAAATTTGACAGTTTGTGGTACTTGACTAGAAAACATGCTGCGCCGATCTCTAATAACTTGAGATAGGGGGGGAGAATGATGGGGGAAGATGACAGTAAATAAGTATCTGATTGGTATCACCCTGTAAAATTAGAAGACCTTTATAATGCCTTACCTATTTATTGAATTCAGGAGTTCACTAATGATGAGCTCGTAGCTAAATAATAAACCGCTGTCGATCATCAGGTCAAGCCGCGCTTGCCTAGATTGGTCCGCGGATGGGTGACCACCCATTACATAAGTATCGAGTTTCATCCGTGCCTCGGAAAGCACGGTAATAAGCCCGGCTGCCAATTGTAGTCGTTAAGGAGTCAGTGGCTTGAAAGTCTGACAACCAGTCTTAGCAAGGGGTTAATTACCCAGTACTGACTAGGCTGTGGAGGTGAGATAGGCAGTCGCTCCATGTAAAATATTGGTATTCAGCTGCATCCGGTTAGACTGGAAGCCGACCCCAAAATAGTTGGGAAAGGGCTAGGCCGATGATGAGGAGTTAAGTATAAGTATATCGCTGGACATTACACACAGCGCCATCTAGGTGCCACACTAAGCAACGAGGCTTGTGTCGTGGACACCAGATAGTTGATACCACTACATAGATACTTTTTGTTTGTAAATACATGCTTATTATACATATAAACATCCATGACTCGGAAACAAATGTCCATGCTCATCACACAAACATTTGCTCCTACCGGGATTCGATCCCGGGACCCTAAGAACTTAAGGCAGCCTCACTACCGCTGCGCCATTCGGGTCGTCACTAATGCCCATCCACTAAATACGTAGATACCTATAAAACAATAAATATGGATCATCATCAACATAATTAACTAAAAGTCTTCAAAGTATTATCAACTCTTCAATTATTACTTGTAACAAACAACCTCCCTAATAAGTTAAATGAGAAAGTTTTCATTCATAAATCTTTCCAAAATCTTCGGTTACTGTTAACCTACTTTTGCCGTTGATTGTACCTGGATTAACAAACGCTACATTCGGAAAACGACTCAACTTGGTACAAAGGTTAATTAATTTAATTACAGACGTAGGTACTGTACTCGACTGTAATGACTTGCCTATTGTGACTGAATCACTAGGTACCTAGTACCTACCTACACAAGTGCGTAAAGTGTTTCAATAAAATTCTAGGAGTCAAAATGTTGGCTCAACAACCATAGAGTTACGAGTTCATCTGTATTCTGTATCTATGACTATGACGTTTAAAACAAACTCTCCTCTAATGATAAAAGAAATGAATTAAGCGATACTTACCATAAGTTCGAGAAAAAAAATTGGTTAAAGTTTTAAGGCTATAGTGTAACTTTACTCTGCGTTTTTTTTAAGTTAAGAACAATAGAAAACAATTTTGGTAAGAACATCTAAAAGTTTTGTCTATGACTAGAATCTGAAAGATTTTATAACTACTTACTGGGAACAAAGTGGGTTATCAAAATGATGGCCAAAAGACTGCGATTTATTAGATCGAAGCCAAAAGACGAAATTTCAATTCATAAAATATTTTACAAGTAAAGTTGACGCGTACATATTCATTGACCGTGAAGCAAGGCCAAGGAGCCATTAGATAATAATTTTAGAAATTATTCCTCATCAAAAAACTAGCAAGAATTAATTCAATGATGTCATTGTATTCAATAAGGCACTGGTTGGATACTAAACAAGGACCGTAACGGCATTCTTGCACTTGCACTTGCATTGATAACGGTTCCTTACCAAAGGTACCGCCTAACTCTACGTTCATTCAACTTTGTAGTAGCGCCATCAATGAACTATTTTTACGCAGAAATGTTGTCAATGTTAGTGAATATAGGAGTAGGTAAGTAAAGGTGGTCAATGAATCGTATGATGGGCTGAGGCGGGAGGGTGCATCGCGATCACGCACGTGTTGTCAGATTAATTGAATGCCTTCCGCCGCGCGGCGCCCCCGCCACCCCGCCTCCCGCACACCGCCGGTCGCCGCACAACTACCAAACAAACAAACAATTGCACAACTTGCACAACCGCTGAGGGATGAACTATGATCTCTGCTCTTCCCTGTGCACTTGTGATTTTTTCAACGTTACTTTATTTTCATACGGTGTGTACGCGCGGGTCGCAGGGCGCGGGAGGGACGCGCGCGGGCCGCGGGGCGGGGCGGGTCGCGCGGCCGCTCGCGTTTAGTACAGCGCTCAGCAGGAGTGTCGGACGCTCGGCTTCACAGTCGACGACTTTAGTATTCTTCGTTTATTTTCTTTTCTATTCGTTTATTTGTCACTCGGACCTCACCGCGGCACAAATATGGGATGTTACACCGTAAATGAGTGAGTTACTGGTGTTAGCGTGTTTACCAAATTTTTATTTTGACAGTGTCACGTTCACGTGCGGAATCAAATTATTACCGGTTCCGGAGTTTTTAAGTGTTTATTATACGTACACGGCCTTCGTTTGATGCAGGTAGAGCCGGCTGATCGTCAAATAGGTGCAACAGTGTCGGTTTCTGGTGGTACTAATAAAGAATTCTCGTGGGAATAACTTTACAAGTGCTCCGATAGTGATTCGTGTGTTACGCGGTATCGGGAAAAAGTTCGCACGGATTTGTTCCAACAAGATTCTTCTGGGAAACTAGTGTGTAGTGCGTGTGCCGGTGAAGTGTAGCCGAAAGGAAGTGCTTACAACTTAAACATAACCTTACCTTGTATTCGAAAGAGGCGCGCGTTGCACGGGCATGCGCAGTTCGGGTCAACGAAATTATTAATAAGTGCTTCATAATTTTATAAACAAACTGTGACAGTGTGGCAGTGTTGTAGTTTTGTCGTGGTGCGTCGCTAAACAGAAGCGCACGAACGAGTGAGAACCGGAGGCTCGCCGTCACTAAGCCGGTTCACCATTCCAAATCTTTTTTCGAAATTCAAATTCAAGAATAACGTTCACCTGTGGGATTTCGGTGTTTTACCTGCGCGCGCACAGAACTTCTTTACAAAGGTGAGTAGTTTTTATACTGCTCTGCGAACTCGAACGCAATATCCACAACTTTAGTTGGCTGAAAATAAATAAATTTTTTAATTTGCTTTTATAACTAAGAAGGAAATAAACCAGTTTAATTTTAATATACTCTGACTGGAAGCTTACGAAATCAGTGCAACACACGTGCAGCAGTGTGTGATTTAGGTACAGATTTATAAAAAGGTGTTTCATAAAAAACATCGTTTCGTTTCGCCGTCTCGCGGGCACTGTTGTGGTCCTCCGAAGCTGACTTTTATGTTTTTTTTTTATTACATTGTGCGTATGGTTAGTTTATTCATTAGACCAGCCAGTCTATTGGCTGACGTCACCACAGGAGCATCCCGAGGTCTTCCATCTCGCTTGCTCTTGAATAATTGAAGACTGGTTTGAGGAGCAGAACCAATTAAACCGAAGTGACGTTTGACGACTCCCGCACAAACTTTGCTTTTAATTTTTTAGTAGGACTTTTTTTATTGTCCGAATGTATTGGAGGGATTACAAATCTTGCATTCGTAGGTACATAGAGAAGTGTGTCCTTGGACAAGGTTTATTACCTAGTAATTGTTTTAATTAAGCCTCTTTTAATTAAATGGGGCTGGGTACCTACACCTGCGTAGGCTTGATCTGTAGCGTGATGGGGACATCCATTTATTAATGGACCACAAACAACGACGAATTTATTTTTTTGGTTTGTTGTTATGTGACTGTCTATACCTACATTAAGACACGCTTGGCTGTACCTGTACATACCTACCTACCTACATATAATTAGGTACTTATGTATGTATGAATATAAACAGTAGGTAGGTACCTACTCACATACAAAGTTGAATGGACAGTCAAGGACATTAGGACAGGTACGTACGTATGTACTGTATTAGGTACTTACTATTATTAGTTATCTGTGAATTAAGCTATACTAAAATAAAATAAACAAAGGATCATGAATGACTATGACATTCATTCCGTAAGATAGAAGATAAGATTTAACAATTAAGTACCTAACAACTTCGTTGTATTATTCATTAAGTTAGGATTGACCTAGTTTTCAACCTGACTTACTTAATACGTACTAGGTATTTTTTTTTACTTATGCCCAATTTCACCAAAACTACGCGACTTCTAAATATAATGCCTAATAAAAACGCACTGTTGTATTTTCAACCCTTGGTTCATTACTTGAGAGTTGAAAATCCAATTAGGTGTCGCGTAGTTAGTCTTCTTCTTTGTCGTGTGGTTAGTGCATAACCTGGTGTCAGACTTTTTATGCCGCCCATGGGCCTCTGACTTGGCTTTACATGCCGTCGAGAAATATCGCTCAGGCATGCTGGCTTCCTCACGTAGTTTTCCTTCACCGAAGCTAGTGATAATTATACATACGCAAATGAATCCGAAATATGAGGTGTCTTGGGTTCGAACTCGAGATCTAGACCTTTGACTTGGCAGTACGACGGTCACTCCACTAGGCTATCACTGCTATTTATTAATACCTAGTGAAATCGGGCGTTCGGTAGGGAAGTACCTAGGTAGGTATCAGTAGCGAAGGGTTAATTTTTGTAAGAGGTAAGCCGGAGTAGGTACTTACATATCTTTTATGCGATGATATTATTTGTCTGTAGAATACCGACTGTGCCATTATTCAAAGGGAATCCGGTAGGAATCGAGTTGTATGGAAGCTTCCCCACTGGTAGGTATCTATTGTGTCTGTAAAGTTTCAAACTGACTTGTAAACAATGATATCGTAGGTGGCAAAGTGGCAATACCTGTACCTAGTGAAGTTTTTCACAAACCTCATTCAGGATTTACCGACACGACCTCGTGAGCATAGGTGAAAGAAAGTTTCAAATCCTGCACGACATGAGGTCCCACATCGGAGTAAACACTAACCTTTGAGCTTGTTTAACTGTCTGGTCTGTTTACCACTAATGTGTATCTTCAATTCTTCATTTACAAAAGTATATCCAAGAGTTCCTAAAAAGCACCTGCCTTGAATTTATTTTTGCCTTGTGATATAATGTGTAGGGTTCGAAACTTTGAACTCACAGACCAGCTAGGTACTTCACTTCTTTACCGTTGGGTTATTGCAGCTTTAAGCGTAGGCCACACCGCCAGCTAGCGAGCGAGCTAGTGAGCCGGGCGAGGCATCGTTTCAGCTCTTCTCATAGGTACTTTAATTCACATCGTGAACTACTGAAAGAGCCGAAACGAAGTATGAAAAGAGGCTCGACCGGCTCGCTTGCTCGCTCGCTAGCTGGCGGTGTGGCGCTTTACTCACGTAGTTCTCAGGCTCCGCGTTGTCGTTAGGGTCAATACCTATCTATTAGTAGCGGTACTTCCATACAAGCCAAGCCAACTCTTCATGATGTAAGGGCTTGCTGTATTGTTGGCCCCTAGACATACCACTGTTATCTATCCAGTGTATTACACAGAAAAACTGCCATCTCAAATTCACCATAACTGTGGTAATAACAATAATTGTATACCTGGAATCTGATATAATCTTGTACGACAACAAAAAACCAACATCAAATGACAAGTGACGAATATAGTCGTTTACATCCTTTTGTTTTCCACAAACTTTTTAAAGACACTGGCAACACGGCGAAGTCGAAACCGAATCGAGTTCTAAGTTCAAATCGATGTTCAGTTGTTTTTGGTGAGAAAAAACTTCTATAGACAAAAAAGAATGTCCCTCCGCTTGGCAGACGGACAACGTCAGTGCGTAGGGTAGGCGGATTGACACGATAAAGTTAAGGGATGTTTTTTTTTTTTCTTAAATGGTTAATTTTAAAGGGATTAGATTTGTCTTTGCTTAAATTTTGGAGGACGATTTTATTTTTGTGATTTCATTTACTTATTTAAAAGTTGTCAAGTAGCTATGGAAGCTGTAATTAATTTGAAGGTAAAATTCGGTTTTCAATTTATAAAACGCACTTGAACTAAGCTTGAAATACGATCAATGAGAATCGAAATTCAAAATTATTCCTCGCTTGCTATTGTTAGATTTAATAATAAAATCTAATTTTCAAGCAAAATGTAGAGATGTGCGCCCGCGCATTTGCGCAATCTTTCGCAAATTTTGAATACAATAGTTTAAGTATGAGTCAGTACATGAACACATATTTACTGAATCGCTGACATTTTTTAAACTAATATTGAAGCACTTATCCTAAGAATTCGCTGAAGAATATCATTAGCAGCGACTCGAGACAAGGAACACATGTTATATGTTATGTCCTAACAAATTAGGTAATAAACTATCAGCAAATCTTAAAATGTCAATTGCGATACTTTACTTCGTACGTAATCTTCACACTTTACACTCATTGGGTTAAACGAACTTCTTATAACATCGTGCAACCAATATTTACATAAGATATCTTTCCATATTTGCTCGTAGTTTGTTGCCAAATACACTCGAATACAGTCTAAGACAAAAGTCTTATCTTCGAAAAAAAAAACAAATTAATTGAAAAACTTTTTCTGATGCAAACTTCAGATAGAATACAAAGTTTTAGTAAATATTTTTTATGTAAATCACAGATTTATTTAGATTTAAAGAATGTACCTACGTAAAATGTTAAAGTTACGTAATTTTTAGAAGGCGGTTCTAACCGGTTTTTGTTAATCCCCTTGTTTGTTGTTACTTGGTACAGCTGTAATTACTTAAGCTATCCTAATCCACTGTCGTTGCAGGCTGGGAACCAAACAACAGAGGAGCTGTAATGTGGTTAGCTGGTTACGTACGTGTGGTACTCTTGCCAATTTACTTGCAGAGTATCAAAAGGAATTAGTGTGATCAAATATACATCTAGATAAATGTATGTTTGAAGCTATTTACTATGTTTACAACACAAATACCAAGTTTTGTTCTGTCATTCGCAACATCTCTTTGATTAACACACGGCGCCCGCAGTCAATTATTTTAGGATGGAAACTTTATTATGAATTAAATTGAAATTGATTTTATTGATGAACATTTGACGCGGCTTACATAATTAATAATAAATTAATGGATCCAATCATGTGTATCATTTATTTTTGATTTAGATAAATCTGTCGATGATTGTACCAATGCTTTTTTTAACTAAAATGTGTTTTTAACCGACTTCAACATTTGAAGAGGTTACGCCAATTTTGACCAGAATAATCGCCTAACAAATCAAACTATAGACCAATAACGTAAAAATACTCTGCACTCGAAAGTACAGAGCATTTTCCTTAGTTCACCTTTTTTGTATTGTCCCACTCCTGGGCAAAGTACCTCCCCTCATTCCTGCCACTTCTTTCGAGGGTGTGCTACTTCACGCTAATTCGCGAGGAAGCCATCCACGGCGTCCCGCCATCTTCTCCTCGGTCTGGTACAACCCCGTCAAGCTGTCTCTCTGTCTAGCTGTGTCAAGGGCAAAGTCTTGCTATATTCGGGCCCTGTAGGGCATCCGGCAGACATGGCCTGCCCAGGTCATCTAGTCAACCATATTCTATCTAGTCTCGTCTACAGTATCCAGGAGGATCCAAGACAGTTTCGCGGAGCCCCGTAATTCCACGATCAAGTTAAAATGATACAGGTACAGCAAGTTTGTTGATTTTTTAAAGGTAGCGACACTCCATCCGTTAGAGTGTGCAAAAATAATATTTTCATACACCGTTCCACATGTAGAGAAGTACTCGACATTTTTTTGCTTTATGCTATATTATTCAGTCAGACGTAGGATGAAATTTTAAATATGGGTGAAACAATATCTCTGACATTTTCGAAAGTATTTTTAAATGGAGTACTACGTTAATATTATACTGTATGGAAATTACTGGGAAAGATACATGAACTTGAACATGAAATGTTATCCCGAAAGGTTTGGCAGAGGTGTCCTACAGTAGAGCAAGCCTATCGCCATCAACCAGGCAAAAATCTACACTCTGAACTTCTGCTCAAGAATTCTTGATAAAAACCTCCATATCACTGCCTGACCTGGGAATACTGGGAATGGAACCAAAAATACCGAGTGGCAGTACATAGTAGTTTACACTGATATGGAACTGTTCTGGTCACATTTGTCGCATGCCGGAGGAGCTATGGGCTAAAGTAACCACACAATGGGTCCCAAACAGCAGCAAACGGCAACGCGGCAGGCCCAGAAGGATGGCGGGACGAACTCGACTCTTTTCACAAGGATTGGCGAGTAACAGCAATAGATAGGGATAAGTGAAAAGAGCCCTTTGCCCTGCAGTGAGACACAAATGGCTAATAATAATAAATAAATAATTGTCACCAGAACTCGTGGTTAAATAACGACAGCCGCTCGGATCTATCTTCAGGTTAAACCGCACTTGTCCCCACCCATTACATATCAAGTATCCTCAGAGCCTAGGAAAGCACGCTAAGCCGTTGGTCCCGGCTGTGATTTGTACATCGTTGACAGTCGTTACAGGTAGTCAGTGGCGCGAAATTCTGGCAACCAGTCTTGCCAAGGGCTATGTATTACCCAATCCTAACTGGGTTGTGGAGATCAGATAGGCAGTCGCTCCATGTAAAATACTTGTATTCAGTTGCATCCGGTTAGACTGGAAGCCGACCCTAACATAGTTGAGAAAACTCTAGACAGAAGATGACCAGAACCAAAAGAGTGTGCCAAAATTTCACCAACCGAATTGCAACTGGTTGCAAGATTGACCAATACTGTCCTACTCACATGAATAACTAAAGGAACCAACTAACTAATGATATGGCAAGTTAAATTAAAGCGACGACGGCGCGTTTGTGTTCCACGCGTTCCTTAAAGAGAGTCAGCAAACAGGAAGGGGTCCGAAAGAACCTATGCCTGCCAGGGTTGCGGGACTGTTCGAAAGAGATACCGCGGCCCTGGAACACAAAGGGCAAAGGAAAGAACATGGATGGGTTTTAGTCAAAAGTCATAGGGTTATTTGATGATTTCACATCAGGAAAAAAAAGTTAAATTAAAGCTTCTTCTTTATCGTGTGGTTAGTGCCTAACCTAGTGTCAGAGTTTTTATGCCGCCCATCATGCCTCTGTCAATTACGTGCTGTCGAGAAAAATGTGTCAGGCATTCTGATTTCTTCACGATGTTTGCCTTCAGCGAAGCCAGTGATAATTATACAATTCGCACATGAATCCGGAAAATCAGAGGTGTACATTTTGGGTTCGAACTTGAGACATATGACTTGGCACACGCACAGTGGTCTACTTTAAGGACTAAGTGCGGAAACCAAAACCCACATATGACTTGGTCGCACCACTAGGCTATCACTGCTGTAAAACTTCTAAAAATAATTAATATATTTATAGATATAGTATAGTTACTAATAGTTAGAGTAGACAGACACATACACTCAATGCGATTGGCATTGACCGGTGATCAAATGATCAGATTTAATTCAAATCCTTTCAATTGAATTACCTTTGTATCGAATTACATTGTTCAAATGTTCACTACAAAATTGGGTTTTAGTCCAATATATTGACGGTTTTATCGACGAATGCATTATGGTATCTGTTGACAGCAGGTGTCATTCAAAACTTTGACATGCAAATTTTCGATCGATGATGTCTTTCGTCGAAATCGATTTACGATATCTGTGCAAGCCTCATCTTGTTCATCATTCTTCATCTCTCTCTGACAGCTAAGCATGCGTGCCATACTGCCCTGGTGCGTGGCGTATCTCATCCAGGTCGTACCCTCTCTCTTAAGTAGGTCATCAAAACTCCTTCCAGATTGAGGTTTCTGGCTGTTAGTGTGGTCAGAATTTTATAAGACTTAACTATTTACTCTTGCTCACTTAACTATTTAAGTTTAGCTTTGTTACCTACCATTAAACAACCTTCTTCAATATCTAAAAAAAACACGAGAGGTAATCTTCCTAGCAACGGCCGCTCAATATAAATATATTTTTTCCTTTTTATTATCGAAATCTGACCTTTGCCACGCATCAACAACCCTGTATTAACATAACCGGTATAAACCAGTTAGTAGAATCTTCCATTCCAGTACTGTATTCCAGTTATACTAGTGAGTAGTTACTTGATCACTTCCACTGGCTTGCCTAATCGTTACCTAATGCTTATTCAGTCAAGTATCTTTCAAGTAGTGAAGCCAGTAGGCTCTTGGGTGGCCGGGCTGATGTAACACATATTTACAATCGTAATTATTTGCTGATAATGTTTGTTTAAATTGCTTTTAATCAATTAGCTTATGTAATTAGAATGTACGTAGATCTTTCGCGTTTAAAAAGAGACTGGACAGTTGGAAAACTGCACGATGGATTGCCTCTGTTTCTCTGAATCTATTAGTGATGTTTAGAATATTATCTTTTCAAAGAAACTAGAATTTGAATTAAAAATGCAAAGGTTACTTTCAGCTCACGGCAACCGTAATTATTTACAAGTCATCGCGGATTGCGCAGCGCATCGTAGGGTTAACAATTATTGTTACTCAACATCGCAATGAATGCCAGTTCTGAAGGCGAGGTCAGAAGTCAGTCGCGGGAGTCGACTCAAGTTATTTATGTACAAACTTAAAACGTGTGCATTAGAGAGTGCATAACCAAAACAAATGTTATACCAAGACCCCAGATCCATGCGACTCAAAGTTCAGCGGGTTATATTGCGTAAAGTTTGCCTCAACTCCTCAAGCACCCAGTTGAAGGAGCAAAAGTTTCTATTTTTGTTAGCTGAAGATCCGGATAAGGCGATTTGAATATTCTTGATTTTTTAAGCAAGAATTTCTTGAAATCCCTGTGCGAGGGACTTCATTAAATCTTGATTAGGTGCCTAGTGAATTTATCACGTACTTATTCATTGGCTTTATTATTGACGAGCTCCGGATTTGGAAACATCCAGACCTCGTCTCATCCTCAAATATTTTTATTCGTACGAACATTGTAATCAAAAATCTTGGTTGGTTGACCTAGTCCTAAAGGTGGGCAAATTGGCGCGAAAGACGAATCATATTGCTTTGTTAGTAGCAGGTATACCTTCAACGTAACTATGTAATTGGCTCTTGGCTCCTAGGAGACTTGGGGCATGCATTAGAGCAAGTTTTACACCCTAGGGTGAAGTAGGTATCAACGTGCACTAAATATCTTGGGAAGACGATGTGTTATAGGTACTCAGGTATAAATATGACATTCAAAGGTTTAGAAAACGACCGTCAGAAAAGTGTGAATGGCGGACATAGATCTCTACCAAACCTCTACTTAAATATTATACCATGTCTGAAAACTATATTGAAATAAATGTATAAGGTAAAGTTAAACTATAACTTAGAGCAGAAGACACCCTCTTTGGGCTATTTGTCACACGTGGGAGCCATTCTCATCCACATTTTTGGAACGTCTCTCGAACATAATTCTGACACTTGTTGAAACTAGACACCGAGTGCTATAAAACAGAATATGTCTGCGTTAGCTGAATTGATGGCCGCTTCTCCAGAATCCGGATGAATTGATGGTCTAATACGAGAAAGTGTTGACTTCACAAAGGAACGCGATCTAATACCGACAGAAGCTTCTTAATGTGATGTATTGGCTAGTGGAACGAGTGTTACAAAAATATCCTGCCGACTTTTCGAATGTTTTTAGTTTTATGTGCTAACTGGCTTGATGGTGCCACCAGCGGAATATTTAAATGATTAAAAATGGGTTTTTTAAGCCAACATCGAGAGTAATAAAAATAGTAGTTTCGATTGAGCTTAACAACCGGATCCGGGCGAGTCCCGCCATCCGATTCCTCCGACAGATTTATTTAGTGATGTCATCGATGTTCAAGTTGATGTTTACACCGGTTTTTTCACTCCAATACGTGCATTACGCAATATTAACATTTGATCAGAGGTTTTATCTCAATAATCTAACCCTTAGAATTAATCAACTCGAAATGTCGAATTGTCGTCACATAAAAACTGACTGCAAAAAACTTCGAGCAGTCGCTCCAAAACTTTTTGGACAAAAACTTTTTTTGTGTGAGGTCGTGGTGGCGCGTGCAATGCAGGTAGTTTTACCCTCATGTTGGAACCACAGTTCTTATTAAATACCTCCAATAAGTTATTAATCGAATAAGGACAACAGAACGAAACCCTCGGTTGAAACAACCAGAATCGAAATAGACAATTAATAAGTAAATAGGGCCACCGATTGGATCCGAATAATCTATTCAGTTATTATACTGATACTGTTGGCTTACTGGAACTTGGATAGATAAGCTCAGTTTAAGTACTTAGTCACTTTAAAACTCTGCCGACGTATAAGTGCCTACTTGATGTTCGATTTCGGTTGGGGCCGAATTCATGAATAAACTAACTAGTCCACTTTCGGTATCGTTTAACTGCTTGAGTTTTTTTGGTGCTAAAGCCATGTAAAATCATTTCTGAAAATGTTCCTTCAATATATTGTAGCGCAAGTTTTGGAGAAAAAAAGTAGAAGATAAATGGAGTGCCGAGCTGCCTTGTGAGACCACATTTATGTATTTACAATCCTTATTTTGTTAGGACTAACGTCTGTGTTTGCATTTTACCTTTGGACGCTTATTGGAAATGTGATTTATTTCTTTTGGGACAAGTCTACGGATGGAGGATACTGTCCCTCAACAACTTTTGCGTAACATATTTAAAAACCCTTTTGATTGTACGGCAACAGTGCACGCATCATGCGGGAAGGCTGTTCGGTAAAAAGCTTTTAAAAATCCGCGCAATCACGTACGAGAATCTGCTATTAATACCCGTACTAAGTATACCTGTAGCTACGTAAAGCTATACAGTTTATTTATGAAACGATAGGTACTTAGCAGCCTTCGCTTGTCAGCGACAGCAGTAATTAATTACGGTTCGGCCTCACCCCCGCGGTGGCGCTACCCGATTGAACTTAACTAAGCGTAGTTAGCTCAGCTCGTAGTGTTTTGACATTCGATGAGACCCCAACTATAGGCCAGCTTTGCCAAATCTTCAAAGACCAAATTGAACGGACTCGAACTCTCGGCGCTTCAATCTTAATACCAACTTTATTCGAACGCTCCAAAGCCATTATACCGTTTCTACAAAATGTTCCTCACATTTTGCATTATATTTCGGTGCCTGATAATACTTGTGCACTATAAAAGAGATGTCTTTTGTACCAGGCGAGGATGAAGTTGGAAAAGTGTGCAACTGAATTCTGTAGCCTCGGGTAGATACGCGCCTCAAGCGAATCGTACGTAATGCGCCCGATAATATATTCAGATCGCATTTATTCGCAGAGCATAGGCACTGAAACAAGGTTTGAAACAAGTGCAAGAGACACAATCCCCGTGGGCTAGACTTTTTGAATCGCTTTTGTAGGAACTCCGCCGTGAATATGAGAAATCTTTACGCGAAATATAGATATCGAGACGGTCGAGAAATCCGATATGTATTTGGTATAACTCCATCCGCATTACAATACGATACTAGGGACGATGTCTCGACACAATATGCGATACAAGTATTGTTACCGTGAAGGCGGGAGAAGACAGTGACATGAATATAGGACAGTATGCTTCCTTCCTGCCGTAATCGTTAATAGTCTGGAAATCGGGTTATAGCTAGGATCGTACGGAATATTATGGCGCTATGCCTTTAGCCATACTCCACGCATATTGAACGGGCTCTTAAGGCCCGTATTCACATTATACATTGCGAGTCGCCCATAAATCCCGATGCACATTAGAATTTCGCCGGACCAATGCGCTGCTGAAAGAGCTACTTACTCCCATAAGCCGTGCAAGAATTGTTAACGTAAGTAAAGCTTTTAAATTTCTATTCACAGCGTCGTGCGTTACAAAATTGAGCTTCTAGTAAAATATGTGTGACCCTGGATGACCTTATAAAGTTATTGAAGACTACTTAATTCTAAGTATTTAACTTATTTTCCTATCCGTTTGAGCACTCTACCTTCTTCGGCTCTTATTTATTGTTCATTATCCCAAAATCATGAATTTGCTTGAAGTATCTTTTATTCTGAGGTTAGCTCTATATTCGGCGTGATATCAAAGTTTTACGCAGCCGTATTTTCTTGATAACGGTACGAAAGGTAGTACGGTCTGATGAACAGTTTTTTCGACGAATCATTAATATTCCTTCGAACAATAATTGGTGTACGTGTTCCTAAATACAAGAATATGATTTTCCATATTTACTCGTGCGAACTGGTCATGATTTGAGAATAAAACACGACTATGTATAATGTATTAGTCATAGTCGTCATAGAAGTATTTTGAAACGGATATTGGTATTAGAAGCCAGAACGCATACGTCACTATAGCTAATTGATTGATATTTACAATTGCATGTGTAGGTATGTGTGTCGAGTGCACAAACCGCGTCCATCAATAATATGGTGGCTATTGGGAAATGGATGGCGTTACCGTGGAACCCCTCCCCCATCACCCTTCAGGGCCCACAAACCTCGCCAGTTCGATTTTTTGTAAAAGGACACAAATATTTGAATGGCCCACGGCTGTTTGAGAAGAATGTTTGTGTATGTGATTTGTGGGGTGTAACACCTACAGAGTGTGTGGAAGGCTTGGCTTGTTTATTTAATAGAGTAACGCACTTCCGCGTGGTTCAAGGAACCAGGAGTCCTGGCCTGTGGGAAAGGGCAGTAATGCATTTTTGCCAGCTAGAACAATAGTCGATGATGCCTGGATCTGACAGCAACATTTGCATTGGCTAAGAATTGCAACGTGAAAAGTCAACGATCAAAAACAAACATAGCATACTGACAGCTCGATTTGTAAGCGCCGATCAGTCAGTAAGACCCGCTTCGCAACTTCCGACCTATCCACATCCATAGATGAATGGTGACGTCAGTGGAAACACCGCTACCGATATTTCAAATTCTGAACATTGCCGGCGATACTGCGAAATGCTGCGATGGATTGCAAGATGGATGTCTGGCGTTAGTCAGGAAATTTAAGATGCGTTTACTTATTTTTTTTCATATCTGCGCTTGCGCCGGTCAGTCAGCAATTGCTGTAAGATTTTCTTCCTGGAGTTCTATAAACATACATTTATTCCTGAATCAGACAAACAATACCGAAGCAACGAGCCAGGAAAGAACATAACCATGTACCTACCACCTCGCTAACACACTGTAAACATGTACTAAAGCACAATAATCCATTCCGTTTGTTCTATTATTACTTGATCCGTCGGATGTGGCTGACGCCTTAGCTTTGTTTGACGTCATGCCCAGCCATGTAGCGTATCGTCAATATACTCTTGGCTAACTAAACAATAAAATAATGGCCTATAAATTTAACAATTGGCATAGATGGCGCTATAACTTATGTCGCGGATTCGTCCCTAAGGAGCGGAGCGACAAAGAGTCGGTTGCTTGATTAAAGATCTGCTTCAGTGCTTTTTAGCGTGGAAGGACGTTTTATGGTCCCCTGGTACTTGGCTTGTATCGGCGTACAGCTGGGTAAAGTTAGAAGACGAAAGGACAGCCTAAAATTGGCCCAAACTGAGCTACCACAGATATATATCTCCCTTCAGAGCATTGAATTACAAGTGTTTGGCGTTTATGCAAAGATTAGGACTTGTCAGTTTTTTGGAGGTTAAGGCCTCGCCTCTCATGCACGAGGTTGTGGCTCAAATCCGGACAGACATCGGAGATACCTTCTCCTATCCCATACATCGTGAGGAAACCTGGACTTATAAGTCTGACTGAAGGCGGGTTGGCGATTTCAGAGTCCGAAATCGCCAACCGTGGTGATCAATGATCGCTTCTCTGAATGAGAAGAGGCCTTTTCCCTAGCAGTGAGACAGTAATATGCTGGTGAATGAGACAAAGACACATACCTAATAAATATGCTTTTTGCGCCAGTATTCCCTAAAATCCTTCAGGTCTAACGAATGCATAGCAGATACCAAGACTCCTGAAGTTCTATCTACAACAGATAGAAGTATTACAGACGTACTGTATAATAAAACCGGCAAAGTGCGTGTCGGGCCACGCACAATGTAGGGTTCCGTAGTTGCCCATCAAAATATGCGGATTTGCCTTAACGATGATTTTTTATGTAATAATAAATAACAAACTACATACATTATAAATATGTTATCCAAGTACATTTTTTAAGTTGGTCGACTATTACTCGTAAACTTGTAAAGCCTATTTAGTTGTGATAGTTTTCCTTTTAACTTCGTTATATAAGGTGTATCTATTCATACACGAAATCTTTTAAGGGGTCGTTGTACTCTGACCCCTTAAGAGATTTCGTGTATGAATAGATAGACCCTATATATGCTAGATACTTATTCACACACTACACAACCGTTTAGCTGGTAGGGGGGAGGACACTTGAGTTTAACCAAAAATTGGCACTTTAAAGCTAAATATTTCACTGACGAATCTCTTAACCGAAAAATTATTTGTACAAACTCGCGATATTTTTAAAGACCGACAAACGACATCCCACTCAATGGACGTAACCGAGAACAAAAAAAAAATCAACACTTATTAGGTACCTACTGGAGACACAAAGAGGTTTTTGAGATTTTATGTTCCCACTTTGTCGGTGCCAAATTACAGGTTTCTAGTACTAAGAGTTTTAAGCAAAGTTGCGGACAGACAGACAGACAGACGGACATGGCGAAACTATAAAGGTTCCTTGTTGACTACGGAACCCTAAAAACGTAGAACTAAGTAAAAGTTAATAAAAGGAGAACCATAAAAATATTAAAAGAACGTGGCTACTTGAAACATTTATCTTGTACGTTTCCTTCCACCGTAACCAGAATTTATTACGACTCGAGCACTAACAAGATGTGTGCAATCGAGAAAATTCTTACAAGTACTTGTAACAATTGTAATCGTAAATGAGCATTCGTAGATTTCTAATCCAATATACCTGAGAACTGTGTACAACAATCTTTTCTCCGGTAGCCGTTATCAGCGTGCAAAATCCGACTGTTAATACATTGACTGGTCTTTTATTAATCCGAGAATGTTAACCCAAGAAAAGAGCGCTTGTAATTCGAATTTTTATTAAAAATCGAATCAAAATCAATTTCGGTTACCGAATACAGATTTAAAAGCCATTTCACGTACACAACTATGATTAGTATCGATTCAGTAATACGGTTTTATCTTCGGGTAGGTCGGATGGATCTGATTGTTTATTGAGTCTCGGGTTTGTTTATATAGGATCGTGGATTGTTAAGGAGGTTATCTCCCTAATTAGCAAGCTCTTAAACATAATCCTTCCCTACTTGCTATAATAAGATCAATATTTGCTCACCGCTGTCTGTAATAGGATTTACTTCTGTAAGAGCATTACTCGAAGACATAGAGATTTTAATTAACTACTTACGTCAAATTACGCATACAGAAATAGATTTTTGGTTAGACTGCAGAATTGTTGGGCGCCATTTCGAACCAGGGTCAAAAATCGACCCCAAAACAAAGCATAATTAAATTCAAGCGCCCAAATCAAATTTTAATAGAGGCAACCTCCCAAACGCCGTAATAATCACGTCGACGGCCAACATATCCGTTTTCAGTTAATTTTTCGCCCCATTTTTCCAAAGTTGTTAACTTAGTAGAGTATTAATTTGTTAGGGAGTCATTAAACGCGTTCATTAATAATAAGGGTGTAAATGTAATGCGGTCGAAGTTATAATTGGGCGAATAAGTAGCGATCACAAGTTCACGCCTTCGCACCGGAGCTTGACGTAAATTAGTTAGGAACTACTAAACTGATACTTCGACGGCACATGTCTCGTTAGGTTACCAGCGTATTCCGCTCATCGAATGAATCTTTCGCTTTCCGGATTGAATTTTGCGAAAAAAACTTCTGCGGAAATTATTTAGATGCTACACTAACAGATCTATGTTGGTAACTAATAAAAATGTCATCAACACACCGAAGCATAATAACCACCACAATTTAATGGTACATTTGAAATTATAAACCTGATTCATGAAAGAAATATTTCTGATCATTTGCTTCTTACTCCTACTTCTCCCAAATTATTTCCGTTCAATCTATTTCAGTTAGTGCACTCACAAAAATAGATGGCAGTATTATTTAATATTTATCTTCACTTTCTTTTGTTTTGGCTTCTGCGGGGAGAGATATTTGTGTTCACGAACGCCCCACATTCACTACATTTCTCTCCAATTCCAACGAAATATTTTCTTACATCTCGTCTAAATTAACATGTATCCTGTAATGCAGGCAGAGTGCTTTCCTACATAAAATGTTAATTTAAAAATCGTCTGAAACTCTGAACATATTACGAATCTAGATGAATAGCTATAATCTTGTAGCAAGACGTTTTCGTAAACGTAAGGGGACCATTGAGTGTGTGATTCATAGAGCGTATCGGTTAATGGCTCAAAATGACCGGCTCCACGTGACGGATCGCAGCTGTGACCTTCACTTACAGACACAAGACTCCAACTCCTAAATATAGAACGTGATTAGTATTATAACTATTGTGACTTCAGGCCAGACCTACCAGCCTTCTGTGAACGTCCGTATTCAATTTATTCCTCAGTTTGCATTACCTACTTTAAAATAATTCACACTCGTGCCATCATCGCCGTCGTTGGAAACAACGGCGACGTTTTATGTGTTACAATATTTTCGTGTCAGTCTTTACATCAAAAGAGCGAATGTAACGTCCTAAAAATAGAATTAATTTTGTACGAGGAATCAAATATCATTCAGTGATAACTAGTGCCAGCCACAAGAATATAGTTACGAGAAAAAAAATCTGGACGTCTTCCAAAAATCGATTACATTTACTCTATCGTTAACAGGAAATGATCATATATCTCTGCATTGGATAGTTACAGCTAGTAGTTTATTCTAGAAATCTGAAATACAATTTAATTTGCCTGTAAAATGTTAAAGATTATCCCATAGATCGATGATTGTCCCACATCGAAATGAGACCGCAAACTGTAAAATTTGATGCGAATTTATGTTTGCGTGTCTGATCTCTTATCAGTTTTAACTCTCGACTTATCAGCTCCGAATTATTTATCTATCTGGGATCTGTCAATATGTCGGTGATATGACAAATTTATCAGGGTGTCGGTAATCATGATATATTATGTGCCCTCTTGAAAGATTAATACCTAAAAATACGGTCTCAAATTCTCAGCGGCTTCCTCCCAATTAGAGAGATATCTTTGATGCGAACAAATCTCCCGTGACTCCGATCACTTTCCATTTAAAACTCCTTTTCCTGTCTATGATTTGAAAACGAGAAACGTCCCGACGGGCTTCGAATAACTCTTTTCTGAGAAGACAAGAAGAAATTGGCAAACAATGTTTTGGGGACATAAAACTTTGAGATAAGACAGTAGTTGCCTCTCATTTAGTAATGATTTATACTGATAAACATGTATACAGAGTCCTTCTTTTTAATACAGTGTTAGCGAGGAGAATGTGTGTATGGATTGTGAATCATAAACAATGGTTAGCCTTGTTAATGAATCTGAATGCGGGCGAGCAGCGGTCGTGGGACCGGCACGATTCATTGCTGTGCGATGCTTTGCCTCGTACGATATTAAATTTCCTACTTAAACAAGCATTTGTACAACACAGCTACTTTGAATACCGCTCCACAGATTCTGTCGCAATGACTTCAATGTCGAACACACAGTGGTTCAGGAATTTATTACAGTAATAAAAATTCAAGACGTTCTTAATGTTCTTATTCACACGATGTGGAAGATTTGTAATGAATTGGGCCAGTATGTTAATTAATGAGTAGACCTATTTCAGTTGGTATTGTCTCGTGGTCGATGTATGGCACTAATTTCATGCTTTGAAATCGTATTTGACAATGGTATATTGTTAGGGCATTGAGTAAGAATGGCTGTAATAATAAATAACAGATGATGCGATGGTCAGCGATGTAAAATACCCTGATGATATCATCCGGCGTGTTTGCTTGCACGACATTGTGAGAGGCCATGGTTACTGGGTTACATTTTGCAAAGGTAATCAGGTACATTATTTAACGGCTTTGCAAGTAGAATTCCTAACTAAATGTTTAGTCTAAAACGTAGCAATCAGACTGGTTCGGATATCTCCGAGTACAAGTGTTCATTGAACTTGGCATAAGCAAATAATTCAATTATAGGACTTAATATAATACGATTATGCTAGTTAGTCAAAATATAATTGTGTGAGAATGTCGCCGGTTGTATTCAACCTATATTGTACGTATGTGTCACTTGAATACAATTGATGGGAATGAGTTTGAAGTATAATGCAAAACCCCAAAAGTACGCACACAATCGCAATCCTATTTAAGCGACGATCTGCCCAACTTTTGCCCGGAATTCGTCCCAGGAATGTGTCGGAAAATTCCTTGAACGGGAGGCGACGTCACTTCCAGAGGGAACTAAGACGTTAAATCCTGGTTACGAACACCTATTGAGCCTTTCTCACTTTGTTAATGAATACAAATTGTCCAATAAATTGCTGTTACAAGTGAACCGCTATTACATTTTAAAGGGAAGAAGCTCACGTATTTTCTCACTTTCTCCTAACGAAATTTAACACAACACACTGCCAAAAGGAACACCTATAAGTTACTATAATTGGCTTAACTTTCTAATTACTGCCGTCCCTGTTTGTGACTAAAACCAAAATACTGTGTATTATATTAAAGTCGGTGTTAATAACCTGAGTATCTTAAATTCCTAATTAAGTCGGCCTTGGGACGGATACGAAACGAATGCAAAAACCATTTGAAGAATTCAGGGTCGAATATTTTCGAGTCACTAATCGTTCGTTGGTAACACAACAGTTGCTGCTAATAAATACATGTTTTATTCCGATTTTGTCACGAAGGCTCTAATAAATAATGACGTAGCCAGTAAATGTTGGAGAAGCAACATTGATAACGTTGCGTGAATGGCTATTCATGTTGGAAATTGTTTTGTTTGACTTAGTACAGTGTACGTTGGCTAGACAAAGCATGATTTTGTATGGAACTATGAACGTGTAACTATAAAAACGTCATTGTAGCATGTTGCCGTGTGGTGACACCCTAGGGACGCTTTACATATTCCTGTACAGAGCCACTAGCTCTGATGTGTTCACTGTATTGTGTCCGTTCCACAGCGGGACTTTGTTCCGACATTAATTTAAATTAACCCTACAACGTTAGCAGTAAGAGCCATTTTTCCATCACACGTGGAGTAATGCATTCATTCATATTTGAATTTAAACCACGCTTACGTTAATTGCACTAACAAATGATGTTACGAACTATTCTTGCCTGTATGGTAAAACACTGGTAGTGAATTAAGGAGGTCGTGTCTCTAGAGGATTAATACGTATTAGTTATGCAGGAACTTGATCTTATTACTTATTTAATTAAGTTCGGGTTGTTAGCGAAGAAATCGATAAATGAACGTGTGCGATCTCGGCGTATTCGATTTATTTCTCATCTAAATTCAATGTCATTGAATATTTGTTTTTGTGTGGAGTTACAGAATAAAGTTTAAGTTTAAACCACTTTATTTAATGTTCTTGTTTGTTTGGTAAACTTAATTTGGGCCAATCTCTATTTTAATCAGTGCGGAAGTAGACAAATGGGATTGAAAACAAACTTATGATTTTGATTGATAAATGATCCGCATTGAATAAGCAACCCGAAATACCTTTTGGGTTTTGGATATCGGAGAGACAACTTTAAATTGATTAAATATTTCGATTAATAAAGTATGAATCAGGTTTATCTATTTACCTATTATAACCTAAGGCCAATTTTTTTAGAAGAAAAAATCAGTTCCGTCTCTCCGCTTTAACCAAGGCTGAAACAATAGACGACACATTTCCCTCTCCATCGATAAAGATCAAAATTGTGCATGACTAGTGACAGGTGCCTGCACCACAATAAACCGTTCCTGTCTGCTGATTACCTTGTGAGGGGAGATTTAATCATAGGATAGCTAAACAGGGGCGATGAGATGATGTGCCGATAAAACCAAGATTAGAAATTTCTAGTTGATTTGAGAGTCATCGCGTTAGGACGGTAGACTGGCACTCACCAGGTGATCATCGGCTTCAGTTAGTCGTAGGAGGTGGATTACACGCTCAGTTTGGCATCAGTTCATTCCAATCCATTGTTTTCTGAGTCAGACTGATCAAGTAAACATCTAACAATAGGTGGGTAGTTTTAAAATGTTTTGACATATCAAACACAGATTGATTTGGATGAACACCTGCCTGAATTGATGCCAGTTGAATGCGTATTACACCACCACATGATAATATCATTAGTACTGCTCCAAGCTTACTGAAGCCATGTTGTTTTACGACACAACGATTTGGTGTTAGCAATGACCCGGGAAAAATCATAAGAGGTCCTAAAAACCTTTTTTCGTGGCTAAAATGAATTAGTTAAATATTTTGCTTGACCAAACCATCTAAGCAGAACATTAAGATCAGAACCCAAATGGATTCGGTCCCAAAAACTTAACAGCCTCTTCTATTTTCAGGCCTTAAATCTTGATGCGAAATCGCTCAAATTGGTTTAAGCCTCTTTTGATTACGTTCCTCCATTATGGTGTGGTGTTGTGTCAACCGCATCGTGGTTATATTGTTGTTCGACGATATGGGCCGGGAGAACGGGAGACAAGAGTCGGATGCGAGCGGTGTGTGATGAGCGAATCGATACAAAGTCACTTTGAATGCTTTACCGTATGATATTTCACAGCAGATAAGATGTTCTATCTTGAGTAGATACAGGTGACTTGTGGCCTACATGTTTGAAAGATAGATACGTTATATCAGTGCAAGAAACTTCTGTGAGAGTTCAATTTGAAGAGTAAGGTAGGTATTTGATGCCTGTAGGCTTGAACTGATCTTGATCAACTCAATCTCTCAATCTTTGTCAATCTTTTACATCTTGCTTCGAACCTATTCAATTAGCTCTTGAATCTACAATGACATGACACCTTCTGCGTCTTCATCTGGACTAGGATTCCTGCACTTGGATAACTTCATGCTATCTAAATTTCTTCCTCTTTTAATGTCGATTGACTACCATTAAAATTGTGACCGCTCAGTATGTTGCTACCGTTCCAATACTGGAATGTGCAATAATTGTGCATGGTGGACAGTAAAGAAGATGAAGCATGTCCGGTGAGGGGGCTTCGCGCCGTCTGTCAGTTTACACGTTATTTGATTGCATGAAGGACGACACCCGGTCGACGTTTGTTGAAACTTTATCGAGACGATTATTGCTGGTTGAGAAAACTGGCCAAACATGGGTGTTAAGTGACGAGTTAATCCAAAACGGTTAGACGTGTCGAAATTCAATTAGCTCCGTTGAAAACTAACTATTGTTCTTCGTAAGCAAATACAAATCGTGAATTAATTCAAATGTATGCATTTTATTGTAAAACTGTAAGTAGGTATTAGAACCACTGTGTATTACATGTAAGTACGGAATCGTGATTGGTGTGCACGCTCATACCCGTTGCACAAAATGAAAACATTATCATAAATTACTGTAGACTTTAGAACTGATCGTTTGACCGCTTATTGACATGCATTTGGTCATTAAAACGAGCATTTACGTAAGTAGGTAGTTAATCAGTAAAATTTGCAGTAAGTACATGTTAAAATACTCCAAGACCACATTTACATCACAAACAGATTAGGAAACGTGGTGTTTCTTACGAAAATCGCATGTCTTCCCACTGACCTAATTCCTACTCTAATGCAACAAATAATTGATTTAATCACAATGTCCCACACCTAAAACAATTACACAAAGTTAGTCCATATCCACCCTAATTGTAGTGACGGAAACGAATATCAAATGTACTTGAGTGACGCTCCCTAGGGTTGCCTCGTATTGGGGTCTCGGGGACCCTCGAGATGGCAATCAAAGAGAATGACCCTGGCAGCCACCGCGAGCAGCAAATGTCCTTCAATTATTTTCTTTACCTTTACTTCGTGCGTTATTTCTACTTCTGAGATGCTCGAATGGGATTTGTGTAGTGTGTTAGTTCTTTTATTTTTTGTTCGTCTCTCATTTCGTTTTTTGTCGGGGATTTTCGGAGAACATGTTTGGGTGTGTTTGTTATTAAGGTTGTTATTGTTGCAATTATTTAGGTAACCTCTTATTCTTGTTTTTCTGATTAGAAATCTTTTGTTATGAGCCCGGATTCTTTAATAATATTACTGCGTACCCGCAGTCATCAAACACAGATATTTCTGCATTGTGACTTTTCTACACTACTTATGCCATTAAAATTTTGTTTTGAGATCTTAACTTTTAGTACATTGGGAAACTCTTTTACAAAGCTATTATTGGAAGCGTACTGACTGATGGGTTGGCAAACTGTCACAACCTCACAACACAATGATTTATTAACTTTTAACTGTCCATTGTTATGTGACGACTTCAAGAAATGATTGGTACTCTCTGTGACCTCTTAGCACAAGAGACTGCCGTAAAACTTTAAATGTATTTCTCACATACATAACCTTATCTACGTACCTCACCTACCATGTTATCCAGCCATATGTGCCAGTATTTCTAGACTAGGTTATCTAATGTTACATGGAATCCGAGAGATGTATGCCCGAGGGGTATAAGGCAGGGCAACGCCGGCGTATGATCGATCCTATCAACAACTTAGTTAACTTTGTATCTTCAGACTTTTATTTACTCACGTCTATCTTAGGCCCGTATGTCTGCTAAAGTATTTTCGTCTCTAGAGGTCCTTGGCGTTTCATTCTGATGATTAACTTTTGCTCAATCTTCAACCTAGTTAGGGTGGTTATTAATTTGGTCGGATTGAAATGCCATAGCGGCGGTGCCAACGGCAACACCGTTTCCTAATCGAGTTGTTTATTCGAGCGGTAGAATTTTATGGAATTGTAACGACCGTCCTGATACTTTTTGTCGAAGGTCTGAATCTTTGTTTAGTCCACAATGAGTTTATGCATTTTTTTTCTCATAAGAACTATCTTTCGTGTGCTGCTTAACTTATGGTTAAAAATGAGTCTCTCACATCTTGGCTGACACTTTTAAAGCAAAGCTTTTCGTTTTTTTAACAGATATTTCTTCAACTGGCGGAGACAGTAAAAAACCGGAGACACGTATTCATTATTCTGGCTGTAATGTAAAGTTCAATCCCTTACATTTCGTTCCCTAAAAATAGACACACTTGTTGTTTAGAAAACATACCGCAGACATTTTATGCTTTGCAAAGAACTTCAAATGGTTACAAGTTCCGCAGACATTCCGAATCATCGCAAGACACATGATCTTAACCTTATACCAAAGCTATTTGCGGTAATTAACGGTCGATGTCAAGTAGTACTACGCTACCTAAGTACTTACCGCTCGTAGTACGAACAGTCTGGCAAGGATCCATGAACCGTCGGGGCCAGCCAGCGCGCCAGCCTGTGCTAACGTGTTACAGCTTTCATATTGATATTGCATACACTGGTTTACATACTTATTGTCTTGGACTAATCGATTTTTATTTTATCGTGTTTTGGAAGTGTTAAAATCTGTGCCAATTTTTATCACAGGACACTTTTGCATGATTAGTTTTTCAAACGCACGGTTCCCGAAATAGCTTGCTTTTCTGTGATGCATATTATGATGTTAGGGTCCCAGAAATCCCGACAACGAAAAGGATGCTTTCCAAATATGTTATGCTCGCATTTTATAAAAAGCGAGGTGAGTGGGGAGCGCTAAGAAGATGAGTAGCATTTTGTACGGACGCATGTGCTTGTGCAATTGCGCACCCTGGTACTAATCGGCTATGAGACCCCTAATTCGTCACTTCCCAATATAACAAGACTTGAGCAATAAATGTGGTACCTAATCGAAATAGATAAAACTGCAGTTATAGGCAAAGTACTCTATGTGATCATCTCGTTTATGTTAATAATTAATTTACCCACAATCTACGAGAGTGATGATGATTTAATATCCACAGATAATACCTGCAGAGCTTGTGTGGCTTGACTTGTTTGGACAGCAAACAGCTAATGGCATATTAATTAGTTCCTCGAGTAAATGGAAGGATATAATAGGTAATTACTTTGTTGGTGCAGAGGTTCCATCCAACATGCGAAAAATTGTTTTAGAATCTTGTGAATAACTTTTATTTTCTCCTTTGAATTATTGAGCGTACGCCTTTTATAGATACCTAGAAGGTAATATTAAACTTCAAGATATGCCTACAACATATTTTATTGCTATTTCACGCCGAAATAGGACATAAAATATAAAAGCATTCCAAAGGTTACGGCAAAGTGACTTCTTGAAAGACGTCTTTAAAATTAAAGAGATATTTGGGCCACAATCTAAATTGCGTACATACTCATTATATTTTAACAGCATACAAAAGCGATAACAATGATTGGATTCAGGGGAGCAGAAACCATAAAATTGAAATCAATTTTGCTGTAATGGTTATAGGTACATAAAACACGTATTGCTGGTCACTGAAAGAATTCTTTTATCTTTATTATGTCTCGTGGTCGACTTTTATCAACTACTTTTTCCTGTTCACTTGATACTGAACAATATTCTGACGTCGTTCTATCTTCGAACTGTTATGAATGAATGGATCAACATCAGTGATCTCTATAGGGAATGCCTCGGCTAATTCTCAAAAGCCCTATCCAGACAACCCTGAAAGTATGTTGCAAAGTGATAAAAGTTTAACAAATAAAGTTACTTAACTTCTTCGCGATCAATTTACGAGTTCTTATGACAGTGTAAGATTTCAATACACCGAACATATTTATCGTCTGCCTCGCCATATGATCGCGATTTGGGATTTGTAAAAATGTTACCCTTTCAGATGAATTTCGACTTATTCAGGAGGTAGTAGGGGTGAAAATCATTCGTAGCGAACGAGAAAATTCCCGCTTATTTCTACGACTTCAGTTCTTTTTGATATTCACCCTTACAACGAGGGCGAAAGGTGCTTTATCTTTTATCAGGGTATAATATATTCAGTTCACAAAATGAATTGCGAGTGTTAGTAACTCGGAGTGAGCCTGCGAACATATTCGTGGGGATCTGTTGCGTCGTTCCTTTGGTCGAGAACGAATCCTATTCCTAATTGTGTTTAGGTTCTATTTCACTTGACAATGATTGTGGGGATTTTCTTGAAGGCGTTTTCCGATCGTTTTATATGTAACTTATTTGTTGATGGCGGTGGGTGGCTTCCAGAGATATTAACTTGCTCGGGTCTATGTTGAACACCGAGCTAATGAGTGTACTAACAATACGACTTAGTGGAAGCTTTGTGACTCGAATTATGTTAAGATATCACATGACTCGAATTTAGTTACATACGGTTATGTTCGTCTATTGTTTCGTTTCCTTTTCATTTACTTTTATTTGATTTATCAGTATCGAAATAAACTTTCTTGCTTCAGTAACACGTGTGTTTTTGTTATGTAAACTGGAGTTTCCCATTACTTCAGACTGGTATAATTTTAACGTCTGTTATTCGAATAAGTACTTTCAGTTCCGCGATCATTGATCCGGCAAATGCCAACTCCAGGTAGGTCAATAGGTCACAACTCACAAAATAAACAAAACAAAAAAAATAATTACGAAACTTTTTAATGGTTTGCTTCATGTCAACTTCATTCTCGACGTCCCAACTTTCTTCGCCTTCCTATGTTCCTCATTTTGCTTCACTCGCTGTTTTTTCATTCCATTATGTCTTTTAAAGTTTCCCGAACGGAGACAACTAACCTACATAAGGTTGGTTTTCATTCTAGATTTTTTTCTACAGTTTACTCACCGATTCTTTTGTGAGGAGAGTTCATCGTCATTATTTCTCTTTGTCTCACTCCTTCATTATTTCCGGTGGACACAAAAACTTTATTGTTGAGCGCTTTAAATATTAACCCGTTTGTAGTTACAGAGGTATTGTTAAGATTTTCTCTTGTAGTTGTACATAGACTACTGTTTAAATCGACCCGCCTTGAAGATTGTTACTTGCAATGCTTTGGTTATGTTGATCAGTAAAAACGAAACAAATACGAAATAATCCTTCAATGGACGTTATAATTCGGCTAACATTTTCATTGAAAACAAATTAAAATACGAAGACGATGAAATTTATGTTTTCCAGTCAATTGTTTAAATTTCCACAAGCATGAAATCCGAGCCGTTTAATAACCACTTATTTTACGTTCACTGAAGAACACTTGAGACTTGATCTCAAGCCGAACTGAATCATATTTTCCTGCAAAATTTTCACTATTTATTTCTCATTTTTTAAATCGTTAATGCCTTGTGGTGCTAAGTGAGGTCCATTTTAAAGTATATTAAATACTTGCGCCAGCTTTTCTGAATGATGGTGTATTGGTTCAATGTTAAGGTTCATTTTGCTTTGTGGTTTGTTGGAATGTTGGTTGCAATGTGAGATAGAGGCTGGTGCCTCACCACGGTCGGTGTCGTGCAATTAACGTTTTTCAGGACGAGCGCTTCAGGGCATTGTGACGTTGCTCTCCACGTGGATAAGATGGCTGAAAAGTACTGAAATCCCTGGTACTCAAAAGGCATCTTTAAGTATCGGATTTTACCCCGGATGACGACTCACTTGGTTGGGTTTCATTATTCCTACATTTGTAATTTTATGAGGTTGCTGACCTGGTTATATTTTAGGTACTTTTTCATGTTTGTGTATAGTTTGATGTTATTACGGAAATATACACGTTGAGTAGTTAAATCTGCGTTTAAGGACGTATAAATTAACTACGTCAAGTTACGCTTGCTTAGTTAAAACAACATAATTTTATTCCTAACTTGAACTTTTTATCTAAGAGCAAAAATAATATTCCCGAACGTTGCAAAACCGAATTCTAGGTAAAGGTAAGTACACACAATCTCGGCTCGCTTTTGCAAGTGTCGCGGTAGACAAATGAGCAATTTGCCGTCTCATCACAGTTGTAACGTTGCAAAATGGCGGCGCAGGCCTCTTGCGACATTACTCGTGGCTTTCAAACCACACAAGAAATCTTGACGAACGAAAAGTTTTCAACTTTAAAGAAATTTTAAACGGCAGAACTGACGAGTGGAGATATGGAGATGTAATTGTGCGTAGTTCGGCTAAAAAGTACCAATCCACATCAAAATTTCTTTTATTATTCTATATCTTTTATTATTCCGAAGTTGATATTCGAAGATGATTTTAAATAGTTTAAATAGTATGGGTATGATTTCACTGCATAGTATTAAGTATTGAGATTATTGGATTATTTAGAACTGAACTATCACATTGAAATTAATATATGCATATGAGATTTTGGGTCTAAGTTGGATCAATTTGCTAGAACTAAGTCCAATTCGTATAAAGAATTAGTCAAAGAAGCAGGTAATATCTTTTATTTTGTTAAGCCGTTGGTTTTCTTGCGGTTATAACCAAGTGCTACGGCAACCTCGAAATTAATCGGCCTCTAGAGGATTGCAGACCCCAGTTTCCCTGCTCTTCGATACCTTACCAGTGAAATATGGTTGGGATGGGACCAGCACTACTGAATATTTCTTTCGTAATATTAATTTATGAAAACCGCTAAAGTGTTTGGGAGGTTTCCGAGTTCGTTTCGTTCGGACTTGTGGTCGGCGCGTGTGGAAAATTTAATTATCAGTCTTGGTAGTGGATTTCTATCGTTATTCAAGACGCGTATGTCTGGCGGCCGATGACGTAAGAGCTAAGTATTTATTGGTATAGACATTAGACCGATGACCTCCCGACAATTTGACAAGTAAAGTTAATGCGGCATTAAGATGTTTTCTTTTATTTTGTAGTATAATAAGTATTTTCTTTGTTACTTATCTGCTGAGCAGTCTGTAGCCTTGATTAACCGGCTTCTGTGTCACGAAGTTACTTTTTACACGCGATGTTAATGCTTCCTAATTCACCTATTATTATTTTGTATGACAAAAGAAAATTACTTTGCGATTTATGCTGGTATCATTGTCTGTCGCAACATTCACATCCAACGGCTTTATTATTTGTTTCCCAGCATGATAAATGCTATAAGCTCGAGTTATGACCTCTTGTCAGGTTTCATAAGGGACCAGTATTGTTTCCCCGAATCAGGATTTGAGGGAGGCAGTGGAATCCCCGCTAGAATCATGCAGATGTCAGCCATTTGTTATTCAAATTCGTACAGACGTCTCGACGCAAACGCACCCTGACATCGCGATGAATATGTAAAAACGATTATGGAAAACTTTTGAGTAACACTAAAACATTGCTTGGTGTGATTTTTTGTTGGTACGTATGAGTCACTGTCAAAAGACACGTTGATACCCACTCATAGATGTCAAACAAGATATCAATAGATAGCATGACCGGCAGAATCGTTTTCGTTTCTATATTCATTATTGTAATTCTAATAGTTCTGATGACTATATGTTTTGTGCTCAGGTGCACATGTGTCCTCCTTTCCAGTCTCTCACTGCACATAAGTAATGATTTTCATAGTGTCCCACTGTGCCAGATCCGAACAAGAACAGTCCATTCTATATCCATCGGTTTTTATCGTGTGCCATTGACGATGACAGCAGTAATTACTGTTGTTCACAGCTCTCATCTAAATGCTTAATGCTTGTACGAACAATTTACTTTTAATTAAAGCAAAGCAGATCTTTCCCAGTTCATTGTTGTCGCAAGCAGGGCACTGTTGTGATCTCATTTTATTTGTTCGCTCGACCCTCCGATGGACGGGAGTGAATTGACAAAGATTCCGCTACGCTTTTTAAATGTAAATAAAATTTATTTTCCTCAGTGAACACCCTCTTGCTGTACCTATGTATTTGTGTATTATAAGCCTTAGTGCCTTTGAAAAATTTTCGCTGTCACGAGTTGCAGGTTTTCGTCTTTACCGGGATGCTTTAAGCCTTCGTTCAGACAGTGTAATAGAAAAGCTGTCAGGATGCAATTTCTTCGCCGACCGTGCTCCTTTTTTTTTATTAAATCCGACACTGTTCAAATAATTTATTAGTCACACCTATCTGTTTCGCTCGTTTCATTGATTTTCGATTACGGCGTGTGCACGACAATTGTTTAATATCATCAGAGCTTCGAAATAAATGGCGCGTACATTTTTTTAGTTTAGGGGGCGGTGGACGTCGATGTTAATGGAAAACAATCATGTTTTATTGTACTCGTAAGGTTTGATGGGGATATAAAAGTGCTCACCTTAAGGGAAGGGTCTGTGCCTTCACGATAATGTTTGCGGGATTCTGTACTTAAGGTACCCTTTTAGGTTAGTCGCAAAAAATCAACTCTCCTTTATTCATTCGATATTGCTGGGATCTTCTTCACTAGGGGCATTATTTCGATTTATTGTGGCATTCTTTTGAAATATTGTCTACTACAGAACGTAAAACAGTTTTGTTATCTACTCTGGTCATTCAGATTTTGATTCCAAAATTATTAATCTGTAAAAAAGGAGGTTGACTGCTGAGATGACGTTATAGAGAAGTATGGAAGAAGAAGACATGACGAGCGACCCCAAATAAATGGCCGATAGGCGCGGGAGAATGATGAACTATTAAAACCTGTAAAAAAAAATCCAATACCTATCACCTATTTTAATAGTAGATACAGTTTAGATTTTGCCTAACAAAATTAACGTGTTGTAAAATTCACGGGTTATTTCCAGCGTTTCACGAAACTGTTCACTGTTTTACCTGCACTACTTGATAGTTTCAGTGCTGTCTCACAATTTGTGAATTTTAAGCGAACTTTACTGAAAATTCATTTGTTCAAGCTCGCTTTACCCTTCTATCGCAACGTAAAATATCTTTCAAAGGTCTTCGTTAATATTGTACGGATTTTATTAAACGATATTAATATTTGATACAAGTTTTAAATGTGTCGTATAATTTTATTTTCCTATTAGCTCTGTGAGTAATTTTGCTCATGTCATCTCTTCGTATTTATCCTTTAATTATTAATAAGTACTTTTTTTTTTATCCCTAATAAATAAAATAAAAATTTAAGTGCTCGGCTGGATAGTTACTTTTAGCACTAAAACGGTATTTATTATTGCTTGACAAACATTCCATAATAACACTGTATATTTCAAAATTATATACTTTTTATAAACAGCCATTTCATAATCATAGACTTAAAAGTTGAAGCGTGATCTCGCAGTGTGTTGCAACCTTTTTCATATTCATTCAAAAGCTTAAAAAAAAGTTTGTCCGTAACTCTTCGGACTCGGTATTCAAAGTTAGGAGAAAGTTTTGGGGTCAAGGACCTTTCTCAAAACATTCCAGTAAAGTTGGCGTTGTTTCCTACGATATTTCCGACGACCGTTGCATACAAAATTCATTTTATACTAGCTGTTGCCCGCGACTTTCGTCCGCGTGAAATTATTATAAAAATATATTACTATTTGATTTGAATCGGATTATGTTAACAATTTCCACGGGTTTTTCTTTGCACGGAACCCTAATCCTTTTTCTAAAATAAAAGAGAGATAGTCAAAGTTACTGCTTATAACACAAGCTATCTGCCAGTAAAAGTCCCGTCAAAGTCAACCCAGCCGTTTCGGAGATTAGCCGGAACAAAAAAAAAGTTATTTTTTTGTTATAACTACCGTATAAACTTTTATATGCATTCAGTAAAAAGCTGTTATTTTGAAATTACAAACAGACTCTTCAATTTTGTTTTTTTTATTTGTAGATGAGGAAAGTGAGCAATATGTTGTGTACCGACTGCCTCTATGATGTAAATTTAACACCTGTCTATGTCTGCACTTACGTAAGTAATATTGGCACCTTTTTGAAGAATCTTCACTTGTTTAAACTGTGGTTACGTCTCCAATCTTTTAGCGTTGTGTGAATTTGTCGCGCACACAGAATAGACGTTTAGAGTTCAAGTACAGTTCTATTCAAACTTTATGGCGGCCTGGAAGTTAGTTGCGAGTGACAATCTGCGCAGGTGTAACCGTTCAAACTTTATGGGGGCTCGGAACATCTAACGTAAGGCTGCCCAGAACACAATTTAAGGCGGGATTTGTACAGAAACGGCGTAAGGTGAAGGCGCGGCGCAGGTGTAGCGCAAGTGTGATGCTGCTTGAAAACGTCTTCATACAAAATGTACAGTAGGCGACGTGTCGTGAATAACACTGAAGGGGCGCAAGGAGTCCTCAAGGGCCGATGCCTGCCGGGGCTACGGGACTGTTTGAAAGAGATACCGTGGCCCCGGAATACAAAAGGCGATGAAGGAATATGGATGGGTTTTAGTCGGTCAAAGTCTGACACTCCCTCCTGCTCCGTCCAGAGCGGGAGGAGTCGTTTGATGATTTCCAATCCGAAAAAAAAGGGGCGCGGTGCAAGCACGCCGTTCTTTCGTATCCTTATGAATTCCACGCAAGCGCTGCGCCTGCGCCGCGCCTTCACCTTACGCAGTTTCTGTATAATTCACGCCTTAGGTATCAGCGGGGTGCAGAGGACGCATCGTCTTGACTCTAGACGTCACTCGCAGCTAACTTCCGAGCCGCCATAAAGTTTGAACAGAACTATGGCAATTTTTGGTCTATGTGAACGTTTCTCAGTGCGTCAGTGGTCACTTAGACTTAGACCATGAGCTGGCCTAGTGTCATACAGAGTTTGATTCAATATATATAATATGTATAAAAGGCTTTTATTATTGTCTCTTACTTTACAATGCTTCTGCGCAGCATCGCTTGTCACTTGCGCAAGCGCATTGGAATTATTATTTTTTGGTTTCATAAGTAAGATTTATGTTGAAAAGGTGCGTGCCTCAATTAATCAGTCAGCACCTAAATATTATGAAATCAAACTTGACCATTGAAAGCATTAGGTTAAGTGAGTTAGGGACCCATTTGTCATGATTCGTATCTTTTAATGTATTTTCAAGGTCTTCTTTGTTTTGTTTTTGTTGTAATCATTTTGACGTGTGTAAATTAGTTATTTCAAAATCAATAAAATTTAATTTATGAGCTAGCGAATACCTTTATGTCCTTCATTTATTGCTTGATATTAATTTAGATACCTTCAAATGTCAAGAAGAATCACGATTACAACATTTTACAATTTGTTAATGCAATCAATAATTAAGTAGAAGTAGGTATTGGTATTTTGTTTTGTTTTTATAGGTCAGTGGTGAAAGGGAATCAAATAATTAATTATCTCAGGATAAATCACCCACACAAAATATTACTAAATTATTAACGACTAGCTATTGCCCGCGGCTTGTATCGCGTTTTTGTTGGAAATTATCCCACGGGCACGTTGTAAATATAGCCTAATGTGGCTTCCTATTGGGGAAAGAATTGTCAAAATCGGTTTAGTAGATCCAGAGATTACCTACCCCCTACATACAAACTTACAAATTTTACCTCTTTATAATATTATTATAGAAGTATAGATAATGTTTACGTTTTAACAGAAAATAATAATCAAGTCGTAATACGTGTCTGAGAAAGGAAAACGCCAGCATCGGCCTGTCGGCCATTGTGTACAGGAGCCAAAACCAAGTACCCAAAACAAAGCCAACATTGGCACCAACGTAATTTGTTATCTGTAGATGTACACACTCGATGGATACAGATTAAAAAACACGCTTCGGTTCACTAACTTTTTAAATAAATCTCAGGACACCAGACAAGGGTCCGACCAATGCGTTGTTTCTCGAATGTTTATTTGCGCCACATTTCATTTGTGTCCAATTTGGATCAGTCAAAACTTTGTCTACTTACATGTGAAATTATAATTTAAATTAATGCATTAATTATCACCTTTTATTTGGACGAATTTTTCGATTTACTATTATGTAAGTTCTTACATAAAATGAGCAGTTAAATAAATACCTATCCATTTATTAATAATTGAAATTATAAAATTAATTGAACGTGAAGAAAAGTGACAAAACGGTGTCATTTTTAAAGGAAATACCCACTTATTTTCATGTCATAAGAATCGGTGTTTTCTATTTTGTCGCTGGACCTGTCCTCTTCACTGTTTATACCGTGGTTCTTACACAAATTATCAATATGAAAAGGCTTTTTATCTCTAAGCGGGTCGTCGACCCCTATTATATCGGATAATTAACTTCTTAGAAACCTTTTGGCGAAATTCCATTTGAAACATCACAAGTTGCGATTTTCTCTCTCGAAATCTGAAGATTACAATCAAGAAAATCGAGTACAAATGTCGAGCGGGAGAGAAACTGACTCTTTAGTGTTTATTTACTAACCTATTTTGTTAATTATATTGTAACACTTTCGTTTCATACTAGAGTATTATTCAATAATAGCTGCGCTCGTAGTGTCACCCGCGGTGAAAAAGTTAGCACACGTCCAGACGCCAGCACATCAAGCTACTAAAATCTGTCAAATTTCTTTAATAGATTTTAAACTTTTTCGTTCTAGCATTCAGTTCAAGCTTGATTGGGAAAAAATAAAAATATTTGAGTTATCTCATCATCCCACGGGAACATCGCCTTTTTCCGGGATTAAAAGTAGCCTACGTTAATCCAGCATACAAGCTATCTTGATATTGAAATTTCATCCAAATCCGTTAAGCCGTGAAAGAGTAACAAATATATACATACAAACTTTCACTTTCATAATATTAGTGTGATATGATCCGCTCGGGGTCAATCTTCAGGTTAAGCTGCGCTTGCCTAGGTTGGTCTGTGGATGGGTGACCACCCATTACATAGCGAGTTTCCTCCATGCCTCGGAAAGTACGTTAAGCCGTTGGTCCCAGCTGTCATTTGGAGATCTTTGACAGTCGTTACAGGTAGTCAGTGGCTCGAAAGTCGTACCCAGTACCCTTTACAAGTTATTACCCAGCACTAACACGTTGTTTTTTTTTTATATAACCACTCGCTGTTCAACTCGATAAGGTTGCCATACTGCTTAACCGGACTATCCTGCGGTGGCCAAAAATCAATTTAAGGCCCCCAGCCAGGGCTTACAAACTAACCAGTACTAACTGGGTTGCGGAGGTCAGATAGGCAGTCGATGCCATGGCCAGTCGAAGGCAGTCGAAGCCATGCAAAATACTGGTATTCAGCTGCATCCGGTAAGACTTGAAGCCGACCGCACCACAAAAGAGCAGATGATGTAAAGACCATTTAACTTATCAACTTTTTCCATGGATGCGTAATAAAAAAATATCCACGCAAAATTTCAATTTATTTGTATTGTTTGCATAGTTGGATGTAGTTACACGAAAAGGATCCAATCCATACAAAGTCGCTTTGGAGATATTGACGATTGAAGTTTGGAAGATATTTCTTCATTGGTATTCATTGTAAAATTAATTGAAAGTATGATGTTGTGTGTGGAATAATAACACTTTTTTATTGTTAATAGTATAATCAAGCTTAGTATTGTATTTTGTTGATAAAAATGTTTAAACAGATGTTTTGGCTGGATCTTTTTTACTGTACTTTATCTAGATAGTTGTTCATTCTAATGGTCTACACCACATCCTCAAATATCATCTTCCTCATACTGTTGTAAAGAAGTTGCCTAAATATTATCTAGAATTCTATTCAGGCTGGGCTGTGTTTGGCTGGGCTAGAAGGCTGACGCGACGTCATTACGCCTCGGAAATAGGCACTTTTCCCCTCGTTAGCGAGTCCGAGCTGTCCCCACTCCGCTATCAAACTACATTCATATTCAACTATCGTATGTGTGCTCTTCAATTAACGACACGTTTTTAAGACGTTATATGTCATAATTAAGTGGATTTTATATACATTTGCGTCTGCAAAAAATCAAGTCAAAGTTGAATTTAATTACAATACTGGCCAGATTTTTGTTTGAACCTACTATTCAGCAATAATTTACACTTTTAGCTAAACAAGAAATTAATAAACAAGATTTTTTTTAAATTCTTTTGTCGTAAGATATTCGAAATGTTTGTAACACAAGACAAGATATTTGATTAAGGGATTAACTAATTTGGAAAATCTTACGCAGATTCCATTTTTACGACGTTCCATAATCCATCTTTGCTTGCTCAATACTGCTCCATCATCTTGGGAATATAATCTTTAAACGGTTCCTAAATAAAGTTCATTTCAGATCAACACCTACAAGACCTTTTTATGCGAAATTCTTTTCTTCATAATGAATGTTCGGTAGAGTACAAAGCTACGATTGTGTTTTTTTGTACAGTACAGTCCTGTACGTTTATTGCTGGAGTTTTAATTTCTGTAGTATTAATTATAAGGGTGCTGGCGATTATGAAGCTTAATTGGTACCTTTGTTCTGGTTCAGAAGGGCGAAATGGGATTTAAGTTTTAAAATACCACTTTGGATGGCGTACAACCGGTTTGTTAATCAACGTCTGGGTTATTTACGTCGTTTTATGTTTGATATATCTCTCCGTTACTATCTATTTGAATATTACATGTCCGTGTACTGGTTTTGCAGAAATAAAATTCAAAGATAAACATGAATGAATTTCAAAGAATCTTCACGGAGTCGTTCTATAATTATGTTGGTAGTTTATGACGTAAACCGTCGTTAATGTTATTACTAGTTATTCATAATCTGCTAATTTAAATCAGTTAGCGTGTTCTTACAAAGGACATAATTTATTTACTCCGTTTACATTTCTCATGGTGTCATAACTTGCTTTTTACTCCGGGTTCGTTCACGCGACCTTCGAATTTGGGTAAAATATTTGCGCTAGTTACGTCTTAACGTTGACGTACGGCGTAGCTGCCCGCCAATTTTCGTGAACTACGTACCTACATTTAGTTTAAGTGGACTTTAAAATGAATTGGTTTGAGGAATAATGAAACTCTGTGTATTAGACTGCCTCGTTGGTGTAGTGGCCGCAAGCGCAACTGTTGAGCATGTGGTCCTGGGTTCGATCCGCGGGCCGGGCTAGGTGTTATTAAGTTTTCCCTTGTGTCCAATTGATGGCAAAAGATTCGCCCTGCACGCCCGCATAGGACTTAAGCGCAGGACACAGAAAAGACGTAAGACGAGGGTGGGGCGCGGACGGGGCGCAGACGGGGCGCCGCCGTTGCGACTTTTTAAAACATATAGAAAAGACGAGGCACGGACGCCCCGGGCGCCACGAGAACGACGAGTGAGGCGCGCGCCACGCGATTCCAGGCAACCGCATCCCACCCACCCGCACCCCGTTCTCGCCCGCCCCTCATCCGCTTGCGCCCGTGCCCCGTCCTTTCTATCTGTTTTAACACGTCGTAACAGCGTCGTATCCGCGCCCTGCTCGCGCCATGCCTTTTCTGTGTGTTTTGCGTCGCGACGCTTCTATACATTTTGTATGAAAAGGACGCGGAAGAGACATAGGTAATATGTCTCTTCCGCGTCCTTTTATGACAAACAAAATTATGTCTGTGCCTCGTCTGCGTCTTAAATTAAAAAAAAAAAAAAAAAATTGTTTTTTATTCATTATAATTGGCGAAATATGGGCGTCCCCTTTTCTTAACCCTTCAGACACACAGGCACAAGCTGTTATGTATTAAACTAAGTATTATTTGTAAAGCTGTAAGGTGTGTATAGGTCTTAAATATTATTGACTATAAAATTATTGGTCTCTAACAAAATGGACAATCAACACCAACTTTGTTATAACTTCTTAACGATTTGCTAACATTAGGTCAGTCAACTTTGATGCAACAGTCTAGACTTGATAAACAATGGAATAGTTTAGCAATCACAGACCACTGAGACGAGCTTTAAGATAGACTTAAGATAGGTATAGAGAAGCTACAAGAAGAAATTTCATAGAAAACGTGTGATTCCATGTCTCAATAGATGCCTTAAATCCAAAGGATAGGTATACAGGGTGGACGGGACGTATTGAATACATCATTCCGAACGGCCACATACAAATTTTTCATCGGTAATTAAAAAATCGTAATTAAAATAATAAAAAAATCCTTTTCCATAAATTTTGACCGTGTATATTTTTTTTAACTATGCCGAAAAATTTATATGCCGTCCATATACCTACTTACTAATTTGTCATCGTGCATCGGTTCGGAATTTCATGATGTAGGTAATACTGACTATGTGGTAATCGTACCAAGTGCGTATAATTGTCAAGTTTGACATGTTACACGTCAAGTATCGCCAACAATCAGTTGGTTCCAGCAAGTGGACTAGGATTTTGATCGCGTTGTCCCTTCTATACTAAATCGTAAGTAGGAGGTACTCAAAGATTTAAATTGTAGATTTGCCATTCCGCGCCAAAACATTTTCTTGTTTCCATTTCGTTGACAATGTGATTTGAATAGTCTCGCTCACTCATACTGCACATCGTATTTCTCGTTTCATACGGGATTTCGATCTAAGTACGGAGATAGCACATCTATGATATAAATATCTATGTAAGTTCTATATTTAAAAATTTTTGGTGACGAGCAAATAAAAGAAATCCAGTAAATTCGACATTCCGTCGCTATTTAACTCTGGGTCTCATCCCAAAACCGGTCAAGCCGAAATTCAAGATGGCCGGCTTGGCGGGAATACCTACAATATTTACATTGACATTTGCGTTCGGGCGCGTTCGGTTCATGACGCGCGTGACCTTCACCTCGATCGCAGGTGAACGCGCTTGGAACTTGGAACGCACCGGTAATATCTCGGGCGCGTCGACGCGTTTCGTTGATGGTCCGCTGATGTCCCGCCGTCTGGCTGTACTAAATGTAAAAATATAAATGTGAAAGCAACTTTGCCTGTCCGTCTGTAACATTTTCACACCTTTTAAGGACGGGAATACACATGCCATGCCAGTAACATGCACAGAAGCCTGCAAGTAGCTTGCATGCCATTCATGTAATCCTAACCACCCATCAAAAGTTGTTAGCTCACCTTGGCATGTAATAAACTAATTGCGTAAAATTGTGCTACTACTGGCAATACTGGCATGCGTATTACCACGGATTTGGATGAAATGCACACGGATAGACCCTGACTTTCGCTAAGAGATGAAAACTTTTTTTTCCAGTAGGCGAAACCGCAGGCAATAGCTAGTACTAATATAAATCATTTAATATGTTCCCACATGTGTTAATTGCTCACATTTGTCAGACTATCTCTAGTTGAGGCGGTTAGTTTTTGTCAGTCCTGAAGGAACTTCCAATTGCTTACCCACTAAGTACTAACAATTAATTTATTATTCACGCTTGCAAAACCTGGTAACAATTGTTTTAACGAAACGAAAACAATAGTATCTTTCACAGAACGTGCTTGTCTGTAGATTAAAATATCGCCGCCTCTTGGATACTTTATTTAGGTTAACATTTACTTATTCCAATATCTCGACATTAATCGTGTTTGGATCCACTGCAGAACACCAATTGACTTTGTCTGTAGACATTCGTTGTGTCTCAATTATTATTATAGCGTGTATTTTCCAGGCCACTGGTTTTTCGTGACAACCAAAGATCCTGATAAGGATTACTTATTGTTCTAGTCGGTTGTCATTCATTATTACAGCAATTACAGATTTATCGCGTTCTTTTTCAAGGTTTGTTCTTTGCAGCTAACTCGAGGCTATTTACTCAGTAATATTCATGTATTAACATAAATTATGAGCAAAATCTCGGTAAGATCTCCTTCCTAACCTTTTGCGTAAAAAACAAGACAAGTAGTATCTTATTTTATTTGGTAAAAAATCTCTATTTAATTAATTACTAGCACCAATAATAATAATTTCATAAACTTATTAAATGGCAACACTTCACAAAAAGTCACGCAACATTAACGTATCGCCAAAAAAACATGTTAAAATATTCCAGAATGTTTCTGATGTGTGTAGATTGGGTGTGAAGCTAGTCGCTCGGTGACAGCTGTCACTCAGCCGTAAAGCTCCGACGACTACTAAATAGAAGCCAACTTAAGCGTATGCGCACTATTTTTAGCCCAATCAGCGAATACGAAACTATATTTAGTAATTATTGCTTGATTGACTGCTCAAGCCGGCAAAATTGGATGAAATGAAGAGTAGATTTGCAGAGATCAGAAAAAGTAGAGTATATTTAGCCTTAACTTCAAGGATGTGAGTACATGAGGACTAGTGAATAACACCTTCCTCTAATTTAACAGTTTTATTACGGTACATAAAATACCCGAGGATTATAGAGGGCGGCAATCTTCACCTTGATACTTGCTTCCTTGAGATTTTGGCAAATATACGAGTAGGAAGTCAACCAATTCCTTACCCAAGAGACTCGTACCTGTGTTCGTACGGTGGGCTTGAAATACATATTTATATAAATAGATTAAGAGCAATTTTGATGACAATTTTACGACCTCCGATGATTAATTGTCAGCTATTCGTATAAAAAGAAAAAACGACGACGCGCTTTGATTCGACGACAGCCCTGTCTACACGTGCTGAAGAGCTAATTGAAAGATTTAAATACCTTAATCTTTGTTTTGTCTGCTCTATTTATGTTAGTCTTTCATGATCTTGTCTTTCGTTCACTCGTTCTTAATACCCTTTATTTTGAATACCTATTTTTCAATGTAGGATCGTTGGAATGTACTTCTAAGCTATCCGAAATGCTATCCGAAGTGTTGTGTGTTATGTATGTTGTAATGGGACACAGTCACCTCCTTCTGCGAAGCAGTCATGCTAGCGAAGGAAGTGGTGGGACGCGAGAGGGAGAGAGCCTCACGTCTCAGTTGCCGCGGGAGACGCCCTGTGCGTCGGGGGCCACGTGGGGGCTCCCGGCCGCCGTAGGCGCGGGCCTGTGGACGGTGAGTAATGGGCTAACTCGCCGTCCGTCCGTCTTATGACGACAGGCCGTGTCGACGCGACGGCGCGTTCGTGTTCCACGCGCGCCTCAAAGAGATGTCAGCAAACAGGAAGGGGTCCGAAAGGACCGATGCCTGCCAAGGTTGCGGGACTGTTCGAAAGAGATACCGTGGCCCCGGAACACAAAGGGCAAAGGAAGGAACATGGATGGGTTTTAGTCAGTAAAAGTCTGACACACCCTCCTGCTCAGCCCAGAGCGGGAGGAGTTATTTGATGATCTCCCAACCGAAAAAAAAAAGTAGCTAGGTAGCTAGTAGTAAATGTTTGTGATGAAAGTGTAAACAATAGGTAAGTCAAGTCTTTTTCAGGTTCATCATTCTCTTGCCGCTATTCCAAGTTATTTGGCGTTCGCGCAGCAAATCTTCTTCTTCCACACTTCTCTATTACTCGTCATCTCATTAGTTACCTCCTTTCTAACCATATCATCCTTCACATAGTCCATCCATCGTTACTTTGGTCTTCCTCTACTCTTATAGCCATCCACATTCATACTCAGAACTTTCCTCACGACATTTCAATTGTTGTTCAGGTTAAATTCTTTCGAAATCACTTATATATGGGAATTAGTTAGAAAGCTTTCAACTTTATATCTTACTATTTTTATATATCTCCGAGTTTTAATAAAAATCATCGACGAATATTGAATTTATATAACATTAATAATCTCGATTGTTAAAAAAAAAACATGTTTAAGATCAGGTGATTTAAAATTGGAATTTCCGGTTTAATCTTCAAAAAATTAAACCAATCATTGCACTCATGTTATAAAAAAGTCGCTACAAATTTACATCCACAGGAACGTTTTATTATTTATTAATAAATCAAACACTTTTGAATCAGACTATCCTTAGTAGTCCTGTCCTATTTAGCGTCTGATTTTGCATGATCACAGTGGGCTATAAGCACATTGCAATAAGGCTGCATGCAGGCTTTCTTAATGGGTAAAATAAGTATGAAAGGACTGTAGTGCCTTGACCAATTCCAAACAAATGATCTTAGCTAATAAGAAGAACAGATCTCAAATGTCACTGTGAAAAATAGCCTCTGTCAAGGCTAGTCTCATTAAACTAATAAACGTTTCGTGCCCCCAGCTTAAGTAAACGGTTAAAGACAAAGCCTGACATCACCCCACTCTATTATTACACGTATTATGTTAATGGTAGGGTTGAAAGTTCTACTCATCAATAGTTTCGTTGATCGTTCCATTAGGTGTTGAGCGAATACAAACAAAAGGATGTTCTATGAGCTGAGATTCAAGGTTAACAAGTTTAACACTTATCTTCATGGATATAATTATACAAATAAATTGCTTCTAGGCTACATCACTAGTTTACGTGTTTCCTTTAATGGATCTTCATTAAATTTATTATTAGTGTCGGGAATTTATAGAGGCATGCATCTTAAGTTGACTTGCAGGTATAACCAGGGGCCTTAGTCTGCTATTGCAATAGTGTCAGAATGGTCTATCATTGATTTAATAAGGCCCCTAGCCCACGGCGTATTGAAGCGCGTTCGAAACTCGTTTGACGTGAGTACAAAGGGTAATTCGTCTGCGCGGGGCCTTATTAAATCAATGATAGACCATTCTGACACTATTGCAATAGCAGACTAAGGCCCCTGACCTGTACTAGATTGAATTATATGATGATGTCAGCCAGTCAGCATTCAACAAATACAGAATTATTATGTAAAAAATATAGACGGAACACATTATCTTATACTATGAATTGAGTACCTAATAGTACACACACATTTCGCCAGTCATTTTTTTATTTTATTTATTTTCTTCCATCTATGACTATCTTTACAGGGTTACCTGATGCGATAGTGTACACAATGACATATTTTTCATATTTAAATCCCATGTAATGGGGGGGGGGGAGGTTATTGCCAGCAACCGGGCACAAATCCAGACTTCGTGACTACCACTGAGAAATTCCTGATGTAAAAACCCTATAACACTTTGCCCGACCCGGGAATCTAACCCAGGACCTCTGCTCAGTAGTCGCTCGCAACCACTATCTAACAAGCAATGCAGTAAATTTTCTTCTTCAATACTTATACAGGATGATTTTTTCAAGTGGGCGTGGATGGCCAAATCCGTAACTATGAGGAATAGAATAAAAGCCGGCCAAGTGAGAGTCATACTGACACGCCCACAGGGTTCCGTAGCACCAAACAACATAATTAAAATATTTCGAAGGCTCTATGTTCTATTTTAAGGGTTTGGTTTCCGCACTTAGTCCTTAAAGTGGACCATTGTACGTGTTTCGAAGGCTCATTCAGATGTGGTATTGTATTACATTCAACAGCAAAACTTTTTAAATTAATTTTTCAAAAACTTTTTAATTTTTCATAGTTTGTTAATGAAAAACATAGTTACTGCTGCTGATTGATGCAAAAGTTCCATATCTCAAAAAATCAAATCTTATTCAAACCAATTTTGGTTAAAAGTTTTTTTTTCCGTTCTACAATCCTACATTTGCAGAATGTTTCTCTTACTTTAGGAGTTACTCATTTTACCACTTTGGAAGTGTCTATCTTTTAAACGATTGACTTTGAGAAAAAATGATTTTAGAAACCTCAATGTCATATTTAAAGATCTATCTATCTATAGACACGTATAGGTTTGATGTTTTTTTTTTTAAGTTTCATTTCCATGTATGGGGGAGCCCCCCTTAATCTTTATTTTTGTATTAAAATTGTAAAGCGGTTCACAGAATACATCTACCTACCAAGTGTCAATTGTGTAGTCCTAATAGTTTCGGAATAAAGTGGCTGTGACGTACACGGACAGACTGACATACACGGACAGACAGACAGACATGACGAATCTGTAGGGGTTCCGTTTTTTGCCATTCGGCTACGGAACCCAAAAAAATCAGTCGCAAGCACGACTGCTGAGCATGAGGTCCTGCATGCTCTGCAGTCGTAAATGTGACCATTGGACCAATGAGGCAGTCAGAATAGAATAGAATTTACACACATACGACACGACATGATGTGAATCAGGATAGAATAGTTCTGAATAAAAATATAATGTTCGCAACATGCGGTAGACCAGATCTTAAAATTGGCACGTGTAAAGTATATATTTGACGTTTTTAGTCCACGTGTAAGCTTTAACGTAGGTAGTTGCTCTATTATTTATTTATTAGATAAGCGCCACCAAAATAATGGCCAAATAAAAGCGCACATTTGGATTTTCAACTCTTGGCTCGGCGCCGAGAGCTGAAATTCGAATTGTGTCGCTTAGTATTAGCAAAATTGAGCATTCTTTTTAAAAGTTTTAATCCTCAATTTAGAGATTCCTAACAAACACACGACGATCATCCAAGTTAGGAGATCCAAATAAAGCTGATCTCTCATTGTGAGCAGCCCAGTTCCATTTCAATCTAGCAGCTGTAAAGCCAGCATCAGTTATATGGGTTTTGGAGCGAAGTATGGAGTTTCTGATGCGGCCCGTAAGTTTTTTCATTCATTAGCCATATACAGGGTTAGTTTCCAAAGACCAGCCAAATTCTCAGATATAATGCAGTACATCATTCTGAGTCCCCCCACATAGAATTTTTTCTTCGGTTATTAAAAAAAAAAATCTGCTGTTTCCTACAAAAGTGCAATACCTAGACGGTCAAAATGTATGGAACAGCTGTTTTTTTTTAAATAACCGATGAAAAATTTCTATGTGGGGGGGCTCAGAATGTCGTACTGCATCATATCTGAGAATTTGGCTGGTCTTTGGAAACTAACCCTGTATTACCCACCAAATAAAAATCAACTAAATATAATGTTCTTTAGCTAGCAAAGGCAATATGCTTGCCCGCAGGTTCGCTCGTTGTAATACAGACGAAAAAGTCACCCTCTCTAAAGTGTCATACTCTCGACGATCTACAATGTCCTGCGCGTCCAATTTAATAACGCCTTCAGGATGCTGTTGGGATTGCCATGGCGCTGTAGTGCGTCGAGAATGTTCGCGGAGGCTCGCACAGATGTTTCCACACTATCATGCGAAAGAAAGCGGCATACTTCTTACTACAGCGCCCGCAGTGACAACAGCATTTTGAAGATGGTTGCTGCCAGATCTGCCCCTTCCAAAGACACTTTAAGGGGACAGTAATAGTTGCAAAATAAATAATTAAGCTGTAAATATTAACAATACTAACCTAATTACTTAAGCACCATTGTTACTAACACTAAAATACTAACAAAACTATGAACTGTAATCTGAAAATAAAGTTTTTTTTTAAAGGTCAAGGTCAAAAAAACCGTTTTACCACCTGAATATGAGTAAACATGTACATTTGACCGTTTGTGATAGCGACCGACCGTCTTAAAAAATAACGATTATCGTCCACCTAGGTACGAGTTTATCTATGTATTTGAATATAAAATAAAATCGAGGTGACTGAGGTCAAAGGCGATCACATGACCTTGAAGTTTGTTGCGCGAACATTTATGAGAACTTGTTTGTATGAGTTTTAATTAAGTATATTATTGCGCAAGGTTTTAAAAGCTTTCAGTTTACTTTACAAATATTAATGTATTAACTTTGTTGAAAAGTAAGTTTTTATGCCTGACTGAATTATTAATCAAAGATTTAAAGAATTTTGAAGTATTTTTTTTTCGGTCTTTCTTGAATGATGACTATACAGGGTGATTGTTTCATGCGTGTGTCAAATTCCAAAGATGCAGTCAGTTTTTAGGGTTCCATACCCAAAGAGTAACCAACAGGATCCTGCCTGAAGCCTGCGCTGTCCTTCCATCCGTTTGTCTTCAGCTGCTGTAACTCATGATCCTTAATAGGTAGACAGTTGAAATTTATACAGAATGTGGGTTTCCGTTGCCAGTATAAAAATAATAATAAATTAAAAATTAAAGGTAACCAGCGAGTCCGACTCACACTTGGCCGGTTCTAATAAAAACTGGCCTGACACTCCGTTGAGTATTTTTCGCTATATCATGTATTATCAGATTAATCTATTTGAAAAACTTATCCCGTCTATCAATATTATATACCAGCGTTTTGTAAATGTTACAGCACCATGCTGAGATAGGGGCCTTTTGGCTTCGTACAGGACTAATGAGGGCTATCGTTTTTGAGCTCACCAGATGGCACCACTGTCGATTAAGGTCCTGCCAAAAATTCTATTTTATACTATAAGGTACCAATAACTTCATGAAAAGTTTATTTTATTACGTATAAAAACATAGTGTAAACTTCAGGTTCATATATTATATACAATATTCTCCATAAAATTAGCAAGCATGAAACATTTAAAAATTATTTTATCTCCAAGTACTGAAAATTAAGATTTTAAGTTGCTACTTAAAAACTTCAAGTCATAATTAATCAGGAATGACTCAATCTAGACCACAATCGTGAATATTTGTAAAAATACGTGTTAAAAAAGCACGCAAAGCGTGAACTTTGTATGACATGTGACATTTCGGTGCCCCCGCGCTACACTAGCGCCTCTAGCGGCGAATTCATACGCGATAGCCCCCATAACGTTGTTTTTTTATTTTAATTATAGTTTTATTACTACTTTTATAATTTTGTTGTACTTAATGTAAATGTAATCATATTTTTGTTTTATTTCGTCCTGTGCGGGCTAATAAATACATTTTCTTTCTTTCTTTCTTTCAATAGTCATAATAATAACTGTTCTGAAATCTTGTTTATACGTCATCCGTAAAGCTATCCAATTCGAGTTGATTGACATACCGTGCCGTGTACATCGGAAAATTGCGAGTTACCAGACGGCTCGATTCCGCCGTATTATGATTTATTAGGCGAGTCGCATTGCCAACTGTCAACCCCACACCGAGCAGAATTGAACAGCTAACAAGATTAAATGGAAACCGACTAAATTGCCGATGCTAATGTATCCGGAAATATGACTTTGTTCTTAATGTCTTCAATGCTAATTAAGTTATTATGAAGCGGCAAGGATAAATCTTTTAAAACTGGTCTGAAAAAATGGCACCAGTTTTTTAGGGTCTTGAATATAGGTTAACAGTGAAGTAACACTTATCGAAACTATATTCTGGGTCTTGAACATTCTATTTTAACGGTCCTAAAGGGGCGCCGAAAATAGTCCCAATGCGGGGTGTTTTTAGTGTTAGTTAAGACCCATTTTCGGAGACACCAAGCCAGGGGGTGAATGTAAATAAGATTTGAATTTTAAAGCAGGTTTGGACACGCGTGTGTAGTAGCTTCAGCACTCATTGGAGCCTTGAGACTCGCGTGTAACTACGCATTTTTTGTCCTAAATAATATAATGCTGCGGCTTTTTTTGGGTTTTTAATGTAGCGAGGAATGTTGATACACGATGTTTAAACTTTTTTGTGGCATAACTTGTGCTTTTGTCCTGTAGTCATGTGAGGTTAACATTCGTTAAAATGTTCGTCGAGTTTAGACGCTCGCTTTAATCGTCGACTCCTTGACTTCACCGCACTGTTTCGTATTTTATTTTTGCGCGTTTTTTTTTTATTCTTCTAGTTTCTTTTATATTCGTCAGATGGATAAAAAAGAGTTTCTGACTGAACTTATTTTCAATTATAGAGTACAGATGTTAGTATCTTAGTGTGGATTTAAATAATATTAAAAAACCGACAAGTGCGGACTCGTTCATCGTAGTAGGGGGTTCTCTTTAATTTTGAATTTATTTAAAATTTTAAAATTCATTTTTTTTTTTAAGTAAAGTTTTGAAGTACGTATCTACTTAGTACTATGAAGTATTTTCTAACTTTATTAAAACTAAATGATTTAAAAAAAGGTTACCCTTATAATGAAAATCACAACGCAAAATGTACATATCCTTTCTTTTCAGCGCCATAACATTTAGCTCGGCCCACAACACCGTATAATATGTAACTGGAAACTCCCTTGCATTCCATGAATGGCAGCCCGTATTTCCGGAGTGCGAGGAGATCTCATCAAAATCGGATCAACGGTTCTGAATAATAGGGCGTACATAACATACATACACTTGACGCATACCTGTGTGCGCTTAATAATAATAGGACGTAGGTGCCTGCATGTTATACTTAAATATATGATATTTTATATTATTTTGTATGTAACTATAAATTAATAGGTAGGTAAGGTAAGAACAAATTGAGTTTTTTTTTTAATAAATCATCTTGTATGAATAATTTCAAGGTTGGAGAATAATTATATTGTTTAAATAATTAATAATCTCTATCAGTTTAAATAACTAATAATGTTTATTGGTTGCCTGTGTTATTTGGAGAAATAAGACGATGGATTCCTAAGATAGTCGCTTAATTTAATAAACCAAAGTTATTTTATAATACCTTTGTTGGGATATAGAGAATATTAAATTCTGAAACCATGCTACTAAGTTAGGTTACAAGAACTTATTATAATTCTTAAATGTAACAATTTCCACGAATTTTGAAAGTCACATATCTTTAAAAATAACTAATCACGGACCTCCCCATATAAATAATGGAAATAATAAAAAAAAATAATATACATATAATCATAATATAATTTTTATTCAACGCGAAATGTAAGGGAAATGAGCGACGCTGTTTACCAATGAAACTTGAATGCTGGAAATCATTTATTTCACTGCTCGTAGCTGATAAGTGAACTTATAAATACACTATTGAAATACTTGACGGCCCGCGTAGTACGACCCCGCCATTAGGGTCCCTGCGGACTCCAGACTTTCTATCAGCCAATAGTTTAGAATATTGGGCTCTTAATCAGCATGAACATTGAAAATGTATACTAGTTACATTATTTTATATTATTATTATATTACAACGTTTCGGTATCGGCCGATAAATCAGTTTGACGATGGCGATCAAACTAAACTATCGGCTAGATCCGTATTGAGCTGTTATCCCGCGCGCACACCCACCGATTGTTTAATCGGCCGACTCTGCCAATGTTCTAACAAGCAAATTGTTGTAACTAGCAAATTGTTCGAAAGCAATAGACCGACTGTTGGTCTGGGTTGCGCATTCGTCACCAACCCGACCGTTTAGTTAGCCTAGTGTGCTACCAGCCCAACCCGACTAAAATATCGGCCGATAGAAAGTCTGCAGTCTGCGGGGAGCCTTAAATAGCACATTTCGCATTTACAGTTCCCACCACGAGTCCCACTGACCTCTTTAACAATTTGAATGAATTTGTATTTCGAATGAAAGAACGTTCTATCATTCTATATTCAATAAAGTCGTTTCAAAAGGATCGGTCGCAGCAACTCAAAATAGGCCACGGAAACGGTAGGGTGAAGAACAATACAAGTACAAAGTATTTATTAAATATCTATAGGTATAGCTGTTCAATTATATAAATTAAAAGTTTCAATGGATACGTATGTTTAAGACCATTAATCTAACAAAAGTACTGAACAAACTTCCCTGCAAGTTCAACAAGCTTTTCGGCGGTAAAGTTTTCTTATAAAGCTAACAGGGTTACGTAGCACTATAAAGAAGTACAGAAATCTTTTTAAAAGTTTGCAGTAATGAAAGATGTGAACAGACACATCGATCAAAGTGTAAAAGGCTCAATTTAGGTTGACACATCCGAAAATAAAGGGTTCACCGCAACCGCACACTTTATCATTTTTTTATCCTTTTGGTTGTGGCTTGATGAACATGGTAACACACGGTCTCCAGTGTGCCATCAGGCCAGGGTGAATGTAGCGATTAAAATTTCAAAGACCGCTTGTGTATGCTATGCAGCCCGAAATAGCGTTCCCTCTCGGTAGATTGACGCTCACAGAACTACCACCCGATTTCTGTAGTGTCGTGTCACGCAAATTTTTACTCTATTGTTTTGTGTGTAAAATCTAATGTTGCGAAGTAGGGCGTACAAAAATATGTCGGTAGACTTACGCGGGACGTGTGTTACTTACGAGGCAGGAAACGGGGGGAGATACTACTGTATGTTTGCCGAGTGTCTGCCGCGAGATTTGTATCGCATTGTACATTTGTTGTCGAGCACTGAATACCAAGATGATGTCACGTTTTATGATGTGCGTGATTGAATAAGGCCTTTAAATGTTAAGATAAAATGATGCTTCTTCACTTGGACGGGTCGAGGTCAAATGAGTTGGTTATGGTTGTGGGAAAATAGTTTTATGAACTTTGTTTTTTTTACTTGGTATCAATCACTGCTGCATCAGTAAAATGTCAAATTGCTTTAAGCATTTATTAGTTATTGTAGAAGTTACATTTTAATAATAATTATTAATGACACGCTAACTAAGGCGTCGTTCACACTACGCGCGCCGCGCCAAACGACTGGTAGACAAAAACGCGATTTTTCGAGTTAAAAAATCAAGGTTAGCGGCCGCGTGGCGTGCACCCTCTAGCGTTGCACGGGTTAATGTAAACGATGCCTAACAAGGACTTATTTTTAAACTTCATGTCATTTACTTCTCCGTATTGGCCCCTAAATCGTTGATTCATTGCCAACAAAGACTTGTAGTACTCCATATGAACAGAGCATTTGGTCAAAAATCAAAATAATTCACTCCTCGATTACCGAAGCTGTTCCGAGGCACGGAGAGAACTTGAAATGTAATGGATGGTCACCCATCCACGAAAAGACCTCAGTAAGCGTTGCATAACCATAGAGGTCGACCTGTGCAGTTGCTAGTACTGCGTTCGATTACACTGGCTGCTCCAATTCTTTAGTTTATACATTCGTAGACGGCACTTTCGTTGGCTCCGTATGATATCACTTCGTAATCTGCGCCATTCCAGCCGTAATGGCGCGAGTGAGTCGCGCGCCATTCTCACGTCGACGACGAAGGCTTTAGTATCCCGCGCCATTGCCAGCCGAGCGCCGGACATCCGCCACGCCACGCCATTCCACGCCATTCCCCGCCAATGCCAACTGTCGCACCATACAATACCCTCCAAGGCGTCGACGTTTTGTTTTGTTTAATTGAAAATTTTCGTCATATCGCGGCCTATTGTCTTGTAAATAAATGTCCGCGAAATGTGAAATTGTTTGTCATTTTCGTGGTCGACGATACGCTTTGTTAGTACTTAGCTGTTTTACTTGTAAAACAATTTGTATAGACCTACCTTTATTGTGATGTGAAGCACCTGCTCGCAAAATCGATACTTACAAGGTCGTAAAAGATCCTACCATTCCTCATTTTGTCACGTTGTAAAAGTGCATTAATAAATTAAACGCAATGACGACATAATATTTACTGACCTCTCTTCGAGTTTCTCTAAACTAAAGACATGAGGCAAAGGAACTTGACATTCCACTCAAAATGTCAGTTGAGCCAGTAATAGTGAGGGGCAAAGCGTAACTGTCGTTGGTCAACGGTTAACAGGGTGTTGCTATCGTCGCGAAGCGTCGCAGACTACTCTTGGTTTAATTTATAAACTGTTAGCTGTTGATGGAGTGTGTGAAAAATTATATACACATTCTGTACATTAAACTAAGTAACTCTACGCAAAAATGTTTGCTGGGAAATGACTTTTTTTTGGGGTAAAAAATCAAATTTTACGGTAGGACTCAATGTAACGCACCGAAAACATTGTGCTAATGGATGGATTGAATAGTACAGGGGCCGTGAAGGTGTTTAAAGTAAAAATCTTACATTAAAACCATGTATTTGAAAAAAAAACTTGTGGAAAAGATGGAACTTTGACCCCCAATATCTCCGTAACTAGAAGGTTCCCAGGTATGGTCTAGAACAAAAAAAATATCGCAATGACGGGGAGAACATTGTGCCCTTCGGCTTCTTTACGAAGGGGCTGACGACTAAAATAGAAGAAGACATGCTACGTCAACCCCTATAAAGATGAGCAGTACCTAGCTGCTCATTCACATCAAATTTGGTCCTGTCATTGACCTCAAATACAGAGCTTTTTGGTCTTAGGGGAATGTGGTCAATTGGTTTAAATTATTTATCGGGATACGGGCTACTAAAAATGATGATTGATCATTTTGAAGGGATTTCAACCGCAACTTGTAAATAATTAAATTCATTCATCATCAATGAATGTATCTTGCGTTGTATTCACAGTAAGCAAACCAAAATAAACGAATTACGTTGTAATTGTTGTTGTGGATCTTTTTGTCAAAATTAGGCAGAATATGACAAATTATAATCTTAATTTAAACGTACGATTTTCCACACAGCAAATTAATTTACAAATAGTCCCGCTAAAGTTTATCACTTGCATCTCTTCGTTCTAGCCCATCGACTGCTTATCAACCGGCGACACGCGGCCACCAGAGGATTTGACGCCGAGATGCGCGCCTATTATACTGACCACACTATAACGTCTTACTACATAGCACTGCTATTCATCCCAACTAAATAAAACATGTTATTTTTAATGAACTGAATATTACGTGCTCTACATCACTATTTTATTCACAAAAACAAATTCATAATCCGATTTGCAGACGTTCTATTTTTGAAAATTCGAACGTCTGATTATACAAAATATAAAGTACCTACGCACCGTACATTTTATTCAACACTATTTCTCGCCCACGACTTTTTTTTACATAATAGGTGTATTAATTATAGCCCAAATCTTATTCAAAAGCTATTGACTATAAAGTTCTATGAAAGTTTTACCGAAAAGCATTCATTGGTTTTTGCGTGAAAGAGAAACATCTATAGATCCATCCATCCATCCGTATATCCATCCTCACGACTTTTACGTTCATAAAATAAGTAAGATTCTATAAAATTTGATTTTAAAATGAGAACGCTAAACTCAAATCCGTTGCAAAGGCTAAAATATAATCCGACGTTTTTCGCCAACAACAAAAGTTTGTTACTAAAAGATAAGTGATAATAAAACAAACTTCGAAATAAAAACAATATCCAGAGGACGTTAAATAACAAGTAGGTAATTAAAACGTCACTCATCGTGCCTGAGAAGGGCCCATAACGAGAGCACTGACGTTGATGGAGGACGCTGATAAAACTAAATTAATTTATAGAGTTAAACACGTTTTCGTTTAGACCTTAAAAATTTAGTAGATAAACAGAAAGTTCACGTGAATGAGTCGCAAGGGAATCGCGTGCTTAAGGACCCATGCTTGACCGACTGCGACCCATCCAGAGGGGTTACGTCTTAAAGTAGAAGTAATTCCAGTGTGGGAAAAAGACAGAGCTATACAGGTCGTTAAGCGCCATCTCTTTCCCACACGGGAATTACTCCTGCTTTAAGACGTCATGGTAGGCCACCTGGTCATTCGGTTTGTTTGACTTCGTATAATAACTTCTTACCGTGAACTACCAAATACCCACCGGGAAAAGTTGCGGCTCCAGTTTCGTCCCGGGAGCCTGAATTATGAAGTAACTTGTTCAAGATTGAAAACTGTAACTTTCAACAATGGCAAGTTAGTTTCGACTGTAGTTACCTCCTCCTGCGTGGTAATAAGCTACATTTTTCTGTGTCCTCCCGGGAAATTACGGAAGAATTTCGGATACTGAGGAGTTCATTGTGTAACTTTAATCCGGGATTTTTCTCACAGGTTCGTTCGGTTATTTTGATGGCGACCATTTGTCAGTGTTGCTTAGACGCCTGGATAAATAAATGGAGGATTCCATATGTATTATTGCTGCTAGCGTGGGCACATGAATATTTAACCCTTTTTATGCGATAACCTAAATAAGCCGCGGCGAAATCGTAATTACGCTTTATCTGCAAAGTTCGGGGCATTAATCCTACTCTGATAGTACTGATTATGTTTATAAAAAGGCTGAACATTAATTTTACTTATTATATATATTTTTTTTTTCAGGTAACGAGTCACCATGCGTTATAAAAGTTTTCATAACTTTAATGGAGTAAGTAATCGTTCACCGATCAATTAATCACTTGAGATGAATCCAGACAGAACTCCCGCATACAAAACGAAAAGCCATAACTCATTTCGAACCTAATATGAACCTCAATCTATTATCTCCTAAGCGATTTCGCACCGAATGAATATTCATTTAAGAGTAATACCATCCCAAAATGGCATTAGAAGACGAAAAAAAATACGCTCTTCTCGTGAAACGAGGAAACTCATTTAAATTTTTGATTGTGAATGAAAGCTCCAGAATGGCGGGCCAAATAGCAACATAATCGAAAGTTCAATAATTTGTTTTGACAGATTTCCTAGTATTTGGGTGTCTAAAACTATGCCCCAGTATAATTATAAATAGAAGAAAAATATTTTTGGCTCGTTTAACGTAAAACTGACCTTGCCGACCTTATTTAGAGGTGTGAGGTAATGAAAAGTCCATTCATTTATCTTTTGGTCTGACGGCGGACGGCATGTAGAATCGTCTGCACATGTCGCTAGCCACAAGACGAATGACCGAGTATCGCGCAAAAAGGTTGCGCCGTCGTCATTAACGAGGGTAGTTGTAACCTTGTAATGAGGAGAGTTTGTGTGGACGGCCACATTCTTCATATCGCGGACCATTGCTCTGTTTAGGGTTCCGCCGTCTAACGATCGGCCCTTTTCATTAACTCGCTTTGTGGCTCATTCTCAACTATCTTTGATGTTAAAACCGTAATAAGCTTGTCCGAATTGAATTTTATGAAGGTTTATAAAACCCTTATAGACTTAATGGTGTGTCTTTTGAAACGTTTGAAGGGGGGGGGATTTATCTATGTTTTGTGATGTGATCAAGTTTAGTTTGAAAAGTTACCGTGTGATGACCCGTATTATTCTCTTGAAAGGGATCTACAATGGGACAATGAGATTTGGGACGGCCTTTTAGTAAACAAATGGGTCATTCAAAATCATTCTCATAGTAGTTATTCAGGTCAATGTATTTTAAAACTCGTTGGACTGCCTCGGTGGTCTAGTGGTCGCAAGCGCGACTTCAGCTGCTGAGCATGAGGTCGTGGATTCCGGTCCCGGGTCGGGCAAAGTGTTATTGGGTTATTCCAACAGGAATTTTTCAGTAGCAGCCACGGTGCTTGGATTTGTGCGCGTTTGATGGGAAGAGGCTTGCTCCCTATTACATACTTAACATAACTGATGAAATGTGGGTGTACCATTAGGTACACCTCTGCCTGACCCTTCGGGGATTACAGGCGTGATTGTTATTTTATGTATTTTAAAATTTGATTTGTTTGGTCAAGGAAATCAGTGGATTATGCTTTTCGGTGACATTATCCGTTAAGCGCAGATGGGAAAAGATATTAAATTCTAAATACGACATCTCAATAAACAGCTTTTCAAAACAAAAATACAACTTTCCGTTTATTTGTTTATTATTCAGTCAATGGCGCAATTATCTGTTTACCTTCCAATCGCATTAAGATATCAGTTTACAGAAGGATAACGCAATATAGAGGAATCAGGGCAAGTTGTAACAAAATACCTATGTCACAGCGAGGGAAGGAGGGAATCCGAGAGGGAAGACAACTGTTCAATTGATCACGTATTATTGAGATACTAAGACCGTCACATCCGTTTTGTGTCCCGATATCGGGATTCCGAAATATGTTACCGATATTCTCCGGTTTCGATAGCTGTCGTGTTCGGTATTGTAATGTTATATGTATCGGTTTTGAATATAGGTTCAACGGGTAATTGTTTTTCAATATTTTTGGCACGGGGTAAGTCATTTAACTTAGGCTACTAAATTTGAATAGACAACTAACTGGTTTAAGATAACTTTGATGGAGTTTCAAAGTAACTTAAATATTAATTTCGGACCGCTTTTAAATGTCTTTCTTTTTTTGTCGTGTGGTTAGTACCTGGTGTCAGAATTTTTATGCCGCCCATGAGCCTCTAACTTGGCTTTACATGCCGTCGAGAAATATCTCTCTCTATATGCATGCTGGTTTGGTTTCCACACTATGTTTTCTTTCACCGAAGCTGGTGATTTTTATACAATACGCACATGAATCCTGAAAATCAAAGGTGCGAACTCGGGTTCGTATTTGAGATCTATGACTTGGCAGTCCGACAGTCACACCACTAGGCTATCACTGCCTAGTTTTGGAAACTCAGGGCTTAGTCAGGGCCTGGGGACGGTGAGCTATGGGCTAGCTCGCCGTCTGTCCGTCTTATGACGACAGGCCGTGTCGACGGCGCGTTCGTGTTCCACACGCGCCTCAAAGAGATGTCAGCAAAAGGAAGGGGTCCGCAAAGGCCGATGCCCGCCGGGGCTGCGGGACTGTTCGAAAGAGATACCGCGGCCCTGGAACACAAAGGGCGATGAAGGAACATGGATGGGTTTAGTCAGTAAAAGTCTGATACTCCCTCCTGCTCCGCCCAGAGCTCGAGGAGTCATTTGATGATTTCCCATCCGGAAAAAAAAACAAAAAGGCTTAGTCATTTTAATTCGTTTGGATAGATAACTAACTGGTTTTGGTTAACTTTGATGGAGTTTTAAACTAAACTCAATATTCATTTTGGATCTCCTTTAAATGCTTAGATACTTGTATTAAGTCTACTTGGTAAAAGGTCAGATTTCAAACTAGACATTGACTTCAGACAAGAGGAGCTGTTTTAAATGTAATAGGTACCTGAATCGGGACCAATCGTTATGACTCAAAGCAACCGTTCAAGTAATTTTATCATAAACCAGCTGTTGCCCGCGGCTTCGCTCGCGTTTTTGTCGGAAATTATCCCACGGGCACGTTGTAAATATAGCCTATGGCACTTGGGTATAATGTAGCTTCCTTTTAGCAAAATCGGTCCAGTAGTTCCAGAGATACAAACATATAAACTTGCAAACAAATTTTACCTCTTTATGATATTAGTATAGACGAGTGTATGCCTAGAGCTAGAAGTACATAATTTTATTAGCAATAAAAATAATCAGAAAGTTGCCGATAAAAGTGAACAAAGCATTTGTAACTTGAGGCTGGAAGTGCTGAAACTCGTGTGTAAATACATTATCATACAATATACATAATCCATTATAACTGGTGTTCAAGTGAACTGGAGTCGTAGTGAAGAGCTTAAGCCGACCTTGCGGGGTGCTAATCCTAGTTGATCAGGACAGATGTTTTATTGGTGTTTGATTCCGTTTTGAGCTATATTATGGAATGAGAAGGAACTCTTTTCAAAGGACACAATTTTGATGGGCCGTTGGGAATATTGTTTAGGAAAATGATACGTCTTTCATATCTGTGTTTTCAATGTAACAACAATTTTTGTGTTTTCTCGTCAAATAATGGAACAAACACGATTGGGTCTGTTGATAATTTTAGCGCCAAGAAAACTCGCAAATGATTCCAGTGTTCTATATCTTAAACTGTTCGCAATATAATAGAAAAACTACGAAAGTCTCAATTGAATAACACCATCAATCAATAAAAACCAACCTATACTTCTTCACATCCTCGGAGCCTCATTCAAATCAATACTCTCCTACTACTCGCCAATAAATTGAACCGTGACAAACGTTCGGAAGGGCGAGAAAAAAAGGGTCTGACCACTTTAAGAAAATCACATAATTGAAGAACAGTAAACGATGTGGAAAGAGGAGGCGACCCTTGGAAATAATTCTGTAGGAAGACATGCCTTTTGCCGGATGTCAAATGACGCCCACGGGCCATATATCATACGCGGTTAGGGGACGAAAACGCTATGAAAAATGACCTGAACATCCAGTTTTATATGTCACTTTAGATGTAAACATAAATTGAATGACGTTAGAGTAATTACGTCTACACAAAACGTCACCTTAATGATGCAAGAGGATGTTTTTCTTACGAATAGATAAACTTTTTTCCCGAAATATCTACACTAATATTATAAAGAGGAAAGATTTGTATTTTTGTGTGTATGTTTGTAATGAATAATCTCAAAAACTACTGCGCCGATTTCAAAAATTCTTTCACTATTAGAAAGCTACATTCACCCTGAGTAAACTAGGCTATCAAAATATACAAAAAATCTTATGTCCACCCGTGCGAAGCCGGGACGGGCCGCAAGTCTTAAATAAAATGAATATAAAAAGATGTTATAAAGACCACAAGGTGCGCATTCCCTTAAATTCAATATTTTACGATTATTACAACATATTCATAATTATACTCGTATACCGCTTGTATATCGGTTGTCGGAGTATGGGCAATATGGGCATGTGATGCGGAGGAATTAGGAAAATGTCGTGAGGAAAGCTTTCAGTATGAATGTGGATGAGTATAAAAGTAGAAGAAGAACAAAAGAAACGATGGATAGACTGTGTGAAGGCTCATGAGGTGACGAGTAATAGAGAACTATGGAAGGAGAAGATATGCTGCGCCGACCCCAAATAAATTAGGATACGGGCAGGAGAATGATATAATACATCAACAAACATATGTATACGACTAAACACGTATAATATGTTTCTCGACACGCAGTAACAGTAATTTAATATCAGCTAATATTGGATAAGACCAGTACTTCCTAAATTCTTTTCTTATTATGATACACAAACACGTAATTTAATTTTCAAGATGTAAGAATGTGTACTCGTGCTATAAAGGAATATTATCACTATCTTTTAAATCGTTGTCAAGAGTATTTTTAAAAGAATTTTCAGGCAGCTAAAAAGTGGAAATAGTACTCGTGTTAGAAGTGTTGCTCGAAGGGTATTAAAAAAGAATTAATAAAGCAAGCGTGTCTTGAGTCCGTTTTTTCGTTTTCAATTGTTTGCCAGTAAATATACAGACTAATTTTGTTTAAAAACTCCATACAAGATGTAGCTGAAAAAATTGTGGGTAAAAAGCAATTTGAGTGTAGATACCTACCAGCGGGCCAAGGTTGATATCGAAAAAAAAAATGGAACCAAAGCTGAAAAACAAACCCGAGAAATGGTTGAGTTTTGCAAACATTTATAAATGTATGAAGCAACAATTTCATTGCAGTTTTTTAAAAGTTCAAAACATTTGGCTAATCACTACTGCCTATAAATGTACTATCGCAAATAAAAAAAAAGCTTTGACATTTACATTCAACGATTAGATTGCGTCAGTTTAACTAACATGTATGGCGTGAACATCGAAAACTGTTTCCTATTAGGTAATTGGAAATACGAGCATTCAATTCCCCTATGTCGACAAATATGTGTGTGTACTATACATACATAAATCTACGTTGTATAATAAGTGTAATGTTTGCGCTTGCAATTTGTCTGCAATAACAGACTGACCCACTGTGCCCCGATGACGAAGCGTCAAGTATCAACTACCGTTCATCCATGAGAAATAGGACATCCTGGCGCATCCAGCATCCAATCTTGTATTGGATAATGCATCTGTCTGCTAGATCATACGGGTATCTTTATCAGTGACGCTCCTTAGACCCGATGGGGCGAGGTCGAATCCATTGAGTCCAATTGAACGATGCTCAGAAACTATCGTTTGTCGCACTTGCTCCGGAATGTTCGTGGAATATTATTAAGTAGATAGAAGTCTTTTAGTAGTGTCAAATGATTTGGTGTTTAGTCAGAATATTAATAAACAATTGACCGCCACAATTGGTATTTATTGGTGCATTGAACTTTGGATGTGGACGACGTTTTTAATTTTAATCAAGGCCAAATAAATCTTAAAAACCTCCGATAAATTCATCTCATTGATGAATTTATCGGAGGTTTTTAAGATTCTTTTTCTAAGAAGCTTTTCACGAGGAAATATCTTGGAATCTTAACTATTCATTCTTGCGTGAGAGTGGGACTAGAGATACAGTATCTACCTACAGATAGCGCCATGATGTCACTCGATCATTATCGGAGCGTTTCGCTAATAGACCAAGAATTTAATGAAAGGAATGGCATAGCTTATAAAAAATAACTCGATAAATAAAGCATAATATCTACTTCATAATCAATGACGACGATAGATAAGAATTTCTACACTAAGCCATCCAGCAAGTAAATGAAGAGGAAAATCCTAATGTCACGGGAAACGATCACCTAAATATTTTTACGCGGTGACCTTTTACGTTTTGACCTATGACATTTAGTATTACTTCCCTGTTCCATTAATATTAATTAGAAAAATCTTACAAAAACCTGTGTACAGTTAACATTACCTACTTAACTAAACTTTAGTCATTTAATTACGAGAATTTTATTTTATACTAGCTGTTGCCCGTACACACTATTAAAAAAAATACTTGACTTTTTAAATCGAATTTTGTTATCAATTTCAAGGGTTTTAATTTTTCTGCACAGAACCCTTATTATTTTTCTAAAATAAAAGTAGCTTATGTTAGACCTTCTAACATCAGCTATCTCCCAGTAAATGTCCCGTCTAAATCGGTCCAGCCGTTTCGGAGATTAGCCGGCACAAACAGACAGACCGAAAGACAGACAAACAATAAAAATGTGTTTTTGTTATTTGTGCCGTATACAGCGTGTAACAGAAAGGGTATAATCAAAAAAAATAATCAGCTGTCCCATACAAAATTTCAATACCTACTCGACCCAAATGTATGGGACAGCTGATTATTTTTTTACGATTTCGATGGTGGTCTCATAGAGAAAGATGTTCAGCTTGATGGTCCGTACCACAGTATTCCATATGATTATACCCTTTCTGTTACATGCTGTATATTTCAATACCTATATAAGGTGTATCTATTCATACAAGAAATCTTTTAAGGGGTCATTGTACTCATCATTATGAACAACTTTCACTATGGGACCAACGCCGACCAAATTTTATATATTTGTATATTATGTATGGCTTATGCTCTCGTCACTGTTCCGACTAGTAACCAATTTTTTTTTCCATACAAGAAGTCCTGTATAGATGAGGGAATCACACGGGTCGATCTTCAGGATAAGCCGCGATTGTCCCCTTGGCCCGGCTTTCATTTGTAGATCTTTGACAGTCGTTACAGGTAGTCAGTGTGGCCGAAAGTCTGACAGCCAGTCTTATTACCCAGTACTAACTGGGCTGTGGAGGTCAGTTAAGCAGTCACTCTATTTAAAATGCCTATATTCAGCTGTATCCGGTTAGACTGAAAGCCGACCCCAACGTAGTAAACTTATTTGAATACATATTGAAAGTTGACTTGTAATAAGCATTTTGATTGGCTGGTATATATCTTGGACTACCAACCAAACCTTCAGGAAATAAGGTTCTTTTTCAAATAAACCCAGCAACCATTTTTAATTTATAACACAATAAAACAGCGACATTAAACATTCTTGAATAAAAAACAGCTATTCCCATTACCGCAGTAAGAATTTATTGATCTAAAGTGTTCCACACAAAACTGGTGGAATGGTTACCGACCCATTCCAGAGAACCACATACGAATATATAAACGGTTCCCCAGCATCCCCAGATAGGAGCAACACTGGCTTAGGATTAAATTAAGTTGAAACCACTCATCGCTAAGCTGTTTTGATTAATAATTCAATTTATAATACAGTGGATGACTAAGCTGGGTGTTCCTCGTTCTGGCTCCTACCGGGCTATTGTGAGAGTTCTGCTAACTATTCGTGTCCGTATATTTGGTGGTCTAAACTTGTACATAGTGAGGAGTTACTAGAAAAGTGTTGCCGGCAACTGCGTTCGGTACTTCTAAACATTGATGAGCAAACCAAGAACCAGTACTTCAATGTAGCACTGGGTCCGCAATCGCATGGAGGATAGCATAGCAGCCTCTCTTTCTGAAAAAATTAAGTCCTTTGCCCCAACAGTGGCAACATTATAAGCTTCTTCTTCTGTTTTCGGGTGGTTAGTGCCAGTGTCAGAGTTTTTATGCCGCCTATGGGCCTCAGACTTGGTTTTACATCCGTCGAGAAATATCTGTCAGTCATGCTGGTTTCGTTTCCTCAAGATGTTTTTCTTTACCCAAGCAAGTGATAATAATACAATACGCAAATTACTCCGAAAAATCAGAGATGCGTGTCTTGGGTTCGAACTCGAGACCTATGACTTGGCAGACCGACAGACACACCACTAGGCTATCACTGCTTAGTTTTGGAAACTCAGTTCTTAGTCATTTTAATTCGTTTGGATAGATAACTAACTGGTTTTGGTTAACTTTGATGGAGTTTTAAACTAAATTCAATATTCATTTTGGACACTGGAATGGAATGGAATGGAACTGTAGTTAATTCTTTGCGTTCTAGCAGTACTAGTTAGCAACACCAAAATGCTAGGAGCATGTACTGAGTACATACAGAAAATTGCTGAGCTGTGACTTATGCTAAGCTCTCACGTAGTAACTTTAGTTGCTTGCGATTTCAAAACTCACTGATTTTTGACACTTCTGACTAAAATAAAACCTGCGTGAGGTTTTTGAAAGCTCCAGCGTTTCTGTCTAACATTACGCACTGACGAATTAACGTGAGCAATATCTCGGCGATATAGCTCACTAAGAATTATGGACTGTGGCGAGTTGTGGCCCAAGTCGGTGGTTCAGAGAATTGTGTAGCCCCGAGTCTTCATACACAGAAATACATCATCTGTGAAAATTTCAACTGTCTAGCTATCACGGTTCATGAGAAACAGCCTGGTGACAGTCAGCCAGACAGACGGACAGTGGAGTCTTAGTAATAGGTACACCCCTTGGGTACAGAACCTTAATAATTAAAGTTTCCCTGAGGTGACAAAGTAAGTATGCAGCAACTATAAATTTAAAGCTTAGTGCTATAACTTAGCGAATAACCACCAAAAAAAAAATAACAAAAAAAAAATTAACACAGTCAATAGAACATTATGCAAGTAGGTAGATACACATAGTACAACGAACCAACACTAATAAAATAAAGTCGAGCTTCAGACAGCGAAAATTTATCTCCAAACGGAGTACATTTTACAATAGCTATCGGTAACAAAATTCGTTTACATTCCCTTCTTTTACACCCGTTGCAAGTTCATGCGATTAATTGGTTGTGGTCTGTGCTTTGACGCTTTTATTTGTGAATGGGTCTTGTATAAGTAGGTAATACTGACTATGCCATTTTTCAAAGGGAAGCCGGTAGGAATCGAGTTGTATGGAACCTTTGCCGCTGATCTATACCAAACTTCTCTTTATCGTGTGGTTAGTGCCTAACCTGGTGTCATGAGTTTTTATGCCGCTCATGGGCCTCTGACTTGGCTTTACAATTTACATGCCGTCGAGAAAAATATCCAGAGCGGGAGGAGTTATTTGATGATTTCCCATCCGAAAAAAAAGGCATGCTGGTTTCCTCACGATGTACCGGCTACCGACCGAATGGTGGAGTTATTATTTAAATATCTGAATTCTAAATCATGCAAGTACAGAGTCAAAAATTTGCTAGCGAAACTCCGTGGATCCGATATTATTCTTTTTGGGGTCAAAAATGATTTTCTTTACTCATAAGCTAAGAAAATCATATGATCTTTTTTTATCAAGTAGATATCAATACCCATCGAGTCTGCGGAGTTTACGTGAGCAATTAAATCTGACCTTGTATACTAACAAAGATTTGCGTGTACCTGGCTTTCTCAGCTCAGTTATTGATATATAGTCTCTATGCTGTAACGCTTTTATTCAATGTAATATGTAATCTAGGTAACACACTAATATTATACAGAGGTAAAGTTTGTGAGGTTGTAGGGGGTAATCTCTGGATCTACTAAACCGATTTAAAAAATTCTTTCACTATTAGGAAGCTACAATATCCTCGAGTGCCATAGGCTATATTTACAACGTGCCCGTGGGATAATTTCCGACCAAAACGCGAGCGAAGCCGCGGCCAACAGCTAATCTAATGAAAAGTTAACGTTCAGGGGTGAATCGAGAACACAAAACTGAGAGGGATTTTAACATTGAAATTATATGATATGTTGCCAAAAAGGTCTTTATATAATAAAGTGAAATTAAGCGAGCAAAGTAGATTACTTGTGGTAACAATATCATATTAATTCAACGTTAAAATCCCTTTCAAAGTTTTGTCTCGATTCACGCCTGCCTTTTCAATTCACCCCGTTTTAACCGGTAGTTAGAGCGACTGTCAAATAACAAGCCAATATTTCAAAAGCTTGTTACAGTTAGTAAAAGATATCACAAAAAATACCATTTCATCTTTAACTTTTGTGTCATTCTTTTAATCTGTTTGAAGTCCGGCTTATCCCCTTGAAGTTTCAGCGACAAAGCTTTGCTACTGGTTTAGTACGGCGTTCAAGAATGCATATTTAGATACTTTTTTTTTTTTTTTTTACCGATGGGAAATCATCAAATAACTCCTCCCGCTCTGGGCTGAGCAGGAGGGAGTATCAGACTTTTACTGACTAAAACCCATCCATGTTCCTTCCTTTACCCTTTGTGTTCCAGGGCCGCGGTATCTCTTTCGAACAGTCCCGCAACCCTGGATATTTAGATACTTTGATTATTTATTTACTTAACTTATTTATTTTAGTTGAGTTAAACGAACAAGTACGAACTGAAAAGGCTAAAAGTTTTTTTTTATAGGGGAATTTCTCCTGTATCGTGGGTGCGTTTACAAACATTTAAATATCCACAAACAGCCATCATCATTTAGCCATAGAGCAGCGGCAGCCCATTGGTGGCGACCCCGACTTACGAACAGTAAGTCGTGGGTTGGAACCCAGGCAGGCGCATAACTTTGTGTAATTTATTTCATCACCACTGCTCTCACAAACGGTGAAGGAAAACATCGTGAGGAAACCGGCATGTCCTAGAACCATAAATTCGAAGACATGTGACATCTATCAACCCGCACTGGGCCCGCGTGGTGGATTATAGCCCATTCCCTCTCATAGAGAGGAGACCGTGTGTCCCAGCAGTGGCAACATTATAGGCTGATTACAAACAGCCAGACCCGGAACAACTACCTGTAGGCCATACAAATATTGATGACTAGGTTATATCATCATTAATTGTTTATTTATTTATACAATTTAAGTACTAAATACAGAAAAGAAGAAAGGAACGGAAAATACTACAAAGGTAATGCTTATTTCTATTGCTTTTTTCTTATTTTTTTTCTATTTTTATTGTATTGATTTTGAATTTGATTTTACTGTTAAATTTCTCACTTATGTAATGTTAATGTAAACCGAAAGAGCGGAAGTACCTAATACAATTAAATTTTTTGCTCAAAAGGTACTTCCTGTCATTTTTGTTATGTCATAAGTATTAGAAATAAACAGTTTTTTTTTCTAAAGATATCTCTTCCAGCATACCTGCGAAAGGAGAATGTAAAAAATGAGATGTAGACACAGTGTGTAAAAGAAGAAAAGAAAATGGAATACAAAACATAAATCAGAACTATTTAAATATAATACTTATACCATTTATGAATATACTAACATACGTATAAATACAAAGACAATACATATAACAATACTATAAATACAATTAAATAACTAATAATACATACTTATTCATGCATTGTTATTGGCAGCATAGTTCCAACGACCCTGAAATGCTGGGAATTTAAGGAAGAAGGCCTCTCCTCGGCTTCCTTGATCTGCATGAGTTTTAACCAGGTCTTACTTGCGATATTCCGAATACTAATCTGCCAACACTTCTTCAACCGTCTCACAGCAACCATTAATTGAGGGTTCACGTCTTCCCTGCCAGGGTTGCGGGACTGTTCGAAATAGATACCGCGGCCCTGGAACACAAAGGGCAAAAGAAGGAACATGGATGGGTTTTAGTCAGTAAAAATCTGACACTCCCCTCCTGCTCAGCCCAGAGCGGGAGGAGTTATTTGATGATTTCCCATCCGAAAAAAAAAGGGCCACGTTTTGACAAGTGTCCTGCTCACCTCCATTCCCAGCTACCGGCTATATGACTAAAATAAACTTCAATTTAACCAGCTGCCCATACTCATACCATATAATTCTTTCAGAGATTACAGAGCTATATAAAGAGCCACCAATTCGGTTTGGCAACATTCCACGTTCATTCATCATCTTAATTTACGTCAAGTCCAATACTAATCTCGATATATAGACCAAACGAATTACTGTGAATGGCATACAATGGGTAGGTAGGTACTGGAGGTACAGTGACGAGCAGTAACATGTATAGGTAAGGCAGGTAGTTAACTACACTTACCAAACTTCAAAAGCGTTTCCCTTGTGAAAATGCGTTTGCAACTTTGCGAAAATATCTATTTTTAACCGACTTCTAAAAAGGAGGAGGTTTTCAATTAAAAAAAATACAACGTGATTACTAGTATTCTGTCTTCCCGCTGTCTGTCTGTCCCTATGTATGCTTAGATATTTAAAACTACGCACCAAATTTGGATGCGTTTTTTTAAAATAAAGATGTGTGATTCAAGAGGAAGGTTTATATGGATAACCTTGCACCTGTGCGAAGCCGGTGCGTTTCGTTAGTTTTTCGATAAGTTAATGAAACAAACAAAAGTCACCGACTTCCGGAAGCAAAGTTATTTCCCATTATTTTGTGTTTTTTGGTATCAACATGCTTTACTTTGTAACATCGTACGTTGCGTGAATGTAAGATATTTATCCTCATGACTGTACATGACAGTAACCGGTCAACAATTTTAACAATGTCTTTCCGCCTGGTTTACTAACCAATGAAATCCACTAACAAGTAAGGGACTACACACTTGTCCAATCGGCAATATTTGTTTAGAAAGCCGACAAAAATACCGACCCGAAGGAATCACTGCAAACATTCGGCTTTTGTACCGATCCACAGTCCCACATTCATCATCTACGGATACAAACTTACGAGTACATTGGGATCGGCTCGGCACAATTCTAGCTATACCGAGCGGCTTTGTTCCCGAACGTCATCATCTGCCTCGTTCGTTCCCACTAGTTCTAACCAGTTCTGCAATAGACTAGCCTTTTCTGTACTATGTTGGGGTCGAATTCCAGTCTAGCGGGATGCAGCTAGACTAGTATTTTAAATAGAGCGACTACCTATCTGCCCTCCACAACCCAGCTAGTATTGATGTCCCTTGGTAAGACTGGTGAACAGACTTTCGGTCCACTGACTTCCTGTACCGACTGCCAAAGATTTACAATTGCATTAACGTGCTTTCCGTGGCACGCAGGAAACTCGATATGTACGGGTGGTCATCCATCCACGGACCAACCTAGGCATGCGCGGCTTAACCTGAAGATCAAGCCGAGTGGCTGTTACTAGTTGGCCACGAGCTCCTCCGCCGTTCCGACATTGTGTGTAGCACCCTTTATATCGTACGCTTGACTGACACACTGTTCTCCCAAATAAATAAAATAAGCGTTCCTTTACTTATATTTTGGATTCCAACCATTTTTGTATCATACTCGTAAAATATATTAGGAGATATCTCGTATGATGTCCATGTTTCAAGCCTGATTTGATTGAAAAAACTATTTCTTGTTTACTTATTTTGGTAATGGATTTCTGGGTAGAATTATTTGTTTATATGATTTAAGGGGGATACGCTAATATAGCCAGCGTTACCTTTTTTTTGTATTTTATTATATGTATGTTTGTATGTAAGGTATATGTCTATAGGCCAAAGAAGCCTGAAAATAAATGGATGTTGCTGTTGTTTTATAAATAAATATTTAATGAAAAGTTGCATGTGAGGCCAATTTTAACTTTGAGCGTAATTGATGATTTTAATGATTATGATTCTGTAAATACCTACATATTTGTAACGGTCGCGATTGTCGCGAATCATAATTATTTGGTGCAACAAGACCCAATACTGAGATGAAAATTGCAAAAAACGTAAGAAAATTTTAATTTTGCAAACTAACTTGGCGTGTTCGCCTTAATACATATACTGAAAGAATTGGACGTAAAACTTATTGTGAATCTGCTTATTGAAATAATAATAATATTCCATTTCCATTATAGTTTATTAATTTTCAAGATCAAAGGCCTTGTGTTCCTGGCTGGAAATAGATTCTGTTTTTTCCTCTTTCGTGTGTTTTGCAGGAACAAAGATAAATTATGAATAACGAAGGTAGACAACAAGATTTGATTGATGTTTCGAGACCTGAAAAAAAAAGGTAGAACGCTAATACACACATACAATACACAACACATACACACACACGCACGCAACAACACACAACAACACAAAAAATTTTTTCGTTTTCTTTCTTTCATCTCCCATAGAAAAGAGAATACCAGGAATTCGTTTGTAGTATCCCGAAGTATGGAATTATGCTTGGTCGATAGGCTCGTCCTCAATTCCAAGGGACTAAATTATAACCTACTGACTAATTGTGGGAGTAATGTGAGGAGCTCGTGGCTAATAACAGCCACTCGGACCGATCTTTAGGTTAAGCTGCGCTTGTCTGGGTTGATCTGTGGATGGGTGACCACCCATTACATAACGAGTTTCCTCTGTGCCTCCAAAAGCACGTTAAGCCGCTGGTCCCGGCTGACATTTGTAGATCTTTGTCAGTCGTTACAGGTAGTCAGTGGCCCGAAAGTCTGACAACCAGTCTTACCAGGTGGTACCCCGTTACTAACTGGGAGGCCTATACCGGCTGAAATGATGATGAGGATCATCAAGTCTTAAGGAAACATCTATGACGATTTGAAATCCTCTCCTCAATTCCTAGCCCTAGGAAAATGGAGTCGCCCATCAACGTTTAGCATAAATTGATGTTCCCAAACAATGTAAGCAATAGGTAATCGAGTGAAGTTCCTCGCTCCTCCAAGTTTGATTAAGGTTTATTGTGCCGACCGCCCGGTCTGTCGATCAACTAGTCTTTGTTGTTTGTGGGACAAATATACATACGGTGGGCCTAGTATGAACGCGCGAGGTAAACTAACGACTTTTGAACCGAAAATACCTTAGAGCAGTTACTGTTGGTATCACCCAAAAAATGTGAATAAAGCTTTGAAACTAAGATTATTACTAAGATGATTTTGTGGAACCCGGCGTAACTAGTATTTTCAATTTTGGAATCGTTTGAATTTACATTGACTCCGCGCGTTCGCGCTTGGGCCCACTGAATAAAGTTGGGTATGGTATGGGTAGCGTTTGCCATGGAGATTCGTTAGGGTAGGTTTAAAATACAACCCTAGGGTTGAAGCGTGCCTTGAAACTTGATCTCTTGGGCTTAGCAAATTGCTAGTAGATATTGAAATATTCCATGAAAAATATTACAATTTAATTATCCTTTGCAACTCTCCCGGTGTTTTGCCTTTTCTGACCAATCAGTCAGGAACTGCTGGACTCAACTATGGGGGAGGCCTTTGCCCAGCAGTGGGATAGAATACGCAAGTACAAAAAAAAGAAACTTATTTGATTCGTAATGCACAAATTCTCCGCCAGTCAACCTTGGATGGTATATGACTTACCTAACACCTAAATTACCAGAAAATAATCCTTTTCGTTCAATAGAGATTCAATTTAATCAACCCAAACAAGCTAATAAAACTTTCAACTCATTTTCTTTTAATCACAAGAAGAGAGCAATTGCTCCGAAATTACGTTCTCCAGCCAAAGAATCAATTGAAACATGTGGACCAATAAGTGTTAACCGGGGGCCGATTCCTTCTGCTATTGTTGCTAGACCGCCCACTCTGGGCCTGCCGTGGACTGAATCACAAGTAGCCCTGCACTTACTACGGGAACTCACACTTCTAGAAGACGAAGATAAACAAAATGTTATATTTTCTTTGGCAGTACGGTTGAACCGGTCCGGACAGATTGTGAAACGGACTCCGGATACTGATGACAAGAGGTACTATCGTGGTCACTGACGGTGGATCACTATTCCCTCTTATGCTCGTCGAAAATGTCACTTTGTTAATATATTACATTTTATGGGATGGCAAAATTGTCTTGATCTGACAAAAGGTACCGACAAGCTGGTGTCAATAATCCTGTTGCAAGTTATTGTAGGAATACGAAACTTTTTGACAGCGATTTTAACTTGCCTAGGTTGGTCCGTAGACGGGGGGGTTCCCCATTAAATACCGACTTTTATCCGTGCCTCGGAAAGCACGTTAAGCCGTTGGTCCCGGCAGTAGTTACAGGTAGTCAGTGGCTCGAAAGTCTGACGACCAGTCCTATCAAGGTGTATCGTATTACCTAGTACTAATTAGGTTGTGGAGGTCAGTTAGGCAGCCGGTCCATGTAAAATACTGGTATTCAGTTGCATACGGTTGGACTGGAACATCATAGCTGGCTCTAACATAGTCGGAAAATGGCTGGGCAGATGATAATACATATCATTGCTATACATTATCATCGCCGTTACAGTTATTTACTGCCTCTGCTTTTCCAATAGTACGCCATTCAAATCGACCCTCTGCTACTTTGTTATAACATCCATCTGTTTTTGCATTACTGTATACAAATACAGCTTTATTCTCCAGATTCTACCATCCTCTTAAGCTGACATGATGAGGAGATTAATTTTAAAGTCCACAAAACACTGTCCAAAAAGACGACGAGTATTTAAAAATAGCAGATTATAATTTTGCCCCAAAGACCTCTTTAAAATCGTTACGCTCACCCGGTAAATGAGTCTGCCGCATTATAATGGTTTTAATTTATTCCATTTACGCGGGCAAAGAAGGAAATTTCACAAACGAAGTGTACAATGCCGAGTCATCATGCAAATCAGTAGCGTAACCATTACCATCGGTTTGAAAGCAAACAAAACACGATCTTATGGGGATCCCAAGGTTACATTGAGATCCTGTGGTGATCCCAAGGTTTCCACAAGATCGTCTTTTGTTTGGTGAAAATTTAATCCTTAGCTGAAATAAAGAAACCAGTGGTAAAGGCCATAACATTTCGTTCAAATCTTGCTGTAATGGAACTAACCAATTTGGAGCCAACTCTCGGATAGCTTTTAGCAAAAGCTAAATTTTGTTTTTATTTCCAGCTCGATTTATGTATCGGTACAAATAAAACTGCTGGCGATTTTGTTCTTGGTCGTGGCGAGTTTTCTATAGTATTTTGACTCCCTCTTTGGTTTTTAAAGCCGATTAAATTAATTTCTCGAATCGATGTAACAGATTTTGTCCGACCAACGCGTTGCGACCTGAACAGCTTTGTCATTGGACTCATTCAAGCTTTGGAGGGTGTCATTTAGTTCAAGTAAACTTAGCACATGTTACTGAATGTTGAGATCATTGTACAAAAACATTACCCTTCCCTTTTGGAAACTGACGTGGTCGCGTAAAAAAAGTTCGTATTATGTTCTTTTCAAACATTCTCTTCATTACCTTCCCTTTAATATACAACAGCAAATATTTGTCGTTAAAATAACATTACACGTTCGTTAAGACCCCCAGGTGAAATATTACCACGGAAAAGAATCGTGCGTAAGTAACATTCTTAATTAATACTCTCAGGACAAGCGTGGAAATTAAAAATTTTATAGTCCGATTAACATTACAAGTGAGAAAATTGTTATGGGCCTTTAAATATTCGGCATAACCGTTTTGTTAAGATTTTAATCGAACCTTAGGGGACTGAGATTTAAGGAATTAAGTACCGGTTTAAAACTTTATTAAGGAAACCTTTATTTTCAGCCAAGTTTATTTATTTAAACTGCTTCGTAGGTCGAGTGGTCGCAAACGCGACTGCTGAGCATTACGTCCCGGGTTCGATTCCAGGGTCGGACAAAGTGTTATTGAGTTTTTCCATTTGGAATTTCCCAGTAGCAGCCACGGAGTCTGGCAGTGCAAAGCAGTGATAACCCAGTGGTGTGACCGTTGGACTGCCAAATCATAGGTCTGGAATTCGAACCCAAGGCCACGCACCTCTGATTTTTCGGATTCATGTGTGTTTTGTATAATTAACACTTGCTCCGGTGAAGGGAAACCAGCATGCCTGAACGATATTTCTCGACGGCATGTAAAGCCAAGTCAGAGTCCCAGGGGCGGCCTAAAGACTCTGACACCAGGTTAGGCACTAACCACACGATAAAGAAAAAAGACGGAGTCTGGGTTTGTGCTTAGTTTATAGCAATAGGCTGGCCCCCTATTACATGGGGCTTAAAACATAACTGGCTAAATGTGGGTGTGCTATTAGGTACACCTCTGCGTAACACTTCGGGGCTTACAGTTGTGATTTTATGTTATGTTTATTTATTGAACGGAACTCGTTTCTGCTTTGTTTTGTTTTCAATTATGTTTGACAGCGTTTTGAAAAGATTCTGGTTGGTTCGGCACATTGCTTCAGGGTAGGGGGTTTCCGGTTGCCACTGACGTTAACAGACTTTAGGGTTGCTTTTCGATCTTGAGAAAATACAGGTTCCGCAGATTATTTCTTCAGGCGAGGTTACTCCTTTATTTAATTTACCTTTATTTTATGGTATTAGGATTCCTAAACAGTAAAAGTTGTCTATCCAGTAGTAATCGTACTTGAACTCAAAGGTATTTATGACATCATTATCATTTTCATGCCCTGGTCTCATGTTACTTGAGGTCGGTGCAACACTTTTTTTTCTCCCATTCTCCTCTGTCAACCGTCACGCTATCATTGACTCCTTTTTCTTTCATATCTTTTCTCACAAAATTCATACATCGTTTCCTTGGTCTTCCTCTCCCTCTCCATTCATCGACCCGTCCATCGTTTCCTTGGTCTTGCTATCCCTCTCCATCCATCGACCCGTCCATCGTTTCCTTGGTCTTGCTATCCCTCTCCATCCATCGACCCATCCATCGTTTCCTTGGTCTTGCTATCCCTCTCCATCCATCGTCCCGTCCATATTTTCCTTGATCTTCCTCTCCCTCCCCTTCCATCGACCCGTCCATCGTTTCCTTGGTCTTGCTATCCCTCCCCTTCCATCGACCTGTCCATCGATTCCTTGGTCTTGCTATCCCTCTCCTTCCATCGACCTGTCCATCGATTCCTTGGTCTTGCTATCCCTCTCCATCCATCGACCCGTCTACATTTTCTTTGGTCTTCCTCTCCCTCTCCTTCCATCGACCCGTCCATCGTTTCCTTGGTCTTGCTATCCCTCTCCATCCATCGACCCGTCCATCGTTTCCTTGGTCTTGCTATCCCTCTCCATCCATCGACCCGTCCATCGTTTCCTTGGTCTTGCTATCCCTCTTCATCCATCGACCCGCCCATCGTTTCCTTGGTCTTGCTATCCCTCTCCTTCCATCGACCCGTCCATCGTTTCCTTGGTCTTGCTATTCCTCTCCATCCATCGACCCGTCCATATTTTCCTTGGTCTTCCTCTCCCTCTCCATCCATCGATCCGCCCATCGTTTCCTTGGTCTTGCTATCCCTCTCCTTCCATCGATCCGTCCATCGTTTCCTTGGTCTTGCTATTCCTCTCCATCCATCGACCCGTCCATATTTTCCTTGGTCTTCCTCTCCCTCTCCATCCATCGACCCACCCATCGTTTCCTTGGTCTTCCTCTCCCTTTTACAGCCCGTAAAATATTTATATTAGGAAATCGCGTAAAGTTGAAGGTTATTTTGCATCGTCACTTCTTAAACTAGTTCATCCTCAGTGAGCCTTTGAAGTCGCCTTTGTAGGCAATTTGCAATTGCTATTTTTGGACCTAATTTGGCCAACAATTGTCAGTGAATTGCAAAATGGTACTGACACGGTTAAGCGTCCAATTCGTTTACAAAAGGTAGGTATATTAAAGCCTAAGTGATCTGTCAATGAACTAAGTAGTTCCTTGCAAATGCAGGCATTGTGTGCATCACTCCAAAGTTAAGTGATGTCTCATTCAATTATAAGTTTTGATAGCTTTTGACTTGAAAAGTAAGAAAGAAATACATTTATTATATAAACACATGCCCACTAATGCACACAATATAAAACAAAAATAATACAAGAAAAAAGAAAAAAAACTAAGGCTGCGCCAAATAGGCCCAGTTCAGCAAAATGCCGGGCGACTAGTGCCCGAGTACGACTCATCATAAATTTCTCAACCGAAATACTTCCAATGCGCTAGGCAAAGACCTCCGAACGACTGGTACTGACCAAGATGCATCCAAAAAATCCTCCCACCACCAAAACCAAAAGAACCAAAAGAAGCACCACCTTTTAAACCCGAGATCAAATACCATACCAACCACCATATAACACGAAATAATACGATACCATCACTCCAGACAGAAATTCTATAAATTCCAAGACATCCGTTCATATGAATAACATCACAGAATATTCCATAGACGAAACACACGACGTTAGTCACTACAAATTACTTGATGGTTATGGGTTATTGCCCATAGTAATAATACACGGTACCCACTGAGTAACGGCCATATTGCCTTGCGTTTACGTCAACCAATATAAACCAATTGAGGGTCGGCTCCTGTTAGCAATAAACACAATCCGACCTGCTTGATGGGAAGTCAAAGGAATTGAGCTCATGTAGTTTCGTCAAAAAATTATAAATATCTATGTGATGAGAGAACCCATCACCTCTGTGGGGTCTAGTGTCTTAAGTTTGAAAGATGGGGTGTGAAAAATAATCAGCTGACCTGCCACATAAATTTGAGTCGAGTAGGTATTTCAATTTTGTATGATACAATTATTATTTCTTCACGATTAAGATGTTGGTCCCATGGAGAAAGATATTCAGTTTGATGGTCTATTCCACACCCTTGAATATGATCACAGCTTTCAGTTACACGCTGTAAAAACGTTACTTTGTAGATACTTGCTTTGGCTTAGAAATGTTCTCGTCTCTATTTGGCACTTTTAGTTTGACAATAGTGTAACAGTGACAGGAATAACGATGACTATCCCTCTGACTATTTTTAGAAACGAGAAAGCCTTTAACGGTGCTTTGAATGGAAATGATGAGGTGTACCTTACACCAACAATGTTGTTGTAATTGGATAGAAAGGCAGCTATCTACCAGGAAAAGGACTTAAGGTACAATCTATCTCAGAAAATAAACAATTTACACGAGCCCTGAGCCGTAGGCACAGTTAGATTGAAGTGGGTTAATTTTATCAGAAAAAAAAATAATGTGGTTGTTTTTCATTTCAATGAACTAATCACCACTATTTATCAAATCGTTTTACCACCTTGGGAATTATAAGAAAACATTACTTATAAATAAATTATGCACGATGGCCATCAACTTTGTAATTCTTTTGTTTTTGCTTTAATCAGATAAAAAGTTTGCTCGTAAATGTTAAACATAATACTCACAACAATAAAATGCTAAACGACTAAATGAAAAACCAAAATGTCTTCAAAACGAATTCCGTTTCACATGCTCGTCATTTCATCGAATACCTCTTCACTTATTTGTTCATTTCCAAAATTTACTTCGCCACGGTTTAATCAAAACATTGAGCATGATATTCCAAAAATCATTACGTTAACTTAAACAGGGACGTATTTAGAACGACTTCTCACAATTGAATTGTCACGTCAATGGAACGTCAAAATATCGACTTCCTTACGTATTTACGACCGCTAATTGGACATTGTTAAAAGAGCAGGGCCGAAATTATAACCCGCATTCGTCACTCACGCATGGAATGCGAAAGACGAATGCCTTATTAATGGTCTAATTCACGAAGTCAATACGACTAAATAGACCGATCTTACTGAACGAGCCACCAATATAGAACGCCATTAGTTTCAATCAGAACGGTATGTAACTGCGGTAGCATAAATTATTTATTATCATCCCATTCAATTGTTTAGGGACGTTTATATTGATAGAGTAATCGATGTTAGTGTATACTGACAGTCTATGATGTCAACGTGATTAGTAGTTAGTTTCAATTAAATGAAATATAGTCTCCGACTGCAAATCTGTCCGCTTAGTTTATCGTCGTGTTAACTAGATTTATGCCATCTATCTCAGCTGAAATATTTTATAAGTTAATTGCCCGGCATAATGTCTGAATGCATTTTGTGGGTGATTTTGAATGATTCATATTGATCTTTTGATTATTTGTTGGCGCCTACGCTTACTATTAGCGTGACACATAGTTTTTGAAACAGAAAAAAGTTTTTTCGGTTTCTTGTACGGCTACATGTCATTTTGATGTGTATTAATGTTTCTAGTAGGTACCCTATGAAAGCTAAATACTGATCACATTAATATAGAAATTTTTCTTACGTCAGAAAATATGACAAGCATTTCAAAACGTAACGTCAGCTATAACATCTTAAATACATACCTATTAAAAATACACAGACGTAAACTAATTGCTTAGCTAGTTTTTGTAACCATAATGTTCAAAAATAACAGTCAAAACGGTGTCATTACTCTCATAAATAATATTAAAATGTGCGTGGTAATTGATACAGAGTTCGTCTCTGGATTTTTTTTATGGCGTTCCCGTCAAAATCATTAATCATGCGCACACTGTATCTAGCGAACGGTACAGTCAGATTTAATATACCGACAGAAGCTACCATTTTCGTTTATTATTTTATAACGGTTTTCGTAATACTGTACCTTTTTGTTAATTGGAGTTTTCTTGCAGGGAACTTATCCATGTCATGATACAGTACAATTAAATCATCAAAATCTAACGTTTCTTAATTAAAGTACACTCTCTTAGATCTATCTTATTTCTTTAAATTTATTTGTTACTTTCTACCACCACAATTCTTTCAAATTCAAATTTTTTCATTTCTTTTATCGCTTTTAAAATAGCGATAAGACCGCCCATTGTGTCATCAGAAGTAAAAATTTCTACATTAACACCGATTAATTTGCATAGTGTACCTAATAGAGAGTATTCAATCAATCTATCTATCTTATTTAACCCAGACATGTAGACGATGTGTCGTGTTGTGTGTGTGTGTGTGACGACGTTGTTGTGTGTGTGTCTCCATTTACACACCTACACATAAACATCGATACTATACAAGACAATCGTCATCTTAATCGTTTCGACTCGATTACTTGTCAACACTAGCATAATGTAGTCATGTAGTCAAAACGATTACATTGAAACAGTTTGTCGCTCCGTGATTGATAGCAGCTGTAATTAATATACATCAGATAAGTTGTCAGCTGGGACAATGCTATGGCTTAATTACCGGGAGCTTTATTATAACTACGTTAAAGCTCGTTATTGTGTTGTTTTTGGTGAAGAAAGTTTCTTAGTCCTTTTACGTGCGTGAGTCATAGTGAAAATAGGACTGGCCTTGATTTGTTTCATATTTGCTGTGGTTTTATGATTCAGCTTACAATCCTAAATATTGAAATCCTAACGAATCCACGGGGGTTGTCTTCAGCACATGCAAAGGGGTTTTGGAGTGACTGGTGGAAGATTTATGATGTGAAGGCAGTTTGCTATAACATGGCGAAAAACGCTGGTTCATTTCTTATCTAGTTTGCACCACAAAAGCTAAGACAGAAAAATTACATGCAAAAGGGAGTCCCCAAAAACTCCCGTCCTTTACCATTTACTAGATTTTTTGCTGTGGAGAAGAAGCGGTGGATTAAAGTCTTCAATGTGCTAACACCAACATACTGTGGGTCATCTATAAAGATGTGATTATGGAGTCCATCTATCACTATAGATTCATGCAGTTTCAAAGCTCCATGAAGATGTCTTTAGTAATTTCCACGGCCTATTGTAGAAACAGATGGTGGGACTAGACAAAACCAGAGACCAATTGGTTCTGAATAGGAGTAACTAGAAGTCACGGGAATGAACCTTTGCCCAGTAGTGGGATCACGCAGACGAACAGTAACAGTATTATACAGCCAACCACTGGTTATTTTAAACAGCATTGAATCTTATTTAGAGTGTCGTATGTCTCTGAATGCGTTTGGATCATAACTGACTTTGTTTTGGAAACATTCGGCCGCTTAGTATTGTTATAATGTTTGTTTTATCTCATCCGGCCGATCTTGTTTTGAGGATTAATTATAGGTGTTATTTTGAGCCTCGATATATTCGTTGATTGGCTTACTTACTGCGTGTTCTAACCAAAGCGAATGCGATCAACTGTCACTCATTTATACGGAAAGCGGCATTACCCAACGCCGTGTTCGGATTTACGAAATAAAACGAAGTCGACAGTCGTGTGAACGAACACACGAGCCTTAGTTAAGACACGGTCTTATGTTTACAAGTCATAAGTTGGTTATAAGACATAGATAGTTAAGTAAATATCTTCTATTTTTTACTAAAATATTGTTCAAAGAATCGCTATAATAACGGATGGTAGAATTAATGTTAACGAAGTGCGCATTTGTATCATATTCCACACATTTATACTGTTGATCCAAATGTTCAAAGCCACCGGAACTATGGCTGACACAGGCAAATCTTCTGTCGCGGTATTGCGACCGGAGCTGGCAAATGGGACACCTGACCTACATTGAAGTAATACAAAAGTTTTCAAGTATTGTTCAACAGCTGAAAAAAAAGAGGGACATTTATTTTCAATGGTCAGATTGTAGCAGTGACTTGACTGTTTTCTATCCAATCCATTCCAAAAGTCTGACAAACAGTCTTACCTAGGGGTATCGTATTACCCAGTACTAACTGTGTTGTGGAGGTCAGATAGGCAGTCGCTCAATGTAACATATTAGTATGCAGCTGCTGCTGTTGGGAACATAGTTAGGAAAAGCATAGGTGATGATCTTCTTTAACTCTTAAGACAATGTGACTGTGTGAAGAATGAAATGGCTAGAAAGGAGGTGATTGAAGAAGACATGCCACGCTGACGCCAAAAAATGGGGTAAGCGCAGGAGAATGATGCTACTGTTGGGTATTCTTTCTTAGTTCTTACTTTATCAATAGTCAGAAATATCTATAGATAGAATTAAAGCCAAGGAAGCTATATCTTGTGATCTTACACCTATCTATAATTAAAAGCAAAGTTAAAGCAAGAAAGTTATGAAAGAAATTAAAAACTGTCATATCACTGACCAAAATAAATAGAAACATAAAAATCAAATTTTTCTTCATCATCTGCTTAGCCCTTTTCCAACTGAACTGGGGTCGGCTTCCAGTCTAACCGGATGCAGCTGAATACCAGTATTTTACAGAGTTAGTTTGAGTGACTGCCTATCTGACCTCCACAAGCCAATTAGTACTGCATGTAATTGAACTATACATGTGACCTATTTGACCAAAAATCATATTAATTTGAAAGCTCAATAACTTTTCTGTTCGGCTTGTTTTACCAATAAAATAAAACAGTCAGCTTCAGCTTTTGTTTTTAGTTTGCAAAACTTATTTCGCGCCAATAACTCATTATTACGTAATAATTATATGGTTGGCTAATAAATACCGTCATGGCCTCGTCCCCGACACATTAACACACCTCAAATGACATTGTAGTTTAGGCTTTATTAACATTGTTTGTCCAAATAACCTTGTGTTGTTTCCAAAGGATATTGGTATAATAAGAAAAAAAAAGTATTATGGTAATGAATATTCTTGTGTCAAATGTCAGAGGCTATGTGCCAAGGTTAGATTTTAATGCTGTAATTTAGCTGCTTCTTTTAATCGTCTACTATCTAATGTCATTTGTATTTTATTTGAATATGCGGTCGTCTGTCGGCGGGAAATAAGACTACATCTAATGTCATTATTTAAACTCTAATGATGGTTCCAATATGGTCTAAATTAGTAGAGTATTCTTCTCTTCAATCTTCCAACGTGTTCGTGGTCTGAAAGGGGTATTCTGCACGGCACCGAAATTAAATTTTTAATTCAGTTTCACTGTCCATGCATATCATGAAGGCTGGTTAGATTTAAAATTCTCTAAATTTATTGTCACTTATTGAATTAATGCTTTTACCTACATTTAGGCTCACTTACACGAAATGCTTTTCTGGCATCTTTAAACAATTGGCAGAAACAGAAAGATGTTTTAAAAATACGAGTGCTGAAAGTATTTAGTACTCTATGGTGCATAATATATGGCCTTATAACGTTTGTCATTTGGCGTCAACCAACAATTCCAAAGTTTTATGTGCACCTGGCAATGTGTCGTTACGTTGACAGTAAAATGGATACTTAAACTGATTGGACACTGAGGTAATAATAATTTATTAGGTGCACTGTAAAATGTGTCCACATGTCATCATGCGGTTTTGCTAGCTAAGTGTTAAAAGCTAATTGGAGTTTGTCGAAATTGACCTAGTTAGCTCGTGAAATGAGTACCTGTAGCAATAATCACATCATCTGTTTTTCACAACGGCTTTAAAACTGGATGTAGCCGAGTACCAATATCTTATATAGAGATTCGAGCCACAACCAATCTGCTCTACAACCCAGAAACTGAGTTTTTTTTTTTGCTGTAAACTAGTTGTAAAACCAACCAATTTACAAAATACCCCTTGGTAAGACTGGGTAGGACTTTCGATCTTACTTATAACAAATGTCAAAGATTTACAAATGAAAGCCGAAACCACTGGATAAACCTGATTACAGTGGCATAGAGGAATAAAATAAACATAATATGAGGTAAAGTATATTCGTCGTTGGACGCCATTTTTCTTGCCACGTGTTTGTTAAGAGAAATAATTTAAGAAATCAAAATCCCGACTGTCAAAAGACAATTAAAATGCTTTAAAAATACCGAAAAAAAATTGAGAATAGAAAACAAAATTAAAATAAACTTTAAACAAAGTAAACTCTACTTAGGTTTAACAGACTATATTAAGAAGCCTTGCGGACCCTATTAATTTTCTTTCGGTTTATAATTTGTAATTGGGTCCCGCCTACTAATAAACTTAATGCGGGCATTTAACTTGGCTTTCAGTCAGATACGCAAAAAAAAACAGACCCCATGGCAGTTGGGTAAAACAAACAAAGATCATAGCAATTGCGTGCCCATTTTTGTGAAACAAAGATACTAAAGACTACAATAAAAACAACTAATGTTCCGCCATTAATATAAAATGTAAATTACAACATTTTCCCGTTAAGATTATGCGGGGTTCATAGGAATTATCATTCATGACGGGGTTTGACGCGACAATAGAAGTTTCTTAAAGAATTAAATCGCTTGACAGTCTTCTGTTTTTTTAGCGTTATGGAATCAATGATCTTTATAATTAAAATTCCGCGAAGCTTCGCGTGAAATTCCTGCTTTTTTTTGGGAAGTTATTAAGGAAATTGTTCATTTTGAGTGGGCGTCAAAAGGAGCTAAGGGCGTACAACAACCTTAAGGCGCGGTGTTACCTCAATATACCCAAAAATTGGTTTCATAAATAGTCGAGTATGAAGTAATGCAATGAAAATATCTAACGCAAAAAATACAGTGGACAGAAAAGGGTTTAAAGAAAAAAAAATAACTGACCAGAATAATAAATAATAGTTTAATATTCCCAGTAAAAACTACCAGTTGTGGCACAAAAATAAACTTTGGGAGTCGAAGATCTCTATATTTCCAGCGATGACAACAGTTTTTTTTTTTTTTAAGAATTTAATATAATTAGCATTTTTTTGAAACTATAACCAAACAATTATTTCATTGAATGTCTATATTTTGAATTAACTAAAGAAAACCTGTCAAATAAATGCCATTCCCAGCTTAGTCCCATGTCAACACAAACAAATATTTAAAAAAAAAGCCTATTCACGCTGCATAGTGGTGACAATAGCTTACGCGGTCTAGTTGCGATTAAAATCGTAGTCAGTCCGCGCCTTAAAGGCATTTTTGAACCATTTCAGTTTAAACAGTAATAAAACTAAAAGTATTTTTAGAGTAAAAATAAACAGCCAGTTATTTACGCGTACTTTAATTACGACACGAAAATTACCAGCAGATTATCTGTTCATTTCTGAATATAATGGATTCCAGGTTTTGAGCAATGTTTCCGGATTCCGATCTATCCGGTATGCCGATTGCGACACACTTAGACAAAGGATGACATACCCACGTATATTATTTATTAGTGTGTCTATCTCTACAAGGTGTAGCTTATTTACATTACCACAACATGTTTCACAACGTCACGTCTATATTACCCAAAGGTTTAGGTAGAGATGTACACGTTTCGTTGGTTATGTATAAATTCATAAAATCTGCTTTTTCTTATAAAAGTGCCATATCCACTCGGTAAAGTTTATGGAACAGCTGTTTTTTTTGGTGAAAAATTTAAATGTGGGGGTGTTGTGAATGATGTACTTACTGAATAAATAGTAACCGTTTGTGGGACGGTGTCCCTTCCACCCTGTATAATTGGGAACGAGCCTATTGCCATCATGCATACACAAATTTAGACTAGCTCCGGTCTGCTACCTGGTGGTAAAACCTAACAACTCTGAGCCCCACCTGGATTACGAACCCAGGACCTAACGCTTAGCATCCGCACTTACGACCACTAGAACAGTAAAGCAGTTACTAGATATAATTTATATTACTAAAAGGTTTAGCTTATTTACATTACTCGATAACTTGCTTAACATACAGCATGCTTGAAACCTCGGGAAACGTGGGGCCGTTTCGAAACAAGTCCAATTACTTCCAGTATTTATAGGCCCGGTTTCGACTAACACGGGAGAGACGAAAGACGCGATGTGGATTTCAACCAATCTTGCATCTCTCCGTACCGCTCTTCTCGTCTCCGGTTAGGTGAAAACCGAGTCTTACAAGCGTGGAATGTACCTTACCGTCTCTGTAAACATACAAGAATATCGTTTACTTTATTTCCGTCCTACGGAATTTCGGTTGAATATTCCTTAGACGACGCTCCGGCTTGTATCTCGCTTCAAAAGTCTCCACAGCGTCTACATTAATCTATGTAGTTTTAAATTGAGGATCGTGCTCGAACACCCACCTTAAATGTAGCTGCATTGTTCAATCCAAACTATTTGAACATTTCAACTTTATAAATACTGGCCACTTGATTATCTGTGGTGATTTGAGTCTTACTTTTATATTTTACAGCCGTGTTGTATTGTTCTTTTATTTCGGTTCTTTTTTTGAAAAAGATCGTATGGTTGGGACCATACGATCTTTTTCAAAAAAAGAACCGCTAATTTTAAAGCTAATTTTAATCAATTAGTTCAGCATTTGCTTTATATATGCTGGACGTGGTCCTTCGAGCCGGATAAGCATAAGCATATTGTTCCCACTGCTGGGACACAGCTCTCCTATATGTGTTAGAGACTGGGATGTCATGTACCATACGGGCCCAGTGCAGGTCCGTGAACACCACATGTCTCCGATTTTTTGGTTCTAAGGACAAGTCTGTTTCCTCACGATATAATCCTTAATCGTTTTGAACGTAGTGGTGATGAAATAATTTTACACAAATTTAAGTCATCATCATTCCCCTGCCCTTACCCGAATTTATTTGAGGTCGGTGCAGCATGTCTTCTTCTTCCATACTTACTATTACTCTTCATCTCAGCAGTCAATTCCTTTCTAGCTATATCATCCTTCTCACATCCTTTACACAAAGTAAAGCGCCTGTCTGAATTTGACCTTCAGCTCATTAGGCGCCACCGCTTCCAATACCCTCCACATGACTGCATGAAGACGTAATTGCAAGTTTTGATAGACATCTAATTCAGCGCCATCATTTTGCATGAACTCCTTAAAACAATAATGCAAAGTCATTCCAGTAAGGTATAACACCCACTACATTCAGTTTCACACCGTTGTTCAATTGTTCATAGCCCCTGACTTGTCTGTTCATCTGATACGCTAATGTACGAAACCATGTTCATCTCGACAGTTCTATCCATTTCCTTTCAATATCTCACCACGTTCGAAGACAGTCCCTTAATTGAATGTATGCTCATAAAATAAAGGCTTAAATTATGCATACGTGAAACAAGCAAAACAGCACTGTATTTGTTGGTAGCCAAGGTTATGTTTCAATTTTGTTTGTCTTGTTTAGTATGCACAGGCTGGTGGGTAATGTGAAGATGAAGGGGTCATAGCTGTCTGGGGTACGTCAGTCATTGACACTAACATTTGTTTTATATTTAATGCAATCGAGTAAGAATTGTAAATTGCGATGGAAGAGCATTTCGCTGTATTTTGAATACAATACGGGATTGAACTTTGAACACCTATAATGGTGCTTACTCGTACGTAGATTGACTTGCTGCAAAAAATCTTTAAGAAGTTTTTAATACTTTATGGTCTTGAACCATTGTGAACTCATGATTCATCGGAAGCTTCTTTATTTTCGTAGAATTTTTGCTTTCAATGTTTCTTGTGTAAAGTCTGAAATTGAACGAAAAACGACTGAAGCAAGACTTAAATGAAACCCTGAATTTCCAATTTATTACGTGTTCCAGTCGAACAACGTCCAAATCGAACTGATTACACATGTATGCAGCGTAACAGGACGTCCGAATGTAAATCGATCACAGCTGTCCCTGGGCAGATTACCTTTGAAGTTGATGAGACCCCATAGAGGGGTCACGTTCTAGGGAGAGGCTTGTGGCACTCGACCTGCCGGGTCAATAAGACCTCCTCCGAGACAGCTAAACAATCAAGTACCCCTCAAATAATGTTCCATCCCAACCCACGCCGATGTAAACACTGCCTAGCTTAACACAGTAATAATACTCATTATTATGGGGTATCGGAAATATTGCTCATGTTATTTACGATTATTGAGTGTCATAAATGGCCTACTTTACGACATATGTCGACGATGTCTTGAACGTTTATTGATTCTGACACCCGGTGGATAACGTTTTACGTGGGATGTTCAAATTGTTTACGTAGTAGCTAGCAATGTTTGGTTCGGTTTTCAGAAATCATAATTAGCCCTTTCCCAAATAACTTGGGGTCGGCTTCCTGTCTAACCGGATGCAGCTGAATACCAGTATTTTATATGGAGCGACTGCCTATCTGACCTCCACAACCCAGTTAATACTGGGTAATCAGGTGGAGGCCCTTGGTAAAACGGGTTGTCAGACTTGGTTCCCCGACTACCTCTAATGACTGTCAAAGATCTACAAATGACAGCTAAAACCAACGGCTTAAAGTGTACACGGTTACATGGAATGTAATTTATGGTCACCCATCCACAGACCGACCTTGATAAGCGCGGCTTAGCCTTGAAGATCGACCAGTGCGGCTGTTATTCAGAACTTTCTTGTGCAAAGAACAAAGGTATTGCCAAGCATTGCCCACGAATGTGCAGCGCAACATGTGAATCACGGTCAACCTTCACATGAGTGGAGCAACAAGTCCCTCTATTCAAAAATAAAGACGCCGCGCTCTGGAATCTCTCAATGGAGTACAATTAAGATTCTCCACGACTGCTGAGTGCCTTCATGCATACAGAGTACACGGGCCCGCCTGCAAAACGCAACTGTTTCACAATCGCAATAAATCTCACTTTACACAGCATTGAGCGCCACCACCGTATTTTAAATAAAAATAAACTTCGATAGTCATAAACGATTTCAGACTCAATCCTGAAAGTAGTATGACACAATTTTCAATAAACAATGTCGAGTACGAAACGTTTAACGCTTCTCACGTTACCGACTTATCGATGCGAGAATGTCATATCGACTTTTGGAGATGCTTTTCTAAATCGAGCTCTAATACTTTGGGAAGAGTTTCATTATGCCGATAGAGTGCCGAAAGTATTCGAGATAAACATTAAATTATTGGCGACAAAGTTCAGTTTCAATGTCACGTTCTCACAATTCTGTCCAAATTCTTGATTATTATTTATGTTCTACGTGTACGAAGAATCTTAATTAAAAAAAAAACCTAACAAAGATCTAAATCGTGGGATATTTTTATTTCTTCTGGATCTAAAGTCATACAAATCTAGAAGTTTCACTACTTCGGCATTCAATTAAAATTCTTGTATATTTTTGTCTCTTGAAAAGGTCAAACGTTTTTTTACATGTTTGACGTTGAAATAAGATTAAAGAAAAGAGGCTACAGTAAAGGAAAAAAAATCTTTGAAAGGATTTTTTCGACCCTAAGATACGCAAAAGGATCTACAGACGCGATTAATCACCCATTCAAAGAGTTGTGAGAAATATTATATAATGAATATGGCGAGTGATTTATTTGTAACGAATTTACAAGACATGAGTAGGCTTTACTTTTTAATAAAAGTCGTGGAACTCGGCGACAATAGCCGAGACGGTCTCCAGTAGCACCCAAAGTTTCAAACAGACTCGTACCACGAACCGTCGCGACGTCGTTGCATCTGACACCAAACTATTCTTACTGTTTTTTTCTTTTCACTTAAGTATTCTGCGAAGTTTCATTTCGCGCTGAAATCCCGACTCTACTGCGATTGTCCGCTACCGTTTATTCGCAGACATTGATACATTCCGTGCCGGTTGCGGAGTGGGTCTTACAATCCTGGAACAATGCGCGCGATGTACGACAAGCTGTTGTAAATAAAAGTTCTTTGAGCTGCGGGCTGAACAATGGCTTGTCGCAAGTGGTAACCAAGAGGTGGAACAATCGACGATTAAAATTGTTTATAAAACTCAGTTCGATATGCCGGTAGTTATCGCAAGCAAAATGTGCATGAACTATACTCTCAATAATAATTGTTTTCGGTCGCTATTGGGATCGCTGTTTCTTCATCGTGGCTGTGTTTGATAAGCTGTCGCTAAAGGTGTTTTTGACACCATTATGGTGCGTTTTTCACAAAACGTTTGTTTTTAGGGCACCATGGGAAAATTGGGTTTCTCTTGGCGCGCTATTAATCAGTTGAATCAGCAGGGCTATTGCGTATCTCTGTTGACAGTTCATAGTGATCATCACCTGGCGAGTTTTGATATAAATGACCATTCTTGTTGGTTTCAACTGACGCTACCCGTGCAGAACTGTCAGTGTATATCAAAACTCGCCAAGTGATGATCAATATAAACTGTCAAAAGAGATACGCAATAGCTTTGCAGGTCGCCATGTACCTACTGGTCGGACAAAATTCGAGTCATCGACTGATGAAGATCAGTAGCCTGTGGAAGTATGGAAATCTATGAGAGAATATGTGCGATCTTGAAATCGGTTTATGTTTATCTTACAAATTATGATTATGTTGTTGTTGAGTATTATTGTGGCAGTTGTCCAATTATACAGTAGGTTCAAATGGAGACGCGAAAGAAAATATTTGATTCTATCCAGATGTCTTGTTTCGCTATTAATACAAAACTTTAATATATTTTACGATGCTACCAAATTAACATTTCCTCTAGAGTTAAAGAAAATGCATCTTATTTTTATGTGATCTTATTTAAATTCTGAGACGCACTTCTGACTAATAAACTAGGAATATAAAAGCTGGCCAATTTGCCTAGTCGAAAATGTTTTATTTCTTATTTTCAAATACACGATGTAAACAAGTATTTTGTTTGGATAGTTATGACTGACATCCTTTCGGTTATAATGTCAGTATAGACCTACATCACGTCGTAGGAATAAGAGAGAAAATCTTTGCAGATTCGTGAAATGTTACTGACTAGGGACTAGGGACAAATCAGTGAATCATATAGGAATTATGGTAGGCGGGCATTTGTAGATCTTTGACAGTCGTTAAAGGTAGTCAGTGGCCCAAAAAGTCTGACAACCAGTCTTACCAAGTGGTATCGTATTACCCAGTACTAACTGGGTTGTGGAGGTCAGATAGGCAGTCGCTCCATGTAAAATACTGGTATTCAGCTGCATCCGGTTAGATTGGAAGCCGACCCCAATATAGTTGGGAATTGGCTAGGCAAATGATGATACAATATGTTAAAAAAAAACCCTGTCCTATCCGAAAGGGGCATACTCAGTAAATCATTCCATAGAAATTTTTCATCGGTTATTAAAAAAAAATGCTGTTTTCTACAAAAGTGCAAAACCTACGCGGTCTAAATGTATGACACAACCGTTTTTTTTTAATATATTGTATAATATCAGTTTATTTTATCTGTATAATATGTGTATTACTATGTACCTATTTATGTTAACCAAATGGTATTTTATTTTTTATATTTTGTACTCTATCACAATGCTATTTGATCCAAAGGTTGACTGGTGGAGAATCCATTGTGGCATTAAGCCTATGTACCACATTTGTACATGAAGTTTAAATAAATAAAATTCCTGTGTACCTACCAGAGACGCATGTTTCCTACGCCCCAATATGGAAGTTTCTGAACATTTCGGAGTTAATGAACAATTTAAAAGTAAAATAATGTTTTTATTTTATCGACTGCTTATCCATAAACTCTGACATTTATTCAAACCTCTGTTTAACTTTATGCGACGTTAATGAGTAAAGACAATGAGGACTATCGTTTTTGAGCACACCAGATGACGCCACGTCGAGTAAGGTCATGTCAATAATTATATTTTAAACTTTAAAGTAAAAATAACTTCATACAAAATATATTTTATTACGTACCTCTAGCAAATATACTGTAAACTTCAGATGCATATTTACATATTCTCCCTAAAATTAGCAAGCATGAAACATTTAAAAATCATTTTATCTCCAAATAGTAACAAATAAGATCCTTAGTTGCTGTTTAAAATCATCAAGCCATAATTAACGAAGAATGGCTCAATCTAGACCACAATCTAGACCAAAAATACGTGTTATAAAAGCATGCAAGGCGCGAACACTATGGCATCTCACATTTCGGTGCCCTCGCGCTACACTAGCGCCTCTAACGGTGAATTCACGTGCGATATGCGTTGCTTTTTCTCGCTCAGATTGCACTCTGTCGTAGTAGGCTATTTAAAAAAGTACGAAAAAAATTAAACACTGCCACAAAACTTTTTAATTTTCTCCTGCATCCTAAAATGAAAATGCATAGACTGCACAAACAAAACAGTAGCGGCAGTATTCTATTATGCAAAACTTAATGATATGTGCTAACCTGCGCACGCGTTATACGACCTATTACCATAAAGGTAAGTACACATTATAGCATTTTCTCGAGTATTTCCATGTAATGCAAAGTTCCTGTGAATTTTTGACACGATGTTCAAAGTAACGTTTTCGGCGTGTGAGCATTTATCTGAAACATTCCTTTCTCTATGGGCCGGCTTCGACTTCAACAAAGCGTAATCCTATCTAACCTCTAGCAGTGGGGGGCGAGATGACCTGGACACTGCGATGACTGGTTTGTGACGGCGCTCGAAAGAGTAACTAGAAAGATATGGGCGAGGCCTTTGCCCAGCAGTGGGACGTACAGAAATAATAAAAATAAAATATTTTCGTGCATTTACTTTCACGCCGCAAGTTTTGCCCACATTCGAGTCTTTATTCCATGAAATTTTACTCAAATTCGGTCTTATTTCGAAAATCAAGTTGTAACAAAGCATCGTGCGTCGTGCTCATTGTTCGATTCGATTTGTGGACGTTTGGCATATACAACATATCAACAGAAAAGTATACGTGGGTCCCATACAAAACATCAATACTTACTGCACCCAAATGTGATAAAAGTGGCTCAGCTTTATGGTCAGCATAACACCCTTAAATATACTACAGCTTTCTGATGCACGCGGTGTAAATGCGGTGCGATTTTGTTTTTTCTTCATAACCAATACTGTGTCCCACTACTGGGCCAAGGCTTCACCTTTCTCCCTCCAAACCTCTCTGTTTTGTGCAATTTCTGGCCACGTTTGCCCCGCGAACATAATCAGATCGTCACACCACCTTCGCCGCTGTTCGATGTTTTATACCAAGTAAATTCTCTAGCCTAAACTTACCTCTATGCCACTTATTAGCATAATACCAACACCGTCCACCTGTTTAGCTCAGGCTAATTCGCTTGTATAGTAAGTAGCCCGTAAAATTAATTAATTTTCATTACCGCATTGGATGTGAACGTTGGCAGGGATCCCGCCAGCCTGTCACATACTAATTTCCTATCAATTTTAGTGGACTTTGCTTCGAGTTTGATCGAGTGAAATTATTTAGTTAGCTGGTGGTGAGTGGAACGAAGTTTCGAATAATCCTGGTCGTGATATGAAAGATTTTATTAATTCGAAATTGGAATTGTACCTTTTTTATATTATACTTCATATTTCATATTTATTTATTTGCATTCCACAAGGTAAGGTAAAACATGGTGTTATAAAAAGCTTAGAGCTAGGACCCATTGTAGACCCTGTCAGGGCACAGCAAAATCTATTACTTACAAGCTAAAAATTAAAATAAAAGTACTTCAAAAATTCTCAATTAATAAAACAATATAACAAAATGTCAATATACTTAAAATTAAAAGTTAAAAATGTCAGTCATACACAATAAAATTTAAAATTATATTAAATGTGACAGCTAAATAATTATATATAATTCACAAAAAACATAACACACAATTAACAAAAATATTCTATTCAATTATTTGGTAATCAATAATTCTATTATTTGGTAAGCAGTTAAAATAGCTGAACTTTGTGTTTAATTAAATAAAAGTATAATATATGGATGAGTATGTATATTAAATTATAATCTTTCATTAAAATATTCGTTCAAATTATAATAGCTCTTGTTTAGTAGATATAATTTTAATTTATTAATAAAGTTGTTGTATGTATTTATATTTCTCATTTCTTCTGGTAACTTATTATATATTTTTATCGACATGACATAAGTACTTGAAGAGTGTATTCTTAATCGGGATGTAGGTATGTTTAATCTGTTTTTATGTCTTAGAGTAATTTTAGTTTGAATGTCTTCTCTTTTTGTGTAGAAATTCGGGTATTTACGTACAAATTTACAGATCTCAAAGATGTAGAGGCACGGTAGGGTTAAAATTTTTTGTTCCTGAAAGTGAGGCTTGCAGCTATCCGTTTGTTCAATATTTACTAGAATCCTGATTAGTTTTTTTTGTAGGGTGAATAGTTTGGGCGAGTCTATACTATTTCCCCATAATATGACTCCGTATTTGAGCCATGCATAGGCATACGCGTAATATGCTACCAACGCAGTATTTATGTCTGTGGTTTTTTTGATTTCCCGAAGGGCGTATGAGAATTTTGATAATTTTGCTTGTATTTTCTGGATATGCGATTTCCAATTTATATGCGTGTCTATGTCTAATCCTAATAAGGTGAATTTATTTACCGTTTCTATCTTATAATTTTTAAAACTGAAATTTATATGTATAGGTTTTTTTTGTCTTGGGTGGAATGTCATTAATTTTGTCTTATCATAATTTACTTCTAGGTTATGTTCCGTCATCCAATGAGTTGTATCCTCAAGTATTGAATTTAATTTATCATTAAGGTTGAGATTAGTTTCACATGAAGCAAGAATAGATATATCATCCGCAAACAAAACACAAGCTTCACTGATATACTTCGGGAGGTCGTTTATGTAGACTAAAAATAGGAAACAGCCTATTACACTACCCTGTGGGATTGAAGCATTTATAGGTATGTTTTCAGATCGGAACAATTCTATTTCGTTAGTTTTTTGGTTAAAATATTCTAATTCCACTAATTGCTCTCTATTTTGTAGGTATGACGCGAACCATTCATGACATTTACCACGGATCCCTATGTCATATAGTTTGTTTAGTAGGATGTTGAATTGTACTCTATCGTAAGCTTTTGTCATATCTAGCAGTAAACCTATTGCATATTTTTTGGAGTTAATAATATCGAGGGCTTCTTGTATGTATTTATAGACGGCGAGGGTTGTGGATCGGTTTTTTCTGAAGCCATACTGACAGTCATTAAATATGTTGTATTTTTCACAATAAGCGTTGACACGGTTGCACATGGCTTTTTCAAATAATTTAGATGCAGTTGGTAGGATAGCGATTGGGCGGTAGTTATTTGGGTCAGTTTTCGCATTTTTCTTATGTATTGGCTTTACAAGGGCCTTTTTCAAGAGGTTGGGAAAAGTACCTTCCTCGAAAGATTGGTTAATTAGTTTATAGAATGGAAGAGTTAACTCATCTGCACATTGTCTCAGTAATGTAGGTGGAAGTTCATCAATGCCATAGCTTGATTTATTTTTTAAGTTTTTTATTAATGCATTAACCTCATAGGGATCAATTGGACTCAGAAAGATCGAATTTTCTGTAGTGGACATTTTAGGTGTTTCTTTTCGTGTATTGCCAGAGGAGCTCGTACTAGTTTTCCCAATAGAAGCAAAGAAATTATTGAAGATGTTAGCTATCTCTTTGGGCTCTGAAGTCATATTATTATTGTTGATTTGTATAGTTATATTTTGTTTTTCGCGTCTCATATTTTTGTTTGTGCGTTCATTTATTATACCCCACATTGTTTTTACTCTGTTGCGTGATTTCATCATTTTATGTTTAAAGTGTTGTTTTTTAGCTGTCACAACAGTTTTCTTTAATATTTTTTCATACTTCCTGTAGTATTTTGTTAATATAGGGTTTTTTGTTTTGGTAGTTAGTATCTTCAATAGTCTTTTATTTTTGCAACAGGTTTTTATACCTTTTGTGAGCCATTTATTATAATTTGTATTTAATTTGTATTTTTGTAATGGGATACATTGATTTAGGATGCTGATTAAGACTTCGTTAAAAGCTTCATAGTTTTCATTAATATTCTTTTCAGCCGTTATTATATCATTCTAGTTACTAAACGCTCATAAGGTATATTTCTATGAGGTAATCATCCGGATATTGATATGTTTACGACTAACAGTAAAGCTATACTTACCTAATTAATTGCATAACATTATTTAGTTAATTTTAGGCTGTTGGCTATGCTGCAAGCTTTGGTGCAAAGTGTAAGTGCACGAAGTATCTGTGCACTTACAGTAAATATTTATTGTTCAATACAATTTCTCGAAAACTGGTTCATAACGCACTACGATTAGGTTAAACACACGCGTGGATTTTTAATTTTTTCCGCACATGTGCGGAAATAAAAATTTCCACAGCTAACTATACTTATACAAAATATTTTCGGTTCCAAAACTTTATTTCTTCGAAAGTGTATTCAAAAACGTCGTTTGATATGCGTGGGGATTTGTTACTGCAGTTCTCGGCGTCAATTAATTCCGCCCCCTATGCAATAACAAAGTTTCCTCACGTATATCAAAATGTACTATTTCTGCTAGAGACCGTTGGAAGGAATGGAGGAGGCCCCAGTGCTCCGGCCCAGCAGTGGGACAATATGGGCTAGCTATAATAATAATATTATAATAATAAATATCTCAAAAATAATCCTGCTATACCGTGGAAACACGTTCATAGCATGCATGAATGCACCTTTAAAATACCTTGTTTTTTCCAGTATTACTGATAAGCGAGACACTCCGACTTCTACTTTCAAATGCGGAAAAAATAGCTTTTCTTTGTAAATAAGAACTAGGAAAGAAAGTAAAATAATGTGACTTCTTAACATGCACAACTTAGTTCTCACTTAACGACCCTTTAAGGGACACCTGGCCTTGAAAAGAGCGGGAAAGTTTACGTCAGCGAAAAGGACATAAACTACTTTTTAACTAGACTAAGTAGGGGCGAGTTTTCCTTGAGATAAGGAGAAATTATTTCACGTCTTTAAACGTGGCTTAGTTTGCAAATATCTATGGTAAGTGGCATAAGTAAGTGACTTTCTTTACCTACGTTATCATTTTTATTTCTAGTTCCTTTGCTTGTTGAACTTCAATTGTTTTTTTATGATATCTGTATTCTGTTGCATTAGAAGTACATTTTCGAAGCCTAGTCCTTATTACTTATTAACAGTGGCGTTACCCCCATACAAACCGAAAAGATTGGCTTAGTTTAGTTTATTTATTAATAAGTAAGTGTGTATAGTGGGAGGCCTACCAACGCAACGTCTTACGGTTCGCGGTCGCCACTCCAGAACTTTTCCCATGGTGGCCCCATCGGCCACCCGTTCTGCGAGCAATGTGCCCTGCCCAGTTTGGCAATACTTCGGGCTACGTCGGTAACCTTGGTTCTGAGGGCGAGCGTATTGCCATCAACCGGGCACAGATCTAGACTTCGTGGGTGCTGAACTGAAACTGAGTTTCTGATGGAAAAAATCAATAACATTCCCCAACCCGGGAATAGAACCCAAAACCTTTTGATCAGCAGTCGCACTTGGGACCACTAGATTAACGAGGCAGATGGTTAGTAAGTAAAAGCTAAATAGCTGATTGTAATCTACAGGCTGTCGTTTTGCATCCTGGTCAAATTCAAGGAGGTATCTATACTAATGATTCGCGACCCAAATCGATAATAACGTGGGTAGTCGATACTAAAATGAGTAGGTTTTTTTTTATTTTTTGTGGAATTCGGTAAGCGTAAACCACCCCCTAGTTTCCATACTGTCCATAATATTATACTGTGGAATAAAACTTTTGCGTTCGTGTGTGAGACGGCGCGTTTATTGGGCTAGGAACAGATGGGCTGCCTTTTAATACGGGTGATATACATTTGCTGATTTCCGTAAAAAAAAAACTACTCTTTTAAGTATCGATTCGGGTCGAAAATCATAATTATCAGTAGAACTAATGGGACTTTTGTTCCAACTAGTTCTACGATTTTATACTACCTTGAATCGTAGAGGGACAAAAAGTCCCATTAGTTCTACCGTAGAACTGTGTAGTAGAACTAGTGGGAATGATCCTAGTATAAATATACCTCCTTGCATTTGACCAGGGGCCTTAGTCTGCTATTGCAATAGTGTCAGAATGGTCTATAATTGATTTAATAAGGCCCCTAGCCCACGGCGTATTGAAGCGCGTTCGAAACTCGTTTGACGTGCGTACAAAGGGTAATTCGTCTGCGCGGGGCCTTATTAAATCAATGATAGACCATTCTGACACTATTGCAATAGCAGACTAAGGCCCCTGGATGCAAAACGATAGCCTGTATAACGCAACTCCATGTCCAAGGCGCGTATTTTGCGTGCGTAAATGATTGATACTCTTATATACAAGCTTGCACTAAGCCCTTATCATAAAACCAGTTAACCTATTAACAACTGCTACTTCTGCAGAATGCACACCGCTCCGATACAATCCGTTCCGGACTCGCCACTAACTACTAACAAGCCAATTATTTACGTCAAGATACTCAATCCGTTCAGAACTCAGCGCGATGGAAAAATAAACGACTATGTTACCTTGAGATACTAGGTTTGATACTGTATTTCAGTTGAATCGTCTGACAGTTCATGAATTGATTATCAAGTCTGAGAAGTATTATTTATGAGAATGCTCGATAATTATACAATAGACTTACCCTGGTTTGCATGTGGTGTTTAGGGTTTCGTAACCGAAGGGTAACCAACGAAACCCTATACTAAGCCACCGCTGTCCATCCGTCCGTCTGTCTGTCAGCGGGCTGTATCTCATGATCCGCAATAGGTAGATCGTTGAAATTTTCACAGAATGTGTAAGTTTTTCTGTTGCCGCTATAACAAAAAATAAATTAAAATTAAATTGGTAAGACTGGTTGTCAGACTTTCGAAACACTGACTACATGTAACGACAACCAACGGCGTAACGTGTTTGTCGAGGCACGGAAGAAATTCGGCATGTAATGGGTGATCATCCACGGACCAACCTAGGCAAGCGAGGCTTAACCGCCATTTAGACACGATCTCTTAGCCAATTTTCCATAAGAAATAAAAAGGAAAAAACGGCATATTGTATATTCGTGTTACTATTTCACCTGTTGGATGTTACTTTATCACAGTTCCGTCGCGATAACATCGCTAACCCTCGCCAAATCGTTTCCTACGCGTTTATTCAAACGCGTAGGAAACGACAACCAACGGCGTAACGTGTTTGTCGAGGCACGGAAGAAACTCGGCATGTAATGGGTGATCACCCATCCACGGACCAACCTAGGCAAGCGAGGCTTAACCGCCATTTAGACACGATCTCTTAGATACAATTTTCCATAAGAAAGAAAAAGGAAAAAAGGGCATATTGTATATTCGTATTACTATTTCACCTGTTGGATGTTACTTTATCACAGTTCCGTCGCGATAACATCGCTAACCCTCGCCAAATCGTTTCCTACGCGTTTGAATACCTCAACTACAAGCTTGGCTCTTTAGAAAAAACGGTTGTTTTAGTTTCTTGTCTACTGTTCTTTGTAAGGAATGAGGTGCGGAAGTGAAGGGTTGGAAAATTGACATTATTTTGTCAAAGTAGGCGACTATTGTTTGATTTAAATTATGTTCCAGTTTTGCATAACTACATAGTATAAAACAAAGTCGCTTCCCGTTGTCTGTTCCTATGTATGCTAAGATCTTTAAAACTGCGCAACGGATTTTGATGCGGTTTTTTTAATAGACAGAGTGATTCCCCGTTGTACCGTATGCACCATTGTCAAGAGGAAGGTTTATATGTAAAACATTGCACTTGTTCGAAGCCGGGGCGGGCCGCTAGTGTTGTTAAATGCCATTTTGTTTCATGAAATAGGTACGTCTAAATAATATAATTACGTAACATCACGCCAATCGAGGATTTTCGGAAATATTGCACCCACATTTCAACAGTTATGTTAAAATCTCATGTAATAGGGGGCGAGCCCATTGCTGTCAACCAGGCACAAATTCAGACGCCGAGGCTGCTACTGAGAAACCCAATAACAATTTCCCGACCCGGGAAACGAAACCAGGACCTCAAGCTCATCAGTCGCGCTTGCGACTACTAGACCAACGGGGCAGTCAGTAATATAATAAATGTTCACTAATATTTTAGTTGAAGATTTAGGTTTAGTTACTTAGCACCGCATTAAACATTTTGACGGACTGTCTAACCTCACTACCCAAAACAGCCGAAATCACTACCGTAAACTTGGCTCTAGGTTTTATCTTCGTGTCTATTTCGGAATTTCCGAACTAGTTGTCATTAAGCGGACCTTCGAGCAGTGATAGTCTAGTGGTGTGACCGTCGGACTGCCAAGTCATAGGCCTCGAGTTCGAATCCAAGACCTGATTTTTCACATTAATTTTCACATTTTACGTATTGTACAATTATCAGTTGATTCGGTGAAGGAAAACATCGTGAATAAACCAGCACGCCTGAGAGATATTTCTCAGCGGCATGTAATGCCAAGTCAGAGGCCCATGGGCGAACTGACTCCAGGTTAGGCACTAACCACACGCTGAAGAAGAAACAGAACTCAATCATAATCTCTCACTACAAAATAAATATTGATACAATGATTCCTATCCATTTCATCACGAACCTCCAAATGCGAACACAAATTGCGTCTATTACATATCAATTCCTACATCAGGGCCAGCTATCGAACTTTCGATAGATTGCGGAAACTGGCGGGTCCGCAAAGTGTGTGTCGGTTATTTTGATTGCCGTCCGTCTGGTCAAGCCCAAGCTGTTAAGGTTCGTTCAGACTGCTACGCGCAATGCGGACTTTGACAGTTATTATGTACTGAAGCGTCTGGCAGAAACCGGTGTACGTAGCCGGTCTTACACCAGTTATGTCTGTCTGTTACGTTATACAATACGATCACAAGTTTCTTTTGTTTTTTGGAGGAGGCGCTCACGCTTAAATAATATCAGTCGCTCGCGTCGATCTTCAGGTTAAGCCACGCTGGCCTAGGTTGGTACGTGGAATAGTAACCACCCATTAGGTACATACCGAGTTTCCGTCGTGCCTCGGAAAGCACGTTAAGCCGTTGGTCCCGATTGTAGATCTTTAACAGTCGTTACAGGTGTCAGTGGCCCGAAAGTCTGACAACCAGTCTCACCGATGGGTATCGTATTACCGTGTTGTGGAGGTCAGATGGGCAGTCACTCCATGTAAAATACTGGTATTCAGCTGCATCCGACTTGACTGGAAGCCGAACCCAATACAGTTGGAAAATGCTAGGCAGATCATGACGGTTACAATTTTCTTTTAGACGACGGGAGTATACTCCTGTATAGGGCACTCGAAATCGATTTTAGAGGGATGTTAGAGATAATAATTTTGTACGTTTTAGATAAGCCTGTACACAAAGAAACCTTTGTCGTTTTTAGGTTTATCTAGAAACTAATGTAGTTTCAATTTTCACAAACATACGAGTGGAACCGCAGACATAATCTCCGGTTTACCAAACACTCGCTTGTGAAACCTTCAACTGAAATAAGAAAGTGTAACGACAAAGCATTACCTGCTTTATTGCTAAGGTTATTTTATAGTCACAGCTGTAAAAAACGTACTGAAAAATCAAATCAGTTTGGCGTTGACAGAATCAATTTAGTCAAGTGGTAAAACAGGGTCCTTAGCATATTTTGACAACTTTGAGCCCCAGTTTTTTTTTCAAATATTTAGCGATAGCAGTACTGTGACGGTAGTCTGTCTACAACTTCAATCGTGACTTCAGACGGCAGACAGGCTATAGATCTGGTCAAATCGGGGCGAAAACCGCGAGATGTGGGACGAAAATCGCCATGCAGATTCTGGAACTAACTTGTATGTTGGTGTTCAAACTAACGCGAATGGTCGCATGATTTCCTGACCTGAAGTAACACCTAAGTTTAAAACATGTGACTAAACAAGGTCGAAGGGACACCGACGCTAATTTATATGGGGGGTGGGGGTGTGTTCAGAATGATGTAGCTATTGGTAACCGTCATTGCGTTGGTGTCTTTTTTTCTAAATACAAGTTTTGATACTGGCTTTGATAAAAGCGGGGTAGGTAATCATTAAACAACTGGCGCGTTGTCGCATCCTGTGCGAGATTCGCCTCGGTTAGACCATTCCTTTAAAGCATTTTGTATCACAAAAATTATAATTAAAATTCTGAAAAGCGTGTCTTACTTTATATTACTTAAAAACACACGGTTATAAACATGTCTACTTTAACACTTGCGTTTAATATTTGATTGAAACTGATTATAGTGGTGTGCCGTGAAAATTATATTAGGTTTGCTTATATACCTATATTAAAATTGTGAGTGACTGTTACATCAAACTAACATGATTTGTTATATCGATAAGTTAATAAATACTCTTTCCTTATATAATGTTTTTTTTTTAATGAAACATTGTGATTTTTGTTATTACGTAGTTGATTGAACACGATTGTGTTGTGTTGAAGAAATCTTTTTTGTTTGTAGTTATTTATTTGAATTCGTTTAAGCTTAAACATTGTTTGTGATTTATTATTTGAATGTTGAAGTGGAAAGTTTCGCTGACGAATAATTCTAAGGTAAAGTACCTGTTGTATATTATTTTTACTGTATACCTACCGTATTTTTATTTTAGTAAGGTGTTTTCTTATTTTTCCTTTCTGAATAAAATACGAGACTCTCACAGTACAATACTGTTTGTACAGAATCTTAAAATAAAACCTTAGCTCTAAACTTGTCTTGTTTTAAATCTCTTTTAAAACTTGACTCAGCAGATTGCAATATACTTAAGTTCTCGTACAATGTTTACCACCGTTCGATTGACTGAGGTTAGTTACACAGAATAAATAGATACAGAGGGTCAACCCCATACGAAGAACAGAGGTGGGAGAGGACATGGCCTAGTGAGTTCAAAGTAACATTCGATTAGCGACAACAAAGATGGAAAAGTCAAAAAATGGTGACTGAAATTTGAACATTTTATCTTGTAGTGTTAGATTGACATAACCTATCGAAAAGTTTATTTCAATCTTGTTAAAATTCGTTGTAGAAAAATGAAATCCTTTGAATGCGATTATCTTGTCTTGGTCTTCAGGTACTCGCATACAGAGACGCAAACTTATCAAATAGGTGACACGCTCGCACCTGTAGTACGTGAAGCTTGTGTCTGTGTATGTTTGCGTGCGTAGTCGCTCACTGTATGTACCTACCTGACCTTCTGGAACTATCTATTCTGTGTTATTTTTTTCTCGGTCCACGCACGATAAAATCAAATTAGCGGAGTTAATTGTTTCCTTCTACAGTTTATTGTTACAGCTACAATAGACACTATCGTTACAAATATTTCGAAGGACGCACAACCTCTTGGAATTCCTTATAATATGGAGTAATTATTTGTTCGTAGCTAACTGGCGTTTATTTGTCAAGCCAGAGCTTGATTTGATTAAAACATAGATTATTTAGACCACGAGCAAAAGAATCGGTCGGTACAGAACCACCAAGTCCTGCTGTCAATTCATAGATTTTCAGTTTTTCATCATTGGTACCCTTGTGTGGAACAAGGGTACCACCAGGGTCATTGCTGAGAATAGGCCTCCTTTGTGTGAGGGTTTCTTGGTCTTGCTACAAATCCTGCCTTTCAGGTCAACTTTACAATTCGTCGTTGAAGTTCTAAAACCACGTAAGTCAAAAATAGCAACTTCACAGGAGAGTGAAAAACTGCATAATTATAGTAATGATACAATACCATTTCATAATTTGTGTTCACTTGAAATCGAGAGCAGCGGTGGCCCAGTGGTAGCGGCCCCGACTTACGCACGTCGTGGGTTCGAACCCATGCAGGCGCATTACTTTGTGTATTTTTTTTTTAATTTGCATCGCCACTGCTCTCAAAACGGTGAGGAAACCGGCATGTCCTAGAACCAAAAATTCGAAGACATGTGACATCTATCAACCCGCACTGGGCCGCGTGGTGGATTATAGCCCATTCCCTCTCATTGAGAGGAGGCCGAGTGTCCCAGCAGACATTAAAGGCTGATTATGTACTTGAAATTAGATTGAGATGTTGCTTGTTTTTGATTGTCTGAAAAACGCGTCTTCAGCTCATCATCATCATTTCAGCCGAATGACGTCCACTGCTGGACATAGGCCTTCCGCAAGTGTCGCCACATTGACTGGTCCCGTGCGACTCGCATCCAGCGGATTCCCGCGACCTAACAGCTTCAGTCTTCAGCTAACAGCATCAAAAGTCAAAATTTCAAAACCGCCAAAAATTTACTTACGTGGTGTTACAACTTGAACGACAATTTTAGAGCTTACCAGCGACCTGCCGCGCAAAGCATCACCTCTCAGTTCGAAAACCCTATCTTTCAAATTTAAACCAACTGTACAAATTCACAAAATTTCATTTAAATCTGTTGGGCAGTTTCGGAGATTAGCGTGTACGAATATAGTTACACATGTTTTTTTACATAAGGCAACTTACAATACCCAAGACAGTCCCAGTGCAACTTTAACTTAGTCAGGCTTGCGTTGCCTTGACTTGACTAACTTAAAAGAAGCACAAAGGACAGGAGGTTCTTGCTCAAACATTTGTTTCTGCTACTTTTAGCGAGGACTCAGGCAAATACCGAAAGCGCACGCAAACAAAAATTCACAAACAAATGGAAACCCTGCTATCTTTACGCAGGCTTGAGGAAAAAAAGTATTGCTTCGCAGGTACTTGCATATATCATAAGTTATGTAGCCTGTCTCCTAATGTAGCATGCGATTTGGTTAGAAAAAGCGGCTACGGACTAGTTGAAGGGAGTTAGGTGATTTTATCTTATCTGTATAAGCCTGTTGCCATGTCGCTTGCCATTCAGAAATATCTTTAGATTAAAACATTACTCAATAAGAAAAATACCTTTTTCATGTAAAGTTCATCATCATCTGCAAAATCCACCGACGATACAAAATCAAATCGTCTCAAATTAACTAAATAATACCATTCGAAATTATTCACTTTAATAAAACTAACGTAACCCATCCAATACTTTTTATCTCTGCAATAGAGACACACTCAGTCGTAAATTGACGCTCCGAGGCACTCTTCCAAAGTGTCACATGGTCATTAAATAGCCCGGGAGCCACTAGTCTCCAATTTAAATGTCCCTTACGAAACTTTAATGAGATAGGTCACGTACACGTGTTGCTAAACTAGCAATTGTTATTAAGGATTTCTTAGAAACTGTTGACATAATACTTGTGTGGTTTAGACATGGAGGAGTTAGTAATTGGAGTAAAGAAGCCAGGGACGTAATATGAATTTTAAGCTGTGTGGTATTGAGCTAAGACTCAAAATCTAAATATTTAAAGAAAGTTTTGTGTTGTTAAGGTAGGTTTCAATCAACAAAAAAAGGTGTAGCTATAGTACCAGTCACAAAAGGCACTGTACTTCGCGTAAAGCAATATATATGGGACAAAATTAGGATAAATCTACGATTCTCGCCACAATAGTTTGTTAATTGTGTCTCATTAGCCGCCGCTTTAATGAACATATTACATAGTCTATATTACCATTTCTGGTAGTAGGTACTATTTATTTTAGGCAGTACTTTTTGTCCTTTTGTGTTCCGCCATCGTCGATCTAACTTTAGGGATTATGACGTAGCCTTTGGGGACTTTGACGATGTATTTTTTTTCCCGCGCTAAGATTTGAGTACTCCAAATTCTATCTATTCTATGTGCGTTGTTCAGACAATATGTACACATGTGTGATGCTATATTTGCTCTGTAGTATCAGAATATTAGTTTAGAATTACGATGCTCTGTTAGATGTGTTTCTAATTAATTGTCTTTGTAGTTCAAGTTGTTCATTAGGTTTCAAGCAGTTGATACTAAGGTATTCCACCCTGAATAAAGTTCTCTATAAAGAGTCAAGAATTCTGAAAACTATAAAATATGGTGGATGTGGAGCACAACCCTGAACCCTTTTCAGTCAGCTAATGAGTGTTAATTATGACAAACTGCGATATTCAACCTCTTTCCTTATTTATGTCCCTTATGGCTGGCCGGTCTGTAGCATTTGGAGCCTTCCTTTTCAGAAGTGGATATTCTCAATTTGATTCGCCTATTTATAAAGAAATACTCACGAGTAGGTACTATTTATTACTTTGTACTCGTATTCCATTTTGCTCGTACTTAGAGATTTTTGATCTGAAAATGAGAATAAAAATTCACAACAATGTAGAAGATTCCCCCCACGCACCTTTTACAAAAATAGATACTGAATGGACGCATACATACGTAAAGGTTCGCATACAAACTCACCTATTCATTCATTTTCGCGAATGATTCAATGAATTTCGGGTTAACAACGTTACAATGACCCAGTGAAAGCTGTTATTGTAATCAAAATCAATGAACGGAAGATATATTAAGGCGTTAGTTTGGTTAATTATGTTTGTGAATAGTGAGTATTTGGGTAAATATCCATAAAGCGGCATTCTAGGTCGTTCATAGGCAAACGTTAACGTAGGGTGGTAGTATTTTACCACCTCGTTTATGAGGCTAAGGGGAGCACTGAACAGTATAAAATTCTGTTTCTCCTGCTGTGGCTGTAGTGATGTATTTGTATCGATAAACAACGATAATTCTTATTACGGTTCGATGCTTCGTCGTACAATGGTTGCGAAATTTTAATTTTAAGTATGGTTCGTTTTGAAAGCTTCCGCTGTCCGTCCGTCTGTCTGTCAGCGGGCTTTATCTCATGATCCATAATGGGTTGACAATTGAATTTTCACAGAATGTGTATTTCTGTTGGCGCTATATAACAGCAAATACGGTTCGGAACTCTTCATGCGCGAGTACGTCTGTCCGTCGTCCGTGTACAATAGATGTGCTCTATAACATAATGTTCGTTCTAAAATGTATCAGGCACACCAAATGTAACGATACACAGCATATTTTATGTTTGGTCCATTTCAGAAATTAGAGTTGTTACGCTTTTGTTCTATTTTTATTCATAAATTGGCTTTAACAAACAAACAAACTTTCGCTTACTTTTGCTTTTATAATAGTATAATAGTTAGGACTAGCTGTTGCCCGCGGCTTCGCTCGCGTTTTGGGCGGAAATTATCCCAGGGGCACGTTGTAAATATAGCCTATATTTACACTCGGGGATAATCAAATAAATATAAATAAATTTTCACAAACTTTACCTCTTTATAATATTATTAGTATAAAGAAAGAAAGAAAGAAAGAAAGAAAGATGCAATAAAAAAAGATGCGATATATTAGTATTAGTTTAGATTATTCTTAATAATCACATGGTGCACTACAAAAAACCCAGGTTAAACGATTATCTGCGAGTCGTAACGTAGCCTGAAGCGAACCTCACGTTGACATGACGATAGGATGACGTTGCGTTCGACATTTGAGTGACGGCCGAACTGGGCAAACTTTCGGTTAGCACCCGCATTGCGATATGTAATCAGTATTATCCCGTATTAAGCGTTTCCGCAGTCGAGTTAATGCACTAATTACTGCGACGGTATGTGTAGGTGATTCGCGCGCAAACTGTAATTAGTCTGCCATTAAACCGCATAGTCGTGATTTGATTAATGGCGTTGGGGACGACCGTGCGTCAGATTCGGCATGCCGAGAGTAATCCGTTATTTTTCGGTAATTGATAAAACTGGGGACATTAGCACATCACTAATTTTCTTTGTTAAAAAAAGATGTTCAAGCTACGTATTTACAAAATTATGATAGCAACTATTAGTAGGTACCTACAATTGTTTTTGACTGAGATTAAACTTATATAAGTAATTAAATGTTAATTTTAGGCACAAAATTGTCTCTTTGTTTTAGTGGTAGTTTCATTTAACATATATAAATAACATCACGCCTGTCATTTCCGAATGGTAAGGCAGAGGTGTACCTAATAATAGTACACTCACATTTCGCCAGTTAAGTTTAAGATCCATGTATTAAAGGGCGCACCGATTACCATCAACTAGGTACAAATCTGCTGGCTACTACTAAGAGATTCCTAATGGAGAAACCCAATAACACTTTGCCAGACCCGGGAATTGATCCCAGGATCTGACGCCCAGCGGTCGCGATTGCGACTACTAGACCAACGAGGCGATCCTTTTCTTTTATAGTCATTTTATACCATCAAGCAAAATAAGACAAGTTTTCTTTATTCCTGAGCATTTTTTTATGTTATTTAATCATCTTATTTCTCTTTTTTCAGGTAAATACACATAAAACTGCTGATCAAACTTCTGACAACCAATACTACCGTGAGTAAACTCAACTAAAACAATAATGGCCGAGTTCACTAACTCTTTGCGACATCTAAATTAATACCTAGAAATACTGGGTGGTCCAAATAGTGACGTCATAAAAAATATTTAGAAGCCTCCTTACAGGGCTTTTTCTTAATCTGGATGAATGTGAAAGAGCCCTGTCAAAATAAAGCTGGATTTTCTTTATGCGGTTCCCATACAATTTTCATGAAGCTATGACTCAACAATTATCAGAATCGCGGAGCGTACATGAGGTATTAATATATATATATAATTTATTTCAGGTAACAAAGACCTATGAAATATACATATACCTTTAAAAACTATCATACATATTTTTAAAACCCAGAAAATATATTCTATTGTACACGAAGTGACGGCGGGCGTCGTGTTGCGCTGCGTGGTGTCGCGTAGCCTTCCGCGGAAACGTCAATACATGACACCCTTCGACCAAAACTCTTCCTTGAGGTAGGTCTCAATATGATCAGTCGGAACTCGCACCACGCACGACTTGATGGTATTGGTATTCGGATATTTGGGCGTGAGGAATCTAATATTTTCTTATGACGTCATTATTTGGACCACACTGTTAAGCGCTCTTTTGGATTTTAAACCGAAAGTACCATAACATAAGGTATTCATTGACGTGTAGCTTATTGTCAGTTAAAAAAATCATTAATTATAAAACTTCATCACGTTATTATCATAACAGTACCCACACAATATTTGTCATACAGTCTAGTCACTTCTGTTTCATTGTAGAACTTTCTAGATTTAGTACGACGTACTTAGTACGTACTGCCTAAGTTGTATCATAAAACTTTGTGGGTGGCGGTTAGTTGCTGGGCCTGTTAAACTTATAAATGTTGCCAAGTGTATCGAGGGGTAGAGGGGGTTATTCTGTCTACTGTTATGAAAAGTTCATAACAGTAGACAAGTGTGTTAACAATAGACATCTATTGTGTTTTTTTGTGGAATTCTGCTTTATTTGTATATCAGTGAGATTTGATTATATCACTTATTTTGAACCAATTCTTTATTGGTCCTCTTACTTACCAGGATTACATCACTATAACTACATAGTATAAAACAAACTCGCTTCGTGCTGTCTGTCCCTATGTATGCTCAGATCTTTAAAACTACGCAACGGATTTTGAAGTTGTTTTTTTAAATAGATAGAGTGATTTAAGAGGAAGGTTTATATGTATAACATTGCACCCGTGCGAAGCCGGGGCGGGTCGCTAGTCAATTACAGAGAAGAAACAACATGCTACGTTAGCTCTGAAAATAACAGTTTTGTAATGGGCTTTCAAGGTACTTTGGCCTTATCTTTCTAACATGTCATAAGAATAAGATGAAGCTACGATTATATTTTTTGCAACTCCAACTGAACTTAGAACTACTGGGTGGTATTTTAAATGTTGGCAATACTTTAAGGGCGTGTATATGTACTCATGAAATGAAAAAGTTTAACTACGACACCAACCATGCTATCGCGAAAAATATATATCAGCTGCTCCATACATTATTGGTCGCGTAACTCAAAAAAATGTAGGTAAAAGCAGATTTTTTAGTCTTACTTCATAGTTAGTTCGATGGTTAAAATTGGTCATATTTATGAGTATTTCACTCCGTTATAGTAGTGCTCAAGGATAACCAATCACCTGTATAAATCATAACACCCTTAATCCAAGCTGTAGAAGTCCTATTTTCACACCGAAACTCGGTGATTAATTGGCAAACGTGTCAGACTAAGCTTCCCGATATACTAACGTATGGAGTACCCATCAGTCTGAACTTAAGCACCTGAAGATGTCCGACTTTCAGGCAGCTTGCACGATCGATCCTGTAAATTCAGTGAGTAATTGGTGTTCCGTAGGCAGTCATTTGGTTTGAAAAGTAAATATGGGTACCTGAGTGCAAGTACCTATAAAGGGTGTAACAAGACCCATAACGAAGCTGAAAGGCACATGTTCTCCCCATCATTGCGATCATTTTTTTGTTGGTCTAGACAATACCTAGGAACCTTCTAGTTAGGTACGGAGATATTGGGGGTCAAAGTTCCAACAAGTTTTTTTTTAATAGATGTTTTTAATATAAGATGTTTACTTTAAACACCTCCACGACCCCCGTACTATTCAATCCATCCATCAGCACAATGTTTTGAGTACGTTACATTGAGACGTACCGTAAAACGTGATTTTTCACCCAAAAAAAAAGTTGTTTCCCAGCAATAGTTTTTTCGTAAAGTTCCTTAGTTTGATGTACATAATGCTTGGTTGACGGCTTCGTGAAGGGTCCTGTTACACCCTGTATTACTTCCTAAATTCGTACAGGGTGGAAAGCATGCGGAATTACGGACGCACAAAATATGTAGGAACATCATTCTGAAAGGCCCGACATAGAAACTTTTCATAGGTTATTAAAAAAAAACAGCTGATTCCTACAAAAATGCTAACCTACACGATCAAAATGTATGGAACAGTAGATTTTTTTTAAATTACCGATGAAAAATTTCTTTGTGGTCACCAGGGGGGTGGGAAAGAGACAGAGCTTTACATACAGGTCGTCTACCGCCATCTCTTTCCCACACTGGAATTACTCCTGTTAAGACATCATGGTAGGCCACCATGCTCCTCCTAATCAACCTTTACCAAACGTTCACACTAGGACGTGATAAGCTGATTATTGAATAGTATGCACTGCTAATCATACATTTCGTACTGAAACGATAGATGATCATCATCATCATTCTGCTGTCGTAATCCCAATTAAATAAAAAAGAACAAAAAAAAAAAACGTGAAATTCACATATTAGGGTCGGCGCGGCATGTCTTCTTCCATACTTCTCTATTACTCGTCATTTCAGCAGACTCCTCCTTTCTAGGTATATCATCCTTTACACAGTCCATCCATCGTTTCTTTTGTCTCCCTCGCCTCTTAAACCCACCCAAATTCATACTGAAAGCTTTCCTCATGACATTTCATCATTCCTCCGCATCACATGCCAATATTGCCCATACTACGACAACCGATATACAGCCGGTATACAAGTATAATTATATATACGTATGTTATAATAATCGTAAAATATTGAATTTAAGGGAATGCGCACCACGTGGCCTATATAACATCTTTTTATATTAATTTCGTTTTACTTAAGTTATTTCGGGAAAAATGTTTATCTATTCGTAAGAAAAACATCCTCTTGCATCATCAATGTCATGTTTTGTGTAGACGTAATTAATCTAACGTCACTTCATTTTATGTTTACATCTAAAGTGACATATAAGACTGGATCTTCATCCACACGAAACATTAGAATATATGATTATAATAGACGCGAAACATAGTTCGCGAAGGGGTTTGGTTTTCAGTATGACCAAGCTGGACGTCATTTCATGGACAATTAAGATTAATATTTTCGGTAGGTATCAATAGGTTAATGCTAGGTGTTTATGCTTTTCAACAAACATCGTGTTCTATAATATGAAGAAAATATGTGTAGGTAAGAGAAAAATCGACTCTGTATAATAATATAAAAACGAAATAAAATTTTATTACTGCTACTAAATCTTATCAAAATTCAACGGAGCTTAGAATTTATTATAGCGAAATTTGTTTTAGATCATAATCTTTTAGAAAAAATATCTTAAAACATGCACAGTTTATTATCCTTGCTACACGCTTTTTATTTTTCTTTATATTGTACTTTATTTCTTAAAACAAACACACAGTATGCAAATACATGCGCTTCTTGGCTTGATAGTACAAAACATGATGTCATGATTTCGCGAATGATGGAAGTTCTCGCAAGATATTTATATCATCTGACATGACTTTGTTACAATCCGTTTCTGAGAATATCCATGGTTTAGAAAACAATTTTGGGTTCGTTAGGTTCAAAACGTTAAAATGTTTTATTTATTTTAAAATAACTGTTATTCCGTGGGTTATGCGTTTTTTTACTATTATACTTAAACTAAATATTAATATTGTAATTATTATTGATATTGTGTATAATTATTAATATTGTGTATAATTATTTTTTGTCCTAAATAGATAAAAACATTGTAGTGGATTAGGTTGAACTAAACTGCTACCAAAAAGAGTGACTGTCTTTTGCATAACTTCTCAGTGGACTATACAGGGGTATAATACAAATGAAATGGTGCTTTTTTCCAAAATTCATGTAGCAAAGTTTAAAAGAGTGTGTGTGTCTTGTTGGGAAAAAACGGGACAAGTGCGAGTTCGACTCGCGTGGAGACGGTTCCGTACGTTTATAGATTTCTTATAGCTTTTCCTGTAATCTGTAGGCAAAGATTTTTTTTTTTCTATTTTGTTCAAAATTTTCGGCTCTGTGGCTTGGTAGTTAGAATGGTCAACTTTCACCTACTTCCTTAAATAACTTCAAAACTGTTTATCATAAAATTATAAAAGAAAGATATTTGCTATGCTCACAATAAGCCATATCATTTGATATGTAACACGATATAGTTAGCAAAACCATTTTTTTTTTCATTTTCAAATTTACCCCCAAACGTGGCCCCCATGTTTAAAATCATTGATTATGTTACACGTCCCTATTTGGGTCACCAACTAACATTATATGTGTACCAAATTTCAACTGAATCGGTCCAGTAATTTCGGAGTAAATTGGCCGTGACTGACAGACACGCGAGTGATCCTATAAGCGGTTCCGGTTTTTCCTTTTGATCAACTATCTGGTGTCCACGACACAAGCCTCGTTGCTTAGTGTGGCACCTAGATGGCGCTGTGTGTAATGTCCAGCGATGTTTATTTATTTTATTTATTTATTTGAGGTATGGAACCCTAAAATATTACAACGTTTTTCAGAAATGGTAATGAATCGCAATATTTTTAACAGGACATCATCAGACAAAGTTGACAAACAAACTCGATCCACCAAGCCTTGAGGGTTTTCACGTTATTTTTATTTTACCGGCGACATAAATTGCGATTCCTTTTTTTTTTCATAAAAAATACTCCCGGCTACTTCCTTTAACAAACTTTCCAAGTGCCCTTATTGAATTTGCTCAAGTTTTGATAGGTTTTTCCGACGATTTCTCCTGTGTTGCTTTTCGTTGAAAAGTTGTGATGGTCCAGTAATTTACGTAGCAACATCGCTTCTACTTTTATTCGATATCATTAAATTGGCCTGGATACTTCGTCGGTTTCTATCGAATATTTACAGGCTGTACCAGTTTCGATTCTACAGTGTACCTTCACTACATAGTATAGAACAAAGTCGCTTCCCGCTGTCTGTCCTTATGTATGCTTAGATCTTTAAAACTACGCAACGGATTTTGATGCGGTTTTTTTTTAAATAGATAGAGTGATTCAAGAGGAAGGTTTATATGCAAAACATTGCACCCGTGTGAACCGGGGGCGGGTCGCTAGTTGAGAAATAGAAACGAACTTCGCAGGTCTTTAAAATCAACTAAGGATAGACCATCTTTAGAGTAATAAAGACGGAATATATACCTATCATCACATACATTATATTGCCTTGAAAACACGTTTCTAAGCGCCCCTAAACTAGTAATGATTTTCAAGCCACGCAAGGTAATTCAAAACAAAGTAACATTGGCTAAAGCGACGAGTCTATCTGTATAGCCTAGGACGGTCATTAAACAACGTTTCTCTGCGTGAATTCTTACAACTTGCTACTTTCCTGAAGATAAAACAACTGTTTTATGCTGTAAATGTTTAAATAGTGTCTGTTCCTTGCAGTGTTCCTTCCTATTTTCTGTGAAGCAAATAGTTGAAGCCGTATCTTCCCGTGGGCATCGTAGTAACCTTTACATATAGTAGAAAATCCCTCTGTGTTCTACATAGTGTTTGCAGACGGATCTGCCCGTAGAAACCTACTATTAAACTTATGTGTACTGTCGATACCAATAGAGCATAATGATCAGTTTCTGAAGCTGTATTTTCAAGATTATGTTTTGTGCTTGACATTTATGAGTGACGCGAAAATCGACTGCTCGTTAAATGATGTAATATGTAAATATGGAGACTAGTAAACACTCAGAACGCAATGTTCAGATTTGCAGCTGTCTTTCAATAAGCTGAAGTTCTGTGGTCGACATTTATAGCTGACGTTGAAATCAGCTCATTATATTATTTAACTTACGAGTTACGGTAGCAACATACCCATTCTCAGTACCATCTGTTACACTCGACACAGGCAAGGGGCCAATGTAGACAACACTAACTCAATGGTGTCTTCTGGTCGGTGTACTTGTACACTTTTGTTGTTCGCGTATGATTTACGTGTGCAAACCAATTATTCACTCACGTCACAGCAGGGCAAGTGAGGCAATCGCATCTGTCTGTATCTGGAGCTGTCATTGTTGGGATGATGCACGATCTTTGGTGAGGGTATGGAGTAGGTAGCTGATAGAGTGGTAAGTGGCGCGAATTGCAAAAAAGATATTGGCAAACGTACGTGAAAATGTAGTGCGTGTCTGACTTTAGCGTGTGTGAAAGATTCTTAATTTTTATTTACACTTATAATGTGTCTGTTCTCAATTTCAATGTGTTGAATTGTCTGTAGAAACTCTTCAGTAAACGGTTATCAATAGATAATATAAAAAAGTCGCTTCCCGCTGTCTGTCCCTATGTACCTATGCTTAGATCTTTAAAACTAAGCAACGGATTTTGATGCGGTTTTTTTAATAGATGAGTGATTCAAGAGGCAGGTGTATATGTAAAACATTGCACCCGTGCGAAGCCAGGGCGGGACACTAGATATATAAAGGGTGTAACAAGACCCTTAACGAAGCCGAAAGGTACTTGTTTTCCCCGTCATTGCGATCATTTTTTTGTTCTAGACCATACCTGGGAACCTTCTAGTTACGGGGATATCGGGGGTCAAAGTTCCAACGTTTTCCCAACTTTTTTTAAAATAAGTACATGTTTATAACGTAAGATTTGTATTGTAAACACCTCCACGACCCCTGTACTATTCAATCCATCGATCAGCACAATGTTTTGAGTGCGTTACATTGAGTCCTATCATGAAAAGTGTTTTTTCACCCCATAAAAAGGTCGTCGGCCCACCAATAATTTTTGCGTAAAGTTACTTAGTTTGATGTACATAATGCTTGGTTGACGACTTCGTGAAGGGTCCTGTTACACCCTGTATAATGTTACAAAAGTTATTAAAACAGACTTTTCTGTGGACTGCGGACGTACAAATCAGGCTTAAGCATTATTCCTACGTGAGTGACAGGTGACCGGCAATTCTTGGCCCGTCCCGCAGTCTTAGCAAAAGTATGCGAATACTATCAGTACTCCATTTACTTATTATTCTGTAACCGTCTGCCATTATGTAGGTGCGTGCGATGCACGTGTCGTTAACGATGTCTAACCTCAAGATAAACAGAAATAAACGATTATTATTTTAAGATTTCGTGTGAGCCGTTTGTTTAGTGTTTCTAAAATACGAGTATGAATGGGTTTGCGAAAGATTCTGCAGATTTTAGCTATGGCCTGAGCGTTGCTATTTAAGTCACTGAAGTCTAAATAAAGACAAGTTAGGTCGTATTATACTTCGTGAATAACTAAAATATTATTTTAACCTAATTCACTCTTAGACAATTTTAAGATTTCAAAAATACAAGCAATCAATTTAGCTAAAGACCAATAAACGATCTGAACCACATATCTATTACATGTTCTTAGAACTTTAACTAAAGCAGATATAAGTTCGCTTGAGCTTTAAAAAAAGCTCATTTTACTTTCTCGGTACCACTTAAAGATTTTTAAAGATAGTAGCAAAAACAGGAGCAGAATTGAATGCGTTTTTATTTCAAGTAGCTTCAAGAGGTGTTGTTCAGTTAGCCCATCTGTTCGGATTATTTTGAAAGCTTTTTAAAGGAACAAAAAATAAAATTAAATACTTTTTTTCTCACTTCCCAGTCAGTATTGGACTGGAATGTCTAAGAAAAAGTAATAAGAAGAACCGGTTAAGTGCGATCGGACTCGCGCATGAAAGGTTCCTTACCGTCGCAGTAGGGGCAGCTCCTTTTAATTTTTACTTTATTCATCATCATCATCATTTTCCTACCCTTATCCCAACTTATTTGGGGTCGGCGCAGCATGTCTTCTTCTTCCATACTTCTCTATTACTCGTCATCTCAGTAGTCACTTCCTTTCTAGCCATATCATCCTTCACACAGTCCATCCATCGTTTCTTTGGTCTTCCTCTACTCTTACGTCCTGGCCACAGCTACTGGCGGCGCGGTGCGCGGTGCGGCGGGCGGCGCGGCGGGCGGCGCGACTTGCGGTGGTAAGCCACAGCTCGACTAACTGCGACCGCGGCGGCGTCAGCGGTGGACGTATTTAGAGAACGGCTAACTATTAAAAATGCCTTATCAAAAGTGGCACGGTATTTAAATTGTTGTTTTATTTCGTCCTACAATGTTTTATAACATGTTTTGATATCTATATTACTGGGGGCCTAAAATGACCACTTTATCAGAATCATAATAGGAATCACGTTAAAAATTTAAAACTCTTAAAATGGACTTTGTGCTCATAACCATAAAGACCATTTTAAGAATTTAAAACTTTTAACGTGATACATATTATGATTCTGCTAAAGCTTCCATTTTAGGCCCCCTGATCTACTCAATATTTCACTAATAAATTGTTCAGTATCCATTATTTATATAAGCTCAACGCCCGATAAAAACAAATTTATTTGTTTCGATCGTGTGATGTTGAATACGTCCACCGCTGCCGCCGCGCGCGCCGCTCTGAGCTGTGGCCTCCTCGATACTCGCTAGTACATTTGTTTCAATCGCACACCGCGCAGCCCGTCGCCGCCGCGTGCCGCGCGGCGCTCACCGCGCCGCAGGTCGCGCCGCAATTCGCGCCGCCGGTAGCTGTGGCTTACTTCATACATTGTCTACCATTTGTTTTCGCCGCTCACCGCTTGCCGCGCCGCACGCCGCGCCGCAATCCGCGCCGCGATTGGCTGTGGCCAGAAGGTTATAGCCATCTACATTCATACTCAACATTTTCCTTAATACATTCTCCTCATTCCTCCGCATCACATGTCTATACCACGATAACCGATTACCACACAATTTTTCAGTCACCGGCGCCACTTTCAGACTCCCTCTTATGTACCCCATAATTTTTACTTTATTATTTGTTGATATACCGGCAACAGAAATACACATTCTGTGAAATGTTCAACTGTCTAGCTATTACGGATCGTGAGATAGCCTGCTGATAGGCAGACGGACGAACAGTGGAGGCTTAGTAATAGTCTCCATGGTTACCCTTCGGTTAGGGATCCCTAGAAATGCTTCAAAGTTGTACTTAGATCATAGATTACTAAAGTCCGTATACCTATTTAGTTCAATGAAGTATTTTATAACTCAAATTAAAACTTATTTAGATTCAGGTACCTACCGTACCATCACGCTACACTGAAACAAGCAAAGCTCTTGACTTTCTCTGCAAAATTCCTCATCACAAACTAATAAAATTTCCCTGCATTTCCCCTTTTACCGAACAAATATTTTCCGTGTATATTAACAAGGCAAGTTTAAGAATTCGTTTTTAATTAAGAGCTTAATTTTTCAAAGTCTTGATTGCTCGTCGAGTCCGGTTAACTTTCACTTGCCGGTCTCAGCCTCAAGTATTAAGACTTTTTTATTACTTGATACCGGGGGAAATCCCTACCACAAACAAACGCTTAGGTGCTCATAGACTCTTTTGGAATTTTCCTATACAAAATATTCGATATAAAAGTCATTGTACTGGTTTTTGCTTCAGTTTACATGGCGCTGGAAAAGGAAATTTTGAAGAAATACTGAAAATGAAGAATTTAGAAAGTTTTTTTTTTAAATATGGGTAAAAAATAACCGGAGAAAACCGCACGGAAAGAAGAGTGGAAGGCAACGGGCCAGGCTTTTTCCCAGCAGTGGGACAATATAGGCGAAATAAAAAAAAATGGGTAATGCACATTAATTGTTCTAATTTTGAGTGAAAATGTTATAGAGTAATAGAGCAGACGCTTTTAAGTTCCTTAGAAGCTATTTAATATTGTCAACGAATGCGGTTACAATGTCAGAATTTATGGTTGAAATACACAATGATTAGAGGGACTCGACAAATAATCCCGTCCAAACAGAGGTCACTCGTTCTCCGTTCACAGAGTTTAGCATAAAGTTATTTTATTATGGCCGTAATAGAGATATAACAGTTTATTTCTATGTCACAAACCGATTTTATTAACCCCCTTCGGGCAGACCCGACCCGGCGACACTGTCAATCTGAGTGCCAAACTTTTCCATTTACTCGTAACTTTCGGAAGCTTAAATTTTTCCAAACATTCTTTTGAAGAGTTCTGTATCGTGGTTGGCGTCAAAAATTAAATTTCGGACGGTTGATATAATAATATTTGAATTTGGTTAGACGGGGTATTTTTCTTTTCGCTTGATAACGTTCATTGATAAAGGATTAGGTTATAGGTTTTGAGAATTCCAAATACGAGCGTTGTCTCTTTCAAGGTTTTTCTATACTAATATTTTAAAGAGGTAAAATTTGTTTGTAAGTTTATATGTATGGGGGGAGTGGGGGATTATATGTGGGGGGGTAATCTCCGGAAATGATGATCCAATTCTAAAAATTCTTTCACTCACTGGCAGAATGCTACATTTTTCATGGGTGCTTAGGCTATAAATTATATTTATATCATGCATATTAGCCGAGCTATCAAAATGTTTGCGGACGAAGTCGCGGGTGAAGTGCTAGTCTTTCATAAAATTTTACATGTGACGATGATATGGCTAGAAAAAAGGGGGACTAATGTGATGAAGTCTAATATTTAAGTATTGGAGAAGAAAACTGACTGCCTCGTTGGTCTAGTGATCGCAAATGCGACTGCTGAGCATGAGGTCCTGGGTTCGATTCCCCGGTCAAGCAAAGTGATATTCAGGTTTTCCATCAGGAATTTCTCAGTAGCAGCCACGGAGTCTGGATTTGTACCCAGTTGATGACAATAGGCTTGTCCACTATTACATGAGACTTGAACATAAATAGCGAAATTTTGGTGCACCTCTCTCACCTCTATTAGGTACACCTCTGCCTAACAACATCGTATGGGTATCTATGCTGCGCTGACAAAAAATCGCAGAAGGTAAGATGAAGACGTTTATTATATATATTATTACTTATTACAAAATTACAACATCGAAAATCCACATCCGTGTGTTGAATTTCAAGCTTATTGTACCAAAAACGGTACAAAGCCGTATCGTAAAGACAATCAGCTAAGAGTAGCAATTGCTGTAATCACGAGCGTACGTGACTGATATCAGATTCTCAACAGATTTTAAAATCACTGGGATATGCAAATACGCTCCTCAATCTTCGGGTCGCGAATTTAAACGAAGGGGCAGAAAGTAGCAAAGAAATTGATAAACATTATTTTATTTGATCATAGGCTATTCCTTAGTCATTGTTAAGGACTTGGTACTCAAGGACGACTCATAGCAAATGATAAATGATATTTATTTAGCAAATAGGTTTTTACAAACACTTTTACACGTCATTTTTTTTAAACTAGATGGCGCCGGTGTTTCGTACCTGACTACTCTGAGAAGAAACAGCCGAGACGAACTCAGAGGTCATAGTCTCTTTTAAAGTTCAGACATAATCTTGTTCAAACACATAATCATCCTATGCCGTTCCCCTTGCAGGTAGGATATAATTTATCCTAGCGCTATGCAGTGACGGATATTGTTTTCCTAGTCATTGAAATCACGTCAGTGCAACACTTTACAAACAGGCAGACAAACTCACGAAGCCCAAAAGTTTCCGAACTGCTTTTGGGACTAGCACTGCCAAGTTTGATTCCAACAAGCCCTGCCAAATGCAGGTAATATTCTAGTTCTTATATCTAAATTAGTTCTCAATTTCAAAAAATCTATTCTAGCTGCTTCTATTTGTTTTTTACCTCAAACAAACTTTCCTTAATTTACGTCAACATCATCCGCCTAGCCTTTTCCCAACAAAGGTCGGCTTCCTGTCTAACCGGATGCAGCTGAATACCTGTATTTTACATGGAGCGACTGTCTATCTGACCTCCACAACCCAGTTAGTACTGGGTAATACGAAACCCTTGGTGAGATTGGTTGTCAGACTTTTTGGACCACTGACTACCTGTAGCGAGATGACAGCCGGGATCAACGGCTTAACGTGCTTTCCGAGGCATGGAGGAAACTCGGTATGTAATGTGCGGTCACCCATCCAGAGACCAACCTAGGCACGCACGGCTTAACCTAAAAATCGACCCGAGTGGCTGTTATTATTCGAGTCGATCTTTAGGTTAAGCCGTGCTTAATTTAAGTCAACAACAGCAGAAAAAAAAAACAGATAAAAATCCATTGTTAATATCGCTAAAGTCTAAGCTATTAATGCCACTAAACTAGATTCGAACCGAGCTACTTGGAGATTTGTTCCAGATGACCTGTCGCCCGCACTCGCTCCTCGACAAAAATACTTGTGCAATATTGACTGCTGGCCCGGAAAAGAGTTGTTACTTAAAAGTTAGACGAGTTTACTGCAAGTATTTTCAACTTTATGTTCTTTTTGATGACTGTTTTCTTTTTCTTTTGAAGCTCCTGTATCGTTTTGAGGTTTATTAGTAACTTTGATAGAAAACTCGATAATACTGAACTCCTTTGAAGTATCTTTTCTATGTCCAGGATCCTTATTTTCGGATTCTATCTCAATAAAGCCAAAGAGATAAAGCTTTACTGCGAAAATAGGTAACCTACTTTCTCTCTCCGTATTTCCTCCCGAACCAAAGAAAAGTATTATCCTCTTCAATACTAAAATAATAAATATACTCCCGTACGTCTAGTAGAATCCAAATGTGGGTCTTATACGGTAGGTCTAGGAGATATTAGTTATAGCTCTCATCTTGCGATCACTTTAATCCAAGTTCGGGAGAGGAAACGCTAGTACCTATGTATGGCTGGATTTGGGCAATAAATTATGTAATGTAATAGCTAGGATAGTATTGTAGACGTTATTAATAAGCCATGACGTGAAATATATTGCTTAAGCTTCACACATGAGGATGGCTCGAGTGGATTCATGGTTCGGCCGTCGTTTTCACGACGTTGGCGAATTGCATACATGGCGCTAAAGTACGAAGTACGTCGTACTTCTTTTGTGATGCATATCTAGAACGTTCGGATTAAGTAACTTCTTATGTATTTACACGTCTAAAAAGCGTGATTGATGAGTTGCGACTTGCAAAAAAGAAAAAGTTATTAACTGCCTTACATTATTTCAAGTTGTTCACCCACATCACAACCGCAAACATTTTGAAACACGAACGACAACGTTCATGTTAGAGGGCAATAAAGCGCGCATTTCAAGCCACGTTTGAAAACAGGGTTTTTTAATGTAAACCACTACAGTGCCTTACTTATTAAGTCCCCACACCCAGTTTCACAGTCACACACTGTAAGCAACCCAGTTCCATCCGCCGTTAAGAGGATTACCCCTAACCATACCAACTGCACAAGATTTCTTGGCAGTCCATACCTTCCCTGCTTTTCCTTTTGTTGTCTGTAAGATTTCTTTGCGGATTTAAAAAACTCTTTTTATTACAACCTAGTTCGCTATCGGCGATGTTCTTTCATCAGTTACAAATTCAAAGCTATTCCGAGACTACTCCTTAAATAAATTTAAATGAATTGGATCTCGTTCGGATTTTTGTAATATGAATTTGTAAAGCTCGGATTGGATTAAATTCTTTGTTGATGCTGGAGATGATAGTCGAGGAAATTTTCTGCGAATTATATATTTTATGTTTGAAAAACTATCGTAGAGTTTGTTCGTTTTGGGTTAAGTTTATTTATTCTGAGCTCCGACAATTTTTTTAGCTGGTAGGTAAGTTGTGCAAATTCTGTGAGTCATTTTCAAAGTATTTGGTAGTATTACGATTTCCAACAAGATTGACATAAGCTTTTCGCTGGCTCATGTCAGTACCATACATTTATGACATTCCATCACCGTTATTTATTTAATCAATGTCGACTTCAAAAGATTTGACGAAACATTCCAATATTCTAGACTGCCTCAACGTTTCTGGATTCACAGTATCTCATCGCAAGTACGTTTGTAAAGTGTACTTACGGTGCTATGATACTTTCAACTGACTGGCTTTCAATAAATCTTGATACACAATGTAGATTCGCCCGGGGCAACGATTTCAAAGCGACCAAAGCTCACTGTGACACTACACTACCTTTATGCAAAAAGATTTATAAAATTCCTGAAGGTGGCGTTACCGTAAAATATACCTAGACCTTTTTTTTTCTGGTGAAAAAACATCAAATAACTCCTCCCGCTCTGGGCTGAGCAGGAGGGAGTGTCAGACTTTTACTGACTAAAACCCTAGACCTATAGATACCTTAAAAACATCCTCGTTCTAAACTTGTACAAACCGAGTGTAGTACAAAATATTATCTAAAATGTTCTCTTACTGTATTTTCGTAACCTACCTAATCAAAATTTAAAGAACCAAGCTTGAATTCAGTACTGAGCTCCTGGCGCGAACGTGCGACGTAAAGTTAACGTAAAGATTTTGAAGCGATGTTACAAACAACTACCCTTTGTTATTTTTTTGTTGCGACCAGCTCAATTAGTATCTATTAATAATAGAATTTATGATTAAATTATCTTGGGCCCGCGGCTTCACCCACGTGAAGGTCGGTAACTGTCCCGCGGGATCATACTACCGGGATAAAAGGTAACCTACATGTTAATCCAGATTTTAAACTATCTATGTGCCAAATTTCATCCAAATTCGTTCAGTAGTTTTCGCGTGAAAGCGTAACAAACATCCATCCATCCTCACAAATTTTCGCATTTATAATATTACTAGCGACCCACTCCGGCTTCGCACGGGTGCAATGTTATTCATAAAAACCTTCCTCTTGAATCACACTATCTACTAAAAAAACCGCATCAAAATCCGTTGCGGAGTTTTAAAGATCTAAGCATACATAGGGACAGAAGCGGGAAGCGACTTTGTTTTATACTATGTAATAATATAATATATTCCCTTTATTCATTTATAGACAAATTATTTACATTTTTAAATATTCCTCAAAAAAAAAAAACATGTAAAAATAAAAAAATATAAAAATCATGTAAAATATAAAAAAAATTGTAACCCACCGGTATCGGGAACAGGTTCAAGACTATTATATTCTTATTAAGTAGATGGATATGATATATTAATATTTTGTGGGAAACTGCAAAACGCGTATTTTCAATTTTAAAATCTTTCAGATTTACGTTACGTTTACTCCATGAGCTTGTGTTAAGCCCACTGTTTTCAAAGGGTTGTAAGTATCATGCATTTTTTACCGCCTTGTGTGGAGCCCTGTAATCTGAGAGCTATTTTCTTTTACCATTTATGGGAGGTAGTAATTTTTATACGCTGTTTATGTAGCGTACACGTTGGTTTATCTCCTCAAGGGTTTGTAACCCCTGGTTTCTGGGAGCCTTTTCAACTTAACTGGGGTCGATCCTTTTGTTAACTAATATAACCTATTGTTGATCCTCGCTTGACCCCATAAGGTAAGTAATTATTTGACGAAGATTTATTTGAAGTAAGTACTTATTCAGAAATAAGAGGAATCGAATACTGTTTTTTTTTTAACTGCCTGGTTGCTTATTTTATAGCGAACATGAGACTAACACACATAAGAGTTTAAAGTGTTATTAATAACGCCTCGTCCTACTTGCATTGGTCTTTTCTTGAATACATTCAAGAAGAGACCAATGCAGGTAGGACTTTACCATTTTTTTTTCTTATGTGTCTATCAGACTTTTCTCAGTAGCAGCTCGGAGTCTGGATTTGTGCCTGGTTGATGGCAATAGGCTCGCCCCCTATTACATGGGACTTAAACATGATCTGGCGAAATGTTGGTGTACTATTACACACACACCTCTACCTAACCCTTTGGGAACTATAAAAGTGACGATATGTTTATGGGTCATCATGCATTTTCCACAAGTCTTCTTTTTTAATAATAATAATAATTAGGAGGTTCCTGTCTCTGGAGCCCTAACCACCGGTAGCTTGGACCCTGCTCCCGATACCGGCGGACCACTATTTTTTATATTTTTAAATGTTTTTTTAATATTAATTTATTTAGAAATATTTAAAAATGTAATTTATATGTATATAATTGAATAAAGGAAATAATAATAATATATCATTTATTGCAGGTTACAAAGACCCATAACATAAATACCTTAAAGACTATCATACATATATATAAAAACCAGAAAATATAACTATTGTACACGAAGTGACGGCGTCGTGTTGCGCTGCGTGGTGTCACGTAGCCTTCCGAGGAAACGTCGATACATGACACCCTTCGGCCAAAACTCTTCCTTGAGAAAGGTCTCAATATTATGAGTCGGAACTCGCACCACGAACGACTTGAAATTCGTGTTGTGGCGCGAATCCAACTTCTCAACCCTCAAGGTCCAGCTGGTCTTCGATCGGACATACTCCACGATCTCCTCAACCTTCGTGGTGTGATGTAGCCGGGATACATAAAGCTGCGTCGTTGGTATTGCCAGACGCAGCCCATTGGGTCCTGCCAGTGCGGTCCCGCACTGGTTCCGACTAGGGGGCTTCTTCCTCTTCTTCCTCTCTACCTTCACAAAGCCCTCCTTGTCACATGTGCCCGTAGCTGGGCCTTGCTGTTTCGAACCCCTGGCAGGTTCACAGCAACTCTTCTTTTCCCCCTTCTTGGCCTGCGACACAGGTCAATAATAGGTCGGGTTAATAGTCTTCGCCAGTCACTCCACAGGTTTTATCCAAGAACCTACACAAAACGGGTTTAAATCAAGATGGCTGAGAGAAAAATTTAACATTTGTGTAGGGCTTCATGCGGAAGTCTACTTTTACAGCTTTGCCAGTGAAATTAGCAATGAGGGAAACTGTAAACAAGATACCACAGACAAAAGAGTTTTAACTATAAATTAAAAACCTTAGACTACCTACACCTTTTCCTGTAAACTAGGCTTAAAGTCGACTCTTAAGGAAATACTTAATTTCATGTCTAGAACTGTCGTTGAATGAACACTATCCTTTTTGCTACCAGTAATTTTCTGAGGAAATTATAGATGACTTCATTGAAAAACAACTCCTTACCAACCTGGCTATTCATGAGTGGTCACATTTATAGACGCGGAATTGGCTTGAGCTGAACAAAAAAGGTTTTATTTCCTTGCATTATAACCCAAAAACAAGTCATTCTTGTCGGTTCGGATGATGTGATGCGACATGCGTCGGACTCATCATAGCCTTTCCCCAACCACATTGGGGTCGGTTTCCAGTCTAACCGGATGCCAGCTGAATACCAGAACTTTACATGGAGCGACTGCCTATCTGACCTCCACAACCCAGTTAGTACTGGTTGACAGGCTTTCGGGTCATTGACTACCTGTAACGACTGCCATAGTTCTACATTTGACAACCGGGACGAACGGCTTAGTGTGCTTTCCGAGGCAGGCAGGAAACTCGGTATGTAATAGGTGGTCAGGGTCACCAATCCTCGGAACTTCCTAGGCAAGCGCGGCTTAACCTGAAGATCAACCAGAGCATTATAGCATAAGCTTTTCCTGACTAGCTCAAGCCGATTCCGATAAAACGTGTGGTCAGTCTGAATCCCACAGTCGATCCATAACCAGCACACACAAATACAGGATGTTATGAATCCCAAACCCAACTATTATTAACTCGTGCTGGGTAGCTATAATTACATGTCAATCACTGCAGTGGATTGCAGCAAAGCTACAACTCATGTCGGAGCTGACGGCTGTCGTTACAAGTCGTTTCTTAAGCTGTTCGCACGTCTCCTTCATGTTTGATGTTCTTAGCAAATTGTGTGCGCATTTCTATGAGGGCTACCGTTTTTAAGCTCACCAGATGGTGAAATTGTCGAGTAAGGTCATGTCAATAATTCTATTTTAAACTTTAAAGTACCAATAACTTCATAAAAAGTTTATTTTATTATGTATAACAACATTTTATAACTTCAGATAGATATTTACAATATTCTCCCTAAAATTAGCAAGCATGAAACATTTAAAAATCATTTTACCTCCAAGTATTAACAAAATAAGATCGTATGTTGCTACTTAAAATCTTCAAGTTATACTTAATTAATCAGGAATTGCTCAATCTAGACCACAATCATGAATGCACGCAAAGCGCGAATACTATGATATCTGACATTTCGGTGCCCGGTGCTACACTAGCGCCTCTAGCGGCGAATTCATACGCGATTAGGTAATAGCAGTTAATGAGATCGATAGAATGTCTGATTCCTTATACTCTACATAAGCGAAATGCTTAATCATCACTGATTCAGGAGATATGAAGAACAGGGTGTAAAGTTCTTCATACCCCTTAGAAAAGGAAGGATCCTCCGACCAGACGGGTGTTGTGTCTAGTGAGCTACTGACTTACAGTTGTCGTCTCAGAGTTAGTTCCAACTCTGAGTGACCTCAATTCTACCCATATCCTCTTTTAAAGCATCATTTCTTTCTTGATTTATTGAATTTGGATGTTTTACTACAATTTATCTATTATCCCCGTCCATTTTGTACATATAAACTTACCTCTCCCTTAAAAACTAATTCCACGGGACGAACTGCGAATGGGACCAACTGCGAATGGCACTAACCGCGAATAGGACCAACTGCGAATGGGACCGACTGCGAATGAGATGATTTTTGAACGCGGGACGAAGTGCGAATAGGACCAAGTGCGCATAACCCGTTTGTTCGTTCTCTACTGTTGTAATCATTCATGTTTAACAACGCCATGGTCAGACTATTCTGATCAATCTGACACTTCTATTATATCTCGATTAAATTAAAGTAGATTAATTATAGTAGAAGTCATCTTCCAATTAGTAATTTAGCTATCCTCCTTATCAATCTGGTATCTCAAAGCTATCCGACAGAGCTAGCTGAGGAAGCACTACATCAAACAGCCAGGCGGCTAGACAGGCAACGGTAACCGAATCGATGACGGTACTGCAAGTTTATCCGACTAACTCCTGCACTTTGATCGATTTGCATCCTATGTAGTTTATTGACTCTCGTTAAACACGGTGGTCGGGGCCTAGATAAAGTGACATTTTTATTTGTTAAATCACTTGCCTCACATTAAGAATTTCTCTTGTATCGTGGGTATCTGTAGGCCATACAAATATTTGTTCAGTATGGGAATCGAACCTGCGACACGCAACGCAGCAGCCAATCACTCAACCACTGCGCCAACCTTGCTGTAGAAACATGCTATCTGCAATAAATAGGGAAAAGTAAAAACGTCTGGATTGCGTTAAGCTACGAAAAGTTTCAGTCAATATTATGTATAATAATCATGAATCAAGAACCAAGAATCATGAATCAAAAACCAAGAATCATGTATAGTGTTTATTTCAGGTAAGATAAAAATATGGTCAAAACTTACTATCTCTCCGATCTAATATTTTTAAAAGCGGACCTTACTGACACGGGCAAGATATTCCCCAGTCGTACTGCTTCGATTGTAGCTATGACTTGTCATAAAAACTGGTAGAATGCATTACGTCGTTGAAGTTTTAACACTACGTAAGTCATTTAAAGCGGTTTTGACATTTAGATTTTTTAAATCACAGAAGTAAGCAGCCTCTATCTAATTTGAAGTGAACAAAAATGATTAAATGGTATTGTACTCACTGGCGCGCGGTCTACGGAAATACTAAAGCTGTGGCGAGGTAGTGCATCCTTACCTAACCCACTAGTTACAGCTGCTGTAAACCTCCGACCTGGACATGAGTTGCCATGACTGACCTGGAAGTCTTTAAATATTCTCCGTTCCCAGGTTAGTCGCAGCAAGGAAAACCTGCTCAGGAGGGTTTCATTAATGACTCTGCTCTGGAATGTAAATGTAGTGCTGTTCCACAAACGATGGGGCACTTAATATCGTATCCTGCGTGTCCTTTGTTCACTACAGGAACTGATGGACGGTACCGAAAGCGCCAAACTAGTAGCTCAATTCTGGGCCGACACCATTTAGATTGCCATCGACATGCTAAGAAGAATGGTATAATTAATACAGTATTTTCAACCTCTTGTAAAGTTGGTATTTTTAACTTACGTGGTCTTAAAGTTTCCACGACCATTGACATCTCTAGTCTCAAGTCTTCCGAAGACCTCAGATATTTGTATTGTGTGTCATGAAGGTAAAAAACAAGTACGAAAACAAACGAGTAGCGAAAACAGCATCGATTTATTGTGCACTCGATCTTGTTGCAATCTTTACGAGTTGGCATGAGTTTTGCGATAAAACTGTAAGACTAACTAAATTGGTATGCAACGTACGGTCTCGGAAATGTAACAAGTAACAAACAACCGATTAGTTTACAGAAAATAGAGCAATTTTCTGTAACTGAAAACTGTAATTGTTTCTGGGTAACAATGCCTATTTTTATATATGCCTAGCCTTTTCCCATATTTATTGGGGCGGGCTTCCAGTCTTACCGGACGCAGGTGAATACCAGTAATTTACATGGAGCGACTGCCTATCTTTCCTCCAAAACCCAGTTCGTACTTTGTAATACGATATCCCTTGGCATGACTGATTGTTAGACTTTCGGGCCAATGACTACCTGTAACGACTGTCAAAGATCTACAAATGACAGCCGGGACTAACAGCTTAATGTACATTCCGAGGCACGGAGGAAACTCGGTAAGTAATAGGTGATCACCCATCCACGGACCAACCTAGGCAAGCACGGCTTAACTTAAGATCGACCGGCTGTAATTGTTAAGCCACAAGCTCATCTAAATTGGTATGCAACGTATGGTCCACTAAATATACAGTAAATGTACAAACAGCCGATTAATATACAGAAAATACCTCCTAATACTTACTGAAAATTGTTTCGCTAACACTACATGAAACTTAAATTAATACCTAAGTTAGATTGCTGTGTTCGAATTTCAACTCCCGGCGCTGAGTCGAGGGTTGAAAATCCAGCGGTGGAATATCATTTAGGCATTAGTCTGCGTATCGCCTAGTGTTGAGGAAAACGGTTGTAACTAGTTTAACAATTGTTTTGTACGTTTAAAATGAGCTGCCACATTGTTTAAAACATAAATCAAGACTCAAAACGTACAAAGTTTATTGAAAACACTTCCTTAGTTCTAGAGCTAACTGGTTTCTACGTCTAGAGTTCCAGACTTACTCGTCATACGTTTAAATATAGAATAACTATCTTTTACCCGCGGCTTCGCCTGCCTGGAGGTCTGAAATTATCTTATGGGAGCGTAAGTACTACGGGATCAAAGTACTGCATGTGTTTGTCACAGGTTTTAAATAAACTATCGGTTTATCGTAGCAAGTTGCGGTCTTTGGTTTCTGCCAACCCTTATTGAAAAATGGCGTCAGTTTTTGTATGTATGTGAACTATCTGTATGACAAATTTCATCCAAATCCGTTCAGCCATTTTTACGCGATTGAGTAACAAATATCTAAACATACAAACTCACATTTATAATGTTTTATTATACTCGTAGTAGGATCGAATCAATTGAAACGAATGTTTACGAGTTCCATAACCCCCTTTGATATCAACATGTGTTCAATAACAGTAACATAAAATGCCTGCATAGGTGCGCATACGCAGCCGGGCGAAACTTGCGTCACAATTAATAATTTTATTACATTGTAAATTCTATTCGTGTAGCCTAGTTTATTAGACCACGTGTGCATATATGAGTAGTTTTGGAGATATGTTTAATAAATATTAAAATTAATGTAATACAGGGTGAGTCTATTCCTATCCTGGCATAAATTCAAGACTACGTGACTGCTACTGAGAAATTCCTCATAGATAAAATTACCCGACTTGGGAATCGAACCCAGGACCTCATGCTCAGCAGTCGCGCTTGCAACCACTATATCAACGAGGTTTAATGGCCGTTAAAATTTAAAATAACAGAATTGCGGAGGGGGAGGGATTGGGAGTGTGTTGCCGTCTTTATAATCGTGGTAGAAGTAAATGTTTGTCTGCTTTGTAAGGTCCCATTAAAATAGATGGACAAATTTTAACACAGCGTTCGGTACGTCTAAAATAATAAATTGCCGGGGGCACTCTAGAACAAACACATCCATTAGGTCAAAATAAAATCACTTTAATCAGAGTTTGTTTTGCTTGGTTATCTTTGGTTAGACGTACTGAACGCTGTGTTAAAATTTGTCCACCTATTTTAATGGGATCTTATATTTATATGCTCATCCCAACACTGTTCTAATATTTAGAACGATAAATATATTATGTTGATGAAAGAAATATTCAAAGTATCGTAGTTCCGTCGCGTTTCTCATTCAACCTTAAACAAGCAATTTCAATAACTCTTTGAATGTAGGTATTCTGTGGTTTATGAAGACATTTAAATATGCATAGAGCTTTTTGATTTAATGTTGAAAATGTCAAATAAAAGCGGCCAAGTGCGAGTGAGACACAGCGAGGGTTCCGTACAAATTTGTAGGTATTTTGTTATTAAACTACATATTTACGGTTTTCAGATTGCTTCCTTTACATGTGCTATAAGACATTGCTTCGTACCAAATTTCATGATTCTAGGTCAACGGGAAGTACCCTACAGGATTTGATTTCTTTGTGAAATCGCAAAATAAGCGACATAACGGTCATATCTTTTGATCGCGTCTACTTACAAGTTTGTGTTTTACACTGCTCGAAGGGGTAGCAGACTTGAGTATTTGATATTAATTACAGCTGGATACCTTTACGCGTTCCTGAGAAAAAGGGTCTTGAAAGACGGACAGACGGATAACATAGTGATCCTATAAGGGTTCCGTTTTTGCTGAATGAGATACGGATCCCTAAAAAGTATATATATGTCTACCTTTCTCAAACGAACCAATGTTCCTGGTAGATTATAATTATTTAGTCAAATTAGGATTTTAGAAATAGTTTCAGAAGTTGCAAGCAAGATGCAATCAAGTACCTAGTGCATCTGCTAATGTGTTTCTTACGAGTGAAAACTTTCTACATATAACTACAGATGTAACTACAGACTTTTAAAACAGGAAACTCCCACAGACTAAAAATACTAAGCAAGTACTCGAGAACCTAAAAACTGGCCAATTCCGTACCATTGCAGTAGGAGAGTTTTAATTTTTAATTTATTTTTATTACCATTTATTGTTACAGCGGCAACAGAAATACACATTCTGTGAAAACAACTGCCTACCTTTTACGGATCATGAGATACAGCCCGCTGACAGACAGACGGACGGACGGACAGCGGAAGCTTAGTAATAGGATTCCGTTGGTTACTCTTCGGATACGGAACCCTAAACACAGAAAAAGCAGAACTAAAATCTAATAAATAGAAAGAGGTAATATTTGTAAGTTTGGATGTACGGGGGTTATGTTCGGAACTACTGATCCAATTCCTTTCACGAATGGGAAGCCATATTATCCCCGAGTGTAATAGACTATTTTAAAAGATTCCCGTAGAATAATTTCCGACCATAGCACGAGCGAAGCTGGGGGCCAAAGCTATCATTTATATCGCCAGTAAGTCGACTAACCTATAAAACTGACAACCGGTCGTTGCTGGCAGTCGATCAAAAGATCTAAAAACCGTTGATGGGTAGAGGAACGTCACTCATGCTAGTATTGTTGAATTAATATTTGTTTTCTTGTGTAATGGAGATGGATTAAGTACGTTTGTACTGGTTTGTGAAATGAAAATAAAAACGGAATTTTCTGGTTTGTTTTTGATGCTTGCGCAATGTGTTGCAATTGGAAGAGGTCGTGGCCAAATAATGATATCCGCTCGGATCAATCCTCAGGTTAAGCCGCACTTGTCTAGGTTGCTCTGTGGATGGGTGACCACCCATTACATATCGAGTTTCCTCTGTGCCTCGGAAATTGGTCACGGCTGTCATTTTTAGATATTTGACAGTCGTTACAGGTAGTCAGTGGCCCTAAAGTCTGACAACCAGTCTTACCAAGGGGTATCGTATTAGCCAGTACTTACTGGGTTGTGGAGGTCAGATAGGCAGTCGCTCCATGTAAAATACTGGTATTCAGCTGCATCCGGTTAGACTGGAAGCCGACCCCAACATAGGAAAAGGCTTGGCAGATGATGCTTGCGTAATAGGTATAATAATTTAATGCAATGAACATTAGAGATCGTGTATTTGCGTTGTCTTGTTTTATAGGTTGAAGTACACGTGCTTTTAATAAGCATGTTTGATATCTATAAAACACTCTTTCAAATACATATAAATGCGCCTTTTCCTACATCATTGGCAGAAACAATAGAACGTAATACATCGTTCGTTTTGTCTATGTTCATTCATCAAGTCATTTACGTACCTATGCCAGTGGCGGGGGGGGGGGGGGGGTTGTAACTACGCACCTTAACTTTTTGAAGAACATCACAAACCAGAAAAGTGTACCTAGGTATCTCCCGTAATCAGGGTTCTAGGGTGTTCTCCCGTAATCATACTCTTTGCGTACCCATAAACGAAGTCATTGCTCGAAATTAGCCTGTTTTGTGCCATTTCATAGGACGTGTATTCCAAGTTTATTTGTAAATATAACAACGGATGACATAAGAAGACGAGTGTGACTACACTTTACTACCTAGGTTCTAAGACAGCATGAGGTCCTAGGTTAGATTCCCAGGTGGGGCGTATAGTTACTGGGTTTTTGGATCAGTTATTTCTGCCGTCATTCCGACCCCGCCGCCGTGGTCCGTCCGACGTCCCGTTTCAAACCCCCCCCGACCCTTGCATGAGCCAGCCCGCGATGCTGAGTCAGTAGCAATTAAAACAGTTCCTAAATCAGATCCAGCCTGTCCAGCGGGTGGATGGGGATGCTGCCCTCCCCAGCGACGCCCTAAGCCGAGGCTCGTACCCCACAGGGGGTGCCCTTAGCGAGTGGTCGCTTAGCTTATAAGTTCATTTTGCCCCTGGCTGGAGGCCTTAAATTCTAGGCATCCACAGGGATAGACCGGTTAAGCAGTAGCCAGCTTCAGAGGCTGAACTGCGAGAAGCCATCTCCTAAAAAAAAAAAAAAAAAAAAAACGGTTATTTCTCAGTAGCAGCCACGGAGTCTGGACTAGCGACCGGTTGATCGCAAAACACTCGCCCCGTATTACATACGACTGACACACATGACTGGCGAAATATGGGTGTATATACTATTAGGTACACTCCTGCCTAACCCTTCGAGTACCTATTACAGGCGTGATGTTATGTTATGTATCTTCTAAAACTACTGTCGACAAAGACAGCCATGTGCAAGCCTAAAGCAAAATAATATGCAAACCAAATGTTATTTAACGCCGAAAACCTCTTAAAGCATTTGAATGATTGCTTGGTCTTTATGCTTGAAATTATGATAAATGCCGTCAGTTTCTTTATGCGTAGTACTAGGATAAAAAACCAATTAAGATTCGCAATGAAAATATCACATTTCTCCGTGAGACAAGCGAGGTAAGCTTCAGACAATTTATCAGCTGCTCCGAGATGTTCTCAAATGCGTAATAACATTTTGAATAGATGTCAGTAATGTCTTGTTTTGAATGAGAAACTAGAGTGCTATTATTTGTTGTTAACTTGTTTTTTCCCCGGCTTCGTACGCGTGGAGGTCGGAAATTATCCCATGGGAAAGTACTATAGGGAAAACGTTATCCTAAATCCTAACCCCAGTCAAGGTGTACCTGTGTGCCAAATTTTAACGACCGTTCAACCTAAGTCTTGATAAATTGACGGACAGAGTTACTAGTACTTCTGTATTTATATCACTAGCTTATGCCCGCGGTTTCGCCCGCATGGAGTTCGATAATTCTTCCACAGGATCATACTACCGGGATAAAAAAGTATACTATATGTTAATCCAGACTATAAACTACCTTTGTGCTAAATTTCATCCAAATCCGTTCAGTAGTTTTTGCGTGAAAGTGTAACAGACCTCCATACATCCTCATTTTTCGCTTTTATAATATTAATGGGATAAGGTAGTGTTAAAACAGAGAGATTTCATTCAGTTTTCTGCAACCGTTACTGAGATAAGGTTATTTTACGTAATTATTCGGGGTTCATGTATTAGTCATGAAGACGAAACCAATACGAAATTCATGTATTCGAGCGTCATTTGTTTTTTATTAAAAGTCATCATTATCTTCTTGCTCTCGTTCTATTTTACTTTGTTTTTAGGGTTCTATACCTCAATCGGCAAAACGGAAACCTTATAGGATGACTTTGTTGTCCGTCTGTCTGTCTGTCAAGACCCTTTTTCTCAGGAATGCGTGGCGGTATCAAGCTGAAATTAATACCAAATACTTAGGTCTGCTACCCCTTGGAGCAATGAAAAAAATCAAACTTATAAGTGAACGCCATCAAAAGATATGACTGTTTATGTCGCATATTATGCGATTTCACAAGGGAATCAAAACCTATCGGGTACTTACCCTTTAACCTAGAATCATGAAATTTGGCAAAAAGCAAGGCCTTACAGCAGAAATAAAGGAAAAAATACAAAAAATATTTTTTTTTGAAAATTAAAGGGTGTCCCCAATTCCCCATACATACATAGTTGACGCAAATCAAGTTTTTTTTTTTAGATAATAGTACGGAACCCTTCGTGCGCGAGTCCGACTCGCACTTGGTTTTTTTTTCTTATAAAGAACGCCATATTATTCTGACGTCATCAAAACCATTCTTTCAAAAGTCAATGCCCTATTTAAGGTGGAAGCGTCAAGGTAGCCCGCGAAATTCAAATTTTCTTAAGTTTTTTGCAATTTGCCGGTCAGTATCAGATTGTATGTTGATGAAAATATGAATCGAGCCAGTAACACGTATGGAGTTACAGAATTATAATCATTCAAATCATCAGTACAGCCCTCTAAGTTCATATAATCACATTCAATAGCTATTTCATGAAAAAGTCACTCTTTAGGATTATATGAACTTGAAGAGTTGTATTGATGATTTGAACACATAGTTGACGCCAAATAAGATATTTTTTTTTATGTAATGGTACGAAACAATTCGTGCGTGACGTCCGACTCGCACTTGGCCCTTTTTTTACTCACACTACTTATTCCATATTGTTTGACAAGTAAAAATAAAAAATGTTAGTTTTTTAGGAGTCCTCCTCCCTACTGTTCCCGTCGTATTCCTCATATATGAAGGTCTTAATTCCCCTGTCGTGAAGTGATCTTTCTTATAACAATGTTTCGCCATGTTAACCTATCCTTGGCGAGTTTTGCGACGTTGACCCGACGATCTAAAATAACGTCTTCGTGGACAGTTACCGGTAATCTGTTCTAGATTATGACTATCTGTTCTCTATCTGTCCGTAAACTCCAAAGATCTTAGCAGCCAAGTAAAATTATAACACCACCGTCTCCAGTTACAAATAAACCACATTATGTAATTAGTGAATCATGTCATTGTTCACCTAAATCAGGCCTATTTATACCTGAGTCACTTCCCTGATTACCATACATGAATGGCATTAATTGTATAATTGACAATGTCACAGCGTCTCAATCTCGGTGAAGTTAACAATTCATACTCATTTGTGGGTAGATTTGTAAGTAGATGCGTAGATGTCATCACGCCTGTAGTTCCCGATTGGATAGGCAGAAGTATGTTCTGAAGTATGGACCTACATCCAAATTACGTCAGTTATGTTAACACCATTATTATTTAACTACCTCGTTAGTCTAGTGGTCAGAAGCGTGGCGGTCCTGGGTTCGATTTTCAGGTCGGGCGTGTGAGTGTTATTCAGTTGTTACATCAAGAATTCTCAGTAGCAGCCACGGAATCCGGATTCATGCCCATTTGAAGGCAATAGGCTCGCTTTACATGGGACTTAAACACAAGTGGTGAAATGTGGGTGTACTATAAAGTACACCTCTGCCTAACTATGTTTCATTATCACCATAATTTCGGCCTCACCTAAGCATTGCTGTATGTACCAGTCCTGTCCTTCTAGCATTCAATGGATATCCTTGACCTTAGCCAGGCCATCGGTACACGATGCGATGTTGGTTAAGTTAAAGCACCTTCTAAAATTATACCCTAATGACATGCATTCCAGGTTGTTAATGAAAAAAATCCATTGAAAAATCTCTCTGCGACAGAGATCAAATCCAGGTCACTGTACTCAGTAGCCACACTTTCGACCTTTGAACCAAAAATCAGACTATGTAACTAGATATAGATACCCACTTGTGCAGTATGTGGCCTAAACCAACTAGGTCAGTTATTTCTGATAGATTGAATTCAAAATGTGTTTGTCTATCTAGGTTAAAACTTGGGATGAATATGGTAGGTCACGTACATATTGAGCTTGAAAAGAGGCTTTGCTGAACTTCGCCTTCTCTTTAAACAGGTAAAGTAATGGTTGTGTTCACTAATACTACGCTCTCCTACATGGATGCCTAAGTAACGTTGCTCAATGAGGGCTATCATTTTTGAGCTCACCAGATGGCGCCACTGTTGCGTAAGGTTATGTCAATAATTCTATTTTATACTTTACAGTACCAATAACTTCATAATAACATAGAGTAAACTTCAGATACATTTATTTACAATATTCTCCCTAAAATTAGCAAGCATGAAACATTTAAAAATCATTTTACCTTCAAGTACTAACAAATAAGATCCTAAGTTGCTACTTAAAATCTTCAAGTCTTAATTAAACAGGAATAGCTCAATCTAGACCACAATCGTGAATATTAGTAAAAATACGTGATAAAAAAGCATGCAAAGCATGAACTTTCTATGTCATGTGACCTGTAGCGGCGAATTCACACGCGATAGCCCCCTTTGGATATTTCTTCTTCTTCAAACTTTGGCCACCCAATACTGAGAGTAGGTTTCTTCCAAATCTGTCCACTTGGTGGTTTTGTATCATGGCTAACCAGTTTCTTACAGCCGTCTGTCCACCTAGTTGGTTGTCTTTCCACATTCGTCCGTCCCGTCGTGGTCTCCACTCCAGCACTTTTTCCCCCCATCTTCCATCCAGTCTAGGCATATACGGCCTGCCCACTTCCACTTCATACCACTTCATTGCGGACCCACCATACCACTGGCCGTACCCCTGGTGGTATGATGGGTCTAAAACTATACCACTGAGAAAATAGTGTTGTGGACTACAAGAGCATAAATTATTCAGGAGCTACCTATACTTAGGAATGTCTACTTATTTATAAGTATTACTATCTGTTACACAAGCGTGAATCATGTAATTCAAGTTCGAATAGTCATTTCTTTATATTGGACACTATAGCTGTTGCCCGCGGTTTCGCTCGGCTTTTTGTCGTTAGTTATCTCACGGGCACGTTGTTAATATGCCTATGGCACTCGGGGATAATGTAGCTTCCTATTAGTGAAAGAATTTTCAAAATTGGTTCAGTAGATCCAGAGATTACCCCCTACATACAAACTTACAAATTTTACCTCTTTAAAATATTAGTATAGATTTATTTCAATGTACATAATATTGAGGCATTTGATCATGAGGTATCACTTAGTGTTAGTTGAAACCGGCATTTCAGTCTGAAAAATATGTAGGCCGAAAGAAATTTTTACTAAAAAATTAAAAGAGTTTACAAAACAAATAGGCGTACCATCGCATACCAAGCAGCTTACTGGATTAACCCGATTCTCTTGTCTGTACATTTTATCCGAATATTTTTCTTTCGTCCCACTAGTTTTGTTGAAAACAATTCAAGATTCATTGCTAAAGGAATGTTTTGAAAACAAATTTGCACTACCTACCACGTATAAAATTTATAGATGCTTATGTAACCAAAATTCTCAAAGGATTTGTCGTGTTACGGTACCTAATTGGGGTTCTCATTGCTCTGTCTGTACTAACGAACACTGACACCGAAACTGCATTGTGCTCCGGATCCCGGATCCCTCAATACACATTTGCCACTATCAGAATCAACTATTCTACACTCTGTTCCAAAACAACTTGGTGATAATGTTAACAAATGGCATAGAAAACGTACCTGCCTCATAAAAATAAAATGGTATAGTAAATTACTGCAGCGGCCAGCAACAGAGGCATTGATGGACGAACATGTAAATATGGGCCGAGGCGAAGTCGAGGCACACATACGCAAGTCCATCAAAGCTTAGTTGTGGCCAAGGCTTGTATAGTACTTTTCTCAAATAATGCGAGGAAAATAAAACTCGCGTTGAAGAGTTCACTTGTTTTTTTTTCAATAAACTGCTTTCTATTTGCAAGCCAATCGAAATTTAAATAAAACCTTTGGTAAGTTACCTCCTTGGTTGCCAAGTTTCAGAGTAAAAGATCGTTCCATTTTTAAATAACACGTCAGAAATGAGTTTACTATGTAATTTATTTGGCCGCTAAACACGACAGATACCTATGGATTTTCATACAACTTTTGCCGGCCGCTGGTCGCATGTATCTGGCCAGTACAGCAATTTCGATTTATCTCGAAGAAGGTTGTCAAAATAATGCTCCAAACAGGTTTAAGGCAAGAAAGGAGGTGTCTAATGAGATGTCGAGTAAAAGAGAAGTATGGCTGAGGGCTTGAGGCAGATAATTCATTATAATTGTTGCAAAAAGTGGTGAGATTTAAGGCCGAAACACACCGGATCCGTACACGTAGACGTGCACGTGCACGTGCACGTACCATGACGTTGTAATATATGGAACTTTATAGAGACATGGCACACCGCTTGCGTGACGTACACGTGCGCGTAGACTACATGCGTAACGCTACGCATTGCAGCTGCCATGTGTCAAACTTGCTGCGTACCTACGCAGAGCCGAACAGTAACGTCACATTGATGCGTGCAGTAATGACGTTGTAGTCAATGGCATTCCGTATTGGACGTCACACCGAACAAGTTTGAACACGCACGTATCTTTGCTGCGCGTGACTACGCGCGTGACTTACGCATTCAGTTGTATTTGTTTTCAAGTTTTACCGATAGTAAGTGATGTTTTGTTTCGGTTTTAATGATGAATCATGAAATTAAAGAAAAACTAATTGTTTGTACAACACAAGAAACAAAGAGTAAAAAGATGTCATATAAAACTTGAACTCATTGTTTTTTGGCACACCCAGGAATATTCTGTCACAATAACAGTAATATTGCTTCTTCTTCATCAGATGAACTACTTGGTCCATTTACCCAATCTTCTTCAGACATCACACAGCACAAGAATTGCTGGGTACGCAAAGGACCGGTGCGTTGCGTGCGTACCACGTATGCGTAAGCGTAAGCGTACACGTATGCGTAACCCGGTGTATCAGGGGTTCACGTGCGTCACCACGCGCGTGTACACGTGTACGTCACGCCACGCATCTGGTCTGACCAGGCCTTTAAAGATGAAACCTTAATGATATATGTATTGGGTACAGTCGGCATCGCATCAAGTTTTCACAAACTGTCAAACTACAAATGATTTTAAACCATACCAATGTTGATGGTTAAGTTCAAAATCGAATGAGAAAATTTTACAGTTTGTCTGACTTGATGCGCTGGCGACTGTACCAATTCCCTTTAGTGAGTAATTAAATAAGAATGAAATCCTTAACAGCGTTTGTTTACACGTTCATATATATTTTTTTGGAACAGATTACAACACAATCTCGTCCACGTATCGTCGCATGCACACCTAATTTTAGAACCCCAAAAATACACAACACTTTTATTCAGTAGATAAAATTAATCCACACAGCTGTTGCTTTACTTCTCAATAGTTTTGGAACGGAATTCCGCAATATGGTACGGAACTCATTTTATAAGTACTACCTAATTCACTGATGACCATTTTTAAACCTTATTACTTAGGACATAAGGGTGAAAAGTGGCGGGCCGTCAGTCAGAAAAATCATGTAGCTTTTAAACAAGCTTTGAAGCTTTTTTATGTAGGTAGCAAATCATTAGATAGTCTTTTTTCGTTTTATAGCTTGTAAAATGGCAGATGTTTTAAGCCGTATAATTCTTACTATAATAGAATGACTTCGAACACTAACCCAGATTAAAATGTCCCCGGAAACATTTGCGAAATATGTTGTAAACAAATGAGGCAGGTGTTGTCAACATTTTACTTGAATGTTATGTGTCTCAATTATTGTATTTGCTTTAGCTCGTTTCATTTATGCACGAGTTTGGACTAGAATTTCCTTTAAAATGTGGTTTGTTACAGTCATTCTAAATGAGAAGTAATTGAAACATTTGCTGTTTTAACATTTGATTAATAAGGAACATGTTTTTTCCGGCAAAATAACTAGAATCAGCTGACCAATAAGACTTTATTTGCTGATCAATTTTGTTATTCCTGCTGGCCAATAGAAGCGTCTAAATCTATACTAATATTATAAAAAGGTAAAATTTGTTTATACGTTTGTGAATTTTTATATTGGGAGGTAATCACCAGAACTAATCCAATCTAAACTTTTTGGCAGAAACCTACATTGTTCGTGGCTGCTATAGGCTATAAATTATATTTATATCATGCATATTAGCCGAGCTATTACAATGTTTGCGGACGAAGTCGTGGGCAAAGTGTTAGTTTACTATATTTGCTGGCCAAAACCTTATTATTTGGCTTTGGCTGACCATTTAAATCACAGCCGTTCTTAACATAACCAAAATACAAGTTCCCTCCATTCATCGTAGTTTTCTCCCCTGTTCGCCCCATTCCTTCTAATCTGTGGCAATCTCTCGCGAGCATTTCCGCCACTCTTCATTATGCCATCTCCCTGCTCGACTTCTCTTACGTTTTCGAATAATATAATATCTGTATTGTTCGTTTTCTTGGATTTTTGATATTTGATAGTATTGTCTCACACTATTATGCACTACGGATTTTATCCACACTAATATTATGAAGAGCTAAATTTTCTGTAGTCGTCTGCAAAACAACTCAGAATCAGGACTCAGACGTTACTTTTCGGAAATCAATGACATTAAAATGTTATGCAAAATATTGAGTGTTAATTCCTCAGAAAATATCCAGACTTGGATGCACGATGCGGCACCACCCCATTCATGTGCATATTTTTACGGGCGGGGTGGTGCTGCACCCTGCATCGAATACTTAATCTTTTTCGCAGATGTTACATAACTACTCATCCGATTTTAAAAATCCTTTCACGAATGTGAAGCTACAGTTTTATTGAGTTTTACAGGGTGATTGGTAAAACCTGGTTACTGGGTGAGACGATAACCCATACTAAGATTTATAGCCAGACTTTCAGGCTTTTGACTACCCGTAATGACTGGCAAAGATCTACTTACATTTGACAGCCGGGATCCATAACTATTCTGCCAACACAAATAACACACAAACCACTTACCAACCCAATAAAAATCATTTAATATTCCACTACTGTCAGAATCCAATCGTCACGTTCCGATTACATGGTACTTCAGTAATGAATGCCCGATGTAAGGACAATGCGTATTAAGGGATTCATAAGGCAAGACAATCTCCTTGGCCGGTGATGCGGGGAAGCGATTCCTTAATTGGGGCAAATTACTCGGTGAAAGGAAAAGAAAGTTCCTTCTGGAATCAGGTGGCGTGTCAGGTTCTGCTGGTGAAAGATGTTAGTTGTATGAGGAAATGGAGTTGGAGGTCACATTGTTAGGTTACCTTACCTAGGAATTTTACAACTTATAGTTTGTCAATTTAGAGAGAAAAAGAAAGTAAATAAAAGTACTTACTTGTCTCACAACAAAACAAAATGATTAAATTAATAATAAAAAGTAACCAATAAAAATAAGACATACAATTAACTAAAATCGTCCTGTACGAGGCCAAAAGGTCATATCTCAGCCTGGTACTGTGACATTAAAAAAAAAGGGAACATCTCTACATTCTCTAACCGAAAGAGCTTTTCCGAGGCGGTCGGTATTTCTGCAATGCAGAATAGTTAATACCATGTCAAAATAGTTCCTAAATTAGTAACAAGATGTTATTTCATACGCAGTTTATGTAAAAATAATAGATTCTAAAAGTCACAGGTTCTAATCAAGCAGTTAATTTAATAAAAATCAAAAACATGTGAAACCAATGCTTTCTTTAGTTTTAAAACAAAACAATTAACCAAATGAACGTTTTTTTTTAATGTAAGTAGGTTAGTTAATATAGCAGTGATTGAGATTGCCAAGTCATAGATCACGAGTTCGAACCCAAGACATACATCTCTGATTTTTCGGATTCATGTGCGTATTGTATAAATCACTTGCTTCGGTGAAGGAAAACATCGTGAGGAAACCAGGATGCCGGAGAGATATTTCTTGACGGCATGTAAAGCCAAATCAGAGGCCCATGAGTGGCATAAAAACTCTGACAACAGGTTAGGCACTAACCACATGATAAAGAAAACAATAAGTAGGTTAAATAATAGTAATTTCATTTATTTCAGGTCCGAGACCCATTTAAAACAAACATAATATTGCAAAAGCGTAATTGACAGAATTACATAACAGGAAACTTTTTTTTTTAAATTAAACTAACTGGTCAAAAGCAAAATACACAATAGATTTGAAATCAAGGTAAAAAAAGATATATATATCGTAAAAAACAAAGCACAGTAGATGCGGGTGGGCAAACCGATGATGGAAGCTTATCCAAATATTATCAGTTACGAACCGACCGACCCCGAATCGTCCCGAACTATGCAATCGGTTAAGCTCGTTGAAGTCATACGGATTAGAGATTGGCCTCTGCCGTATTTAAGCTCCGCCGATTATAACTTCGACTGTGGTTTTCTTTGTTACGAGATTATAAGTTGTGTGTTTTGGTTTAACCTTTATTTATCTACCAAGACCGCGTTAGTTTAGTGGTCGCAAGCGCTACTGCTGAGTTGTCCATTCCCTGGTCGGGATATATCTCGGTAGCAGCCCGGATTTGGGATAAGGTCCTGGGTGATGGCAATAGGCTTTCGCTTTATTACGTGGGACTTAAAAACATTAAGTTTTAAGTCATTACTAACAATTAATGATTTTTATCTGAAATTAATAATATATTATATTAATAATAATAAAGTTGAACCTTATTTAATTTTCTGATGCAGATGGGCCATTTATCTTTTTATATTTTAAATATGTACTTTTTTTAGTTTTTTTTTTAAATATTTTAATCAAAATTTTGTGAGAAAAAATGAATAAAAGAATAATTATAACTGACTGAAAATATTGAAATCATTTATTGTGTATATCTACTATGTACATTATATACAGACTACAAATAGAACTAAAATAATGTAAATAATAATACATAATGTATCTAGGGTAGGTAATAAAGGTACACCTCTGCCTTACCCTTGAAGATTACAGGCGTAATGGTGTTACCTACCTGAGTATCTAACGCTAAAAAGCGCTTTGTTAGGAGGCTTTGTAAACAAAATTACAATGTTAAAGATTGACCCACTCGACTTTCCAATTCGCATTATTAGGAACAGCACAACAAACAAAAAAAGTCATAATACGCAATCCTCGAAATGACACTTTGAAGTCTCAAGATCCTGTCAATCCAATCTCGGAAATACTTATAAATATTTTGTTCTGTATTTTGTATTTCACTTTGTTAAGGTGAATGCTCTCATCTTCCATATTTATTTATTTTATTTATTTATTTATTATATTTATAACTAAGTAGTTATCCGCGTGAAATTATTGTAAAAATATTAATAAGTAAGTACTTATATTTGAATCTGATTTTATTAACAATTTCATGGGTATTTTATAAGTTTCTATTATTAAAAAGTTACTGCATATATCATATCAGCTATCTGCTAGTAAAAGTCCCGTCAAAATCGGCCCAGCCATTTCGGAGATTAGTCAGAACAAACAGACAGACCAAAATTACCAACGCAATTAGTACCGGGTGAAAGAAAGAAGAAATGTTTTTTTGTCGCAGGGGCATGACGTGCACACAAGAAATAAATTAACAATAATCATACAACGCATAACAAATATTATAGATACACAGGACAGAAAAAAATTAACAGCTTGCACGTCGTAACTGCGACAAGCAGTTCACTCAGCATGATGCTGTGCTATGGGGGACCCACAGCACAGCGCTGGTTTGCAGTGTGTAGTAAGTGGTGTGTATTCCTACTTTTAAACCTGTTATTTTGAAATTACGACTAGACACATCAATTTTATTTATTTGTTTAGATATCAGACAATCATTGTGTCATGAAATTCACTGAAACTTTTAAGGAAATAACCAATGTCTCGCCCATGTTTATCGCGGTTTTTCATGACTTGACAAGCATCAGATAGTTGGTATAGGTATAAACTGTCTCTCCATATAAAATACTGGTATTCAGTTGCATCCAGTAAACTGGAAGCCGACCCCAATAAAGTAGGGAAAAGGCTAAGCAGATGATCTATGAAAAAATAATATTTGCCAGTAAATACCCGTTCATAGCTGACAACGGCACTGACCACTGATGCCCACTACAATGGATGGTTGAAAGGTAAATCGCCGTAATCACCGCACTTGTTAGACGGAAGATCTATTATTATGATGATTATTATGATTGGCGGACTATTTTTACTGTAAGTCTACGTTACCTATTGTTTAGGGTTAATAGGCAAGTCTTGTACATAAAATATGATTCAAATAAGCTTTTCCTTTTGAGCTGAAATGAGAATGTAGTCGGAAAAACGGGAAAGAAAAAAATAAATAAAAAAGATCGTGGTGATGGCAATAGGCACACCCTCTATTACATAGGACTTGAACACTCCTCTGCTTGACCTTACATTTTGTTAAACTACTTAAGTATACCTGATTTAGTACCTAACTAAATGCCCGTTATAAATAGCACCTAAGTTTTAAGACTAGGCGAAAAATCCAAAATCAAAAATAAATATTTATCTATTTCAGAAAAAAGGACGCGAGCAATGCGAGCATCCACCTTAAATAGAAAAGAGAAAATATAAAAAGATGAAAAGAACACTTTGGACGCAACATAACGTCGAGGTAAACGTTCTTCGTTCTTTCCTGATTTTAATGAGATCGCCAATCAGCTGAGCGGAGGCCCTCACCTTAAGGGGGGAGGAGGGGGGAGAGATCTATTTTAAAACGTAACAAAGCTATGTAGCTTAGATTCTGTTATCTGCTTTTGATGTTTGGCGATGATTTTCGATATTTGGGCAAGTAGTATTTTTTGTAGGAATTTTGTGAATGGAGCTTGTTTTCTTTGTTTTGCTTTACGTGTTAGTGGAACAAAAATATGAATAAGGAAACTTTGTTTTTTTTATAAAAACCCGTGTACTACAAGAATCTATCTTATTGAAATAAAAGTTGATCAATAGTGCAAAGATGAATAAAGTTATTTCCATTCATATTCCGTTTTGTATGACTCAAATACACATGATATATCGGTGTGACTTAGTTGTACTATCACATATTAAAAGATCAATTCAAATACCAACACAGCTGCATATCAAAACACTTCGTAATGCAGTCTCATTAAACCAGGACACCGCCAGTCATAAATACATCCGAGTCATCACATATTAGTGACGTCATTGCATCATTATCTGCCTAGCCTTTTTTCCAACCATGTTGGGGTCGGCTTCCAGTCTAACCGGATGCAGCTGAATACCAGTATTTACATGGAGCGACTGCCTATCTGACCTCCACAACCCAGTTAGTACTGGCTAATACGATATGCCTTGGTAAGACTGCAGTCTTATACCAAGGGATATCGTATTAGCCAGTCATGGTTGTCAGACTTTCGGGCCAGTGACTACTGACTACCTTTAGCGACTGTCAAACTGTAAATGACAGTCGGGACCAACTGCTTAACGTGCCTTACGAAGCACGGAGGAAATTCGATGGTCACCCATCCATAGACCAACCTAGGCAAGCGTGGCTTAAATTGAAGACCCGAGCAGCTGTTACTATTTAGCTACGAGCTTCTCTGTCCAGTGCCGTCAGTGCATATTATCGCATAATCAGCCAATAATGTTCCCAACGCTGGGCCATAGGCCTGAGGCCCAGTGGAGATTGGCAGATGTCACATGTCTTCGAATTTTAGGTTCTAGGACATCCCGGTTACCTCACGATGTTTTCATTCACCGTTTTGAGAATAGTGACAAAATAAATTACACAAGCAATGCGCTCTCATTTGCTAAATACTTAGTTGCAAAGTAATTCAAATACCAACAAGCAAAAAAGCAATGAAAATACCAACACAGCTGCATATCAAAACACTTCGTAATGCAGTCACATCTAACCAGGACAGTGTCATCCATAAACACATCAGACACATCACATTTAGCGACTTCATCGCATGAACTACGATAAATCACAGCTAGCTATTAACTGTTCATGTTCAGACAAATAATGTACATTAATCACTTAAACAATAACACCTCTGATAATACGGTAATAACGCTTATTCACTAAATAATAAAAGAAAGAGTTTCGATCCGTAAAGGTGCTTACAGATTTTCCTTTTGAGTTATTGACTCCGTGTATAATCTGCCGCGCGTTTTCGCAACGATTTTGGGGTCAGCTTCCAGTCTAACCGGATGCAGCTGAATACCAGTATTTAACATGGAGCGACTGTCTATCTGACCTCCACAACCTAGTATAGGGAATTCCATGGAAGGACTGTTTGTCAGACTATCGGGCCACTGACTACCTGTAAAGATTGTCAACGATCTACAATTGACAGTCGGAACGGCTTAACGTGCTTTCCAACGCACTGGAAAACTCAGAATGTAATGGGCTGTCACCAATGATATTTATAAATAAAAAGAGGTAAATATCGCACTACCGCGCGCAAATTTTTGCAGACAAATTCAGACAATTGTCGTAATTTAATTACTTCAAGCGCAATAGCTATCTCTTTCTGTATCATACGTTCCGTATTATCTATCGCATTCGTAAAACGCAACGATATTTAAACACGGCTCAGTGAACAAAGCGTATATTTCTTTATAATATCATTGGCTGACACCCATGCGCGGACTAACCTAGTCAAGGGCGGCTTAACCTGAAGATCAACCCGAGTGGCCAGGAACCGCCCATAACAATCAATAAAGTAAGCATAAGCGTAAAAATCTGGCAGATCTTATTGATCGTCAGAATACAGCGAAAGCTATTGTTATTGACTTCGTCAAAAGACAGGATACTCGTATTGAGCGATAGTAACGGTTGTCGAAAATGGAGCAAATCTGTAAGCTCCTTAATGTTTCGTAGAAGAAATTTTATACTCGCCGCGGCATTTAAATTCTCAGACTAAAAGCTTCGCGATAATTATCGTTATTTGTGTTACTCGTGACCATTTTGTATGCCGGTTATTCAGCAACTATTAGGGGGGTAATATAGTACGTACTTCTTACTAAAAGGTATCCCGAAAATGTTTTGGGAAACTACTTTAGTAAAGTAATGTGTTTGGTATTTTATTTGACAAATTGACAGGGTTAAAGAGGAAATAGAAAGGAAATTGTCATTATTGAAAGCTATATTACAGTCTATCGTAAGCTGTACAAATCCAGTTTATGCAGATCTCTCATTGTACCGGAAATCTATACAAAGCTAGGCCATGTTATTATAATAAATCTCCCCAAATGACTTCGCATCTTCAGTTAAAACTGTGTCAGAAATGCAATTATTTTATTCGAAATCTCATCGCTCTCACGCACTAAATATATTATGCTAATCGAAAAAACTTTAACGACATTCTATTTGTAACTTCTTCAGCAAATTCAAGATATTTTCATCATACTAATAATACAAAAAGAAACATTTTATTTCTGAGAGTTTCTGTCTTAGATTTGAAATTAAATTGTCAACGTCGTTAGGTTCATAATTTATTTCTTACGTAATCTGATTGTAAAACTAGGTTTGGACGCAAATTGAGACAGAATTTTCCACTGTTTTCACAGGTAAATGAAATAAATAGAATAGAAAATTAAAAACTTTGATTGATAAACTTTTACAAAATAATCTAAACATAAAAAATTGAGTTTTAGTCTGACTGGTCTTGTGGTGTTTGAGCCATGTATATTCTGCTAAAAGAATTGTTAATTTCGTTTCTTGCCAGCTGCTCTATGTACCTAATTGTATAACATTCCGTCTCAATGTCAGACATTTTGCGAAATTACTTAACGTTAAATAGTGTGTTTCAATGAAAAAATATCTAACCTCAAGTTGGAAAATACGTTTTTATTTTATTTATTTGAACAAAAATGCAATTTTGGGGGCAGGTCAGATGTCATACTATTCTTATTCTTTATTGCACACAAAATATAAAAGTAGGACAACGGCGAGCTTAACCCAGAATTGGGTTTTCTTACAGCAAACTTTACTTTGATTGTGAGATTTAATAAATTCACAGTATCCGACAGGCTAAAGATTACTCATCTCAACAAGATATGACATTATCCCCCAGCTCCCTGAGATCACTGTATGAGATCCTAAGTTCCTGTTATTATACCTCTTCATCAGTTCCCCTGACTTAGGGACTCACTAATGACGTCATATGACTACTTATTACTAAGCCAGTTTGATAAGTGGCTCATATAATGAGAAATTAGTAAACTTTCAATCTTAGACTTTATTTTAGAATAATAAATATGCAAGCTAGCGTGGGTTTTTAATATTAGATCTTCAAATCTTTCAGCCTAGATAACTAAATCTATCTCAAATATTCTAGACGAATTATGATGTTAATAAATAAGGTTTATCATATACTCGTAAAAGTAACCTAAACACTATTATTGTTCGCCCAATTGGCTACTAAACAATAATTTAGAGGGAAATGTAAACAAAATTATATTAAGTATAGCATTTATCTACTTTTTAGAGGTTATAAAATTTATTGTTAGTACATAAAAAATTTAGGAGACACATTGTTTATTGCCAAAACGTAATCTGCGGGATGGTGAGATTAAGATTGAGTCCTATAAAAACTGTTGAAGGAAAATATATAAAGACTTCTGGTAGTCATAGACCACTTCCACAAACATATCTGTGCAGGCGGGAAAACGAGGAACTAAAATAAATGTACGAAATTTGACATATAAATGCATATTTTCGTGACAAGCAGCGCCACCTCGAACTGCACACATAAAGTGGTAATTCTGTACTTCTTTTGCCGCTTGAATGACATTGACAGGTGGACGCTGTTGATAAACAGTGGTAAAGGTGAAGTGAGCGTAGTTCTGCCAAAATGTACCAAGCCACATACAAATTTATCCCACTTTCCGAAGTAATTGTAATAATTCCGTATAGGAAACGCTGTTTAATTTTAAATCTGTTCAAAGTATTCGTTTTGAATGTAAATGAGGCTGGTTTTACTGTAAAAATAAATATGTGCCAGTTGGATTCACGCATGAAGGGTTCCGTACCATCGTAGTAGCTCCCTTTAATTTTTGTCTGCCTATTACGGACCATGAGATACAGGCAGACAGGCGGACGGACAGCGGAGGATTATTAATAGGGTCCCGTTGGTTACCCTCAAAAAAGTATCTTATTCATTAGATCATAATTGAAATGATCTTTCGTGTTGTACATTCTACTCCTTTGAGTGTCGAAAGATTCAAATAATACCCGACCAGTATTAATAGCCCATCTATAATGTTGTCCATTTAAACACATACAAATAAACTATTTTAACTGTCAAATCACGTAAATCAGCGTAATCGGCCAAATTTCGTATACGGCCTCTTAACTAACTCTTGATTGATATCCGTGCGAACGGCTGACGCCACCGTAACTCGTTGGCAATAATTTGATTTCAGACGAAACTAGTCTCAGCGTTAACTTGATTCCTGTGATGTTTGGAATGCTAAACGATAATTATTAAAGGGTCTTGATGAATTGTAGTAATAGAAGCTAGATTTTTTTTCTAGGGTGGAAGAGGCATCCACGCACAAAGGAGAACCACGTATTCAGTATATCATTCTGAACCCTCCATATAAAAAAAATTCATCGATAATTTAAAAAAAAAACTGGCCAAAAGAGAGTCGGACTCGCGCCCGTATAATTATCTAAAAAAAAACTTAACTGGCGTCAACTATATATGTATGGAGACGACACCCTTTAAATTTCAACGTTTTTATTTTTATTTTTTGGAATTTTCTTTATTTGTGCTGCTTGCGGCCTTGCTTTTTGCCAAATTTCATGATTCTAGGTCCAAGGAAAATACACTATAGGTTATGACTCCCTTGTGAAATAAACAACACCTCCCACCTCCCTTGTAACATAAACAGTCATATCTTTTGATCGCGTTGACTTACAAGTTTGATTTTTTCATTGCTCCAAGGAGTAGCAGTCCTGAGTATTTGGTATTAATTTCAGCTTGATACCACCACGCATTCCTGAGAAAAAGGGTCTTGACAGACAGCCAGACGAACAACAAAGTGATCCTATAAGGGTTCCGTTTTGCCGATTGAGGTATAGAACCCTAAAAACTGCAGTACCTACACGCTTAAAATAGAACATCAGTTTTGTTTTTTAATTTCCGATTCCATTATTTTATGGGGATTCAGAATTATATACCGAATACTTGGTAACAGTTTGTGCATCGATGTCCCATTCCACCCTGTATAATCAACCTATAATTTTTCCACTGCTGTAACACAGGGCTCCTCTGTATGGAAGGGGGAGACCTGACCTGTAATCCATTAGGCGAGCCCATGCCGGGTTGGTGGACGTCGCAAGTCGTGGTTGATCCACCTTCACTTTGACCCTTCACACCAGTGCAGTGTTAAGGTAGGGAAATTCTAAATAGCAAAAGTTGAAGTGAGAAATGTCACTTTGACAGGTGTCAAAGTGACAGGTGTCAAACTATGAAATGTCGACTACCAGTACTACGGGTAAAAGAAAACTTCCCGTGGTACTACTGGATCGCTTGGTAGTTCTACGGGTATTTTTTTTACCCGTGGTACTACTGGTAGTATTACTGGTATTACCACGGGCAACAAACGCCGTTTGACGTTTTTACCGTTTTGAGAGCAATCCACACTACATAGTATAAAACAAAGTCGCTTCTCTATGTCTGTCCCTTCGATGCTTAGATCTTTCAAACTGCGGACGGATTTTGTTGCGGTTTTTTTAATAGATACAGTGATTCAAAAGGAAGGTTTATATGGATTAAAATGCACTCGTGCGAGGCCGGGGCGGGTCGTTCGTAATGAAATAATGCACACAAAGTAAAGTGACTGTTTGGATTCGAACCATCGATCTATAACTTGTAAGTACCGCTCCCCACATTTCAAAAACGCATTTATATGCAATAGTACGAAAAGCCACAGTAGCTGAAGTTCCTCTTTCCATTCAATTCTCTCCCCAAAAACTTAGTCTTAAACTATTTGTTTTTCCGCAAAATTACATACAGTCGCCACATCAGTACCGTCAAACGCCAACTCGATATACCATCTCGTAGTATCGAAGTATGTTTGTAAGTAACTCGATACTGGAAAACATGAGAGGGCCATATGCGCTGCTCCCTAAGTGTGAAAGAGATAGATACAAGTTATGAGGTACTGTCGTAAAGCGGCTGCATGGACGCGGAATTAAATTGGCCCAAATTGACTTATATTAAATTAAGGCATTCGGTTTTGTGCGCTCCCCTGTCTCCGGTGCTGTGACGCAGGGCTACCACCTTTGTTTTCGTTGTATTTGTTATAAACAATAACCAATGTTACTTAGAAATGGATACCCGAATTAATGTAAACTTTTTGAAACTTGCAATCGGTTTGGCGTACATGTAAGACCAGGGGCCCGAAAATGGCCGCTTTGGCAGAATCATAATAGGATAATAATATAATGAATTGAAAAAAAAAGGATCAGGAAGTGACTATTGATAATATTGACTGTGTCCGTGACTATCTTTCCGAGGCACGGAGGAAACTCGGTATATAATGGGTGGGCACCCATCCACAGACCAACCTAGGCAAGCGCGGCTTAACCTGAAGATTGATCCGACCGACTGTTATTATCTGGCCACGAGCTCCTCCGTCTGCGTCTGAGACCATTTTAAGAAATGGATATCCTATTATGTTTCTGCTGCAACAGAGCAGCGGTGCACGGTGGCCAAGCAGTTGCGGCCCCGACTTACGAACAAAGAGTAGTGAGTTCGAACCCAGGCAGGCGCATTCCTTTGTGTAATTTATTTCATCACCACTGCTCTCAAAAACGGTGAAGGAAAACATCGTGAGGAAACCGGCATGTCCTAGAAACAAAAAACTCGAAGACATGTAACATCTACTAAACCGCGCTGGGCCGGCGTGGTGGATTATAGCCCATTCCCTCTCATAGAGAGGAGGTCGTGTGTCCCAGCAGTGGGAACATTATAGGCTGATTATTCAATGATTCTGTTAGAGCGGCCATTTCAGGCCCCCACATGTATTAACGTGGACTAAGTAAAAGGAATGTGTAAGGATCGTAGTAGTTATATAATAGTACATTTTGATATAAGTGGGGAAACTTTGTTATTGCATTCGAGCGCGGAATTGACACCCGAGCTGCAGGCGAGTGTATTATGGAGCCGAGAACTGCAATAACAAATCCCCACGCGTATCAAACGACGTTTTTCAATACACTTTCGAAGAAATAAAATATTAAAACAGAAATTTCCACAGATAAGTTCAAACGGGTTCAATGACTATAGCTTTTTAATCGGTGGTGATTGTTTTTTTTTTAATCTCGGCAAAGAGATATGCGTCTAAAGGCGTAAACATTTTTTTTTTTCTGTAACTCCGTACGTGTTACTGGCGCGATCATATTTTCATCAACATACAATCTGACACTGACCTGTAAATTGCAATAAACGTAAGAAAATTTAAATTTCGCTGACCATTTGCGCTTCCACCTTAATACTAAGATAAATTACAAGGATATATAAAATTTTATAAAATATATATCAAATGAGGAGTAACAGATCAAAGTGTATTAACTCCACCCACCGTAATAAGAATAGTACAAACGGATTTTTATCTATTTAAAACCTTGTTACTAATGACGCACCAAACTGTTTTACTATTTATTTAAAAAAAGAACCAAAAGTGCACATCGTTTCAAATATTAACATCGTTAAATATATCACATCGTTCAAATATTAACAATATTAAATCCAGGTTCGTTGCCAAAGTGTAGTCAAGTATCCATTATTAGTGTTTTATTAGTTTTTTTTTATTAGTATTTTGTTTAGTTTATTAGTTTTTGGATTATGCCTTTATCTCAAAAGTTACATGACGAAGTTAATACACTTAGATCTGTTACTCCTCAAATGTAAATAGACATTTATAGTAAGTAGGAGTTTGATAGTAAGGATTATATTAATCGCATAATCATCATTAATGTACTAAATTGAAAACCACGCGATGATTGATGTTAATTTTACTGTACCAATCATCAGTTATCAAAATCCAATGATGAAATTTAATTTAATTGACACCCGCATTCGTATGTAATTGAATATCGTCCAAACCTAACGTAATGATTAATTTCACCTCAAATGTTGTAATATGAAACTCATTAGTATTTTTGACAACCCTATTGTTGTTGCATGATTGTTCAGATAATTTTTGATGCCAATTAAGGTTGGCCGGATTTTAAATAAATATTTAATTATCTTTACATATACATACGGAATCTTTTGCTTGTTTCCCGGAACAAATATTAAAATAGGTCATTCGTCTACCGGAGACGTACAAGGCTTCTTTCTGTACGTTAATTATAATTAACTGTGATCAGCAATCAGCTTGTCAGGTGATATAATGGCAATCGTATGTATGTAGCCTAGGCTTTGCTCGAGTAGATATGGACCGATGGCATGTTAAACTATTAAACTGTAATCATAGAGTTTCTTGGATACGCATGTGTTTTAAATTATTTAAAAAAATGCACGATTGCTGCGCATGAGGTCCTGGATTCGATTTCTAGGTCGGTCAAAGTGTTATTGGGTAGCCCCGGAGTCTAGATTTTTGTCCGGTCGATGACAATAGGCTCGCCCCCTATTACATGTGATGAAATGTGCCTAACCCTTCAAGAAGTAAAGTCATGATTATGTTTTTACATAGATATTGTTAGCAAACGGTAGAAATGTTCTAAGAGAAAAGAATACCCGTAGTTTCCAATGACCTGTAAGAAAAACTCCGCGATTATTCGCGACAAAACGCACAAGAAATACTTTCCCGGTGGCTGCGTTTCGTTGCTCGGCAACTGTCATCCGGCTAAACATTGTCGTCCGAAGAAAAACACGTAACAATAGAAGTAACTACGCAACTAGTTCTCTCCCGGGTAAGATTTATTTCTCTTTTGTTAGTTTTATTACAGAAACTACTAATAGTCATTACGAGTTACAAAGAGAATTAATGCTTGAGCCTTCCGGCTGGTGATGAATTATTATATTTATTACTTACGTCGAATTCTGCTGGACTGAGATAACGTAATATTACGGTCTTATAGCGAGGGGTACAGACAGAAGTGTAAGTAATGGGACGTTCACATTTCGCCAGGTAAAAAGATGCAAGCTTATTGTCATGGATTGAGTAGAAATTATACTAGTTGGCTCTTCTCGCTTGCAAGTTTTCTCATTTATCGATTATTATGTCTCACTTTCCGGTTAAATTTCTGTTCTATTAAAATCAGATGAGTACACCAACACAAGTGAGGACTAACTGATTTTAAGGGTTTCGTACCTCAATCGGCAAGACGGAAGCCTTATAGGATCACTTTGTTGTCCGTCTGTCTGTTCAAGACCCGTTTTCTCAGAAATGCCTGGCGGTGTCAAGCTGAAATTAATACCAAATACTCAAGTCTGCTACTCCTTAGAGCATTGAAAAAATCAATCTTGTAAGCCACCGCGATCAAAAGATATGACTGTTTCTGTCGCATATTTTGCGATATCACAAGGGAATCAAAACCTATAGGGTACTTCCCTTTGACTTAGAATCATGAAATTTGGCAAAAAGCAAACCGTTGCAGCACAAATAAAGGAAAAAATACAAACGTTGAAAATTAAAGGGTGTCCCCATACATCCACATTACATACTTTTTTTTTTTAGATTATGGTACGGAACCCTTCGTGCTCGAGTCCGACTCGCATTTGGCCGGTTTTAAATTGCCCCTTAATACTAAACTGAAAATGATACTAAAATACTACCTCTGTAAGATGAGATCACATTACCAAACTATAATTAGTTAAGTCATAAAAGCAGCATTGATTAATACGAAGCTCATGACTACTACATCATGTAATTAAAATGCTGGTCCAGTAGAAAACTGTGCTGAGCCGAGATAAGCCTAAACATCAACATTTATAAGCGTTTCACGAACAAATCGAGTAGGCAACTTCCGTAACAAAAAAAGTACCTACTCTTTTTATTATAAACAGTAAATATTCAAAGAATGATGAAAAGTTGGATAGCCTCCCGCTAGGTGGACCGATGACCTGGTGAAGGTTGCGGGGATCCTCTGGATGCGAGTCGCACGGGACCGGTCAATGTGGCGACACTTGGGGGAGGCCTATGTCAAGTAGTGGACGTCTTTTGGCTATAATGATGATGAATGATGATGGAAGGTAATAATTGGGTAGATCGTTGGAAATGAGTATTAGAGCAGAGGTATCACATTGGCAATAACTGAAGAGTTAGTTATACAAGGTGTAAATGGATCCTTCATGAAGCCGTCGACCAAGCATTCTGGTACATCAAACTAAGTAACTCTACGCAAGATTGATTCCTGGGAAACGTGTACTTTTGGGGTGAAACATCACGTTTTGCGGTAGGACTCAATATAACGCATTCAAAACAGCGTACTGATGGATACATTGAAGAGAACGAGGGTCGTGGAGGTATTTAAACTAAAGTTATAACAATAAAAACTTGTATTTAAAAAAAAAAAAAACTTGTGAAAAAGTTGAAACTTACTTACTCCTGTTCTGTCTTTTCTACACACTGTCTACATTTCTAATCCAACTTTCCTCTCGCAGGTCTGCTGGAAGAAATTTCTTATGAAATAAGCAGTACCTTTGTGCTCTTTTGTCTTAATGTAATGTCCTATTAAGTATTTTGTGTGTACATAAATAAACTTTAACCCCCAATGTCTCCGTAATAATAAGGTTTTCAGGTTCATACCACCTTTGAGAACCTTCAAATTAAGAATGTAGAACGTTGCAATGGCCTAAGCCCGATACAGTAACGACTGTTCCGATTGGCCACCAAATTTTTTTGACGGGGAGGACAAGCCCAGGATAAATAGTAAAAGGAATAAGAGCCTTTCGGCTTCGTTAAGAGTATTTTTACACCCATTATGATACGGGTAGTCTGCTAAAATATTTTCCACCAATCGACAATCATTATGTTTCTAAGGAAACACCTGTTTACACAGATTTCTTAAGTGCTTACGTGTTCCAATTTGTATCATTATACGTTTACCTCATATTCTCATGCTGATATGTTATAATACTCTCGGAAATCTGATAATAATGCTTGTAAAGCAAAATTTATATCAAAAGCGTGTCACATATAGCCTGGCTTATACAACCCGGTAATTTAATTTTTGGGCCCAAACACTGAGTTTGTATGTACGCGATTCATTTAAGAAGAGGTCATGCTCAAGAAGCTGTCATGTATTTATGTTTTCGTACACGGCTACACATCAAGCTATACATTTCCAGTATAAGCTGACCTCGCATTGTACGGAAATCCTATACAATACGACATCAGCATAAACTGAAAATATATAGTTTGATGTGTAGCCGTGTGCACCTATAAAACTGGAAGACCGGAAGACGTTACGTTGGAAGGCCTCGCACTAGGTGAACCGATGACCTGGTGAAGTTTGCGGGGAGGGGATCCGCTGGATGCGAGTCGCACGGGACCGGTCAGTGTGGCGACACTTGGGGGAGGCGTATGTCCAGCAGTTGACTTTTTCGGCTGAAATGATGATGACCTAAACAAACGTTAACAGAAGAAACATTCTATAATGAATCTCATCTTCTATACAAATAAATAATTGAAGTGTCTATTTGTAATTTCAAAATAACAGCTTTATTCTGAATGCATATGAAAGTATATATATACAGTACTTATAACAAAAAACATTTTTTTAAATTTTTCTCTGTATATCTGTTTGTTTGTTCCGGCTAATCTCCGAAATGGCTAGCCCGATTTTGACGAGACTTTCAATTACAAACAGCTAATGTTATAAGGACTAACACATGCTACTTTTATTTTAGAAAAAGGATTAGCGTGTAATTTTCTCCATGGAACCATCGTCGTAATTGCGAAAAAATTATAAGCTGTCATAACTTCTTCTATGTCTACACGCTGTAACATGCTGTATAGACGAATAAGTCTCACTGGACTGATTTGGTCCAAGCTACTAGGTATTTTCTACCTAAGCCCTGCTGGACTGACTCACAATAATTATAATACTGTCTAGAACCCTGACTGCGTCGTTGGTCTAATGGTCGGAATCACGACTACTGAGCATGAGGTTTTGGGTTCGATTCTCGGATC